>OY856410.1:1142237034-1143607034 GCA_963693085.1 Alisma plantago-aquatica | reverse complement strand
GCATGGATTGCTGATGTGTCTTTTTCTGATTCGTCCATTTTATAAAAATCATATCTTTTAATTCACTTGTCCAAAAATTAAGTAAAAATATGTTTTGGAATTGAAAAAATGTTTTCTTTATAATAAAAATAGTTTAAATTCCTAATTTCCATTTTTTTCAAAGGATGATTTTTGGATAATGAATTTAATGCTTAAAATCCATAAAAATTACAACTTTTAAATATAAAATTTGACAAATAAATATGTTATCATGATGAGAAAAACACAAGGAATCATTTGATCTAGGTTTTGAGTCTAAAATCCAAGTTTTGATAAAAAGGTCTAGAATTAGGGTTTCATTACATTTGTATGAATCTCAAAACACTTATACACATGAATAATTTGTAACTAGGCAAAGTTGATCTTAGAAACAACTAGATTGGTGAAGAATAATTCTAGGACTCAAGTTTAAGGTATGTTTGCATGGCCTATTAGTCCTTTTGAGCGATAACCTATTTTATTATTTCTCTTGGTCCTATGGAAACTAGCCTACACATTATCTCATTTTCTTTGAGAAATATGGTTCATGTAAACTACCTTATTTGTTACTGTTCTTGTGATCATATTATCCTTTTTGGAGATTCTTTTGGACTCTTCCTGTAACATCCCTGGCCTGGGTTATGCCTTAACCTTGGAAGTTTTTCTTAAGAAAGTTAATTAGATCCTTAATATTATCTTGTGAAAAGTAATTAAGGCCCAAGAGAAACCTATGTCTAAATTTTGGTCCTGTTTGAATAATGTTGAAGCAATGTTTGCTTATTTTGGATTAAAGTGCAATTTACCAGATATGAGGGGTTAACTTGCAATGTTACATGATAAATGTTCCTCAAGTGTTGAAGCATCATGAGAATGAAGATGATGCAGGGGTATTGCTTTCATAAGCCTGAATACCAAGAAAGAGCTGATGAAGCAATGCTTGTGCATTAAAACCTAGTTTTGGTGTAATGTGCAATTTTCCCAAAACCTAGGGTTCAATATGCAAATTACCACTTCAAAATAGTCCTTAATGTTTCTTGGCATCATGTAGAGAAAAGAAAATGAGAGGGGCATCTAATTTGTACCTCTTTGAAGGAGAGAAAATCTTGATATTAAAATAATCAAGATTTAAGCATAATTGGAACCCTAATTCAATTTAATGCAAAAATAATTATATTAATTGGATTGCCCTTCAACCAAAATTGTGTTGGTTGAAAATAAATAAGTGTGGAAGTCCTTGTGCCTTGAAAAGGCAATGGAAATATCTACGTGAGTGGAGAACCCACTCACATTAAGAAAAGAAAAAGAAATATCCACTAACTTATGGATATTAGTATTATATGATTTAAGGTGCTTATTTTATTTTCTTTAAATCATGTATAATGGAGAGGAATTCTGAGGTGAGGAAGATATTGTTTCATGCAAGGAATTGAGGGGGGAGAGGTGGCACCAATTTTGGAATTAAAAGATTTTTATAAGGCATTTTCTCTCTCATTAATTTCCTTATAAAAACACCTTTTACAACTCAAATCAAAGGCTTTTTCGAATCCAATTCTTCTCTTTGCTTGCAAAACGACCAAGGGAGCTTTGGAGGATCAGGAGGACGACCCCAAACCTTTTGGTAAGCTTCTTGACTTCCTTTCACCTTAATTCCATGGTGGAAATCGAAAATCAATGCATGATTTCTTCTTATCTCGATCCCATCTTCAATTCTAACCATTTCTTTTCACTCAAAGCTTGAGGATGAGCCTTGGGATAGTGAAAGGAGTTGCATACACCATTGTTGACGTGATATTGAAGCTTTGAAGTTCAATTGGAGGCGGGTTTTATAACTTGAACCCTTACTATTGTTATTGCATTCCATTCCTTATCAATTGTTGATCATTTGTTCTTCTTGAAAATTCACTTGATCAAATCAATAGAACCACCATGAAAATTACAGAAAAAATTGAAGGATATTAGCTTGATGATGATGACATCATCCTAAGCACACACCTCAAAAATATCCTAGGCAAACAGTTTCAAAAGTTGGAAACCAATCAGTTTCATTGAAATTGGTTAAATGGTTTCAACAAACCGTTAGAAACCAAACAGTTTTAAACCATTTGGAGTGGTTGACCATTTGCAATGGTTGACCATTTGGAGATCAAAATATGATGGTTGATGACCCATTAAATTCAATTGATTAGTTCCAAAGGGTTCATCAGTTGAAGGTTAATCAATTATCAAACCCTAATCAGGTTAAGTGCTGAAATTTCAATTGGTTGATATAAAACTTTGGGTTGATTAACCCAAACGGTCTCAAGACCGTTTGGAGATCACCCAAATGGTCTCAAGACCATTTGGAGGTCAACCAAGACCGTTTGGAGGTCTAGGGTTGAGTATGGTTGAGTATTTGAAGATCCAGAGATATCAAATTGAAATGTAATCAATAACTAATTTGATGATCAATCTAGTGATCTAAACCTTAATTGAATTTCACAAATTTTAATGATGGGATGGGGAAAACAGTCTCAAGACCGTTTGGAGGTCATCCAAACGACCTCAAGACCGTTTGAGGTCAGGTCATATCATAATTTGATGATGATTCATTGATTTCAATTGAATCGGTTCCACAATGTTAATCATTGAAGGTTCCTCGATTTCAAAACCCTAATTGAAGGTTTCTTGATTATAAATCCTAGTTCATTTGGGTTCAAAACCCTAATTGATGGTCTAATTGAAGGATTATTCAATAGTTGAATTGAGGAATGAATCAAGGATTCAATTGATAGTTGGTTCATTGGTTGAAACCTTGAATTGTATAAGTGTTGAAAGACCTTTTTGGTCCATTCGGTTTTGAGAGGGTTTGGACCAAACAGTCTTAAGACCGTTTGAGTCCAAACGGTCTCAAGACTGTTTGGGTCCAAATGATCTCAAACCGTTTAGAGACCCAAGTCCATTCAGTTTCAATACACTTCTTGCTTAAACGGTTTCAAGGGCAATTTGCCCAAACGGTTTCAAACCGTTTGAGTTCTGAGAGACGAAGACCATTTGGGGTCTAAGTAATCAAAATCATTTGAGGTACAACTTGGTAAATCCAATTGGATACCTCATGTAATTTAAGGTTCAATTGGTCAAACCATTTGGACACCTAATGTACCTAAATGATTGGTACCCTTAATGGGATTAATCATTGATGTATAATGATGCAATAATTCAATACATTATGCTAACCATAAATGCATGAATTTGAATAAAGGGTAGACTCAATCTAATCAAGGTTAGAGTAGTAGACATCCTAGAGAGGATGAAAGAGAGAGGAATTCATACATGTATAATAATCATGTAAAGGTCAAGCCTTATCACCTTAAATTTGAATAATTATGCAATTAGGGTATGATCCTTAATAAAGAGATTATGAAACCCTAATCAAGAAGGTTGTTGAGCCCTAACCCTAAATTAGGGCAATATCATATGTAACCCTAATCTAGGGTAATGGTGTAACTCTAAACTAGGATGATAATATGGGAAGCCCCAATTCAGGGTAACATCATGAAAAACCCTAATTTGAAAAGATACTCCATGAAACCCTAATTTCGGGTAAAGTCATATGAGAAACCCTAATTGAGGGAGATATATAGAGAAACCCTAATTGAGGGTGATTCCATGAGAAACCCTAATTGAGGGTGATTCTATGAGAAACCCTAATTGAGGGAGATATCTAGAGAAACCCTAATTGAGGGTGATTCCACGAGAAACCCTAATTGAGGGTGATTCTATGAGAAACCCTAATTGAGGGTGATGCCATGAGAAACCCTAGTTGGGATGAATAATAAACCCTAATTATGGGCAATGTGATGAGAAAGTCTAATTAAGGGTGATGCTATATGCAATCCTAACCCTAATGAAGTATGATGGTGTGTGAAACCCTAAACCCTAATAAAGGGTGATGGTATGGGAGACCTAATCCTAATAATGGAATAGTGATTATTACACTAATAAGGGAAGTACCTAAAGTGATTGATTATAGGTAACCTTATAGCAAGCAATGCCTTAACTTGAGATAAGTATGTATCATTAAAGATAGTTGTACAAATTCAAATGGGTGACCTATGCATTACATGATAAAGGTGATAGGTTAGTGGTTAAAGTATTAAGAGGGAAATATCTTAATTACAAGGTCAGTTGATTAACTTAAGTAAGATGGAAATGAGGAGAAAAGTGATGCATCAAGACATGATAGATATCACAATTATCATTTCAGGGTCGATATACCTTGATGCACCTCAAATCCAATACACTTGGATAAGAAACACAAGAAGTGTGTGTTATGTAAATTGTTACAATGAAGATGTAATGAACTCAATGCACTTTGATAAGTGTTGATTAACATACTATGAGAAAGGGGTTAAGCCAAGATAATGAGTATGATATAAACATACCATGGTAAGGTTGAGAGATGAACTCATACCTTGAATTGATAATTATTAATCATATATGATGAAAGTAATGATCATGAGTAAATACTTATGATATGATTGAATGCTCCTAGAGGAATGGAACAATAAATTAGGGTTGAACAAATAATATAAACATGAAACCCTAATTAATGTGAAATGGGAAATCCTAACCCTAAATTGAGTAATGGAATGGAAAATCCTATTTGATAGTAAACCCTAATCCTGATAAAGGAATGGTGGTGTTACTATTGTATCACATGATGTGATAAGTTATTTTTATGGCTGATATCGTGTGTATCAACCTTATAGGTATCATGATATGATAAGCATAGCCAAATATGATCTATGATGATTATTTGATATAGATATTGATTGGCCTTGTGGGCCAAATGAACAAGCTGTTGCCTAGTGAAAGGTGACAAGACACTTTATGGCCATGTGAGCCATGTGAGATGCTTGTGTAACAAGTATCATGTATACCTCAGTCTGAGGGCCTAGAGGTAATAGTTACCTAACAGTTGGTAACAATGATTAGTGATGGACTGAGGGTATGAATACCCAGATTTGATAAGTATGATAATGATGTTGTTGAGAGATGTGAACTTTCAAGTAATGAAATGAGGGACTAAGATCCCAATGTCTTATAAAGACTGAGAAGTAATTAATGATAATAGTACAAGTTTCTTTGTAGCAATTGTCATAATAATTCCTATTTGAGAACTTGACTGATGCTAAAAGAATATACTAATATACTTAATTAATCAAGTGAAATCATATCATGTAGAGCCCTGACCATAGATCCATCAGTGTTAGTATTTACTGATGGTGTAATGGTTTGCTCCACAGAAAAATCCGGAATGCTTATTTTTGAATATGTGGGGGTTGATGGGCGAACATATCCTTACGTCCTAATGAGGGAATTGATGGAAGGTAAACATTAAACCTCTCAATCCTTCATTATTTGTACCAGGATGGATGTATCACGAATCTCCTGATGATTGGGATAGATGCAGTACACATCTCCCAATAATATTAATGTCGGATCGATGGAGGTAAATATGAAATCTCTCGATTGTGAAGAGAGTACAACAACCACTGTAACTCTATAACGAAGATGCCACTATACCCTGGCATGCTATGTAGTAGAGACATAAGATGTACTGTATGTGGTCTCGCACTGACCAAAATGTGGGAGGTCTTGGAAGCTGGCTCTTCCATTGACCTTGTATAGTACCGATTTCGACTTCGCAATGGTCGGTTGGAGTATGAGCGGTATACCTCATCTCCTAAGGGCATAAGTGTGATTGTAAAAATGTAATCAACCATATAGCATGTTTGCTTAAGGATTGAATACGGAAATTTACTGGCTGATGTTACATTTCTTTTATGCATCTCTAGTTAATAGATGTTATTTATATCTCTTTACCTTTATTGCAAGTAGGTGGATGAATTATGATTCTACCATGAGTAGATGCAATGTTCTCCTTAGGAAAGGAGATTACTTCACTCTGTTCATATAGTGATTTATCTACCGTAAAATATATATAAAATCCTTCTGATCAATTTTATTCTAATAAACTACAATAATAATGTTTTCGGTGGAGAGTTATATCTCTTGCTGGGTCTCATTCCCGTGGGATCCAACTTTTTAGGTGGACGCGAATGAGGAAATAGAGATCACTCAGCAAGGAAAGGACAACAACAACAAGGGCAACATTGACATCTCAGGTGGAGAGTCTGGCTGTCATGTCTTGTATCTGTGTACATAGAGTCCTATGTGTCGTCTTTGTACTCTCAGGTCCTTGTAGTTATAGTTAGTGTTTTTAATGAATCGATCTGAGATTTTAGCTAGATTCCTCAAGGTTCTTATGTTGTATGTATATAATGTTAATAGTGCAGTTGATGTTGTAATCCTCAAGAAGAGATGGTACAAGTTATGCACTTATGAACCAGGATGTAAATGTTATACATTGGTTCCTGATGAAAGAGTTTTCCTATGTTTGGATCTCTTTGCAAAAAGTTTTAATTTTTAGTGATTTTCATTAATCCGCTACTAATGTTAAATTTCTCTTAATCAGTAATGATTTGGTTATCGGTCGTTACACTTCCTTATACATTACTCATGGTGGAACACTCTTTGGTGATATATTCTCTTTGCCCACTTTCAAGGTGGATGTTGATTAGGATCATGTGATCCCACTTTATGTATTTGTTGGATGTTCTCATCTCTCTTATTTGGTTCATTCTTGTTTATTCTTTTGTTATGCATCATGAGATGAATACTAGTATAATTTACATGTGCTTTTTATGTCCCACATATGAATGCAGATGTGAAAATTCCTACATATGAAATATTTAGGACTGACTTGTTTTTCTAGTCTAGGTAGATGTTGATAGATCCTGTCACTCCATATTTTAGAGAAGATGTATACAAGACCCTGCTCTCCCCACATTTTTTGTAGATATGTTATTTCCTACCAACATGTTTATATTGTCTAGTATTGTCACAGGTGACACACATGTATGCTTTATTCTTATACTTTGCTCTTACTTATCTCTATTATTGTGATTCTTTTCTTTTATGCCCGATTGGGTAGTCTTTTACTTTTCTATGGGAAGCCTTTTATTTTGACTTCCTTTAAACCATAAAATTGCTCAACCATATTTTAGTATGCACATACCAGCCTTCACTGATGTTATCTATTTTTCTCCTCTTTCTAGGGTATGCTTCCAACCCTAGGTGAAGGACTTGGATGACATGGCATGAAGACATGGGCTAGCATAAGGAGATAAAGCTTGGAGACAATCTTGTTATGGTTTATATTTCCCTCTACTTAGATGCATATGTTGTATCTTACATGTAAACCCTTTTGTGAGATATTATGATGTTCTTTTGTAACCTTATGGTGAATTGAATATAGTCAATATTTTTATTCTATTGCTATACTTTGGTTGTTTTGAATAACATTAATAAGATTTGAAAATTTTACACCCATTCTAACATACCTCTTGGGTGTGTTCTAATTGGAGGTTTTATTTTTCATATTTTTAGTAGAAAGTAGATCCCTTGTTAGGTCTCACTCCTTAAAACTACTCTACCCGAAAATAGAATTTTGAGAGAGATAATAGTTACCCATCTTTGTATGCATCTTTAGTTATTATTTTATTATTTGAGTGGGCCAATTCAAAGTGTCAGGACTAGAACTTTTAAAAGGGTACACTATGTGGGATTTTGTTATTGGGATAGGGCTAGAATTGTCGATATTAATGATTGAGTATTTAGACAATCTTTTTAGGTTTAAGGTGACCTTTCAGTCAATAACTATATTTATTAACCATCTATCTAATTAAGGAGACTGAGATTGAGCATTTAGACCATTAACCAATAAAACATGGTCTCTGAGATGTTTTCCTCCATGGTTCATCTAGAGTATTGACACACGATCATCCTTGACTCTAAGTTCCCATGGCTGGACATGGAGATTTGAGCACAACTTAGGGTAAAGAAGTAAGGTCGGAAATTTGGTTCACTTTTTAGTCATGCTCTGAGATAGTAAAAAAGGTGTGTGCATGAAAGAAAAGCAAATAACTTTATCAAGATCTGGATTTTTCAAAAGTTTACACTGAAAGGCAATCTCAATTTAGGTTGTAAATCATGAGCATGGTCTCAAAAAATATCTAGAAATGTAGAATTTGATGGTCTAGTCATAATCCAGGACAATGTGTGTGATGTTTTGAGTTGCTTCAGTTTTAGGTTATGATATGGGACCCAAGAAGATTGACAGATGGAGTTTAGGATTGGTCCAACTTTAGGTCAGAGTCTAGGACCCAAAAAGATGTGGAATAGAGGGGGATGATGGAAAAATCATTGTTTGTACTCCATGACTCGAAAATATGTGGAAAGATCCGATAATTATTTGAAAATGTAGTGTCATAGTCTTTCGAGGCAAGACTTGACTCATATTTTTACTAATTTTATTTGTCCTTTTTCTGATTTCTTACAATTTTGGAGATATTTTGTAAGGTTGTTGAAATTAGGTTGAAAATATAGGGACCTATTTGTAATTTTAGAAGAAGTTTATGTATTTAAAAGAAGGGAAATGGGAGGAGGTTTAACACCTTTCCCATTTCTTCTCCACTCACAAAATAGCAACATGGATGACCAACTCAGGGCAATTAAGGCAATTACGACAGTGAGAGGTGAAAGAGAAAAATCCTACAGATTGCCATGTTCCACCCACTCTAGACACATGATCACAATGTTCTACCAGACATCCTTAGTAGTGTTGCATATGACATCATCAAAGTGGCAGAGTAGCTCCATAACGCTTTCTTCGGCTATGTTTCCATGTAGATCTCAACTACATCTATCTCAGGGAAGGTATAACCTTCATTTTTACACTTTAGTTTGGTTGTTTTAGCCCTTGATGGCAAAAATTATTATTTTGGTTTCCCAAAGTTCATTATAGTCTAGAGGTTGAAGATGACTTGAATGCATGTTCTTATTCACGATTCAACTGATTTTTTTTGTTTTGTTGTTTTCTCAGCCATCCTTTGTCAGATCAAGCTGATTTTAGGTGTTGTGGAAAGCTTGTAATGTTTTCTTCAATCTTGTGTAGATGGAGGCTTGTGAAAAACATGAAGAGGATCCCATTTCGTATTATCATGATGTGGGTCATGATGTGAGAACCAAGGTGCATCCATAGTATGTATTATGGCCTCTTTGCTTGAGTCCCTATCTGACACATGCGTATTCTGATGGAAGTTTTTCCTTGATCACATGTCACATTGGTGCTAACAAGATTGTGGGGGAACTTTTCCCAACTGAGAAATTAATCTATCATCCAGGTGTGTTATGCATGAACTTGCATCACCGAGATCATTGAGCGAGAGATGAGGTACAACCTAGAAACTTAGCTCCATGTCATTTCCTTCCTATTTTTCCAAGCTTGAATCAGACTTTTTCACTTTGTAGTGATGATCTTGACATTGTCTTCAACATCTTCTCCATTATAGGACTTAAGTTTATTGAATGTATACGGTAGACTCGTTGGAATGAGATGGGACTGTTTCATGGTAGTTTGGTTTGTGAGGAGGTGGAGTTGCTTGAGGAGAACAGTTTTGGTAGCATTAGTCAGTGTAGTATAATAGATAAACCTTATATCCTTCTTTTGATTGAGCACTTTTTCCCAGAGACTAGTACATTCCATTTTTATTTTAGTGAGCTAGACATCACCCCAACTGAGTTTGTAGGGGTTACTAGGTTAGCATTTGGTTGGATCCCCATCTGTTCTCTACCTGACTGACATGAGCATGATTCTTACTGCCTGGAGGGGGTTAGGAGTGAACCCTGGTGATATTGAGATTGCCTCTCAGTATAAGTTCAAATCTACTTGGTTGAGATCCACCTTATTTTTTGAAGGAAAGCATCGAGGTTCCAGTGATACTTTATACAACTCTTTGGGTCTAGGCATTCCTATTTGTCTTGAACTTAGTTTCTTGTTTAGAAACAACACAGGAAACACATGAGATATCTGTTGGTTATCCTTTCTTCTAGATCTGGATAAAGTTTCCTCCTTTGACTATGGTGGTGGTGTGTATGCCCATTTTATGACACATTTGCAATAGTGTCTATTGAGTGATTTCAGAGGGGAGATGGTCTGGGCTACAAAAGGTTTTGGAGGCTTCACAGGCTTGATTGTGGTAAGCTTTTACCTACCTTTAGTTGTACTTTATTCCTTGAAGTATCTACAATAGATGATTTTTTCTAACATTTCCTTATCATCTGTGAGACCATTGACACTTTCAACTTCATAGAACTACTACTATGAGTGCCCTAGAGGGCTATCTGCATGCTTTCCTCCCTACATGTCACCATTTACCTGGCTGTAGCAGTAGGGTAATGTATGAGCAATGGAGGGGAAAACTAGAGACAATAACCATAGTTGAGGTATGCACACTACTTTACCATTGTATTATTTCTTGTTTCTGTAATTTAGCTGACTCCGATCCTTTGTTTTTCCTAGGTCTAACTCAAGATCTTCTCTAGGTTTTAGTGTGGCGAGGCAGTCATGTATTGTGCATACTTCTTTGAGGTGTTGCCACTGGAAGCTTGTGGGATCTAGTTCAAGCCTCCATCTAGATGTATGTTGTATATGGGTGAGTGTTCTTGTCAGTGGGTTGGTGGTTGGCACATTCCTTTTGACCCTTTCCTAGGGTTGGTCCCTAATGGTCTAAAGATTTTTCAAGCTACTCAAGAGCCGATGTATGGTTAGGTGATGCATGATGAGCACTTGCAATGGTACTATGCTCATGATCAACACATTATCTTTTCTAAAGAGGTATATGATTGACTACAACATCCTCCATTGGTGTGTATATGAGTCTAGTCCTATGTTTATCCATTTACATTATCTTTGAAATGCATTTTCAGTAGGTGATTGACTATGAATCAGTTGCGGGGCAAGATGATAAGGTGTATGAATTTCATTGTCCACCCCCTCCTTAGGGGTTTCCTTCTCCTAAGGTTCCAAATTCTATAATGTTGGTGTTCTTGAATTTGATGACTTCCCCAGATTGCAGCCTCATCGAGATTTCGATGTGGGAGGCTCATATCACTTTGTGGGTGACTTTGGATGGACTTCGTCCTTTGAGGAGGATGCTGAGGATTTGGATGCAGTAGATGCAATTTTTGGCTTGAGCATCCATCAGGCCACAACAGACATAGTGAATGCTTGGGGGATCTTCTAGTGTAGGAGGCTTCTCCTCATATGTCCCAACTTAGACTGCAAATCCACCATTGGCTAGAGTGGGAGTAGATCCCTCTTAACACATGAATGTTGCCTTAGTTGTTGAGGTTCCTTCTAGAAGCTCCCCTTTTAGTCACTGGTCTACCAGTGGTATTCGCTCTAAAACCAACATAATGCATCATTCTTTAGGGTCTTCTTCCATTGATCATTGACCTTTTACTGAGCAGTTGGCAGGGTGGCTGAAGAAGCAACATTTTTCTTAAGCATTTTCATTTCATGTTTTATTTTCCTTTCATAGAAAAAAATTCATGTATTAGTTCATACTTGTATTTGTAGAAATCCTTTTCTTAATTTTTAAATAAAAGTAGGAATTTGAATTTAGATAAAATTGTGAGGCTTTGTGATATTTGATTCAAAATTGGTTTCTTGGAGTTTGATATTCAAAAGATGTTTGGTATATTAGAGGATTTCTTCAATCCACATACAGGTTGAAGGTGATAGATTGGAAACATACATCGGTCTTATGGGACACAGATTCCTACATCTCTCGGTATGCGTTTCCACATTCACCATTGATGCAGATGTATGTGGTGGATTATTCAATTATTCTGAGGAAAAGGACATTAGAGTTCCTTTGTTCTTGGGTAACAAGTTTGCTTTGCATTAGACCTATAAATTGGGATGTATCCCTCACCTTTCTGTGTATCTCTCTTCTCATGATATGTAGTCAAGGAGACAAGGGGAATCCTACTTCTGTAGTGTCCTCCCATCGACCTATCCTTGATATGTCATTGTATCACTGATCTCTCTAAGTCTGAAGAAGTCATGTTCACAGTCTTTGGCATGACTCATCATCTACATCATCTGGTATATGTCCCTATTGTGAGGGAGTTGATGTCAGTGGTGATATCCTTCTGAGTTCTATTGAGTCACTCCTTTTTGTTTGGAATGTCGTGTTGACTCCCACCTTGGAATATGTGGCTAAATTTACTCAGTTTTAGTTCCATGACCAATGGCTGGTGGTACCAAATAAGTTGAGTTGGTCTATTGAGCAGATGAATCTACTTGACGTGAAGAAGTCCCAAGCTATTCGATGGCTGACGGATGATGATTACTTTTATCACATGGCTTCCCTGTGGGAGTCATTCAAGTGCAAAGTGCATTGTCATTTATACCCTCCTAAAATGAGCCATTTGCAATCATATACTATGATTATTTTGGCATAACTATTCTTTGGGATAAGTTGATGGACGAGTGACAACTGTTGCTTCTAGAGTTGTGGTCACCTTGTATAGGAAGAAAACTATCATCCCTTTGATACTGGATGCGTTGTATGAATTTTTGCATGAAGCACATATGACTAGAAAGATGAAGGGACCTTTCAAGATCCTAAAAAAGTATCTAGGAATGCTTATAGGTCCAACTAGATTGACATAGTTCTCAAATCCTCATAACAATGTGGTGAAGGAGTTTTTGTCAAAGGATATACACATAGGTGATGCCCTATAGCCGCATGGGGATCTAGTTGATGCCTTGCTAGTCTGAATGTGCACTGGGGATGGATGGAATTCCATCTTAATAACTCAACATGTGGTATGGCAATGGAGTTCTAGTCTGATCATCTTTCCATGTTAGGAGGGTTGTTTTGCATATTACCCTAGTTAGTGCTGAGGCAATTTAATTGTCAGGAGTGTGTGCACCAAGCTGAAAACCTTCCCTCTTTTTTAAGAAGTTGATGGTAGATTCCCAAAAGGTTCATGAGAAGGTGGCATATATGTGGTTGGAATACAACAAGATGACTCAAGATTCTTTCCTTGTGGGTCAGGATTACTCTCCTGGGACATTGGAATGGCTTGCATTGATGCCTTCAGTGGTAGTGACTTATGATTGTTCTAGAGAACCGCATGTGTATATTTTTTTTTATTCATTTGTTTGTTGGCACAAGAAGCCAAGGTTTAATAATGAATTTTATTTTTTGAAAATAAAGATTTGTGTTCATGATATGCGACACCGAGTATGAGTAATCCCTCCATGATATTTAGAAATATGCATTCAGATTTAGATCGTTGAGGTACATATTGCTATGAGTTCCTCCCCTGACAAATTGTCTAATCGAGGAAAATCTAGATCTCACGTGCTTGCATTTTAGAACAACCATAGTTTTCATATATTGGGATCGCTTCCTTCTCATCCACCTCCTTGCATGAAGTTGGAAGATTGAAACCCTAAGAACTTTAAGCTACCTCTCACACAATTTGATGATAGGTGTTCCCTCCCATAAAATGTTCATGGTCTTTTATGTTATGGGGAAGGTCCTCATTCTAGAGGAGAAGATGGATAAGCTCTACTAGACCTGAGTGTCATTCTATGTGCTAAAGTCAAGCTATCAAACTGGTGCATCAACAATAATTCCCACCCAGATGGTCCATGCGCCAAATGTCAAAGACACCCTAATAGGCTATACTCTAGACATGCATTACTGTATCAATTCACTGCAAACATGTATCTACCTATTTAAAGGGCTTTTGGATAGTTATCATCCTTTTTTGTAAAGTTTGCACTATCCAAGGGTCTTTTCCTTGACACTTTTGATTCAACATTGATGCTTAGGACCTTAGTATGAGAGGCTAAGATTCTATGGGGAATGAATTGGGTTTGCCCAGGGAGCATTTCCTATGTCATAGTTACCATGATAGTTCATACAGAGTTTGATTTCACCTTTTTTCAAAGAGATGACACAAGGATAGCCACAAGGAGTTTCAACTTCTACCTTGTCCCAATGGTCCATACTCTCTAATCTACCATGACAAATGTAAGAGTTATGACATCTTCCTGAGTATTGGTGTTAGGATGCTAATTGTGAGGATTGGATGTGACTTTCCTGTATGGATTCATGGACTCTTCCATCCTTTTATGCTATTTATCATGAGGCTCCACCTCACATTTTTTTGTAATCATAAACATGTTTGGGTGAATTTTATTAGGGAGATCCTATTTTAAGGAGTTTTTTATATTGGTTAACATACGGGGTCTCAAGATATTGACCATGCTCCTTCCATCCTAGGCCCTTGGTTCTACTTTGACATTTCTGCTTCAGGGTGCAAGAGGGGATGTTGTCAGGTGTTAAGTAGATTTTAGGTATTTTAGAGGGATAAGAGATTTTATCTCCCTTACACTTCTTTCTACTAGAGGTTTGCTCCTTGTTGTAGTCTGATCAATAGTAGTAGAGTTTGATGAGGATGGCATTTGAGTGATGAATATGGATATTAACCCTCCATGCCTTTCAACCATCGGCCACCCCAATCATAGCCGAAGTGGAGTTCTTCCCATTTAGGGTTTAACTTGCCCCTAGAATCAAAATTCCAGATGACTCACAATACCAGGTGGTCCTTCTGGAAGTTGCACAGTCGAGCATTCTTGTTGAACGCTTTAGTGATTCTCACTTGGTAGAATTGTGTGTGGTACAAGGCTTTTGTTCTCCATTCTTCAATAGTGTTAAAGTAGTAAATACAATCTTAAAGTCATCCAGTCACCATAATATCTACTTCTCATTGCATGCAAAGTGAAGGGATTTCTACTTCAACTGGCAGTATTGTTTCCATGTTGTATAGTAGGGAGTCTGGCATAGTGCATGTGGAAGTTCTGAATGAAGTACGGTAGACCCACATGCCATGTTGGTGGGTGATGAGAGCTAGTAGTATTCTTTAGAATCTTGATCAAAATTGTGTTGGCAACTTTTAAATCTCCCTTCATCTGAGACCGATAAGGTGATGTTGGGTGATGCTTAATCCCCAAAGAGTTTGGATACTCTTTGATAGTTTTAGAGATGACTTTTGTCTTGTTGTCTGTGACAATCTCATGCACTATCCCATACCAACTTATGATATTGTTCTTGAGGAATTTGATGACCTAACAAGCCGATGCGTAGGTGATGGAAACTGCTTCTACCAACTTGGTGAGGTAATCAATTGCAAAGAGGATGAAGCAATTTCCACTTTACACCTTAGGATTGACCTTTCCTATCAATTCACTTCCTCAATATGACAATGGCCAAGGCATGAACATGTTGTAAAGCTAATTTGCAGGTGAATGAATGTAGTTACCACAGATTCAACAAGTTCATCATTTGTGGAAGTATCGACAACAATCCAACTCCATGGTATTTCAGTAGTACCCTAAGAGTTGTATTTTCTTGTGTAGCATAACTCCATTCAGTGTTCAGAAAAGTGCTATTCGGTGTACGGGAGGACGGGGCACTGAATAGAGTATATGCGGTATGCGGGAGTATATGCGGGAGTATATGCGGTTTTGGATTTTTTTAATAAACTAATATATCTATGTATATTTATATATCAGTCATATATAATTATATATCACATTGAAAAATTACATACAAGGACAACATAGAATGATTAATTAGAAGAAAGGGAGCAGCAATATCATATAAATATTTAATTAGAAACAACAAAAATATCATATAAATTTCATTTCTTCAAGTCCATGTATGTGTGTTTGGAAAAGCAGTGATTAAGCGGCCGCATAAGCGGGTAATCGGCCACATAATCAGGCCTGGACCGATTCTTGGTCCGCTTTGATATATGCGGTGCGGTTCCCTGTCCGAACCGCTTAAGCGGATGCATATGCAGCCGCACAGACCGATTTCCTGAACACTGACTCCATTCATGTGTGTTCCACAAAACCCTACATGAAACTCCTTCATGATATCTTCTTCTTCTATCTGTTCAACACATCGAAGAAGAGTCTGATTGCAGGACCTAAGGTACAACCATTCTGAACCCAAAACATATTACATGGCTCACCATTTGAGTGCCTATTTCTCTCCTGGGTATAGGTTTGCAGGAATGACTTGGTCTGATATATATGCCTTTATATTGTGAAACCAAAAATTTTGTTCATCATTAGGTGCATTGTTGATGACAATTTAATTGGTAGGCTGAGAATGTGTCTGCTCAAAGTCTTGAGATAGGGAACATATGTGCTCTTGGTAAGTACCAAGTTATGATATCACATTTTCCAGCTATTCTAAACCAGAGATATTATAAGGAGGGAGTCATTGTAGACTTTTTGGTATTGTTCCCCTTGTTGTATGGTGAGATATAGTCTGAGGATGCAAAAACTCAACCACATTATTTGCAATGTCGAACTCTAGCCATCTGGCTATTGGCAACTATTTTTCATTGGGGTTCTGAAGGATTATGCCTATTCTAACTCCTTTTTGATTTACAACTCTATCAATGATGGGGAATCTGCTAGTTGATCAGTGTCACCTTGTGCTTTATCATTTGGAGGTAGGTAATGTGAAACTTTGATAGAAATACCTACCATTTAGCACATTGTCCTGTCAGGGTTGGGCACACTACAACAAAAATACCCATTAATGGCTTTTATTCCAGTGGCTTTTCTAAAAAAAATGCCACTATCTATGTAATACAGTGGCATTTGTAATTTAAATGCCTCTAAACCACGTATTATGGAGTTTATAGAAAAGACTTACCAATTAAGGCATTTTTATAATTAATTAGTGGCATTTCAAAATTGCCAAATCAAATGAGCGGGCCATAATTAGTAAAATTTTTCTATTCCCGCGCAGCTTCCCGGACATGCAAAATGGTTCCTCTTCTCCACGTGTTGGGCAGAGACATTTACTCCTGACATCTGCTCTGCTCGCAGAACCCATGAAGTGGACCTAGCTAGCCTTTTCGCCCTAATCTGCCAGACTGTGGACGCTACTTGCTGGAATGCTCTCTGCTCTTCTCCAAGGTGTTGGCGACGTTGCCAAGGATTGGAGGGGACTCCGAGGAAGAGATCAGTATCCCAACTTGTCGGCAAGGACTGCGGTGGTTTGCCACCCTGCTGCTTCGGCGCGTGACAGGTAAGTACACCCCACAAAATAATAAATGCACATGGTCTTTCCCATCCATTCTCCCAGTTTCCATTCTATCAAGGTATATATGATAATCGGTTTATGAAGATAGTCTTGAAATATGATGATTCCATTATTTATATCCAGCAGTCACTTCCTTAATCGTTTATATCAAGCCATCGACCATCCTTCTTTGTTAGATTTAAACTTGGATTATTTTACAGTCTTGAAATATGATGATTCCGTTGTTTTATTTTACAGTGTCACATTGGTTTTGGTTATGTATACAAGTTTGCAAAATGTTAGTGTATTCATATAAAAATGTGTGTATTGTTTTATTAAATTGTAAGGAAAATTAAGAACTCACAAATCAACTTGCCGCGCGGCGCTCCCTTCACCGATGTGGCGATTTAGGTTTCAGCGGCGCTCCCGTTTCGGCTTGGGGGAGGGGCTGGGCCGCCGGCGTGCGCCACCCTCTCCCCCGGGCCTCTCCTTCAACCCGCGTCTGCTGGTGGTGGCGCTCGGTGGAGCTTGGCTCCTCTTTGTCCTGCTACCTGTCCTCCTTTGCCTCCCGCTGGTGTTTAGGCGTTAGGGCTCTGGCCTACAGATTGTCTCGGCACCAGCAAATAGGTGCTTTCTTCAACCACAATTCTAATCGTGGAAGCCGATCGCAGGGGATAGTGAGGCGGAAGGCTGGAGGCTTCTCCTTCGGGTCTGCTTCCTGGCGGAGGGTCGTTTTCTAGTCTCTACCCGTAGGAGTTTTCTGTGCTCGTTGGTTGGTCGTGTCGTGCCTTGGGTTCCTTCTTGGGCAGATGGTGGGCTCGGGCGCCCCTTGGTGCTCCAGGCAGAGGAGGAAGAAGCTGGGTTTTGGGCTTCGTGTGGGTCTTCCGCCCCCCTGTTCGCAGTGGTGGTCGGGAGTGGTGGTGGAGTTCTCGACACCCTCTAGTCCCCGCCTTTGTACTCGCATGAGCCGTCCTTCCTCTGTATCTGCATCCTTGGGTGTTGGCCTCCTTCCTGGGTCTCCTAATTGGTGCAACCTTAGTGCTCGTCGTTGGTAGTTGTGTTTCTCGTCCTTTTTTGTGGGACGTTGTGTTGTTAGGTAGGTGTTGTTGCTTTAGTGAGTTATAGGTTCTATGTTGTCGTGTGGTTTGTGTCCTCCTTTCATGTTAGGTCTTTTTTTGCTTCTTTGTTATATGGCAGCAAGTGCGAAGGTGAGCACTTCTTCGGTCACTGGTTTGGAGCATATACTTTATATCAGATATAATCTCAGGTTGAAGGAATCTCTCATAAAAAGCTATTTTGGTCAGCGATATAGAAGAGAGATCAATACATCATTGTCCTTATCATGTTCCGATATGAGTTTCTGGTTATTGTATCTGCTCTTTACTTTTTTGTGTTCGGTGGGTGTATCTCCCTTTACATGTAGATGTTGTATGGCTTTAATGTAATGAATGTTGTGTCTTCAAAAAAAAATGTAAGGAAAATGAAGCACCCAAGTTTTAAAAAGTGGTATCTTAGGTGCTCATGTGATGTCTGCACATCTCCTGTATCTTTGTTTGTAAATCATTAACGAATAGGCAAGTAATGTATCCTTACCTAGGCCACCACCTTTGGTGGGTTGGCGCTCTCTGATGAGAACAGGGGTTCCCACCACTGGGCTAATGAAGGGGAGAGATACTCATCTTTATGTATGTAGGAAGAGGCTAAGGAGATAACAAGGTTTATGAGATGGTCATTTCTTGTGTAATATTCTAGGATTTAGAAATGTCTAAGGAAGAATAAGACCTTTGTATAATTACTTATAGTATACATGTTTTTTTGGGTGTGGTTTCTTCAATTTTCCTTTGATTATCGTAAACTTGAATGGTCTTTATTCTTCTTCACTACCAATTGACAAAAACCTTTACCATCCCTGAAAATTAGGGTCTTTAAGCAACAATGAAGCAAGATACCAAGGGCATGCAGACAAGTTGCTATTAACACTAAGCTATGATTGCACAAAATGTAGGGGTTCCATTGTGGAACAACAATAATTTTTTCTCTGCCATAGGAAGTCTGGTTTGCCCTCTTGATTTCTATATTGAACGAAATTGCATGGCTTCTATGCAGTGATGTTTACATAATGGTTGATTCATGTTTTTTTGGAGTGTACGTCTTATCTCAGTACTGCTTTAATGTAAACACATTGCATTATGGTTACTTCAATTCCATATCCTAAATCAATTTTTGTCTTTTGATGGCATGTTCTGTTACTCAAGAAGTTTATAGCCAATTATACATATTTACTATATATATACTCCAACCTCTCGCCTTAGGCCAGGAACCATCAGTTGGCTGGCACACCAATTCCTCCAAGTTCTGGGTCTTCTACACTCAGATCTTATACAAGTTGTATACTTGTATGGCCCCTGACCAGGTTTCATCAAACTAGATAATGATGTTGCCCATTCTCTAATGGGTTCATTCCTATAGATGTTGATAGAAACCATGGGGAATATGTTTATGGACTACTTGCTTCACTTTAAAAAATATATTGCTCTATATTTTGCAAATTTATAATACTTTTTTTGAAAATTTATAATATCGTTATATATACTTACAATTGTTAGTGCTAATATTTTGCAGTCTCTATTCACCCACAACAGTCACTATGGCCTGGGTGTCTACCCCTCGCTCCTTTTGCCTGAAGTAGAAAAGTTGGACATCACCCTAGATGTGTGTACACTTGCACAAATCACCATTCCCAGACATTGGTGTCATATGGACGGAAGACGCTACACGACTGGTCAAACGACCTTAAAGTTTGGGAACTCGACAAATGTAATAGAGGTTTAGTATGATGGTGACAACAATCTAGTATCCACAACCAGTTGGCGTGGGTGGATTGGGAGAATGGGAATTGGCCGTACAGATCAGGTTTTGCTTCGTCCGATTGGCGACAATACCATACAAGCTTATATACATAACTACAACAACAGTTTGCATTCTCACCTGAGATGGTATATGGACGAGCCAGGCTGTACCGTATCTAAGGAGATGTCATTCGATGAATTCGGCATGCCTGAGGTGCAACCCTTGCCCGTTGGTACTGCCTTGTACCCCATGACCATCAGCTCAGATTCGTCTTCCAGTGACTCCATCCTCGACACAGCATCATCAAAAAAATAGACACGTCACAGTCATAACAGACGTCATAATTGTTGACAATTTTTTTAACTTTTAAATTAGGAAATAATAAAAAAAATGTAATTTTTGTTGTATTACTTAATGAATATTAGTAATCAATCAAGTACTGTGAATTTAAGGTACCCAATGTGATCTTGATGATGACTTGCAAATGTTTTTCTCTAGTGTGGTTTTGAGTGATGTTTTTCTTTGAGGATTGCCTCAAAGTGATGTTCTACTTTTATCCTTATTATAACTATGTTGTTTTTATGACGGACTTACTCATAAATGTTATATTTTTTACTATTTTTAAGAATGGATAATTGTTGGATGGCAGAGGATGACCGAACGAGTAGTAAATACCTTTTATGTTGTTCAATTTTGTTTTAAGTGTCTTCATTTTTGTGTGACTTGATGTACTCAGGATGAGAGAACAGTTAAGTGACAACTTCCATAATAAGACAACTACAAGGAATGATCATATGACTCTTGTACGGGGACTCATTTACCTAGCATTACTCCACAAGGTTGTTGGAAAGCTTTGAACCTGTCATCCAGTAATCGCTCCAAATTTTTTTTAGCTTCCCTTCCACCTAATGTTCAAAATGATAGACCAAGGAAATTCAATAACACTGTTGCTAGCTCTGCTGTTACAAGAACACCTTGTGATGGACAAGGTAATCATATCATCAAATTTATAGTGTTGCATTTAATGATATATAATTTATATATATGTTGTATGCTTTATGAATGAATGCTCAGGTCAAAGACATCGACAACGGGTGCCTAATGGCAATGCTTCAGTGTCCAATCATTCAAGAAGAGTAGATAGTAGAGCTGACAATAGTCAAAATATCCATGCATTTCATGATCACATGGAGCAAAATGGCCTATCTGATCACCATGATGAGTTGTTAAATGCTACAACAACACCTTCCGATGGGCTAGGTAATCGGTTAATTTATTGCATATATAGTGTTGCCTTTAGTGATATATAATTTCCATTTATGTTGTATCCTTTATGAATGAATGCTCAGGTCAAAGACATCGACCAGGGGTGCCTAATGGCAATGCTTCGGTGTCCAATCATTCTAGAAGAGTAGACAGTAGAGATGCCAATAGCCAAAACAGCCATCCATTTCATGACCACATGGAGAAAAATGACCTCTCTGATCACCATCAAGAGCCGTTGAATGCTACAACAACACCTTCTGATGGGCTAGGTAATGGGTTAATTCATATCATTGCATTCATAGTGCTGTATCTATAGATATATAATTTCCATTTATGTTGTATCCTTTATGAATGAATGCTCAGGTCAAAGACATCGACCCCTGGTGCCTACTATCAATGTTCCTGTGTCCAATCAATCAAGAAGAGTAGAGAGTAGAGCTGGAAATAGCCAAAATAGCAATGCATTTCAAGAAACCATGGAGCAAAATGACGTCTCTGATCACCATGATGAGTCGTTGAATGCTACGCCAACACCTACTGATGTGCTAGGTATTTGGTTTATTCATATCACTACATTTATAGTGCTGCATCTAATGATATATAAATGAATGCTTAGGTCAAAGACATCGCACACGTGGCTGAACACAATGTTTGCAAGTTTGGAAAAGAAAGCCCGGTGATCAAATTCCCATTGAGATAAATCAATTTGGACAACCAGTGGGTAAAAACCTGTGGCAACACATCCCATTATCACACAGATAACGAGGTGTTACACAAAAATGTGCAGAAAACACCATAACCACAGATTATGAAAACACAGGTTAATTAAAACTGATTGCGGAAAACAGATAAACTGTGAAACTATTACTTTCCAGTCCTCATCCTGCACAGAGACATGTCATATATACACATACACGAGATCTGATACGTGTCCACAGCTCAAGAACAGTTGTTCATCCATCACATGAGTTCACCACCTGTTCATATACATAAAGGCCCACATCTGGCCAACAACAGGATATACAAACATCATCGATCGATCATCGTGAAACAACGTCAAAACACTGCCAAGGACCTGAGAGTACAGGGATGACTCTAGACTCTACTACAAAACATCCAAAACAGCAGCATGTCCAACGCTTGCCTTCTACTACTCCTCAAGCTGCTCGGCCGCAACACCACGACCACGACCACGACCACGTCTACCTTGACCACCTAAAAAAGGGTTAAACCAGCGGGATGAGACAATTGAACAATTGTCCCAGCGGGAAACATAGCTCCCCACCGCAACTATAGAACCTCAGCAAGATAGATTATAACTGTAGATATCTAATAACAGGTACAACAAGAGCAGTCTATATAAAACAGATTATTCTTACCGACAATCTTACCTGCTATACAAAAGCATATAACCAGATATATCTCAAGGAATATGATTAGCAAGATAAGATATATCACTATACGACATGATTATCAGAACAAGATATAATGTCACATAACCTGATTATCAAGATAAGACATATTGTCACATAACCTGCAAGATATAACAAAGATATTACACAAACAAGGCCTCAAACAGTGTTACGTGTTTATCTTAAGCAGTAAATACTAAACGACTGTATTACGTATTATTATGCCCTGAGGGTTTGAACCGTACCGTTCAAATCCAACCTACGGTTACGAAACCCAAGCCGGTGCCATACAAGGTCAATGGAAGAGCCGGACTCCACGACCTCCCACCTCGTGGTCAGTACACGAGTACAACACAAGCATGACCGCAGTCACATGCTGAATTGGTCTAAGCCACAGGGTCAGCTCCATAGGCTACCCTCACTCTAGCCCACCTTAGTACAGGTCTCGGCGCTAGTAAAACTGAGCCACGGGCCTGTTCACCGTGCTCTGAGCCATGAACACATTCATGCTCCACACATCACATATCCTGAGCCATGGGCCCGTTCACCATGCTCTATATACATATCTGAGTCTGTAACCGAAGTTACACTCTTACCTCCTCATTTTTAGTCTAGGAGCAACCTACAGATATTCAACAATATGCGCTTCCAGGTTAACCCGTAGGAGAACCTGTTTCACCATCACCAAGTCCTGACGATGATGGATCTATGGCCAGGGCAAACTACATGATATATTTCACTATGATTAATTAGTATCTTTTAGATGGATTGCAAGATTCAACCAAGTTGTATAACATGCAAGATATAATGGAAAGTAAACAACGTTATACTATTATTTAATCACATCAACCTGATCCATCACAAGGATCCAACATCACATGTTACCACTTGGCCTCTTGCCAACCATCCAGATCCATCTCAAGGATCATCACATACCATGGGATCTCAATCCCTTATCATGTGCTGTCAATGCCTCTCAAGGCTCACATCATCATCATGGAACTTAGCACATTATACATATCATCTCATTCACCAGAGTAATTACCAACTAATGTTACTCATCACATGTGTCTCATAGCCCTTTTCAAGGCTAATCATCACCTACAGGGTTAGAGTACACAATAATCGTAGATTCAATCATAAGGAATATGCTACCATCATGAAATGCCATTCTTACACTATTTGGTGATCAAGTCACATCATTAACAAGCCATATACATGCTTACTCTTATCTCAAGATTATACAAGTAATCAAGGTGTCCAAACATACAGAACAAGTACTATTGTTACCACTTCCATTATGTCACTATCATCATTATTATCATTATTATCATTATGCAAGCTACTAGTGTAACTATCACCATTCTCATTTAACAATTAAGTACAAGGATTTTTTTTTAAATTAAGCCAGAGGATCGTCTATTCATTCCACTCCTCTCTTTGTGGGCAAAAAACAATAAAAAAGGGTACAACTCCTGCTTACTAAGCAGGTAAACATCACTCTAGAAAACAGACCGCGGTCACCCACCACGACCGTGGTGAGAAGGCTTCACCACGCCCGTGGCAGCGAAACAAAAAACCAGACCGTGGTCAACTGCCACGACCGTGGCGTGACCGCATCAAGATACCCGTGGTCGCATGCCACGGTCGTACAGAAGAAAAATGACCAAAAGCAGAAAACATCCAAACAGGGGCCACCAACAAGGAGACAAGCAAAGACTAAACACTTTCCCATCTAAAGAAGAGGTAAGGTGTGTTGTTTCTCTCTAAGATGTTCATCCCTCTGATACACATTAAGTACAAGGATTACTTCATGCGTATCATTACTATCATTATTGCCATCATTACTATGATCAACACCATTACTATCATCTTAACAAATAAGCATAAGGATCACATCATGCATCTTATTACCATTACCTTCCTCATCATCATCACTACTGCCATTATCATCATTATGATCAACATTATTACTATCATTATCATCATGCAACTACCATTATCATCATTGTTACTATCATTAGCATTATTATTGTTTGCAAGGCATCATATTCATCGTTGTTATTACTAACAAGACACCACCATCGTTTATTGGTACATAGCTAATCACTTCCACATCACAAAGGACCGTTACTATATGATTACAAGACTCTCACCATAACTCATCACCGCCCTCACTAAAACCTATCAAGGCCTATCGGCCGACACACATACCCAACCCTAGGCTGTCGCCCACCATGGCTATCGGCCATCATGGGTATCGGTCATCATGGGTGTCGGTCATCATGGGTGTCAGTCATCATAGCTATCGGCCAGCACCATGGCATGCATGGCCTATCGGTCAACATGGCTATCGGCCAACATGCATGGTCTATCGTTCAAGACAAGGAAACAAGCCACACATGGCCATGTCGTCCGACATTAACAACCATCAAGCTTGACAAGGCTATATCGGCTAACACCTCACTAGCTTGACCTATCCCCCAACACAAGAGCACTTCACCATGTCGCCCATCACAAGGTACCCATCTCGCCCAACACCAAGGCAAGAGAGGGTCTCGCCCAACTCAAGAACAAGGGTGTTGCTTATCATAGGAACCATATCACCCAACAAGGGTCACTATATCGGCCAACACTCACACTAGCTCACCCTGTCGCCCAACACAAGGGCAAGGGTATCGCCCAACTCCAAGAACACCTTCCATGTCGACCAACACAAAGAACACCACTATGTCGCCCATCACAAGAACAAAGGGATTGCTTAGCACAAGGACCATGTCGCCCAACACACTCAACCAAGAGAGAGGGTATCACCCAACTCCAGGAGCACTCACCATGTCGCCCAACAAGGGTCACCTTCAACCTCCACTACTACAGAAATGGCTTATAAAGTCACTTTTCAAGGTGTCAGTTGTATACATAAACGGACACCTAAACTCTACAGTGTCAGTTTATAACATAAACCGACATACAATCTGTGAAGTTCGACCAGACACGGGTACCACTTTTATTAAGTGTCAGTTAATTAATAAAAAACCGACACCTAAAATCAACCGCCAAAACCAAAATTCCAGCGAAAAAATTACCTCCAAAATTTGACATATGTCGTCGGTTCATAAATAAATAACCGACAACTAAAGGGTATTCGCGAGACAGGAATAGTTGTCGGTTGTCCTTTAGTTAAAAACCGACGACTATAATCTAGTATAGGTGCCAATTTTTGGTATAGAACCGACACAATTGGTTTATTTGTCAGTTTTTTAGAATAATCGACGCTTATTGTCAACTTAATAGATCACCAGCGTGAGCTTCTCTTCCCCTTTCCCTTTTTCATTCTCGATTTTAGTTAGGTCCGGCAATTTCTTGCTCACCCCGCCGGTCGTTGCTCCTCCGCCGCAGCTGCCGTGCTCCTGCTCCTGCCCTCGCCGCTACTCCGTGCTCACCGGCGGCCGTGCTCCTGCTCCTGCTCCTACCGTCTGTGCTCACCGACAGCCATCTGTGCTCCTGCTCCGTCCCCTCGCCGCTGCTCCGTGCCCTCGCCACTGCTCCGTGCCCTCGACGTCGCTGCTCCGTGTCCTCACCGGCGCTTCTCCTCTCTTTGCCGCCGCCTCTGCCGGTGGCTGCTGTGCTCCGGCCTCTGCTCTCCTCTGCCCTCAAGGTATGCCCGCCTGCCCTGCCTTATTCCTTCTTCATCTGCTCCGACGGCTGCTTGGGCTGTGCCAAGGCACGCCCAAGCAGCTGCTGGGCATTTTTTTTAAAGTTATTTACTTATTTGTGTTTAGGGTTTAGGTACTGATTTTGTGCTTCTACTGAGTTGAATCCTCTATTGTCTATACAATACATGTAATTTTCCTAGTATCGTGAAAGATTCTCAATCGTGTGTATCACATGGGATTCTTATCTCAACACAATGGACTGTAATATATGCATCTAATGCCTTAAATGGAAGACTCGAATGTTATAAAATCCCATCAAAGTAGGTAGAAACAACTTATATATATTCAGATTTTAATAATTCCATGAAGTGCACATTATCTTACTCAGGAAAAGTATGTGTATAATGTAGGATTAGTTCCATATAATGGTTCTATTTTAGTAAGCACCTAGAAACCCGTCCAAGATTTACTCATTAGGAGTAAATCTTGGATAGTCCCCGGTTTGAGACTGTTCTTGAACACCTAATCTCACTTAGGATGTAAGTGTATAATGTGTATTGGGTTTTCGAGAAAATTTCGGTAGCATTTCCTCGTTTGTTCTCTAAGTACATATGTAGACTTCTTTTCAAGCTATCATGTCTAACACAATAAAGTTGGTTATGACAAGCAATAAAAGGTTAACTGATGTTATACAACTTTTTTTGAAAATATATAACATCATTATATGTACTTACACTTTGTTAATACTAATATTATGCAGTCTCTGTCCACCCATAACAGTCACTATGAACTGGGCCTCTATGTCAATGTTAACGTTCCCTATTGAAGAACAATTGGACATCATCCTAGATGATCGTTCCTTAAACCAATTGTTCATACCCAAACATTGGCGTTTTCTAAAAGGAAGACACTTCATGCCTGGTAAAGTGACCCTAACTTTTGGCAATTATTCACATGTTATCGAGGTTGAGTATGATTTGGAGGGAAATCTTGTATCAAAATCCAGTTGGCGTGATTGGATTGGAGAGATGCATGTGGTCCGTTGCAATAGGCTTTTTCTCCGTCCAGTTGGCCATAATTCCATCAAAGTTTGGATAACCAACAACAACTGCGAGACCCCCGATCATCTACTACGGTATGAGCGCACGTCGTCGCATATCATCTCGGACGAATCTAAATCTGAGGCCCCTGTCAGTTCAGATTCGTCTAAATACAGTGAGGAGCTTCGTGACACAGCTTCATCATCAAAAAGACCTCGGTAAGTCCAATTAACAAATATAATTGTCAAGCAATCAATACTCATAGCTGCTTTCTATTCTGAACTTCAGGAGAAGATCGCCACAATGATAAGTCCTCAAAGTTACTGATGCGGGACCATGTTGGTGTAGTATTTAGTTGTCTATCTATCTAGACTTGTCTGTATTAATAGTTTTTTTAATTATGCACATGTTTAGGGGTACACCAACCCCTTTGTTTAGTTACTGTTTAGGGGTACACCCCTGTGTGTGGATGTAAAAATAGATTAATGAATGGAACTGAAAGTTGCTACATGAAACCCATCCAACACATTATTTGTTGGCCTAGAAACCCGTCCAAGATTTACTCATTAGGAGTAAATCTTGGATAGTCCCCGGTTTGGGACTATTTTTGAACACCTAATCTCGCTTAGGATGTTAGTGTATAATGTGTATTGGGTTTTCAAGAAAATTTCGACAGCATTTCCCCGTTTGTTCTCTAAGTACATATGTAATTGGAGAACAGCAGGGAAATGCTGCCGAAATTTTCTTGAAAACCCAATACACATTATACACTTACTAGTGAGATTAGGTGTTCAAGAATGGATAGGTGGTACACATTTATTATATATAATAATGACATCACATGTATTTGTTAACCCTAGACCCTAATCTTGTCCTAATATATACTTGTTTTCTCTTTGATCATAGAATGGATAGATCATGGATGTCCATTCGCAATCGCTGCACCCCAGAGTTTATTTCTGATGTTGACCAATTCATTAGATTTGCCGAGGAACATAGGAAACAACCTGGAGATAGGTTCTACTGTCCATGTAGGCATTGCGGTAACAACTTGAAAGTCAACACTGGTGACGAAATTAAAACTCATGTCATGTGCAACGGGATTATACAAGGCTATACAGAATGGCACTAGCATGGAGAGATTTCAAACCCGAAACCAGTGGATGTCGATAGCAGTGCTTGTGTGGAAGAAGAAATTGCCTACGATGACGTAGATGTGAATGAACCAGTTCCAGTAGACATCGTTGATGCGATGCTGGATAGTTGTGGGGTAGAGCACACCGATCCACCTCCCATTTTTAGAAACATTGTGCATGATGCTGAGATGCCGTTATACACAGGTTGTACTAAGTTTACGAAGCTTAACGCTGTGTTGAGATTGTATAAGTTGAAAGCTAACAATAGATGGAGCGACAAAAGCTTCACGTCATTGATGTCTTTGTTGAAAGAAATGCTTCCTGAAGGAAACGAGCTGCCAATCTCAACATACCAGGTAAAGAAATTGTTGTGCCCAATGGGAATGGATGCCAAGAAGATACACGCATGCCCTAATAATTGTGTATAATTTCAAAAGGACTATGCGGATTTGAAAGATTGTCCAAAATGTGGTGCGTCACGGTATAAATTGACGACTTCGGGGGAGTCCAAAACTGGTTCTCCTGCCAAGGTGATGTGGTATCTACCTATAATATCACAGTTTCAATGCTTGTTTGCCAATCCGATAGATGCGGAGAATTTGAGGTGGCATGCAGATGTTAAGAAAAATAATGATGGGATCCTACGACATGCGTCTGATTCCCCACAGTGGAAGAAGATTGATGTATTGTACCCTGAATTTGGTGAAGAAGTCAGGAATCTAAGACTTGGGCTTTGTACAGACAGGATGAATCCGTACGGGACATTGAGCAGCCAACATAGCACTTGGCCAGTCATGCTTGTTATAAACAATCTTCCTCCCTGGCTGTGTATGAAAAATAAGTACGTAATGCCGTCGTTGTTGATATCGGGCCCTAAACAACCTGGAAATGACATCGATGTTTATCTTGAACCTCTGATTGATGACTTAAAGAAACTCTGGGGTGAAGGTGTGATGACCTATGATGCTTCACGAAGAGAGACATTTCGTTTGCATGCTATGTTGTTTTGCACTATTAATGACTTTCCAGCATATGGGAATTTGTCTGGATATAGTGTCAAAGGAGCTAAAGCGTGTCCTATATGTGAAGAGAACACTGATTCAACAAGACTAAAACATGGCGGTAAGAATGTATATCTCGGTCATCGAAGGTTTCTTCCAAAATTCCATCCATATCGTAGGAAGCGCAAAGCATTCAATGGATTGAATGAGGAACACAGTGCACCTAAACCTATACCAGGGGAGGTTGTTTTATGAAAGAGTAAAAGACTTTGTCAATGAATTTGGTAAGAGATCACAATGTACTACACGGAGTGACAATTCTTCATTCAAGAAGAAAATATTTTGGGATCTTCCTTATTGGGTTCTTTGACAGTCAGACATTGTATCGATGTAATGCACATTGAGAAAAATGTCTGTGATAGCATCATTGGTACTCTGTTAAATATACCAGGTAAGACTAAAGATGGGATAAAATCCAGACTGGACCTACGTGAAATGGGAATAAGGTCAGAATTAACAAAATTATGTGAAATGGGTAATAAAAGAACATACTTACCTCCCGCTTGTTACACGTTGTCTAGAAAGGAGAAGAAAGCTTTTTGTGAATGCTTGGTAAATGTTAAGGTGCCACATGGTTACTCATCCAACATCCGTAGATTGGTATAAATGAAAGATCTGAAGTTGATAGGTCTTAAATCTCATGATTGTCACACTCTAATGCAACAAATATTGCCCGTGGCAATTCGATCTATATTGCCGAAGCATGTAAGGTTTGTAATCACCAGACTTTGTTTCTTTTTCAACAGTCTCTGTAGCAAAGTTATTGACCCTGAGACTCTCGATAATTTGCAAAGAGAAGTGGTTGTTACCCTATGTCAGCTTGAGATGTATTTCCCTCCTTCGTTCTTTGATATCATGGTACATCTTGTTGTCTACTTGACTAGGGAAGTGAAAATCTTGGGACCGGTTTTCTTGCATTGGATGTATCCCTTTGAACGATACATGATCGTTTTTAAAGGTGATGTTCGAAACCGTTATCGGCCTGAAGGGAGTATTATTGAAGGTTATGTGGCGAGAGAGGTTATGGATTTCTGCAATGACTTTCTCCGTGGTAATGACACTCCTGATAATGACAAGAATATTGACGAGCTATTTGGTAAAGGAATTTTGGGATCACGTGTGAAAGTAATCAGCCGTGAGCAGTTGGAACAAGGTCATTTGTATATTTTACACAACATGGACGAAGTGAACGTTTATATCGAGGAACATACCAATTTCATCAAAAGACAATATCCTCGAGCCAATACAATGTGGCTTGCTAGAGAGCATAACAAGACTTTTATTAAGTGGTTTGAAGATAAAGTCTTACATCAACTATCTCAAACACCAGATGATATTACTGAAACTATAAAATGCCTCGCCTTTAAACCAAAGTTGACTGTTATGTCTTATGAAGGGTATGACATTAATGGATTCACATATTACACAAAGCGCCAAGATGATAAGAGTGTCATCCAAAACAGTGGGGTCACCCTTCAAGCATCGACTATGTTTTTTGCAAGTGCAAAGGATAAGTGTCCACGTGAAGCTAAAATGTCATATTACGGTGTCATTGAAGAGATATGGGAATTTGACTACATAGATTTCAAAATTCCGCTCTTAAAATGTGATTGGGTTGATAACACCAAAGGAGTTATAGTGGATGAATTGGGTTTCACTTTAGTGAACTTTGAAAAGATTGGCGAGAAGGCTGAACCATTCATATTGGCATCACAGGCGAAACAAGTATTTTATATCGATGATCCTGCAAATGATAAATGGTCAGTTGTTCTTCATGATAAAAGACAGTTCATTGAAGATCCAATAGATGAAGAAGAGTAATATGATAAATATGATGACTCTAGTCCATTCTCAGTTGGGTTGCCAACTCCACAAAATATTGAAGCTAATGATGACTTATATGTGTGCGGAGATCACAATGAAGGATTGTTAATTGATAAAAGATCACAATTTTAGAGGCATGCATGTTTATATTTTTTTATTGAAGCTAAATGTTTACTTTTTTAATATCAATATCATTTTTTGATTTGATGTTTCATTATCTTCTAGTTAATACAAATGCTAAACATTGTGGGAGGGTGCTAAAGAACTATAGGACCAATCTCACCCGAGATTACATACGCGATGCTGAGAATAGGTTCTTGATTGATTCCAATTCTAGACATTGATCAGTATTTCACTAACTCTACACTAACAATTTTTGTTTGTATTCTCTTTGAAAAATAAATATAGGAAGAAGGAAGCCACACAAAAATGGAACTACTTGGACCCCAAAGACTGGGAGGAGTTTTTTACCCAAAGAAAAACAGATTAATTCAAGGTATTAAGCGCCACTCCCAATTTAATTAATATACGTTTTTATGTATTCACCTATTCAAGATTAACCTTTATTGTTACTAACCAAATCAATGTGCTAACTAACTAGGCTATCAACGATGCTCAACGACAACTACATGTTACGACCACACAATGAGTCCAAGAGGATATGCAGGCGTTCGCCAAAGGTTATATAGATATATAGGCAACAAGCCATGAAACAGCAAAAGAAGCCCCAATGAAGAGAAGCAAGATATAGATACAATACATAAAGTGCAGCACACACAAGTGCTTCAGATTCATATAACAACATGACAAACTAACACATATATAGTGCATAACAACAGCAGCTCAGAATTTACATACAACACTAGCTTAGTACATATATAGTGGGACTAAGGTGACGATCCCACATGCTAAAATAGGTTACCGACAACTACATGTTATGACTGGGAGGTCGTGATTCAGCAACCGTATGCATTAACAAGTGGATCTGTTTGTCTTCCTGCTAATGAATACGGTTGCTGAATCACGACCTCCCAGTCGTAACATGTAGTTTTCGGTAACCTATTTTAGCAGGTGGGATCGTCACCTTAGTCCCACTATATATGTACTAAGCTAGTGTTGTATGTAAATTCGACGCTGCTATTGTTATGTACTATATATGTGTTAGTCTGCCATGTTGTATGGACATCGATTGTATTGCTCAGGTATTATATAGTCTCATTAGATAATATGAAATATATCAATCTTATTTATAGCTCATTAATTATATATATACATCATTCTCTTTACAGGTGTTTAAAGCTGACCCCACTACAGGAACGGACTTACCAGATGTACATGCTCCCTATACGATGGGAGAATTAAATGAAGTAAGAGAAGAATGGGCAACATCCATACAAATAGTGGGGGTTTTAAAATATAATTGGGATGTTGATAGCGAATAATGACTAAAGAATGATATTTTGTAAATGAATTTCTGAATTATAATATATGTGTGAATGTTTCTACATGTCTAGATGTTTCTACATGTGTCTGAGTGAAAATGAATGAAAGTGTTGGTTGCTATATGAATGTTTCTACATGTGTGAATGTGAATGAATGGAACTACATATTGCTAGCTACATGAATGTTTCTAAATGTGTGAAAATAAAATGGAACTGCAGGTTGTATTGCTAAATGCATGTGTGAATATTTTTGTTGTTAAATTTGTAGGTTTGTGGCCTGTTGTTGGCTGATATCAATGGATGTCGTAAAACCTACAGTTAACTGCAGGTTTCTCATCCTGCGACAAGCCACAGCAGGTCTGCAGACTGACAGAAAAAAAACAATAGGCGTCGGTTATTTGTATAACACCGACACACAAAGTTATAGTGTCGGTTTTATATAAATAACCGATGCATGTTCCCTGTGGCACGAAGGTATATGGCGTCGGTTTATTATCTAATAACCAACGCTGATTGTGGCCAAGATGGCGCCCTTTCTGTGGCGTGAAGGTATATGGTGTCAGTTTCTTATCTAATAACCGACGCCTATACCTTCGCGCCACAGCAAACAGGCGCGATTTCGGTGGTGCGGGAAGAGTTTGGGCGTCGGTTTTGGAACCGACGCGTAATGGGTGAGCTTTTAGTGTCACCCACATAGGTGGCGCTTAGAAACCGACACTAAAGGCCTTAAATAACCAACACTAAAGGTAGGTTCTGTAGTAGTGCTCCAACTTAAGGATACTCAAACCCTAGAAAGCAAGGTGCACAAAGGAACCCTAAACCCTAGAGGGGGATTGGTCACCAAAGGTACACAAGCAAGGTATAAAAGCAAAGAACTAAGCTAACTACTAACATGCAACAAGATCATAGCTAGAGGTAAAGGAGTTAGGGTTAGAAGCTATGCAACCCGCCTTAAGCTCCAAGCTCCAAGGAAGAAGATGCACTTCAAGCTCTAAGGGATGTCGTCCACCAAAGCTGCTCCAAGAGAGGGTATCGGCCACCACTGCAACTCCAGGAGAGTGTCTCAGCCGACACAAGCAAGAGAGGGAGGAGTGTCGTGCACTCAAGGTGGAGGAGAGACCAAAAGAGCAAAGGAAGCTAAGGCAAGGGAAAGAGCTACCTATATAGAAAGAAGAGGAGGAGAAACCAAGGTAGATCTATGCTAAGTGTCGTCCACCCAAGGGACACTTGTCCTAGGGTTCAAGCCAACACACTAGCAAGCCAAGAGACACTTGTCAAGGATATACACCAAGTGTCCACCAAACATGGTCAAGGTTGGACCAAGCAACATGGGTGACACAACTAGCAGCTCCTCCGGGCGACACACACTACTCCAGGTCGACACACCGCCTCTAGGTCGACACACACTCTTCCTTGGGCGACACAAGCTGGTCTTGGCTGACACAAGGCTCAAGAAAGCCCAAACAAAGCACCTCAAGGCCCAAACAAGCTCAAGCAAGGCCCAAGAAACTCAAACAACAAGCCCAAGCCTTCCTCTCAACCCTAAAGGAAGCAAAGAGGGGAAACCATCTCACAAGATGGCAAACTTGCACACAAAACCCTAGACTTGGGTTATTTGCAAGAAGCCCCTCGAACTCTCAACAAAGCATAACCAAACCCTAATCACCACTTAGAGGTGATTAGAAAGCATCAAACCACCAAGGTTAAGCAAATCAAATAGGGTAAACCCTAAACGCAGGTCAGGGTCCTTACAATATAACCCCCTTTAAGGTCCTAGTGTTCATGTCTACAATATGTACCATATATAGTCATATGTGATGTTGTTGTATTCAATACAAGGGGCAAGGTAAAATGTCCTCTCCATGTAATTGTCATTTGATTATAAATAAAAAAGTTCAATACTTCTTGAATGTGTTTGGCTTCAATTGGCATTCAATTAGAAAACTTGATCATGAACTACAAATTGACTGACTAAAATCCATAAAAAATTAGTAATGCAGAACTAGTATGTCATTAGTGGATTTTTTCATAAGCCACTACATTCAATCAAAACCGTTTTATACAACAACATTATACAAAATAGTGGCATTTGTATAAAAGCCAAATGATGGATAGTGGCTTTTCTATAAATACCAAATGATGGTTTCGTGGCCTTTATGTGGCATTTATTTGAAGCCACTAAAGACAAACGTTTAGTGGCTTTTACAACTTAAGCCACTATCTTCCTAGTGGCATTGGCGCTAGAGGTATTTTTTTAAATGTCAACAAATGCCGCTAAACCAGTTTACTGGCTTTTTTTTTCCAGTGACATTTCTAAATGGCCACTAATGGGTATTTTTGCTGTAGTGGCAACTCCCAAATAGCAGAGTGGATCATTACTGGTGACTAGTTTTAGATCATATGTCGTTAGGAAGTGGTGTTAATACCTTTTACAATGGACTAGACCCATTTAATACTTGTTCAATTGTAGTGTAATGAGCCTTTGTGTCATTGACCTTCTTGGATATATAGTAGATGTTGTGCTTGTTGTCAATGGTTTCCTAACTCAAGACTCCTACAAATGACATCTCACAAACTGATAAGGGGTAGTATGAGGACATTCTAGAACGTTGACCTTAATATAAGTGGATTAGCAAGGTAGTTTTTAAGTTTTTGGAGCACTCTCTCACATCATTCGTTCCATCCATCATTGGAGTTATGGTTCAACAACTTCAAAATTGGATAGGTGTGAGTTTTGGGAATGAAGTGGTTAATGTATTGGAAATGCCACAGTAGGCCTTATTTCTCTTTCCCAATTCCAAGAAAAGGCAATTCCTAGATAACTAGAGTCTTCCTAGCATCTACTTTGATCCCTCTCTAGATGACAATGTATCCGAGTAGGTTACTGGACATAAACCCACAAGTGCATTTGATAGGATTTAAGAACAAGGAGAACTGTCATAGTCATTGAAACAACTTCTCGAGATTGGTGATGTTTTCCTCTAGACATTCAGACTTAATGATCATGTCGTCCACGTAGACATCCACCTCTTTGTGCATCATGTCATGAAACATGGAAACCATTATGCTTTAACATGTGGCTCTTATGTTCTTGAGACTGAAAGGCATGGCCCCATAGTAGAATACTCAACATTCCATGATGATGGTTATATTCTCTTTATCTTCTATTTCCATCCTCATATGGTTTTAGCCAACTATTCTATCCATCAAACTGAGTAGTACATGGCTGGAAGTGTTGTCAATGAGTACATATATATATGTGTGTAAGAGAAAAGTCATATTTTGGAGATGCTTTCTTTAGGTCACAATAATCCACACACATTCATAATTCTTTATCTTTATTTGGAACTGATACAATATTGGCCAACCATGTAGGATAATTGACTAGCTCTAAAAAACCAACACTATATTGCTTTCAAACTTCTTCCAGGATATTAATGCTCTATTCTAATCGCAACTATCTGGCCTTCCGCTTGATCGAACAAATACGTGGAATGGATAGGCAGTCAACGAATAATGATTATCTCATCCAACCATGTCATGTTAACATAGATCCATTGAAACATGTCGATGTAGTGGTGTAGAAGCTCTATTAGTTGGTTTTTGATATCTTGTGGTAGAAACACCCCAACTTTTGACTTTGTGCTACTCGGGTCCTAAGATGAGATTCATTATCTCTATCTGGTCTCTGATATAAAAAGGTTGATGCTCCTTTATCATAGGGATAGGGACATCTTTGAAACCAAAATCTTGGTTGTTGTAGATTTGTGCTACCTCAGTGAAATAGCTGAAAAATTCTTGGAGAGATTGCTCATCTCCAAATTCTTTTGGGTTTTCTAGGCTTTGTAGTGGATTTTTGTATATTTTGCAAATATTCTATATTCTACAGGGTGTGTGGGAATGTAAAAGAGTGTGACTAAATAGCCACTCTAGGATCTCCATCACATCAGGAAATTGTTCCACTCATGGGATTTTTTTGGGTGAATGAGGAGACCATGTCCTTAGGGTGTTGTGGTCATCCACACACTAGATCTAGAATATTCTCACCCTTCCATATAGGTCGTATGAGAGTACGTGTGTCTTCCATCACCTTTGTATCAACTATATCATTGACACCCCATCCTTAGATCATGTCATAGGCCACTTGGTAGTCATCCCACATGACATCGTAGTCTTCCTATATGAGCTCAGGGTCCACAATTTTGGCATTGTCTGGGCTGGTCTTGTTGGGGAAAATCTAGAGAGGATCTTGGCCAACTGCTTTTGATCGGCACCTGCACCCTTTTATGTGTTGGGTAGATGATTTCATCTATATAATGTGATCATGTAGATGATGTTTGATGCTATTGCTTATGTCAAACTGCTCAGGGCATAGTTTGTTGACAGTAGGAGTGGACATCCATTTGTATGCTTCCTTGTTTGGAGGTATGATCTTGCTCACAGACTATTTGTTGTGATGGGTGGTCCATATTCTCTAGCTTTCATTAGTAATGAGGGTGATCTTTCTTGTGCTGGATGCAACTCTGAGACAGTCTTCCTGGTCATTGTCATTGACCTCTTATACAAAATATGGTAATATCACATGGATGACAACCTTAGCAATATCTGGATGATCTTCACTGATGTCTACCATACATGGAAAGCATGGATGGACCTTTATTCTTAGGACCAATGTCCCACCAATAAAACACCCTAAGTCGACTCTCTTCATTTAGTCGAATGTGTTAGGATTCACGACTCAAGTCTTTATTCAGTGACATATAGTTAAGGTAACCTCTTCAGGTCAAATCTATTGTAGTGTGCCACAACATTGATGGCTTCCAATATGGTGTCCACCTTGTGATGTGAGGTCATGTGTAGGATGGGACATAGAACCCTAGGCCCAAAACCTTCTATATTTGAGGGATCTTGATGATCTTAGTGCTTCCTTGACATCTGGATCATAGTCCTTGATTGGGATAAATGTGCATCTTCCTTAACCGTTGTGAAAACATCTTAGGATCATAGGGGAAATGAATTTTTTTTCTATGTGGTGGTTCCCAAATGATGTTGGTGATGTGTAGCATCTAAAAGAAAAATAGGATACCATCTTCCTCGATACAAGCTTTGGCAGAAAGATTGTCAGCTTGAACAGTGACGATAGCATGGCCTAGCCAATACTTCAGTCTTTGATGTAGTGATGAGGGAACCACCCAATTCTAGTGAATCCATGGTCTCCCTAGGAGTAGGTTGATGAAGGGACTCAATTCCATGACCAAGAATGGGACTATGAATGTCTATTGTCTAATTTGTAGCTACAGAGTAATTTTTGATAGATTATCTTTGATTACTCTGTCGAAGGAGGTTGCTTTCTTTGGCATTGAGTGGAGGTTAGAAGGATCCTTCCTTAGGATGGTTACTGTCTATAAGGGACACACACCAAGGAAATTTCCATTTTCAACAAATAATGAAGGTATCTTGAGGCCGTTGTATATTCCTATGATTAATAAGGGCATGTTATGACTTCCTCATATTAGTATTTCATCCCTGAAGAATGAGATCAGATGTGTGGTTATGATTAACTCAATGGTGTCTTCAAAATCTTCTAGCCTCACGTATTCAGAGACCTAAGCCCCTTGTAAAGTCTTCATGACTGGTTCTCAGTGTGCTAGAGAGTTTTACATCACTTCTACTGATGACACTTCCCCCTTTGGTTCGCTGAGGAATTGGATTGTATATGAACTTTTAGGATCTATTTACTTGTAAAGCTCGGTTGTTGGTGGTACTTATTGGTATCAATGGATGGAATGAAGACCTTGTCAGCCCCCTCTTCAGTTGTGCAGGCTAGGACTCCTACATAAGTAGTCACCTTCTCCTTCCACTTGTTGAGAGGTAGCAGTACTTCAAGAAGAATGGAGAGTTGCTCTCCCTTTGAGACTGGAGGGAGTGTTGTAGCTGATATCATGAACATAGGGTGAGGCCTTGTATCTGGTTGGGCCCTTCTTGGGACTAGAGTCTTTGAGACCCAAACCATTTATACTTGTATGGATCTTAGAATGCCGGTTTGTTGAGATTTTGGCCCCTATTGAGCTCCTGATATGGCAACCTTCTTCGTGGTGCTTACTAGGATTACTGTCTTCTTTTACTAGAGTGAGGCAACAATCTGAGTACGATGAGACCACTTCTTGATTGCTTCATTTAGGGGGAGATGATTTCATGTGGAGAGTCCTCCTATGGTGAGATGACATCCACCATATTGGAGGATGAAAACACTTCTTCTGTTGCAACTGTGTTGATCTTAGTTGCGTCTATCAAATCATGCAAAATGTGCTTGGGTGTGATGCGTGAGTTGCTATTGTGTCCCTTTTCTCAGTGGAAAGCACAAAATGTGTTGGCATTATATCTCTTTGGGAAGGGATTCAGTTGATCCCTTATGGTTGGAAACTGAAGTTAGTTCTTGATATCCAAAAAGATAGTAATGAGAGAAGCTCCCAAGAGGGTCAGTTTCCTTTTTGTCTAAGCAGGTTCTTCTGCTAATGGAACAACAACTATCACCTCAACTTGAAGTTCCTGGTTGCTCGCTGTCGGAGGTATGTTTGCTACCAAGTGGTTGGAATGGTGGTGGTGCACACCCATAGTAGTTTCTTGGAGGCCACACATATTGTGGGGGCATGCACTGAGGGTGATAGTTGGGTGGCATCACCTGCATTTGTTGTGGTTGAGGTTTCATGGTTGTTGGCTGTTGGCTGTTGCTACTTGCCACTTTTGGCTGGAACAAGAACTCCCCTACTATGGCATCTATGGCTTTCATCGTGAAACAATGTCAAAACACTGCCAAGGACCTGAGAGTACAGGGATGACTCTAGACTCTACTACAAAACATTCAAAACAACAGCATGTCCAACGCTTGCCTTCTACTGCTCCTCAAGCTGCTCGGCCGCAACACCACGACCATGACCACGTCTACCTTGACCACCTAAAAAGGGGTTAAACCAGTGGGGTGAGACAATTGAACAATTGTCCCAGCGGGAAACATAGCTCCCCACCGCAACTACAGAACCTCAGCAAGATAGATTATAACAACAGATATCTAATAACATGTATAATAAGAGCAGTCTATATAAACCAAATTATTCTTACCGACAAGCTTACCCACTATACAAAAGCATATAACCAGATTTATCTCAAGGAATATGATTAGCAAGATAAGATATATCACTATACGACATGATTATCAGAACAAGATATAATGTCACATAACCTGATTATCAAGATAAGACATATTTTCACATAACCTGCAAGATATAACAAAGATATTACACAAACAAGGCCTAAACCAATGTTACGTGTTTATCTTAAGCAGTAAATACTAAATGGTTGTATTACATATTATTATGCCCTGAGGGTTTGAACCGTACCGTTCAAATCCAACCTTCGGTTACGAAACCCAAGCCGGTGCCATACAAGGTCAATGGAAGAGCCGGACTCCACGACCTCCCACCTCGTGGTCAGTACACGAGTACAACACAAGTAGGACCACAGTCACATGCTGAAGTGGTCTAAGCCACCGGGTCAGCTCCATAGGCTACCCTCACTCTAGCCCGCCTTGGTACAGGTCTCGACGCTAGTAAAACTGAGCCACAGGCCTGTTCACCGTGCTTTGAGCCATGAACACATTCATGCTCCACACATCACATATCCTGAGCCATGGGCCTGTTCACCATGCTCTATATACATATATGAGTCTGTAACCGAAGTTACACTCTTACCTCCTCATTTTCAGGCTAGGAGCAACCTACACATATTCAACAATATGCGCTTCCAGGTTAACCCGCAGGAGAACCTGTTTCACCATCACCAAGTCCTGACGATGATGGATCTATGGCCAGGGCAAACTACATGATATATTTCACTATGATTAATTAGTATCTTTTAGATGGATTGCAGGATTCAACCAAGTTGTATAACATGCAAGATATAATGGAAAGTAAACAACGTTATACTATTATTTAATCACATCAACCTGATCCATTACAAGGATCCAACATCACATGTTACCACTTGGCCTCTTGCCAACCATCCATATCCATCTCAAGGATCATCACATACCATGGGATCTCAATCCCTTATCATGTACTGTTAATGCCTCTCAAGGCTCACATCATCATCATGGAACTTAGCACATTATACATATCATCTCATTAACCAGAGTAATTACCAAGTAATGTTACTCATCACATGTGTCTCATAGCCCTTTTCAAGGCTAATCATCACCTGCAGGGTTAGAGTACACAATAATCGTAGATTCAATCATAAGGAATATGTTACCATCATGAAATGCCATTCTTACACTATTTGGTGATCAAGTCACATCATTAACAAGCCATATACATGCTTACTCTTATCTCAAGATTATACAAGTAATCAAGGTGTCCAAACATACAGAACAAGTACTATTGTTACAACTTCCATTATGTCACTATCATCATTATTATCATTATTATCATTATGCAAGCTACTAGTGTAACTATCACCATTCTCATTTAACAATTAAGTACAAGGATTACTTCATGCATATCATTACTATCATTATTGCCATCATTACTATGATCAACATCATTACTATCATCTTAACAAATAAGCATAAGGATCACATCATGCATCTTATTACCATTACCTTCCTCATCATCATCACTACTGCCATTATCATCATTATGATCAGCATTATTAGTATCATTATCATCATGCAACTACCATTATCATCATTGTTACTATCATTAGCATTATTATTGTTTGCAAGGCATCATATTCATCGTTGTTATTACTGACAAGACACCACCATCATTTATTGGTACATAGCTAATCACTTCCACATCACAAAGGATCGTTACTATATGATTACAAGACTCTCACCATAACTTATCACCTCCCTCACTAAAACCTATCAAGGCCTGTCGGCTGACACACATACCCAACCATAGGCTTTCGCCCACCATGGCTATCGGCCATCATGGGTATCAGTCATCATGGGTGTCGGTCATCATGGGTGTCGGTCATCATAGCTATCGGCCAGCACCGTGGCATGCATGGCCTATCGGTCACATTGGCTATCGGCCAACATGCATGGTCTATCATTCAAGACAAGGAAACAAGTCACACATGGCCATGTCGTCCGACACCAACAACCATCAAGCTTGACAAGGCTATATCGGCCAACACCTCACTAGCTTGACCTATCACCCAACACAAGAGCACTTCACCATGTTGCCCATCACAAGGTACCCATCTCGCCCAACTCAAGAACAAGGGTGTTGCTTATCATAGGAACCATATCGCCCAACAAGGGTCACTATATCGACCAACACTCACACTAGCTCACCCTGTCGCCCAATACAAGGGCAAGGGTATCACCCAACTCCAAGAACACCTTCCATGTCGACCAACACAAAGAACACCACTATGTCGCCCATCACAAGAACAAAGGGATTGCTTAGCACAAGGACCATGTCGCCCAACACACTCAACCAAGAGAGAGGGTATCACCCAACTCCAGGAGCACTCACCATGTCGCCCAACAAGGGTCACCTTCAACCTCCAACTTAAGGATACTCAAACCCTAGAAAGCAAGGTGCACAAAGGAACCCTAAACCCTAGAGGGGGATTGGTCACCAAAGGTACACAAGCAAGGTATAAAATCAAAGAACTAAGCTAACTACTAACATGCAACAAGATCATAGCTAGAGGTAAAGGAGTTAGGGTTAGAAGCTATGCAACCCGCCTTAAGCTCCAAGCTCCAAGGAAGAAGATGCACTTCAAGCTCCAAGGGATGTCGTCCACCAAAGCTGCTCCAATAGAGGGTATCGGCCACCATTGCAACTCCAGGAGAGTGTCTCGGCCGACACAAGCAAGAGAGGGAGGAGTGTCGTTCACTCAAGGTGGAGGAGAGACCAAAAGAGCAAAGGAAGCTAAGGCAAGGAAGAGAGCTACCTATATAGAAAGAAGAGGAGGAGAAACCAAGGTAAATCTATGCTAAGTGTCGTCCACCCAAGGGAAACTTGTCCTAGGGTTCAAGCCAACACACTAGCAAGCCAAGAGACACTTGTCAAGGATATACACCAAGTGTCTACCAAACATGGTCAAGGTTGGACCAAGCAACATGGGCGACACAACTAGCAGCTCCTCCGGGCGACACACACTACTCCAGGTCGACACACCGCCTCTAGGTCGACACACACTCTTCCTTGGGTGACACAAGCTAGTCTTAGCCGACACAAGGCTCAAGCAAGCCCAAACAAAGCACCTCAAGGCCCAAACAAGCTCAAGCAAGGCCCAAGAAACTCAAACAACAAGCCCAAGCCTTCCTCTCAACCCTAGAGGAAGCAAAGAGGGGAAAACATCTCACAAGATGGCAAACTTGCACACAAAACCCTAGACTTGGGTTTTTTGCAAGCATCCCCTCGAACTCTCAACAAAGCACAACCAAACCCTAATCACCACTTAGAGGTGATTAGCAAGCATCAAACCACCAAGGTTAAGCAAAACAAACAGGGTAAACCCTAAACGCAGGTCAGGGTCCTTACAAAACCAATGTCACTTATCAAGTTTTTTGACAACCATTGCAAGAGATCCCAATCTTTGTCCATTAATCTACGAGGACTGGAGACAATTTCCAGCAAATAAAAAAGAATCCATATGGAATTTTGGGAAGGTACAATATTAAAATTTATTTTTAAATGGTTAAATGAAGCTTCTAATTGATATCCTTATTGTCGGTAGAGTAAATTTGTGATGGACATAGAATTAAAGGAGTGGACAGTGAAAAGACTGGGAAAGAAATGGAAGGACCACAAGTGGGAGTTACGGAAACTATACTTTGTAGAAGATAGTCCATATGAACAACAACTTGAACAAGTTGTTCCCCGTGTGGAAACGTCTCAATGAAAATTTCTTATGGATTACTGGAGGAGCAATAAAGGAAAGGTAATTTTTGTATCTATTAATTGATATTTAATTTACCTCACATATAATTACTATGGACAATACTGTAACTTTTTTTCACAGAGGAAGTGTATAACTGATAAGACAAGAAAAAAATTTCAAAAGGTTAGCCACACAACAGGAACCAAGTCATTTGCTTGTCTGAAACATGATGTAAGTTAGTCAATATTGTGATCCAATTGGACAATTTGGAGACATCCGTTTAAATGCTATTAGCAATAACCTTGTTTGAAGGATACAGTTGGAGAAGGAAATAGGCGGGGAAGTTGATCCCATTGAGTGTTTTTGAGAAAACTCATCATAAAAAAGATGGGAGCATAGTTGATATTGAATCCACCAAAACTTTGGCACAAGGATTCCTATCCTATAGTATTATGTTACATTTACTAAATGGAAACATTTATATGTTTGGTATAAAATTCATCTCCTATGTTCTGTTGTGTGTAGGAAAATTTTCTAAGGTAGGTGACGAGCTGTGAAGAAACCAACCTGATTTACTTCAGCTGAAATTTATAGGCAGGTTATGGGAGAAGAGAGACCAGGATATGTTCATGGTTATGGACTTGTAGCATTACCTTCTGATATCTGGGGTAAGAACTGTAAATCTTGAGAAGATGATGAAGCACAAAGGAAGCATTTCAACAACGAATGGAATTTGAAGCTAAAACTCAAGAACAAAATGCAAAAATAGAGCAGATACTAGCCTTGTCTAGAGCAGGAAGTAGTCAATCAGCACAAGATGTACGCACTGGCTAGGTATGAATACATTTTATACGAGATGTGTGGTATTAATTATTTTCCATGTTAAATTTTGATGGCCTTATGACAAAGATAAAATAATTGTGCAGATCGGAATGAGACATTCAACAATTTATAAGGGACAAGTATGTTTGTATTTGTGTAAATTGCACATCATTCTATGTTTATATAATTTTTTTATTTAAATTGTATTTTGTTTATAGGAAGTGTATGTGCTGAGTATCGTAGATGTAGATGATAAAGTTACAATCGGTCGAGTATCTGAGGTTGACCCCTTGCAAATGGTGGGAGGTGCAATTTTAGGCTCATCATGTGTTGGTGTTTATGTAGAGGTTGTGGTGATGGCCAACGAACCTCTAGTCAGTCCTTCTGACCAATATCAATATATGGATGAAGTTATTGGCAATGTCATAGCATGGTCAAAATCACATTTACTGCCAAAGTGAGCATATAGTATTGCTTATAATATGACATAATTGAAAACAAAACTAGTATCTAAAGTCATTTCCATTTGTTGCAGGTCATGAAGTGTAAAGATAAATAATTGCATTCTTGGATACTGTGTAGAGAGATGAAAGCTATAGTTGTGTTTCTTTGGTCCACTTTTTTATTAGTACATAACGATCCATATACTGTTGTTTCATGTCCATTATCGTAGAAAATGTTGCTAAATGACAATCCTATTTTGCTTTTAGCTATGAGCAGTGTCTTACCTTCTTATGTGTGACATTTACGCAACATATTTTGTTTTAACCTGTTGAATGTGAATGTCTTTTTTTGCTTCCTAAGTCAATAGTTCTTTGTAAATTTTTCTTTCATAACTTGATCACATGTTGCATGATAGCTTATTAAGTCAATATTTCTCTGAAGAATTGTGCATTCTGTGCCTTCCACAACAAACAACATGTCATTGTGTAAAAGGCCAATCTTTGGAGATCAGAGGCCATTCTCGAGAGCTAAGGTTGTCAGCTCATCTCTTGTGAAAGGCTTCTGCTCAGCTCTTGTGAATGGCCTTTAATCTCCAAGAACAGAGCTGCTGTTAGGACTCAAAAATGGGATTCCTCACCCTAGAACTGGTCTTATAGGCAATCCAACAAAATGGTACATCCTTACATGTTCTTGATGTATTGTAGCCTAGCCAAAGTAGTATCTAAAAGTAGTATCTAAGGTAGTATTGCAGCCTAGCCAAAGTGGTTTTTAGCTATGAGAAGTATTTTTGGTATCTTGTGTGTGAGATTTACACAACATATTTTTCTGTGGTGATTCGCCTCAAGATGGTTTGTGGTTGACCTTCTATGATTGCTCAATATTTAGGCTATTAAGACGTCTGAAATGTAATTGAGATATTTTAGTCACATGCTTCTATGCGTCCTAATTTCTCTACAGAGGTACAACAAGTCATTTTCAACATTTCCATGGTACAATAAGTTATTTTCTACATTTCCATACTCTTCTTTGGTGAAGAAGTCAAGGAAGAAGCCTCAAGAAATAATGGGTGCTCTTAGTAATATCAGTTCCTCCATGTTCCCTTAAATATTAAAACAAAATCTACAATAATACCCTTTATGTAACATGTGGTTGTGATGCAGGCCCTAAAAGCTAATAACTATGGTAAGGATCCTTTGCTGAGATCATGTACAGAGAATGACCTTAAATATATAAGTACATAACTGCTGTGAGGACTCAAAAGGGCATGTTTTTGGAGATTAAAGGCCACTCTCGAGAGCTAAGGTTATCATCTCATCTCTTGTGAAAGGCTTCAGCTCAGCTCTTGTGATTGGCCTTTAATCTCTAAGAATAGAGCTGCTGTTAGGACTCAAAGATGGGATTCCTCACCCTGGAACTAGTCTTACATGCAATCCAAAAAAATGGTGCATGCTTACATGTTCTTGATGTATTCCAGCCTAGCCAACATTGGTTTCTAGTTTTGCTTTGGGTTGTTTTAAGGATTCTTGGATAAGGTATATTTCACTACTTCACTTTGATTTTTTTTTCAGTTGAAGGGGATAATGAATCTGTTCTGGAAACTCTTCTTGCTTATCAGGGGATAGTGAATCTATTCCTAGTGGCCATGTTAGTATAGATTTGAAGACCTTAAGTCTCCTACTGATCTACATAGTCAACTTGCATGTTTTGTTGTTAGTTGTTTATTACATGTGGTGATTGCCATGACTGGTGATGGTGTCAATGATGCATCTGCTATGAAAATGGCAAACATTGGTATTGCCATGGGAATTGCTGGAACTGAGGTAAGTATATTCACTATATGTCAATTTGTATATCTATCTTCTTGTCTTTTAGTAATTGTTATCGATAATGATTGTTTCTTCTCTTTTTATGTGTCAGTCCAGGTTACCAAGGAGGCTTCAGACATGGTTCTTGCTGATGATAACTTCAGTATAATAGTTATTGCAGTTGGTGAAGGGAGATCTATCTATAACAACATGAAGGCCTTCACCATGTTCTTCTCTTATTAATCATTATATGCTTTCTTACCTTACTAAAAATATTTCAACTTATTATGTATAGACTATAGTTTTATGAGAACCCTGGACGACATTGAGTTTGATAACCATCTTTTGCTTTTTACATAATTGTCAAGATTGTCAGCTTTGCACCCTTTCTATCATGTGCTTAGTTGTGTGCTTAGCTGAATGTCTACAACTTTGCTGCATGGCAAACTCTATTCAGCTGACATAATGTGAATGGTACAGTTGAAATTATCACCATTGTCGAACTTATTAGGAAAGGTGAGAAGGTGGGTTCTTCTGAGGCTGCCCTTCTTGCCAAGCTCAGCATCAGGCCCTTCTCATATGGACTGGTTGTGCTGTCAGTTTATGACAGTGGATCTGTATTTAGCCCTGAGGTCCTTCACCTTACTGAAGATGACCTTATTGATGAATTTGGCAATGGTGCTATCTTCCCTGATACTATCTTAACAACATTCTAGTGTTGTAAGTGTTTTTGTATTACATTTGCATGCAAGTGCTCAACATTTTTCTCACTTCATTGTAGGATCCTAGCAAGTTTGCAGTTGCTGCTGCCCCTACTGCTGCTTTAGGCTATGCAGCTGCACCTGCTACTTCTGCTACCAAGGTGGAAGAGAAGAAGGAAGAACCTACTGTGGAATCTGATGACCATATGGCCGTAATGCTATCACTGTAGTTGAGAAGAAAGATGGACCTTCATTGCAGTGTAGCTGGTCTACTCCTGTAGAAGCTCACAACTACTTGGAATGCTAGAATGGAGCTGTATGTTTTTGTAAGAAAATGAGTTTGTATTCCTTTGGGGGGGTCTCCAAGTGTAAAATGAGTTGTTATCTAGTTAGTGTTCATGTCTACAATATCTACCATATATAGTCATATGTGATGTTGTTGTATTCAATACAAGGGGCAAGGTAAAATGTCCTCCCCATGTAATTGTCATTTGATTATAAATAAAAAAGTTCAATACTTCTTGAATGTGTTTGGCTTCAATTGGCATTCAATTAGAAAACTTGATCATGAACTACAAATTGACTGACTAAAATCCATAAAAAATTAGTAATGCAGAACTAGTATGTCATTAGTGGATTTTTTCATAAGCAACTACATTCAATCAAAACCGTTTTATACAACAACATTATACAAAATAGTGGCATTTATATAAAAGCCAAATGATGGATAGTGGCTTTTCTATAAATTCCAAATGATGGTTTAGTGGCCTTTATGTGGCATTTATTCGAAGCCACAAAAGACAAACGTTTAGTGGCTTTTACAACTTAAGCCACTATCTTCCTAGTGGCATTGGCGCCAGAGGCATTTTTTTAAATGTCAACAAATGCCGCTAAACCTGTTTACTGGCTTTTTTTTCCAGTGGCATTTCTAAATGGCCACTAATGGGTATTTTTTCTGTAGTGGCGACTCCCAAATAGTAGAGTGGATCATTACTGGTGACTAGTTTTAGATCATATGTCGTTAGGAAGTGGTGTTAATACCTTTTACAATGGACTAGACCCATTTAATACTTGTTCAATTGTAGTGTAATGAGCCTTTGTGTCGTTGAACTTCTTGGATATATAGTAGATGTTGTGCTTGTTGTCAATGGTTTCCTAACTCAAGATTCCTACAAATGACATCTCACAAACTGATAAGGGGTAGTATGAGGACATTCTAGAACGTTGACCTTAATATAAGTGGCTTATCAAGGTAGTTTTTAAGTTTTTGGAGCACTCTCTCACATCATTCGTTCCATCCATCATTGGAGTTATGGTTCAACAACTTGAAAATTGGCTAGGTGTGAGTTTTGTGAATGAAGTGGTTAATGTATTGGAAATGCCACAGTAGGCCTTGTTTCTCTTTCCCAATTCCAAGAGAAGGCAATTCCTAGATAACTAGAGTCTTCCTAGCATCTACTTTGATCCCTCTCTAGATGACGATGTATCCGAGTAGGTTACTGGACATAAACCCAAAAGTGCATTTGATAGGATTTAAGAACAAGGAGAACTGTCATAGTCATTGAAACAACTTCTCGAGATTGGTGATGTTTTCCTCTAGACATTCAGACTTAATGATCATGTCGTCCACGTAGACATCCACCTCTTTGTGCATCATGTCATGAAACAGGGAAACCATTATGCTTTAACATGTGGCTCTTACGTTCTTGAGACTGAAAGGCATGGCCCCATAGTAGAATACTCAACATTCCATGATGATGGTTATATTCTCTTTATCTTCTATTTCCATCCTGATCTGGTTGTAGCCAACAATTCTATCCATCAAACTGAGTAGTACATGGCTGGAAGTGTTGTCAATGAGTACATATATATATGTGTGTGTAAGCAAAAAGTCATATTTTGGAGATGCTTTCTTTAGGTCACGATAATCCACACACATTCATACTTCTCTATCTTTCTTTGGAACTGATACAATGTTGGCCAACCATGTAGGATAATTGACTAGCTCTAAAAAACCAACACTATATTGCTTTCAAACTTCTTCCAGGATATTAATGCTCTATTCTAATCGCAACTATCTGGCCTTCCGCTTGATCGAACAAATACGTGGAATGGATAGGCAGTCAACGAATAATGATTATCTCATCCAACCATGTCATGTTGACATAGATCCATTGAAACATGTCGATGTAGTTGTGTAGAAGCTCTATTAGTTGGTTTTTGATATCTTGTGGTAGAAAAACCCCAACTTTTGACTTTGTGCTACTCGGGTCCTAAGATGAGATTCATTATCTCTATCTGGTATCTGATATAAAAAGGTTGATGCTCCTTTGTCACAGGGATAGGGACATCTTTGAAACCAAAATCTTGGTTGTTGTAGATTTGTGCTACCTCAGTGAAATAGCTGGAAAATTCTTGGAGAGCTTGCTCATCTCCAAATTCTTTTGGGTTTTCTAGGCTTTGTAGTGGATTTTTGTATATTTTGCAAATATTCTAGATTCTATAGGGTGTGTGGGAATGTAATAGAGTGTGACTAAATAGCCACTCTAGGATCTCCATCACATCAGGAAATTGTTCCTCTCATGGGAGTTTTTTGGGTGAATGAGGAGACCTAATCCTTAGGGTGTTGTGGTCATCCACACACTAGATCTGGAATATTCTCACCCTTCCATATAGGTCGTATGAGAGTATGTGTGTCTTCCATCACCTTTGTATCAAATATATCATTGACACCCCATCCTTAGATCATGTCATAGGCCACTTGGTAGTCATCCCACATGACATCGTAGTCTTCCTATGTGAGCTCAGGGTCCACAATTTTGGCATTGTCTGGGCTGGTCTTGTTGGGGAAAATCTAGAGAGGATCTTGGCCAACTGCTTTTGATCAACAACTCCACCCTTTTAGGTGTTGGGTAGATGATTTCATATGTACAATGTGATCATGTAGATGATGTTTGATGCTATTGCTTATGTCAAACTGCTCAGGGCATAGTTTGTTGACAGTAGGAGTGGACATCCATTTGTATGCTTCCTTGTTTGGAGGTATGATCTTGCTCACAGACTGTTTGTTGTGATGGGTGGTCCATATTCTCTAGCTTTCATTAGTAATGAGGGTGATCTTTCTTGTGCTGGATGCAACTCTGATACAGTCCTCCTGGTCATTGTCATTGACCTCTTATACAAAATATGGTAATATCACATGGATGACAACCTTAGCAATATCTGGATGATCTTCACTGATGTCTACCATACATGGAAAACATGGATGGACCTTTATTCTTAGGGCCAATGTCCCACCAATAAAACACCCTAAACTCTTCATTTAGTCGAATGTGTTAGGATTCACGACTCAAGTCTTTATTCAGTGACATATAGTTAAGGTAACCTCTTCAGGTCAAATCTATTGTAGTGTGCCACAACATTGCTGGCTTCCAATATGGTGTCCACCTTGTGATGTGAGGTCATGTGTAGGATGGGACATAGAACCCTAGGCCCAAAACCTTCTATATTTGAGGGATCTTGATGATCTTAGTGCTTCGTTGACATCTGGATCATAGTCCTTGATTGGGATAAATGTGCATCTCCCTTAACCGTTGTGCAAACATCTTAGGATCATAGGGGAAATGAATTTTTTTTTCTATGTGGTGGTTCCCAAATGATGTTGGTGATGTGTAGCATCTAAAAGAAAAATAGGATACCATCTTCCTCGATACAAGCTTTGGCAGCAAAATTGTCAGCTTGAACAGTGACGATAGCATGGCCTAGCCAATACTTCAGTCTTTGATGTAGTGATGAGGGAACCACCCAATTCTAGTGAATCCATGGTCTCCCTAGGAGTAGGTTGATGAAGAGACTCAATTACATGACCAAGAATGGGACTATGCATGTCTATTGTCTAATTTGTAGCTACAGAGTAATTTTTGATAGATTATCTTTGATTACTCTGTCGAAGGAGGTTGCTTTCTTTGGCATTGAGTGGAGGTTAGAAGGATCCTTCCTTAGTATGGTTACTTTCTATAAGGGACACACACCAAGGAAATTTCTATTTTCAACAAATAATGAAGGTGTCTTGAGGCCGTTGTATATTCCTATGATTAATAAGGGCATGTTATGACTTCCTCATATTAGTATTTCATCCCTGAAGAATGAGATCAGATGTGTGGTTATGATTAACTCAATGGTGTCTTCAAAATCTTCTAGCCTCACGTATTCGGAGACCTAAGCCCCTTGTAAAGTCTTCATGACTGGTTCTCAGTGTGCTAGAGAGTTTTACATCACTTCTACTGATGACACTTCCCCCTTTGGTTCGCTGATGAATTGGATTGTATATGAACTTTTAGGATCTATTAACTTGTAAAGCTCGGTTGTTGGTGGTACTTATTGGTATCAATGGATGGAATGAAGACCTTGTCAGCCCCCTCTTCAGTTGTGTAGGCTAGGACTCCTACATAAGTAGTCACCTTCTCCATCCACTTGTTGAGAGGTAGCAGTACTTCAAGAAGAATGGAGAGTTGCTCTCCCTTTGAGACTGGAGGGAGTGTTGTAGCTGATATCACGAACATAGGGTGAGGCCTTGTATCTGGTTGGGCCCTTCTTGGGACTAGAGTCTTTGAGACCCAAACCATTTATACTTGGATGGATCTTGGAATGCCGGTTGGTTGAGATTTTGGCCCCTATTGAGCTCCTGATATGGCAACCTTCCTCGTAGTGCTTACTAGTATTACTGTCTTCTTTTACTAGAGTGAGGCAACAATCTGAGTACGATGAGACCACTTCTTGATTGCTTCATTTAGGGGGATATGATTTCATGTGGAGAGTCCTCCTATGGTGAGATGACATCCACCATATTGGAGGATGAAAACACTTCTTCTGTTGCAACTGTGTTGATCTTAGTTGCGTCTATCAAATCATGCAAAATGTGCTTGGGTGTGATGCGTGAGTTGCTATTGTGTCCCTTTTCTCAGTGGAAAGCACAAAATGTGTTGGCATTATATCTCATTGGGAAGGGATTCAACGGATCCCTTATGGTTGGAAACTGAAGTTAGTTCTTGATATCCAAAAAGATAGTAATGAGAGAAGCTCCCAAGAGGGTCAGTTTCCTTTTTGTCTAAGCAGGTTCTTCTGCTAATGGAACAACAACTATCACCTCAACTTGAAGTTCCTGGTTGCTCGCTGTCGGAGGTATGTTTGCTACCAAGTGGTTGGAATGGTGGTGGTGCACACCCATAGTAGTTGCTTGGAGGCCACACATATTGTGGGGGCATGCACTGAGGGTGATAGTTTGGCGGCATCACCTGCATTTGTTGCGGCTGAGGTTTCATGGCTGTTGGCTGTTGCTGCTTGCCACTTTTAGCTGGAACAAGAACTCCCCTACTATGGCATCTATGGCTTTTGGCTTGGTCCATTTACACATCTAACTAGTTGTTACAAGAGAGGATGTCGGCTAGAAGGTGAGGCCTATGTTTTAATAGACCCCCTCTTAATGGAATTCTCAATCAATACCCCTACTTTTATGAGCTCAAGAAAGTGTTGTACATATATAGGGATAAGAGGGTTGTAAGGGCCAGTGAGGCTGATCTAATCACCATGTACATGCCTCCTTATAGGTGATCTTGAATTCCAGATGGACACTTAGTTCTCTCCACTGTATGACAAACTAGGAGAAGATCTTGTATGTCTTTTGTTGTAGTGCTTTTAAATATTCTTTTTTAGGACCTGGTCTAAATTCCTGGCATACTAATCAACAAACTTGTCAGCCATCTTGGAGGATGTAGTGATGGAGGTCATGTCCTACTTATAGTATTAGGACAATGATACATCTATCTACATCCATCAAAACAATATATTAGTACTTTTTCATCATATTGGACTTCAATCATATTTGAGAAATATGCCTTGACATGTACCATGGGGTCCCCCTTGCAGAAGTACTCATGGAACTTTGTCATGTTGAAGTTGTCAAGCAACATTGAGTCTCAAAAGTAGAAAAAGTCACTAAATATTTTTCCATTGTCTTTGTTTCCCTCTAGTCGTTTAATTTTCTATAACATCTCAAACAGCAGGGGGTCTTTAGAAGCATGTTATGGTGTGAACAACTTCTTGTCGTGCAATCTCCATTGGTATCATTAGTGGTCATGTTGTCATTCGTGATGCCATGTACATAGGTAGTGGGAATAAATATCCTATTCCTACATATGGGTTGCACCAGGAGTGGGGTAGGGGATATTGTGAGTGCAGGCTAGGAACATGTCATCATCCATCTAATGTTGTGCTTGGATCTTCGTGACCATCCTAGCCTTTTCAGCCCCATTGGAATCTCCCTTGGTGGTTGTAGCTTCTTCTTCTTTCTTTCTTCCTTCAACCCTCCTTCAAGATTCAAGATGGATGTCCCTACCTCTTGAAAAATTGGGATTTACCCAATGCTCCCAAATGGTGGACCTTGAAAGGGCCATGACAAGAAAAATTCTGGTTGAGGCAGGTGAGAACCCCACATTGCATAGGGGAAGAACAATGTTGCCATTCCAGCGTGGTATCTCCTATAGATGTGAACCCCTGGTATTTCCATTCTCCTACATATTTGGAGCTGATAGTGGTGTGAAGAGCACGCTGGGTAGCGGTTCAGGAGGAAGATCTTCCTACGAGGTTAACGTCTCAGACACTACTATGGATTCCTTGTGCTTTTCCACTTTCAGACATGTCTTTCTTATGGAGAGTGGCATCCCCCTAATGGAACCATCAAACTACCAATTTGCACAACTGCTCCCAGTCATTTAGTCTAATCATCAGTGAGAACTGGTGAATCATGGGTTTCTTGATCTTTACATGATGTACAAAAGACCGCATTAGTGATATTTTAAAGTAAGGTGTAATATTGCACGCATAAGTACCTCATGTTTTGTGTCTCCCCCCACACTATACCATGCTAGAAATTAAAATACTTCCTTTCATTTCTTAAGACCTTCTCAGAATGGGAGATACATATGGTTCCTTTGTGTAGATTTGGTAGATTCTTTTTGTTTTATTTTAGATGGTTGTTCCTACCCCTATCTTGGGTGAGGTAGGTGAACATATACCCCTTTGTGTATGTGCTTGCCAATATAATGTTAGGGATAAAATAAATATGGTGAACATGATGCTCCTCAGAGAAGAGTTTCCAAGAAAACTGTTCAAAAGAAATGAAAAGGGGGACCCAAGTGGGTGGTGAAGATTAAGGTTTCCCTTACTAGGCTAGTGATAGTGCTCAACCAATCACTTTTAATTTATTGTACATCCTCATCTAGCGGGGGTAAAAAATTGAAACCTTTAGCAAATACATCCATGACCCCCCTAGATCTATCTAGATTCGATAGGTTTCTCTTCGGTGTTCCTTCCCATTGTATGTGTTGAATAGTTGTTAAGGAGGAAGCCTAAACTTGGCTTCTCTCCATCTTATGGAGTTAAGTAGAAGATTGAAGTTTTAGGTTGTTATCTATGATCATAAAGTGGGCATGAAAGCACAAAGGTGGTCCAATGTAGGGTCATAGTCTAAGATCGTAGATGTGAGAATGTGAGGAGATACGTGGTCCAATTTTAGGTCATCGTCTAGAACTCTGGGTTAGAATATGATGTGCGTAATTGGGCCAGTTTTTGGCCATGGTCCAAGATCCAAATGGATTGAAAAGTGAAGTTGATTTTAGTTTAAGGTACATTAACAAGTCTTACTAGATTTGGATAGACTCCTCACTTCTTTATTTTCTATGGGTAAACCCCCTTTTTGAAGAGAGGTTCGACTTTTGAGTGGCGCTTACTCCTTTTAGATGGTTCATGAAAGCACAAAGAGTTGAAGTCATTTTGATGAGAAAGATTGTTAATATAGTGTGTTAATCTTGATATGACTAATTGGTTGGGAAATTTTAATCTTTTGAAAGATTGTTTGAGTTTTTATCTTTTGAAATAATTTTGGAATTTGAGATTGTTAATATTTTATGAAAATATTGTTTATACTTTTATTCTTTTGAAAGGTTGTTGGATTTTTAATCTTTTAAAAGTTTATTTGAGGTTATAATCTTTTGAAAGATTGTTGTAATTTTATATTGCTAATCTTTGAGAAAAGTTTGTTTGAAATTTTAACTTTCTAATTATTTTTGGAATTTGAGATTGGTTATCTTTTGAGAAAAGATTTTTTGAACTTGAGATGGTTAATATTTTGAGAAAAGATTGTTCAAATTTTAATCTTTTGAAAGGTTGTTGGAATTTGAGATTGTTATTCTTTTGAGAAAAGATTGTTTGAATATTTATCCTTTTTAAGGTTGTTGGAATTTGATATTGTTAACCTTTTGAGAAATGATTGTTTGAATCTGGACAAAAGGGGTTAGCAACCATTCCCAAATATTTTTTAGCAATACAAGTACATGAAGTAAATGGACCTCCCCTTTAAGACAATGAGTTTAGATCAATCGTTACATCCTCACTCAAGCATGACCTATGTAGGAGAGGTGGGTCATTATCCTCTATAAGGATAGATGGTACTCATTGAGGGTTAACCCCAATACAACAGATAAGGGTACTTCTCCCAATACACCTGATGACTACAACAACCATAATTTTTTGTGAGTGCTAGGAGAGTATGATGCTTTCAAGGACTTTGGACATCCATCTTCACACTACCGGATACTTTTATTGACATCCCACATCACTTCTAGGGATCCAACTTGAGGTTGATACTCATTTCATGACGCATGGGTTTGTAGGTGTGTTATGTGTGTATGATGTGTTTTAGCATTTTCAGAAGAAAGCCCACAAATCATTGAATCTGAGATATGCAAATAAAGAAATGACATTAGTATGTTTTAGGAAAGAATATATTTCATTTGCAACCTACATCTATTTTCAACCTATTTTTCATCTTTTTCATATACATATATATATATATATATATATATGAAAAAGATGAAAAATAGGGTGTATATATATATATATATATATATATATATATATATATATATATATATATATATATATATATATATATATATATAACGAGGGAATAAAACACCAAACCCTAAGTGGGTAGCATGTTAGAAACCCTAAATAGGTAAGGGGAATAAACCCAAAAAAAACAAAAAATAAAAAGTAAAAAATGAAATCTGGACTTCCAAAGAAGACTAGAGATAGAGAGGATGAGTAGGGCCATACAATCACCTTAATTCATGTGCCAAAGGCTGGCAGATCAGAGGGATGAGCCAACCTACTTGCATACTAAAATAGAAAAAAATATGATAGTGGAAAAAAGGAAAATAGAGAAACAAATTATTCCTAAAGATTCTCAATCTTCGAATCACGATAGTGGGAGTTTGATTGAGACTGTCTTGGCTATCCCTAATTGAGTTTCCTATCTATCACATCCTACCCAAAAAAGGGGGAAAACAAGAAGAGATATCTTGGGAAAAACTCTACCCTTTTTGGTAGAGAAACTTGGTTTAAAAAGGAAAGGGATGTTTCTGAGTCACCACCATGTTTTTTTAAAAAATAAGGAAAAGGGATAAAGATTCGAAGCCACAGTGTCAATCTGAGCGATTAACCACAGTACAAAAAAGAAGAAGATAATAATGAATAAATCCCTACATCAGACTTGATTTCCATGTTACAAGTGGGGAAGGATTAGCATCCCCATCTTGCCTGATAACCCAGTCTCAAGACACTATCTTGTTGCGGAAGGAAAGAGCAATTCAAGCTGATTGTATTAAGGAAAGAAATAAAAAATAAATAAAATTTATTGGTGTGCTGGATTTTAGGGCTAGAGATGGCCATGTCCTTCTCGTCATAGAACTAAAATCCTAATTTTTAGGTGGATTGTGGTCCTAATCACCTCAAGACCTCTCATGATGGAGATGCCTCATTGATGATTAGGACCGATGCGTAGGACTTTAAAGGGTGACTAGAAGATGTGTACTAAGGAGGCAAGATCTATTTTTTCAGATATAGTAACAATGATAGTTATAATAGCAGCATGGATGCTATATTAAATTAAACAGATCAGATGCAATGATAGAATAAATTAGATGCATCAGTTGTAAGATCACTTATAATAGTTAACAAATATAGTAGTTAAGATTAGCAATATGAGAAATTACATATTCTATTGGAGTTAATAGAGCAGGAGGTGTTTAGGGAAGGATCCTCTGACACGAGCAATATAACAACGAAAAAAGGAGGTACTTATGGATTTATGAGGTTCAAAAGTGGCCTGCAATACAATGGGTGTAGGGGGCTATTTGTAGTATGTGTTTAGCATTTTGGGGGTTCTAAATAGAAACTTTTGGAGAGGTGGTGGCTTGTGTTGATCTATTGATTGACATGGATGGTACATGAATTCATACCGCCGTGTGTCAATTGACAGATGCATGGAATCCTCCTAGTGACGCAGTCTGGATAAAGTGTTTTTCCAATTGTTTGTTGTTTTAGGAACGTTCTAGAGAAAAATCACAATATGGAAATTTTTTGAGTAGGATAATGAGAGAGAAATAATTTAGGATTATCTCTCAAAAAAAGGCAATTGAATTTTTGTGAGGAAAAAGATATTTTATTCCAAAGAATTCAACTAGGAATTTATGAAAAATAGCTTATTTAAAACATAATTGAAGAAAAAATTGCACTTTTATGATCTAAAATGAAGGTTTCCTTAGAGAAGGCGAATGAAGTGAAAGTGGGTGGAAAGGGGTGGTGGATAAAATATGTGGAAAACTATGAAAAAGGATAAAATGAAAAATGTGGAAATTGGGTGGAATGTAGAATGGACTCCATCATTAACCAGAAAAAATGTATATCTCATGAATTTCTACCAAGTTAGAAAAAATGGGGCATCAACACTTTGGTTGATCAACCTCCAAATGATCCGTCTACATGATTGACCACCACAAATTGAGCATTTGCAATCGACCATGCTGTCAAGGTCAGTGGCCAACAATGACGATTGACCTCTGAATGCCACTATCAATCAATCTCAACTGAGCGAGAAGTAATGATCAACCTCCTTGGTCGATCATCTTGAGCTCAAGTATCACAATTAATCAAGTTATATCTCATCAATAATAACTGACCTCCACGCTTGCACAATTATTAAGCTCTAGTATGATTCATTCGACCATGATAAATTGACCATGTATTGGATCGAGCTACCAAATGCTCAACGTCAGCTACCTCAATGACCGATAACAATGCTAGAAAAATGGACCTAGAGAACGATTCCAAGCTTAATTATAGTTTCTTGATCAAGAAACTTTCCAACCATGTAAACATCAAGTATGGATGACCGAGCAGTAATCGACCAGCAAATAGTCAACCTTTTCCAGGTTGTATAGCTGCCAAGAAAAGGATCTCGATCATCTGCATGGCACACATCTAGCTCCTGAAACTTAGGTGAAGAGGCCAATAAATAACCATCATATACCTATAGATAATTTCTCTTGGACACTGCACATAGTAGAGTCACACTAGTGACCTATATGAGTGAGTACAAGATCTCAACCTATCTGCTTTGGGAAGCAATCAACCTTTCCACTAAGAGTGCTCAAACTCAGGTAGTTTGAGCCATTTGACTGGTTGATTTTTTGGAGTGATCAATCTCTCCATTAAAGATATTGATCTCACAACAATCATCAATAGTGGTCTTTCTGCCCGAGACATAATCTTATTGTCCAACATTTACCCCATCAGGGTTTTATCATCATCATCAGCGGGCTTTCAGCCCTAAACATAATCTCGTTATGCAACATTTACCCTTATCAGGGTTTCTCAATGTAAGGAGTGCATATTAAATTCAATTTCAACATAAATCTTATCTGTTCATTATATATCATAGTTTTGAACAAATATTAGAAGAGGCATTAAAACTAGCAACAATAAAAGCATATAGATATCATGTATCATTCCTCATACTCATAATAGATTTATAATACAACATATGCATGTTCCATCCAATATGAATAGATGCCAATAATTTCATGCATATACATGCATAACAGACTTAGTTCTCTTCTTCTTTCATTTCACATTCTTCATATGGGTTTACTAATCAACACATGTTGACTATCAATTGAAGTTTGTACTATTAGTCCATTCTCAGAGTACAATTCAAAATTTAAGAACACATTCTTGTAAATCAATTCAAATACTTGACTTTCATCTTTTAGTTGAATTCAACTACAGTTATGTGCATCTCTTAATCCCCCATTTGATATTGTCATTCACTAGCATCATCAAACTCATCATTTTAGGGTAAGAGTTACATTCTTAAAATCATCTACTAATTCCTATCTTTTTCCATCATTTTATACTCACTAGTCTCAACTTCTTTCATTTCATGTTCATTACATTATCTGGGGCAATCTTTCTTGATTCACTTTACATACAATGCTTTTCATCTACATAACATTTATCAAAGTACAGTTCTTAGTATATTTCATTTAATTTGGGTTAAGCCACATGTAATTAAAATAAAAGATAAAATACTTCATCATACTATCTTCATTAGTTTCATCTTTATCTTGCAATCACCATTAAGTACATCTTGTTCATATTGTCTCTTATATTCAGATAAATGTACCTTGTCATTGACTACTAATGTCATTCCTATAATCAATGATGATCATTCTTTATTATACTAAAACAAATGCATTAGACTTAGATGATATTAGTAAGACATCATATTCAATTGAAGTATTAATACCTTCAACTTCAGCATTTGATCACATTTACAACATCGTATATAAGTTCTAACTTTATCACTCATAATCATCTTAATAATAAACTTTTAGAGTTTTCAAGACGTCATTCATTAGTTCAACATATCATAATAATCATATCATTCAGTAATTCAATCATGACTCAAGGGTTCATTAGGGTTATTCACAAACATGGAAACCCTAGTTTCCATTTTCACACATTTCATTCATCAATCATAAGTATACATTGATCAATTGACTCATTTGATTGACTTCCTCAACAAAAATCCTAATAAGGATATGTGGTCATTAAAATCCATTAACATTCAATAATACACTTGTATAATACGATCTAATACAATTCAAATATGAATATATCCATGTTAATTCAATTCCAAGCATATCAGTCATTAGGATGACATTTAGGCAAAATTCGCATGAAATAGAATGTTCATCTATACATAGGATTCTACATGGATACCCAATCAATATATCAAGAAAAAATCAAGTTTTAATCAACGATAAATAATCAAAATCAATAGAAGGTGATCCCCTAATATCTTTCCCAAATCAAATCCAGTCACATACATATACAAGCAGGGTTTCTGATTGTTTTATCTGGATGGAATTTGGCTTTCAACATGAATACAAAGCTTAGGAGGGAGAAAAGCACTCACCTCAGTTTCCAAGCACCATAAAAACGTAGGTCAACCTCTAAATTTTTGGAAACCCAATCAAACTCTCGCAAAAGAATCTAATTCTTTCTCCTCTCAACCAGGAAACCCTAGAAATGGGGATTAGAAGAGAAAGAGTGAGAAAAGGGGGATATTTGATGTGATTTCAAATCAAATCAGGGGAGGGATGGAATCTTGACATGTGAGAGAAGATTCACTATCAAATGCTATGCAAAGAAGCTAATCTTACTTGATTTCATCATATCTTGGATAGAGAAACCCTATGTCAACATCTCCACCACTTTCTCTTCTCAAAACCCTAGCTCTCCTCTCTCTCCAGAATTTCATTTCTTTGACAGGAAGGATGAGTTATGAGAGCTCCTTGTGTGTTAGGTTAGTGATATAGATGAATTGAGGTGCTTAGAACATTTGCAAACAAGCCCCTCAATGTATTTTTATTTTTCTCAGACTGGTTGGTTGGCTGAGTTATAAACTCGACCGAAACCACACATTTTAGAAACCAAACCTCATCCAAAAATTATGAAACTTTAACCCAATGTCTGAGATTGAGTTTATAAGAAACAATAAATTTTTAGATCATTTGGAGTTATGAATAAATAATTAAAAATCAAATACTACACTGCTATATTGCAGTCAGTAGCATGGTCGGTCAAGTTTGTCCTTCACAGAACTCGACCGACACCCCTCTTTGTAGGGATCAAAAATCATCCAAAAATTACAAAAATTTAATATAGTGTCTATAACGGACTTTAACAACTACAATTAAAATTTGAGATCAATTGGATATACCAATAAAAAGATAAAATTCAATTACCACACTACTATTTCAATCTAAAAATATGATCGGTCGAGTTTGAAACTCGACCAATAAATAGGTCAGAAAATTCTTCAAAAATTCTGATATTTTTCAATGTTGTTCAAATTTATATATCCAAATCATATACATATTTGAATTAAATTAGAGCTATAAATAAAATACTAAAAATCATTTAGTGAGACACTATACTTATCAAACTTTGTATTCATATGTCATCAAAACCCTAATTTGGGCCGATTAGGGTTTCCAAATCTTAACCCTAATTATGTGAATCAAAGTATGATTAAACCTTCTCATTATATTTAAAACATAAAAAATTAAGTACGATCACTAATCAAGATTTAAACAATGATCAACTTAGTTAAGCATACAATCATCCAAGTAAACCCTAATTAGATGACTAATTTGAAAACGAGTCATTACAGTAGGCAACCCAATGATCACTTTAGTCTCTGTCTTCACTTTTAGATCAATTTTTTTTTGCATCCATTAGGAAATACATCACAAGATGCAATCTCAAGTTGTGACTATTTCATTTTAGATTTAAGATGAATGATATGTTGATAATGAGAACACAATCACATCTCATGGGCCAAACAAGATGACCTTTTACATCCATATCAAATTTAGTGTTTGATAAGACACTAGCAAAAGTTTCTATGTTTGGGATGGAGGGTGCGTGGGACATATTTAACTTCTACCAACACCCATCTTTTTCTGATTTAAGATTCTATAATTGCATATTTTATGGAACTTTTTAGAAGTTTTCCAATTTATAACGATTGAAGTCATTATATGTGTAGATTAAATTAAAATTTGTGATTGCATACATGTAAATTCACATCATCTAACCTCCTTATATGAATCAATGCCTCAGAAGGACCAATTTGTTAAACTATCCAATGGCTAGATATAACTTGATGTGGCTTATGAATCAGTATATCATGATTCCTTGTAAAAGATGGCAATCATGCACGAAACTAATAGGGATCAAACACATCCTACTTCCTAGTGACTACTGGAAAAATTTCACAAAATTTCCACTCACTCCCCCATCATGTCATTAATCGAGTGTAGTGTGCCATGGATAACAAACCGATCCACTGAATTATATATCAAGTTTCATGATGATCTAACCCCTCTTTTACACTTCACCCTCCATCTTATTACCATTATTTCACCAAAAAGAAATAAAAACCCATAAAAGTGTGCCAAACCCTAAGTTTGGAGTGGCACACCCCTTCACTCTCTTTCCACTTCTTCCATACCCCTCACAATGTACTAGGGGTGTATCATAAAAAATAGATAAAACTTTCCAATTTTCACAAGAAAATATGTGATAGATGTATTCACACAAATAAAATACAGTTTCTAGTGCAAAATAGGATATATTTCTTCTTTCTTTGATATCATCATTTACTATATTTTGAACCCATAGGAATAATGAATGCCTCAAATTTTACCATTTCGTTGATATACACCAATGTCAGATCATGTGCATACTTGTTATTGTACATGTCTCTCTAAACCCACGTGTCACTCATTGACATGCTTGGTGTTGGGGACGATACCTTTAGAGTTTTTTTAGGAAACAAATTTGGGAAATACGATTAAAAAATATGAGTTCTATGATATCATGATGTTGGAAACCTTGTCCATATTTGGTGAGAAGAAAAACAACATGATGTAAGGATGAGGCAATCACATGGGTTGATAGTATTAATTTCATGAATGTTTCATATTTTATGTTACTCGAGGATGAGCAATGTATATATTTAGGGTGGCTTGAAGAATAAATTTTCATTACACTTTTTTTGTGATTCTTAGGCCATTTTTCCATATGGATTCGTTGTCCACCTCAGAAATAGCTTCATTTAGTTCAATTTTTATGATAATTTGTTAGAAATTTGATACTTTTCTCAATTCTCCTTATACATTTGGAGTTTTACCTATCAACACCAACCATACCAATGTGACCTAGCCTCTTGTGAGGTGTATGGCATTGACTTGGACCAAAAATGAATTTTGAACGTGTCCTGAAGGTAGATCAATCAACATTAATGATCTAAAGACCACGATAGTTATGTAACATTTGTTTTCTTCTGATTGAGATCCACTACTCAACCATCATCTCGATTTCCACATTCTCAACAATCTACTAAGTTAGTGCTCTTACAGTGCTTGACCTCCAGAAAGTTGATCTACATGATCAACCACCACATCTCGAGCGCCAGTAATCAACCATGTTATCATGGTTAGTAGCCAACAATGACTATCGTCATCCAAACATCACTACCAACCAAGCTCACCTGAGAAAACTATAATGATTGACCTTCTTGGTGCATCAACCACAACTCATGTAGAAGAATTGATCAAACTCTATTTCATCAAGAATGATCTACCTCCACATACGAGTAGTTATTGAGCTTACGCATCATTCAATCAACCAATAGCAATTGACCATCCCTAGGGTCAAGCTGCCATATGCTTGACCTCATTTACCTTCAAGACTGACATCAATGCTCGATGAATGGAGCTTGAGAAAGACTCCAAGCTTGGCTATGGTACATAAAGCAAGAAACTTTCTAGCCATGTAAATATTGAGTATGGACGATCATCCTCAATGATCGAACAACATTCAACTACCATATGATCAACCTTTGCTAGGATTTTTAGCCACCAAGTGAAGGTTCTCGACCATCCACGTGGCATGCATCCAACCACTAACACCATGGTTTTGAGGCCTATACATACTCATTGTAAACCTATAGAAAATCTATCTCGAACCCCTAAATAGTCAAGTCACACTAGTTCCTTCTACGAGAGACTACAAAGTGATCAACATATCTACTTCGATAAGCGATCAATCTCACCACAGATAATGTTTGACCTCTAATAGTTAAAGGCTATCAACCTATTGAATGTAATAAGTGGTAGATCTCTACATAAAAAGTGATCAACCTCTTGCCATTAGTTAAATACTATAATTAGAAACTCAAAGAGAGATCAACCTTGTTGTTGTTTATGATTCCCTTGAGAAGAGTGCTCAATCTCTAGCTCTCCATCGACCTACCATCCATGCACCACCTTTATAATAAATGATTGACCTCCAATCTGATAGGTCAATCAACCTCCATCACTAGACCAAACCACCTATCACCTACCTGTAGTGATGTTTGAGATTTTCCCTTTTATTTCTATCTATTATAAAAATATCACTATGAGTAGCGAGTAGTCCTTTCAGTAGGGTGTGGGGGCTAGCATTTCTAGCCATATTTTCTAATTTTATTTCAATGTTCCATTGCTTGTACGAACCAATTTAATTCATTGTTAATCATTTAATGCATGTCTTGTAGATTGATCACCCGTTTACATTATTTATTGATATTCTTAGACTCTTATAACTTTAGCATTTAAGATTTGAATATCTATTGGTTTTGGTTGATGCATGTATGAGAACTTCATATGGGTCTTCAAAGTATTGAATACATGATCTATGAGTAATGAGACATCAAGCTTATACTAATATTCACTTATGCCATTTCCTTACATCGAAAGGATGGGAATTGGTTTACTCCAATACAAATTCTACAAGTGTGGATATGAGATAGATGCGTAGATGTGAGTAGTGGCAGTGAAATTAGATTCTACTCCAATATTTTTCATCATTAATCTAGACCTAATTTTATTTCAATATTTTACATTTCTTATAGCTAGTTTAACTCAACCAACTCAAATCTTGGTTTAAAATATTAATCTTAGTACACCTTGGCAACAACAAGAAAGGTTCTTAAAAAATATGTTCTTTGAGTTTGATCCCCAACTATACTGCAATAAGACCCATCCTCTAGTGGGTAGTATTAGTGCATGTTTGTTTTGGGAAAAATCTATGAACTTCTCGCTAGGTGAATTTTCTAAGTGCAATAAAAGTGACATCAATTACCTAATAATAAAGCAACACTCCACTTTAGTGACATTTAGATAAATGGTTTTCAAGATATGGAAATTAGATGAAAGGGGTTTACTATGATCAAGGTTGACAATTGATTTGCTAGCATTGATCAAAGTAGTTGATTTAGCAACTAGCCTTCCATATGTCAGTCATTAGGATAACTATCCATAGATGAGTAAATGTAAGACACACCCTTGTCATCAACCTCCACACAAAATAATATGTGAGGGAGAAGACCATCCTATCCCTTTCATATCAATCACCCCATCACCTTCGATAAAATGGATATCTTAATTGCGAATTTAACACCAGTTTCTTGGGTGCAGTCTTTTGAACCCCCAATGAAAGCTTGTGCAAGAGCTTAGAGGAAGCACATCTTCCACAATCCTATTCATTTCCACCAAGAACATGAAGATGTAATGAAGGGGGATTTCATGTAGAGAAAGAGGATCTTGATAGGATAAAAATGATCCACTATGTTTTTGAAGATTAAGAACCACCAATGCCTTTATCTCTCAGTGGATTGGGGTCAACAAACCCAATATCCAACAAAGCAAGGGCCATTCCTGACATGGGGGGGGACCTCTACACTAGAATTGATGGCCACCTTCTTGTTATTTTAGGCCTAGAGATTCTCTTTTCGGCCTTACTTGAGGAAGACACATGTACAATAGGTCTCTCCCCTTTCAGAGTAGTCATGGTAGTGGTGAGGCTAGAAAGGTCCTTGGCTGTAAGATCTTGGCCATATAAGAGGTTTCTTCTTGGCTGAATTAGGGGGCATGACCACCAATATGATTGGGGAGGGCTTCATGATGGATAAGGAGTCCCAAATAGGAGGAGAATTCAATGACTGTCTTCATCGTGAAGTGCAGGAGAGATCCATGACAAAGAAAGTGGGGAGAATGAGAAAAAAAAAGCTTGATAGGATCTCATTTTCTGCTAGGAGGGTTGGGGTGCACCCTATTGTACTGCATGGGCCTATCTGACCCTATAATCCATCCACACATCATCTTCTTGGTCAATTATTTTTCTATTGTAATCTTAAAATATTACTCTAACCATTCAAATCCTAGATAATGCTTGAAATGTAGAAATTATATAATCTTATATATCACTTCAACCAAGAGAGCATGATTTATACGCACGTACCTACAAACTTTGGTTTTCTTACCTCTTGTGAGATAATTGTGAGAAGATAAGATATAAATGTTGGTTATGTTAAATATAACTATATATGATACTTTTGGAATGTCATGCTAGTAGTTAACCATAATGATTTTGATTTTGATTTTGAATGTTTTATATCTCTTGTCCTAGACGTTTTGACAAGTTTTTATATAGTATCTAAGATAAACTTTGGACATAGGTTGTTAATCCTTTTGAACTTGAACTATGATCATGATAAGATGTATCGAGCTATGGGTTATGTGTTAGGATGCTCCAAATTATAATTAATAATAAACCATAATAACATTATAGTATGAATCTGATCCATGACATGTCTTTGATCAGTTCCGACTGAGTCAAGTGACTCCAATATTAATAGAATTTGAATCATGAAATGTGGTACTAACCCCTCTTGATATGTGTTTGGTCCCCCACTTGGTTCAAATGCATGGTATATGATTATCTTGATTGGATGATTTATATTTCAAATACATGATAGAATACCATAGTGTAATAATTTATGGATTTATATCTCTTATTTATATTTTGAGTTTTTGTATTATAGTATATTGAGCTGATTCAATTCCCGGTTTGTTATGCTTCGATGAGAAGGAAGATTTGATTAGCTAGAGACATCAAACACGATCAAGAGTCCCGCCACATTCTACCGTACTCCGTGCAATATTATTCTTTCAGGATTTGAGAACTAAAAACATAATTGAAGATGTTGACTATATTGTATATTTGGTATATTAAATGGTTGGTGACTAGGATAACGATTTTAGCACCAATCTAAGGAACCAAGTGTGCCATGAGGTTTTCCATAACTTTGGTAGCTCCAAACAGAATTAATACCCAACAAATTCATTAGAACTATTAGCACACTAGGCAACTAGTATGTGATAAAAGATGAAAATTTACAACTTAAAAAGATAATGTGGTGAGTTTATGTCTTTTGTTAAAGTATCTTTTTTTCTTCTATCGAGTTATTTTCATTACGTAAATATTTTAGTAGTGTGTCCTTTATGTCAGCATGTACTCCCCGCAGTTGTGCTGACTCAACTTGTATTTTATGATTTTAGGTTCAGATATAACAAGGATGCATTAATGGTGATACGTGTGAAGGGAGCAAGTGTTAGGTGGAAATTTGTCGTGGATCTTGTATGAAATGTACAGGTTTATTTATAATTTACTATTAACATGTGATTCAGATTTTGTAGTAAACCTATGTAATTATTCTATATGTATGTGTATTATATATTACTTAGATGCTCGTGAAATTGTTTCTTGTCCAGATGATATTAGTTAGTTTCCTGTCTGCTTTTCTCATGATTTAAGTAGCAACCTCAGGTTTCTGTGCTGAAATTCAGAATGTTACAATATGGTCTCCTTTCCCATCGTGCTTCACAATATCAATAGCTTTCATATGAACCCTGTTTTACAACCACCTACACCTAACACAGTTGGCAGCTACCATTGAACCTGCCTCTTGCCCCTTTTAAGGTCACCACTATAAACTGCCATATGTGAATACCCTGTCTGTGACAATTTGTATTCTGCTTCCCTCTTTGCTGCGTGAACGTCGTGGGACTACAAAGGCTCTCCATTGTACACATGCTATTGGAATATTGGATGCATATGGAGTAGTTGCCAATGATCAAGTCCCACACCCGGCCGTTGTGGCTCGGTTGGTTAGGCACGGCTTGCCCCCCCCGGGGGTCCCGGGTTCGAAACCTACCGTTTCACAGTGTATTTACCAACCTCTTGGGTCATCCGGGCTCTGACACCTGTTTGGAGAGGGGGGGGGGGGGGGCTTCGGCCCTGCAGATCCAAAATGATCAGTGTCTCACTATTTCGTCTCCATGGTCACATCTATCCAAATGAGAACAAGTAACTTATCAATTAATTAATAACTATGGTCGTAAGTTTTGCAACTCATCTCCACACTGGTTTGTCGTGTATGCCACTGCTGGCAACACTTTGGTAATAAACTAAAGCGGTAGTTTCTATCTGTAATGCCATGGCACCTTATTAAAATTAATGGGGTTATGAATTTTTCCCCTGCGTTATTACACCCCACCCCACGCCAACTGCCACATGGATCATTGGTTATAATATATAATGATCAAACAAACTGTGACTTAAGAAAATCGAGGCAAATGATTAATCGACGCAAATGCATCTCGATGTAAAAAAATAAACGATTATTTAAAAATAAAAGTAGTTCTATTAACCATTTTAGTGCTGATATCAAACTCTTATATGGCGATATTCACTCCTTTATCAGCTGACTCAGGTATTGGAGTGATTGTTCGAGACGCGAAAGGCACATAGAGGATTCAATTCAGGTATGCTAATATCTATCATAGCCCATATTTGCTAGAACAAACTCTTGGAGAACACGATGATGCATAACTAGACTACTTGTGTTCAGCAGTAGACTACTCATGCTACTAGCTGTTCGTTCAATCAAATCTGAGGATTGTTATGTGCCTCCACTAGAACATCCGGCATCATCGTTTACTACTTTCTTTGAAGTTACGGTACTTCTTGCATCTAATTACAAATATGCTATCTTTACCTTCCTGTAATCCAGTATCACAATTTGTTATTTCGGATTTCTTCAATTTATGCAATCACTATTTATTAGAAATGTCAAACCCACTCCAAAATAAAGCATAGTTAAAAGAGGCAAGTATTATCCTCCTACTTACATTTGATTATACTATGTGCTATGTGGAAGAAACAGTTAGCGTACAATAATATGTACGGAAGCGATACAATATATAAGGATTCAAGCTAACAGATAATAATAACTGATCTATCAATGCTGAAGTTACTTCATGCCAATATACATAAAAAATTGCACTTGAGCCAGGGTTTGAATTAAATAATACATCGCGAGTAGCGCTACGCACTATATATCACGTGAATGGTTGACCAAGTTCCGTACATGGACAACATAGTCAGCGTCCGCATTAACGCTTCCGTGAGCCTCCACCGAACCTTCCTGTCCTCTTATGCATCACACATCTTTACCTACCTCTTGGAAACTCATCAGCAAAGTTATGGCGTCTAGATCAGCACCAAAGGATTCAGCCAAGTTTTATTAGAAGACACGTTGTTGACGGGAACTTCTTTGGCGGAGCATGAATTTATTCACCGTCTCTCTTTTTTTGGTGCCACAAAGCTTGAGTTAATCACAATGCCAAATACTTTTACTAACCAAGAAATACATTTAATGTACTCTAAAAGGAGATGATATAGCACTGACTCTCTTATTATAATGTTCATTATATACATGAAGCCAAGCTACTGGCTGGAACGCGAGAGGTCGGTATTAAGGGAGTACTAAGTTCAGAACAAAGAAACAAAAGTTCTGAAAATTCCTAAGGGAGAATTAAGGTACCTATAGATAAGTCATCAAGAGGAGAGGGGGCACCACAAATAACCCCTTAAGCATAATATATGAAGAAGATCTAATGGATGTAGCAGGCAGATCTCTTCGGAAAGCGGATGATGGGCCTGCAGCCGATGCGCGCTCAGCACCAGCATAATGGTGGCTTTTCGTGGGCGTGAACTCGAGAAGGGGACCTGTAATAATTCAGAATATTATTGACAAGGAGCGCCGAATAGCTCATTAGTAATATTTGTAATTGCAAATTGTGGCATGATGCAGTTATTCTAAAAGAGCTTCTGATTTCTTTCGAGTTAAATATGCCAGAAAAAAACTTTATAACGTATCGTAAATGTTTGATTTGTTTACATACAAAAATAGTAATAAGGTAAGTATACTGTTTTGGTTTGTATCGAACAAAGGCCATTTGACTTGAAGTGTGACAAAATAATGGTTGCAAAGGTGCAAGTAGAAAAAGTTTGTGGGGTTTTCTATTATGTCTCGAAGACGGAACACTCCTAGTCCTAGTCTTAATTCTACTAGGAGTGACAGTGCTACTTTGGGTTTTTTTTTTAGATTGAGTCCAATCCATGTTCTTATTCAGATTTGGATTCGTATTCCTATTTGGAGTTGGAGATGACTTGTACATACAACTTGGTTTCTATTGTGTTGCAGACTCCCATTAGAATTATAAATTCTAATGAAATTCTTATGACATGGAGCCTATAAACAGGGGCGGAACCAAGGGGGGCGGGCAGGGGCCATGGCCCCCCCCCAAAAAAAATAAAAAAATAAACATACATAGACATATATATACATATATTTCTAACGTATATTTATAATATATATCATGTATGACGCATAAAAGGCACGAATGTGAAAGTAGTGTATTGGTTTGCAGCTGCGCTCATGTACCAAAGGTCATGAGTTCGATTCTTGGTGTGGGCATTATATGTTTTTTTGGCAATAAATCCATAATACAATTACTATTAATACAATGTTTCACATATAACAACACAAAACTAAACATGGTGTAGCGGTTGATATGTTATTTGCTTGATGTACCAAAGGTCATGAGTTCAAACCTTACAATCAATATTTAGTTTTTGGCCCCCCCAACCTATGAGTTCTGGTTCCGCCACTGCCTATAAATATGACCATTGAGCGTTGAGTTTTCTTGTACTGAAAAGTATCAATGTATAGAATTTTACAAAAGAGTTCTTTCTCTTCTTTGGTATAAACTTCTCTAAGGTTTTTGGATTCTCTCACTTAGAGAGCATCTCTCCCTTATAATCTTCTTACAATAGTGAAATTTTCTTCACCTCCCGTGGAGTAGGTCATCTAGATCGAAACACGTAAATTCTGAGATCATTATTTTTGTTGATTGTTATTCTTCTTCTTTTTGCATACATGTTGCTTGTTATTCTTTCTGCTGCATCGACTCAATAAATTGATATCAGAGTCTGATGATCATGATCAATGACAAGAAAGTACGACACTGAGAAGTTTGACCGCACAACAACTCAGGTTATGGCAGATCAAGTTCGAAAGTTTTTTAGTGCAACAAGGCATTGTTAAAACGCTCGTAGGAGTGGAGAATATGTCAGCTTCTTTGACTGTTGAGAAGAAGAAAGAGATGGATGAGAAATTCCTAACTTCCATCCAAATGTCACTTTCATAGATGGTTCTTGGTGAAGTCGATAAAGAGAAGATTACTGTAGACTTGTAATGGAAACTTGACTATATGACAAAGACCCTCTAAATAAAAGCATCATAAGTAGCATCTATATCCACTATGCTTGTTTGAAGGTACATCTATTCATGATCATATTGATGTAGTCAACTCCATCATTATGGATTTAGGAAATATTGACATGAAGTGGAAGATGAAGATAAATCTTTACTTCTTTTATGCTCTCTTCTCACTTCATACAAGTAATTCTATGAGACCATTGTTTATGTCTGAGACTCCATCAAGCTAGAAGAAGTAATGTCTTCTATCATATTAAATCTCTGATGGATAAAGAATTGATTGTTTCTTCTAGTAACAACCAAGAAAAGGCTCTCACTATAAAGGGTCAATCAAAATAAAATATCAAGAACAAGGAATGCAACATATCAATGTCCAACCCTAAAAATAACAAGTCTAACAAATACTACAAAAAGGAGGGGAATACAATTGAAGAATTCTACAAGTTGCATGATAAGAAGAAGCGAGAAAACAAAGATAATCAAGAAAAACTTGGAGCTACCATGCCGCACAAGAAGGCAGAAATTTTATTTTCATACATCCTCTACTTCAAGATATCATGATTTAAGGGTTCTTGACTCTGGTTGTTCCTTTCACATGTGTCCAAGAAGGGTTTGGTTCCTAAAATGCTTCAAGATATCATGATTTAAGGGTTCTTGACTCTGGTTGTTCCTTTTACATGTGTCCAAGAAGGGTTTGGTTCTCTATATATAAAGTAGTTAAAGGTGGAGTTGTTATTATGACAGATAATTCTACCTACAAGACTATTGAATTTAGATCTGTTGGCATCAAGATGTATGATGGTGTCATTAGAATCATCTCCAATGTTAGGGGTGAGCAGAATACAATTAATAATTGATTAATCAAATGGTTAATTTATTTTGGACAATTTGGTTAATTCAGTTAATTTGGTTAATATATTTCAGTTAATTGGCTAAATGATTAATTTGACAGTTAAAATGATTTTCTATTTAGTTAATCAAATTAACCGAATAGTAAAATTTAATCAAAGAAAAAAATATTGTACACATATATACCTATGTACTTGTACTCGTATTTGAAAAAACCTCTACATTTACATACTTATCACATTTTCATGAAATGTGCCCCTGCCCCTCTAAATCTATATGTAATACTACTATAGTATAATAAATTTTCAAAGTATTATGAGTATTTTCACATAATATGATTACAAGATTGATAGTTGGTTAGCCAAATTAACCGACCAAATTTACTGTTAATCAATTCATCATTATCAAATTAACCAACACTAATGTGGCTAAGTTAATGGTTAAAGTATCACTAAACAAAATAACCATTTAACCGAACCAAATTAATCGAATGCTCACCCCTATCCAATGTCCATGATGTCAAAGGTCTTGCTAAAAATCTTATCTCTATAGGAACACTTGAATAAATAGCTTTTCCTCATGCGGTAAGAGATGGAATTTGTCCGTTTTCAAAGATGAAACTATAGTTATCAAGGGTCAAAGACATATTAGAAATATATACTCACTTATTAATGAAATTGTCACTGGGACAACTATTGTTTATTCTTGTTCATCCAATTCTAATCTGGAGACAACCAAGATCTAGTATATGAGACTTGGAAATACGAGTAAGAAAGGTCTTTCTATGGTAAGAAAGAGAGGAATCCTAAATGGCAGTACCACTAGTAGATAGAATTCTGTGAAAATTGTGTAATGGGAAAATATAAGAAAATTAGATTCTCTGTGATAGTTCATAACACAAAGTGTATTGTTGAGTAAATTAATTCTGATTTCTCGGGTCCCTCTCAAGTTTTGTCTAAGAGTGATGCTAGATACATGATCACTTTAATTGATGACTTTTCAAGGAAAGTCTGGATTTTCTTCTTGAAGCATAATCCTAAAGCTTCTAAATAGTTAAAAAAGGTGAAATACTTTGATTGAAAAGCAAACCGTAAAATGTGTCAAGACATTAAGTACTGATAACATTTCGAATTCCATTCATATGAGTTCACAAAACTTTTCCAATCTAAAGGCATTACCAAGAACCATACTATTAGATATACACCGAATAAAATTGTGTTGCAAAGAGTATGAAAAGAATACTCTTGGAGTGAGTAAGATGCATGATGATTCATGTTGGTCTTGGAAAAGATTTATGTACTTAAGCTATTTCTATAGCTAGTTTTATGGTTAACCTCTCTTCGTCTGTTATGCTCATTTTCAAAACTCTTAATGTTGTCTTGTCTGGTCATCTTGCGAACTAGTGTAATCTCTATATTGTTGGTTATCCAGCTTATGTCTACTCCAAAGATGGAAAGCTTGACCTTAGGGCCAATCAATGCATTTTTTTAGGTTATGCTGAATCTATAAAAGGGTACTCATTTTAGTGTCCTGACCCAAATTCTCCAAAATTCTTGATTAAAATGAATACTATTTTATATTAGTCTATTATGTTCTCAATGAAAAAGGATGTTGTTACTAATTCTGATACATTTTCTTCCTAGGGTCACCAAGAAGGTGGAGCTAGAGATTGATGATGCGTCATCATAAAAAAATAGCAATTTGACACCTCCTATTACAGTTCATCAAGATGCCTTAGATAATGTTGAAGATGAAGTACCTGATGCACAACACTATAGTGCTGCTCATAGATGAGGAAGAAGACAGATTAGGTCACCAACAAGACATAGTGCTACATCACTGCTAATGCTTTAGCCACTATTGAGGAGACTAGTGATGCATGTGAACCATCTACTTATACTACATATGGTGCTTCTCCAGATTCTACTATGTGGGTTGCTGCTATGAATGAAGAAATGTGATCTCTTTATAAGAATCAAATCTGGGATATCTATCAAGCCTTCTGTTGATAGCAAGTTCCTCACTAAAGATAATCCTGCTGATATGATGACAAAGACAGTACCTTTTTGAAAGCTTAGGAACTGCCTAGAGTTGGTTAGCCTTCACAGCTGACATTGATGCCCTTAGGGGATAGAGGAGAAGAGCTTTTCTATTTGTTACTACAAGATGCTGACTTCGAGTTGAGGTGGAGATTTGTTATGCTTCAAAGACTCCTAGTCCCTATCCCAATCCTACATGGTGTGATAGTCTTACTTCAGGTCTTTCCTTGGTATGAGTCCAACCCACATTCATACTTAGATTTGGATTAGTATTCCTTTTTGGAGTTGGAGACAGATCTCTCTATGCGCAACATGGGTTCCGATTGTGTTCTAGTTTCCTATTTGGATTGTATACCTTATGGAATGGAGCTTATACATAGGGCCCTTGGGCATTGGATTTTCTTGTAAGAAAAAGTACCAATGTACTAAAAAGTACTAATGTACAAAATTGTATTGAAGAGTTCTTTCTCTTCTTTGGTGTAACCTTCTCAAAGTTTTTGGATTCTCTCACTTTGAAAGTATCTCTCCTGTGTGATCTCCTTGTAATAGTGAAATTCTCTTTTCCTCCTATGGAGTAGGTCGTCTAGACAAAACCACATAAATTCCGAGTTCATTATTTGTGTGGATTGTTATTCTTCTTCTTGTTGGTACACGTTGCTTGTTGTTCTTTTTACTGCACTGACTCAACATTTCCTCAAGGTGATCCCAACAAAATTCAAGAAGAAGGACATGATTTGATCTTTGGTGAAGGTTTTGACCCAAACTTATTTAGTTTAAGAATATAGTCATATATAAAGGAGCACATAAGGGTTTGTTAAAAGGTTTTATTAAGCAAAAAATGCTAAGACATTTGATGCATGGGTTTTGAGTCACTTTTATAGGCTTATTTTATATCTATTTTATGCACATATTTGTCATTTTCTTGATTATATTTGCATAATTCACTATAGTTGGCCTTTAAACTCTATTTTCATAAAATTATACTTATTTTATCATATTTATATAATTTTATATAATTTTATATAATCCCCAGACTTATACACATGTTTTGGCACTTTTTAGGTACTTTTGCATTGTCCAGAGTTGATACCATCGACCCTGGTGTCGATAGTATCGACATTTCATAAGGAATCAACCTTGAAATGTGATTTTGGAAAGAAATATCAACATCATGGTCGATACCATCGACCTGGGTGTCGATGGTATCGACAACGTCAGGATCTGGTGATTTTCTATACTAAAATAGAGCGTTTTAATCCGACGATTGAGTTTTTTTGGTGCCGTAAAGTGGTCCTATGACCTAAGGAGAGCACGGCCGACCCTAAGGGAGATCTCATATCATGCCGCATGACATCCAAGAAGGAGAGAGAGAGGATACCAGAGATGAAGGTCGTCAACCGGGCGATCCGAGCACCTCCGACGGGCGATTTTGCTGCCGGAAGACTGCAAAACACACGTTTCTTGAGGAGGATCTCCAGGAGCACCTTCGTATCAGGGGTTACACGAGTTTTCTCCATGTTTCTCACATTTTTCTTCTCTACTCCTATGTGTTCTCCATTATCAACCATGCGGGGCTAATCCCCTCTATCTTTAGGACCGGGAGTAGCCCGGGTGATCGTTGTATGACATTTTTACCATAGTATTTCATAATTTGTCTCTTAAATCCATGGTATGATTTCGTTTTCTCCATTATATCATTATGATTGATCACCCTAATGATAATATAATACCTTTAATTACTTTGAAAGAAGAATTAATGGTTGAAAAGAGACGAAATTCACATTAACTAATAAATCCTTTGAACTAGGTGATGTACGGTTAATGGTGGAAACCCAGAGTATGGTCTTCATGCACCTAGTTTAGGATATAGGTTACTACTACCGTAGAACCGACCTAGATTTAGGTAGTGAATTGTATCGTGAAAGTGAGCAATTCTGACTACAGGCCACTACCCAAAATGAGAGACGGATTAGGTTAACTATGTAGAAATTAATACAACGAGAACCTGTGGTGAAACCGTAATCCTAAAGATTCCCATTTAAATTGATTAAACTAAACATTTAATCGATTGCTTTTTTTCTTTTATTTTATTTTCTTTTTCAATCAACTCTTTAATCATTTTAATCGGTCTAGCTGATTGTGAGTAGTTAGTAAGTAGTCTACTGACATTTCAGTGTCCCTGTGTTTGACTCGGGCCTCACGAAGGCCTATATTACTCTGACGCGTGCACTTGCGCTATACACACGGTAAAATCATGTCAAGTTTTTGGTGTCGTTGCCGGGGAAATGACAATTGTTGACACTACGAGGGCTGCAAGCGGCCACTGTAGACCACATTTTTTTTATTTTTTTAAAATTTTAATTCATGCAATTAATCGTTTATCTCTCATAACCCGCAATCATCTAACACTTTGCTTAATTACACTTATTATTTTACAGGTACTAGTGCATGTTGAGTACGTGTAGCGCAAACTACAGACAGTCATCACCAAAGGTCCCGATCTTGGGATCAGACTATGAGGAAATCAACATTCAAAATCAACTCGAGAACGTGGATTCTGAATTTGAATCGGAAGCAATGGCCGAGGAATAGACAATTTGGGAGAAAATCAAGGCGTCATCCTCGTCTGCATCAAAGGGGTCAATTAAGAAGCAAGTCATCAATATTCCCAACTACAAAATTGACCCAGGCCTAATCAATTTGGTCAAGTCCAATGCATTTCACGGGCTGAAGAATGAAGACCCAGTGGCCCACATAAGCCAGTTTGTGGAGAACTGTGATATGGTCAAGATAGATAGGTTTCCGCATGAGGCGCTCTATTTGAAATTATTTCCCAGCTCTCTAGCGGGAAATGCCTGAGAATGGCTGCATAACTTGGATGACGAGTATGTGGAATCATGGGATCATATGGTCAAAGTGTTCTTTGAGAGATTCTTTCCGCCCGAGAAGACTAATGATCATGTAAGAAAGATCCACAACTTCATCCAGAAAGCCGATGAAACATATTCTGAGACTTGGGAGCACTTTCAGATAATGTTGAGGAGGTGCCCACATCATGGGCTGGACAAGGAGAAACAGGTCAAGATTTTCTATTTTGCTCTTTCTGAGCATGATAGAAGCAACCTGGATTCAGCAGGTTCGGGGTTCTTCTTAAACAACACAGATACAAGGTGTTGGGAAATTTTGAAGAACATGGCCAAAAAGTAGTCTTGGGGTGATAGAGATGCACTAGAACAAGTTAAAGTTGTATGGGATGCCAAAGAAACCAAAGAATTGAATGACAAATTGGATCTCATAGCCAAGAAACTTGTGGAGAAAGAGGAAGAATCTGATGAGGAGGCCCAAGTTAGATTTATGAAACAACAGGGCTATAGGAACAATGATTACACTTGGAGGAAGGATAGAAAATTCTCATGGAAAGATCCAAACAACTTCCTGCAAGATCCATATTCAAAGCCATAATAAAAGGCGGAGGATAAAAGCACCGAGTTGCTTAGTCAAGTGTTGCAACAAAATCAAGAGATGATGAGTACGTTTGCCAAGCAGTTACAGTCTCAGGGCGAGATTTTGAATAAATTTGGGAAGACATTGCAAAGTCATGGAGCGTAAATGAGGGCACTAGAGACGACTGTGACTCAAATCCCCAATGAAGTGGCGGCCATAAAGCATACAAATCAACAAAGACCAGTTGGTAATGCAGAGTCTGCTCAAACACATCATCAAGTGAAGTATAAATCTGTGATTATGGAACCAGAGCCCCTGGTGGTGGAGGTCCATGAAAAGGGGAAAATGCATTTTGATACGGAGGCTAAACCCAGTGTGCCATACCCCCGTAGCTTGTATGGATTACCAGGAGGATGTCGGCCATTCAGCAAATCCCACCAAGAACCCATCACAGTCATGCCCACACCTAGGCAAGAGGAGCAGGTGAAGGCTATACTTCGCAGTGGAGATACTACCACCGAGAAGGATGAGCAGCCACAAGCCACACCAACCGTGAATGATGTGCCAAAGCCTACACCAGGGGGTGACATTGAAGCAAGCTTAGGGGAGGAGACCCCAAATAGCCCATATGTGCCACCACACAAGCACATAAAGGAGCCAAGCATGCCATTCCCGAATAGTCTAAAGCCGAGGAAAGAGCAAAGGCACTTCAAGAAATTTCTTAAGATCTTCCAGAAGCTCCACATTAACATTCCATTGGTGGAGGCTATTGAGAAAATTCCTTCATATGGAAGATTCATGAAAGACATCATCAACAAGACATGGCGGATCAAAGACACAGATGTTGTGTGTGTTGATGAAACAGTGAGTTCTATAATCCAAGGACGGCTACCAAAGAAGAGGAAAGATCCAGGATGTTTCTACATCCCATATTCCATAGGTGGCCAACATTTCCCACAAGCACAGTGTGACTCAGGGGCAAGCATTAATCTTATGCCACTTGCCACTTTTCAAAAGTTGGGATTGAAAGAGCCAATACAAACTTCCATGACAATCGAGTTGGCGGATGGATCCATTGTGAAGCCACAAGGTATATGCGAGGACATGATAGTCAAGGTCGACAAATTCATCTTCCCTTTTGACTTTGTGGTCATGGACATGCATGAGCCAGAAGGATGTGATATGCTATTGGGAAGGTCGTTCCAAGCTACGGCTGATGTAATCACTACCATTGGGCGAGGTTACTTGACACTTGGGATTGGTGATGATAGAGTTAAATTCAAACTGCCAAATGAATCATTGGAGACATCCCTTGACAACCCAGGTTAAAGGTATCTTTATGTCAACCCTAGAACATTAAACAAAGGCACTTGTTGGGAGGCAACCCAGCTTTAGGTTCATTTTATGTTTAGTTATGTTCTTTTATGTTTATGTACTTAGTTTTTGCTTAGGTTTTGATAATTTTTGTAAAAATGGTACCCTAACTCGTGTTTTGAAGTGTGCAAAATTTTAAGGTCGATACTATCGACACCCCTATCGGTAGTATCGAGTTTGGATCAGTAAACGCTGAAGAAAATCGATACCATCGACCTTAGTGTCGATAGTATCGAGATTCCTGAAGATTTTTAGAAAAATTGGTGACAGTAAAGTTGATACCATCGACCCTAGTGTCGATAGTATCGACACTTTTGGTTTCCCAGCCTTTTAGATGCATCGATACACCAAAATTTCTAAGCATGAGTCGATACCATCGACCTTGGTGTCGATGGTATCGACACCTATAGGACAACTACATAAAATAGGCCGTAAAAGGTGTCAAAATGAGATTTTTTCGCACCATTTTTTTGCAGAGCAAAGAAGAATGAAGCAAGTCACATCTTAGAACCACTAAGACACAAAAGTGGACCACCAAAAGGAGGGAGATAGTAAGCATCACTTGTTCCACTTGAGCATCTAACCATCCTTCTTCACCACACTTCAAAGTGAATGGTACCGTTGTTCCACCTTTTAAGTGAGAATGATGACTATGAGGCCATAGTCCTATTCAAGCTTAGGGGGGTGTTGGAACAACCCTCTATCTTAGTTTTTACTTACTTATTGATGTTTCTTTTATTTTTGAAATATTAGTTGTTTCTATTTCTAGGTTTACCACTTTTGCAGGGTCCACATCTATCTAGTGTAATCTGTGGAGCAATAAATGCATGATTCAAGTGGGAGTTTTACTCTTGGGTTGTGTGCACATAAAAAATGAGCATATTGAGAACTTTTTGAGCTTATTCTTGTTAGTAATTGAGTTGCATAACTGAGGAAGTGCTTGGGTGAGTCAGCTTCAGGACATGGGGACATGAGTGACCATCTTTATTGTCCAAGGAAAAGTGATTGAGGATGTTTGAGCCCAAACCGACCAAATGATAATGTGACCTTAGACTAAAGTTTAAGAGAGAAATCCTTCAGTTACCATGTACATAGGTCTTTAGAGAGGGACATATGATATTTTCTGAAGGTTCTGTCAATTAGTCTTGTGATCTGATCCACCGCAATTTCATTCACACTCCACCATAAGAAATGGGAGCACATTACTGTCTTGCACTTTTTGATTGCATCTCATGTAGATAGGTCTTGCATTACAACTATTTTCACATATTTTTTGCATGAAAATGAAAAAAAATGATAGAGTAGTTATACATGCACATTATCCTTAGGTGCGTGTCATTTAATTGCATAAATGTCATTTTGTAGCTGCATTCAAAGTTTTTTGAGCATATATTACATCATGCATCTTATGTCTTCTGAAACATTAAAGGTGGTGAGCTTGATCCATACCCTCCAAATAGAATTCTTCAAATGCACAAGTATGTAATAAGAAGTGAGCTCGACAAATAATTCATTGTCATCTTTGAAAATAAGGGCTTGAATTTAAAAAAAAAAGATTGAAAAAAAAAGAATTGAGAAGTAATAAAGAAGAAGAGGGAGAAAGGAACATGTTCTCACCTGAGAATTAAGAAGAATAAGCACATGGTGTAGTTTTTTTAGATATTCCATCTCACCTTGAGATGGAATGAAAGTGCATGCATCATTCCACCAAACATGTAGCATTAGGACATTTTCACTTGCATTTTGCATCATGATAGGTCATTAATTTTTATATTGCATGATTGACTGTTATGTGTTTCCATCTCTTCCACATCCACCTATCCCATCCACCTATTGCTCTAATTGGTAGGCCACCCATGATATTCTCCTCATTCGTTAATATCAGGAGATCTGCTTCCATTTAGATGGTAGTTAGGAAATGAGCAATGTAGATAGGAGATCACAAGATGCATCAAGTATGGACCAAATGAGTTTATCATATTAACTGCTTTAATTGATAGTGTTTCACTGATTGGGGGATGAACATCTTTTACATAGGTCTTTGGTCTCCTGGATGGCAGTTAGTGTTCAGTGGTCAATGAGGGCCGGTTTGTAGAAAGAAAGTGGGGATGATGCAGATGTATTTCATGTATTTATGTCCTGTTGCTGACTTATCTCAATCAGATCCAAAGTTTTGTTGCTCGAGGACGAGCAAGGTTTAAGCTTAGGGGAGTTTGATGCATGGGTTTTGAGTCACTTTTATAGGCTTATTTTATATCTGTTTTATGCACATATTTGTCATTTTCTTGATTATATTTGCATAATTCACTATAGTTGGCCTTTAAACTCTATTTGCATCAAATTATACTTATTTTATCATATTTATATGATTTTATATAATCCCCGGACTTATACACATATTTTGGCACTTTTTCAGGTACTTTTGCATTGTCCAGAGTCGATACCATCGACCCTGGTGTCGATAGTATCGAAATTTCATCAGGAATAAACCCCAAAATGTGATTTTGGAAATAAATATCAACATCATGGTTGATACCATCGACCTGGGTGTCGATGGTATCGACAGTGTCGGGATCTGGCGATTTTCTGCATTAAAACGGAGCGTTTTAATCTGACGGTTGACCTTTTTCGGTGTCGTAAAGTGGTCCTATGACCTAAGGAGAGCACGGATGGCCCTGGGGGAGATCTCATATCGTGCCACATGACATCCAAGAAGGATAGAGAGAGAGGAGACAAGAGACGAAGGCTGTCAACTGGACGATCCGAGCACCTCTGACGGGCGATTTTGCTGCCGGAAGACTGCAAAATGCACGTTTCTCGAGGAGGATCTCTAGGAGCACCTTTGTATTAGGGGTTACATGAGTTTTCTCCATGTTTCCCATATTTTTCTTCTGTACTCCTATGTGTTCTCCATTTTCAACCATGCGGGGCTAATCGCCTCTATCTTTAGGACCGGGAGTAGCCCGGGAGATCATTGTATGACATTTTTACCATAGTATTTCATAATTTGTCTCTTAAATCCATGGTATGATTTCATTTTCTCCATTATATCATTATGATTGATCACCCTAATGATAATCTAATGCCTTTAATTACTTTGAAAGAAGAATTAACGATTGAAAAGAGACGAAATTCACATTAACTGATAAATCCTTTGAACAAGGTGATGTACAGTTAATGGTGGAAACCCAGAGTATGGTCTTCATGCACCTAGTTTAGGGTATAGATTACTACTACCGTGGAACTGACCTAGATTTAGGTAGTGAATTGTATCGCAAAAGAGAGCAATTTTGACTACAAGCCACTACCTAGAATGAGAGACGGATTAGGTTAACTATGTAGAAATTAATACAATGAGAACCTGTGGTGAAACCGTAATCCTAAAGTTTCCCATTTAAATTGATTAAACTAAACATTTAATCGATTACTTTGTTTTCTTTTATTTTATTTTCTTTTTCAATCAATTCTTAAATCATTTTAATCGGTCTAGCTGATTGTGAGTAGTTAGTAAGTAGTATACTGACATTTCAGTGTCCCTGTGTTCGACTCGGGCCTCACAAAGGCCTATATTACTCTGAAGCGTGCACTTGCACTATACGCACGGTAAAATCGTGTCAACATTTGTATACCTCATGAACAGAGGAAGAATCACCTATTACACTGCATAATGGTGACTAATGAATTTATCATGGATAGATAATATATAAGACTTAGGGAGATGGTAGTGATGTTGCTACACCACTCTACCATTTGAATACCAAAGAGGGGGTGTCTCCTCCCACCAAGCTATATGCTATCCATTTACATATTATCTAACAAACATTGAAGTTTGATTAGATTGAAAAGGTGTTAGGTTCATAAAGAATCCTAAAAAGATAAGATATTAATCAATCCTTAATCCCTCTTTGCGAGTTATCTTAATTTGATATTTTGTTGCAATTATCTTAAATTCTGTTGAGATATATATTTATCTTTAGTTATTTTATTCCCTTTAATTCTATTTTTCCTTTTCACTTAGTCTTTTGTAATATGAGCTTAAGTATAATAGGACCGTTAGGGTTTGCTATGTGATTCCTTATTCCCCATCTCTTTATAGGAGAGGTTTGTACTCCTTTTTTGATATAGAAATACTATTGTTCTCAACATGGTTTCAGAGCGACATGGATACACCCCTCAAGACTTGTCCTTTCCAAGCCAACGTTGTCGCCTTCTCTTACCCCATTCCCTGTCATCATTTTCTTCCTTCTCCACCACTACTGATCATACCAAGGGAGATCTAGTCTGTTTTCTAGCCCTATCCTCTTTCCAACAAGAAGATCTAAGAGTATTTCCTACAAACTTTTCCTCAGTTTTATGCCCTAAAGACTGGCTGTTTAGAAATTTGTACGACATCCTTTTATAGTAATCTATGAACACTTTCTATAGGACTTTGTCCACATATTATTGGATATGATTGAGTCTCTCTAACATATCTCTATTTCCCTTGGAGGTTCATAAGGTCACCATCTTTTCTAGATCTTGTTCTGGGAAAAATATGTTGTTTCACCATCACACACGACATGTGCCTTACCTACATGGCATGTCATTGTAAGTTGCTATGATGAACTTGTCATTGTTGAAATCTGATGGAAGTGACACGGTGAATCAATTTTTGACTCAGCGTGTCTGAAACTTCCAGTGCTAATCTGCTGCAAGTGACATGGCATGTCCACTTCTTGACACAATGTGTTAGTGATTGTATGCACCTATTTCTGTTCTTCCTTTGCTACTCCATTCTATATTGTATTAATCTATTATGGGGTCATCTTCTTCTTTTATTGGGATGTCTGAAACACACCCCAAGTGTCTAACTTCTATAAAATTTAACAACTCCAACTATTCCCAATGGGCACACTCATTTCAGATTTATGCACACTCTTTAGGAAAATTGGAACTTTTGACAGATCTACCTACACCAAAGGAAGATACATTTGAGTAGAAGAAAACTACTGAAGAAGAATTTGAGACATTGATGGTAGATTTTAAAAAGTGGGCTGAATATGAAACTCTCATTCTCTACTACTTATTAAATACTTTTGAATCACATATTTATACTAATCTTCTCTTCACCAGCACCTCTAAGGAGGTACGAGATCACCTTGCCCAAATGTATTCTAGCAAAGGAAATGAATCCTGAATCTTTGATCTATACAAATGTTTGCATTCACATAAACTTGAATATAACTCTGCCATTTCTTTGTAGTTTGACATCGTTAAAGGGATTTGGGGTGAACTCAAGCTTCATCACTCCTTATCATCTGATCATGTCAAGATGTAAAAGCAACAAGAGGAAATACAACTTTGTCAATACTTGACATCTCTACCTCATTGTTATGAAGTTGTTCGTCAACAAATTCTTGCCTCTGAACCATTGCTAAATAAGAAAGTGTTTACTTACCTAAAGAAATTTACTTGCCATCCTCCTGTTCCTTTAGTAGATGGGACCATTCTCTGGTTATTAGTGAGAGGTGATGTGAAACAAAATCTCCTTAAATTTTGTATTTTTTATGCCTAAATTCCCATTAAACTCTTTTAGTAAAATTACCAAAACCTTAAAATATAATTTAACCTTCTTTCCTTACACTGTCTCTATGCAAGATCTCAGGATGAAGAAGTCAATTGGTGGGGGATATGAAGGTGGAGATGGTTTGTACTACTTGTAGACCTCGTCAAACCCTGCTACCACTATCGTTATGTACCAGTCTTGCTCCCTTCATCCATGGCACCTGCAACTTGGTCACCCTTCTACTTCCAAATTGAAGTCTTTATTTCCAACTTTGTCTACTGAGAACTTTTCATGTCAATCTTGTCAGCTTGAATTTTTTTACCAAACAATGTTTCCTCTCTGTAACAACAACAGGAGTTCAAGTTTGTTTTACTTAGTTGACTCTGATGTTTGGGGACCGTGTCATATTGCTAATTTTATTGGTGTACAATATTTTGTTACCACTATTGATGACTGGTCTCATTCTACTTGGATCTATTTGTTAAAGATCATTCTAAAATTTTAATTTTTTTTCTCTCTAAATTACTTAATGAGATAAAGACTCAATTTTCTACTACTCTTAAATTTGTTTGCTCTAATAATGCTTCTGAATATGTGCAACAAGGTTTTAATTTTTTTTTATTTCCAAGAAGATCATTCACCAAACTTTGTGTCCCTATAGCCCACAAAAAAATGAAGTTCTGAAAGGAATAATAGTCATCTTTTTGATGTAGCTCACACTCTCCTAGTTGAAATAAAAGTTCCTAAATTTAATGGGGCTGATGCCATTTTATTCACCAATTATATCATCAATTAAAAGCCTTCTTATGTACTTTAAAATAAGATTCCTTAACCTTCTACATGCCCATGAATATATCTTTACTTTACCACCAAACTTTTTTGGCTGCCAATATTTTGTTCATAATCATCAACCTGGGAATGATAAACTATCACCTCGTGCTTTGCACTATTGTTTTCTTGCTTACACTCATACAAAAAAGGGTATAAATTTTTTATCCTATATCACATCGTTTGTATGTCAGTGTGGACATCACCTTTTTTGAAGATACAACTTTCTTTTATGAACCTAGAAACCAGGTGCCACTTTCAACTGTGCACATTTTTGACCCCACTATTTCTGCACCTCCACTTAAAGTATCCCCTACTTTGACATCTTCTTAGACTAATGATCCACCTCAAGACAATGGTAATATTAATAACAATATTAAAACTTTTGATTCTGATATTCCCATTGCAATATGAAAGGGGAGACGATCTAGTGCCAAATATTGTACCTCTCAACATGTGTCCACAAATCATTTGAATGCTTCCACAACTCAATTAATTGCTTCTCTATCCACAATTTCTATTCCAAAGAACATTTAGGAGACACTACTACACTCTATGTGTAACAAGCAATAGATGAAGAGATGGATGCACTTCACTCTCGGGGGACATGGGACCTTGTTCGTCTCCCTGTAGTAAAACATGTTGACTGCCGATGAGTTTTTACTATGAAAGTTTTGTCGATGGGACAGTTGAACGCCTAAGGCCATACTTATTGCTAAGGGATACACACAAGAAGATGGGATTGATTACTTTCAAATTTTTTCTCCACTTTCTCATCATATTTTTTTCCAGCATTTTGATTTCTGTTGCTATAAATAAAGACTGACACTTACATCAACTAGATGTGAAGAGCACCTTTATATATGGAGATTTCCAGGAGAGTGTCTCTATGTCACAACCTCCATGTTATTTTTCTCAGGTGGGAGAACTTTGAGAATGTATGTCTTCTAAAGAAGGCCATTTATGGCCTCAAATAGTGCCCCCAAGCTTGGTTTGACAATATTACCCTTGTAGTGCACAAATTTAGATTCATGCAGTCTCAGTGTGACCATTCTATTTTTATCAAAACCACTACCTCTAGTATTATTGTTCTTATTATTTATGTGAATAATATCATCCTATTTGGCAGTGATGTTGAAGGAATTGCTGCAACAAAGACTTATCTTATGAATCATTTTGTAACCAAAGACCTTCAACATCTACGATATTTTCTTGGAATTGAGGTAGCAAAACAAGGATGGAGTATCTTTATCACAGAGAAAGTATACTCTGGAATTACTTTCTAAAACTAGAATTCTTTTTTGTAGACATTCATTCTCCCCTATGGATCAAGCTCATGATCTATGGGCTAAATCTACTTAGCCCTTAGTAGATAAATCAACTACAAATATTTGCTTGATAAACTTCTATATCTTACTATTACTAGCCTAGATATATGATTTCTATTGGTGTTCTTAACCAAGTCATGGATTGTCCTAGGCAGTGTCAGTGGGACGCTGCATGTCGAGTCTTTAGATATTTGAAGAATGCACATTGAAAAGGATTGTTTTACAAAGAAATGGGCATCTAGATGTGACTGGATATTCTGATGCTAATTATGTTGGGTGTAAATATGACCGAAGATCCACCTCTGGTTATTTTGCACTTGTAGGAGGTAGCTTAGTTTCCTGGAAAATTAAGAAGCAAAATGTTGTTTCCAGATCTAGTGCAGAATCTGAGTATCATGCAATGGCACATACCACTTGTGAGATATTATGAATAAAATCCATTTTGTTTGACTTTGTGTTTCCCATTTCTTATGCTATTACAATGTATTTGGATGATCTTGATGCTACCTTCATAACTAGTAATCCTAATTTTTATGAAAGGACTAAGCATATTGAGGTGGACTGCCATTTTCTTCAAGATGTTGTGCTGACTAAGAGGATCACAACCCCTGTCCTTCCTACACATGAGTAAACCGTAGATATTTTTACAAATCCTCTCTCTAGAAAGAGAGTTGCAGAGCTATGTTGAAAACTGGACATTATTGATATCTATGCTCCCAGCTTGAGGGGGAGTATTGAGATATATATTTATCTTTAGTTGCTTTCTTCCCTTTAATTCTAATTTTCCTTTTCACTTTGTCTTATGTAATATGGGCTTAAGTATAATAGGCCCATTAGGGTTTGCTATGTGCTTCCTTGTTATTTCTCCTCCTATTTATACGAGAGGGTTGTACTCCTTTTTGGATATATAAACACGACTGTTCTCAACAAATTCTACCATCGAGATGATAGCCACCTTGGAGGTGTTTCTTATTGAGTGCCTTAATTTTAGAGAAGTAGATCAGGAGCCTTTGCGAGGATTACACACATGTCATTAGTACTAGTTTTGAGTCTAGCCATTTAAGTCTAACATGGATATGAACTAGGAAAGATCTTTATGTGTGGTTCTAACTTATTATCCAACAATCATTTCTATATAATACCTGCCAGATGAACAAATAAACCCAACTATATTGGAGGACACATGAACTGTGAGACACACCAAGTGACCAACTCACAAGTTTTCACAATAAGCAGACAACATGGCACCAGAGGACCTAGTCCCATTGATGGTCATGACAACAACCCTGTGAATATCAAAAGAATTATGTTAATGGTATTTTTCACTATTTAAAAAATGTGTTGATCATCGTCTAACTAGTTGTGAGCTAGATATCCATATTATAAGCCCATGTATAATCAATACAAAGGTGTGAGCAATAATACAAAATGCATGAGCTTCCAAGTGATCATATGGTATCAGAGCCATGCCCTATGAAAATTCCATACCTATCAACTCCTCGACTAATTATCCTTCAATCAAAGCTTCTCCCTCCCTTATACATGCCCATAAAGTCCTCACTATCTATCTATTGAACTAAACCCCTCCAACTACCTCCTTTGAAACTGTTGTTTCTTCCCTAACTTCACAAGTTTGATCTGGTCAAATTCATGGATAGAATTGAAACATGCCCATCAATTTCTCTTCTTCTCTCTACACCTCCTACACTTGCTACTGATATTGTCTAAGAGCCACTCCCCTTACCCACATATATCACCTAGCTTCACAAAAACCAACTCTGAATGATTTGGATTCTCTCATACTTAACCAAAGACATCCTGACCAATGTGATATCTAGCATTCCCTGGGGTATGATTATGGCTCCCCATCTGACACCCAAATTGTATAGTTGAACAACTAGTTACAAATTCTCAAGAAAGAAGGACATCCGGTCACAACATTCCTTTGCAATGCCAAGTATCTTTCTATTTATCCTTTTGTCACTGGCCAACCTCTTGCACCCACCACCTTCATGTGATCCTCTTCAATAACTACAACTGTGACTTAAAAAGAATGGTGTCTATCCTTTCTACTCATGCCACACTTCAACTACCATGTGCTATCCAACCTTCTAGTTGGTCATGGATTTCAACAAAAACTCTCCAATAACAGTCTTCTGCTCACAACAAATCTTGCCGCACTCCCATCACCATTCTGCCTGAATTCCTCTACTATGCCTTGGGGTCGAGGTCGTGGACATGGGTATCATGATGCATGCCCTATGTGTGACATATTTGATCACAATCCCTACCATTCCTTCTACAACCATCATTTTGTTCCACAACACAATTACAAAATACCACAAAACTGCTTCTTTTATGTAACACCCCTGACCTGGGTTATGACCTAACCCTGGAAGTTTTGCCTAAATATGTAATTAATATACTTGTGAACACTCCCTGGCATGTAATTAAGTTCCTCAGGAACATTTACTTTCAATTTTGCTCCTTTTTGTATAAAGTTGTAGCATTGTGTTGTATGCAGGGACCTATGTGCAAATTACCCAGTTTAAGGGTTGAACTTGCAAAATTCACAAGATAAGATGTTCCTTTGATGTTGAAACATCATGTGAATGGTTATGGTAAAGTTTGAGGGATTTCCCAAGCTTGAGCACCAAGGTGCAGCTGTGGAAGCAATTCCCATGCTTAGAAACCCTAATTTGGGGTAAAGTGCAATTTACCCAGATTGAGGGGTCCAACTTGTAATTTCACCATCTAGAACATCTTTTATGACTCTTGTCATCATTTAGAATAAAAATGATGAAAGGGATACATCATTTAATAATTAAATGAGAAAAATGATCTTTGTGATAGAAATCACCTAAAATGGGTACAAAACCTTTACATGAATGTACCCTAGTTGAAGGTTGGATTCCTATACCCTTAGATCTTGAGTTTTCTTAAAGAATTGCTTAAGAATTTGATGGGCTTGGGCGTGCTCTTGAGCAAGGAGGGACCTAGATGTGAATTTTTGGTTTTGAAAGGTCCTTGTGGTAAGAAATAGGCTTAAGCTATAAAAAGGCTTTTCCTTTGCAAATGAGCAAACGATCTTTCCCTGTTCCATTCACTTCCTTTCTTTCCCAAACGGCCAAGCCTTGCTCTGGAGCTCAGGAGAAACGACCAAGGGTGCAAGGTAGGTTTGGATTCCCCTTCTTGCCCAATTCTATGGTTAGAACTCGGATTCAAGGGCAAATTCATGGCTAGCTTACTTAACTCTATCTTTTTAGCCATCTTTCCTCAATCTTCCTTGGAGAAGTCACCTTGGCCGACCAGTAGAGCTTCTTGGAAACCATTGAAAGCTTGGACCTCGAAAGCTTGGAGCTCAAGGAGCAAGCTTTAGGCGGGTTTTATAACTCTAAACTTGATGCTTCGATTATACATCTTTTCTATGCATATAGTTGATAGATCTTCTTCTTCCCTATCTTCCCTTGCATCCTTGCAAGCAAAATCGTGAAGAACTGCTACTGTTCTTAAGGTGGAAGATAAGGGCGTTAATTACTATGCTTATCCACAGATTTTCACTTTATCAAACGACCTCCACCTATTGCTCAAAACGGTTTCAAACCGTTTGGTGGGCAAACGGTTTCAGGGTCGTTTGAGGGCAAACGGTCTTCAAGACCGTTTGGTCCCGTTGACCAAGTGAAGACCGTTTGGGAATCTTGTTCATAATTATGTAGGTTAGTCACCCACAAAATTTGAGAGGTTAACTCCAAAGGAATCGTGAGATATGAGCAAATCAATTAGCAAAACGAATTGAATTAAATTCTGATTTGCAATCTGTTTAATTTGCCCTTTTTGGGAAAACGGTCTTAAGACCGTTTAAGATGGTTGACTAAACGTTGACCGTTTGGGATTACTGTTCATAATGATGTTAATTAACGACTCACCAAATTTTATGGATTAATTCCAAACGAGTCATGAGTTGAAGGATGATTAATAGGGCAAACCCTAATTGAAATTAGTGCTGAATCTCCAATGAGTTAAGTTGAGATTTTGGGTTGATTAGCCCAAACGGTTTCAAGACCGTTTGGGAATCACCCAAACGGTCTCAAGACCGTTTGGGGGTCACCCCAAGACCGTTTGGAGGTCTGGGGTCAAGTATAGTTGATCAATTGAAGGTCCAAAGGCACCAAATCATATTGCAATTAAGTATTGATGTGATGATCAACTCAATAGATCAAACCTTGATGAATTTTCACTAGAGTCCAAAGGATGGATGGGCAAACGGTCTCAAGACCATTTGGAACTCATCCAAACGGTCTCAAGACCGTTTGGTGTCAACCCAAGACCGTTTGGAGGTCTAGGGTTAAGGTAATTTGACCAATTGAGGCCCAATCACAATGGGTTATTGAAACAATCAAATTGCTGTTTTCTAAATATAGATCTTGTTGTGTTTTGGGTTGAAGGACCCAAACGGTCTCAAGACCGTTTGAGGATTCCTCCAAACGGTCTCAAGACCGTTTGGGCACAACCCAAGACCGTTTGAAGGTCTAGGGTTGAGTAAATCTAATGGTTTGAAGGTCCAATTGTAGGAAATTGATGCATTGTTGAAAAAGTGCTGATTTTGACCTAATTGGACTTCAACCTGAGTCAAAACGTTTTGGATCTTGGTCAAACTCTGGGCAAACGGTCTCAAGACCGTTTGGATGATGTCCAAACGACCTCAAGACCGTTTGGGCCAAGTTTGAGCCCAATTGGAGGTCAATTGATAGGTTCAACCTTGAATTGATTCACACTATTGAACATTGATGACCAATCAACTTGAAACCCTATTTGAGAATGATTAAACCCTAATTGGTTTGCAATTGAGGGTCAATTGGATGTCTAAGTGGCTAAAGCTAACCCTAATTGACTCAATTTATAAGTGGTTAGCATAGGTTTAGCCAATTGAGGGCTTCAACACATGTATCTATATACTTTGGTGACCATTGAACCCCTTTGGAGGTCCAAACGGTTTGAGCCCATTTGGGCCAAACGGTCTCAAGACCGTTTGGGGCCAAACGGTCTCAAGACCGTTTGGGCTCAAACGACCTCAAGACCGTTTGGGCTCAAACGACCTCAAGGTCGATTGGTCCAAACGACCTCAAACCGTTTGAGGGTCCAAACGGTTTGGAAGTCAAACCTCCCAGACGGTCCTCACCTCCAAACGGTCTCAAGACTGTTTGAGACCAAACGGTCTCCAGACCGTTTGAGGATCAAACGGTCTCAAGACCGTTTGGATGGTTGAGATCGTTTGAAGATTGGAAACCACTTGGAGATTTGTGGAGATTTGTGCCTAACCATTTGAAGGTGTAAATGGCTTAATGATGATTCAATCTAAACCCTAATGGTAACCTAGGTCATTAAGGGACTATGTGATTAGTGGGTTAACCCATGATGGTGATCATGTGGCAAATTACCAAAATACCCTTGAAGGGTCTAAAGGGGGTAAAACCCTAATCTAATTAAACCCTAATCACATGATGTTGATTCCTTGGCTCATATCAGTCAATGGAGACTTGTCTCAACCTAATCTAGAGTGGTGTTGCCACCATCTACTAGAGAGAGGAAAGAGAAAGTGTTTCTAGAGAGAGAAAGTATCCTAGAGAGAGAAAGTGCCCTTTTTAGGAGGAAAAATCTAGTAAGATACTTCTTTTACACATGAATGCGCATGATTAGGGAATGACCCACCTATGTGAGGTCATGGAAACCCTAATTATGATATCTAATGGATCCTAATCCTAATGAAGAGTCTTAATGATGGTGTTTCTCTTACATGATGATGTAATGAGTACAATTCACCATAGAGTGAATAGTAAACCCTAAAACACAGAATTTTGAGGGTGAACCCATGTGGAATCTCTAGTTGAGGGTGATTCCATGTGAAACCCTAGTTGAGGGTGATTCCATGTGAAACCCTAGTTGAGGGTGAAACCAAGTGAAACCCTGATTGAGAATGTATTACTATTTACTGAATTGTTACTATTATCTGTTGAGTTAACCATGCAGGTTGTTATGAGATGATGGTCACACCCAGGTATGGAATACCATGTTATATTCATTGAAGGCATGTCTTATGCTTTATGAATAGTGAACCATCTTGATGCACTGCTAAGTGACATCCTTTGTGATTTATGGGCTGTAAGAGCCATAAATGTTATTAAGGTCATGCTTGACAGATGACTTGAGATGAATATCTGATAATTGTGATAAGTTAGGCCTGTTACATTTTGTATTCTCATATATAGCTGTGTTACTGTATGATGATTGGAATACTGAATGTACCTAACTAATCAAGTGAAATGTAGAGCCCTGATCATAGATCCATCATTGTCAGTTGTCTAAATGATGGTGAAACAGGTCTTCCTAAGGGAACTCCTGGAGCACATACTTTTGAGTATGTGGGGTACATGGATGTGTAGAACCTTACATCCTAGTGTAGGTATTTGATGTAGATTCTTGTAGTCCGTCATACCTTCACTATAAAAGAAAAGGTGAGAGGATGATGTAGATTCTAGTAGTCCATTAGACCCCACCATAAAGTCCTAAAGGTGAGATGTATATCTACACTCCCTTAAAGACACAAATACCGTATCGGTGAAAGATAAACAAGAAATCTTCCGATAGTGAAGAGAGTACAGAATGCCACTGTAACTCTAAAAATAGCGAAGGACCAGAGTACCCTGGTGAGCTATTATAAAGACATCCCGCCAGATGTCAAACAATCAATCCTCTAACTGACTGAGGAAGATGAGGTCATAAGAATCCGGCTCTCTTAATGACCTATGTATGATACTGATGTGACTTCTTAGCAATCAGTTGGAGTATGAGTGGTATGCCTCATCTCCACAGGGCATAATAATAATAATAATGTTTGGAAAAACATAAACAACAGTGTAGTATATCTGTTAGAGTTAATTATGAGTTATTTGATTGATGTTACCTTGAATAGCATAGATGTTCTCATATTTTAATATTGATTGAACTCTTGCTTATCATCAGAACTGCCAGTGAATATCTTGAAGGCTCTTATTGCTTTAGTTATTCCTTGCTTTACTTATAAAGCCTAGTGGAGAGTTATAACTCTCGCTGGGGCAATTATGTATAATTGTCTCACCCCGTAGACTTCTACTTTTTAGGTGGTCGTCGAAGACGAAGGAACAAGAACTCAGGTGAACAATCCCAGCAACAGCAGCATCAGGAGCAGTAAATATCTCAGGTGGAGATCTAGCCTGCTTCATGGTGTAGTTAGAGTTAAGTCCTATGTGTCCTCTGTACTCTCAGGTCCTGGAGTGTTTTGGAGTATGAATTCTTGAGAGTTTTGGTATCATGTTGTATGTAATTACTCAAGAAGTAATTGTCAGTGATGTAAACAGTTAAATCCTTTTTCTATGGAAAAGGTTTGTGGTTTCAGGCTCTTGTCTCAAAAAGTTTTAAATTCCCGTGATTTTTGTCTTCCGCTGTTTACCGATTGCTTCCGAACATGATTAAATCGGGATTAATTCGTGGTTTGGAGATCGGAGCCCACAATTAAGTGGTATCAGAGCTCCAGGTTCATTCGAGTCTATAGAGGCATAGGACTTAGGAAGTCGAGTCTATCTTTAGTATTCCTTCCTTATCTAATAGAATCTTCTACTCCTCAGGAGAAGAAGATACTTAAGATGTCAGAGCCACATGATGAGAATGTGGAAGAAAGTAGTGCTAGTGCACCTCAAGGTGGTGCAGGAGTACCAGGATTGGAACAGCCTGTACCAGAACAACCTAGAGAGCCACCCCAGTTTGATCCAGATGACATGGGTAACCCAGCAGTCCAGACAATGTTTGGGCAGTTTATGACTGCCATGACACACATAACCGACAGGTTGCCTATGCCTGCACCTAGGGTACCTGCCCAGCCTGAGGGGCAAGGTATCGGGAAGACGTTCGAGCGACTACGTCGTGTCGGAGCTACCGAGTACCATGGGACTGCTGACCCCGCAGATGCTGATCTGTGGTTGACAGAGCTGGAGAAGGCCTTCAGGATCCTCAACATCCCTGAAGCTGCGAAGGTTAGACATGCTGTCTATCTTCTCAAAGGAAGTGCTGGTCACTGGTGGAACATGGAAGAGCAGAAGAGACCTGGGGCAGAGTTCTCATGGGAAGAATTTCGTCGGGAATTTATCAATAGATATTTTCCCAAGACCTTCCTAGACGAGAAGATCTCTCAGTTTGAGAGACTGAGACAGGGTATTATGAACATTAGCGAATACGAAGCTAAGTTCATGGAGCTGTTGCGATTTTGTCCGCACATGGCTGCCACAGAAGAAGAAAGAATCAGAAGGTTTGAGAAGGGGTTGAATGCTGACATGTCTACCCCAGTGTCTGCCTTAGAGAACCGAGAGAGATTCTCTACCTTCGTTGAGTCAGTCCGAAGGATAGAGAGATCTGTAGTTGAGAAAAGACAAACCCATAAAAGATATCCACAGTTCCAGGGTTCTTCATCTAGGGATTCCAAGAAACCTAGATTCTCTGCACCTAACCCTCCGCCACCCAGATCGAGTTTTCAAACTCAATGGACACCAAGCAGAGGTAGAGGACGAAGTCAACCGCTTCAAGGGACGCACAGTTCTGCATCTGTGTCAGTTACTGGACCACCCAGACCACAGCAACAGGAAAAGAGTTGCTACAACTGTGGTAAGGTGGGACACTTGATGAAGGATTGTCGTTCTAGGGCTGTCAGTGTGACACAACAAACCCCGAGACAGAATCGACAGGGATCTCAGAATAGACAACATCAAGGAGCAGCTCGAGGACGTGGACAAGCGTCTCAAGCTGGATCATCAGCACCACCTCAACAGCAGGCTACAACAAGGTTCTATGCTATGAACCCACCAGAAGCAGTGGTCAATCCACAAGTGGTGACAGGTCAGATGGAACTTTTATATTCTGATATGTCTAAATCTTGTGTAGTATCTGTTCTGATTGACCCGGGTGCTACGCACTCTTTTATCACTCGAAGAGTGATTCGTAACTGCAATATGACAACTAGTCATAGGGCAGATAAGTTGTTGTTGGAGACTCCGTTGAGTGGGTCTGCTGTTCTGCAAGAAGTATGCTCTCCTTGCGTACTTTTCTTTTCTAAGCATCGCATTCAAGTGGATCTCATACCGCTTGATATGAAAGGATTTGATATAATCCTAGGGATGGATAACTTGGAAAAGTATCGAGTTGTCTTGGATTGTGAATCCAAGCTGGCAGTGTTTGCTGATGAAAGCAACACATGGATCTTTCAAGGTGAAAGAAAGATTCTGCCCACCTGTCTTGTATCAGCTATGGTTGCTGATTAAGTTGATGAGGCAAGGATGCTACGCATTCTTAGCCCATGTGGTAGATGTTACCAAGGAGAGTTCCAACCCTGCTGAAGTTCCGATAGTCAGGGAATTCGAGGATGTGTTTCCCGAAGAACTTCCTGGTATACCACCACCCCGGGAAATTGATTTTGAGATCAATTTGGTCCCAGATACGAAACCTATAGCCCAGACTCCGTATAGGATGGCGCCTGCTGAGATGGCAGAACTCAAGAAATAGCTTCAAGAGTTACTTGAGAAGGGTTTCATCCGACCGAGTACCTCACCTTGGGGTGCTCCGGTTTTGTTTGTTAAAAAGAAAGATGGATCGATGCGGTTGTGCATTGATTATAGACAACTCAATAAAGTAACGATAAAGAATAAATATCCTTTGCCGAGGATTGATGATCTTTTCGACCAGTTGCGTGGTGCAACAGTCTTTTCTAAGATAGACTTAAGGTCTGGATATCATCAACTCCGCATTAAGGACAGTGACATATCTAAGTCTGCCTTTAGGACAAGATATGGTCACTATGAGTTCACGGTCATGTCGTTTGGACTAACCAATGCACCGGCTGCATTCATGGAACTCATGAATAGAGTCTTTCGACCTTTCCTTGATCAGTGTGTTGTCGTCTTCATAGATGACATACTGATTTATAGTAAGGATGCTCAGCAGCATGAGCAACACCTTCGCCAGACTTTGACCTTGCTAAGAGAGCATAAGCTATACGCTAAGTTTAGTAAGTGTGAGTTTTGGTTATCTGAAGTATCCTTCCTTGGACATGTGGTATCTGCCTCGGGAATTCGTGTTGACCCTGCAAAGATAGAATCTGTTCTGCAGTGGGAACAACCGAAGACACCGACGGAGATTAGAAGTTTCTTGGGGTTAGCTGGTTATTATCGAAGGTTTATTAAAAATTTCAGTTCTATAGCCTTACCTTTGACCAAGTTAACCCGGAAGGATGTTCCTTTTGCTTGGAGTGATAAGTGTCAACAGTCTTTTCAGCTGTTGAAGGAGAGGTTGACAAGTGCACCTGTGCTTGTGTTACCTGAGCAAGGAAAGGAATATATAATCTTTTGTGATGCCTCCAAGAATGGACTTGGATGTGTGTTGATGCAGGATAACCAAGTGATTTCTTTTGCTTCCCGACAGCTTAAGAAACACGAAGAGAATTATCCGACACACGATCTGGAGTTAGCTGCTGTGGTCCATGCTTTGAAAATCTGGAGACATTATCTCTACGGAGAAACTTTCCAGATTTTCACAGACCACAAGAACCTTAAGTACATCTTCACTCATCATGAGCTTAATATGAGGCAACGTCGCTGGATGGAGTTAATCAAGGACTACGATTGTACGATTGATTACCATCCGGGCAAGGCCAATGTGGTTGCAGATGCCTTGAGTAGGAAATCAGCAACATCAACCATGGATAGGGCACAACTAAGTTCCTTAGTATGCTCTAGAAGAGATATGCTTATCTCTTTAAGGCATGACAATGTGCAGTTGAAGGCATCATTGTTAGCCGGTCTGTTAGCTGAGATGCAGATTAAACCTACCTTAAGAGAGCAGATAAAGGAGGCACAACAAGTAGATGTTTCTGTACAGCAGATTAGATTTGAGTTTGGAAATGAGAAGCGAGAAGGTTTTCATGAGTCAGATGACCAGGTGGCATGCTATCATGGAAGGATGATAGTGCCAGATGTGGACGACCTGAGGAAGTTAGTCCTGGAAGAAGCTCATTCTTCGATGTATGCTATGCATCCAGGGAGCACCAAGATGTATCGAAACTTGAAAGACATGTATTGGTGGCCTGGGATGAAGAAGGATGTAGCTGAGTTTGTTCTGAGGTGTCCTGTGTGTCAGCAGGTCAAGGCTGAACACCAGAAACCTGCAGGGACAATGCAACCCTTACCCATACCACAGTGGAAGTGGGACCATGTAACCATGGACTTTGTTGTTGGCCTACCCAGGACAAACAAAGGACATGATTCCATTTGGGTAGTTGTTGATAGGTTGACAAAGACAACGCATTTCTTACCTGTCAAAACAACCTATACTGCTGAAAGGTTATCCCAGATATATGTCCAAGAGATAGTGCGTTTGCACGGAGTTCCTGTCACTATAGTTTCTGACAGAGGTCCCCAGTTTACAAGTCGCTTTTGGGAACAGTTACACAGAGCCCTAGGCACCAAGTTAAGGTTTAGTACAGCCTTTCATCCTCAAACTGATGGACAGTCAGAAAGGACTATACAGACCTTAGAAGATCTGTTGAGAGCATGTGTTCTCCAGTTTACCGGGAGTTGGGATCTACATCTAAGCTTGATAGAGTTTGCCTATAACAATAGCTATCAACATAGCATTGATATGGCACCATATGAAGCCTTATATGGCAGACGTTGTAGATCACCCTTGTGTTGGTATGAAACTGGTGAACACCAGTTATTAGGCCCTGATCTTGTGCAGCAAACTACAGAAAAGATTAAAGTTATACAACAACAGCTTAAGACTGCACAAGATAGACAGAAATCATATGTTGATAAACGTCGTAGACCCCTAGAATTCCAGGATGGAGACAGAGTGTATCTCAAGGTCTCACCTTGGAAAGGAGTCCTTCGTTTTGGGAAGAAAGGAAAGTTAGCTCCTAGATTTTTGGGACCTTATCCAATTGTTGAAAAAGTTGGAAAGGTGGCCTATAGACTAGAGTTACCTCTAGAGTTGCAGAAGCTGCACCCTGTGTTTCACATTTCCATGTTGAGGAAATGTCATCCAGATACCGAGTCAGTTCTACAACCTATGGAGGTAAAATTGAATGAAGATATAACGTATGAGGAGGGACCAGTGTCAATCCTCGATAACAGAACTAAAAAGTTAAAGAAGAAGGATATAAGCCTTGTAAAAGTCCTCTGGAACCATCGTGGTGTTGAAGAAGCCACTTGGGAACTAGAAGGTGAAATGAGAAGAAAATATCCTGCTCTTTTCTTATAATATGCTTTATCGATTTCGGGGACGAAATCCTTTTGAAGGGGTAAAGAATTTGTAACACCCCTGACCTGGGTTATGACCTAACCCTGGAAGTTTTGCCTAAATATGTAATTAATATACTTGTGAACACTCCCTGGCATGTAATTAAGTTCCTCAGGAACATTTACTTTCAATTTTGCTCCTTTTTGTATAAAGTTGTAGCATTGTGTTGTATGCAGGGACCTATGTGCAAATTACCCAGTTTAAGGGTTGAACTTGCAAAATTCACAAGATAAGATGTTCCTTTGATGTTGAAACATCATGTGAATGGTTATGGTAAAGTTTGAGGGATTTCCCAAGCTTGAGCACCAAGGTGCAGCTGTGGAAGCAATTCCCATGCTTAGAAACCCTAATTTGGGGTAAAGTGCAATTTACCCAGATTGAGGGGTCCAACTTGTAATTTCACCATCTAGAACATCTTTTATGACTCTTGTCATCATTTAGAATAAAAATGATGAAAGGGATACATCATTTAATAATTAAATGAGAAAAATGATCTTTGTGATAGAAATCACCTAAAATGGGTACAAAACCTTTACATGAATGTACCCTAGTTGAAGGTTGGATTCCTATACCCTTAGATCTTGAGTTTTCTTAAAGAATTGCTTAAGAATTTGATGGGCTTGGGCGTGCTCTTGAGCAAGGAGGGACCTAGATGTGAATTTTTGGTTTTGAAAGGTCCTTGTGGTAAGAAATAGGCTTAAGCTATAAAAAGGCTTTTCCTTTGCAAATGAGCAAACGATCTTTCCCTGTTCCATTCACTTCCTTTCTTTCCCAAACGGCCAAGCCTTGCTCTGGAGCTCAGGAGAAACGACCAAGGGTGCAAGGTAGGTTTGGATTCCCCTTCTTGCCCAATTCTATGGTTAGAACTCGGATTCAAGGGCAAATTCATGGCTAGCTTACTTAACTCTATCTTTTTAGCCATCTTTCCTCAATCTTCCTTGGAGAAGTCACCTTGGCCGACCAGTAGAGCTTCTTGGAAACCATTGAAAGCTTGGACCTCGAAAGCTTGGAGCTCAAGGAGCAAGCTTTAGGCGGGTTTTATAACTCTAAACTTGATGCTTCGATTATACATCTTTTCTATGCATATAGTTGATAGATCTTCTTCTTCCCTATCTTCCCTTGCATCCTTGCAAGCAAAATCGTGAAGAACTGCTACTGTTCTTAAGGTGGAAGATAAGGGCGTTAATTACTATGCTTATCCACAGATTTTCACTTTATCAAACGACCTCCACCTATTGCTCAAAACGGTTTCAAACCGTTTGGTGGGCAAACGGTTTCAGGGTCGTTTGAGGGCAAACGGTCTTCAAGACCGTTTGGTCCCGTTGACCAAGTGAAGACCGTTTGGTAATCTTGTTCATAATTATGTAGGTTAGTCACCCACAAAATTTGAGAGGTTAACTCCAAAGGAATCGTGAGATATGAGCAAATCAATTAGCAAAACGAATTGAATTAAATTCTGATTTGCAATCTGTTTAATTTGCCCTTTTTGGGCAAACGGTCTTAAGACCGTTTAAGATGGTTGACTAAACGTTGACCGTTTGGGATTACTGTTCATAATGATGTTAATTAATGACTCACCAAATTTTATGGATTAATTCCAAACGAGTCATGAGTTGAAGGATGATTAATAGGGCAAACCCTAATTGAAATTAGTGCTGAATCTCCAATGAGTTAAGTTGAGATTTTGGGTTGATTAGCCCAAACGGTTTCAAGACCGTTTGGGAATCACCCAAACGGTCTCAAGACCGTTTGGGGGTCACCCCAAGACCGTTTGGAGGTCTGGGGTCAAGTATAGTTGATCAATTGAAGGTCCAAAGGCACCAAATCATATTGCAATTAAGTATTGATGTGATGATCAACTCAATAGATCAAACCTTGATGAATTTTCACTAGAGTCCAAAGGATGGATGGGCAAACGGTCTCAAGACCGTTTGGAACTCATCCAAACGGTCTCAAGACCGTTTGGTGTCAACCCAAGACCGTTTGGAGGTCTAGGGTTAAGGTAATTTGACCAATTGAGGCCCAATCACAATGGGTTATTGAAACAATCAAATTGCTGTTTTCTAAATATAGATCTTGTTGTGTTTTGGGTTGAAGGACCCAAACGGTCTCAAGACCGTTTGAGGATTCCTCCAAACGGTCTCAAGACCGTTTGGGCACAACCCAAGACCGTTTGAAGGTCTAGGGTTGAGTAAATCTAATGGTTTGAAGGTCCAATTGTAGGAAATTGATGCATTGTTGAAAAAGTGCTGATTTTGACCTAATTGGACTTCAACCTGAGTCAAAACGTTTTGGATCTTGGTCAAACTCTGGGCAAACGGTCTCAAGACCGTTTGGATGATGTCCAAACGACCTCAAGACCGTTTGGGCCAAGTTTGAGCCCAATTGGAGGTCAATTGATAGGTTCAACCTTGAATTGATTCACACTATTGAACATTGATGACCAATCAACTTGAAACCCTATTTGAGAATGATTAAACCCTAATTGGTTTGCAATTGAGGGTCAATTGGATGTCTAAGTGGCTAAAGCTAACCCTAATTGACTCAATTTATAAGTGGTTAGCATAGGTTTAGCCAATTGAGGGCTTCAACACATGTATCTATATACTTTGGTGACCATTGAACCCCTTTGGAGGTCCAAACGGTTTGAGCCCATTTGGGCCAAACGGTCTCAAGACCGTTTGAGACTAAACGGTCTCAAGACCGTTTGGGGCCAAACGGTCTCAAGACCGTTTGGGCTAAAACGACCTCAAGACCGTTTGGGCTCAAACGAACTCAAGGTCGATTGGTCCAAACGACCTCAAACCGTTTGAGGGTCCAAACGGTTTGGAAGTCAAACCTCCCAGACGGTCCTCACCTCCAAACGGTCTCAAGACCGTTTGAGACCAAACGGTCTCCAGACCGTTTGAGGATCAAACGGTCTCAAGACCGTTTGGATGGTTGAGATCGTTTGAAGATTGGAAACCACTTGGAGATTTGTGGAGATTTGTGCCTAACCATTTGAAGGTGTAAATGGCTTAATGATGATTCAATCTAAACCCTAATGGTAACCTAGGTCATTAAGGGACTATGTGATTAGTGGGTTAACCCATGATGGTGATCATGTGGCAAATTACCAAAATACCCTTGAAGGGTCTAAAGGGGGTAAAACCCTAATCTAATTAAACCCTAATCACATGATGTTGATTCCTTGGCTCATATCAGTCAATGGAGACTTGTCTCAACCTAATCTAGAGTGGTGTTGCCACCATCTACTAGAGAGAGGAAAGAGAAAGTGTTTCTAGAGAGAGAAAGTATCCTAGAGAGAGAAAGTGCCCTTTTTAGGAGGAAAAATCTAGTAAGATACTTCTTTTACACATGAATGCGCATGATTAGGGAATGACCCACCTATGTGAGGTCATGGAAACCCTAATTATGATATCTAATGGATCCTAATCCTAATGAAGAGTCTTAATGATGGTGTTTCTCTTACATGATGATGTAATGAGTACAATTCACCATAGAGTGAATAGTAAACCCTAAAACACAGAATTTTGAGGGTGAACCCATGTGGAATCTCTAGTTGAGGGTGATTCCATGTGAAACCCTAGTTGAGGGTGATTCCATGTGAAACCCTAGTTGAGGGTGAAACCAAGTGAAACCCTGATTGAGAATGTATTCCTATTTACTGAATTGTTACTATTATCTGTTGAGTTAACCATGCAGGTTGTTATGAGATGATGGTCACACCCAGGTATGGAATACCATGTTATATTCATTGAAGGCATGTCTTATGCTTTATGAATAGTGAACCATCTTGATGCACTGCTAAGTGACATCCTTTGTGATTTATGGGCTGTAAGAGCCATAAATGTTATTAAGGTCATGCTTGACAGATGACTTGAGATGAATATCTGATAATTGTGATAAGTTAGGCCTGTTACATTTTGTATTCTCATATATAGCTGTGTTACTGTATGATGATTGGAATACTGAATGTACCTAACTAATCAAGTGAAATGTAGAGCCCTGATCATAGATCCATCATTGTCAGTTGTCTAAATGATGGTGAAACAGGTCTTCCTAAGGGAACTCCTGGAGCACATACTTTTGAGTATGTGGGGTACATGGATGTGTAGAACCTTACATCCTAGTGTAGGTATTTGATGTAGATTCTTGTAGTCCGTCATACCTTCACTATAAAAGAAAAGGTGAGAGGATGATGTAGATTCTAGTAGTCCATCAGACCCCACCATAAAGTCCTAAAGGTGAGATGTATATCTACACTCCCTTAAAGACACAAATACCGTATCGGTGAAAGATAAACAAGAAATCTTCCGATAGTGAAGAGAGTACAGAATGCCACTATAACTCTAAAAATAGCGAAGGACCAGAGTACCCTGGTGAGCTATTATAAAGACATCCCGCCAGATGTCAAACAATCAATCCTCTAACTGACTGAGGAAGATGAGGTCATAAGAATCCGGCTCTCTTAATGACCTATGTATGATACTGATGTGACTTCTTAGCGATCAGTTGGAGTATGAGTGGTATGCCTCATCTCCACAGGGCATAATAATAATAATAATGTTTGGAAAAACATAAACAACAGCGTAGTATATCTGTTAGAGTTAATTATGAGTTATTTGATTGATGTTACCTTGAATAGCATAGATGTTCTCATATTTTAATATTGATTGAACTCTTGCTTATCATCAGAACTGCCAGTGAATATCTTGAAGGCTCTTATTGCTTTAGTTATTCCTTGCTTTACTTATAAAGCCTAGTGGAGAGTTATAACTCTCGCTGGGGCAATTATGTATAATTGTCTCACCCCGTAGACTTCTACTTTTTAGGTGGTCATCGAAGACGAAGGAACAAGAACTCAGGTGAACAATCCCAGCAACAGCAGCATCAGGAGAAGTAAATATCTCAGGTGGAGATCTAGCCTGCTTCATGGTGTAGTTAGAGTTAAGTCTTATGTGTCCTCTGTACTCTCAGGTCCTGGAGTGTTTTGGAGTATGAATTCTTGAGAGTTTTGGTATCATGTTGTATGTAATTACTCAAGAAGTAATTGTCAGTGATGTAAACAGTTAAATCCTTTTTCTATGGAAAAGGTTTGTGGTTTCAGGCTCTTGTCTCAAAAAGTTTTAAATTCCCGTGATTTTTGTCTTCCGCTGTTTACCGATTGCTTCCGCACATGATTAAATCGGGATTAATTCGTGGTTTGGAGATCGGAGCCCACATTTTAACTCCACACGAATCAATTCTTTTTGACTTGCCTGCTGCATTGACATTCCCTTATGAAGCATGATTTCTAGACATCAGTGCTACATACCATGGTACTTCATACTCTAGTCAGCTGCAACATGTTGACCCCTACCTTGTCACCTATCATATTCATATAGGTGACATTACTGGTATATAAATCCACCATATATGATCTTCCCAATATCACATTCACTACATATTTCCTATGTCTTACATGTGCCTTCTTTAAGAAAATCACTTCTCTCTATTTCTTCACTTTCAGGATTCAATAAATGATATTTTCAATTCCATCCTAATATCTATGTTGTTAAGGATAAGCAAGCTCTTCATTCATTACTCCATAGTCGCCATAAAGAAGGTCTCTAAGGCCAATCTAGTAATATACCATCCATTCATCACTCTGAACGTGTCTATCTGGACTACTGAAATCTTCATCTCGAACATCCCAGTCCACATACTATTTTTCATTTTGTTTCTATACATCGTCTACTAACCATATCTTAATCAACATGTAATCCATTCCCTTCATGTTGTATGGGAAAATCCACATGTCTGCATTTACCTCTTACATATTCTCATAGTAATAAGACACTAGCTCTTCTTCTTGCTAATGTATGGGGTCTGATGCTTGTTCCCTCATCATAAAGCTATCAATATTTTAATATTGTTGTTGATGATCAATGAAATTTTGTTTGTATTTTTCCATTATGTCAAAAGTGTGACGTCTATTTTGTGTTTATCACATTTCATTCTCTTATGAAATGACAATTAGACACTAAAATGTGGAATGACAATTAGATACTATAATATTGTCCATTAAAATAGATGGTAGTGGGAAATTATATGCATTACAGACTCACCATGTTTGCCATAGAATTCACCACTATATTATTTTCCCACATATGCATGAACAAAATCACTTTGTGAACTATAAAATCTGTCATTTCGTTGACACTGGACTTATCTTGCTTGCTCAATCTTATGCACCCAAGCGATATTGACAATATGCCTTTAAAATGTTGTCTATATTATAACCACATTTCATAAATACAAATCCACACACCTACCCTTGTCATCAATTACACGGCAAACTTCCTGACTACCATTTTATCAAGTATTTGGTTGTGCCGCCTATCCCCTCAACCTCCCATATAATCACCAAGAATTTGACTTTCAATCTAAACCATGTGTTTTATTGGATATCCTCCTTGACATCATGTTTACTTCTTCCTTGATCTGAGTATCGACTGCTTGTATGTCTCACGTCATGTCCACTTCATTGAAGACTATTTCCTTTGTGCCACCGCACCTTCGCCCCGGCTACTGTCCTCCCTAGGCTATCTCATGACTCACAGTTACATCTCCTCTCACTCATATCCTCTGAAGTGACTCTCCTTCACCTTCACCCTCCTCTTCACCAACTCCTATTTTCCCTTCCCCACCAAAAACTACAACACATGTTAAACCTTCACCTTTGACCTTTAAGCCCAACCACCTATTTTTCCTACCCAAACTACCTGTGAAAACATCATCCCATTAACTAACACCAACTTTTTAGTTTCCATCCCACCATGCAACGCAAAGCTTCCCATCATCCACTACCCACTTCCTATCTCGCCACATATCACCCTCAACCTCATAGTTTCATTGATGCTAACTGCAACCCTTCCTGGAACAAATCTATGACTGGTGAACTCAATGACCTTATTCCAAATGGAACATGGGAAGTGGTACCTCATAGGCCCTCCATGAATGTTCTTGGGTGCAAGTGGATTGTTGACAACAAGTTTCATGCTGACGGATCCCATGCTCGATAAAAGCAAGACTAGTTGCCAAATGAACCATCAACTCGAATGCCTTAATTACCATGAAACCTTCAATCCTATTGCAAAGCCTGCCACTATCCATGTTCTCCTTTCTCTTGTTGTATCCCTGCAACAACCCATCCACTATCTTGATGTCTATAAATCCTTTTTACATGGTCACTTAACTGAGGAAGTTTATATGGTACAACCCCCATGATTCATCGATGAGTCAGAACCAAATCATTTTTGTCATCTTCATGTATTCATTTATGGCCTCAAACAATCTCCATTAGCTTGGTATTCCCGAATCAGTATTTCCCTTCAGATATATGGCTTCATGTCATCCAAAACTGACACATCATTGTTTATATACCACCATGCCCTTAATGTCATCTATGCCTTGGTCTATGTTGATGATATTAATATCACCGGTAACAATTCATCAAACCTCATGACTCTCTTTAAACACCTCCACAAAAAGTTTCCTATCAAGGACTTAGGTCCTCTATATTATTTTATTAGTGTTGAAGTATTTCAATTGAATAAGGGCCTTTATTTATCTCAATGCCAATACATTATTAGTATCATGCACCACACAAATATGGCTTCCATCAAACCTATATCCACCCCCATGTGTGCCACTACCAAACTAGTCAAACAAGGTACCCCTCTTCTAGAACCACACCACCAACATAATATTATTGGTACATTACAATATATCACTTGTACCTGTTCTAACCTCTCCTTTTCAGTCAATAAATCTTCTCAGTACACGCCTGAGCCTACTGAAGAACATTGGGAAGTGGTAAAATGCATCCTTTGCAATCTGAAATATGCCATTAACTTATCTTATCCATCACTCCCTCATCATTTCTCTCACTTCATTTCTTCTCTCATGCATATTGGGATAACTTCCTATATGGTCATAAGTCTTATGGAGGCTTTATTGTTTATCTTGGGTCAAATGTTGTTTCATGATCTGCCCACAAACAAATAGTCGTTCCCTCTCATCCAAAAAATATGTATATCATGCTCTCATTAATACCACAATTGAACTTCTCTAGCTTCAAGCAGTTCTTTGTGAACTTTGCGTTCCTCTGAAACATCCTCCTATCTTGTGGTGCACTAATATTGGAGCCACTTATTTTACTAAACATATTGAAATATATTTCCATTTTGTTTGGGATCATGCCTCTAATGGTGCTTTGTAGATCCGCTACATCCATACCAAAGATCAAATTGCCTGAAATCGTGATCAAAGAACTACCTTGTCCCCACTTTGAGGAAATATGTCACAAGCAACACCTGCTCCCTTCTGAGCCTCTTGCTTACGCTGAGGGGAGTCAGACCAACAAACAAACCTAAGTATATTGGAGTTTGCCACATCAACTATGAGATAGACTAAGTCATCAACTCACAACAAGAGGGTGATGTGGCACCAGATGACCCAATCACAACGATGGTCACAAAAACTACCACGTGAACATGAAATGAGTTCATTTAGTTATATTTACACTATTTCATAAATGTATTGATAATTGTGTAACCATTTGTGTATAGATATCCATATGTATATAAAGACACGAACAATCAATACAAAGGTGAGAGAAAGAACACAAAATGCTTGATCATACAAGTCATCATAGAAGTTATACAATCATGCCATAATATGAAAAAATGACTTTTTGTTCTAGAAATGAGATAATTTACAAAAGACGTGTGTCTAGCTTTAAGAGTATTTATATTGAGGAAAAGATATCTTGAAAATAATATAGGTGATATCCAATTTATAGGTGTGATAAATACAACAAAAATGTATGAGCAATAAATGCAAGAGATAAATAGGTATGGCCAAGATAAGGACACAATGCAATTGAACTTTCTTATGTGCATCTCAAATGAAAATATCATTATTTTTATTAAAGGTCTGGATGCTAAGAGCTCGGTTAGTTTCAATAAAGGGCATGCGTCCGAATTACGCCGAAAGCACTATGCGAGATGACCAGACTACACCCTCTTAGGCCCTAGGGTTTACCATGTTGGGTTGAATCGCAATGTGTCTCTACCCAAGGTGGGTTCCTTGTGATAAAAAGTCATAAAGATTGTTAGCAATACCACCCGACAAGACACGATATACATGCTACAATATACTATTATGGTATCTCCCACATATCATTAGGAAATTAAATTGGAATATATGAGGATTCTAGAACTAAGTAATTATGGATGGATGTTTCAATTAAGGATCTCATTAATACATTGCTACACAAGAGTACGAGACATGATATGGGTGATTGTAGGTTCTTATGACTTATACTAGTAAATGCACATGCTTTGCATGTGTACCTATGTATGAACATTTTATAAATTAAAAAATATCTTTTTAAAATTTAAAGTGTCAGTAGTAGTCTTCAAAAGTAAGGAAATTATTAAATCTAAAATGATAAATGCTAAAATATATAATATGTACTTGCATTTTTTCATAGCAACTTGGTTGATTTTTTTTTTACAAAATAAGTTGCTTCCATCAATGTCGGATTTATCTTTTCAAATAAAATCCAAATAATTTATGATAAAGACAATTAGAGTAGTCCTAATTTTCTTAGGAAATAAATCTTGTAGTTGAGAATGATTAAATATTAACATTTTTATGTTAACTTAAATTCAAAACACATGTAACTTATTTACAACATATATTATACAAAATGTTTGAATATGAAAATCACATGGAAATATATTTATTCTTTTCAAAATTCAGAGGTGTAGTCTAATGGTGAAACCATTTCTTGCATACAAATGTTTGTCATATTGAGCCTAAACAATTTTACATTAATTATATGGCTTGCAATTATTTACCTTGAAGGAAAACAAAACATTCTAAGGAGGATGAGTTCGTTCAGCTAAAATGCTTCCACTTATGTAACTTAGCTTCAAAACCAAGACACCATCTTCGATTTACCTCAATACCATACATCCCAAGATTTGTAATGTTGTTAGTGCCACCTGTCACCCTTGCAATCACTCAAAAAGTTAATCTTGAATATTTTTCTTCATATTTTTATCACATATACATGGATACAACTACATGAAATATCAAAATTCAAGGAACTATATCCAATATATTCATCAAAAAAAATTTAATGTCTGTATAGTAGAGACATATTGTATTTTCTATAAGAAAATATATGTTAAATGTAGTATAGAAAGGATAATTGGTATGATTTTTAGTAGATATTACTAAGTTTAGCATGAGTAGTTCTGTGTTTTGTTAAGTTTACATATGAATAGTTTTAGTGTGTTCTGGTATTTTGATAATACATTGGTTATAAGTGAACTATTTGCTTCTACTTACAACATATAATAATTGAGCTACATGTTAATTGTAAGTTTTTGTATCTAATTTTGGGAGTAAAATATTACCAATTGAGCTAGACTTGTATGTGAGATAGGAGTACATTGATGTATTAGGGTTATGATAATTTAAAACCATTTGTATGATATATATGGTTTCCTCCTATTTTACAATTTTTGTTATGATACTTGATATTAGTCCTAAAAATCAAATATATAGATTTATAGAGTATTAGAAAATGCACAAAATTAAAAGATTAAGTCAGAATTCAACCTGATATTTTTTTGTTCTTCAATCTAAATGACAAGAATTTCGATCCAGCTGACTTTTCTACTTCTCTTGATAATCAAGACAATATCAATGGTGTCCGTAGTGAGATTTGACTTAGCTAATGTCAAATAAGGATTTCACCTTGTAGTAGGATTCAACTTGTTAGATTTTCACCACCGTAAAACTTGACAAATCTCTCTTAAACTTGGGTCAATAATATATTTCACATATCCTTCCCATATGAAGTTAAACTGTAAAAGAATCAATTATACAATCAACAAATAAGAGGACAATATAATGTGTGAGTAAATAAGAGCATAAATAGAGCTAAAAAACTAAATTATTATTGGAATTTTTTTGAAAGATACAATAGCTTTAGTGTGTAAGAAATATAACCTAAGGAAAATAAAAAACTTAAATTCACATAACTAACTTATTAAAGTATAAGAAAGTTATAAAAATATATGTACATGTATATGGATAAGAGTTCAATCATTGCATAAATTCTTTGAGTAATATCTTTCACATGTTTTGCACTATAACAACTTCTATAAAAGTTGTGGTATTTTTTGGTTGTTGTAATACAGAGTGGGAAGTCACATTTTTCTCAAACACATAGGCTATGAAGGAGAACAAGAAAAACCTTTTACATTTTGACATATTTATATATACATAATTTGCATGAATATAAATAAATATGTTATAGTTTGAAATAAATAATAGGATATGGAAACATACACTCAAAAAATTATGAACGAGAGTTTCTTTTGGCAACCAACATGTTTATTGTTCATTGTTGATGTTTCTAAAAAATAACAATATTTTAGTTCGGTTTATGTACTCATGAAAAGGATAACTTAATTAAAAAATACATTAAGTTATCAAATTTTGATGATTTTGTGACACAAAAGTTGATTGAGAATGCACACTCTTAGACAATGGCACTAATCATGGGGGTCATCTAGTACTTGACATATATTCATGGGAAACGAGATATGAATTGAAGCTACTTTTTGTGGTACATTCTTTTATGAAGATTATTGGTAAATGACTATAATTCCATTCCATTTAAAATTACATATTGATGCAAGTCATATTTTGTTGTCAATAGGGAGAAGACAATCATGTTACACCAGACAAAAATAAGGATGAAATTTGGGTAGCTTCGAAAAAATCAAATTATGAGGTTGAATCGTATGAGATGATTTTCTATATACTCTCAACTTTGTTATTAGGATTTGATGCAATGAAACATAGGATCCTTTCAAATAGGTAGGCCCAATACTAAGCACCACCTTATTTACCTTATTACCATTCTAGTTTTGTATGTCATTATGGTATTTTTGCCTAAGGGGCTTCTATTATTTTTGGACTCCCACAAAAGTACATCTATTCACAATAGCACAATTATCATCTTGCTACATATCCAATTCTATATCATTAATCATTAAGATCAACAATAAAAGGACTCATTCAAATTTAAAAGTATGTCATATAGATATATGGAAAAATAGAAACAACTACATGTGTCATCAACCAAATGGAAGAATACGAGGACTAATGCCATTGATAAGAAACTTTGGTCGAGGTAATGTGTGATGCATATTAGGATGAAAGAAAGAAAGTTATTGTGTTGATACATTTGAAAAAACTATCAAGATTGGGATATCATAGCATAAATATATATAAAAATAAAGATAAAAAATATCTTTTCTAACTTAGGCATTTAGGCACATGTAGTAAAAATGAAGAGAAAAAATTTATATCATTTACAAAAAAGAAATAATTAGAAGGTAAAATTATGCAAGGAGGACACATGTAGCAAAATGATGGCCTTGAATTTTTGAAGGACAACAAAACTACCGTCTCTTAACATCCTTCACGCCATTTTCATGACAATTTCAAGCCCAATAGTGAATATCTAAACATATCCAGAACACTTGGTTGGAAATTTGTAATGTGCGCAATAATGAAATTTCACAAGGAATTCTCATTCAATTTCTTTCCAAAGAGTAAACTTGATGGTATTAAAAAAATATCTTTGAGCTTATTTTCTATGCAAAGTCTATCAGGGTAAGAGTGATTTTGACTATTAGAATCATTAAGTGAGGATAAAATAGTGACAAATCATATAATTCAAACCCCTTTAGTTCATTTTATTAGGAAATTACAAATTTGGGTTCAAGAATTTAGTGTATCTTGTACTGACTAAAAGTTGAATAAAAATTAAGGAATCTTGTTATTCCTTGGTGTTTCCAAGATATTTTTTAAATTTTATCTTGTTGCATACGTTTTCATTTTTTATGTAAAGAAAAATTTATATTGTTGTAGTTGTTGGACTGCTAAAGTTATGTACAAGTGGCACACTTTTTTATTTGCAACATTTTCATCTTCAAGTTGACATGATATGACCAGAATATTGTCTTGTAAGTCATCCATTATGCTAAAATTTTAGGAGATGAAGAAAATGTCTACTAAGAAAGAAAACAAACAAAAAAAGAAAAGAATTTGTGACAAATTTTTTCAAGATTGCTCTAACATTTTATCTATGAATGTATTCATTTAGTGTAGTGGTACTATTTTCTTCATGGAATACGACTTTTTTAGAAGTAGACATAATTGTCTAGTGGACTTGGTTGAACTGATGAACCATTTAAGGACTGTCTACTATCCCCATACTTTTTTAGTTATGATGAATAATTAAGAATCACAATTAGATTGATTTAACTGGTCAAACCTAACCAACCAAGACCAACTGGTCATACCATTTATCTCTCATATATATACATATATACATCCATATATGTATGTATACACACACATAGTGAATAAATACATATATATACAAACCCGTGTGTCTCCCTTGGCTCTGGTGATCGTCTAGGTGATCCATGGCTTCGGGCATGGCACCCATGACGACGACTACTCCAGCCGCTGCCGTCCACCCCAACGCCTCACATTGAACCCCACCCACTACCAACAACAACCCCCCTCCACAAGGCAGCTCAAGCAGTAAGAGTAGAAGAGAGAACCCTAACCCTACCGACGCTAGGGTTGAGGAAGGAGCTTCAATCGAGCTTAGGGTTGAAAGAGAATGAGGTACGGGAGGAGCAGAAGGGTGGTGAGCATGGACAAAAGTCCTGAAACAACCAACGCCAGTCAGAACGTCCGTCGAGGAGTTCCCAGCACTGAGACGATCAGAGGGACATGTCCATGTCGATCTGGATGAAAGCGAATTCAAGAAGATGAGAAATGTATGGGAGTTCTTGATCATGACCTACATCCTGGGGAAATGTCCTTATTTCCCATTCTTTCAGGCATGGATCAAGAGAACATGGAAACCCAATGGAGATTTTGAGTTGATCGCACGAGATAATGGGGTGTTCCTGGTCAGATTTTCCAACACAACGAACAAGAAGATGATGCTTGATCTAGGACCAAGATGGTTCGACGGTCAGCTCATCGTCGTGAAGGGCTATCTATATGGAGATGAACTTAGGTGGGATGCTTTCGCCATGATCCCGACGTGGATCATGATTGAATCCATCACACGTTTGTGGACACGATGGGCGGTGGGCACTATAGCCGCCAGAATGGGCAAGATACTCTTCATCGACAAACGCTCCATCGAATTGGACGAAGCTCACATCTTGGTGGAGATCAGAGCAAAGGAGGAGCTGGTCAACACAGTGTGGCTAAATGTTCATGGACAGGAGGTCATATCGGTGACAATCAGCTTCGATTATAAGCCACCGAGATGCAACCAGTGCAAGTCTTTTGGGCATCCTGATGGTGCATGCAAATGCGGAAAGGAAGACAATGCAGAGAAGCAGTAGGTTTGGAGGAAGAACGACACTCGTGCATTGGCAGGCCAAAGCACAATGAACAAGGGACCAACTGGGAAGGACACCACCCAAGACGAGCCGACGGTGGAAGCAACAGAAGGCATGAGAACAGGGGGAATAGACGAAGATGGATCCGCGTTGACGAATCTGTAGCAGGAGGAGGGTGAGTTCACACCACCTTCCAAAAAGAGAATAAAGAAGACAAACATCCCGAAGAAACAAGAGGTGGGTTCAATTCTGGACGCATCCAATGTCTTTGAGGCACTCAGTGACTCGAACAAAGAGGAACCTGAATAGGTTGAGCATAGGGGAAGAAAAGAAGCAAGGAGAACATCCAAGGAGCATGTGAGGCGTATGAGAGACCAAAAGAAAAACTAACTTAATGTCCATGCTTTTATGGAACATTAAGGGAGGCTGTGATAGGTACAAGAAGAAGGAAATCTATGAGTGGATTGCTGCATGTGGACACTCTCTCATTGCTTTAGTAGAAACTAAAATCAAGGTGCACAATAAGAAGAGTATTAGATATATGTTTCCACAAGGGTGGGAACATGTATCTAATGTAGAATGCTCGGGAGTGGCAAGAGTCTGTATTGCATGGAAACCATTAGCATGGCAGTTGATAGTGGAGAATATGTCTGATCAACATATCACTGTGGATTGTATGAATGCAGGAGGACTACAAATGTGGATGACAACTGAATATGCTCATAATGATGCTAGATATAGACAGAGTATGTGGCACGAGTTGATTAAATCAGCTAGACATATCTCTCTACCTTGGCTCGTCATTGGTGACTTCAACAACATCATACTACAGACGGAGAAAGTAGGAGGAAGGCTTGCATTGAATGATTACATTAACACTTTCAATCATGCTATTGATAAAGCAGGTCTCTTTGAACTTCCTATGGTTGGTGGTGATTTATTTACATGGAATAATGAAAGAAAGCCAGAGGATAGAATTGCTAGTAAGCTGGACAAAGCCCTAGTGAATGAGGAGTGGCTAAAGAAATTTCCAAATGTGAAAGTCAAAGCTGAAGGTTATGAGTTAAGTGATCACACCCCCATATCAGTGCATATTATAGAAAAGAAACAAAAAAGAAGACCGTTTAGATTACTAAATTACTGGGCTGATTGGAATGGATTTTATGATGTCATAAAGGAGAGTTGGAAGATTCAAGTGATGGGAAATCCTATGTATGTGTTTGCAAAGAAACTAACCAACACAAAGAGGGCACTTAAGAGATGGGAAAATGAGAAGGTGAACATACCTAACATGCTGAAGGAGACAAAGGAAGAGTGCAATATGATCACAGAATTATTAATGAAGGATCCACTTAATGAAGAGCTGATTCTAAAGAAAGGAAACTAAAAATCATGCTAGAAGATCTAAAAAAGGAAGAGGAAATGTTCTACTGGTAGAGAAGTAGAGGGAAATGGATGGAGGATGGTGATAGAAACACCAAGTTATATCATGTAGTAGTTAAAAGAAGGGAGGCAGACAATATTATTTCTGAGTTGGTAGATGAAAATGGGAATGTTGTTAACAAGCAAGAGGACCTTGAAGAATAGGCAGTCCACTTCTACAAATCTCTATATAATAAGGAATACAAGGCTGATTTGGAGGATGAGGATCTACAATGGAAATTCAAATTGTCAAGTACCCATAATGATATTTTCACCAGGGATACAAATGAGCAAGAAATCAAGGAAGCACTTTGGAGCATAGGCAGCAACAAATCTCCAGGTTCAGATGGGTTCAATGTATATTTCTATAAGAAGACGTGGGAGATCATTAAGGAAGACTTATTGGCATACGTGAGATGGTTCCTTGCTGGAGGGAATATGGTTAGACATGTGAATCATTCTTTTCTTGTGCTTATTCCAAAGAAGAAAGTGACAGCCTCTCTGGGAGATTTCAGACCTATTGCATGATGTTCGGTTCAGTATTAAATTATTGCAAAAATCCTGGCTGATAGATTAAAGACTGTTCTTCTATACTTAATTTCTATCAATCAAGGAGCCTTTGTCTCTAGAAGAAGCATTAGTGATTGTGCACTACTGCCGGGTGAGTTTCTGCAAGACTACAAGGTGATGAGAGGAAGTAGGAAAGCTTGCTTAAAGCTAGATGTATCTAAATCTTATGATAGTGTTATATGGGAGAAAATGTGGTGGATTCTACAACTGATGTGATTCAATGAGCAATAGATAGGATGGATGAAACAATGTGTGTGCACTACTAGCTTTTCTATCCTGGTGAATGGCACGTCTGTAGGCATGTTTAGAGGAGGTAACGGCCTACGAAAAGGTGACCCCCTCTCACCTCTTCTCTTTGTGATGGTCATGGAATACTTCACACAAAGAATGAATAAGGCAGAAAGGATGAAAGAAATCAGACCATATACAGTCCATGGGACCAAGGTGATGACACATTTAGTGTTTGCAGATGATGTACTTGTTTTTGTGGAGGCTAAACAAAATACATTGGAGAACCTGCAGGACTTGCTCAATACATTCGGAGAACAAACAGGGTTGCACATTAACAAAAACAAAACTCACCTCTTCCTATCTAAAAATTGTCTTGCTATGGAGGACCGACTGAAGGAGGCTATGGGCGTAGAACTAGGAAAGTTTCCTACAAAATATTTGGGCTTTCTGTTGGTTGGGGGCAACTTACAAGTCAAGGAATTTGTTGAATGTATGGACATGATGTCAGACATGTTGAACATATGGCCTACACAGAAAACTTCTATGGCAGGAAGAACTATACTCCTAAAGTCGGCGGTTGAAGGACTCATTATTTTTTGGGTACAACAAGGAGAAATTCCAAACCCCGTGCTCGACAGAATTGAAATGCAGATGTCAAATTTTCTATGGGCCAGCACATACCATCCAATGATATATGCATAGGTTGCACTCCCAAAAGATGAAGGTGGTCTGAATCTCAAAGCTCCAAAGGATATAGCAAGGTGGGGCACGCTGAGACATATGATTATGTATCATGAGGGAACCTCTAGTTGGGGGAAATGGATGAGAAATAGATATCCACATGGGCTTGACTTTATGCCTAACACAAGATAGGGATACTCACACACAATTAATGTAATGAAAAAGATGTGGCAACATGTTAATCATTTTTTGTACCCGCTGAGGAGAGTAGATGGCTGCTCAAAGATGCACACATGAACTTATGGGAAGAAACCCGATCAAGAGCATAGAAGGACGTACATATGGAACACATATAGGCTGGGACCCGAGTACCAAAGTGGAGCATATGCTTATATAAAATTCTACATAATTCTCTTGTGACTCTAGATAAAATACATAGTTGGAACCAAGAGGTTGCTACTGCATGTATGCTTTGCAAGGAGGAGGATGAGTCATATTTTTACCTTTCTTGCTACTACGAATTCACAAAAGAAGTATGGGGAATCATGTACGAAGACATGAAGATTTGAGAACATCTCCAAAACGATCCAAGAAGAATGTTGATGTGCTGTGGAAATGATGGAAAGAAAAGGATTTCCTTTGCTGCTCTCTGCTTCTTTATATGGGAGGAAAGGAATGCCCAAAGACATGGAGGTCCAGCCACAAACCCAAATTTTATTGCTGCAAAAATTTGTAGATGTGTTAAATGTAAGTTACACATTAGTTAGAGAGTGAGTTGTATCTAGAATGGAGTGTATAGCATTGAGCCAACATGTACTTTTGACCTCCTACTAATTTGTAGGAGGATGTCAGAATATATTTACCTGATTCCGATACACACACATAGTGGAGCTCTGAGTCTGGTTGAATAGTTTAAATTCACATTGCAAACTCAATTATATTTTCTTCCTTTAGTTGTCAACATGAAAATTCTGAGTATGAGTATGAATGTGTGAATAATCCCTGAGCACCTTGTAGGCATTTTGTAATGTTTTTATCTTTCCTCGAGGCAATAATGTTGTTTCTAAAGGAAATGATGCTCACAATGTTTCTAGTAAAAATCAAGGTAGTCCGTTTAAATTTTAACTTTGTAAGAAAGTGATTTAGACTGCAATTTCATTTTGGCTCTGATTGGTTTATCATAACTGGTCTGGAAAACTTATGAACTAGAGTTCCTTGACCAATTCTTCATGATTGGTTTAAAGTAAGTGTTAGAACTTGAGTTTCATAACTTTCGGTGAGTTACTGACTTGCATACAAAACATTGTTCCTAAATCCCCTCTTAAAAAGAGTGAAAAATGAGTTCCGGGACAACTAACAATATTTGTTATATAATTATAATCATAATTCGTTGTAAGTGACACATGTAAAATATTTATGACTAGAAATATTTACAGTGTGGATATAATTCATTGCTAAAACTATAAAGTATCATACACTATAATCGCACTATGTAAAATATTTTACACTATAACCACCATTATCAGTACGATATATAAAATAAAAGTACAAACTTCATGCAAAAGAAACACACCGTACCATGTGAAAATAATGTGATTTACGTAATATATTTTTATTCTTCATATTTAAATAATATGATGTGAAAAATGATAATTAACTATAATCATGCATAAATAATATAGTAAAATTTTCCTACAGAAATAATGTAAAAATTAATATTCTACATTGTGTTAAACAATGATGAACCACAACTTATATTTACAAACACATGAAATGTGAATATGAATACAATACTTTGTATACACAAAGTGAAATAAAATTATTGTGATGTGATTTTAATCATAGTATTTTATTAATATTATAATTTCACCATAATAAAATATTTTTAAAGGAGCAACATCTGTACCATAACCACTTGTTGTGGTTATTATGATTTAAGAATATTATGATTTTTTACAGATATGATTCTTTTTTTATGCTTTTGCCATCCTCACTTATATATATTTTACAATACAAAATAATAATATTTTTAATGATTTCCATATTTACACTTACAACAAACCAATCACATGGAAGTGAATGGGACTTAAGTTCCAAAAACTGAACTAGAGTTCCCAGAAAATGAGTTCCATGAAACTCATGGCTTACACCAAACCAATAGGAGCCTTTATGTTGGTGACCATAAAAATTGATTTAAAATAATGCCTTTAATTTTTTAAAAGTGTTGTTGGGATTGTCAAGTAATGTTTCTATTTTGTTGAGTCAAAAGCTTTTTCTCTTTGCTAATATACTAGAGTTCATATTTTTGGACTACTATGCATTTCATATAAAACTGCAACATTGACTACCTCAAATTGAAACTAAATTAACTTTAACTTTTATTTGGTACAATTGTATACTCCATTTTATGTTAAAGGGAAGAATTTAATGTATGTCCAAGTAAAATAAGCAACTATTGACAAACATAACATTTGAACCTATCTTTAGGATTGTTCTTGTCATTTTTCTACAATTTTATTCTCTTTTAATTTTTCTACCGATGACACAATATTTTTAGGAATGGAGTCAAACTGATTGGGCTTGTAATGCACTGGATGAGCAGTCTAGAAGATAAAAAACCATCATTAAATTTTTTATGATTGGACATATATTAAATATTGGAAGACCAATTAAACTAGTTGACCTAAACAATACTAAATAAAATGGATGTATAACATTTTTCTCAACTATACATATAAGTGTTAAATAAGGAGATGTCCTAAAAGAATAAAGAAGGAGATCGGTCCTTCTACAAGTATAAGGGATGGGTATAGTTCGATTAGGTATGATTTATAACTAAAATTACAAACTAAATGATACATGTTGATTTGTGAAATTTGAAACCAAACCTAATCGTTGACTGGTAAAAAACCAAACAAATTGAAGTGTTGATTTGTAATTTGGTTCGATTTCCAATGGTTTAAAACTTTTATATAAGAAATTATAAATCTTTACACTACATTTTTCATGAAAAAGTTAACGGTTTTCATCACCTTGGTCAACACATATATCATTATACACACACGCCATATTAATAAAAATAATTGTTCAGTAGACAATGTCCAACTAACATCAAATATGTCTTATGTCATGTAATCTAAATTTTTTTAAGCATTAGTTTCATTTACTTAGCATTACTTTTACACATTGACATACATAAACTTATTAAGTATCATATAATTTGACATTGATGCATATTTCTTTACGATATAAATATTTTTTTAATAATATACAAACATATGTACTAGTTTGAGGCTTAGATGATGATGATGATGTATTGGTTGAGGTTTGGTTCGATTAAGCTACACCCTTAAATTGAACTTAACCATTATTTTATGGTTTAGTTTCTTTTAGAACCATACTAAGCCTTTCATCCTTGTAAAATTAAACCAAACCAGTCAATTTGTTCAAATTGACTAAGTTTAATAGTTTGATTTGGTTTTATTATCTAGCCCTAGCAACCATTATGAACACTTAATCATTGCAGAAAAGTCCTACTTTATTAAATATATTACGTTATGCAATACATGATATACAAATAGTTATATCGTATTGGAAGTTCAAAATAATTTGAAATGTAGGCAACCAAATTTGCTAAATATAATATATATAAAAATATATTATTATGGTAGTAGAAGTTTATAATAATTAGGAATGTGGATAACCGAATGTGCTAACTATCTTACTACACATCATGTTGTTTATTCTTAAAAGAGGTTATCGATATATTATATGTTAGTAATCAACCTTTATGGAAAATACAACAACCATGGTTAGTATTGCGATAGCATTTTAGATTATTGGGCTTGACAAATAGGTGACTTCCACTATGTGTCTAGCCGCAAAGTCTCTATTGGTATAAGTTTTAAGTGGCCAATATTTGAATGTTTCCAAGAAAATATTAATAAAATATTATATTTTAGGGTTGTAAATGGATATGGGTATATCCGCATACCAGCAAACTCATACCCTCTAAATCCGTCATGGGTATAAATTTTTATAACCATGTAATCACTTATCGTTATACTCTCATACCTGCCATTCATAGGGTAAGGTTATGCTTATGTATATACCCATATCATGTATACCCATATACCCATTTAATTAAAATTTTATGTAAATACTTTATATTAGAATGTAATTATGCATATTATAGGACTTACATTTAGCAAGTATAAGTACCTTACCATTGTAAAATTTAGATTAAAATGTAATGCTCCACATCAAAGCACTCACATCTAGTAAATTAAGTACCTTGCAGTAGTATAGTAAACAAAACCATTAACACACATTCATAGCCACACAAGCACATATTACTAAATTAAGAAAGCCATAAAGTCATTCCCTCATTCCACTCCTCTCTCCTCTCTTCCCTTCATGATAGTTCCCCATAACCTACCAGTTTAAGTGTGGTAGTGTTTCATATCCTGAAGTATGTAGTGTATTACTAGAGCAAGTTAAACATATATGTATACCCAATTACCCATCCATATATCTGGTGCTTATGCAGATATGGGTATGGTGTGGGTATAACTTTTGACAAAGAGAGTATAAAAACGTACCCATACCCACTTAACCAAATAGTTACAGTTATGGATATAACCATACCCACCCCAACCCTACACATTTACAACCTTTATTATTTTGACAACTCATATTAACATGTGAAAATATATGTAGAGAGAGAGAGACGACAAACACAAAATACAATTGAATATGCATTCATAAGAATATGTATATACATATGATTATTCTCTAAGTGATCAGTTCACCTGTGAACCGATCATTTTTCCGCTCATAGGGTGCAAAATTTTATGAAATTTTGGTCCCTTACACTCATGTACAGACTGAAAACCTAACCCTAACCCTCCTATAAAGAGAGGGGTAATGAGGGCTTCCTAGACACAACATCAATTGCCTTTGACAATTGTTGTCTTCTCTAATAGTGCTACCTGAAAGAACCTGAGAAAGTCTGATCTGATAAAGGGAGGAATAGCAAGGGAGAACAATTGTGAGAGAGTAAGTTGGTGCCAGTACACCAATGAGAAGGGACGACTATTTCTTATCTTCTAGAATGATAAGAGTTCCCAGTGGTCCGTGTGGACTACTCAAGAGGTGAGGAGCTTTTCCCGCTCAGAGGATAATGCCAAATTTTAGTACGTGGTGATCAACCACGATCTTTTGTAGACATTGTTCGAGTATGAATTGAAGATAGGCACACTCTATGACGAGGAGAGTGTCACTAGACTTGCTCCATGACTAGGTATATCCTCAAAACCATCCTTCCCATTATATAGTTGTTGACACGATCTACTATTATAAAGGGGAATATGGAAATTATTTTTTTATTATTTTCTGCTTCCTGCTCTGGCGACATATTTCCCTACATTTTATGCTACTAAAACATAAATATAACACTATGATACAATGTTCATACATGTTACATATATTTTAAATAGAGTAAAAGTTGTAAAAACACTTATAATTGACCCTCATTCTCTACCCCAAAAGTACGATTTGAAGATTATAAATGTCCAAGTAGAACACATATATTTCCTAATGGACATACAAAATGTTTATACTTTAATACATATGCCTAAAAATTCATCTTATAAGTCATTATATAAATAGATATGAAGGTAAGTTTATATATTTGCATCATGATCTACAAAAATTTATATTTATTTTCAAAACATTAACACTTATTTATATTATTAATACAAAGAATTATAAATTTAGTTTATTTAAAAGCACATTCATACCATCCTTATTTTAGACAAGTCATTGAATAAAATATCTCGAAGATGAGAAATTGAGGGTGTAGTGGGATGAGAATGAGGGAGCAACCTTGGAGGTGGAAGGGGTACAGAGAGTGGTGAGGTACTAGTGACTCAAATCAATAAACATATCCAACTAGCCCTAAATATTCTAGGTAAGAGAAGTAGCCAATGAATCATGCTTTGCAACACTCTCCAATAACTTATGAGTACATTTCGTAAGAGGAGACAAGGTGCTGATTTGTGGGGAGGAAGCTAACACAAAGCCAAACCTCATCTGAAAGCCTCATTGCATCTTTTAGATCATGTGAAGGGCTCCTTCTATAGTTAGATGTAAATTTGACTTGGGATCATAATTGGATTGTGATTTTATGCCATGATCATATTGATAATGGAATCACAAGATCAAAGAAGAAAGATACCATTGTGATAAGATCACATGTATGTGCAATTCACCAACAGTAAGCCTTTCTGTAACTTGCATTTCAGTTGGATATGTACACCATGGCAGCCAAGTGGCAAGTTGATGTGGCAAATATCACACTAACAAATTCACTCATGGTTGAAATCCCCGAGCTTTTATCAAAACCTCATGCAATAATACCACCCGCAAGCGAACATGTCTTATCGCAATATAGTTAAAGATTGAATCCCAAAGGACAACGTTTTTAAGAATCTTTGTCAGTTGAATCTGGCTCAAGTGAGACTAATATTTAGAACGATTGATTTGGTTGAGGTTAATTAAACTAATTGTAGGAAATAAATGAGCAAAATGAAAGTTTATTTTAGATAAAATGATATGGAATCGTTGGGATGGTCCCGGGTTTCACCACCACTACACATGTAAACATATCCAAACATCAAACATCCAGGCAAGATATAACTATCCAAATAGAGCTGCTGCAAAATCCCCCATACAGGCGTTAGGTTCGCGTAGCATCACCTTAGGCATCAGATGTCTCGTCACCATCTAGATAACACACTTATGACTCCAAAGATATAGAAATCCAACTAAGGATGTGGCCCCCCTATACAGGCGTTAAGCACACAGAAGTGTCACCGTAGGCTAGATGGCTCGTCCCTACACAGATCACACACTTATGACCTCAAGGAATCCTATCAAAAGTTCTCATCAAGGAGTCAACCGCACTAATCGACAAACCAACAGATGATTAATCTATAAGAAAATATCGACGAATAACAAATAAGATATAAAATCCAACTAAGGTTGTGGGCCCCCTATACAAGCGTTAGGCACATATAAGCGTCACCGTGGGATAGATGGCTCGTCCCCTCATGGGTCATACACTTACGAAATCAAGGAATCCCATTTTATTTCTAGTTTGGGAGTCAACACTACTATAGAAATGGCTTATAATGTCACTTTTAACGGTTTCGGTTGTAATAATACACCGACACTTAAACAATACTGTGTCGGTTTATAAAATAAATCGACATCAATCTGTGAAGGGCGACCAGACACGAGTATCACTTTTATTCGGTGTCAGTTACTTAATAACAAACCGACGCCGAGAATTAACTGGCAAATCTAAAATTTCCAGCAAAAAAAATTACCTCCAAAAATTTAACATATAGCGTCGGTCATTAACTAAAAAACCGACGACGAAAGGTTATTCGCAAACAGAAATTGGGTACATTTTGATCATCGGTTTTACAACAATGACCGACACTTATGGGTTTTCACACACTCTTCGTGCAAAATTTTTCACACCCTTTAATCGTTGGATTTTAAAAACAACCGATGACTATGGTCATTAATCGAGAACCAATTTTTTAATCGGCATATGTAGATAGACGTCGAGTTTTTTCTAGTTAAAACTGACGATTATCTTGGGGAACAGGTTTCAATTTGTGTTGATAACTGACACCATTAGTGTTATGTGTCAGTGTTTTTGAATAACCGACACCGAATGTTAACTAAATATCGCGCGAGCGAGCCCGACTCTTCCCCTTTCTCTCTGTGTTGCAATCGTCTTAGCTAGGGTCTGGCGATTCTGGTAGTGAGCAAGCAGACTCCCTCCGCCGTGGAGCTCATAGCCGTCATGGAGCTTGCCGCCGTTCTCCTTGTCACCGCCGTGGAGCTCACCGCCGTTCGTGGAGCTCTCCGCCGTTCGTGGATCCGCCACCATCGTTGGTCCTCTCCTCCAGCCGGTCCTCCTCTCGCCGGTCCTCTCCTCTAGCCACTAGAAATCCAGCACCAACAACAGCAGCAGGAACCAGAGCTTGCCACGACACGACAGTCTGTCAAAGCCAGCCGGTCTCCTACTACTGCTCATCACCACGGCAGTCCGTCAGAGCCAGCCACATCTAGGGCTGGCAGTACACCCATGACACTACCACTGTTGTCATTGCCACTGCTAGAGGTAAAGCCTTCAATTGACTAGGTTTGCATCCTAAATTAATCCTTAACATATGTTAACAAATAATCCTAGGAATTGATATGTTAACACCCATCTTGTGCTTGCATATATTTGTGCTTCTAATCCTCATGCTTGACCTAATTCAGTAAACCCTAGGAATTGATAGTATAAATGCATCTAAACATTCATAAGCTATTAATGTTGATTAATTTAGGAAGCATTGATATGTTGTTATGGCTGTCCACAAATGTTTTTATAAGAAATTGTGTGCTGAATGGGGTTGTGAACAAGGAATTGGTGTTGTATTTGTTGGCCTAGAAACCCATCCAAGATTTACTCATTAGGAGTAAATCTTGGATAGTCCCCAGTTTGGGACTGTTCTTGAAAACCTAATCTCACTTAGGATGTAAGTGTATAATGTGTATTGGGTTTTCAAGAAAATTTCGGCAACATTTCCCCGTTGTTCTCCATACTTGGCGAACAACGGGGAAATGCTGCCTAAATTTTCTTAAAAACCCAATACACATTATACACTTACTAGTGAGATTAGGTGTTCAAGAATGGGATAGGTGGTACACATTTAAGAATGACATCACATGTATAAACCCTAAAGTTTTAACCATAAACTCTAATATGTTTACCCTAGACCCTAATCATGTTGTAATATATACTTATTTTATCTTTGATCATAGAATGGATACATCATGGATGTCCATTTGCAATCGCTGCACCCCAGAGTTTATTTCTGGTCTTTATCAGTTTGTTAGATTTGTCGAGGAACATAGGAAACAACCTGGAGATAGGTTCTACTGTCCATGTAGGCATTGCGGTAACAACTTGAAAGTCAGTACTGGTGACGAAATCAAAAGTCATGTCATGTGCAACGGGATTGTACAAGGCTATACAAAATGGCACTGGCATGGAGAGATTTCAAACTTGAAACTAGTGGATGTCGATAGCAGTGCTTGTGTGGAAGAAGAAATTGCCTCCGATGACGTAGATGTGAATGAACCAGTTCCAATAGACATCGTTGATGCGATGCTGGATAGTTGTGGGGTAGAGAACGCCGATCCACCTTCCATGTTTAGAAACATTGTGCATGATGATGAGATACCATTATACACGGGTTGTAAGTTTACGAAGCTTAGCGCTGTGTTGAGATTGTATAAACTGAAAGCTAACAATCGATGGAGCGACAAAAGCTTCACGTCATTGTTGTCTTTGTTGGAAGAAATTCTTCCTGAAGGAAACGAGCTGCCGATCTCAACATACCGATTAAAGAAATTGTTGTGCCCAATGGGAATGGAGGCCAAGAAGATACATGCATTCCCGAATGATTGTGTATTATTTCAAAAGGACTATGTGAATTTGAAAGATTGTCCGAAATGTGGTGCGTCAAGGTATAAATTGATGACTTCGGGGGAGTCCAAAACTGGTTCTCCCGCTAAGGTGATGTGGTATCTACCTATAATACCACAGTTTCAATGCTTGTTTGCCAATCCTATAGATGCAAAGAATTTGAGGTGGCATGCAGATGTTAAGAAAAATAATGATGGGATCCTACGACATGCGTCTGATTCCCCACAGTGGAAGAAGATTGATCTATTGTACCCTGAATTCAGTGAAGAGGACAGGAATCTAAGACTTGGGATTTGTACAAATGGGATGAATCCGTACGGGACATTGAGCAGCCAACATAGCACTTGGCCTGTCATGCTTGTTATATACAATCTTCCTCCCTGGTTGTGTATGAAAAATTACGTTATGTTGTCGTTGTTGATATCGGGCCCTAAACAACTTGGAAATGATATCGATGTTTATCTTAAATATTTGATTGATGACTTACAGAAACTCTAGGGTGAAGGTGTGATGACCTATGATGCTTCACAAAGAGAGACATTTTGTTTGCACGCTATGTTGTTTTGCACTATGAATGACTTTCCAGCATATGGGAATTTGTTTGGATATAGTGTCAAAGGACATAAAGCATGTCCTATATGTGAAGAGAACACTAATTCAATACGACTAAAACATGGCGGCAAGACTGTATATCTTGCTCATCGAAGGTTTCTTCCAAAATTTCATCCATATCATAGGTTGCACAAAGCATTCAATGGACAGAATGAGGAACGTAGTGCACCTAAACCTATATCAGAGGAGGATGTTTATGAAAGAGTGAAAGACATCACCAATGAATTTGGTAAGAGATCACAATGTACGAAGGCCACAAGGAGTGACAAGTCTTTATTCAATAAGAAGTCGATATTTTGGGATCTTCCTTATTGGAGTTCTTTGACAGTCAGACATTGTATCGATGTCATGCACGTTGAGAAAAATGTATGTGATAGCGTCATCGGTACTCTGTTGAATATACCAGGTAAGACTAAAGTTGGGATAAAATCTAGAATGGACCTACGTGAAATGGGAATAAGGTCAAAATTAATAGAATTATGTGAAATGGGTAATAAAAGAACATACTTACCTCCCGCTTGTTACACATTATCTAGAAAGGAGAAGAAAGCATTTTGTGAATGCTTGGTAAATGTTAAGGAGCCACAAGGTTACTCATCCAACATTCGTACATTGGTATCAATGAAAGATTTGAAGTTGATAGGTCTTAAATCTCATGATTGTCACATTCTAATGCAACAAATATTGCTTGTGGAAATTAGATCTATATTGCCGAAGCATGTAAGGTTTGCAATCACCAGACTTTGTTTCGTTTTCAACAGTCTGTGCAACAAAGTTATTGACCCTAATACTCTAGATAATTTGCAAAGAGAAGTGGTTGTTACCCTATGTCAGCTTGAGATGTTTTTTCCTCCGTTGTTCTTTGATATCATGGTACATCTTGTTGTCCACTTGACTAGGGAAGTGAAAATGTTGGGACCAATTTTCTTGCATTGGATGTATCCCTTTGAACGATACATGAGCGTTTTTAAAGGTGATGTTCGAAACCATTATCGGCCTGAAGGGAGTATTATTGAGGGTTATGTGGCGAGAGAGGTTATGGATTTTTGCAATGACTTTCTGAGTGGTAATGACACTCCCGTGAATGACAAGAATATTGAGGAGCATTTTGGCAAAGGAGTTTTGGGAGCACGGGTGAAATTCATCAACCATGAGCAGTTGGAGCAAGGTCACTTGTATATTTTACACAACATCGACAAAGTGAGTGTTTATATCGAGGAACATACCAATTTCATCAAGAGACAATATCCTCGATCCAATTCAATGTGGCTTGCTAGAGAGCATAACAAGACATTTTTTAAGTGGTTTGAAGATAAAGTCTTACATCAACTATCTCAAACACCAGATAATGTTACTGAAACCATCAAATGCCTTGCCTTTAAACCAAAATTGAATGTTATGTCTTATGAATGGTTTGACATAAATGGTTTCTCATATTACACAAAGCGTCAAGATGATAGGAGTGTCATCCAAAATAGTGGGGTCACCTTCAAGAATCTTCATTGTTTTTTGCAAGTGCAAAGGATAAAAGTCCACGTGAAGCTAAAATGTCATATTATGATGTCATTGAAGACATATGGGAGTTTGACTATGTAGATTTCAGAATTCCGCTCTTTAAATGTAATTGGGTTGACAACAACAAAGGAGTTATAGTGGATGAATTGGGTTTCATGTTAGTGAACTTTGTAAAGATTGGCGAGAAGGGTGAACCATTCATATTGGCATCACAGGCACAACAAGTATTTTATATCGATGATCCTGCAAATGATAAATGGTCGGTTGTTCTTCATGGTAAAAGACAGTTCATTGAAGATCCTATAGATGAAGAAGAGTACTATGATAAGTATGATGACTCCAATCCATTCTCAGTTGGGTTGCCAACACCACCAAACATTGAAGCTGGGGATCACAATGACTTGTATGTTCGCGGGGATCATAATGAAGGATTGTTAATTGATAAAAGATCACAATATTAGAGGCATGGATGTTTATATTTTTGTTATGTTCCCATGATGACCATGCTGATGATCACCGTGAGGGTGAGGATGTGCTTGCACCGCCTGACAATGTAAGTTTTAAGAATATATCCCTGAGGTTTCTATCTATACGTTCATTTATAATTATATTATGTAAGTGTGTTTTTTATCAAATTTTTAGGATACTAGTTAATAGAAATTCTATTTAATTTGTCAGCGTTCGCCAAAGACTACAGGCTATGCAGGACGGCCATGACATAGCTATATAGGCCATCGACATTGCTTTGTAAATCCAAAGTGCAACAGTCGGAGAGAAAGCAAGCATCCCACACTAAGGTTATATAGATATATAGTGGGACTACGGTGACGATCCCACCTGCTAAAATAGGTTACCGACAACTACATGTTATGACTGGGAGGTCGTGATTCAGCAACCGTATGCATTAGCAGGAGGACAAACATATTTCACCACGAGTTAACATTGAAGACGGTTAGTAGACCTTCTTCAATGTTAACTCGTGGTGAAATCTATTTGTCCTCCTGCTAATGCATACGATTGCTGAATCATGACCTCCCAGTCATAACATGTAGTTGTCGGTAACCTGTTTTAGTAGGTGGGATCGTCACCTTAGTCCCACTATATATATGTACTAAGCTATAGTGTTGTATGTAAATTCGGCACTGTTCTTATTATGCACTATATATGTGTTAGTATGTCATGTTGTTATATGAATCTGAAACACTTGTGCATGCTTCACTTTATGTATAGTATCTATATCATGCTTCCCTTCATTGTGGCTTCTTTTGATGTTTCATGGCTCTTTGAATATATGATTTTGTTGACAATGATGACAATGATGACAATGTGAATGAATTTTTATGAATTGTGTGTGAAAATCATCAATACATGTATGTTTCTACATGTGTCTGAATGTGAAAAGAGATGAAATAAATGGAACTGCAGGTTGCTACTAGTTTCTACATGCGTGTGATGAAAAATAATAATATGAATTAAATGTTCTTATACATGAGTGTGAATCACATATATATAATATTGTCCATCATGTTAATTTTGTAGGTTTGTGGCCTGTTGTTGGCTGATATCAATGGATGTCGTAAAATCTGCAGTTCATAATTGAACTGCAGGTTTCTCATCCTGCGACCAGCCACAGCAGGTCTGCAGCCTAACAGAAAAAAAAATAAAAACATCGGCGTCGTTTATTTGAACAAAACCGATGATATATGGTTACAATGTCAGTTTCCATACTAGTAACCGACATCGATTTCCCTAATGAGGCCAGACACCACGGCCGTGCTGGCCAGCACGGCCGTGGCAGCAGACCAAACATAAAATAAGCATCAAATATTTGTATAAAATCGACGACATAGGGGCCAGCACGGCTGTGGCAGCAGACCATACATAAAATAGGCGTCTGATATTTGTATAAAACTGATGACATAGGATAACAGTGTCGGTTGCCCTACTAGTAACCGATGTCGATTTCCCTAGAGGCCAGACAACACGGGCGTGCTGGTCAACACGGCAGTGGCAGCGGGTGAGATGGCGTCAGTTATCACTAAGAAACTGACGTCGATAGTTCCCCAGATGGCGCCCTTTTTGTGGCATGAAGGTATGTGGCGTTGGTTTCAAACCTAATAACCGATGCCTATATCCCCTGCTGGCACGTTTTCGGCACATTTTCGGTGGCGTGCAAATGTTTTTGGCGTTAGTTTGAGAATCGACGCGTAACCGTTGGGCTTTTAGCGGTGCCCACATAGGTGTCGCTTAAGAACCGACACTAAACGCCTTAAATAACCGACACTAAAGGCCGGTTATGTACTAGTGCAACCTCGTTAAACGACATCATACCCTACATATAGAAGAATTCACAACATAGGGAAGAACAAGATAAAAGCAAGCAGGTAATCAAACTACAAGTATGAATGATTAACAACAAAATAGAAAGTTATATACATTGCCATAGAAAGTTTAATAAGAGAACATACTTGCATGGGCAGCGGGGCTAGTCCCTGCACCCCAGCAAAAAAGAACTACTCGCTCATGGTGCGAGAAGCAAGAAGAAGAAGAGAGAGAGGATTTTGCCATGAGCATGATGTAGAAGGTGGTCGTAGCTCAGTGAAGATGATGCAGTCTCCTACGTCGAGTCGGAGCAGATCTGGACGAAGAACGAGAGATGCCAAGAGAAACTAAGCAGTCTTTCTTACTCCTCCTTCCTTCTCTTCTTAGTCTCCTTGAGTTGCAGCAGGAACGATAGGTGAAGTGACAGTGACAGAATCAGACCAGCGTACAGGCAGCCTGTCGGTGTCCCAGAACCGATGCCCAAATGAGGACCTTGCTGGTCCAATTTATAGGCTCAGGTCTGATCTCATGCTTTGGGTCCAGTTGCAATTTTTACAACTTGCTTAAATAGTCTTGAGTTAAGTGACCATACGGTCTTGGTTGCATATGACCAAACGGTCTGGGTTTCATGCTTTTAAATGGTTTTATGCACTTACTTTATCAATCGGTTTGGTATACTAGCACTTTATCATTCGGTCTTGCTTCACTTGCTTTTCCAAATGGTCTGCTTGCTTCCACTTTATCAAATGATTTTGCTTCAATTGCTATCTCGCATGCACGTAGTTACCAAACAGTCAGCATTGCTACTTTATCAAACGATCTGCGTATATTGCCTGCATACAGTCTTTAGTTAATATCTCCAAACGGTCTGTGTTGCTGCCTCCATACGGTCTTGCAGCAATCTCTATCGGTCTTGGAATATAGCAACTCCATACGGTTTGGTAGCTTTTTATCTCCAAACGGTTTTGTAGCTAGATCCAAACGGTCTTGTATGATTAATGTTCTGATCGGTCTCACATGCATGTAGCTACCAAACGGTCTCGCAACTATCATTTTGAAGAGAATCCTCCAAACAGTCTTGCGTAGTTAAATTCAAATGGTTTGCTAATGTTTTCCCAAACGTTCTCATGCATTGCTTTTGCAAACGGTTTGTTACATGCACGTAGAGATCTCATACATAGCTTAATCAAATAGTTTGTCGTTGTGCTTTATCAAACGGTCCCATGCAAATGGTTTGCTAATACTCCCTTCATTCGGTTTGCTGGTGCTTGAACTTTATCAAACAGTTTCATGCATGCTTTTTTTCAAATGGTCCCATGCATGTGGTCTCATGGAATGTACTTTATCAAACGGTCTAGCATCTAGTCTCCAAACAATCTCGCAGACTGGTACTCCTCAAATAGTCTCGCAGACCGGTACTCCTCAAACGGTCTCGTAGACCGGTACTCCTCAAACGGTCTTGCAGGACCTTTCTTGTCCAAGAGGTTTCGGTTCTATCATTCTTCACAGCTGCACGTCAACCGGTCTTGAATGGCGGTGACATCAAACGATCTTGGGGATGAGTACAATCCAAACGGTCTTGGGGTCGAGGTCACCCATACGTTCTTGAGACTGTATGGATGAGACCGTATGGTTAAAACCCATAGGTCAACCCAAGGGTGAGTGAAGGTAGATCAAGGATTGAGAAAGGTGGGTCCCACTTGATTGTTCAACCTCATCAAGTCCTGCATAAAATAAACATAAACTCAGTTAAAACCTTGATAATTGAACCAATTAAGTAATTTGCACATTTTGATATTTAGTAACTGAAATTTGGATGTATTGAATCAAAAAGAGACCAAGAAGGGGACTGAAAATCATGATGAATATGCATTCATCAAAACACCCCAAACTTAAACGTTGCTTGTCCTCGAGTAACACAAAATCTGAAACAGTCGCCAAATGAATACTTCGTGATCATGTGATTGCCTCCTCTTCACATCATGATTGTTTCTTTGTTTCTTAGTATGACTACACATCCCAACTTCCTGAGATCACTGAACACATCTTACCATATCTTTGTTCCTGAGTTTGCTTTCCAACTTCATTTCCTCCTCACTTTTTCCAACAACAAGCATGTCAAAGAGGTTCGTAAGAGTCCAGAGATACCCACAGAACAACAAGTGTCCATCTGATCTGACATTGGTGTATTTCAGGGTGGTGGAGGCATTTACTTGTACCTTTAGGTAGAAAAGGGAGTGAAGGGAGGAATGGAAGGATGAAATAAATCTCTCCTCTATTCGACTCGAGATTTTTATTATATTTTTTGCAATTTCATTTATTGTATTTTTTGTGTGAATCTCTCCTCTATTCGACTTGAGACTGCATTTCTTTTTGTGTGCACTTTGACATGTTTTCTTGGTGGTACACCCCTATTTCATCGCGAGGGGTATGGAAGAAGCAAATATAGAGGGAAGTGGCATGCCACCCCAAACTTAGGGTTTGGCACTATTTTGGCTATTTTTGTTTCTTTTTGATGGATGGAGGGGTACGAAGATGATGGAAGAAGTGTAGAAGAGAGTTCAGATCAGAATGCCTCTTGATTTATGATTCCACGCACCAGGTTGTTCTCTTTGTCGTACTCTGCTCTAATAATGACTTGATGAGGATCCGGTGGGGATTCCATGTTGTTGTTCTTCTAGTCAGTTAGGAAGCATGATGTGTTTGATCCCTATCAGTTTGACAGACACTTTCCATGTTTGCATAAAGATCATGATGTTAGGATTCATAAGCTTCACAAGATGATTTCAATCAAAAAGAAAGTTTTCAAAAGAAGGTCATTTTGAGGGTCCACTTCGAATAAGGAGGGTATAATGATTCTAAATGCATCGAGATTTAAAAAGTTTCAAAACTTCATCCAGTATATGTTCAAATTTCTTTTGAAAACTTTAAAATTTTCAAAATTTTATTTGAAAATTTTCAAAATTTTGGTCAAAAATGCAACGATGAAATATTAAGTCTGATTTAGATGGGTGAAAGTGGAGAGTAAGATATGTACCACCCTCCCTCCACCCCGAACTTAGAAATTTGCTTGTCCTGAGAAAACTCTAAATCTAAGATGGAGGGGAAACTTCATGCCATTTGTACCACTGCATGTGGTTGCCTTCCGATCAATGCGTTTCCTCCATTTGAAAATCTCAAACAAAAAGACCATTCAAAACTCAAAATAGCATCTTGCGATGCAATTTTATTTGGTGTAAACTTATCTAAAAGGTAAAAACAAAATTAAGAAAAAATCATGATTCAAAATTAAAACTAAATACAAATTTATTTATCAGGTTGCCTCCTGACAAGCGCCTTTATTTTACGTCGATGGCTCGACTTGATTCCTTAAACTTCTATGGTGGATATGCTGGATTGGTGAGATCCACCATCGTTTCATACCCTGTATCAGCAGAGGTGAAATATCTCTTCAATCGTTGACCATTTGCCACATAGTCACCTGACTTTTCACTCCATAAAGAGAAAATACCATGTGGGTAGATGCTCTTGACAATATAAGGCCCCAACCAATGAGAATGGAGTTTCCCTCAGAATAATTTCAATCTGGAATTGAACAAAAGGACTTAGTTTCCCACTTGTATGTCCTTTCTTTTTAGATGGCCATCATGCCAAAGTTTTGTACATTCTTTATAGATTCATGCATTCTCGTAAGCTGTCATCCAAAGTTCTTCCAACTCTTGGAGTTGCAGAATGCTGGCTTGGCCTGCTTCTTTCATATCAGAATTCAGTTGTTTTATTACCCACCATGCCTTGTGTTCCAATTCTACCGACAGGTGACATGACTTTCCATAGATCAGTCAAAAATGTGTAGTCCCAAGGGGAGTTTTAAAAATAGTTCGGTAAGCCCACAAGGCGTCATTGATTTTTACTGAACAATCTTTCTGATTGCAGCCTATAGTCTTTTCCAAAATAGCCTTGATTTGACGGATAGAAACCTCTACCTATCCACTAGTTTGTGGATGGTAGGGTGAGTCTACTTTGTGAGTTACACCATATTTCCTCAGCAATGCTTGAAAGCTTCTTTCTAGGAATTGAGAACCTCCGTCAGAAATCACAGTGCGTGGAACTCTGAATCGGGGGAAAATGATATCTTTGAACATCTTGATGACAGGTTTGGAATCACTAGTGACGGTTGGTATGGCTTCAACCCATTTTGAGATGTAGTACACCTCCAATAGGATGTATGAAAATCCAAGAGAAGATGGGAATGGACCCATGTAGTCCACACCTCAAACGTCAAATATCTCTACTTCTTACCACAGGTTCAGCGACATCTCATCTCTCTTTGTTATGTTGCCTGATCTTTGACATTTGTCACATGATAAGACAAAGTCATGGGAATATTTGGATATGGTTGGACAAAAGAATCCACATTGCAAAACCTTCAAGTTAGTCTTTTTAGAGCTCATATGTCCTCCACATTGCAACGATGCCAGAATTTGACGTGGCAAATATCGCACTAACAGATTCACTCGGGGTTGAAATCCCCAAGCTTTTACCAAAACCTCGTGCAATAATACCACCCGCAAGCGGACATGTCTTATTGTAGTATAGTTAAGGATCGAATCCCAAAGGACAACGTTTTTAAGAATCTTTGTCAGTTGAATCTAGCTCAAGTTAGACAAATATTTAGAATGATTGATTTGGTTGAGGTTAATTAAACTTATTGTAGGAAAGTAAACAAGCAGAATGAAAGTAAACAAGATATGGGCTTATGGTTAAAAGAAAATGTAAAACCCTAACCAAATAGCAAGATACAAAATGATATTAAAATGTTCCATTGTCCCCGGCAACGACGCCAATTTTTGATGGAGCTTCCACTTACGTGGAATTGTGTGCACCACTAAAAATCCTAAAGATAATAAATCTTTAAGTTTAGCCTTGTTTATACTAGATCGAGAACTCCACCCACGTATGCTATGATACGTGGAACTCTTATCGTACTATAATTAAGGGTCGAATCCACGGGACAACGGTTTCGTTGGGAGCAACAAGATGGAAAACGTTGGAATTTCACTTAATCTTCTTAATAGTTGGTATTTAAAACAAAAGGATGGTTTGGTTGTTTTTAGATTAAGAGCAAGTAAAGTAAAGCAAGCAAGTAAATTTAAGGATGTTAAACAATGATAAGGAATCACTAGGATGTGATCGGCTTTCGCCGCCATTACACATGGATCAATACATGCAATATAAAACACAACCTGCAACAAGAGTTTAATCAGTTAGTATCTTCGTAGACTTAGTTTCCTTTCGGAGAACTAACTACGAGAAGTGTGGGAATATTGCAAAGTCAGCCATTCCCAAACAAATGGTCACCTACTTTGCATCATTCCCTTCGCAAAGTATGTTCCTAGACTCATCAAGGTTGTACTTTCATACATCAACTGATTCCATTTCATAGTATGCAAGTACAACGATGAAAGTGAGTTTACTCCACTTCTTGAGAAACACTTCTAGATACTGAAATAGATGCATGTTGGATACATGCACCAATAACCAACATTCAATCGAGTTTCGAATCTAGTAGTTCAAACATAGATAATTCATACTAAAAGATAAAAGATAACACAAGTTGGTGATCAAGCAACAAGAATTCATTGAACGATTGATGTTGAATTGAAAAGAAAGTAACTCTATATTGCAAACTATGAGTTACATTACATGAAATGAAAACATGAGTAGCGGGGATACTCCCCGCACCCCAGTGAGAGAGACTACTCGCTCATAGCTAGGACAAAGAAGGAGGCGAGAAGATAGAGAGAAAGCATCATCCGCACAAAGGAGAGAGGAAAGTCAACCCCTTAGAGAGAGAGATTGATGATCTTCAGTCTTCACAGGTTGCTTGATGACGAGATCTCCTCTTCCCACCTTCTTTGGTGAAGAGAGAGAAAGTAGCTTCAAGATGTAATGTGGATCTCAGACCGGAAGCCTTCGGGCGGAGGATGAAAGTTGGAATAGCTCTGGAGTGATGGAGGCAGCCTCTGTGCGTCTGAAAACTTGATACCTTCAGAGGACCCCTTGGGTCTTATTTATAGGCCTTAAGTGAAGTCCAAACGGTTTGGACAGTTTTAGATCCAAATGGTTTTGAAGACCGTTTGAATTCTGAAACCGTTTGGACTCTGAAACTGTTTGGACTCTGAAACCGTTTGGACCCGGAGACCGTTTGAACTCTGAGACCGTTTGGACCCCGAGACCAGTTGGACCCCGAAACCGTTTGGACTCTGAGACCGTTTGGGCTCATGCGGTCTTGGGACCGGTTGGCTTTATGCGCTCCGGGGACCGTTTGGCTTCATGCGGTCTAGGGACCGTTTGGCTTCATGCGGTCTTGGGACTGATTGGCTTCATGCGATCTTGGGACCGTGTGAGTCCATGCGATATGGGGACCATTTGGATTCATGAAGTCTTGGGACCGTGTGAGTTCATGCGGTCTGGGGACCGTTTGGCTTCATGCGGTCTTGGGACTGTGTGAGTCCATGTGCTCTGGGGACCGTTTGGCTTCATCCGGTCTTGGGACCGTGTGAGTTCATGCGGTCTGGGGACCATTTGGCTTCATGCGGTCTTGGGACCGGTTGAGTCTTTTTATGATTTTTTTGTGTCTTTTTCTGTAAGTAAAAAGGGGAAAAGTTAATCTAACAATATATTTTCAATAAGAGAGGATAGTTAGGGATTCTATCTAATTTGTCTGAAAAAGAGTGTGGAAAACTGAAGAAAATTGCTAGGATAACGTCACAAAAATGGAGGTTATCACCCCCCCAACTTAGAGTCTAGCTTGTCCTCAAGCTAGATAGAGCTGAGGCATGTAATCGCGAGGCAGTTTTATTTAGTTAAAATTTCCATATACTTGCTTCAATTATAAACCCAAACTCCCCTAAGGTTGTATCAGGTCTTATTTCTTACCTTGACTCTTTCAGGTATTGAGAGTTGCTTGGGTCTCAGGTTTCTTCCGTATCTCGTAGCCTGCATTGGGACCACTTTTTATTCTGTGCATGTTGTTGACTCTAATCAGCTTTATACCTCTCTGGAAAACCTACTGGAAGCTAGAGTGGGAATGAGGGTTGGATGAAGGCTTTATGTGTAACTCCCCCTTCAAGTGGGGGAGGGGTTGTCTATGCTTTTAGGAGTTCACTATCGGGCATGACACATCTGCCTTTATGAGGGCAGCTAAATGTACTGACTGGGTGAGTCCCTTATAAGCCTTTCATATATTAAGATACCTTAGGGTTCCACTACCAGACACGACACATCTGCCTTCATGAGGGAAGCTGAATGTATCGACCGGATGAGACCTTCATTGGTTCTTTATATAGATCCTTATTTATGGCACAACTCTCATAGTTTTATTCAACTCTCTGGATTTTATTCATAGACTCACAAGCTTAGGGCTTGGGGTTTTTAGGGACTTTATTTTGGGCGGCCAAGCCTCTTTTATTTGAAGAGAGGAAAGATGTTCTTAGAGTTTTTCTACATTCACTTATTTGGTTTCTTTTTGTAATGGTCCACTTGCCAGACTTCTTGATTTGGATGTCGCCTGATGCCCCTCTCATCCTTGAGAGTCTTGGCTTATTTCGGCCTTGATATTAACCTGTGGAGAGTCAGATGTAGAAGTGAAACAAAAGCATGAAAATCAAGAGTGAAGAGAGATTATTAAGTCACCATTATATGTCTAAGTGCTATTCTAGTTATTATTCTTGAAGACTGACTTGATTCTAAAGTTAGCAGGGGGTGACTTTATTCCAAAGATTTCTTATTGGGTGAATTATTTAAAACAAAAACTAAATGTGTAAGGGAAAACTAAGAAAATTTTGTACAAAATTGAAAGAGAAGATGGAGATATAGAAATGATACCTCACCCTTGTCTAATTACTCCCCCCCTAACTTATCATTCACTCTGTCCTCAGAGTGTCAAAATGATAGGTTGAGAAGTACACGGACAAGGGCGTCAGGTTTCTGTTAATCCTGAGTTTGCCCCTGTTGTTCTGAGTAGATTAGCTGCAAACTTTCTGTGGAGGGTGTGGTAATCCACATCTGTCATATCCTCTACTGGTCTTTGAAGTGCCATGATGGTGTACATCCATTAGAGGATGTGGAAGCCACAATCATTGGATTCCCAAATTTGTTGGGGACATTTGTGGTTGAAGGACGGGTGTTGAAAGTGTTCTTTGCCGTATGCCCTTGTGTGCTCACTTAGAAGATTGATTAGTCTGTCTGCACATTCCTTCGCCACCACCTCTGTGGGCGTCTTTGGTGTCACTACATATTTCTTCTGTTGTGGATTGAACTGGCTGTCAGAACTGTTGTAGATGGTAGTTGTTCCTTCGGGTAGGTTTGTTGCCAGAAGCATCCAATGCTCATGGTAAAGGAAGGGTAGCATGATAAACTTCGGTGTTGTATGTTGTAGCAAGGAAATTAGTGCTTCAGTTGTTCTGAAGTTCTTTAGCTTTAGGAGGTCGTCCTTCATATATGCGGATGCCATATTGGTTGTAGGGTGATTCCATCTGATAAGAAATTGATAGGAAGTCATCAAGCTCACGGATAGAGACCCTTTGAACTGTACAATTTCTCTTAATGCATCTGTCATTACTAAAATGTCACCGGATATGAAAACGAGGTCATCTTTCTCGATGTAGAGCCATGACATGATGAGACAGAGTTCATTGTCAGAGAGACTTTTGCAAGCACTGAGGTCGAAATCTGGGAAAGTGGGTTCTATGGCAGATAGGGGCACCATTTGTGATGGCGATCTCCTAATGGTTGCCCCTGACAAAAGATCTGTTTTCCCTTTATCCTGCGCCAGATCAAATTGGGAAGGGTCCCATTTTCTTTGCTCGGGAACTATAGCTGGCTGTTTGTTTTTCTTTAATTCTTTTAAAGTTTGTCTGAAAGGTCGCCGTTGCGGACGTTGGACTGCTGAAAAGAGGTAACGGGGGATGTCATCTGGTGCCATTGTCGGGTCCTTGAAGAACCTTCTATCACAAATAAGCTCCATGGCGTAATGCCCTCACAGGGAGTGAAAATCTTCGACGATCAGCTCCGTAAAGGGGATTTCTTGGTTTAGCGCTTGAATGTGACGGATAGTGCAAAAAGCGCAATCCCCAGATCCCTCAGTTGTTTGGACTTGTAGGTTTATTATTTGGAACCATGGTTGGCTCCAGTCCTGACGTAGGGACGGGCGTGCAGCCCAAATTAGCTTGAGAAGCCAGAAAGGTATACATCTTGCCTCTCCTGCTTCTTCTCCAACACAATTTATTGTTTCGGCTGGTAGCTCAGTGGCGCAAAAATTGTACACCTTGGCGTCCCGAGCCTTGGTGTCCACAATCATAAACAACCAGTGATCGAAAACTTGAAATGGCACGGTAAGATATCGTGCCCTTCGCGCTAAACCAGCACACAGCTGCTCGATTGACTTTGCTCGTATATCTTTGTATAACAAGCCGATAGATAGATAGAGAAGGTGAGGCGTTGAATACTGGCTGCTGCCTCTTAGAGCTTCTGTAAACTTCTATGCAGTTGGCAAGTAGGACACAAAAGATTGCCATTGACATTGTTGACCGTGGTCGCAGGATGTTACAGAAATCTTTACGTGTCAACTTGCGCTTAGTCTTTGTATTGTGGTAGATGATGTCTCCCCCCTCTTTAGCATCGTCGACAATAGTGTTCAGGATAAAGATGTCCTGAGCATCTAATGTTGAGATGGTCATCATATCTAAATCGTGCATCTTATGCGGTAGAGGTGGTGGCGGGGGAAGCTCATGGGGAGGGGGTGAAGAAGGTTGTTCCAAATATGCTATATAGCCTTGCAGATCTTCATCTGAATCAGAAGAAGAATCGAGTTCTTCATCTGTATCTAAACGTACTCATTCTGATTCTTCCAGTTCTGGGGGAAAGGGCACTGATTGGTCAGGTGTGGAAAAAGGGTGAGTGGCTATTGCTGGTGGGCTTGTGCTGGTTCCTAAGATACATTGGTGGAACTCAGCAAAGGCCGCATCTTTTGCAGACTCCCCTATAGATCCCAAGGCAAAGTAATCGAGGAATTGGTCCCCATATGATATATTTACATTTTCGTTGTGGGTGGGGGACTTGGGATGATGTCTACCTTCTTGGTGGTCTTTGTGATATCCTTTCTGAGAAGGTTCTGCTCCTTGGCTTGGGCCCTCCCCAGCGATGTCTGGGGCGTCAAATTTGTCATATGAGGAGGTGGTATCATTGTTAGAGTCTGTGGAGGAGTCAGAGTCATCTTTGTCTTCATCATCACCTTCTTTGTCAGCTGCTGCTTTATCTGTGAGCTTCTTGTGTGCTGTCTTTTTGCACTGCCGATGGATGGTTTGTAACTCTTCAAACGCCACTTGCACATGCTCATGTGTTTCGAGCAGTGCATCGTGTGTTTTTCTTTGAGATCTTTGTATCGGTCCTCGGCAGAGAGGATTCACACTATAAGATCTATTACTGTGGCTCGTAATTGTTGGATTTCATTGTTCATCGACTCCACTTAGCGATTGCTGAATTGTGTGAGAGTGTTGCTGATGTTATCCAAGCACGTGCTAAGAGCTGTATGGTGCTGCTTGAGCTCACGGAGAGTCTCAGGCAGAGGTTGAGTCTGCATAGAGATCTCATCGACTTGCTTGGCCATCACTTCTTGCTGGATTTTCACCCCAAGGATCAGCTCGGGCAAGTTGTTGAAGTGGCAGTCGATGTGATCAACTTGCCTGGCCATTAAATCTTGTTGTTGCTGAAGACCTTGGAGGATGCTTGGCAAGGCATGGTTCTGTTCGTCGATCTTGGCTACCTGCTGAGATAGTCCCTACACACAAGAAAAAATGGAGTTCATAATGTTAGAAGGGTCGGTGAGGAGGTTTTGGATGGTGTCAAATTGACGTCCGAATTCCTCACCGACATTAGTGAAAGGGACCCCGATTATGGAAGGGTGGGATGGTTGGGGTCTGGATGGAAAGGGTGTAGTGTCCTGCGGAAGAGACACTGTTGATGGTTCGGAAAACTGCGTGGTGACTATAGATGGTGTCACCAGCGGTGGTGGGGTGGCGGTGGATGGGAAAGGTGGTGATGTTGCTGGTGAAAATGGTGGGATTGTTAGTGGTGAGGAAAAGGCTGCGGAGATGGATGCGAAGGTGGTGAATTCAGGCGTAGTGGTAGAAAAGGGGATGCCCGAAGAAAAAATGGGTGAAATGGAGTATGTAGGTGGTGGTGTAGTTGTGGAGAAAGATGGAAGAGTGGTGGATTGTGGAAAGGTGGAGGGTGATGAGGTGGTTGCTGTAAGTTCAGCATTGAGACTCATAATGAAGGAGTCAAGAGAGGAGGTGGTGATTTGTTCGTCGGGGAGGGGGGTTTTGTTTCTGGATGTGGTTTAGATGTTGGTGTCCCTGACAGCTATTGTTTTTGCAAAAGTCTTGTGGAGGGTCGTTTCACAGGAAATTTTGTTACCCTAGCTGTCGGGGCAGTTATGCTAAGCTCTGTCTGCCCCGCCTTTACTTTTTTCGCTGGTACTTTGACGACAACTATGAGTTTTGTAAGCTCCTCGTCGGTGAAGAGGATATTTTCCTTGTCATAATCTACAAGCTCCGGGAGTGGTAGCAGGGTTCTAGAGGATTTGACTGTAGGGCAGAAGATGTAAAATAACTTTACATCCTTGTCTTTGATGATGTAGGAGTTTTTCAAAGTTTGTTCATTTGTTAGGATGTCGCCCTTTATCTGCGTGCACCTTGGTAGAAGTCTGTCCATCTTGAGGTATTTGATGATAGATGTGACATGACCCCCCATGCAAATTTCCTTCCCCAGGGCATAAGCGGATAGCTTATGGATCATATGACGGCCAATGTTGACTGGCATCCCATGTAGAATTGACCAGAGAACAAAAAGATCCGAAGTGATGACATTCCCTCCTTCTGTCCTGGGAAGAGTGCGCCTGTGAGAAATTTGTGTAAAGTACGCACTAGTCCAGATTGTAAGTTTGAGGCCTTGCATGTCTTTACCTCATAGGTGGGATCCCTGTCAGGGATTTCCAAAAGTTATGTCTGTTGAAACTAGTATTTTCTATTCCAACAGCTTTGGCTTTCTTGAGCTGCTCCTGGTTGTCGATAAAGATTTCATTCAGCATATTTTCTATTATGACAATGTCATTGCCAAAAAGCTTAGTGACCAGACGGAGGTCACCCCCTTCCCTTGCTCTGTGCGCCAAGTCCACCACTTTTTTTATGAGATGGGTAATGAATTCTGTGGTGGGTTCGACATATGAGGTTTCGGGGACAAAACAAAGTATGGATAGATTGGTGTTGTCGAGCATTGTGAGGATTCTGTCATAGATCCCCATCTTTAGTAGTACACTTGTGCAGACGTACTTTGTTGGTTTTAGTATTTTGTCGATGGATGGGATGGTCTGGATGTAGAGGTTTTCTGGTGGGGGCACGGTGGTGGTCAGGATATAGAAGATGGGGGTGGTAGAAGGAGTGGTGGTGGCAGGTGTTGCAAGGGTTTGTTCCCAAGTAGAGGCAGGGCAGACTTGCTCGTTTCTGTGAGGGTTGTTCGATCGCAGTTTCCTGGACCTTTTGTTTCCCCTTGTATTTTTCAGGTGGGGATTCTTCCTCGGGGTTTGGCTCGTATTCAGAGCCTTCATCACTAGAGGAGATTTCTTCCACTTCTTCTTCAGGCTCCTCAACTAAGCATTTGTTGAGTCGATCAATTTCACACAAGATATCTATGATTTTGACCTTTGGTGGGGCGTGTCCAGTCTTTTTGTAGTTATCTATGATCTTTTGAAGTTTGGCTCAGTCTTCCAGCAATTTCTCCTTTGTCCAAAATGGAGCGTCGGCAGTTCCTGTGGCTTCCTTAGCTGGTGATGCCATTGTTGAAAATATAAAATTATGAGTAAGAACAACATGCTTAGTATAAGAGAGAAAATTGGATTTTATTTTTGTTTATGTGGTTTTATGTTTTAACAAAACTTAAGCGATGCCAAACAATTTGAAGACCATTTGGTTTCAAACGGTTTGGAGACCATTTGGTCCCAAACGGTTTGGAGACCGTTTGGTCTCAAACGGTTTGAAGACCGTTTGGTCCCAAACGGTTTAGAGACCGTTTGGAAGGTAAAACGTCGGGGAGCGGCCGGCGATAGCAGAAGCGAAGAAAGGAAGGTGTCGCGGCGGCACTGAAGATATCGACGGTGGTATAGATGGTTGCGGAGACGAAAAGAAAAATCCAATGAAGCGAACGAATAGATAGCCGTGGTGGCACCAACGATGTCGACGGTGGCAAGGACGATGGCTGAGGAGAGAAAAAGATGATGGTGCAATAAAATGGGAAACCGTGGCGGCGTCACAAGCATCGGAGATGGTGGCTCATCTACCTTGCAGTTGTGGATGGGGAAGATGACGGAAAGAGTTCCAGAAACGGGAGTGAAACTACTGTGGGGACACACAGAACTGAGAAGGGTGGTCAGCGAAGAGAACCGGCGGTGCAAGGTGCGCGGGAACGGGAGTAGAGGAGGAATAGGAAGAGTCGTTCACGTGAGGGTTTAAGGAAGGTCTGGAGTCGAAAGAAAGAAGAAGGTGGGGGGTCTTATATTGATAGGATTCAGGGAGGGGTTGACCTTGCAAAACCCTTAGGTCAAATGGTTTAGCGACCGTTTGGACTCCAAACGGTTTCAAGACCATTTGGCTCCAAATAGTTTCAGGACCGTTTGGACTCCAAATGGTTTCAAGACCGTTTGGCTCCAAATTGTTTTAAGGTTATTTTGATTTTTATATTTTTATATTTGTTTTGGTTATATACATTTTTATATTTTCAGAAGATAATCCTAAGGTACTTAAAAGAACAGAATATAAAAGAAGATGCTCAGATCTTGGGTTGCCTCCCAAGTAGTGCCTGGGTTTTACGTCGCTGGCTCGACGATGTTTTGATGTTGTTAAGCTGATGTTGTGGCGTCTCTAATTTCAATAGTCTGTCTCAGCATTTTATCTGCTGAAGTGTAGTATTTTTTCAATCGATGGCCATTGACTGTCCTTTCTCGTCCATTGACATCAACAATTATGACAGCTCCAGTCGGGTATATATGTTTGATGGTGAAGGGCCCGTACCACTTTGTGCGGAGTTTTCCGGGGAACAACTTGAGCTTGGAGTTGAAAATGAGTACTTTGTCACCGATGGTGATGTCTTTCCTTTTTAGATGACCGTCGTGCCACATTTTGGTTTGTTCTTTATAAATCCTGACACTTTGATAAGCAGTCATTCAGAGTTCCTCTAGCTCTTGTAGTTGGAGCTGTCTATTTTCTCTGGCACTTTTAAAATCAAAATTCAGTTGTTTGATGGCCCACCAAGCCTTGTGTTCCAGTTCTACTGGAAGTTGACATGATTTTCCGTATACCAAACGAAACGGGGTTGTCCCGATTGGTGTTTTATAAGATGTTCGGTAAGCCCAAAGGGCATCGGGAAGCTTGGTGGACCAGTCAGTGCGATGTCTATTGACTGTTTTTTCTAGGATAGCCTTTAGTTGTCTGTTTGAAACCTCAACCTGACCACTGGTCTGTGGATGGTAAGGCGTGGCAACTTTATGATTAACTCCATATTTCTTTAAAAGGGCTTCAAAGCTTCGTTCTAGAAAATGGGTCCCGCCATCGGATATGACAGTTCGGGGGACTCCAAATCTGGGAAAGATGATATCTTTAAACATTTTAATGACTGGTTTGGAATCGCTGGACACTGTGGGTATATCTTCGACCCATTTCGAGACATAATCTACTGCAACCAGACGGTAGGAGAAACCATATGAATAAGGAAAGGGGCCCATGTAATCTATCCCCCACACGTTGAAAAGTTCGATCTCATGCCACATGGTGAGTGGAATTTCATTCCTTTTAGATATGCTGCCAGAAAATTGACATTTGTTGCAAGATTTGACAAAATCATAGGAGTCTTTTGCTATGGTTGGCCAAAAGAAACCTGATTGCAAAACCTTCATAGTAGTTTTCTTCGCACTCATGTGCCCCCCAGTGGGGACAGAATGGCAATGTTCTAGGATGGGGGTAATCTCTTCTTCAGGTAAGCAACGATGAAAAAGTCCATCTGTGCAAAGGCGGAAAAGGTAGGGTTCATCCCAATAGAATTGCTTTGCATCGTGGAGGAATTTCCTTTTGTCGTAGTTGGAAGAGGAAGGATGAATGATTCCTGTGGCCAGATAGCTAACAATGTCGGCATACCAGGGAAATCCAGTGGTAATCTTCATTAGTTGGTCATCTAGAAGAGAGTCTCGGATAGGGACTTTATCTTCATCTTCGACTTCGATACGGCTGACATGGTCGGCTACAACATTTTCCACTCCACTTTTGTCTTTGATTTCCAAATCGAATTGCTGAAGCATCAACACCCAGCGGATAAGTCTGGGTTTTGCATCTTGCTTCTGAATTAGGTATCATATGGAGGAGTGGTCAGTGTAGACGATGACCTTGGATCCAACCAAGTAAGAGCGGAATTTGTCGAACGCATAGATGACAGGTAAGAACTCTTTCTCTGTAGTAGTGTAGTTCTTCTGTGCTTCATCAAGTGTTTTAGACGCGTAGTAGATTACATACAGTTTCTTGTCGATTCTTTGTCCTAGTACGACCCCTATGGCATAATCGATGGCGTCACACATGATTTCAAAAGGTTGTGACCAATTTGGGGCTCTTAATATGGGTGCAGAGATTAAAGCATTTTTCAGAGTTGAAAAGCTTTGTAGGCATTCTTGATTGAAATTGAACTCGGTGTCTTTGGTCAGAAGTTGGGTCATGGGTTTTGCTATTTTTGAGAAATCTTTAATAAATCTTTTGTAGAACCCAACATGACCAAGGAAAGCACGAACTCCTTATATATCTTTTGGTGGCGAAAACTTCGAGATAACATCAATTTTTGCCTTATCGACCTCAATTCCAATGTCACTCACTCTATGCCCGAGGACAACACCTTCAGTTACCATGAAATGACATTTTTCCCAATTCAGGATGAGGTTCGTTTCTTCGCATTGTTGTAAGACTTGTCCAAGGTTGATTAGACAGTTATCGAAGGAATCCTCGTAAACTAAAAAATCATCCACAAATATCTCCATTATAGATTCGGTTAATCCTACAAAAATGGCAGACATACACCTTTGGAATGTAGCGGGTGCGTTGCACAACCCGAATGGCATTCTGCTAAAAGCATAGGTTCCAAAGGGGCAGGTAAAGGTAGTTTTCTCTTGGTCTTCCAGGTGTATGGGGATTTGGTAAAACCCTGAATAACCATCTAGATAGCAGAAGTACTTCTGATGGGCTAAGCATTCAAGGACTTTGTCGAGAAAGGGCAGAGGGTAGTGATCTTTTCGCGTTGATTTGTTTAGTTTCCTATAGTCGATACACATCCTCCACCCCGTCACAGTCCTTGTCGGTACTAACTCGTTCTTGTCATTTAGTACGACAGTGGTTCCTCCCTTTTTAGAAACCACTTGGACGGGGCTAACCCATTGGGAGTCTGAAATTGGGTAAATTATGCCAGCTTTCAGCAATTTTAGGACTTCAAGGCGAACCACTTCTTTAAGATTGGGGTTCAGCTTCCTCTGGTGTTCTCTTGATGGTGTAAATTCTTCGACCATTGGTAGTCTATGCATGCATAAAGTTGGGTTTATACCCATCAGATCAGTTATTTTGTACCCCATGGCTTTCTTGTATTTCTTCAGCTTAACAAGAAGCCTTTCTTCTTGGTTTTCCGTCAAAGTGGAACTGATGATAACTGGGCATAATTTTTCTTCGTCCAAGAAGACGTGTTTAAGTCCCATTGGTAGAGTCTTCATCTCAGGAGCCTTGGGTGTTTCTGTTGCTTCTAGAATAGTGACAGATTTATGCTCCTCAAAGGTGGCTATCGGTGCTTCTACGACTTTCTCTAAGTGCTGTAAACATTGTTGGACCAATTCATTTACAGAAAATTTGACTTCTGGGTTGGTTAGAACATTCTCTAACTCGTCAGATGGCTCAGATATTTCTAATTGGGACATTTGATGTATTGCATCTAAGAGAAAGACTTCCTCTTGAATGCTGGGACCTTTCATGCCGTTGAGAACTCGAAATTGAATTGCTTCTTTTCCGAGTCTTAGAATGATCGTGCCAGCTTCAACATTGATAAGCGCCCTGGCAGTGACAAGGAAAGGTCTGCCAAATATTATTGGGTATCTCAGATCCTCCTTGATATCCATGATGACAAAATCGCACGGGACATAGGCAACTTTACCTATCCTAACTGGAATATCTTCGATAATTCCTAGAGGTGCAGTTATAGTGGAATCAGCTAACTGAATTGTCATCGTTGTGGGTAGCAAGTCAGTGAAACCTAATCGTTTGCACATGGAATAGGGCATAATTGATATGCTAGCCCCTAGGTCAGCTAATCCCTTCTTGCTCGAGGCATTTCCAATGCAACATTGAATCCCGAAGGAACCTGGGTCCTTCTTTTTCTTTGGCATCTTATTAAGGATGATATTAGAGGTGGTTTGAGCTAGTTTAACAGTTTCTTTCTCTTCAGTAATGTATTTCCTTGATAACAGAGTTTTTAGATATTTAGCCTAGGCTGGTACTTCAGAGAGAGCATCAAGGAGCGGAATGTCGATATAGAGTTTCTTCATTGCCTCCGTAAATCTTTGGAACCTAGTGTCCATTTTAGTCTCTCTCAATCTTCCTGGGTATGGTATCCTTGGTTTATACTGCGGAATTTCTGGCTCTTTGGAAGCTTTCTCTTCTTCTGCGCCTCTCGCGTTATCTGCAGTCTTCTTAGTTCCTAGGTTCGGGCTTACATTTGACATAAAGATAGGTGTATCATCATCATCATGAGCGATTCTCATAGATTTGTGAAGGGTGCGCCCAGATCTTGTAGTAACTGCATTCAACTGCTCAGGTCTATTCTGGTAGTGTCTAGGGTTCGACTCATGTTGTCCTGCAAAAGTGCCTACTGGAGGCTTTAGTTGTGTAGCAATTTGTGCTAGTTGAGCTTCTACTGCCTTTTGCTGAGCTTGTTGATTAGCGAGCATAGTTTGTTGGGACTGTAGCATCTGCCTTATCAAAGTCATCTCATCTGCTGGCTGGGAGGGGGTATTTTTCTAAGCGAGTTGTTGTTGTCCTTGATGTGGTTGTTGCGCAAGCAGTGCTGACTATGGTTGCTGTAATTGAGGGTGCATCTGTGGGTGAAGAGGAGGATTGTTATACTGATAGTAGTTGGATGGATTTCTAGGGTAGTTGGATCTTGGGAATTTGTTTCTGGGGTTCCCTTGATTTTGATTAAAGTTGCTTTGGAATCCAGGCGACAACCTATTAGAGGATCCACCTTGTGTCTGGTGTTGCGGATTGGCAGTCCCAGAAGGGTTTCCGTATTGAATCCTGGGTGGTTTCTTGGTTGATTAGGATTATAGTGAACTTGTCCACGAATGGAATGAATAGAAATAACTTGCTTTGGCATTTGCTCATCAGGTTGTTCAATGATTGGCTCGTACTGCTGTTGTGGTGGGTGCATATCCATCATCACATTGTAAAGCAGACCGCATGACAGAGTTGGGTGATCGGATGTGTGGCATGCTTCACAGGTCCCTATGGCATCTTTAACATGTTGGACTTGAGGGTTTTTCTTCTTATCGAATTCTCCAAGCGAAGTTTCAAGATCCTACTATTTATGAGCTATGGTCTTTAAGGCTTCAACAATAGCCTTCATTTCCATTGATTCCTCAACTTTATAGACTTTGAGGACTCCCTTGCCAGATGATCGTCCCCAATTGGATTGATTCTCAGCTCCAAGTGTGACGATTTTCCAGGCATCCTCGTAGTTATTTCTCATAAAATTTCCTCCAGATGAGGAATCCAAAAATTGCTTGATGTCATCACTCACTCACCTATAGAAGGTTTCTATTAGTTGATTTTGGGAGATGCCGTGATGGGGACACTTCCTTAGAAGCTCCTTGAACCTTTCCCAAGCTTCTGTGAGCGATTCTCCAGGAAGTTGGGAAAAGTGATTGATCTGCCCCCTAATTTCGTAAGTTAACGAAGGGGGAAAAAACTTCTCTAGGAATTTTTCTTCCAAGGGTGCCCAGGTGGTGATGATTGGCTCCCTATCAAGTGAATTGTACCAACTCAAAGCTCTTACAAACAGAGTGAAATGGAAAAGATGTAGCATTATTGCGTCGAAAGTGACTCCAACTTGCGGGACAAGTAGGCATAGTGCCTTGAACCTCTTCAAGTGATCCATACAGTCATCTCCAGAACCTCCAGAGAATGAGATGCCCTGCATAATCTGAATCCATTGTGTATGGATCTCAAAGTTGGGTATGTTTATGATCGGAGGCCGCACTGGATGATTGTCTTCGTAGTTCTTAGGGACAACATAATCCCTTAATTGCTTGTTTCTTAGCTCTAACTGGGCAGCTTAGGTAGCTGCTTCATTTTCATCTCGAATACGGACCTGTTCTTCCGTTCGAATCCTTGCTTGAATCTGAGCACATGTGTTAGCGATGAGTTGTGCTCTTTGAGCGGCTATGGCGGCATTGACCCTTTCCATTACTAGCACAGCTTGACGTTGATCTTCAGCCATTTGCCTAGCTCTTTGGCAGTTGAGTCTGATGCGGCGGTGGAAGCTTCTCTCTACCTCAGAGTCATACTCTGGATCAGGGGAGAATCCAAGGTTATGAGATGATTGCATACACATCTTCTACCTGAGTAGAGAAAAGACACACACCTTTTAGATGAAGCAAGAGATATGATGGATTCAAGAAGATATGGGCTTATGGTTAAAAGAAAATGTAAAACCCTAACCAACTAGCAAGATACTAAATGATATTAAAACATTCTGTTGTCCCCGGCAATGACACCAATTTTTGATGGAGCTTCCACTTACGTGGAATTGCGTGCACCACTAAAAATCCTAAAGATAGTAAATCTTTAAGTTTAGCCTTGCTTATACTAGATCGAGAACTCCACCCACGTATGCTATGATACGTGGAAGTCTTATCATAGTATAGTTAAGGGTCAAATCCATGGGACAATGGTCTCGTTGGGAGCAACAAGATGGAAAATGTTGGAATTTCACTTAATCTTCTTAATAGTTGGTATTTAAAACAAAAGGATGGTTTGGTTGTTTTTAGATTAAGAGCAAGTAAAGTAAAGCAAGCAAGTAAATTTAAGGATGTTAAACAATGATAAGGAATCACTTGGATGTGATCGGCTTTCGCCGCCACTACACATGGATTAAGACATGCAATATAGAACACAACCTGCAACAAGAGTTTAATCTGTTAGTATCTTCGTAGACTTAGTTTCCTTTCGGAGAACTAACTACGAGAAGTGCGGGAATATTGCAAAGTCAGCCATTCCTGAACGAATGGTCACCTACTTTGCATCATTCCCTTCGCAAAGTGTGTTCCTCGACTCATCAAGGTTGTAATTTCATACGTCAACTGATTCCATTTCATAGTATGAAAGTACAATGATGAAAGTGAGTTTACTCCACTTCTTGGGAAACACTTCTAGATACCGAAACAGATGCATGGTGGATACATGCACCAAGAACCAACATTCAATCGAGTTTCGAATCTAGTAGTACAAACATAGACAATTCATACTAAAAGATAAAAGATAACAAAAGTTGGTGATCAAGCAACAAGCATTCATTGAACGATTGATGTTGAACTGAAAAGAAAGTAACTCTATATTTCAAACTATGAGTTACATTACATGAAATGAAAACATGAGTAGCGGGGCTACTCCCCGCACCCCAGTGAGAGAGACTCCTCGCTCATAGCTAGGACAAAGAAGGAGGCGAGAAGAGAGAGTGAGCATCATCCCCATAAAGGAGAGAGGAAAGTCAACCCCTTAGAGAGAGAGAGAGAGATTGACGATCTTCAGTCTTCAGTGGTTGCTTGATGACGAGATCTCCTCTTCCCACCTTCTTTGGCGAAGAGAGAGAAATCAACTTCAAGATGGAATGTGGATCTCAGACCGACAGCCTTCAGGCGGAGGATGGAAGTTGGAATAGATCTGGAGTGATGGAGGCAGCCTCTGGGCATCTGAAAACTTGATACCTGCAGAGGACCCCTTGGGTCTTATTTATAGGCCTTAAGTGAAGTCCAAACGGTTTGGACAGTTTTGGATCCAAACGGTTTTGAAGACCGTTTGGATTCTGAAACCGTTTGGACTCTGAAACCATTTGGACTCTGAAACCGTTTGGACCCCGAGACCATTTGAACACCGAGACCGTTTGGACCCCGAGACCGGTTGGACCCCAAAACCGTTTGGACTCCAAGACCGTTTGGGCTCATGCGGTCTTGGGACCGGTTGGCTTTATGCGGTCTGGGGACCGTTTTGTTTCATGCGGTCTGGGGACCGTTTTGCTTCATGAGGTTTGGGGACCGTTTGGCTTCATGCGGTCTTGGGACCGATTGGCTTCATGCGGTCTTGGGACAGTGTGAGTCAATGCGGTATGGGGACCATTTGGCTTCATGTGGTCTTGGGACCGTGTGAGTTCATGTGGTGTGGAGACCGTTTGGCTTCATGTGATCTTGGGACTGTGTGAGTCCATGCGGTCTGGGGACCGTTTGGCTTGAAGCGGTCTTGGGACCGTGTGAGTTCATGCGGTCTGGGGACCGTTTGGCTTCATGCGGTCTTGGGACCGTGTGAGTCCATGCGGTCTTGGGACCGGGTGAGTCTTTTTATGATTTTTTTGTGTCTTTTTCTGTAATTAAAAAGGGGAAAAGTTAATCTAACAATATATTTTCAATAAGAGAGGATAGTTAGGGATTCTATCTAATTTGTCCGAAAAAGAGTGTGGAAAACTGAAGAAAATTGCTAGGATAACGTCACAAAAATGGAAGTTATCAGTCAACCACACTAATCGACAAATTAGAAGATGATTAATCTACAAGCAAACATCAACAAATTACAAATAAGATATAAAATCCAACTAAGGTTGTGGGCCCCCTATACAGGCGTTAGGCACACAGAAGCGTCACCGTGGGCTAGATGGCTCATCCTCTTCTATTTCTAGTTTGGGAGTCAACCTCATTAAACGACATCCTACCCTACATATAGAAGAATTCACAACATAGGGAAGAACAAGATAAAAGCAAGCACATAATAAAACTATAAGCATGAACGATTAGCAACGAAATGGAAAGTTATATACATTGCCATGGAAAGTTTAACAAGAGAACATGTTTGCATGGACAACGGGGCTAGTCCCCGCACCCCAGCGAAAAGGAACTACTCGCTCATGGTGCGAGAAGCAAGAAGAAGAAGAGAGAGAGAGAGGATTCCACCATGAGCATGATGTAGAAGGTGGTCGCAGCTCGGTGAAGATGATGCGGTCTCCTACGTCATGTCGGAGCAGATTTGGACGAAGAACGAGGGACGTCAAGATAGACCAGGCAGTCTTTCTCACTCCTCCTTCCTTCTTTTCTCGGTCTCTTTGAGTTGTAGTAGGAATGGCAGGTGAAGTGACAGTGGCAGAATTAGACCAGCGTATAGGCAGCCTGTCGGCATCCTGAAACTGATTCCCAAATGAGGACCCTACTGGTCCTATTTATAGGCTCGAGTCTGGGCTCATGCTTTGGGCCCAGTTGCAATTTTTACAACTTGCTTAAATGATTTTGAGTTAAGTAACCATACAGTCTTGGTTGCATATGACCAACCGGTTTGGGTTGCATGCTTTATAAAGGGTCTTATGCACTTACTTTATCAATCAATTTGGTATACTAGCACTTTATCATTCTGTCTTGCTTCACTTACTTTTCCAAACGGTCTGCTTGCTTCCACTTTATCAAACAGTTTTGCTTCAATTTATATCTCGCATGCACATAGCTACCAAACGGTGTGCGCTGCTACTTTATCAAACAGTCTACGTATATTGCCCGCATACGGTCTTTAGTTAATATCTCCAAACGGTCTGCGTTGCTGCCTCCATATGGTCTTGCATCAATCTCTATCGGTATTGGAATATAGCAACTCCATACGATTTGGTAGCTTTTTATCTCGAAATGGTTTGGTAGCTAGATCCAAACATTCTTGTATGATTAATGATCTGATCGGTCTCGCATGCACGTAGCTACCAAACAGTCTCATAGCTATCATTTTGAAGAGAATCCTCCAAACGGTCTTGCGTAGTTAAATTCAAATGGTTTGCTGATGTTTTCCCAAACGTTCTCATGCATTGCTTTGGCAAACAGTTTGCTACATGCACGTAGCGATCTCAGACGTAGCTTAATCAAACAGTTTGCTTCTGCGTTTTCTCAAACGGTCCCATGGAAATGGTTTGCTAATGCTCCCTTCATTCGGTTTGCTGGTGCTTGAACTTTATCAAACGGTTTCAAGCATGTGTTTTTTCAAACGGTCCCATGCATGTGGTCTCATGCAATGTACTTTATCAAACGGTCTAGCAGCCAGTCTCCAAACGATCTCGTAGACCGATACTCCTCAAATGGTCTCGCATGCTGGTACTCCTCAAACGGTCTCACAGATCAGTACTCCTCAAATGGTCTCGCATGACCTTTCTTGTCCAAGTGGTTTCAGTTCTATCATTCTTCAAAGTTGCACATCAACTGGTCTTGAATGGCGGTGACATCAAACAATCTTGGGGATGAGTACAATCCAAACGGTCTTGGGGTCGAGGTCACCCATACGGTCTTGAGACCGTATGGATGAGACCGTATGGAAGAGACTGTATGGTTAGAACCCATTGGTCAACCCAATGGTAAGTGAAGGTAGATCAAGGATTGAGAAAAGTGGGTCCCACTTGATTGTTCAATCTCATCAAGTCCTGCATAAAATAAACATAAACTCAATTAAAACCTTAATAATTGAACCAATTAAGTAATGTGCACATTTTGATATTTAGTAACTAAAATTTGGATGTATTGAATAAAAAAGAGACCAAGAAGGTGACTAAAAATCATGATGAATATGCATTCATTTAAAGTTTTGGGTTGTTTGAACCCGACCTCTATTCTATTCATGTCAAAAGATTGTTCTTGGGTCCCTGACGTTGGAAGTTGACCATCCATAGGCTCGTTAGCTTTGTGGCAACTTGACGAAGGTGATGGGATCGTTTCTTGGGTATTTTGTAGGACCATTCTTCTGTTGGCTACTTCACATGGTGCTACTCTACATCCATGGCATGAGAGAAGGGTCATTCTATGAGTCCATGATGTACATTCTCCAAGTTTCCCTCCTATTTTCCTTCTTGATTTTGTTTTTCAAGGAAGGGTATTTTGGACTTTTCACCCAAGTTTTGTTTCTTATTTTTGCGTATGTGGTTTGGTGATGTGTTTAAGTGGTCGGCCGACTTGGCCAGCCCTAATTGGACCAACTCGAACCACGTGATCCTCTCCCTCTCTCTCTATTCATCTCTCACAACTATTCTACTGACGTGGATTTTCCTGATTGGTTAGTTTTCAAAAATTCATATCTATTTATTTTTAGCTCAGAAAAATAAAATAATATAGATTGACCTTTTTAGATTACAAACTTTATTTGCATCCGTTGGGTTCATAAAACCCTCATGTTGTGTCATATACACATCATCAAGAAGATTCTTGTTAAGGAATGTGGATTTAACATCCATATCCAAATCTCGTAGTCATGATAAGCTACAATGGCAAACATGATTTTGATGGACTTAACAATAGAAACTGGAGAAAAGGTTTCATCATAGTCAACACCTTGAACTTGTCTGATACCCTTTGCAACCAATTTGTCCTTATAGGTTTGTACCTTACCATCCATGTCGGTCTTCTTCTTGAAGACCCATTTGTACCATATAGGTTTTACCCTTCAGGTGGATCCACCAAGATCCATACCTTGTTGGTGTACATGGATTCCATCAAAGATCTCGTGGCCTCAAGCCATTTCTCAGACTTTGGTCGCTTATTAGCTTCTAGATAGGTTGCTGACTCATCGTATATGACCAACTCACCGCCTTCCTGAGTCACATCATAATCAAATCTTTCAGGTTGAAGGTGTGTCTTATTAGATCTACAAGGTTCTTGTATCACTTGAGGAATTTGAGATTCCACAATGACTTGTAGTTCTCCTTGTTCAGCTTGTACATCTAGTGTTTTAGTATTTTCTTATTGGTCTTCAACCTCTTGGAGTTCTACCTTCCTCCCACTGATTCCTTTGGAAATAAATGCCTTTTCTAGGAATACAACATCTCTGGCAGCAAACACTTTACTGTTAGATAAGGAATAAAAGTAATATGCTTTGGTTTCTTTAGGATATCGAACAAAAATATTTATCTGATTTGGGTCCAAGATTTTTAGGTAACTACTTTCTCACATAAGCTTCACATCCCCAAATCTTCATAAAAGACACACTGGGACGCTTCCCATACCATATCTCATATAATGTGCTTTGAACCAATTTAGATGGTACATGGTTTAGCATAAACATAGTAGTTTCAAGAGCATAACACCAGAAGTTATTTAGAAGTTTAGCTAAATTCATCATTGATCGCATCATATCTAGCAATGTGCGATTCCTTCTGTCTGATACATCATTATGCCGAGGTGTTCCAGGTGGACTCCATTGTGATATAATACCACAATCTCACAAAAGGTCCTCAAACTCTTGACTTAAGTACTCTCCACCTCGATCAGAACAAAATTCCTTAATAAATTTTCCAAGTTCGTTTTTTTACTTCATTTATGCAATCCTAGAACTTTTCATGGGTTTTTTTATTTATGTTTCATTAGTTAAACATAACCATACCTACTGAAGTCATCAGTAAAGGGAATGAACAACTGACAACCACCTCTAGTATTGGTTTTAAAAGGGCCAGCTACATTAGTATGTATCAGTCCTAATAGATTACTAACCCTTTCATTGTTACCAGTTGAAGGGGTCTTATTCATCTTGCCCAATAAACAAGACTCACATGTCTCTATTGATTCCAAATCAAGAGAGTCCAGATATCCATCTTTATGGACTCTAGATATGCAAATCTCATTTATGTGCCCTAGATGATAATTCCAAATATATGTCTTGTTTGAGTTACTGAGTTTTAATCTTTTGGTATTTAATTTGGAAATATTTGTCTCTAGATCTAGAAAATAAAGACCATACGACATTGGGGCATTTCCATAAAACATTTCATCTTTTATAATACAACAACGAGGATTCTTCATATGAAATTCATATCCATCATTGTCTATACACGATACAAAAATGATGTTTCTATTTATAGAAGATACATAATAGTAGTTCATTAACTTTATTACAAGCCCTGTGGGTAGAGATAAATTATAGGTTCCAACTGTGGTGGCAGTAACTCTTGCTCCATTTGAGACACGCAGTTTGACCTCACCCTTTCTTAAAGGCTTACTTCTTTTCATATCTTGCATATTCGAACATATGTGAGATCCACATCCGATACCTAGTACCCATGATGAATAAGTGGATAAATTTATCTCAATAACATATATACCTAAAGTGAAGATTTGTATCCCCATCTTCATCTTCCTGATCTCTTCAAATATAAAGGATAGACTCCTCTTGTACTTTTCTTTCTCCTTATCTTGAGTGTTGAATATCTAGATTTATGCTTATCCTCAGAACTCTTCATGGCCTTGGTTTCATCCTTGGACCCCATCTCGCTAATCACTATCACAGATTTGTCCTTCTTCATTCTTTATTCGACATTTATCAACATGCCAAGTAAATCTGTAGCCATGTTATTCAAGTGGTTACACTCGATGAAACAACTACATGATTTAGGTAATGATTGTAGAATCATACCCATGACCAACTCTTGTCTCAAAGAGAATCCCAATTCTTCTAGATGTTCCATATGTCCAATCATATTGAGCACATGGGTTTCTACTGGGTCTCCATCTGTCATCTTACACTTAACGAGTGCTTTTGAGACATTGTACCTTTCTTTCTTTGTATGAATATGATTCACATTCTTAAGATGTATTATCATCTCGAGGATCACCATGTCTTCACACTGCTCATGCAACTCATAGTTCATGCAGCTTAGCATAAGGTGTTTTATGTCTAAGGCATCATCGACATGCTTGCAGTAAGCATCCGCTTTATCCCTCGGTGCATCCAAAGCAGGTATTTCTAGCACTGATGTATCTAGGACATTGAGTTTATGCTCATCATTGAGAACCCTTCTCAAAGTCCAAAACTAGTCATGGAAATTTTTCTTATTAAGTTTGTCCCTTCCTAAGGATAGATCACAATGATGATTTGAATGTCATTTGATTCTGTATGAGAAATTAGCATTTGTCAAAACATTTTTTATTTTACCTGATTTGAATAAAATTGAATGATATTTAATTAGGCATTTAATTAATTATTACTCTCAATATTTTGTTCAAATTGATAGCCCTCACTAAAAATTCAAAATATTGTAGCGTACAACCTTCTAGTGAGCCAATATCTAAAATAATTTAGTTATTATCTGTCCAATCCCAGTATCCATAATCAATCATTAAGGTAGGCAATATTTTTCTATTGTATCTTTATAATTCTTAGATAAGTGATATGCACAACTCCTAGCCATAGTCATCTGTATGCTTCTAGATGTTTAATCTCATTAAGATCTCTCAGTTAAGCATGACCCAAAATCCAACATGTTAGTAATGCACCCTTCTTGGTAGGCCCACATGACTACCATCACACTTCCATGATATAGATGTCAAACCACGCTTGGTCAATCGAGCAAATCTTATGTGTTGCTAATGGAAAGCATCTTAGACTCAATATGCTATTGAGGGATTTGTATATATATATATATGTGTGTGTGTGTGTGTGTGTGTGTGTGTGTGTGTATCTGTGTGTCCTGTCACCACATACTATAGTAAGTATCATATACATGCTACATCACATAAATTTAAACATGCAATTAAAACATAAGCAATGGTTATGGCCATTATATTATAATTCCTTGGAGCCATAAGGAATTACCACCACCTAGGGTCTACATCTCATACAAAAACCTGTTGTTGATTAAGATCTTGTTCTTGCCAATATAGGTTGATAGGTTCAACCCTTGAAGCGATCAACTTGACTCCTAGTTGGTCGGTTGGTCGTATGGTCTTTAGTCCACCATCTTCTAGATCATCTAGTCAGTCAGTTGGGCCAACATGCAATCAGTTCATTTCCACCTGTCGTTTGTCCTCCTCAGTCCTCTAGTTGGTTAGCTCATCTTCTGAAATGGGTGACTCATGTTCTTCAACGTAATAAGAATTAAACTATCCTAATGGTATTATTTATTACATGATAATATAGAAACCTCAAGTTACATTCAAAGAGAGCCTAGGTAGGAGAGAATAATACTTTTACAATTAGAAGACAAGGTAGAGGCTCGATATGCAAACTGAGATGAAATAAGTATAAACATCCACACAACCACCATGCACTGATATCTAGGTTATTGACCATAACCATGCTTCACATTCACCATCAAAACCAACTAGGGAGACATGAGTAAATTGCATATATGTCATACCACATATATATTTGGTGGGATTGTATGTGGTGTTTCAATTGGATATGCACATTAATCATTTTAAATATTCATATCATTATGGAATAAATAAATGATGAAAACCAAAAATCCGATGTTATTGATTATTCTAAAACATAGTCATTTGGTGTGGTTCTGATATCACTGTAAGGAAACATGGCAGAAGAGCCGACATAAAAAAAAAAAATTAACTGCCATATTTCTCTATTAAAAAACTATATAATGGGAAGTATGGTTTGAGAACATACCTGATCCTGGAGCTAGTCCAATGACAATCACCTCATTGTAGTATGTGACTTTATTCAAGTCACACTCAAACAATGGCTACAACAATACTACTTGATCATCACAAACATTAGTTTGACGTTGTCCTCCGAATGGGAGAAGTTCCCTGCCTCTAGATTAGAACACACTGACCACCACAAACACTTGTTGTTCTAGAAGAATAGAATAGAAGGAGTTGTCCCTTCTTGTTGATGTGTTAGCACCAACTTGCATCCCATAATTGTTCTCCCATTCTATCCCTCTATTTATCGGGTAGAACTTGCTCGGGTACTCTCGGTGACCACAACCAGAGAAGACAACAATTGTCAGAAACAATTGATGTTGTGTCTAAGATGCCTCCAATACCTCTTTATTTATAGGAGACTCAGAGTTCCCACTCTGAGCAGGAGGGAAAGGGACCAAAATTTCATGAATTATCACACCTTGCAAGCGGTGAAATGACCAATTCACAAGTAAACTGATCGGTTGGCACGTGAGCCGATCACTTCAACCCTTGAACTAGTCATTTCATCATGTTTCCCAATCACAATTGTATTGGCAATTATAATTTGATTAATGCAGAACATGATGTCAGCACTAATCTTTGATGCAATCAAATTGATTCATAAACCAGATGGCTCATCACATGAACTAGTTTTTTGAAGACCTTGAGCCGATTGATTCACTTTGTGAACCAGCTAGTTCATGCCCTGGTTCATCTAGAATTTATCCAATGCAAATTCCAATCAACCTGACACTTCAACCGATTTTTCTAACTCTTGAAACAATTGATTTAGATTTCAGTCAGTCAATTGTTGTCTAAGTCAAATACCTAAGCACTTTAGTAATCAAGTTAAACACCATTCATGAACAAACTCCCATTTCCAAGAGTATCCTAAGTGTATGATTTCCAAGAGTATCTTAAGTGTGTGACCCTATAGGTTCCAAGTTATGTTGGTAGTGTATGTCCATAACTAGTTTACGACACCACAAGCAATGGGAGGTATCCAGTAACACATCATTAATACCCAAGCAATTAGAGTATTAGAGAACAACTTCAACCTACAATCTGTGACTGGTGTTATAGTGTTGTATAGCTCCTTTTTCAGTGATATCCATATTGAACTCGAGGCATGGAATATTCATCCTATTCATCATTCAATCTCTATTCCTTGAACTAGAGCAGACTGTATAAGATATATGTAAGATCAATATAACATATTGACTCACATGTGCAAGGTCATGCATTTCTCAGTCTCGCTTATCAAGTGGCCAATATATCATACTCCTATAGGAGGGATAAATCCCACCTACATCACCTTCATGGCAACCATTATTCAAGGTCACAATGGATGATGTCAATGTACATTGAATGACATGTTATGAGTGTAGTGATTTTAGGTATAGTAACCACAATCACCACCAACACTATGAGAGATGATTCTGACTACCATGTAATGATTTCCATGTGTCACTCTCATGGTTGGTCTATCTGATACAATGTTCTCTAATAGGCGTCTATGTGTTTGGTTTGATATCACATATCATGAAGGATGAAATTCTATCATCAACCAACACACACTCTAGTCTTGTGTGTTATAACTATCAATTAACCTTCTATAATAAGAGCCGACTAGGGAAATAACAAGAAAATATATACTCTTGAAATCTATATGATTTCATTGTTCAAGTCATGAACCCGAAGACATACGTCATCGAGTAATATCATTCTCCAGACATTTATTATGTTACATCATTATCTCATAACTGAATAAAACATAATAAATTAAAAAAATGCCTTTCTTATTAAGCAAATCATTTACAAGATATGCCACTACAATCATCATATGATTTCATATGAGGGCATACGTACCAACATAAAAACCATATAGGTAATAGTTAGTAGGCTTACAATTTAATAATGTAACACATAACATACTTTGAATGAATCACAATACCTAATAACTATGTTATATGATACATTCCACCTCTATTGTTTAATTAAAAAGACAAGAAAAATGGTCTAAATGAAGTTACATTTACTTATTACACTATTATAAAAAATTCTTCCTCCTTATTGTTAAAATACGTGTGGAAACTTCACACCTAAAAGAATAAAATATTATTATAAATTTATTAGTGGTATTAATCACTCATATTCATTCTTGACATGTAATATGATTTCCTTTTTCTCAATTAAATGTGCAACCTTTTCATATGTAAAATTTTGCTAATAAATAAGTTGGTAAGATTTTGAGTAAAATTGTAATTCTAGATTGAAGTTGTGGACAACTTCATAGTTAGTGAACTATCAATACATGGTCATGAGCTTATACACTACTTTATGCATCTCATTTCACTACTATCATGTAAAAAGATCATCAGTCTTAGAAATTTCGTATACTTCATTTGATGTACATGTAAGACTTATCAGGTAATGGAATGCATCTCATATACATAGTTTATTCAATATCCATATATATACTTTATATAAATGTAAGTCCTTCTTAGTTATAAATATATAACCACATGTTATATCTTGTATACTCTTCCATTGGTTCCATTGGTTCACATGGTATCCAATATTAAGTGAATTTAGAGCCATATACATGATATTTTGTGTTTTGTCGACTCAATCGATTTCCATTTTGAAAGACTTAAAGTTTCCTCAGGTCATTGGTTCAAAATTATTTAACCATAAATAAATTGATAAGATACAAAATTGACCCATTTATAATGACAAATATTGAGTTTAATTTTTAAAATATTTTAAAATAAAGTTTATCATGTTATCTAGTAGGAGATAATAGATTTAATGAATTGGATGGACAAAGGTCATAACGGTATGAATGGTTTGGATTTTTGTAGTCACAACTGGGAGGTAGTGTTGACATTGGTTATTTAAATGTGATTTAGATTACTATGAGAATAGAACTTAGGTTAGATGGACCAACATAGATATATGACAATATAGAAAGGTTTTGAAATGGTCTCACTCTCAGATGGTGTCACTCCTAAATGATCTCACTCAACAAGTTTAAATGAAGTATACCGAATTTGTTAAGTAAACTTCTACAACTCCTGATTTCTTTGTCCGTGGTCTCCATTCCCCCAAATTTATGCATTGTGGTCAACATTGCTTGCTATTCGCTAAGCCACCATTTATACCGTTGTCTTTCACTATTGTGCCTGCCCCTGTCTCTGCCACTGAGTTTAGATGGGGAGAATAAAGTCAGCGAAAGTAACTACAAAGAAGGCACCGAGTAAGGGAAGTGGAAAAGTGAGAGCAGATGAAGACTTTGTAAAAAAACACTATGATGTTGTAGACAACATAGTAAAAGAAGTATTTGAAGATATTGTGCAAGGATATGTAACGAAAAGGGTGTCGAAAAGGACATGGAAAATGCTGCGAGGAAAAAAGCAAATGAAGGTAAGAAGAAGAGAGAAACTAGTAAGATGACTAGCACACTTGACAAGATTGTTGGAGATAAGAACACTTCAGGGAGATGACTGTACTGAAGAACATGTGGTTGCAGTGTGTGAAAATGTGGAACCAAAAATAGAACATGCTAAAGAAGAATTTTTCTAGAGAACAATTGGTTGCTGAACGTCAGAACAAAGAACTGGAAGTTAAAGAAGAATTGGTTGTTGAACGTCATCGAAGAACTGGAAGTTGCTAAAGAAGGATCTATTCCAAGATCAATAGAAGTAGAAGAATAGAACAGAAAGCAGAAGCAAACTCTAGAATAGAAAATGAATAGAAAAGGTAAAGAAAAGATTGTAGGAGAAGGTAATGTCATTCATATTTATACGAGTATATAGAAATGTAACTCATTGAACTAAAAAGTAACAATGCTAACCATAATGTAACTTTTAGCAAGCAAAGGGTATATCTGCAAATATAAAAGTAATTAATTCAACTATGAAGTAACTTGGTTAACAAAAAATATCTATTTCAACTAGAAAGTAACTTTGATAAAAAAAAGTAACTCATAGAATAGAAAAGTTTCCTTTTCAACTAAAAAGTACTTTAGCTAGAAAAAAGTAACATTCTGAAAGTAAAAAGTTACTCTATATATCGGTAGGTGAAAAATGTTAACAAAAAAGTATACGCGTGGAATAAAAAGTAACAATGTGAAAGGAAAAAATATGTGTGTGTGTGCTGGAAAGTAATATAGTAGACTGATAATAAAATATTTACACTCTACTCATTAAATTTATGTATATTTAAGTTAGCATAATCACATTAATATTTTTCACAATCACCTTCACTACAATGATAACTAAAAAGTAACTTCGATGTAACTCTATAAAACAAATAGTAACTCTATAAATAAAAAAAGTAACTACATCAAAACAAAAGTAACTATGACAAATAGAAATAACATGTTGAACTGAAAAAGTAACACTGCATAATGGAAAGTAAGTAGCTAAGAAAATTAATAGTAACTTTTTTTTATAGTTGTAGGTGCACAAAAGCTTTACCATAGATGCTACATCAATAGTTATAATATCATACAGAACAACTATTTGCTTAGCAAAAATAAAATGGAGATGATGAAGTAAACTACCTTTGTGAATTTGATATCCATGTCTCATCTTACTACAGATGTAGTTTTTTTAGAAGATTTGATCGATAAATTGAAGAAGCCAAATTCATGATAGCACTAGGGGTTGAAGCTAGGATGATAGTGGAGGATGTTGCAGTCATACTACATTCACCTAGTAGTGGTATGGATATAGTTTTGAGAAAAAAATCATAGATTGTAAAAACAATTTGGGAGGATTTGGCTCTTGCAAAAAGGATAGAAGATGAAAGTGGTCAAGGAGTAAAGAGAAGAAGAGAGAAGGATGTGTTACATATGGACAACTTAGGGAAGTTGTGGCAAGAATTTGTGAAGAATGATGCATAGGAAAACTACCAAAACATGTGCCGAGCATGGATGTTGTACATGTTGGCAACATTCATATTACCAGATACAAGCTACCGTGCCCCTCTTTTCCTTCTACACTATTTGGATGATGTAACTACAACATGGAAGTTAAATTGTCTAAGTTAGTCCATAGTCACATATTCAAGAGGATGAATGAATTAAGAGAGAATCTAAAAATGAGGAAAAGAGGGGAAAGTAGTAGAAGCACATTCTACACGATAGGATGTGTTATGTGCCTGTGTGTAAGTAACTTTTTGCATATTTTTTGTTACATTAAACTTCTCTATATGAAGATTTAAATTCTAAATTCTACTTTTCCTATCCACACAGGTCTGGGCTTATGAGATTACAGGAATAACAAAGCCAACGTTCCATGAAGCAAAGCCAAGGATAATGAAATGGGATGCTCCTGTTAGATAGATCAAGGATCTAGGCAGTTTAGAGACTAAAAATGTAAGAATGAGTGTCATTGAAGAGAAATACTATATAAATAAATATTAGAGATATATGATACATTGTTGACTTTGTACATAGGTTTTTATAGAGTGGAAGAAGGATTCCATTGATGATTGGGAAGATGCAAAAAGAGTAAAAGAATTGCCATTTTATCTTGTAGAAAATAAAGAAAAGAGTAAGTCATTAAGTAATATGTTACTTATATAAGATGGAATGAGGAGGGAATTCTCAAATAGCTTGGAGAATAGAGTAAAAATTCTTGAGGAAGAAATGAGACTACAGAAGGAAATATGCAATAGAATAGCACTAAAAGCTTTTTCTTCTTTAAGAGAAGAAAATGAGAAGTCAAAGAAAAGATTGGTAGAGGCTGAAGATGAAAATAGAAAGTGAAGGAAAGAATATGAAAATGACAAGCAGATAGAAGATGCAACTACATCGAATCCCAATTTCATTCAGAATGATAGTTGGGATTCAATTGATGTAATTGAACTTGGACAGAGGACAAAGGAACTGAGAAAAAAATTGTTGGATATGGACCAACATGGGACTAAAGAGGAAACACCAATACTAAGAAAACTTCATCTACTGAGAAAAGTAGTTGAGAAAAGGCACAAGAAAGGTTCAGTTACAATGGAGGAAGATGACAAAGACAAAGAACTAGAAGCCCAAACTATAGAAAATGTCCTAGAAGATTCAAAGCCTGTATAAGAAGATCCAACTAAAGAAAAAGATCCAACAGAAAAAGAAGAACTAGTAGAAAAAAAGATTTAGAAGAAGATGAAATAGAAAACATAATAATGGAGGTAGACTTGGAAGCTAAACTGAAAGAAGCAAAAATAAATTCTGATGAAGTTTAGAAGAAAACACCTAAATTTTTGAGAAAGAGGAAGAGGAAGATGCAGACGAGTATTGGGAGCAATGAGGAAAATATCCAGATAAGAAGGCATGCACATGTAACATGAAATCTTATAAAAGAAAGTGTATAAAATTTGTGTATCTTTTACAAAAACTACTAACATAAATTGCACTTCAAAAACAAGAAAAGAATTCCACATTCATCTATGAAGTAACTCTCTGAACTGAAAAGTAAATATGTGAAATGTAAATTAACTATGTGAATAGGAAGGTAATTGTGAGAATAGTAGAATAATATTATGGACTAAAAAAGTAATATTATGGACTGAATAGTAGAGTAACTATGAGAATATGTATTACAAAAACTACTAACATAAATTACACTTCACAATCAACAAAAGATATCCACATTCTTTGGATTGGAGCACTTCAAAACAAATGAAATCAAAGAGGATGTCTAGGAATTCATTGAGAACATTGACAAAGTGTAAGGAGTTGCTTTTTAAAATTCTATGAGTCACATGTTTAGTATAAATTAGTTGATCATTATTTAAATTCTATGTATCACATCTTTAGAATGAAACTTTTGGAAAAAATTAATAATGCACAGGTCAAGAAGAGAATGGATTTTTGGAAAAGACAATTGGTGCATGGGAATGGACCTATCAAAAATATTGTTTAAAGATAAGATGATGCAATCACCTGTAAGAAGTGAAGTTGTAAGTATTTATCATGATATTATAGATTTCTAACTGGTGATTTTGGATTTTCAGGTTATGGATTGCTTTGTGCAAATGCTGAAAGAAACAACAAGAAAAAAAAGGAAGAAGGGATTTTCATGGCATCATTTGAGCACTTATGCACTGGTAAGACAGACAAACTATCATACTAGATTACAACACTTACAACAAAAACACTAAGGGTTAGAACTATGCAATTTGTAATATTATTTTTACAGCAAAAGCTAGACATGATGGTGGAAGACATAACACTAAAGGAGATCGATATGCCATCACCTCTCTTCAATATACCTGACAAAGAATTTATGAAAATGGATTCAGTGTTTACAATACTTAACAATGACAATCACTGGCACTTTCTTGAAGCAAGTTTTAGAGATGGGGTGCACAGGTCTTATAATTCAATGTCAGGAAATTTCAAATCTAAGAAAGAAGTCATTAGATGGGTAAGAAAAAAACCAAATCTAAGAAAGAAATCATTAGATGGGTAAGAAAAAAAGCAACACTGTTAATAAAGAGCTGAATGAAATAGTATTGGTTACATTGTACTTAATAATGTTTTGTTTTGCAAGCAGGTGGGCTTCATTCAGGAGTTCTTCAAGGGGGTGCCACGGAGTGGAAGTCAACTATCTCAATGGACAATAGAGTACCCTAAGTGCCCCCTAGCAAGAAGATGATGATGTTGATTGTGGAGTCTACGATATGAAGTATCTTGAATGCTTAGTGAATGGAAAATAAATGAACTTCATGAGTAAATACATCGATGAAATTAGGACAGAGATCTTCCAAGAAATGATGAAAAGGGGAAGATTATAGCCAGTTAAAGAACATGCTAGAGATCAAGAAGAGTCTAAAGAAGGAGCAGGTGACAAGAAGAATGAAGATAAATCTGAGGATGTTGTGCCAAGCCTGAATACATGGCTTTTGTCAGATTAAGTACAACTTTTTGAGAACAATGTAGTAAAACAATGTGATTATGAAATGATGCTTGAGAAAATACATATGTAAATTCTATAAACTACAATTCTAGTCTAAAGTATATTTTAGGTTTAGCAAAAAATTATAGTTGGAGTCACGATTGAATAGGATTTCTATGGGTTAATGTTTATGGTTTGCTACTTTTTGTATGATGTTTGAACCTATTAGTTTGATGTTAGTTGAATGTTCTTGTAACTTTAGCTATCTGGTGTTCTGGTATAGATAATGATTGTGATCAACTTTAGTAGGTGATCATTCAATCTATGAAGTAACTATATGAATTTAAGAGTACGTATGTGAAATGTAAAGTAAGTACGTGAATAGGAAAGTAACTGTGAGAATAGTAGAGTAATATTATGGACTGATAATTAATTCTGTGTATTTTAAAGTAATTATTGGACATATAAAGTAACATTTGATCAAAAAAGTAATAAAAAGTTCTAAAATGTATATACTAAAGAATTCTTAATAAGTATGCAACTATCTAAACATAAAGTTGAATATTTTTCATACTATTGCGTATAAATAACAAAGTATGATCATTCCAGATATAAATTAACTATATAAACTAAAAAATAACTATGACAATCAATAAATAACAAAATGAAGTAACAAGTAACTATATCAACATGAAAGTAACATTGTGGATGAAAAAGTAACTATTGTATATTATTAAGTAACTTTGATCCACAAGAGTAATGTAAGCTTACACAATGTAAAAAATGTAATTCTTTCCCTTTTCAGAAAGGTCATGCTCAATTAGAATGGTCCCGTTATATATATCAGGTATATAACTAAAAATTATAACTTTCATTATGATTAACATGTTCATAAGGCTGAACATAAAAGTAAATATGACAAAGGAAAAGTAGTTCGTTGAAAACAAAAGTAACTATATAATGTATAACGTAACTTATTGAATTGGAAAATAACTAAACAAAAACAAAAGATAACTATGTAAATTCCAGCATGAATATCATATGTTTTTCTTAAGTTTGGGTCCACAAATGTGAAAAATGGTTTCATAAAGTAACAACAAGTGATTCTTGATAAAAATAAAACTATATCAAAATAACATTATACAATTATTATGTTGTAGATGTTAGAAAAAAAGATTTATATTTCTATTTATAAAGTAATTCTATTGATATTTTAGTAATTATATGAACTAAAAAGTAACATGCAAAACTCAAACGTAATTTGTGCACACAAAATGTTTCTTGTTGACTCAAAGAGTAACTATAAGGTACAAAAAATAACATTTTTAAATAAAAGTAAGTTTGTGATTGAACTACAAGAGAATGAGCCTGATCTTAAGAAAGGACTAGTTTGTAGCAAGAAAGATTTCTAAAATCTAATACTAAAATAATGGAAATAGGAGAAATGAATTCAGAAATCCAATATGTAACAAAAAAATGAAAGAACATATCACAAGGCAAAGAAACATTAGAAAATCTTTATAATAGATTTGAATTGTAGCTCCATAGAAAAGAGTAACATTTAAACTGAAGTCTAATCAAATGTGAGTTACAACTGTCACAGAGTCCATCTGAACAATTAAATTTACATCAAATTTTGATATGACTCACACACAAAATAATCGGATAATATTACATTAAAAACATGTCAATAATCAACTCCAATAGTAGAAGTAGTAGCAGCAGCAACAAATCCTCATCAAGAAGCCAACATCAGTAGAAACAGTAGTAGCAATAATATGGTGGAGTAGGGAGCATCATTACAGATCATCCAAGACAAGTAACATATCAATCAGGAACACCACAATCCAGAAAAGTATCTTTGTGAAAGCACAAAGATACTTTTGCAAGAAAGAAAGGAAGGATGGGGGAAAGAAGAACAAACTACTTTTGCAAGAAAGAAAGATGCATAACAAAGTTTAAGGGTTTAGAGTTATAAAACCCACCTTAGAATCTGATCTAGAGATCCAAGCTCCGTAGCTTTAATGGTGGCTTGAGCTCCAAGGGTCTTCCAAGGTCCTTTCTTCAAGAATTGGATGGAGAAGATGGCTAGAAGCAAGAGTTGTGTAAGGAATACTAGCAAACCAACCTTGTAATGGAATTTCCTCCATGAATCCGAGCTAGAAGATGACCAAACATACCTAGATCAACTTGGTCGTCCTCCTCTGCTCCTAACCTCTTCCTTAGTCAGCCCAAAGCAAAAGGATGAGAAGAGGAAATGAAGGGAATGATCCCTTGATTGTGGAAAGAGCTTGCTTATATATTTTTGGGCATATTTCCAAGGCAATGATAAATATTTCTTTTCTTTTACATCTATATCTTCCACGCCCCTCTCCTACTTCTTTGCCACGTTCCTCACTTCTCATAACATGCAAACTTATCTCTCAACCTTGGTTTAGAGGAAAATAAGCCAAACACTTTATTAAGTTATACATATATAAGGGTCATTTTGCATACATCTTGATTATTCAATTACAATGATTATCCTTCTTATATGGTTACTAAAGTGAGGTGCCCCCTCATTTTATTTACTCCACTTGATGCTAAAATGCATGAGATGTACCCTAGAGGGTATATTTTACATGTTGCACCCTATGTTTTGGGTAAATTGCACTTTACACCAAAGCTAGGTTTTAAAGTACAAGGATTGCTCTACAAGCTATATTTTGGTGTCCAAGCTTGAGGAATCCATATCACCACATCATATTCATTATTATGATGTATCATTATCATAGGAACATCTTAACATGTGCAATTTGCAAGTTAACCCCTCTAATTGGGTAATTTGCACATAGGTCCCTATTAAACAAAACAATCTTACAACATTGTTCAAAAAGGGCAGAAATGAAAATATAGATTCTTCTAAAGCTTTAATGACATATCAAGGGTTAAACACAAGCCTCTAATCATAATTTTAAGAAAAACACCTAGGGTTAGTTCATAACCCAGGTCAGGGGTGTTACAAATTATAAACCCCTAACAAGGATTTCGTCCCCAAAATCCCAGGAAAAGGAGGGACAGATTATTCATTAGTAAGGCCCTCAAGTTTCCACACATTATCTCAAAATTATGATGATATTATGGATTTGTAATTCACACAAAGTCCCTTTCATTAATTACTTCTTATCACTGTTTATGTTTGTGCAAAGCATAAACCCCTAACATAAGGTGTCCGTACTTTTGAAAGAAAGAAGCATAAAAGAACATTCTTCTAGTATCACCCAAGAATGTTTACCAAAAGAGAAACATACATACCTTAACACAGATAATTCACTCAAAAATCTTTTATTCATTTGAAACAACTCACTAAGAAAGTTTGCTAATCAATTAATTTGGAAATATTCACTGAGAAGATTCACTAAGCAATTTGTCTTGGAAGATTTCACTAAGTAAATTTACTAAGTATGTTGTCTCAAAAGCTTTCACTGAAGGAGTTCATTGAGTATGCTTACTAAGTATTTACTGAGGAAATTCACTGAGTATGTTCACTAAGTATGTTTACTAAGTATATTCACTAAGTATTCACTGAGGAAATTCACTGAGTATGTTCACTAAGTATGCTCACTAAGTATGTTCACTAAGTATTCACTGAGGAAATTCACTGAGTATGTTCACTAAGTATGGTCACTAAGTATGTTCACTATGTATTCACTGAGGAAATTCACTGAGTATGTTCACTAAGTATGCTCACTAAGTATGTTCACTAAGTATTCACTGAGGAAATTCACTGAGTATGTTCACTAAGTATGTTCACTAAGTATTCACTGAGGAAATTTACTGAGTATATTCACTAAGTATTCACTTAGTAAGTTCACTAAGTATATTCACTAAGTATTCACTAAGGAAATTCACTGAGTATATTCACGAAGTATATTCACTGAGGAAGTTCACTAAGTATTCACTAAGAAAGTTCACTAAGTGTTCACTGAGGAAATTCACTGAGTGTGTTCACTAAGTATATTCACTAAGTATTCACTAAGAAGATTCACTGAGTATGTTTATTTAGAAGTTTCACTTAGCTTTTCTCATTAATTTCCTTATACTCTCTAGATTGTTTCAGAATAATTACCTAATCAGAGTAATAAAAAAGATAAAAATCTAAGAGTTTCATACTTACCTTATCTACAATAACCATATACCTAGCCAGGGTATATAAGTACTGAGATTAAGTAGTACGTATTTTACTTATCATCATATTCCTCACTTTTCATATCATTATACACACATGATTTACCATACTAGATTATTCTTCAGGTATCACATCTATATCTCATCTTTTAATACACAATTAAGGGAGATTATAATTTGTTTTAAAGAATACTGATTAAGATATAAGTTCTTATCTCCCTTGTGTCCTTCTAGGACTTAGTCAAAGGAATTCAAAAATAGCTAATTTTCATATCTTTAACACATAGAATCCTGATATGAAATATCAAAACAAAATTTATTTCATCTGACCTGTCTGGGACGTCTGTCCACGTTCTCTATTATTATATTGCCTCCCTTGTGAGCCTTGCAGACTTTGTCCTTGAGGTTGAGTCATTATTGTATTCCTGTCTAGACAATCCTTTGCCAGATGTCCCAGTTGTCTACATTGGTAACAGATCCTGGGTGCAAAGTGTCTATACGGTCCAGTTACCGATGTTGATGCTATGTCGGAGGGTCTTCTTGGTATACTACTATGATCCCTACTTCCACTTGACATCCATTGTGTCTGGGTAGGAAATCCTGATATTGCTATCGGTATAGAAAATCTTAGCTTCTTAAAACTTTCAGGCCTTTGATCTTGAGGTTGGGTGTACATCTTCTTACTACTTGTATGTTGTTTCTCAATTTCTGACCTCTCTATCATTCTTATTGACTCCACAAAGGTGGCAAACCTTTCTGTGATGGAGTGGATTTTTGAAATCTATAAATCTCCAATAAAATATTAGGATCCATATCTGAGTTACAATGAGAGTTCCAAGTGTTTTGGTAAAGTGGAGATGTTGAATGAGAATTATATAATGATTAATATCTCTCTTTATATGCCTTCTCGAGGAATTTAATTGAATGGTCTAGCAATTGAGTTTTGGCACCACATTCGTGTATAAGGTACCTTGAGTAGTGAGGAAGCTATGGTTAATTCATGGTGGCTATTGGAGGACCCAAGAGGAAGTTGTTCAAGTTCGAATATGATAAGATAATGTATGCTATTAAGGATTTTACATACTTAAGTTATTGGTCATTACGATGTGTCACACAACCTTGGACAGCTGATGCTTGTAGTGTGCTGATGCCACGGATTGACTCATGGTGCGGACTTCATCTCGGCCATACATGGATGAATGACGACTCAATTGTACCTTGTACCCTGCGGTTATGGTCTTGCCTTTAGGTGAGAGCCACAACGTCGTCCACTTGTTGAACGTGGGCTGTGATGTATATCGTGGTAGGTTGTTTAAACGAGATCCTACACCATGATCAAGGTTCGTGGGTGAGAGCAGTTTTGACTACGTTGGATCAAATCATTGCATACAGAACAGAGACGAGGGAGGGAGTCCCACCTCACCATCTTCACTGCCTCCCCACCCACATGCATAGACCGTCAGGAGTCATAGAATGAGAAGAAGGAAGAGAGACGAGGAGGAGATCTCTTCCTGATCTGCAGGTGGTAGGCTTGAGGAGTAACGATTGCAACCCCGCTCAAGCAATGATCATGAGAAAGGAGGAGCCGCGAAGCGCTAGGTGCATAGATCAGACCTTGCCGATGGTGGAAATCACAACAAAGATAGCGGCGGGTAGTGGTGGCTGAAGAAGTTTGAACAAAGAAGCCTCGCAGCGGCGGCCTGCATAAGGGAGAGACGGCGGCGGCCATGAGACGGAATTAAAGGAGCAACGCCCGAGCAGAGAGCCATGGGCGGCTGGGCTCCTAGCGGCGAGGAAGATGCAGGCCGCAACGAGGAGGCGGCACCTACTGCTCCCACACCGAAGACTAGATCCTTGCACGGAAGTGTCGAGTAGAGAGCGTAGGAGTCTTGAAGGCGGAGTTGATGGGGCCGGATCTCGTCACTGGAGCTGGGCCAGGCGGCGACGCACGCAGCGGAACAGGGAGCCGCACGATGGCGGGGCTCGTGCAGAGCCCAGGGCGGCTGCTTGTTCTGTCGGTGTCCTCCCTTGCGGCGACGCCCTTAGGATCTAAACCGCAGAGCCCAGGCAGGCGACGGTCGTGTCTCGAGAACCTGGAAGATCGTGATGGCTTACCGGAGCAGAGCCCTCACGGCGGAGGCAGGCTCACACTCGCGTGAAGGGTGAGTCGCGAGAAAGAAGAAGCCCAGCTTGGTTCAGGGACAAACCATCAGCAAACCGGCTAAACCACTAGACCAAACCTAGTGCACAGTGAACCAACCCTAAACCGGCCCAAGCCAACAAGGGAAGCGCCGACCCCTAGTGGCCACGTGGTGGCACACCACTGGCTCGTAAAAGGTAAATACCCAATAAACTCACAGATCTTAGATAATTCATATAAAATAGCTCGTTTGTCAGAAAAATACAAATAGTATACCGAAATTCTCAGAAAAATGTTTAGAACCACATGAAATCTTAATAATAGTCTTTTGATTCTTAAATCTCAGTGATATCATGAAAGATGTGTAATGCTTGTTTAGTGGATAATAAATAGCAAATGATGTTCTAAAATTATGGGAAAATGCCAGTAACTCCATAATAATGTTTTTAACCCATATGATGTCTGTAATCATGATGTTGATGTATGAAATCATGTAATTTGCATAATATGTCTAATTAGGGCTTATAACCCTAAATAAAATGTAATATATGCACACATGCTCAATAAATGATTAAATTCACAGAGTAAGATCATATCAGTATATGGAACCTCAGTTTTATTTATGAGATCATAATGATGAACAAAATCCATGTTATATGAAGATGAATCTTAATACATGGCTTTAAACCCTAATCTCGATTAATGGTGTAACCTAGGGTTAATTAATGTGCACAAAAATGCTATGGAAGATAATGTTCAGATAATGGACCATAATCTGTAAAATGACATCAGTAAGATAATTCTAAGTCAAGAAGACAAGTAATAAGGTATATATCCTAATGAGATAAGCAAACCCTAATATGAACACGTTTAGGGTTAAGATGAGATGTATGATGATGAGAACCTGATGATAGTATGTAATCTTATCTTAATCAGGTTTGACCAAGATATAGATGACATCAGGAGTATATGTGATGATTAGGATGTCTCTTTGGAAGGTACGCTATTACCTCTTACTTGGCTTATTATACAATATGCTTGTGTTATATGAGTAGTAAAGACTTGGCATATGGTATTGATTGAAATGATTGTTCTTGCATGATATGTTGCTCGATTTTCAATACTTATGGCTATGAACACCTGCAAACATAATATAGATGTTCCATCATAAGATAGCTCATAAACCACTAGGTGGTAGAGCACATGCATAATGATCACAAGCCACTAGGTGGCAGATCATATGATGTTTGTATAATGATCACAAGCCACTAGGTGGCAGATCATAAGGCCTAAAGACGTCAAAGCCACTCGGTGGAAGACGCACGAGACGTATGATGGAAATGTACTTAAAATATGTGTTCTCTTTTGTTAATGAATATCTCTATGCAAGTATACGCTTTTCTTATATTCTTCTGTTACTGCCAAGTATATTAGTTTTATCTTATTGCCAAGATATGATGAGAGGTAAATAAAAGACACGTAGGCGTACTCAGTACAATATTCATGAAATATTGTGCTGACGTGTACCGCATGTAATCTTTTGTTTAGGTTGTGGTTATGCTCTTGAAGATCCAGGATGTGAGAGTTGTGTGGCGAGCTGATGTACAGGTGGACCTGTTGTCTTTAGATCTTGTTGTTTAGAATGTAGTACATGTATATGTATAGTTTATCTTTCAATGTGTAATATCAAATGTTGTAACAATTCATGTTGTAATTATATGTTGAATGGTGAACATGTGTGGTGGTTTGTTTATTGTTCATGTGCACGTGCTACTGATTGTTTCCTTCTGACTCCCTTGATTTTCTTCTTCTTAGCCTAGTGTGTGGGGTTTAAATTGGGATTCTCGCTGAGGTGAGGGTTTCAATTTAGACGTCGCACATCAGATTAAGTTTTAGAAAATCCGGGGACGTCACAGGTGGTATCAGAGCATGAACAATAGCAAAGCCAGACATTTTCTCACTATGCAACTGAAAATTGAAGAACCTTGAACTTAATAATCTTTAGGGTTAGATTAGTCGTCTTTTTGAGACTAGATCTGACCTAGCCTCTAGGTTAGCACCTAGATGTCCGAGAACTAGGCCTAGACTAGTGCTTGTTGTATAGCAAGTCCTTAGATGACGTTCTTTCCTTGTAGTGCAGCGGTATGGGACGTTGCACTATTTGGAAATGGCGTGCATCAAGGGAAGAGAAACCCTAGACATATGGCGCTCGTTGTCTAGAGTAGCTACACTAGTCTACACCATGTTCTCACCCTTTTCACTAGTTTTCATGACACTGGACTCTCTACTATGTGTGGGACACTCGTTTTCAGGTTTTGGTTTTTGATTCCAAACGGATCGAACCTCGATAGTTTTCTCTGACGTTTGTTTTATCGGAGAAAAACTATATAATATTTTAATATGTATATGTATTACAAAATGTGTCCCCACACATGTACGAGTAGGAGGTGGTCATGCAACCTAAGTGAAAGTGATGACATCAGTCTAGAAGAGAGAGTAGTTCTAGATTAGATGTCTAGAGCCTTGTTTGGAATATATGATAGACGAAATAGATGATATAAGTTTTGATGATATGATGTAAGTCTTATATAGATGATATAAGATAGTTTATGATAATCTATGTTTGTCTTTGAGGACCGAAGTTCAGTTTTGAGGATTTGAGATAAGTTTTGATGATGCAAGTATGAGTTCTTTTATGAGATAACATATGTTAAGTTAAGATAGGTTGTGAGTCAGCATGAGCCTCAAGCGCTTTCACAAAGGAGGGCCTCTAGTGTTAGGACCAGTTTTGGGGTTAACTCCAGAGAGAGTGAGACCCATTGGGAGAAGGTCAGAGAACCTAAACTCCAAGATATGAAATTATGAGATATGTGATATGATATGTCCTAAACTAGACTACTCCTGAGTGATTGAGATGAGTTGCTTTATGCATGATTCCTATAGTCTTCTTGAACCCTAGATGTCCTTGGGAAGACCAAACCCTAGAGATAGAGAGAGGCTCGTTATATGTGAACTTGAATATGAGTGCCTGCCATCTGGGTGAGGGAGAGAGCCCAAGACCCTGGAGGAGGTAGCTATGTTAGTTTCTGTGAAGCCTCATGCTCGGGTTGGTGGTTTCCCGCATAAGAATCTAGTGTTGTATATAAGAGAGTTTTGGGTAACCATGTTTCATGGGTAAAAGCTGAGAAGAGAATGTCATAGAATGTTTCAGTTTGTGCTTTGTGGCTAGATCTTATGAAGTTGATCACTAGTGCCAATGAGGTGATCCGAGAACCCTAGACCAAGAAGAAAGACAAATTATGTGCTTATGAGATACTCATAGGTTTGAGTTAGCTCAGAGAGACTAAGCATGGCAATACCCTCATGATATGGGATAGGAGAACCTCAGTTGGACTAGATGAAGTTTTGATATATGTTTGACGAGCCACTTGTATAAGTTGTTCAACCATGATATAATACCTGTAGAGATGTGATCTAATCTTGAGATGTGATATATAGACATGATATGATGGAAATCTAGAAATGGTTTAATAGATATCAAGGCATAATTGGTTAACCACGTACATGCATAATGATGATTAATGTGAAATTGTTGTTTAATATTGTGATGAATTCACTCATAAATGTTACAATTTAGTATGAACAATGAAATAAGATCATATCAATGAAACATGTTACATGAGACGCTAATCTTAGCGCTTAATAAAGATGAAAAATATAGTTTGACAGTTACCACAACATAATGTTGATGACACCTTGATAATGGGTTAACTTGAGTTAATCTTACTAAATCCTTTAGAACATGGAATATGATGTGAAAACCCTAATGCATGGCTAAAGATAAGGAAGAAAACCTAACATATGAGATATGTCATGATGTAACCTAAGTTTCTAAACCTTGAGTTTAACCTTGAATGGAGTGTTTGTGCACCAAGATGGTTGTAAACCCCTAATAGTGCTTGGGATACATGGTTATAGGTAACCTTTGCGGATATGTTACACGTAGAATAGTGTCAACATGTGGATGAGCTCAAGATAAGGTTTTCCCTCGAAGTATGAGTATGGTTTACTTTCGAGGACGAAAGTTCTTTTAAGATGTATATGATGTGACGAAGTGGATTTTGGTTTAATTTCGAGGACGAAATATCTTTCAAGGTGAGTAGGATGTGATGGAGTGGATTTTTGAAATCTATAAATCTCCAATAAAATATTAGGATCCATATCTGAGTTACAATGAGAGTTCCAAGTGTTTTGGTAAAGTGGAGATGTTGAATGAGAATTATATAATGATTAATATCTCTCTTTATATGCCTTCTCGAGGAATTTAATTGAATGGTCTAGAAATTGAGTTTTGGCACCACATTCGTGTATAAGGTACCTTGAGTAGTGAGGAAGCTATGGTTAATTCATGGTGGCTATTGGAGGACCCAAGAGGAAGTTGTTCAAGTTCGAATATGATAAGATAATGTATGCTATTAAGGATTTTACATACTTAAGTTATTGGTCATTACGATGTGTCACACAACCTTGGACAGATGATGCTTGTAGTGTGCTGATGCCACAGATTGACTCATGGTGCGGACTTCATCTCGGCCATACATGGATGAATGACGACTCAATTGTACCTTGTACCCTGCGGTTATGGTCTTGCCTTTAGGTGAGAGCCACAACGTCGTCCACTTGTTGAACGTGGGCTGTGATGTATATCGTGGTAGGTTGTTTAAACGGGATCCTACACCATGATCAAGGTTCGTGGGTGAGAGCAGTTTTGACTACGTTGGATCAACTCATTGCATACAGAACAGAGACGAGGGAGGGAGTCCCACCTCACCATCTTCACTGCCTCCCCACCCACATGCATAGACCGTCAGGAGTCATAGAATGAGAAGAAGGAAGAGAGATGAGGAGGAGATCTCTTCCTGATCTGCAGGTGGTAGGCTTGAGGAGTAACGATTGCAACCCCGCTCAAGCAATGATCATGAGAAAGGAGGAGCCGCGAAGCGCTAGGTGCATAGATCAGACCTTGCCGATGGTGGAAATCACAACAAAGATATCGGCGGGTAGTGGTGGCTGAAGAAGTTTGAACAAAGAAGCCTCGCAGCGGCGGCCTGCATAAGGGAGAGACGGCGGCGGCCATGAGACGGAATTAAAGGAGCAACGCCCGAGCAGAGAGCCATGGGCGGCTGGGCTCCTAGCTGCGAGGAAGATGCAGGCCGCAACGAGGAGGCGGCACCTGCTGCTCCCACACCGAAGACTAGATCCTTGCACGGAAGTGTCGAGTAGAGAGCGTAGGAGTCTTGAAGGCGGAGTTGATGGGGCCGGATCTCGTCACTGGAGCTGGTCCAGGCGGCGGCGCACGCAGCGGAACAGGGAGCCGCACGATGGCGGGGCTCGTGCAGAGCCCAGGGCGGCTGCTTGTTCTGTCGGTGTCCTCCCTTGCGGCGACGCCCTTAGGATCTAAACTGCAGAGCCCAGGCAGGCGACGGTCGTGTCTCGAGAACCTGGAAGATCGTGATGGCTTACCGGAGCAGAGCCCTCACGGCGGAGGCAGGCTCACACTCGCGTGAAGGGTGAGTCGCGAGAAAGAAGAAGCCCAGCTTGGTTCAGGGACAAACCATCAGCAAACCGGCTGAACCACTAGATCAAACCTAGTGCACAGTGAACCAACCCTAAACCGGCCCAAGCCAACAAGGGAAGCGCCGACCCCTAGTGGCCACGTGGCGGCACACCACTGGCTCGTAAAAGGTAAATACCCAATAAACTCACAGATCTTAGATAATTCATATAAAATAGCTCGTTTGTCAGAAAAATACAAATAGTATACCGAAATTCTCAGAAAAATGTTTAGAACCACATGAAATCTTAATAATAGTCTTTTGATTCTTAAATCTCAGTGATATCATGAAAGATGTGTAATGCTTGTTTAGTGGATAATAAATAGCAAATGATGTTCTAAAATTATGGGAAAATGCCAGTAACTCCATAATAATGTTTTTAACCCATATGATGTCTGTAATCATGATGTTGATGTATGAAATCATGTAATTTGCATAATATGTCTAATTAGGGCTTATAACCCTAAATAAAATGTAATATATGCACACATGCTCAATAAATGATTAAATTCACAGAGTAAGATCATATCAGTATATGGAACCTTAGTTTTATTTATGAGATCATAATGATGAACAAAATCCATGTTATATGAAGATGAATCTTAATACATGTCTTTAAACCCTAATCTCGATTAATGGTGTAACCTAGGGTTAATTAATGTGCACAAAAATGCTATGGAAGATAATGTTCAGATAATGGACCATAATCTGTAAAATGACATCAGTAAGATAATTCTAAGTCAAGAAGACAAGTAATAAGGTATATATCCTAATGAGATAAGCAAACCCTAATATGAACACGTTTAGGGTTAAGATGAGATGTATGATGATGAGAACCTGATGATAGTATGTAATCTTATCTTAATCAGGTTTGACCAAGATATAGATGACATCAGGAGTATATGTGATGATTAGGATGTCTCTTTGGAAGGTACGCTATTACCTCTTACTTGGCTTATTATACAATATGCTTGTGTTATATGAGTAGTAAAGACTTGGCATATGGTATTGATTGAAATGATTGTTCTTGCATGATATGTTGCTCGATTTTCAATACTTATGGCTATGAACACCTACAAACATAATATAGATGTTCCATCATAAGATAGCTCATAAACCACTAGGTGGTAGAGCACATGCATAATGATCACAAGCCACTAGGTGGCAGATCATATGATGTTTGTATAATGATCACAAGCCACTAGGTGGCAGATCATAAGGCCTAAAGACGTCAAAGCCACTCGGTGGCAGACGCACGAGACGTATGATGGAAATGTACTTAAAATATGTGTTCTCTTTTGTTAATGAATATCTCTGTGCAAGTATACGCTTTTCTTATATTCTTCTGTTACTGCCAAGTATATTAGTTTTATCTTATTGCCAAGATATGATGAGAGGTAAATAAAAGACACGTAGGCGTACTCAGTACAATATTCATGAAATATTGTGCTGACGTGTACCGCATGTAATCTTTTGTTTAGGTTGTGGTTATGCTCTTGAAGATCCAGGATGTGAGAGTTGTGTGGCGAGCTGATGTACAGGTGGACCTGTTGTCTTTAGATCTTGTTGTTTAGAATGTAGTACATGTATATGTATAGTTTACCTTTCAATGTGTAATATCAAATGTTGTAACAATTCATGTTGTAATTATATGTTGAATGGTGAACATGTGTGGTGGTTTGTTTATTGTTCATGTGCACGTGCTACTGATTGTTTCCTTCTGACTCCCTTGATTTTCTTCTTCTTAGCCTAGTGTGTGGGGTTTAAATTGGGATTCTCGCTGAGGTGAGGGTTTCAATTTAGACGTCGCACATCAGATTAAGTTTTAGAAAATCCGGGGACGTCACACTTTCTCTGTTCTCTAAGGCAGACATAGGAGTGGCTAGTTCAACGTTCAATCCCTTTTCAAAACGTCGAATTCTTTCTTCATCACTAACTGCCATCTGTGGACAAAACCGCAACAACTCCATGAACATAGCTTCATATTCGCTAACGTTCATCTGTCCTTGTGTGATATTCTCAAATTGAGAGATCTTCTCATCTAGATACGTCTTAGGGAAGTATCTATTGATGAATTCTCATCGGAATACCTCCCATCCTATTTCTTCTCCTGGTCTCTTATCCTCCTCTATCATCCACCAATTACCAACACTCCCTTTTAGGAGGTATACCACATGTTTTACCTTTTCAGCTTCAGGAATATCAAGGATCCTGAAAGCCTTTTCCAGCTCTGTCAACCATAGATCAGCATCTGCTGGGTCAATGTACCAGCATAGTCTATGGCTCCCACCTGGCGAAGTCTCTCAAAAGTCTTGCCGGCTCCATAACCTTCCTGATGGGCTGGTGCCCTAGGTGCAGATGGTGGCACCCTATCTGCTATGTGTGTTATGGCTGTCAGGAATTTATCAAATAAAGCATGGAGAGTTGGGTTTTCTATCTCAGCTGGGTCAATCTGGGGTTGTTCATGTACATGCCCCTCCCTATTCTGGTCTCCTGCACCTCCTCCTGGTGCAGCAATACTGCCCTCAGCAGTATGCTCTTCATGTGGTCCAGACATCTTCAAGTTCTTCTTCTCCTATTAGAGCAGAAGATACTATCAGATAATCTGGAAAACACTTAGAACAGACTCAACAACCTTAGTCCTATGTCTCTGTAGACTCAGCGAACCTAGAGCTCTGATACCACTAATTGTAACATCTATCTCGAGAAAACAAGAGTAACTAATACGGAAACGTTCACTAAGCAGTGGATTACCAAAAATCACTAAAAATTAAAACTTTTTGTGAAGAGATCTTTAAATGGTAAAGCTTTTTCATAAAGCAACATGATAAGTTATTTACAAACTGATCCATCAGTACATCTCTGTAAGGTCGTATCTCGAGATTACAATCATCAACTACCATGTTAACTATATAAGGCAAGATACATAAATCTCGAGGTACTGGACCAAAAACTCGAAAGCACTAACTGTTACTCCGAGGACCTAAGAGTACAGAGACGACACATAGGACTCTAACTATATCTATACTTGGCATAACAACCAGTGTCTCCACCTGAAACTTCACTGCTATCCCTGGTACTGTTGATGCTGTCCTTCAGCTATTGAAGTATTTCTGCCTCCTCGCCCACGTCCACCTAAAAAAATATGTTTCCCACGGGGTGAGACAATTATAAAATTGTGCCAGCAAGAGATATAACTCTTCTCCAGAAACATAATTATTGCAGCTTAAGAGAATAAATGTACACAAAGAAGTTATATTTGTCTGGGAGTGGTTAAAACAATGTTTAACAGATTAAACCATTCTTCCTATTAATGCAATACAGCTATAATTTGATAAACCCATATGTCATTTATCTTTTAAGAAATAGAAGAACATGTATGTCATTTATTTACTATAAAATCATTATTAAAACACTAACTTTCTTCAGACTTAGATCATATATCTAATGTCTGACATTATTATTGGGGAGTCATGGCCTGTAGCCATACTTTTTATCACAAAGTGTTAGGATCTCAATTCCTCAACTTATCAAGTACCTTTCTAAATTTATCATCATGATTATAGAATCTAGATACTTGAACTCATAATTTACCATTCACTAGGTATCATAGCATATCATTATACTTGAAGCATATAAAGTAATTTCAATACATAAGATATCATAATCCTTACCTGGATATGATCACCTCTTTATGAAAACCTGCATGATCAATATTTACTACTAACATGCATATTGTATCATAACAACACAATACATGTTCTTCTCAAGTTATATATATGTGATACCATGGCCGTGCTACCTTGCACAGTCATGCAACAAAGGACTCACCACGACCGTGTCATAATATCACTGCTGGTTTCTAGGGTTAGGATTCTCATTTAATCCAAAAAGAGTTATTCAACCTCTTAACTAGATTAGGAATAGTGATTCCTATCTCATTTCTCAATCATGGAGTTTCATGCTTAAAAACATAACTCAGAATTAGGGTTACTTGTTCATATCATCACATCTCCCTAGATTAGGGTTTACTATTCACATAGCATCACATTAACCTAGATTATGGTTTACTATTCACATAGCATCACATTACCCTATATTAGGGTTTACTATTCACATAGCATCACATTACCCTAGATTAGGGTTTACTATTCACATAGCATCACATTACCCTAGATTAGGGTTTACTATTCACATAGCATCACATTACCCTAGATTAGGGTTTACTATTCACATAGCATCACATTACCCTAGATTATCATAACACTTGCTACTAAGTGACATATAAGCATCAAGTCATCTAACAACATGACCTTGATTGAAGCAATGTATATACTTTTCAGATATCATTACTCTAAAAGCTTATAATTGTTTTCAAGGAATATGACATCATAACTCTTACTTGGCTATAATTACCTCTTGCTAACAACCTGCATGACTAATATAATTGAAGATATGCATATATAACAATATCAGTACAATACCAATTCTTTTCAATTTATTTATGGAACACCACGGCCGTGCCACCTTGCACGGTCATGCAAAGTAAGGTTACCACGGCCGTGCTCCCTTGCACGATCGTGCAAGTTAAGGCTACCACGACCGTGCTCCCTTACACAGTTGTGCTACAGAAGATCATTACATGATTCATATATATATATATATATATATATATGTATTCTAATATTTCATTCTATCAACTTGATTAGGTCACATCAACCCTTCAATCAAGTACATACTACTATGGTTAACATAGTGTATCAAGCTATTAATCCTATAAACAATTAAGAATTCTCCCTTTAATTGGTACTAATTAGTTAGGTACTACTAGGGTTTCAACCATTGTGCCTTCATTTTTTGTCATTACTAATCATAATTGGATCAATAGAACATTCATCATCTTAATTCCCAAGGATTCAATCACATTGGACCTCCATTACATAAGGTATCCAATTGAATTAGGGTTTCCAATGTTGATTACTTCAATCATTGAATTCATGGAACCAATCATCAATTGGACCTATACTCATACCTCAATTGAGTTTAATAGGTCAACCTTCAACTGATTTGACCCTCAATTAACCCTCAATTGACCATCAATTAGGATTTAAATCAATTGAATTACGGTTTCGAATCAATAACCCTTCAACATATTTCAATGTGGGTCTAATTGATTTGAACCCATTGAACCATCATTCAATTTGGACATGTCCTGATCCCAAACGGTCTTGGGATCATTTGTATGACCTCCAAACGGTCTTGAGACCGTTTCACCATCAAATCATCAAAATCCAGGTCAACCAATTAAGGTTTGGATCGTTGGATTGATCAGCAAAACAACAATTGATTACAGTCCAACTTAGTATCATTGGATCATCAATTGCTTAACCATACTCACCCCTAGACCTCCAAATGGTCTTGGGTGACCTCCAAACGGTCTTGAGACCGTTTGGATGAGTTCCAAATGGTCTTGAGACCGTTTGGCTCACCCAACCCTTGGATTCTAGTGAAAAATCATTAGGGTTTGAGCTATTGAGTTGATCATCACAACAACAATTGATTGCTTTGTAATTGGGTACCTTTGGACCTTCAATTGGTCAACTATACTTAACCCCAGACCTCCAAACGGTCTTGGGTGATCCCCAAACGGTCTTGAGACCATTTGGGTGATCCCCAAACGGTTTTGAAACCGTTTGGGTCAATCAACCCAAAACAATCAACTCATTTCAATGCAAAACCAACACTTAGCCGATTAGGGTTAACACCATATCTTTTGTCCTTCAAACACTTAACCATATCCAACCCTAGACCTCCAAACGGTCTTGGGTGACCCCCAAACGGTCTTGAGACCGTTTGGGTGATCCCCAAATGGTTTTGAAACCGTTTGGGCAAGAAAACCCAAAAAGTCAAATCAATCAAGTTGAAAGTCAGCACTTAATCCAATTAGGGTTTACCTAATTGATTAGCCTTCAACTCATGATTCCTTTGGAATTAACCTATCAAATTTGGTGAGTTATTAATCAACATAATTATGAACAGGAATATAAAACGGTCAACGCTTGGTCAATGCCCTCAAATGGTTTAGAAACCGTTTTCCCAAAAAGTTCAATTAATCAAGCTGAAAAATCAGCACTTAATCCATTTAGGTTTATCTAATTGATTAGCCTTCAAATCTCGATTCCTTGGGAGTTAACCCATAAATTTGGTGGGTTATTAACTAACATAATTATGAACAGGAATCTCAAACGTTCAACGCTTGGTCAATGCCCTCAAACGGTTTTGAAACCGTTTTCCCAAAAAGTTCAATTAATCAAGCTGAAAAATCAACACTTAATCCATTTAGGTTTACCTAATTGATTAGCCTTTAACTCATGATTCCTTGGGAGTTAATCACTCAAATTTGTAGGGTTATTAACCTACATAATTATGAACAGAAATATCAAACGGTCAACGCTTGGTCAACTCAGCCAAATGGTCTTGGAGACCGTTTTCTCCAACCGACCTTGAGAAACCGTTTGCCCTTCAAACGGTTTTGCAAACCGTTTGCCCCAAACCGTTTGGCCAAAACTGGGGGGGGGGGGCAAGACCGTTTGATAAAGTAACATTGGTAATCACACCCATATTCTTCTACCTCCAGATCAAGGTCTGTTCTTTGTGGTTTTTTTGCAAGAAAGCAGGGAAGGATGGGGGAAAGAAGAACAAACTACTTTTGCAAGAAAGAAAGATGTATAACAAAGTTTAAGGGTTTAGAGTTATAAAACCCGCCTTATAATCTGATCTAGAGCTCCAAGATCGGTATCTTTAATGGTGTCTTGAGCTCCATGGGTCGTCCAAGATCCTTTCTTCAAGAATTGGATGGAGAAGATGGTTAGAAGCAAGAGTTGTGTAAGGAATACTAGCAAACCATCCTTGTAATGGAATTTCCTCCATGAATCCGAGCTAGAAGATGACCAAACTTACCTAGATCAACTTGGTCGTCCTCCTCTGATCCTAACCTCCTCCTTAGTCGGCCCAAAGAAAAAGGATGAGAAGAGGAAATGAAGGGAATGATCCCTTGATTGTGGAAAAAGCTTGCTTATATATTTTTGGGCATATTTCCAAGGCAATGATAAATACTTCTTCTCTTTTACATCTATATCCTCCATGCCCCTCTCCTACTTATTTGCCACGTTCCTCCCTTCTTATAACATGCAAACTTATCTCTCAACCTTGGTTTAGAGGAAAAGAAGCCAAACACTTTATTAAGTCATACATATATAAGGGTCATTTTGCATACATCTTGATTATTCAATTACAATGATTATCCCTCTTGTATGGTTACTCAAATGAGGTCCCCCCTCATTTTCTTTACTCCACTTGATTCTAAAAAGCATTAGAGGTACTCTAGAGGGTATATTTTACATGTTGCACCCTATGTTTTGGGTAAATTGCACTTTACACCAGAACTAGGTTTTAAAGTACCAGGATTGCTCTACAAGCTATATTTTGGTGCCCAAGCTTGGGGAATCCATATCACCACATCATATTCATTCTTATGATGTCTCATCATCAGAGGAACATCTTAACATGTGCAATTTGCAAGTTAACTGTGACGTACACCCACCATCATTTAAGATAACAAGCGTCGTCGCCTGTAACAAAACATTGCGGAAGCGAATCATTTGTAGCGGATTAGCAAAAATCACTAAAAATTAAAACCATTTGCAAAGAGATCCATTCATAGGAAAACTCTTTCATTCGGAACCAAAGTAAAACTTTACATCCTGGTTCATATATACATCTCATGTACTATTAATTCTCGTGGAATACAAACATCAACTACTCTGTCTTAACTGTACATAGGTAGTATAAAACCCTCGAGGCTTAAAGCCAAAATCTCAGATCAAATCTTCAAAACATTACTCCTAGGACCCGAGAGTACAGAGATGACTCATAGGACTATCTATATACAACTTGACAGCTCATATCCCCACATGGGATTTACTACTGTCTCTACTACTGCTGCTGCTGCTCTTCCTCTGTAATAGGTTCTTTGCCTTTTTGTCGGCGGTTACCTAAAAATGTTGATCCCTCAAATTATGAACAGGAATCTCAAACGGTCAACGCTTGGTCAATGCCTTCAACTCACGATTCCTTTGGAGTTAATCCCTAAAATTTGGAGGGTTATCAAATAACATAATTATGAACAGGAATCCAAAACGGTCCACCCTTGGTCAACACACTCAAATGGTTTTGAAACCGTTTGCCCAAAACAGTCAAGTTAATCAGGTTGAAAATCAGCACTTAATCCAATTAGATTTACCTAATTGATTTGCCTTCAAATCACGATTCCTTTGGAGTTAATCCCTCAAATTTGGAGGGTTATCAACTAACATAAATATGAATAGGAAATCCCAAACGGTCAACCCTTGGTCAACTCAACCAAACAGTCTTGGAGACCGTTTTCTCCAACTGACCTTGTGAAACCGTTTGCCCTTCAAACGGTTTTGCAAACCCCTTTGGCCAAGGGGTGCAAGACTGTTTGCTAAAGTAACATTGGTATTCACGCCCCCTTCTTCTACCTCTAGATCCAGGTCTGTTCTTCATGGTTTTAGTTGCAAGAAAGCAAGGAAGGATGGGGGAAAGAAGAACAAAATACTTTTGCAAGAAAGAAAGATGCATAACAAAGTTTAAGGGTTTAGAGTTATAAAACCCGCCTTAGAATCTGATCTAGAGCTCCAAGCTCCGTAGCTTTAATGGTGGCTTGAGCTCCAGGGGTCGTACAAGGTCCTTTCTTCAAGAATTGGATGGAGAAGATGGCTAGAAGCAAGAGTTGTGTAAGGAATACTAGCAAACCAACCTTGTAATGGAATTTCCTCCATGAATCCGAGCTAGAAGATGACCAAACTTACCTAGATCAACTTGGTCGTCCTCCTCTGCTCCTAACCTCCTCCTTAGTAAGCCCAAAGCAAAAGGATGAGAAGAGGAAATGAAGGGAACGATCCCTTGATTGTGGAAAGAGCTTGCTTATATATTTTTGGGCATATTTCCAAGGCAATGATAAATACTTCTTTTCTTTTACATCTATATCTTCCACACCCCTCCCCTACTTCTTTGCCACGTTCCTCCCTTCTCATAACATGCAAACTTATCTCTCAACCTTGGTTTAGAGGAAAAGAAGCCAAACACTTTATTAAGTTATACATATATAAGGGTCATTTTGCATACATCTTGTTTATTCAATTACAATGATTATCCTTCTTATATGGTTACTCAAATGAGGCGCCCCCTCATTTTCTTTACTCCACTTGATGCTAAAATGCAGGGTAGGTACTCTAGAGGGTATATTTTAGATTTTGCACCCTATGTTTTGGGTAAATTGCACTTTACACCAAAGCTAGGTTTTAAAGTACAAGGATTGCTCTACAAGCTATATTTTGGTGTCCAAGCTTGGGGAATCCATATCACCACATCATATTCATTCTTATGATGTATCATTATCATAGGAACATCTTAACATGTGCAATTTGCAAGTTAACCCCTCTAATTGGGTAATTTGCACATAGGTCCCTATTAAACAAAACAATCTTACAACATTGTTCAAAAAGGGCAGAAATGAAAATATAGATTCTTCTAAAGCTTTAATGACATATCAAGGGTTAACCACAAGCCTCTAATCATAATTTTAAGCAAAAAACCTAGGGTTAGTTCATAACCTAGGTCAAGGGTGTTACACCTTTTCACAGAACGGTTATGCTTCTTGGATAATTTCTCATGTAAATCCCCAAATTCGTCACAGATAGGGCTCAAAAGACCTTTCGATCTCTTAGAATGACTAATATGACCTTGCTTATCACAAACCAAATCTTTAGCAACCAAAATCTTGGTACCTCATTCATAACGATTGTCATCTTTCCTAACATTAAACCCAATCATACCGGCATATCTAGAATAAAAGGATATGTCATCATCTAAACTTCCAAATTCAAGTTCAATTCTAGGGATATCAGTTGAGAACATAATATCAACATCAATAGATGAAGAATAATGAACATTGCAAACATCACAATCAATAATAGCATTATTAGCATCAATATCAAGACTAGGATCTATAACAGAAAAAACCTATATGAAAACCTTCATAAAAACAATAAATGATTGATAAATGGACACACAAAAATCCATTTTAGAAAACTTAAAAGGGGTGAGTTTGTTGGAATAAAATAGTTTGAAAAGACATCCAGATCAGGGTACATACTCATCCAAATACATTTTTAATAAAAATGCATTGCAGCCAATAGAAAAGTAACAAATTCAATTACTATGTATATGTATTAAAACAATAATTTCAAACAAGTACATTATTGTTACTAAACATACTCAGTAGGTTTCAGTGAAATGTGTCCAATGATTATAAACTACTACATACTAAACAGAAAGTAACACTGTGAACTGGAAAGTAATTAAGTACTATTCAGCTGTACTCCATATAAAAGCATGAATGAGAGTAATAACTATAATTAATTGATATTTGTAACGAACCCGCCTCCCGGTAACCCCCAATTATGGGAGACCTGAAGGTCAGAGCCGTTATTCAATTAACAGGATCAAAGGTTCAACAAATAATCAATAATAATTATGAAATTCTACTAACTAACTAGAATTTGGTATAAAAAATTAAAACTTTACTTACCTTTGAAAACTTTGGAAATCTTATCTATCCATAGCTTGAATTATTCTATCTAATCCTCCTTGCACTTTATTTTTTTATTTCCACGATGTGTCACTTTACTATTTGTTCTTTCTACTGTTGTTCCTAAAACGCCGACAAACAAAACGTCGGTCAGTATATCGAAATATACTGGTATGTGGGAACAACTAAAATCTTGCAAATATGGCTAACAATTTAATAATCATAATCAAATTAATTAACAAGCCAATTTACACTTTTAAGTATAACATTCTCCACCGCTTTTTCCCTAACCCTGGCATATCCACCTTAGGGTTTCCTTTGCCAATGACTTAAGGCCACCTTCTCGATCCCGAGCTTGGTGCCTGGGGGTCACCACTCATGGTGCCCACTAGTCATGCAATATCATAGGTCACCTTCTCATTCACGAGCTTGGTGCCTGGGGTCACCACTCAAGGTGTCCATTGGTCTACCCATCTGGGCCTGACCTTTGGCATCATCCATCAGGGTGGCATGTAGGTGCGAGAATACATACTTCTATTTTTAACGTGATAATCATAGTGACTTTATGATTTGCAAGTATGAACATTCAATAGATAATTTGCATTCAATGCGATTAACCATCCGACAAATCCTCGGAAAACTAAGGCGGTTATCCATAATTAACCACATACCTAATTTGCAGATTCAACTAGCTATTACTAATTCCAAGCAAGCAAGTAATCCAAGAAGCAGTTCAACAATCACAAAATACCTGAAAAGCATACGTAGCCTATTTACTACACTTTACCAAGAATATACCTATTTTATTGACTTGGATTCACTTTCTAGGGTTTCTAATCCGAATTGGGTTTTATTAGGGTTCTTTTTACAACTTTCCTCATTCATACCCTAGAATAGCAGTTCTAAGTGCAAAACCCTAATTACTCGCATATTCAAATTAGAGCCTTTTATCATCTTAGGTTCCTTCCGGATTAACAACTCCTAGTTCATTATGATCTAATTCACCTATGAACTCCACTTATCATTAATTCCAACTTTATCCATTAGAAAACCCTAATTATCATGTTAAGGGTTTCTATCCATGATTAGGAACGTTTTATATTCCAAATATCCTAGAACCATCATTTAACCACATATTATCATATTTTTCGAATTAAATATGATCTTATACTCTTTTACCCTAAATTAGGGTTTCTAAGTGCTTAATCATTCATAATTGGTGTAAAACCCAAAATCATGTAATATATCATATAGATCAGGTTCAAGTTCATCATTACTATTTCAACAGGTTACCATTACTTAATCTCACCAATTAAGCTTCGTGAACTTAACCATTAATTTCAATTAGGGTTTCTAACATAATTTCAAAGCACTTTTCATTAACTTATAGTACTTTTGCAATTAGGAACTAAATCAATATTTCATATAATTTTTATTGGATTCCTCTCGTTCTCCTAATCAATTTTCATATTTTAGGCATTCTAATCCGAGCTACCAATCTTTAGTTATGAAATTTGCAAGAGTTACCTTTCTGGACCAATCGCGGAGCGCCACATCATCCCCTCCATGCAACGCGGCTTGCCTTATTGGAAACATAACGAAATGACGTTCGTGCCCCTGGTAAGTGAATTGGTGCTACAGCCCGCAGAGGGGCAAACTTGTCCAAGGCACTCCTATCGTCTTCTACCTCACGACAGGCTATTGCTGTCGCCCTAGCAGCGAACTGCGCCGCCTCTCCTTCCTTCTCTGCACCCCGACGACCTCGAACGATGTTCTCCCTACCTCTGTCATACCCTCGCGCACCCAGGGTGTCCTTCGTGCGTGGCTAGGGAAGTCGGCTCAGGCTGGGCAGCCCGTGATCCGTGACCGGCACTGCAGCTGTGCTGCAGCCATTGTGCGAAGACCGGAGTATGAGGATGATGGCTGCGGTTCTCTCGGACGATGTGCAACACCATACCTCCATCGTGATGTCTCCAAGATCCCTCGTTGCCCCAAGGGTAGCACTAAAGCTTTCAGTTAGGGTTTCAAATGCAAAGAAAGAAGAAGAGGAGAAAAAGATGTGGATTTCTCCTTAAGCTTGAACCAGGGGTCTACCCCTTATATAGGGGAGGGTTCGACGCCTCAAGATGGCTTGTCCTCAAAGAAACAAAGTTCCTTCTCAAAAGGAATCATATTCCTTCAAGGAGAAGTAATCCTTCTCTCTCCTATTTACTTCCTTGTTATTTCCTATTTCATGGATAATTAGGAATACAAAAAAATCATCCCTTTTATCTTCTTTATTCTTGCTTTTCAAACCATTGGCACGAAATTAAGTTTTCCTTTTAGTAGAAAGTACTTCCTTTTATCAATATCACAAAATTAATTAATAATGTATCACATTATCCTTTTATTTTGCAATTTTTGTATTTTCTCTTTCTTTCCTCTTTATTGGGACTCCTTGGATCCCAAGACACTCTATTATTTCGAAATTCTTTTTATTGGATACTCATTATCCTTCTAGATGCATCTAAGTGCATTATTTCTCATTATCATGGTTATTTCTTATTAAAATATTTCCTTTTTGAGGATTTCCCTTTATTTCTCTTTTATTTTCCTTGTTGGTATTCCTTTTATCAATAGGAATCCTTGGGATACGAAATTCCACAAAGGATAACTTAGTTATACCTCTTTTCACTTGTTTTCCACATTTTACCATTATTTTCAATTTCTTTCTTAACAAGGAAATACTTAATTGGTCTTTTCTTTTCTTATTGCATCCTCTATGCAACTTTAGACTCCTTGGGACCCAAGGAACCCAAGAGGCATGAAGTCCAATTTTGGATTGCATTCCTTTGCCTTCTAGAGGTTTCTATCTCATCTCTCTTTTCTCAACAACTCAATTATTCATTACTTAATTGAATTTCCTTGTTATTGCACCCAATAGCCAATAAAGCCCACAAATCAAACAACAAGGCTATTTTAAATGAAATTCATTTATTCACACAAATTATATCATTATTTGTCCAAATATCTTTAATATGATAAATTACATTTCTCACCAAAGGAACCCAAAATTTGGGGTTGTAACATCCTTCCTCTCTTATGAGAATTTTGCCCTCAAAATTGCATCAAGCAAGCAAACAAATAGGATAAGTCTTCTTATGTCCATCAGGGCTCCCATGTGGCTTCACCCCTTTCGATGGTGTTTCCCAAGAACCTTCATTATCTCATTTTCTTCCATCTGAGTTCTTTCTTACCTTGGTATATCGTACCGTCATAGGTGACTCAGGACTTTTCAGCCTTTCAAAAGCTGAATAGGTTCAGGGCTCAGCACCTGGCTTGGGTACCTCACATAGGGCTCTAGATCGGACTCATGCAACACATCATTTTATCCTGAGGGGTAAGGTTACACAACCATCTCCACCAATCCATCTCAAATGGACCCATATATCGGGGACCCAATGTTCTCAGTTGTAGCTTAGAGGGGTCGGATTTTCACATTACATATTCTCCCACAGTGAAGTGCATGTCAGTCTTCTTTGCATCAACTTGTGACTCATGTCACCACTAGGCTCTCTCTCGGCCATTGCACGATCAAAGCGACTTCATCTGCACACCTTGTGGTTCTTTTCTGACCTTCACGAGGCATCCTTCACCAACATCATCTTAATGAAGTGGTGACCGACACTACCTCCTTATGGAACTTCTTGCATCCCGATAAAGGCTATGGTGGTTAACATCACATCTTAAGAGCTGTCTCTTTGTATCACCCTGAACAAGTGCACTTTCTCTCATCAGACCCTCTAGTCTGGACCATACCAACCATTAGTTAGGGGTGATAAACTGTGCTAACATCGAGTCCTTCATGTATCTTCTTCCACCTTATGGAAGTGAACCTTTAGGTCATACTCAAGAACTTTTGAACTCGCATCATGTTGTAGTTGAACCATCTCTCTATCTTATGTAGGTTCAACAAAATCTGTCTCTTGACAGTCATTCTCTCTTGTTCGTATTATCTAGGTAAGGCGATCTACCATAACCCATATTGCATCTTGACCTTCTGGGTCAAAGGGAGATTTACCACAACATCCATAGTGATGAACTCCCATTCCCTCTCAGGGACTCTTTTATCCTCTATAATGATACACTGGGTTACTGGTGTTCGTCCTTCACCTCCTGGCTTGCATGGCCACATACTACATGCAACTTTGTTTTAGGCATCCAGAGTGCTACCATCACTTACTATCTTTGTAGTACCAAGGTATATCATGACCTCCTGTATTGTTATGATTCCTCAAGCTTGATACCTTGGAAACCCTAAACCACTCTCAAAAGGGTTTTATTACCTTCCTATCCAAAGAAGTGTACCTGAGGTTCTATCACCATCATTTTACTACATCAATCCATTAACTTGTTCAACATATCTTGTTACCTCTATGTGTTAGCCAAAACACATCCTCTTTCCAAACATAGGGTTAGTCGAACAACCTCAACTTCTTCTAGCTTCCAGCTAAACTAGGCACTATATCTCAACCAGAACATTCATTACCACTTCTTAGGTGTTAGGTAACATACACCTCCATGTATTATCATCTCACCTCAAACTCTAAGCTTTTCTTCATCAGGAAACTCTGAGCTCATCCTGATGGTGATCAAACTCAACCTTATTTCACTTGCAAATTCCACATAGCTCATTCTAAAAACATCCTTATAAGATGACCACCTTATTTCTCTTGATGTTGGTAATCCATGTATTATTCTTTCCACAAAGGTATGTTATCATCTCTATCCTCATACCTTGTAGCAACTTTTCAACTTACATCATCTTTATCCTTGGTGTAGGGCATGCGTACTGTCCTATCTCTCACTCCCATAACAAGAAGAAATAAGCATTTGGCGGCCGTCCAAATACAGAGTTCTTCCCATTCTAGGAATAGAGATGGTACATCCCACTTTTCCAGTACACCTTCAAATCTAAGTTGAAACATGCAACTCATGTCTCCACATCACAAACATCATGATATCAAAAATTACTTCCATGGAAAACTGGTCTCAAACCTATTGGGGTTTACACACAATCCTTGGTCATCTCCTCTAGGTTTATAGGGTGCCGGCACTTTTGGGGTCATCTCTCTTCCCTTATGCATCCAGAGAGTGCCCTACTCATCTACCCTTTGGGTCCCATGAGTTCATGAAGGTGATCAATCTCCTAACCCATGGCCCTTAGACAATTTAAGTTGTTACCTCCTGACCCTATGGTCATTTGCAACTAGGGAATTAGGAAACTCCTTCTTCCATCGGTCTTATCCCTACTTGACCCTAGGATAGACTTAGGATTCCATTATAGTACATGTCCAACTTAGAACCTTACCCAAGCCTTCATCATCTCTCTCTGCATTCATGGGTTGTCTTTCATCCTTTCATAAGGGTCATGGCGACCAGCCTACCTTGGTCAGGCCCCATACCGGTTACCTCCACGGTAACACATCCACATGCACTTAAAGATGGTCAACTATGGGTCTACAGGTTCATTCTCTTACCATTTACTCTTCTCTTAGCTTCTCTAGATCCTATGAAACCTCTTTAGATTACCTCAAAAACAACAAAACTGATATACGCCCTACAAAAGGGTCCCTCTCCCAGGATGGGAGGAAACTACAACTCTTGACAACAAGGTCACAACCGTCCTTGGGGTTTACATTCACATGAACATGCCTAACCCAACAACTACTAAGTAACAAGAAGGTCACCTATTAAACCATGCTAGGGCATACTTGTTCTCTTTCCTCAACATTAGGTCAACTTAGTTGTGAGGGGTTCATCAAAACTACCTTTAACTTAAGGGATTTCCTTTTCCTCTATACATGAAGAGTACCATGCTCGAAACTATAGAGACTCAATTCTCTTCATGAGAATTAGGTACACCACTTCCCCTCTTCAGCCAGGAACCCTAGGTTCACTTTTGGATATCCAACTACGTACTCAACCTCTTAAGCATGTCCAAGGTATGACCTGTACTCCCATGATCCTTTTATATGAGAAACACCTCAGAGTTGAGTCCTCCTCAAGGACAACCAACTAGGTATACAGCCCCACAACTAGTTACTTGAACCTCCTCAGGGTCTAAGGCACACTTTATCTCATCCAACAGGTAATCACTTATACCATAGGTACATAGGTACTGGAAGCATCATCCTGTTTGGTTCCTCTAAAGGAAACTAAGATATCATCAGCCTCCAGGGATCATGCATGAGGCAACCACTATCATCCCCACTATTCTTATACTCAGGGTGTTAGGCTTCCAACCTTCTTGCCAGGGTCCTGCTCTCTCTCTCTCTATAGCTAACCCTACCAACATACTCACTATTAGAGGTCCTCTCTCCATGGGGGATCGAGCTCACAGGCATACCTCTACGCGGGTGAAGCCTATGCTCAACTTATGTTTGCTCATGATTATCCATAGCCCCTTATTCTTATCCCATAAGCCATCCATCCTGATCCCTTGTCCAGGGTTTCATCCTAATGTTAGTACTACTGAAGTTCTCTTGGTGCAAGCTATATCCTACTTGAAACAACCCATAAGGTTTCTATAGGTTCTTCTATAACCTCCTCCATGAAGGAGCTACCCTTCGCTCAAACATGCACGACCCTCTCCAGGGTTGGGTTGCCAAAGTTACTAGGCCATATAACCTCTCATGGCTCATATGACATCCAAGGCATGTTTATCCAAACATCCAGTCCACCATGACATCTAACTCATCATCTCTCTCTAACCTTCACTTAGGGTTAGGGTTAACATCATCCTCAAAGGATGTTCTAGGTCTCTACCTTCAATGGAGGTCTCTACCTCCAAGATTAACTCTCTCTACTCATCCTCCTGACAAGGAGGTCTATCCTCAGGTCTCTCCTGTGGGCAATGACAACTCGTGTCATACGACCTAAGCATGTATCTATTCTTTAGTTTGTGCTTAATCTATTAAGCTTATATCCATGGCATCTTATTTACATGATTTTCATTAATTTGGTGGAGGATTCCTTAATCCTTATCAACCTTACCCATACCTCAAGAGGGTGAGGAGAAGAGAGAAAACCTTAATCCTCAAGGTCCTTATCAGAATTTGAGTTGTGAAGGGATGAACAAGATGAGAGAGTCCTAAAGGTATCTTATTTCGATTGATACCCTAAGACTTTGGCCAGGCAGTCACACAGATCTGGGAGTCCTCGTATTCCGACTAGCGGTGCGGAGGAAAATATTTCCAGCCCCCGGTCGTGATCCTTTTCTAGACACCTCTGTCTTTCAGATAATCCTCAAATAACTCCCGTGGGTTCTATGGAGTTTGTAAAATTTAATAATTATTAAAGATTAAGTGAGAAACTTATGCTCTAATACCAATTGTAACGACCCCACCTCCCGAAAACCCCCAATTAAGGGAGACCCGAAGGTCAGAGCCGTTATTCAATTAACATGATCAAAGGTTCAACAAATAATCAATAATAATTATGAAATTCTACTAACTAACTGGAATTTGGTATAAAAAATTAAAACTTTACTTACCTTTGAAAACTTTGGAAATCTTATCTATCAAGAGCTTGAATTATTCAATCTAATCCTCCTTGCACTTTATTTTTTTATTTCCACGATGTGTCACTTTACTGTTTGTTCTTTCTACTGTTGTTCCTAAAACACCGACAAACAAAACGTCGGTCAGTATATCGAAATATACTGGTATGTGGGAACAACCAAAATCTTGCAAATATGGCTAACAATTTAATAATCACAATCAAATTAATTAACAAGCCAATTTACACTTTTCAGTATGACATTCTCCACCGCTTTTGCCCTAACCCTGGCATATCCACCTTAGGGTTTCCTTTGCCAATGACTTAAGGCCACCTTCTCGATCCCGAGCTTGGTGCCCGGGGGTCACCACTCATGGTGCCCACTAGTCATGCAATATCATAGGTCACCTTCTCATTCCCGAGCTTGGTGCCTGGGGTCACCACTCAAGGTGTCCATTGGTCTACCCATCTGGGCCTGACCTTTGGCATCATCCATCAGGGTGGCATGTAGGTGCGAGAATACATACTTCTATTTTTAATGTGATAATCATAGTGACTTTATGATTTGCAAGTATGAACATTCAACAGATAATTTGCATTCAATGCGATTAACCATCCGGAAAATCCTCGGAAAAATAAGGCGGTTATCCATAATTAACCACATACCTGATTTGCATATTCAACAAGCTATTACTAATTCCAATCAAGCAAGTAATCCAAGAAGCAGTTCAACAATCATAGAGTTCCTGAAAAGCATACGTAGCCTATTTACTACACTTTACCAAGAATATACCTATTTTATTGACTTGGATTCACTTTCTAGGGTTTCTAATCCGAATTGGGTTTTATTAGGGTTCTTTTTACAACTTTCCTCATTCATACCCTAGAACAGCAGTTCTAAGTGCAAAACCCTAATTACTCACATATTCACATTAGAGCCTTTTTATCATCTTAGGTTCCTTCCGAATTAACAACTCCTAGTTCATTATGATCTAATTCACCTATGAACTCCATTTATCATTAATTCCAACTTTATCCATTAGAAAACCCTAATTATCATGTTAAAGGTTTCTATCCATGATTAGTAACTTTTTATATTCCAAATATCTTAGAGCCATCATTTAACAACATATTATCATATTTTTCGAATTAAATATGATCTTATACTCTTTTACCCCAAATTAGGGTTTCTAAGTGCTTAATCATTCATAATTGGTGTAAAACCCCAAATCATGTAATATATCATCTAGATCAGGTTCAAGTTCATCATTACTTTTTCAACAGGTTACCATTACTTAATCTCACCAATTAAGCTTCGTGAACTTAACCATTAATTTCAATTAGGGTTTCTAACATAATTTCAAAGAAATTTTCATTAACTTATAGTACTTTTGCAGTTAGGAATGAAATCAATATTTAATATCATTTTTATTGGATTCCGCTCGTTCTCCTAATTAATTTTCATATTTTATGCATTCTAATCTGAGCTACCAATCTTTAATTATGAAATTTGCAAGAGTTACCTTTCTGGACCAATCGTGGAGCGCCACATCATCCCCTCCATGAAACGCGGCTTGCCTTATTAGAAACATAACGAAATGACGTTCGTGCCCCTGATAAGTGAATTGGTGCTACAGCCAGCAGAGGGGCAAACTTATCCAAGGCACTCCTATCGTCTTTTACCTCGCGACAGGCTATTGCTGTCGCCCTAGCAGCGAACTGCGCCGCCTCTCCTTCCTTCTCTGCACCCCGCCGACCTCTGATGATGTTCTCCCTACCTCCGTCATACCATCGTGCACCCCTGGCGTCCTTCGTGCGGCTCAGGCTGGGCAGCCCATGATCCGTGACCGGCACTACAACTGTGCTGCAACCATTGTGCGAAGACCGGAGTATGAGGATGATGGTTGTGGTTCTCTCGGACGACGTGCTACACCATACCTCCATCGTGATGGCTCTAAGATCCCTCATTGCCCCAGGGTTAGCACTAAAGCTTTCAGTTAGAGTTTCAAACGCAAAGTAAGAAGAAGTGGAGAAAAAGACGTGGATTTCTCCTTAAGCTCGAACCAGGGGTCTACCCCTTATATAGGGGAGGGTTCGACGCCTCAAGATGGCTTGTCCTCAAAGAAACGAAGTTCCTTCTCAAAAGGAATCATATTCCTTCAAGGAGAAGTAATCCTTCTCTCTCCTATTTATTTCCTTGTTATTTCCTATTTCATGGATAATTAGGAATACAAAAAAATCATCCCTTTTAACTTCTTTATTCTTTCTTTTCAAACCATTGGCCCGAAATTAAGTTTTCCTTTTAGTAGAAAGTACTTCCTTTTATCAATATCACAAAATTCATTAATAATGTATCACATTATCCTTTTATTTTGCAATTTTGGTATTTTCTCTTTCTTTCCTCTTTATTGGGACTCCTTGGATCCCAAGACACTCTATTATTTCGAAATTCTTTTTATTGGATACTCATTATCCTTCTAGATGCATCTAAGTGCATTATTTCTCAATATCATGGTTATTTCTTATTAAAATATTTCCTTTTTGAGGATTTCCCTTTATTTCTCTTTTATTTTCCTCATTGGTATTCCTTTTATCATTAGGAATCCTTGGGATACGAAACTCCACAAAGGATAACTCAATTATACCTCTTTTCACTTGTTTTCCACATTTTACCATTGTTTTCAATTTCTTTCTTAACAAGGAAATACTTAATTGGTCTTTTCTTTTCTTATTGCATCCTCTATGCAACTTTAGACTCCTTGGGACCCAAGGAACCCAAGAGGCACGAAGTCCAATTTTGGATTGTATTCCTTTGCCTTCTAGAGGTTTCTATCTCATCTCTCTTTTCTCAACAACTCAATTATTCATTACTTAGTGATGGGCTCCCAGAAAAGGAGGTGCACCATGGTGATATGGGTAGTCCAATCATTCCTTTTAAGATCATTATATCCGAGGCCTCAAATCCTGGGATGTTACAATATCCCCCACTTAGACTCTTGACGTCCTCATCAAGGCTTACCTATGTGGCCTCATAATATTTCCCCATTTCAATGCAGACTCAACATGGCCCATGGACACCCAGCTCCTGATCACGGAATACCAACGCAAGGGTGGCTACATCACCATGGATAGCCCTTTCCTACATGCCTGGACCGTACGGCTCAAGACTGGCATGCCAGATGCCCATGTGAGCCCCACCTACTGGAGGGGAATTGGCTATGATACCATTTATAATGCCTGGGCCCACTGTCCAAGGCTCTAGTAGAGTTTCAAGAATGACGATTGGCCCCACAAACCACCACTAGCCTTAACTGCACATTTTTTCTCACTCATGCGCAAGCCGGGGTCAACTTCCCGACTGGTCACCCATCCTAGTACTACTCCAAGCTGAGCACGCTTAACTATGGAGTTCTTTAGTGATGGGCTCCCAGAAAAGGAGGCGCACCTTGGTGATATGGGTAGTCCAATCATTCCTTTTAAGATCATTATATTCGAGGCCTCAAATCCTGGGGCCAGTCATCATTCCTGAAACTCTACTAGAGCCTTGGGCAGTGGGCCCGTGCGTTACAATATTCATATCTTATAGGCTATATAGTACACGAATGCTAAATACTTATTTTTGTGCTCCCCCACCACAAGAAAATACACAGAAACACTAACAGTCCCAAACACACCCAAAATAACTGCACAATGACATTAGGATCAATTCAAGAAGAATAAAGATGATGATTGCCCATGACAGATAGGGAAAATGTAACGACCCCGCCTCCCAGTAACCCCCAATTAAGGGAGACCAAGAGGTCAGAGCCGATATCCCAATTTCCGGATCAAATGTTTGACAAATAATCAATAATAATTATCAAATTCTACCAACTAAACTGAAAGGCTGTATTAAAAAAAAAATTGCATACCTTTTTGAAAAACATGGATATCTACTTCTATCCACATCTGGAGTCTATTCTAACTAATCCTCCTTTGTACTTTAATTCTTATTTAATTCCACATATGCCTCTTTACTGTTTGTCCTTTTCACTTGTACCTAAAGCACTGACAAACAAAATTTCGATCAGCGTATATGAATATGCCAGTATGTGGGGGAAACAATAATCGTGCAATTAACTGTAACAACATTTTGTAGTCAATTATTATTTAACAAACAACATTATATTTTAAGCATAACTACTCAATCCATACATACCCTAACCTCTGCGTTGTCCCTATAGTGGACCTGGATGCTACCTTCCTTATGGTAGATCCCCATTAAACCCCTCATGATCCTACCTAACAGGTGAATCAATTTCTAGGGTTGAGTCACATGGCACTACCCATAGGTAGCCCACTCCTTAACTCATGGTGTGCTAAAGAGTCTCATGGCACTACACGTGGGTAGCCCAATTTCTAACTCATGATAACTTGATGTCCTACTTAACAAGTAGGCCTTGTACCAGGTTACCCTTTTCATTATTAGCAAAGCCACAGAGGAGGACCAAGATCTGAGCTAGTCATGCATACATATTTATGGTGATAATCATAGTCACTTTATAGTTGCATGAAATAAAAGTCATCCAAGAAATTATTTTCAAGCAACCGATAAAACATTCAGGAATCGTCGTGAAACTAAAGCGATTATTCATAAGCGTAACCACATACCTGATCCAGAGCAACTTGATTTCCAAGCAATAACATTCAGGAACAATCAAACAAGCAATCAACAATATCCTGAAATTAATGCATAACATCCAAGTGTCATTGTGTTATTCAAAACATTCTCAAGATCGACTTAGATTCTACCTTAGGATTTCTAGGCCAACTTTAGGGTTTTATTAGGGTTTTAGCCTCCATAAAGCTTTTATCACTTTTAATGCCCTTTTAGTTCCCAAACCCTAATTTTAACATCATAGGCACAACTGAATGTCAATTAAGTCTAATGTGTCTCTTTCACACTAAAACTACCATCTTTATCCTTTTAGGTTATGTCAAGATCATTAAGCCCAATTATCATGTCCGAGTTCTTTTGAATAGACAACTCAATAAAGAATTATAGTCCAATTCACATATGAACCCTATTTATCCCTAATTCCACATTTATCCATTAGAAAATGCTAATTACCTTATTAAGGTTATTTATCCACAATTAGCAACTTTCATACTCAAATTAGTTTAGAATCATCATATCTCAGCTTTATTCGTAGATTTGAACAATTAAAGCCATTAAGGTCATAATTATCTAAAATTAGGGTTTCTAACCCATTAAGGCACATTCATGTACAAGGAACCCAAAATTAAGCCAATTATACAAAAAGATCATCTTTTTAGTCCTAATGCTCTCTTTTACCCCAAACAGATTAATATTTGTTCAAAATATTCAAAGATCATCATTAGATCCAACTATTATCAAATCTAAGTATTTTTCATTAACTAAACCATTAAAGATGATAACTTTGTATACTTTTTGAATTGTAAACGAAACCAAGACTCAATTATATTTTTAATGGCTTCCTCGTATTTTTCTGATGAATTTTCATATATAACTTTGTTCCATCAGAGCTTCCTATCAAAAGTTACAATTTATGTAGATAAATTACCTTTCGTCCAATGGCAGAGTGCAACATTATCTATTCGGCCCTTTTTGTTATGGAAAAACATGTAGCTGTTGGATCACAGTCTTTGTTGACCGAGTGCAATCACTCGACTCTCGGCACTTGCACTCACTCACCTTTATCCAAAATACGAAGGGACCCGGTCCCTTGGATTTCCTCACGAGTCCACTGTGGACCATCATCTGACAGCTACAATGACTCCTTCTCCTTCTTCCCCAGTAGCTCAGCCCACATCGGTGTCGTAGTGGTTGCGTCGTCGGCGCTCTGTCAATTGGTCCATCCATGGTACTAGAAGTCACGAGAAGAGGCCGTTCAGTTTCGTGAGGGCCGCCCGAAGTCGAGGGTGGCCATATATATAGGCATGGGTGGCTAGGGTTGATTCCCAACCCCACCGTCGAATCCTTGTTCAAAGGGATTTGGGCATTTTCTAGAACAAACACGAAACCTAGGAAAACCTAGGTCGATTTTGTGCGGAAACATCTCCCAAATTAAAATGAGTAATTTCATCAGATGCACATGCATCATATCATCAGAAAATTGGATTGAAAAAAGTCACCATCCGGCAGTCTGTTTCCCAGTTCTGCTAGAACTGGACGATAAACATCTATCATTGGATCAAGATCCAATGATCCATGTCACTCGCTTATAAACCATATATTGTGACATTTAGTATATTTCTTTTACCCTTTGCACTTTAGGAGATTTTGTAAAAATCATAACTGCCAGACCGATTATCCAATTAATACCAAATTTTAAGGGAAAGTCTATGAAGACTTAATATACTTGTGTTCTAAGTTTTGAGCCAAAATACAAATAGAACAACTCCTTTTCTTCATTTGCAAGTCAATGACTTATAAGGCATTTATTTATGCCTTAAACTTATATTTTCTCTCTCCTAATCTTTTATTTTCTTTATTTTGATTCCTTTTATCATTAGAAACCATGTAGACATGAAATCTTATCCAAGATGGATTCATTATCCATATTTCCACATTTTTCTTGTAATATTATCATTATCTCATATATATTCTAAATAAAGTAATATTTAATTAATCCTTTCTCTTTCTTGTTGCATTATCTCTGCAAGTTGGACTCCTTGGAACCCAAGGAACCCAAAAAGAATGAAATCCCCTTTGAGGAATATTCCTTTGCCTTCTACAGGTTTCTATGTATTTCTCATAAATATATTTCTTAATATCCATTATCTTTTATCTTTTTCCATTATTTGGACTTTTCCTCTTTTCTTCTCTTTTATATCCATTATTGGATTAATATAATTAATAGGAACAATGAAATTCCATCACAAGGGAGATTTGCAAAGAAATCCATTCCTTGAAGCAAAGCATCCTACCTTTTCAATTAAGTCCATATTCATAAAATCATTACATTTCAATTATGAAAACATATGCAAAATTGGGGTTGTAACAGAAAACTTATGGAAGAGGCAAAGGATTCTTATCACCTGGTTGTCAAATGAGCAATGCCATTGTCACCTAGGCCACCTGCTCCTCATACTCCCACCACCAATAGAAGATCATCTGTTGCATAACCTGACCTCCAAACCACTCGCTACTTGAGTATTTCTTCATGTTTGACGACTAGGAATGAAGTTCCATGAGTAGTTATAATGGAGTTCGAACAAAATTAGTAAGGCGTGTTTGAAGTTCCAAAAGGGGAAATTCGTCATCTTCAGATGAGAGGAATTAAGATTGGAGATCAGCCATTGACGGAATCAGCGGGAGTGAAGCAGAGGAGTCAGCCGACGGCAAAAATAGTGAACTCAAATGAAGCAGCTGCTTCAGTAATTTTTCTAATGAATTACCAAGATGCCACCACATCTTTGAGATGGGTAGCACTGCTACGGTACCACATGGGTATTAAATGAAAAACCTATACACACAAATATATATATATATATATATATATATATATATATAATCAGGCTAGAATACACTCGAGTGTATTCAAAGCATAATACACCTAAGTAGTTTTTCATGATGCAATATATTTTTCAAAAATCTAATCCATTGATCTTCTTAATCATCTTGTGAATAACTCATATAAAAATTTGAGCACATTTGAACATTTATAGGTCATGTTATAAAGACCACAAAAATTATGCATTTCAAATCTGTTTTGTGCATCGATTGTATTGCCCTCGGATGAGTGACTTACACTCATCCAAAGGGGCTAAAATTTTTTATGTAGCCTAATTATGGTATGAAAATGAAGATCAATGGTTTACATCTTACACAAAAATAGTCTTGATATGCGAACACACTTGAGTGTATCCTTGTGATTTGTACACTCGAGTGTTTTCTAGCCTGACTATATATATATATATATATATATATATATACATATATATATATAGACACATATACATATACATATATATATATATATATATATATATACATATATGTATATGCATATGTATATATATATATATATATATATATATATATATATATATATATATATATATATATACATAAATATGCTTATATGTATATGTATGTATATATACATATATGTATATATATACATATATGTATATATAATTATATATGTATATAAATATATGTTTGTGTGTGTGTGTGCGTTAGTGTGTGTGTTTATATATCAAAAGCAAACAATTCTAATAATAAGATAACTATTAGCATGACAAGAACTAGATAAACAAATCAAGAAACATCATATATCCAAGGTAACATGTGGCTAGACACAAGGTATAATACTAATAAATAAAGGTAAGGCATATGTTACTACACTAAGTGCAATCATGATAACAAACTTGCACTTTCATAAAGTACTAATAATCCATAACATAATCGTCATATGACAATAGAAAAACATAATAAATGATCCAATCATCTGAGTTTATATCATTTATTTTCCTTGAAACTAATAAAGTAGAAGTTTCCACACCAAATTGTTGTTTCAAATACTCATTGCAAATGCACTTGAGTGTGTCCTTGCAATTTGTACACTCGAGTGTTTTCCAGCCTGACTATATATATATATATATATATATATATATATACATATATGTATATGTATATATATATACATATATGTATACGTATATATATACATATATATATATATATATATATACATATATATACATATATGTATATGTATATATATATACATATATGTATATATATGTATATATGTATATATATACATATATGTATATGTATATGTGTGTGTATATATATATGTATATATATATATATATATATCTATATATATATATATATTCCTTAAAACTAATAAAGTAGAAGCTTCCACACCAAATTGGTTTCAAATACTCATTGCAATTATTGTAGGTTTTTCCAAGAAACAGTAAGAAAACTACAAAAGATCCTAAAATTCATCACAAGATGGATTGAAAGGCTAAGGTAGAGCACTACATTTCTCTACCAATGAATCCTCATGTTAGGTACGCAATATGGTTGAAATACATCACTAGTAATAGCAATGTCATCAATTACAAGATTCCAATGGAAGTCAACTCTATTTATCCTATAAACAATCATATATCACATTTTATAGAATATCATGATCATTAGTGTATTTTTTTGATACATAATTTAATACTTGATGAATCATGATTAGGATCACACCATTTGACATATGAAGAATTCATGGTAATCTATCCTTCAATGTTTAGGTCCGCACTACAAAGGTGCTTCTCATATTTCTTAGAGTGATATACATACAATTTCATTTCTCCCATTTGGAACTCATGGGAAAGTCATGGTTTTCAAGAAAAAAGCAAGATTAACTCATCATTGTACTTATTATATCTTTATGTAACTCATCTTAATTACATTATAGCACAATCTGTATCATTTATAGACATAAGAAAGAATAATAAAACCTATATTATGCTATGTTTTAACCAACAATTAAAAAAATGCATCATCTATAGAAGTACATCAATTATTTTATAAAAAAGCATAGTCTCCTTATTTTTCCCTCGTCAAATAATATCAACAATTATCATAAGCTACTTGCCATCATTTTTCATACTAATATAAATGCAAACACAACCTCAAGATTATTATCATCACTTAGTGATCATGATTGTCCAATTATGTGTATTATGTCACACATGAAGTATTTACCATAAACTACATTAATTACAAAGTTGTAGCACTTTTAAACCATCAATGAACACACATGATAAATCTTGTAATTCAAAATTTTCTACAAATTCTTCTATACTTTGTTAAGTATCTGTATTAGAATTTTACAAAAGTTGGTATTCCAAACGTTGGCAATGTAAACACTCCTCTAATTTCAAACCCCACAATTTTTATACATTCTATATATCCAAGTATTATCTATATTATCACACTAAATATATCCATTTGTGTTTTTTATTAAATCATCTTCTACATGTGTTTTATTATTCTTTCACGGGCTAAAATGTTATGTTAGGATTCTTAATTTCATTTGTATTCACTTAGATGTTACTGGTCTTTTTTTAATTCTTTATTCAATCAATTACCTCATATCTTAATTCATTAATCCTCTAATGATCATGCTTCCTAATTTTATTTTTACACTATTTTGCTTCCTGATTAAGTTTTTTATTAACCATAACTTCATACTATCCCCTTTGAGTTTCGATGATATATTCATTACTAATTATTTCTAATTTGGTGCATTGTTTTCATATCTTTTTGATGTACCTTTATATCTCCATATTCCAATTCTTTTTTCTTTGATGGCATTTTGGATTAAGCATTGCCTTGCATTTCTAAAAATTCTATTTAGTCAAATAGTTGAACGTCACAATAGAGATTATTTTCATTTATCTTATGATTTTGTGATGCATATTAGAGGACATGCATTCATATGTTTGAATAATCTTTCAAATATATCATAAGAGGGGTCTTAGGGTTAGAATGCCTTAATAATAAGTTTTGCTTCCACATTTAGTAGTAAATTCAAAGTAGAAATGATCTAACTATCTACATGATCATTTCATATGTACAACTATATTGTTCATTTTATCCTAATGGATTTAGTGTTTTCATGTAATCATCTTTGTTCCTTACATCATTATCATCATTCTGAACACTTTTCTATCCACTAGAATAATTAGGATATTTAAAAAGGTAGGTAAGGTTATTAATAACACTAGGAAAAACCTACATATGAATACTGTATGATCCCGTCATTATTTTAAAGCCATTATATTAAAATTAGCTTTTTGTGCCATATCCTCAATATTACCCCTCAATATGGTAGAATCCAATGAAACTTCAAAATCATATCTTCTGTACTAAATATGTTGATGTTAATGTAAATATATAATAAGAAATTGCTAAGAAACTACATTTCATTCATGAATAATGGAATTCATGTACCTTTTCTATAGACTAGTTTTGATAATTTTTAGATTTATATGGACTCAGTAATTATAATTTACTTTTAGTTGTTTACAATTCAAAAATCATTTGGACCAATTTTAACAGTATTCAACTTTATATGGACTCAACATTTATAAATACTTCTAGTTATTTTAAAAATCACAAGCATAACAATAATATGAGTAACTAATAAAAGAATGCATCTAGAATAGGATGTATGATCCAATACAAAGTTCTACAATGCCTATGTCAAATAAAGGAGGAGGACAAACACCATTCTGAAACTTAACAATAAAGAAGGAAAGTGGATTACGGACGAGGCTCAACTGGGCGAGCTGGTGAGATCCCATTTCCAGGACATTCTCACTGAATCACAGGAACTCCATGGAGGAATCTTAGACACTATCCCTGGACATTTCCGGAGTTTGCACGCGGAGCAGCTGGAGGACTTAGCAGCAAATCCCAAAGAGGAAGACTGTATGAAGATATTGGAAAATATGAATCTCTACAAGGCTGTGGGACTTGATGGGGTCAATAGTCTGTTCGTTAAAAGCCATTGAGACACTGTGAAGGGCTCTATTATGGGGACAATTATGAAAGATATACAGGGGGAGACACTGTCCAAGGAGCTGTGTAACTTGACGATAGTACTTATGCTGAAGATCAACAACCCTGTGACCTGCGACCAGTTGCGACCGATATCCCTCAACAATTTTTGCCTGAAGCTGGTGTCGAAGATAGTAGGAGAGATTGAAAGGCCACCTCCCAGGCTGAATTTCACAGATGCATAGTGCTTTTGTACTAGGGAGACACATCACGGACAACATCGCCATGATGCAGGAAGTCATCCATATAATGAAGAAGAATGGTCCAGTACATATGGCGATCAAAGTGGACATTTCCAAAGCATATGCCAAACTTTCTTGGGAGTTTATCAAGAGCACCCTGCAACTGGTCGCACTGCCTAATAATATAATTGGCTACATTATGAACTCCATCACTTCAGGCGAGTGCTCAATCTTTTGGAATGGAGCTTATACCCGACTATTCAGACCAAGTAGAGGACTTAGACAAGGAGATCCTTTGTCCCCATATATCTTCGTCCTGTGTATTGAAAGGTTGAGCCAAATGATATACGACCTCATAGATAAGGGGAGGTGGAAACCTATTAAAATGGGTAGAAGTGGAATTGCAATGTCCCATTTATGTTTTGCAGATGTCTTGATTCTATTTGGAGAGGCATCTTGCACCCAGATACATACTATTTAAAGCTGCTTCAGGCAGTTTGAGAAGGCGTCGGGACAACCAATATCTATTGCAAAAACGCAGATCTTCTTCAATAGAGAAGTCCCCAAAACCCTGCAAACAAGAATTAGGAAAATCTATAAATTCTAGGAGGCAGAGGATCTTGGTCGATATCTGGGAGTTCCTATTATCCATTCGAAAGTTACAAAGAAGACCTATGCCAGTGTTCTGGAGAAAGTATAAGAGAGAACTAATGGATGGACTACGAGAACACTGTCCTTGACAGGTCGCTGCTGCCTTGCCAAAGCTTCTCTGGAGGTGATTCCTTCTTTTGCCATGCAAACTGTAGTCCTTTCAGTCAGCCTGTGCGATCGGATAGCTACAGTTGTATACGTAGATTCATGTGGGGAGGCAGTCATAAGTCGCATCCAATGTCACCTGTGGCTTGGAACAAAATTACTAGTGGCAAGATGGTGGGGGTCTCGGGATGAAGTCGATGATGGAATGGAACTCTGCCCTCATTGCAAAAAATGCCTGGGATTTGGTCCACAACATATCCTCTCTATGGTGCAGATTTATGAAGAAGATTTATGGTGATTACAGTAATGGAAAAGGGACGAATATGTCCAAACTAGCAAGAGATTCATGTCAAGCTAAACAACTAATTCTAGAGAATTCTTATTTACTGCCTGGGAGTGGGGGCAACTATACAGTTTTGGCATGATAACTGGGTGAGTCCCGATACCAAGTTAGCTTCGCTGGCTCTGCATACAGTCCTAGAGGCCCTATCTAATTTATCAGTGGCGAGCTTAAGAATGGATAATGGAACCTGGGACGAGGAGTTCCTTCAGTCGTGGCTCCCTACGAGTGTAATCCAGCAGATCAGGAACATTGAGCCCCCTGCTATAACGGGTGGGAGGGATGTAAGGGTCTCGATGGGCACTGAGAATGGAGCATTCTCCACTAGATCTGCCTACGAGATATTGAGACCAGGCCGGGATATTAAGGTGGAGGGAGAATGGGATAAGGTATGGAAGGCAAGGGTGGCAGCCAAAGTGAGGATGATCTCATGGCTTGCTATACATGGAGCTTTACTCACGAATAGAAAAAGAGTACAACGTAAACTAGCTACCAGCAGTTTATGCGAACGTTGCCGGATGGGTGAAGAAACAATGACCCACGCTTTGCGGGACTGTCCATACTCAAAGGAGGTCTGGGAAGCTACACTCAACATGCAGCAAAACGCTGATTTATTCGAAACAGAAGCAAGCAGCTGGTTCGGGGAGCAGGTGAAACATTCTGAACTGAGATTACAAAGATTTCTGATTACCTGTTGGATGTTGTGGAGGGTCCGAAATGAACATGTATTTGAGAAAAATACAACCCCTAAACAAATCCTTGTTCAACGCATTGAGAATGAGCTACGACTGAATGCCATAGCTTGGAAGAATGATCGTTCAAGCATAGAAGCAAAGTCCCTGGAGAAAGCAACATGGGAACGACCCATATAGAAGAGTACATAAAGATTAATACTGATGCGGCCTGGTCCAAAAAGAAGAGTACGATTGCTGTATTGCACGGGATAAGGAAGGAAAATGGGTGGGAGGACATGCGAGGGAGACAGTAGCCGGTTTGTCATTCATGAAAAAGCCATCGCTATATATGTAGCCTGTGAAATTGCCATGGTAAGCAATATGCCGAAATTTATTTATGAAACCGGTTGTAAGGGATTCATAGATATGCTGCACCGCCCACCAGAGGAGAACCCCATATTTGCAGCCATCATAGATCGTATACAAAGGTGTAGATCGACTAATCCAGAATGGATCATGAAGTATGAAGGAAGGAAGAGCAACTTTGTTACAGACACACTAGATAAGCATCACCAGAAACACAAGACAGGGTGCTATGATTATAGTAGACCTCCTCAGTAAATTAGTTCCTCTTTGAAGGATGATAAATGTAATGGTAGTAGTACTACCACATTTAAATTTCGTCCAAATATAATACCATGTACTTGTTTTCCATACTGGCTTGCAGGAGGAGGGCAAGATGAATAAATAGCCTCCTAGCTTCCAAAAAAAGAAAGAAAAAAGAACAGGATGTATGAAACTGACAATATTTTTCAATAGACCCAAAAAACCTAAAATACTGCAAGCATTGTAACACATTGGTCTTCCATTTAATACAACAAGAATGATGTTGATTGAATCTATTAAATTGGGTTAAACTGTTACATCCAGATCCTTGAAGATTAAGATGTTGTCCAGGTTTTCAAGGCCCACTTTATAATCAATCTAGTAAAGAAGTCATGAAATTTGGATAAGAGAGAAAAATATGGGGTTTAAATGTTGAAGAGGGAGATTTGAATGAATTCAAAGTATTTGATAAACTTATGAAAAGGTTAAATGTATAACTAGTAAATAGTTTATTTTGTATATTATATAACCATCAACAATAAGGTGGACTCAAGGATATAGCAACCGAACCTCCCTCTTGAACCCTCGTGTATGCAGTCTTCTAAATCTTATGAAACTAAAGATGTTTTAGGTCCTTCAATCATGTTAGGTTTGTTTAAGAGTTTAGAGGAGATGTTATTTTATTATCAGTGCCCCACATCAACTTTCTTTTCTTCTTGATGGGTTGAATTGTATTAAAATCGCTAATGATCATTTGGTATTTCACAAATCAAACAGACAAAAAATTTGAAAAATCAATGAACAACCCAATTTGAGTGATTTAGTAGGTTTGGTTGGATGATTTTCAGATAGAGATAAAAACTTACAAAGAATTCTTAAAACTCTTCTTTTGGTAAATAGATTTTCACAAAATTAAAAATTTGATGAGTAAATTTATTAGAAATATATAAACTTGTATACAACATTTGATGACATTTTGAAGGTTAAATAAAATTATTCCCTTCATTAAAAAAATCAATTTAGTTGGTTATCATCACTCATATCAAATTTAATTAATTCAACTCAAAACACCCTCGAACCAATATTTTACTTAAACTAGGGTCACTCTTTCTCTCACCTTAACTATTTCAACTAAATTTATATAGCATATCCCATCTAGTTAAAGTGTCATACACCAATTATGTCAGAAAAAGATTCAACAATCAAAGAATTAATTACCACATAAACCATAATTACTTATAGGAACTAACTTGCTTGTACCTATCTAAGTGTAAGTCTCCATGCCTGATGTTTATGTGAATAAATCACCATCAATATCTTAGAGTATAGTTGACCACTGTGAAATTACCACAACATATCATGATATGCCAAAGGGTTTCTTAAAGAGGCTAAGGTAGGACACTCAACCACGGTACTAACATGTCCTCATTTTGGGTGCATGAGATGGGCATAGATATTAGTAGTAACAACATGGTAATCACATTAGAGATTTTTGTAAGAGCCAACTGTAAGGAGTGGGGACCGAGAGGGGATTCACTCCCAACTTAATTTGAGGAATATAAACCATCTAATCCAAACACGCTGAAAAGGTATGTTGGAATAGGTGTAAACATTTTTTCTTATGAAATGATGGTATACACAAGGATAATCAACACACCAAAAAAGAAAAAGTATGTAAGGGATACTCCAATTCTCATATCTTAAGATATTAAAATGACCAAATTATAATAGCGTAATAATATTTCATGACTATATTCAATCTTATAGAAGTATATTATCATTTCCCATTTAGAGTTTACACGAATGTTACAACATTGGATCTAAGTAGAGCAATATCCCTCTATCTCAACCATATATCCCTAAGAGATCTTCCTAGTAGGTCTTCACCCTATCCAATCTTTGAAGTTCTACACTTGAGGTTAGAAGCATACCCTAGAAGAGAAGGAAAAAATAGAAATTATCAAGATACAAGACGGTGTGAGCATATTTAATATGGGATTGGGAAATATAATGGGAAAAGGAGATCAAATGTAACAAGGCTTCCCATAGAACAGGAAAGTACCACCCGAGCGAGTATGGGAAGAATAAGAATTTCTAAAAGATGTTATTCAAGAATTACACTTTCTATTAAACAAAAGAAGGTATACCACAGAAGCATACAAAAATATTTTAGGGCACAAAACCCATCATAACCAACCAAACTCCATGCATGTGAGATAAGCATAGCACTAGTATAATATAAATAAACAATGGAGGCTAATGCTCACAACTTTAAATCCTGATAGAATAAGGCACACAACCAAACTCCCAATTATATAATGTGTAGGAACAAAACTCTGTATGGCACACAACCTCGTCTTAAAAATATAATATGGGCACACAACCCACAACCAAAGTACTTACACTACTCAAGGGATAATGAATCACAAATCATGCAAAACATCGAAGAAAGTAAAATTTTAGTTACATAAATAGAAATAAACACATTACCATTACATAAATGGACAATACAAAACATCCACCACAAAAGAGGGCAAAATTAGGGTTCAATCTCACAATAAGAAACAACATGGTTTAAATTCCAAAAATAAGGTCTCACAAAGTATAATTTAAATTTCCAACATAGATTAAGAGTTAAAAGTCATTTTGTTCAACCCAAATAGGTCATAAAGTCAAGAAAGAGAATATTCATCACCAAAATATGTCAACGAGGCTTGAGAGAGAGAGAGAGAGAGAGTAAAGAAAGTAATTGTTCAATATGACTCATGGGGATGCAGCATACATTATGAGAATGAAATTAGAATTTACTCGATAAGATTTGTAGATGCAACATATCCCACATGAAGTCTACATTAGTCCAAAGTCAGTCCTAGGTCCAATCCTAGGTCTCAAAAGCACCTATTAAACATATATGTAGATTTAGGGTTAGGTTTACATTAATTATATAAACGCTAAAAATTGCATTTTATTGTTAATGTCTTAGGTTATGAAAACCATGATTTTCTAATCTCATACCATACTTTTTTTTGAGATCATACCATATTTTACTTTATTTTCCAGGCTTATAAATAATTAGTTAATGGATTTTAGAACTACAGACCAATCACAAAACTCAGATACTTCACATGTAATATCTTATCTTGTTATAGAGGTTGGAACCATTTAGTTGACCCAATGGACTTGTGCCAAAGTGGCAAAGACATGGAAGAAGACCAAAAGTGGGATGACTCTCTCAAACTAAGGAAAAAGGATCATTTAGCCCATGTCGGTAAAACAAAACAAAAAATGAGACTAAGGACTAGGCTGTGAAATCACTTTTTGTCATCTTCTTCATCCCAACCAGTCATGCACAAACAATGAATTTGAGATCTAGAAGAGCACCATGATAGTCAAATGAAAACCCAACTCTCCAACTAATCAGTGTGAGAATGCATCTTCAATGACGACTCATTATGGTTCCAACCTTAACCACCTGAGGAAATGTTTGGACGGTGGTCCATAACCACAACCATAGCTCCCACCATGGCCATCAAGGAGAAAATAGTGTGGAACTTTAGAACAAAGGAATCTACTATAAACCAACAAGAGATGGTGACTCCAGACCTTTTACGAATTCATATGAGGGGTAAATAAGGACAAAGCTCAATCAAAATGCCACAATTCATATAGATTGATGGAAGTAGTTGTATGACCAAAAAAGGGGGAAAACACATATACCTTGAATTAGAAGACCTGAAGAAGCACGAAGCTCCACAGGGCCAGGGCGAATCTGTACATGCATTCTACATGACATGTAAAGGTCTTAGCATCACCACTGAAGTCCATGTGTACCCACCTAGAAGATGGAGTTGGGGGGTGCACGATCAGGGTTACTAAAATCAAAGGGGCGATGAGGATCACTATTTGGGGGTACAAGGAAACTATGCTAATAGTTTTATAGACTTTTGATGATGCCAGAATGTAAGGAGAATGGAAAAGAAGGGCCACAGGGGAATAACAGATCAATAGAGCGGCAATTTGGGGACTAGGCAATGATGCCTTGGAAACCTAGTATTTGTAGGGTCAATGGATTTGGGAAGAGATGGGGAAGATGTTGGAGAAGAGATTGAAAATGAGGATGTGAAAAAAGATGGATCTGAGCACCTAGGTGAATAGAAAATTTACGACAACTGTGTTGTTTGTGATTTAGTTCATTGTTTCCTACTCGAGGTGGGAGAGGAGTCCTTGGTAATGAGTCTAAAATTCCAGCCACTATGTCACAACAAAATAAACTTACAACTTTAGTAAAACCTTTAATATTATTTCATTTAATTACATTGAGGAGGATATTAGAGGTAATTTCTTTCCCTATTTGGTTTAGGGTTAAAAATTTATTCAAATTATACCAAATTTGGTATCTAGACCAATTAGGACATGGGAAATCCGTTTATGTCATTTATTTTCACTTTTGGGGTTTCTTACCATTTTATATAATATATTTTTCTTTAAGTTATATTCTCTCTCCTAAGTTTAACTAGGATAGATAATATTGTCCAATTAATATTAAAATTGACCCATAGACTAATTTGGTATGTAGAATTTAAGTTTTGGTATTTTTTTCCACTTTCGAATTTGTTAAGCATATTATTTAATATTTTGAGCAAAACTCATATTTTCTTTTCTAAAGGAAATTAGGATTGATATTATTGTTCAAATAAGATGACACTTGACACCCAAGGTAACTGGGAACTAAGAATCTAATTTTCATATTATAATTAACTATTGAGACTTCCATTTATGAGTTCTAATACAATTAGGATTTTTAGCTCTTTACCAATATACTTATGAAAATATTACATCATTATTATCAACATTCATTTAATTGAGTCATATTATCTTCAATTTATTGCCAAAAGAGTTCCCATACACTATTATTCATGAAATTACACATTCTTATTATTTATCATATTAAGTCCATTAATACAATATTTTTAGATAATGATGCATTTCCATATTTATGGACATAGAAAATCCACTTGTTATTCTAATATATGTATTAGCACATTGTGCCACTTGATAGACATATCATAGTCATTATGTGAATGACATAAGTTATGTTAAGTGATTCCATTAAATGTATTATATTTGTTTTCAAGCTATATATATTAGAGTTACCATTGGGTTAACCATGTTACAAGTATTAATTATATTTTCTAAAGTATCATGTACTACCTTAAGGTATAACTTTATCCTTTTTTGGTCAAATCGAAATAGTTGGGCATACTATACTGCTAATAATGAACAATAGGATAAGATCCTATACTCCACGTCTTAAAATGCTTTCATCCTTGAAATTACAACATCCATGTCTTATCCACCAATAATATCCACCCCTTAAAAGGTTTAACCTTATAAGACAAACCAAACAACATCAAGGTATTAAGGTTACTTATGGATCTTTTCTTTGTGAATATTTTAGGTGTTTATGTTGTTCATAGGTCATGCATCAAACTAATGAGTCAAAAACACATAGGGTTGAGTTTCAAGTCCTCATGTTACTAACTTAATAACCCTAAGGTTCATAAGATAATCCAAAAAGTCATAGGGTATAAAAATGTAGGTCAACTCAATCTTTAAATAATGCCACATATTCCTAGTCACCGCTTCATAGACAAAACTATGGTTGAGATTTTTGTTATAAGCAATTCTATGGTTTCTCTATAAAGACTTCACACATCTCTTCATTGAGACATCATTTAAGAAAACCTTGATAAAATCCAATTTTTTTATACACATAATATTCTAAAGAAAAACAAATTTATGGCAAAACTTTGCAATGTAAAACTGAAACTGGCACCAAAGTCGATGCAAAACCAAGTGACAATTTCCATTCAAGATCTCATTATCCTACTAGTTCATCGACATCATAACCTAGCTCCATCATCAAGTCAAACCTCATTATATTCAAAGATACAATTCATGCCTAACCTACATCATAGGGTTTGAGAAACTAGAGCCTCATCATGTTAGGGTTTACCAACCATGATTCTTATGCATACCACATATGATCCTAAATCGACATGTCATCGTCTCATGAATTATTATAGGTCAATTCTAGGTGACACATCTCACTTAGAGGGTGACAATATAAGGCAAGGTAGTAGGGACACAAAATTGAAATAATCAGAAATCCAACCACTATGGCTAGGATACCATCTTGTAAGGAGTGGGACCTAAGAGGCGATCCACTCCTTACTTAATTTGAGGAATATAAACCATCTAATACAAACAAACTAAAAATGTATGCTGGAATAGGTGCAAATGCTACGAAAGAATGGGGATACATTGTCAGTTATATTTATAAGAGAAACCGACTGTGTTACTTTTATTGTCAGTTCAATGTAAGCAACTACCGCAGTCTGTGCACCTGGGAAAATGTAGGTTGCACTTTATTTTTGCTGACGGTCTCTTATTAAATAAATTGACGCTATATATCTCCTGTGAAATTGGAATTGTGCATATTTTTTTTGGGAGCATTTCATTTTCCTCCTAAAACATATATCGCTGGTTCTTTTAATTAAACTGAAGAGATAAAGATGTACATGTGCAATCTGGTCTGTAGGAATGAGTTGACCTTAATCTGTGATTCTTTCTTAGGGAGACCAATGAGAAATTTCCATGTGTCTCACGAATTTTTCCCCACCCCCAATTAAGCTTTGTCGTCGGTTTCACTAACCATGACTGCCGAGAAAGGTTGCATTAAGAATTGTTGGGTTGCAAGATTCATTGTCAATTTTTGGCACACAGCCAATGAGAAATATTCTTCATGATCAGTTTCGTTTACAATCAATGGGGTATGTCTTACTTAATAACCCCTCTTTTCACTCTTCCCCAACCCGCATTTCTATAGATACATTGCTCCGACAATTACCCTCTTCCTCCCCACCACTGTAGTACTACCTCCCCTCAACTACTTCTCCAAACCCCACCGACCAGTAGAGGCCACCGCTAGAGCCTCCTCCATTACTGGATCTTAGAGCCCCCACCATTCATAGCTCCTCTAGCTCCACCTGCTCCTCCAGCTCCTCCTGCTCCTACTCTCCTTTGACTCCTCCTGCTCCTCCCAGACCGGAGCCTTCTCAACCATTGCTTCCTCAATTGCTGGAAGAAGATGTATCCTCTTCTCCCTCTCTTACTCCTTCATCTCTCATCCTTCCCCCTCTCCTCCTTCTCCTTGTTGACTTTTTCTCAATTGGGTTGATAAATAAGTATATAACATTTGGTATGAAAAATTGTGATGAATGTTACTATAGATGAATTTTATGGTCGAAAATAATTGTGATGAATGCTAGGGTTGATAAAATTTTGATGAATGAAATTAAATGTTACTATGGATAAAAGAGTGCATTGTTTGTTATGAAAATTTTGATGAAACTTCCTTTATTATTTATGTTAAGTTCATATTTTATTGCATTTTGGATGTTAGTATGGATGAATAAACATACCTTGGAATTAATAAACTAAAGATGATATCACTTGCTCTAAATTAACTCGATTTACATAAAAAATAATATAGATTCACCTAATTAGACCTAAACCCTAATCTTCTAAACAATAAACCAAAATTTTTTAAACCCGAACTCAGATAGTATGTTGGCCTAGAAACCCATCCAATATTTACTCATTAGGAGTAAACCTTGGCTAGTTCCCAATTTGGGATTGTTCTTGAGCACTTCATCCCACTTAGGATGTAAGTGTATAGTGTGTGTTTGATTTCAATAAATTCTAACATTATTTTCCTTTTGTTCTCTGAGTACATATGTAGGTGGGTATTTTCCCATCTACATTGGTGTACTTGGACAACTACGGGGAAATGCATCCTAAATTTATTGAAATTGAACACACATTATAAACTTACTAGTGAGATGAAGTGCTCAAGAATGGGATAGGTTGTACACATTCATGAATCTGAATGCTACTAGATTTTAAGTGCATTGTTTATTGTTAGCAATCAAAATGTTAGTATGGATAAGTAATCACATATAGGATTTGAGGCACTAAATTGTTATAAATTGATATCAATTAACTAGATTTACATTGAAATGATATAAATTTATTTTATTAAACCTAAACTTCTAAAAAGTAAAATCTAACTTATAAACCCTAACCCCTATACTCTATTGGCCTAGAAACTCATCCGAGGTTTACTCATTATGAGTAAACCTTGGATAGTCCTTGGTTTAGGACTATTCTTGAGAACTTCATCTAACTTATGATGTAAGTGTATAATGTTTTTTCAATTTTAATATATTTTGACAACATTTCCTCTTTGTTCTCTGGGTACATATGTAGGTGGGTATTTTCCCATCTACATCGGTGTACTTGGAGAACTACGGGGAAATGTTGCCAAAATTTATTGAAATCAAACATGCATTATACACTTACTATTGATATGAAGTGCTCAAGAATGGGATAGATGGTACAAATTCATGAATCTAAATGCTACTAGATGATTAGGTCTCAATTATTCAAATATATTTTTTCCCTAAAATTGACTTACTAGGTAGAACCTGATGAACGACTCGTCTCCCATATGATCATATAGAAATGGATCTATCAAAGATGTTGATACCAAATCAATGCACTCTGGAATTTATTAGTGATCTCGATGAGTTTGTAAGATTGCAGAGGAACATAGAAAACAACATGGAGATAGGTTCTATTTCTCGTGTAGGGATTGTATCAACAAACAAAAAGTTGACACTGTTGGCACAATCAAAGATCATGTCATGTGTAATGGGATTGTACAGGGCTATACAAAATGGTACTAGCATGGATAGATTCCTTATATAAGATCGTGAGATGTGGGTAGTGGTAGTGTCCAAGAAGAAATGGATGACGATGTTGATGAAAATGAACCAATTCTGATAGACATGGTTGATGTGATGCTAGACACTTGTGGGGTAAATGTTACAGACCCACCTCCCTTATTTAGAAACATTATTCATGACACTGAGAAAGTGTTATACTTAGGTTGTACTAAGTTTATGAAGTTGAGCACTATGGTGAGATTGTATACTCTGAAGGCTAACAATAGATGGAATGAAAAAAGCTTCACTTCTCTATTGTCTTTGTTGAAAGATATTCTCCCTAAAGCCAACGAGCTTCCAATATCAACATATACAATGAAAAAGATGTTGTGCCCAATGGGAATGGAGGCTAAGAAGATACATGCAAGGCCGAATGACTGTGTGTTGTTTCAAAAGGACTATATCTATATGGAAGATGTCCAAAATGTTGGCCAGCTAGGTACAAAAGGACGACATCGGTTAAGACCAAAACTGAGTCTCTTTCCAAAGTGATGTGACATTTGCCTATAATACCCCGATTTCAACACTTGTTTTCTAATGATGTAGATGCAAAACATTTATCTTGGCATGCAGAGGTAAAGCAAAACAATGATGGCATGCTACAAAATGCATCTGATTCCCTACAATGGAAGAAGATTGATTATTATGTCCTAAATTTGGCGAAGAAGTCAAGAATTTAAGACTTGGAATTTGTACTTAAGGGAAGAATCCATATGGAACATTAAAAAGTGAACATAGTACTTGGCCTATCATGCTTGTTGTATACAATCTTCCTCCGTGGTTGTGTATGAAGAATAAGTATGTCATGTTATCATTGCTGATATCGGGCCCCAAACAACCTGGCTATGATATTGATGTTTGTCTGGAACCTCTGATTCATGACATAAAGAAAATATGTGGAGAAGATGTGATGACTTATGATGCTTTGTGCTGAGATATTTTTAATTTGTGAGCTATGTTGTTTTGCACTATTAATGAATTTCCTGCTTATGGGAACTTATCTGGCTGCATCGTCAAAGGATCCAAGGCTTGTCCTATATGTAAGGAAAATATAGATTCTATCAAACTGAAACATGGTGGTTAGAGTGTGTATCTTGGTCATCAAAGGTTTCTAACAAATTTGCACAAAACATTCAATGGCTCAACTGAGGAAAAGAGTGCCCCTAAACCTATGTTAGGGGAGGATGTTTATGCAAGAATAAACAACATTGTGAATCATTTTGGTAAGAGATCGTGTACTACCCCCACAGGTGAAAAGTCTTTATTAAAAAAAGGGCGATATTCTGGGATCTTCCTTATTGGAGTTCTTTGACAAATCAACATTGTATCGATGTCATGCATGTTGAGAAAAAATGTTTGTGATAGCATTATTGGAACTCTGTTGAATATACCTAATAAGACTAAAGATGAATCAAATCTAGAATGGACCTATGTGAATAGCGTATAAGGAAAGAGTTATCAAAAGAAGTTACCAAATGTTTCCACACATATCGACCTCCTTCTTGTTACACCTTGTCTACAAAGGAGAAGAGAACAAATTTGCGAGTGCTTTCGTAATGTTAACGTACCATAAGGATACTCAACCAATATTCATAGATTGTTATCGATGAAGGATCTCAAGATAATAGGTCTTAAATCTCATGATTATCACACTCTAATGCAACATATATTTCCTCTGACTATTCGGTCTACCCTTCCTAAGCATGTAAGTTTTGCAATCAGTAGGATTTGCTTCTTCTTCAACACTCTACACAAAAAAGTAATTGATTCTGAGATTCTAGATAAGTTGCAAAGAGAAGTGGTCGTTACCATGTGTCAACTTGAGCAAAATCCCCCCCCTTCATTCTTTGATATCATGGTACATCTAGTTGTCCATTTTACTAGGGAAGTGAAAATGTTGGGTCCAATTTTCTTGCATTGGATGTATCCTTTTGTGTGGTACATGAGTGTTTTTAAAAGTGATGTTTGGAACCATTATTTCTCCAAAGGGAGTAACATTGTGGGATATATTTCTAGGGAGGTTATGGAATTTTGCAATGTCTTCTTAAGTTTCAAAGAAATTATTACTAATGATGTGAACCCTAATGTTTATTTTAGAAAAGGTATTGATCATCCTCGAATCACACATCCAGAAGGGTAGGCAGACTTAGAAGGAATCAAACTTTTAAATTTATAACCCAAAACCTTCAAGGACCCCCACAATTTTATTACAGGGTCAAAGTAGATATACAAGGTTGAAGTAGATATACGGGGTCGAATACAGGGACGTGGTGACATTTAGGATGCTTGGGATTTTTTTTCTTGAGTCAGATGAGCCAAGATGATAGTTGATAAAAGTATGGAGCTAGAACTAGTCTAGAAGGTTGTCACGAATTAAAACAAAATAAAGAAAAGAAAATAAAATAGAGTCTGTAGGATTCTACTAATCAGAGAGAAGGATTTCCTGGCTATGTAACCACAAGTTGGGCAGTCTATGCACCCATTCTCGGGTGTAGACAACCCTCGAACACCTCAACAAGCAACCTACATTCAAACATAGCACACACTGTGGTATCTGTTCCTGTGGGGTCATCCCACTTGCTCTCGCGTAGTGTGACTAAACCCATCTATGGTATGAAACCTCTCTCGAGAATGACAAATCAACATCCTAGAATATTCTAGATACCCTCTCAGGTTTAGACTATTTTGTGATGTTAGGAATAGACGACCTTGGACCGTCCTCCTTTCATATTTCAATTCAAACTATCTTTTCTTGTCTATTTCTACAATGAATCCCTCAATATAGGTAGAAATAGCAGTTCAAGAAAGAAAGAGATCAACCAAACTAGCAATCATAACCACAAAGAGAAGATAGAATAGAAACCATACTAGATCTGGATTAAACCTACTTGCTTAAGGAAAAAGTACATAAACATGCCCAAAATAGGGTACATAGCCAAGAAGGAGCTCAACTAGCCATGGACAAGCATAGTTGGCATCGAAAAAAGATGAAAGAACATCATTTGTACAGAAACAAAGGAGAACAGTGGAAGAAAGGAGAAGAAGAAGAGATTTAGCCCATAGAGGGAAGGTGGCTCTTGCTCCCTAGCCTTCGTATAGGTCGGATCTCGTCTTTTGGATCGTCCTCCTTGATCTTCTGGGCTCCTTGGCCTCCTTACTCTCTAGATCCACCCCGAATAGCAGCTTGGTTGGTGTATGGGGGTGGAAGATGATGGTGTGGACGTTCTCCTTCTCTCAAAGAAGATGGATCCCCAGTCTTATCTCTCCTCAGCTTCCGCCTTTGGAGATCTAAGACTAGAGGTGGAAGATGGTGGGGAATGGAAGCACGCTAAAGAGATAGGTGTAGAACGAGCACTTCGACTTTCTCAGACTTCCAGAATCTCCCATGGGGCTCTGGGAACTTCACCAGGTTGGAACCACAAGGTGGAAACACTCTCTAGATCAGAACCTATTTTTAGGTGGAGAGGGGCGGGTATTTATAGGCGGGGTTGTCACAGTTCTGATCCAGGCCACGACCTTAATCACCATAGTTGTGGTGGTGACCGCGGGTCACGGTCCTCACTTGGTCGCGGTCTGTGGTCGAGGTACCTTCCACGGTGGTGGTTGAGGTTGTGGATTAACCATTGTCGAGGCTCGATCTGCAATTGAGGTGTAGGCCTCGGTTGCGGTTAGCTCAGAAGTTGCGACAGTGGCTTGGATCGCGATCGAGGTGGTTTCCTAGACCGCAGTCTTGGTGGAGGTGAATACCGCGGTCACGGTGGAGGCAAGTGTGGATACCACAATCACAGTCGTGGTGTATCCCACGATCACGGTCGTGGTGTATCCCGCGGTCACAGTCGTGGTGTATCCCACGATCACGGTCACTGTGAAGGCCTAGCTGCTGCAAAAACCCATGCATTGGGAAGGATTCTTTGGAGGATAGATGTCTTTTCCGGTTCGGTGCTTGCAAGTCCAAAAATTGGCTAATTCGAGCATCTTTATCTATGAAAAGATATAAATTACTAAAAGATCAGGAACATGGGATATTTTGGGCATATTAAGGCTATAGTGACACAAAACCATAGATAAATGCTTAGCATAAATACATAAATTTGGGTGTTATCAGGTATTTTGGGAGAACGACAATAAATATCAGTCATGAGCAGTGGGAACAAGCACACATGTACATTTTACACAACATTGATGATGTGGGTATTTATATCACCGAACACACCAACAAGCTCAATAAAAGTTATCCCCAACCAATTCAATGTAGCTTTCTATAAAGCATAAATGGACATTTATTAGGTGGTTTGAAAAGGAAATATTCAATCAACTATCTCAAACAACAAATAACGTTATAAAAACTATCAAATGGCTCACATATAAGCCAAAGATCCACATTACATCTTATGAAGGGTTTGACATAAATGGATTTTCATACTACACAAAATGTCAAGATGATAAAAGTGTCATCCAAACTAGTGGTGTCACCCTTCATGCAACATCATTGTATTTTTCTAATGCTAAGGATAAGAGTCCATGTCTTATTATGGTGTCATTGAAGACATATTGGAAATTGACTACACATAGTTTAGAGTTGCATTATTTAGGTGTAAACGGGTTGATAATTGTTGGCTAAATTGTATATTAGCATACCCTTTGTTTTGATGATGACAAACATTTCATTCTTATAGATCTAACATGCTATTTGAGTATTTTAGGGTTCAAGGTAATAAGGAGATCCTACTAAGTGGAAAGTTGGAGGTGAATACAAATTGAAGATCAAATGTGCTTAATTGTTTATATTTTCATGATTGTACTCAAATGTAAACACTTATACAAAGATATAATGTACAAGTACTTTAACATCATGTAAATCAAGTGTTGTATCTTCCATATCCACTTATAACCCTTAGCTAGGATCCCCCTAGAATTAGAGTCACTATCATCCATTAGAACACACATTAAATAGGTGGTTCAAGAGTCTGAAATAGGAACATCCGCGGTCAAGAAACTAGTCGATCGAGACACCCTCATTCAATGTTTTTGTTGACTAAGAACCACCTTGGTCGAACATCAGAGCACTGTTCAAGACCTTACATATTTGTTCTCTAAAATGTATTTTGGTCGAAGAATTGGTCGACCGATTCTACCTCGGTCTCAAGCCTATGATTGTTAGACCAAGTGGTTTGGAGTTGGGAGTTGGACATTGACGTTGGTACACATTCACCTTAAACCCAGGCTCAGTTGAAGAAATGTTTGACTGAGACACGATTCGGTCAAAAAACTTGTCGACTGAGCATGGTTCTGGATTGTTTTTCCAAACATGAAAAAAATAGCCATTGCTAGCCAACTATTATTTACCTAATGGCTAGTTAATCACTAAGAACACTCTAGACATTCCCTAGAACGTCCCTAAGTACTTGAAACCATTCTTATAAATAGGAGAGGCCCTAGAACACATTAAAAAACCTAAGCTACACTTGAGAATCCATTTTGGTGAGCAAATAAGCTGAGTAACACTTGTCATCGTGTTCTTCAAGCTCCAAAATTGTGTCCTATAGCCATAGTCTCTTAGCCACCATCTAAGAAACATGCATCCTAAGTGGTTTTCGAGATCTCACATTTGATATATCAAAGCACAATACTCTATTGGTGTACTTCCTTTCTTCCAATCCCCATTCACATGTTAAGCTACATGTGTTTCTTGGCTACTCCAATTTGTGGAGGTTGCTTGAGGGATTTTGATTTGAGCTGTGAGTTCATGGATTTGTGTGCAATTAGAACTAGAAAAAAATGCTACAATGTGGCTTGTATAATTTTATCCTTTTCTTACTGGTGTTTCAGCATGTTGTTAAGCCATGATTATTGCAAAGAGTCTATTGTTCTTCAGAACTTTCAGTTCTAAAAAACAACAAGATCCAGACAAGCTAGTCGGTCGGACAATAGGTTTACATGCATGTTATATATAAAAAATACATTTATCATCGATTATTTGTGAATAACCATATATATATATATATATATATATATATATATATATATATATATATATTCTCTATCAGTTATATACAAAAAATTGATGTATACACCCAAAATTTCACATTCATTTAGTGATAAAACTGACATCAGGTAATTTCGCGTTGGTTTTTGTCATCATATAACCGACGAGGAAATGTCAGAGCAGAAGAAAATACCCTTAATTTTTTTTTTACAAAAATCTGACGAGAAAGGGCAGAAAAGAACACAATATTGTTACCCACCATGAGTTACATTGTCGGTTCTTCCCTAACATAGAACTGCTGAGAGAAATCTTGCTTCATCAGTTCTCTCAACCGATGAAAAATGTTTGAGTTTTACCATCACCCACTTGGTTGTCAGTTTGGAATCGAAGAAGATAGCCAAAAATAACTGACACTATATCCCCTTTCCGTAGTAGTGAAATTTTATCTATTTCTCAAATGATGGTATAAAAAATGACCAAGGTATAGAAATGGAATATTATTTCATAACTATATTCAGTTCTACTAAAGTACATTATCATTTACCACATAGGGTATACATGAAAGTTACAACATAAGGAATTAAGTAGAGGGATGTCCATCTACTTCAACTATATATGCCTTAGAGCTCCACCTAGAAACTCTTTATCACTGTGTCTAGTCTTTCAAGTCCTACACCTAGGGTTGGAAGCATATTGTAACCACCCACACTTTTGATTGTCCAAAATACCTTAAAGTTGCGAATCATTACTAATAAATTCGAGTAAAAAATTAAAGAAATAATACAAAATAGTAAAAAAATTCCATTAATGAATAAATAGTTACATGTTTGCATAAAAGCACCTCTAACAAGTTACATAAATTTTAGAAAGAGTTGACTTGTACATGTGTGAATATATACCACTTAGACTAAATCTTCATGAATTACTTTAGTGTCTTCATCATCTTTTATCTGTAACCTCATGTCCACATATCAAGCATATCTGATACCTAAAATGTAGATAAACAAATACATAGTTAGTATATTTCTATACTGGTACGTGCGTTCATCCCATAATCAAAGTACTCATATAAGAAAACATCTTTTATTTGAACATAACAACATAAACTGACTTTCACATTCTAACCCATATCTGGTCTACTACCTCAAGTGTAATCACTATCCCTCCTGCGCTTGTGTACATTACCCTTAAGATCATTCTAACCCAAGGTTTAGAATAGTGTTATTCACTTTACATGATAATCATAGGAACTTTATAATTTACAAGAAGTAAATAAACAAGCAAGAATTTTATCATTCATTCAATCTCATTGAGAAACCTTAGCAAACTCAGAATTTGATACATGTATTCATAAGAGTAACCACATACCTTATGCCATTGTAGAAACCATGCATAATATATCATGTACTTTAAGAGTGCATCCAAACATCCAAGCAGCAAAGTATTCAATCTAACATATACATAACACATATGTGTCACTATGTATTCACATTACATTAATCAGAACTAGAACTGCTCCTAAACTAGGGCTTAGGCTTATCTCATGTTTGGACTAGGGATTAGTGTTAAAAACCCTAATTCCATCATATCATGGTTTCTAAGATTACTAATCCAGTTATGCATATTATGTGAAACTATCTTAAGCTTATTATATTATCCATGATACCTAGATCATATTACTAGCATTCATATCATAACAAGATACTCACATTGGTTTCAAAACCCTAAATATACATGTGCATGATTAATAATCTAGAAACATCAATTGTTTATCATTATCAATGATTTCTTCATTATACATAACAAGATCAAATATTAGCTCAACATAACCTAATCTACTCAATTAAGAATCATATTAAAGCAAATCTATATCTTCCTTTCTATTAATCATATTACAACACATATTGCATATACTTTTGTAACAGGAAGAATAATTAAATCTAAATTATATTTTATTCAGATTCCTTGTGATTTTCTAATCAACTTTCATATATAACTTGTCGAATTCTGAGTTACTGATCGTTTATTAGATGTGTGCAAGATTATTATTACCTTGGCCAATCCTGTGCTGCCACATTAGTAGAAAAGAGATTACCTTGTATTAATATGTCTCGACTCTTGATTAGGTGTGAAAGGACTTCCACACCCATTGTTGTTGAACATGCATGTTTGCACAAAGGAGTCATTTGACTCTTATTCTTTTCTTTTCCTCACGCGACACTCACGACGGCGTGAAGCTGTACACAGTAGGTAGGGCACTAGCTCCAAGTTCTGCCCCAGCTTCACAAGTCTGCCATCCCTTCCTCATCATGTCACTGCTCTACATGACCCCTCAACACCGTACCATCATCTTCGTCTGACGTTCCACCCCAGATGGTCAGGTCTACTAGTGCTCGCCTCCTCTCTCGTCACCAAGTCCAGGTCATCCCTCCCACGTGTGTCAGAGAAAGAAGCGAGGATGCCACCGGTCAGAGGATACTAACTTCCGGACTGGGTCCCACCCCACCGTCCAATTTCCTCCTCCTCCTTCCTAGTCTTCCTCTCACTTATCCATTATAACCTCTAACAAAGACCCAGTCTCAGGTCATCTTCCGCGATCCCCCAACACCATGATCTTCATTTCCATCCACCTTCCAGGCATCGAACATTCCCAGTGGTGCTCTGGTCGACTGCGAACCTGCCTCCCAATACATGTTTGCTTGGAGGAAACTAGAGACATGGAAGAGTAGGATAGGTGGGTTACTCGTTGACAACTCGATGTAGATCCCCTCATCATCACATGTTTGCACTGGCCTGGTCACTAAGGTAGCTAGGGCATCTTCAACGTAGAGCCCAGACAACTGCGGCTAAGAGGGAAGGATAGGGGATAATCAAGTCTTTCCTAGGTCTATTTGTAGACCAGAACAATGGCTAGGTCTTAGGAGAGATCACACCTAGGAGGATAGGGACTTTTATATATATATATATATATATATATATATATATATATATATATATATATATATATATATATATATAGTCAGGCTAGAATACACTCAAGTTTACAGATCACACGAATACACTCAAGTGTGTTTGCATATCAAGACTATTTTTTGTAAAATGTAAACTATTGATCTTCACCGTCATACTATAACTAGGCTACATATAAATTTTGAGCCCATTTGGATGAGTGTAAGTCACTCATCCAAGGGCAACAAAATCGACGCGCGAAACTAATTTGAAATGCATAATTTTTACGGTCTTTATAACATGGCCTATAAATGTCCAAATGTGCTCAAATTTTGTGTATGCGCTATTCACAACATGTTTAAGAAGATCACTGGATTAGATTTTTGAAAAAAATATTGCATCATGAAAAACTACTTGAGTGTATTCTGCTCCGAATACACTCGAGTGTATTCTAGCCTGACTCTCTCTCTCTCTCTCTCTCTATATATATATATATATATATGTATGTATATATATATATATATATATATGTATGTATATATATATATATATATATATATATATATATATATATATATATATATATATATATATATATAGTCTGTACTTAGTAAAACTATCCACTAATCTCACTCCGTTTCTAGTTTCTTTCTTATTTATCAATAACAGATTCTCCTTTTCCTCATATTACCATAACAATGATTTAATACTTTAATTAGAGGTTACTTAGGACCAAATCATAGGACCATGAATCACAATAGGACTCCTTCTAAAGGTTTCTAGTCAACTTTCCTAACAATGTATCATAATCTATTAATATAGATGATAAATCTCAATCTTTCCATTACACCATGTTTCCTATTTGCTTTTGGAAACTTACATTATTTGGCTTCCAAGAAAAAGGTGGATAATTCTTTAATTAATTATCTAAGCCACACATTATCTAGGATTATCTTACAAATCATGTCATTATCTTATATTCTTATTATCTATCACTCAAAAATATCTTGGATATCTATTATGATCACGATATCAATAACAACTAAAAACAAATATCTCAGGGACCCATATGAAAACTCTGATTTACCAATTGGGTTGAAAAGTGTCCCTAAGGCCCATGAATCATCTCTTGGGACTCCCCAAGGTTCCATGAGCTTAGTTACATTCCTAATTACAAAATTAAGGCTTTTATAATCTTTGCATCTTATATTAGCTTCATATGATCACATATGCTCAAAGCACTTTATTTTATTAAATTGATCATTTAATCTAATTCTAGGGTTTGGAATTATCAACCAAGATCCCTCAATTCACTTCATTTCTATATGTACCCTAATTCATTAGGGCTTGAAATCTACAAATTTCAAGGAGGTAACATTCACCCCTCCTTAAAAGGAATTTTGTCCTCAAAATTTAGGCCTACCAAGCCTAGGTGAATAGTAACTCATCTTATTTTTAAAACTTAGGGTTAGCACCCTACTTATATGGCTTAACAACTTTCCTTATTATGCCAAATCTTGTCTTATTATTAAGTTTGGCACTTGAATTTACATTCAAGTATATCCACATCTTTAATTTTTCACACCTTATCATCTCTTGATGATTTCATTCTTATTTTGTTATTCAATTTCACTTGGTGATTTCTCTCTTAACCTAGGTTTCCAACCTATTATTCATTATTTTCACACAAGGGTGAGGTGACACCTCTAACCCTAGTTTATGTCATTACACAATCAATCTAGGATATTCATCCTCTTAATCTCAAACTTTTAAGCATCGCGTGTGTCTATCCAATTTCCCTCCCTCATAATGAGATGAAATAAGCATTTGACTGTAGCCTAAACACAAAGTTCATTCCATTTCAAGAGAGGAGATGGTACATCCACACATTATATTTCAATTTCACATATTAAGTTGAATCATACTCGTATGACTCTAAATTTACTTGTTCTTAATTTCATAGTATTCGTATATTCCATGGAGTCATGTGTCCCTTTTCTTACTCTTAAGTTAGGGCATAACTTCTCTCAAGTTTTCACGACTTCATTATATCTTTTATGTTTACACCTCATGTTTTATAAGTCTTAGACAATTCCTTAAGGTCTCTAGGGGTATAGGTACCTTTGGAGTGATATCATCCTTATGCATCGAGGGAGTGCCATTCACATTCACCCATTAGGCCCCATTGTCATCACAAAGGTAGGAAATCTCATGAGTCATGGACCTTGGGTAAACCTATGTGTTACCTCCTGACCACATGGTCATGTGCATTCAGGGCACAATCAACTCTCAACCTCATCGGTCCTATGTACCTCTAATACACCCTACTTGACCCTAGGATTATATTACGACTCTACCCTTCCTATGGGTTTCTTTTGAGATGTCACATCTTTTAAGTACAGTATTCTCTCATTTAATTCTTTAGCTCAGATTGCCTTCATCTCTCTCTTTTGAGTACACATGGTGTAGTGTAGTCCCAATACTGGTCTCAGACCACCTTCCCTCTAGGGCTTGATGCCATGTCAGTCTTCCCTCCTGGGCTTGACCTTTTATGATCTTCCCCTCCAGGGGTTTGATCCTAAACAATTGCACTGTGGACTTGGGCCACCTTCCCTCCTGGGCTTGGTTCCTGACTAGTCTTCCCTCCTGGGCTTGACCATTTCATGACCTTCCCTCCTGGGCTTGGTCGTCCACTCAGGCCACCTTCCCTCCTAGGCTTGACCAGTTGTGTCACTCAGAGATGGCATACTTGGGTTCAAAGAATATAAGTGTTTTCATCTTTATATCTTTAACTCTTCATGCCTCTAGGTGAGGATTACGGTTATCTCAAAACTTAAATATGTTTATACACTTACCTTTTAAGGAAAAGTCCTATCCTAGGGTGCCTTCTTGGCTCATAGGAGGGGGTCAAACTCTCTTGCCGCAACCTGATCCCAAGATCTAAGGTTTTGCCTCTCTCATAGGTTATGTTCCCACTCTTGGGTTGACCCACCTCAAGTTGGCTCATTAAACCTAAAGGTTTCATATATATATATATATATATATATATATATATATATATATATATATATATATATATATATATATATATATATATATATATATATATATATATATATATATATATACACCCCATGTTGGCACATTGAACCTAAAGGTTTCATATATATATATATATATTTATATATATACATATATATATATACATACATATATATATATATATTTATATATATATACATATATATATATATACATACATATATATATATATATAAATATATATATATATATATATATATATATATATATATATATATATATATATATATATCTGTGTAGTGTGTGTGTGTGTGTTTCATCATTATGCATAATTTTTTTATCATTATACTTTTCAACCAACATTTGCTCAATTTTTGGGATACCCCCTCACGGTTTCTATCCATTCAGTGAACTTGGGTCACCTTCCCCTCCAGAGCTTGACTACCATCATCAAACTTCTAGAGACAACATGAGGGGTTCGTGCAAGTTATATTCAAACTTTCATTTTCATATATATATATATATATATTTATATATATATATATATATATATATATATATATATATAAAACTATTGGGTTCATATATTTCTTAAGACCTCTTACATAAATGTTATTCTCCTCGTCCACACATGCATGGGAGACCTGGTAACCTAAACCCATCCCTTTATCTTTCTTATTCTTGATTTCAAGTTTCATATGGGTGGTGTCCAATACCACCACACCATTCTCATTATTTATGGTTAAAGTTTTAGGGTTAGGGTTAGGGTTAGAGACTATACTCTATCTCTTAGAGTTTCCATATCCCTTTACCCACAAGAGTTTTCATACTCTAATTGAAGTCCTTCCTCTATGAAAGGGCTTACCCATACTTGTATCTTTCTAGTGCCCACCCTCTCTAGAGGGACCTAAACAAAAGGTTACATCCTTCCACATTTACTTCTCTAACTAACAATTTCTTGTCAAGGCTTATTAAGAAAAAGGTGAGAAGTAGACGAAATATGAGATGAGAAACCTAAAAGATACATTATGCTTCACTAATTTTTTTCTCTTAAATTTCTAAGGATGATTTGAAATCATAAACTATTAAGTATTAGTTGATGAATCTGGGCTCTGATACCAAATGTAACGACCCAAACTTTTGAGTGTCCAAAAGACCTTAAAGTCACAAATCATTTCTCATAAATTTCAGGATAATATTCAAGAAATAATACAGAATGGTAAACAATTTCCATTAATGAACAAATAGTTACATGTTTGCATAAAAAGCTCCTCTAAGGAGTTACATAAATTTTAGAAAAGTTTAACTTGTACATGTGTGAAGATATACCGCGGGGACTAAACCTTCATGAATTACTTTAGTGTCTTCATCATCTTTTATCTGTAACCTCATGTCCACGAATCAAGCATACCCCATACCTAAAATGTCGACAAACAAATATGTGGTCAGTTCATTTCTATACTAGTGCGTGGGTTCATCCAATAATCAAAAGTACTCATATAAGAGAACATCTTTTATTTGAACATAAGAACATAAACTTACTTTCATATTCTAACCCATATCTCATCTACTAACTCAGGTGTAATCATTGTCCCCCCTGGGATCGCGTGCATTACCCTTAAGATCAATCTAACCCAGGGTTCAAAATATTGTTATTTACTTTACATGATACTCATAGGAACTTTATAATTTGCAAGAAGTAAATAAATAACAATGCATCATTTTGCAAGAAGTAAATAACAAAGTAAATAAACAAGCATGCAGTTTATCATTCATTCAATCTCATTGAGAAATCTCGGCAAACTCAGAATTTGATACATGTATTCATAAGAGTCACCACATACCTTATGCCATTGTAGAAACTATGTAGATTATATCATGTACTTTAAGAGTGCATCCAAACATCCAAGCAACAAAGTATTGAATCTAAAATATACATACTACATATGTGTCACTATATATTAACATTACATTAATCAAATCTAGAACCTCTCCTAAACTAGGGTTTAGGCTTATCTCATGTTTGGATAAGGAATTAGGGTTATAACCCCTAATTCCATCATATCATGGGTTCTAAGATTATCAATCCAATTATGCATATTAGGTGAAACCCTAAATATTACTAGCATTAAGATCATAGCAAGATACTCACATTGATTTCAAAACCCTAAATATACATGTGCATGACTACTAATCTCGAAACAATAATTATTCATCATTATCAAGGATTTCTTCATTATACATAACAAGATCAGGTATTAGCTCAACATAACCTAATCTACTCAATTAAGCATCATATTAAAGAAAATGTAGATCTTCCTTTCTATTAATCATATTACAACACATATTGCATATAAATTTGGAACAAGAAGCATAATTAAATCTAAATTATATTTTATTCAGATTCCTTGCATTTTTTTGATCAACTTTCGTATATAACTTGTCTAATTCTGAGTTCCGATCATTTATTAGATGTGTGCAAGATTCTCATTACCTTGGCCAATCCCGTGCTACCACGTCAACAAAAAAGAGATCACCTTGTATTAATCATGCTCAGCTCTTGATTAGGTGTGAAAGGAATTTTGCACCCATGGTTGTTGAACATGCACATTTTAGAAAAGGAGTCATTTGACTCTAATTCTTTTCTTTTCCTCATGCGACACTGGCGACAGTGTGAAGCCATGCACCCACTTTCGGATTCACAGGTAGGGCACCATCTGCAGGTTCTGCCCAGCTTCATAAGTCCACCATCCCTTCCTCATTGTGTCACTGCTATGCATGACACCTCGACGTCGTACCATCATCTTCATCTAAAGATTGACCCTAGATGGTCAGGTCTACCGGTGCTCACCTCCTCTCTCGTCGCCAAGTCCTGATCATCCCTCCTGCGTGTGCTAGAGAAAGTAGTGAGGATGCCACCAGTCAAAAGATACTAATTACCAGGATGGGTCCCCCCCACCATCCATGTTCCTCCTCCTCCTTCCTTCTCTTCATCTCTCTTCCCCATTATAACCACTAAGAGAGACCCGATTTCAGGAAATCTTCCGCCATCCCTCGACACTGTGACCTTCCTTTCCATCCACCTCCTAGGCAGCCAACCCAACATGCCTAATGGTGCTCTAGTTGACAGTGACCCCGCCTCCCATTACAGGTTTTCTTGGAGGAAACTAGAGCCATGGAGAAGTAGGGTAGATGGGTTACTACTCATCTACACCTCATTGCAAACCCCCTCATCATCACCCATTTTCACTAGCTTGGTCGCTAAGGTAGCTAGGACATCCTCAATGTAGAGCCCATACAACTGCAACTACGAGGGAAGGATAGGGGAGAATTGAGTCTTTCCCAGGTCTATTTGCATACCAGAACGATGGTTAGGACTTAGGAGAGGGCGCACCCTGGAGGATAGGGACTTCCACATATGTATACAGTCTGTACTTGGTAAAACTATTTGCTAATCTCACTCCCTTTCTAGTTTGTTTCTTATTTATCAATAACAGATTCTTCTTTTCCTCATATTACCATAACAACGATGTAATACTTTAATTGGAGGTTACATAGGACCAAAGCATACGGCCATGAATCACAATAGGACTCACTTTAAAGGTGTCTAGTCAACTTTCCTAACAATGTGTCCTAATCCATTAATGTAGATGATAAATCTCAATCTTTCCTTTAAGCCCTATTTCTATTTCCTTTAGGAAACTTACATTATTTTGGCCTCCAAGAAAAAGGTGGATAATTCTTTAATTAATTATCTAAGCCACATATTATCTAGGATTATATTATAAATCCTATCATTATATTATATTCTAATTATCTATCACTCAAAAATATCTTGGATATCTATTATGATCACGATATCAATAACATCCAAAAAAAATCTCAGAGACCCATATGCAAACTCTGATTTACCAATTGGGTTGAAAAGTGTCCCTAAGGCCCACGAATCATCTCTTGGGCCTCCCCAAGGTTCCATGAGCTTTGTTACATTCCTAATTACAGATAAAAGGCTTTTATAATCTTTGTATCTTATATTAGCTCCATATGATCGCATATGCTCAAAGCACATTATTTCCTTAAATTGATCATTTAGTCTAATTCTAGGGTTTGGAATTATCAACCAAAATCCCTCAATTCACTTCATTTCTATATGTAACCTAATTCATTAAGGCTTGAAATATACAAATTTTAAGTATGTGACACATACCCCAGAACAAAAGACAAAAAATAGAAAATTTCAGCATACAAGCCGATATGAGCATATTAATATGGATTTGAGCAATATATATAAGGGAAAAAGGACATCAAATGTAGTAAGGATCCCCATAGAAGAGGAAATGACCACCAAAAAGGGTATCAAAAGAATATGAATTTTAAAATATGATATTTAAGAATTTCACTTGCCATTAAATAAAAGAGGGTATGCCAAAAAATCACACACAAATATTGTAGGGTACAAAACCCAACAACAATAACCAACTTGCATGCATGCGAGATAAGCATAGCACTCGTGTAATACAAAATTAACAACAATAACTAAAGCTCACAACCTTAAAATATGATAGAGTAAGGCACACAACCAAACTCCATATATATAAAGTTTGGTTACAAAACTTGGGTATGGAGCACACAACCTCCATCTCAAAAATATAACATGGGCACACAACCCACAACCAAAGTACTTACACTACTCTAGGGATACTAAATCACAAAGCATGAAAAATATAGAGGTAAGTAAAAGTTCAGTCGCATAAATAAAAATAAATTTATTGCTATCACATAAATGGAAAATATGAAACATCAACATAAAGGTTGGCATAATTAGGTTTCCATCTCACAATAATGAAAAAATGGTTTAAATTCCACAAATAGTGTCTCATAAAGTATAATTTAAAATTCCAACTTAGATACAAAGTTCAAAGTCATTAAGGTTAGACCCAAATAGGTCATCAAGTCAAGAAAGAGAATATTCATCACCAAATTCCCCAAAGAGGCTCAAGAGAGAGAGTAAAGAAATTAATTGCTCAATATGACTCATGGGGGATGCAACATATAAAACAGTGAAATCAAAAATTTCTCAATTTTATTTAGAGATGCAACATACCTTGCATGAATTCTAAATTAATCCAAAGTCAGTACTAGGTCCAAGAATAGGTCTCCAAACCACCTATTAAACAAATATGTACATTTAGGGTTAGGTTTAAATTAATTGTATAAACACTAAAAATTTCCTTTTTATTATTAATGATTTAGGTTATGAAAATTCTGCTATATTATAGGTTATATTTTTCTGAGCTCATCATCATCACCATCATCATCATCATCTAAGCCTCAATCCCAACTATTTTGATGTCAGCTACATGGATCATTCTTTTCCATTCAGCTCTGTCATGGGCCATATTCAGGTTGTGATGTATAGACTCAAAATATCTCTTTATAAGCTCATGCAAAGTTAATTTAGGCCTTCCTATTTTTCTTTTTATTATGCTTGACTCAATAGAATTTCTTCATATAGGTGCATTAATCGGTCTGTGTTGCACTTGTTTGTACCATCTAAGTTAGCCCTCATGCAACTTGTCCTCAATGTTTGACACCCCCACTTTATTCTTGATATAGTCATTGATGAAGCGATCTTTTCTTGTCTTCCCACACATCCATCTCAAAAAACACATTTCAGACACATTCATCTTCTTGAGACCTTGTTCCTTCACCGCCCAACATTCACTCCCATAGAGCATGGTTGGCTGTATAGATGTTCTATAAAACTTACTTTATAACCTGAGGGGGATCTTCCGATCACATAATACTCCAATTGCACTCCTCCATTTCAACCATCCTATAGGGACAAATGTCATTTCTGACATCACTGTCTATTTTCATAGTAGAACCCAAGTAATGAAATATATCATATTTTGGTATATCTACTCGGTCCAACCTGGATTCATCATTCACACTACGAGATTGGCTGAAATTACAATGCATATACTCAGTTTTGCTCCTGTTGATAATCAATCGATTTGATTCCAATGCCTTTCTCTTAATGTTAAACTTTATCATTCAATGCATCTTTAGTTTTGTCAATCAAAAGAATATCATCAACAAATAACACACACCAAGGAATATCATCCTGAAAATTCTTTGTCAACTCATCCATAGCAAGAATGAATAGATATGGGCTGAGTGTGGATCCTTGGTGTACTCCAACTGTGATAGAAAAAGTTGGCGTCTCTCCTTCAGGAGTCTTTACACTTACAATTAAGCTATCATATATGTCTTTGATCAAGTCAATGTATTGGATTGGCACACCCTTTTTCTTCAAAACCATCCACATCACTTCTATGGGTACTCGATCATAAGCCTTTTCCAGATCAATAAACACCATTTGAAGATCTCTTTTGCTTTCTCTATAGTTATCCGTAAGCCTCCTTATCATAACTTTTTTGAGTTCATACCATATTTAATTTTATTTTTTTTATTATAAATAATAAGTCGTAGATTTTTGATCTACAAACCAATAATGAAACTCAGATAATCCACATGTAACATCTAACCCTTCCCAAAGATTGGACCCACTGAGTTGGGCCAATGGCCATGTGCCAAAGTGGCAAAGGATGGAAGAAGACTAAAAGCATGACAACTCTGCCAAATTTAGGCAAAAGGACCATTTTTCTCATGGTGCTAAAAAAACAAAATAGGAAATCGAGGGCTAAGCTGTGAAATCTCATGTTGTTATCTTCTTCATCTCAACTAGTAAAATGCAAAAAAGGAAGTTGAACTCTAGAAGAACACCACGACAGTCAAACCAAAACCCAACTCTCTGACTAATCAATGTGAAAATGTATCTTGAACAATGACTTATTATGGTTCTAACCTTAACCATCGTGGTATGAGTTTGAAAGGTGGTCTAAAACCTCTATGACAACTCCCACCTGGCCATCGAGGGGAAACATGTGAGGAACCTGAAAACAAAGGAATCCAATGAAACCAACAAGAGAGGGTGACTTCATACATCAGGTGGATTCAAATGGGGGGTAAGCAAAACCAAAACTTGAACAAAATGCCAAATTTCATATAGATCGATGGAAGTAGTTGTAATGACCAAAACAGAGGGAAAAACATATACATTGAATTATAAGACATGAAGAAGCACATAGATCCTCAAGGAAAGGGTAAATATATACACCCATTCTCCATGACTGGTGAAGGTCTCATAATCACCGCCGAAGTTTGTGTGTACCCACCCAGAAGATGGAGTGGTAGAGTGCACGTTCGGGGTTACTGAGATCAAAGGGCTGATGGGGATCTATGTTTGGGGGTACAAGGAAACTATACATATGGTTTTATAGACTTTTGAAGATGCTAGGGTGTGAATAGAATGAAAAAAGAAAGGCAACAATGGAAGAAGAGAGGAATCAAGTAGTAGATTGTAGACTAGGAAACAATGTTGTGAAACCCTAGTATTTATAGGGTCAATGGATTCTGGAATAGTGGAGAAAGATGTTGGAGATGAGAATGGAACGTCATCAGGAGAGGTAAGAGGGATTGGAGAACTCAGGTGAACAAAAAACTCATGTAAACTATGTCATTTGTGACTTAGTTTGTGCTTTCCTATTTGAGGTTGAGAGTGGAGTCCTAGGCGACATGATCCAAATCCAATGATGCTTAATGAGTCTAAAGTACCACCCCACTTCAAAATATTATAACGTTAATGTGACACATGTGACAATGAAATAAACTCATGACTTTAGTAAAATGCCAATATTATTTCATCTTATTAGCATTTTTGGGGTTATTAGAGGTAATTTCTTTCCCTATTTGGTTGAGGGTTCAAATATTGTTCAAATTATACCAAATTTAGTACGTATACCAATTAAGAAATGAGGAATATGCTTGTGCATTAGTTTTACTTTTGGGGTTGCTTATCATTTTATTAATATATTTGTCTTTAAGTTATCTTCTCCTTCCTAAGCTCTACTAGGATAGATAAGATTGTCCAATAAATGTTAAAATTGCACATAGACTAATTTTGGTATGTAGAATTCAAATTTGGTATTTGTTTCTATTTTTGAATTCTTTAAGCATATTATTTAATTTTTTGGAGCAAAACACATAATTTCTTTTCTAACAGAAATTGGGATAGTTATGATTGTTCAAATAAGGTGAAACTATACACCCTAGGTAATTAGGAACCAATGAATCTAATTTTTATATTATATTTAACTTTTTATACTTCTATTTATGAGTTATAATACAATTCAGATATTTAACTCTTTATCAAAATATTACATCATTATTATCAACATTCATTTAATTGAGTCATGTTATCTTCAAGTTACACTATTATTCACAAAGTACCATATTCTTACTATTTATAATATTAAGTCCTTTAATTAAACATTTCTTTAGATTTATGGACATCGAAACTCGACTTGTTATTCTAATATAGGCATAAAGAAAATTGTGGCACTTATTAGACATATCTTAGCCATTGTGGGAGTGACATATATTATGTTAAAGGATTCCATTATATGTATTGTATTTGTTTTTAAGCTATATATATTACAGTTACCATTGGGTTAACAATGTTACATGTATTAATTATATTTGTTAATGTAGCATATACTACCTAAAGATATAACTTTATCCTTATTTGGTCAAATCTAAAGAGTCGAGCATATTATCTTCCTAATCATAGGGAATTGATAAGACCCTAGATTTCAGTTTGTTGCAACACCCCCCACCTAAAAGAATTTCTTCCCCAAAATTGCAACATCCATATCTTATCTACCAGTATTCTCCACCCCTTAAAAGGTTTAACGTAATAAGCCAAAATCAAACAACATCAAGGTATTAGGGTTACTTATGGATCTTTTCTTTGTGAATATTTTAGGTATTTATGTTGTTCATAGGTCATGCATCCAACTAACGAGTCAAAACTATCTAGGGTTGAATTTCAAGTCCTTGTGTTAATAACTTAACAACCCAAAAGTTAACAAGAGAATCCAAAAAGTCATAGTGTACAAAACAGTAGGTCAACACAACGTTTAAATAATGTCACATATTCCTAGTCACTACTTTATAGCCAAAACTATGGTTGAGATTTCTATTCTAACCAATTCTATGGTTTATCTATAAAGACTTCACACATCTCTTCATCATGACTTCATTTAAGAAAACCTCGATAAAATCCACTTTTTTTAAACACATAGTATTGTAAAGAAATATAATTTATGGAAAACTTTGTGATGTAAAACCAAAATTGGTGCCAAAATCAATGTAAAACCAAGTGATGATTTCCATTTAAGATCTCCTTATCCTACTACCTCAACATCCTCATAACCTAACTCCATAATCAAGTCAAATACCATTATATTCAAATATACTTTTCATACCTAACCTACATCTTAGGGTTTGAGCAACTAGAGCCTCATCACATTAGGGTTTACCTACTATTATTTTTATGTGTACCTCATATGATCCTAAATTGACCTTTCATCATCTCATTAATTATTATATGTCAATTCTATGTTAAACATCTTTGTTAGACGGTGACAATGTAAGGCAAGGGTTTTGATTATGTAGACAAATTTGAAATACTTAGAAAAGTGACCACTATGGATCTAATACCATCTTGTAAGGAGCGCTACATGAGAGGGGATCCACTTCCTACTTAATTTAAGGAATATAAACCATCTAGTCAAAACACACCAAAAAGGTATTCTAGAATAGGTGTAATTTTTCTCCTCAAATGATGGTATACGAAAATGACCAAGGTATAGAAGAAGAATAATATTTCATGACTATATTCAATTTTAAAAAATTACATTTTCATCTCTCATATATGGTTTGCATGGAAGTTACAACATAAGGATTTAAGTAAAGGGATATCCAACTATCTCAACTCTATCTCCCTAAGAGTTCCACCTAACAGGTCTATGTCACCATGTCTAGTCATGCAAGTCCTACACTTGGGGTTGGAAGCATACTCCAAAAGAGAAGACAAAAATACAAATTATGAAGATACAAGCCAATATGAGCATATTAATATGGGATTGAGAAATATAAGGGAAAAAGGACATCAAATGTGACATGGCTTCCCATAGAAGAGGAAATTACCACCCAAGTGAGTATCAAAAGTATATGAATTATAAAAGATGATATTCAAGAATTGCACTTGCCATTAAATAAAGAAGATATGCCACAAAATCACTCATAAAAATTTTAGGGCACAAAACCTATCATCAGTAACCAACCTGCATGGATGTGAGATAAGAAAATCACTAGTGTGTTATAAATAAACAACTAATGATTAAGATACACACCATTTAAACTTGATACAGTAAGGCGCACAACCAAACTACCAAATATACAAAGTGCATGCACTAAAACGTGGTATGGGGCACATAACATCCATCCCAAAAATATAACATGGGCACACAACCCACAATCAAAGTACTTACACTACTCTAGGGCTATCGAATCACATAGCATGTTAAATGTAGAGGTATCAATGACATATATAGAAATAAAGATTTTTTTATCACATAAATGGTAAATATGAAACATCCACCACAAAAGTGGGCATAATTGGGGTTCCATCTCACAATAAGGAACAACATGGTTTAAATTTCACAAATAGAGTCTCATAAAGTATAATTTAAAATTCAAAATAGATCAAGAGTTCAAAGTCAACAAGCTTAGACCCAAATAGGTCATCAAGTCAAGAAAGAGAATATTCATCACCAAAATACCTCAAGAGACTCAAGAGAGAGAGAGAGAGTAAAGAAATTCATTGCTCAATTTGACCCATGGGGATCTAACATACATTAAAAGAGTGAAATCATAAATTTCTCAATATCATTTGAAGATGCAACATGCCTCACATGAAGTCTACATTAGTCCAAAGTTAGTCCTAGGTTCAAGCCTTGGTTTCCAAAGCACGTATTAAACATATATGTGTAGCTTTAGGGTTAGGTTTACATTAATTGTATGAACTAAACATTTTGTTTTTATTATTAATGATTAAGGTCATGTTAACCATTATTTCTTATGAGTTATATTTTTTGTGTTACTATCATTTTTACTTTAATTTTTTATTTATAAATAATTATTTATGGATTTTATATCTACTAGCCAATCACAAAACTAGGATAATCCATGTGTAATATCTTATCATGTTCTAGAGGTGGGACCCACTGAGCTGGCTCAATGGCCATGTGGCAAAGAAGAAATGGCTTGACATAAGACCAAAAGTGGGGTGACTCTTCCAAACTAAGACGAAATAACCATTTTTCCACTGGCGTTACAATAAAAAAATAGGAGACCGAGGGCTAGGCTATGAAATCACAGGTTGTCTCCTTCTTCATCTCAATAAGTCAGACATAAAAAAGGAAGTCGATCTCTAGAACAAGACCATTATAGTCAAACCAAAACCCAACTCTCAGACTAATCAATGAGAGAATGCATGTTCAATGACAGTTCATTATGGTTCCAACCTTAACCACCTTGGGAAGAGTTTGGAAGGTGGTCCAAAACTACAACCACAACTCCCACCATGGCTATTAAGGAGTAGTAGGTGCAGAACCTAAGAAAAAAGGAATACAAAGCAAACCAACAAGAGAGGGTGACTTCAAACCTCATGCAGATTCGTATGGGGGGTAAATAAGACTAAAACTCGATCAAAATGCCAGATTTTATATAGATCGATGGAAGTAGATGAATGACCATAAAAGGGGGGAAACACATATACCACAATTATAAGTCCCAAAGAAGCATGGAGATCCACATGGACAAGGTGAATGTATACATGAATTATCTAGGACATGTGAAGGTCTCAACATCACCACCAAAGTTCATGTGTACCCGCCCATAAGATGGCATTGTGGAGTGCACATTCGTGGATACTGAGATCAAACGGGAAATGGGGTTCTCTCTATGGGGGTAAAAGGAAACTATGCAGACAGGTTTATAGACCTGTGAAAATGCCAAGATGTGAGGAGAATGGAAAAGTAAGGGCGACAAGGGAAAAATAGAGGAATTGAGTGGCGGTTTGAGGAATAGGAAACTATGCTTGTATAGGTCACTAACCTTAATGAACTTATCGGTTTACTTGTTGTATAGTCATACTATTCAAATGAATGGTATTCAAACTCATTTTTTGTCATGTATGTGTATTGCACCATTAAATCAACATGCATATGTTTAGGACTCAACAAGAAATATAATGTGTCCTCATCTTATAAAGCCTTACTCATTATTTAAGAAGCACATACATTTCCTTCCCATTATGAAAAAAGTCATGTTGTAAATATTACTAGGACACTTTCCCCAATTATTATCCCATTCTTAAATTTACCTAAAATAGGGCTTCACATATATTACTGAGCATACCTTCAAATTTAATCTATTACTTCACATGTTCATCTATCTATTCTGATTTATAATTATCATAAACCTATATGATAATATTAAACCTGATAAATAATTTCCACTTAGTTTTATTACATGAAACACGACTTATTTTATGTAAATTTCATCAATAATGAAGTAATCTCACTTTCAATTCATAAGATATCATCAAAAGCATGAATGTACTTTTCCACTTTCTTAAATACTTAGTACTTTAATGTGCAAATGCTAAATTTCAATAATTCTTCATTTAAAATTTATTTTAATACATTCAAAATCTAAACATTCTGATGCTAGACCCCATACTTATGATTTCCATTTAATATATATTAATCACATCTCGTGTAACACCCTAATCCATAATAAATTGACCATATACATGATTGCATTATATTGTAACATTTGTTGTTTTAAGGTTATATATATTAGGGTCTAGGTGGGGTTCTTCACTCCATTTATCTTCTTTCTTAGCTTATTCATCATTTTTATCCAATATTCATTTACTTCCTCCACATATTTGTTGTTAAAGCTCTAAGTATTTCTCATACTTTATTCATTTTATAAAAACTATTAATTCCTAATTGAGCACCTTATTTGCATTAGCTGATACACATATTTCCTTTCAAATTATAGACTGTACAATAGACTTCCATCTTTGAGCATTCTTTAATGCTATAGACTATATAATATACTTCCATCTCTAAGCATTCTTTAATGAACCAAAATGAGGATAGATAAGGTTTCCCTCTTCATACTTGATCTTCTCGTGCTACCAAAAGTTTTGGAGTGAGCAGGGTCATTCTTGGGTACTCACCTAAGCACTGCCAATCAAACCAAAGGAATACCAGATCATAGTATGCTTAAATCTAAATGTTCATGACAACTTATCTATAATTTTAAAATCTTTAGCTCTACAAACTGATGGAGGGGAGGCACATACTATCAATTTTGAGTATGAATTCCCTGACCTAGGTGGTCGATGAAATCCCCTAACTCTATAGTCAATGGTTATGTTTAACCTTATGCTTTCATGATTAATGGAGATAATAAGAACTTGGATTTATATTTGACTGCTATTTGTAACCCTAATTCACTAATTTTGGTTGAACCTAACCCTAGTACAAGTAAGTGATGATGGTTAATCATAAATAGTTCTTTAAGTAGTTAGTATGATGATGGAATACTATCTCTCTATGTTCTTGTTGTTGGGAAATATGGAAACACAGCAGGAAGCAAAACAAAAATTTAATTGCCATGTTACCTTTGGACCAATGGAACACATCAACAACTATGCAATGAGAAGGATGGTTTAGAGGATATACTTGGTCCTGGAGTAAGACCAACGACTATCTCCTCGTAGCAGTATGCAACTTTCTTCATGTCACACTCGAACAACATACGTGCCAGCCTTATGGTTGATCACCATGGATAGAAGGTCGACGTTTTCCTTCTAGTGCTAAAAGTAACCACGCCACTAGTGTAGACCACACAGACTACCAAGAACTCCTGTCATTCTAGTAGAACAAACAAGAAGGAGTTGTCCCCTCACATTGGCATACTAGTCACCAATTTTCTCTCCACAATTATTCTCCCTTGCTATCCCACCCTTTAGCATATATGACTTTCTCAGGTTCTCTCAGTTACCACAACTAGAGATGACAAACAATTGTTCAGAGGCAATTGAGTTGTGTCTTAAAATCTCCCAGTACCCCTTTATTTATAGGAGAGTCAGGGTCAGGGATTCCACTCTGAGTAGGAGAGGGAGACAAAGGAATTTCATGAATTGTCCCAATCTACAAGTGGTGAAATGGTCAGTTCATTGGTGAACCAATCAGTTGGCATGTGAGCCGATTGGTTCATCTAGCAATTCGATTATTTCATCATGTTTCCCAATTGCAATTGTAGTGGAAATTCTAATCCAATCAATGCACGACATGACGTCATCACCAATCCTTGATGCAATTGAATTGATATATGAAATGGGAATCTTGCACTGTAAAATGGTCGGCTAGCAACTATGAGCTGACTAATTCACTATGTGAACCGGTCGCTTCATGCCCTGGTTCATCTAGAATTTGGCCAATGCAATTTCTAATCAACCTGACACTCCAACCAATCGATTCAACACTTGAACTGGTGGGTTGGGAGTCTAGTCAGTTAATTCATTGCTTAAATATAATACCTAAACATTTTATCAATCAATTTAAATATCATTCATGAAAAAACTCTTATTCCAAGTGAATTCCTATGTATGTGAACCTATAAATTCCATATTACGTTGGCAGTGAATGTACATAACTCATTTATGACATCACAAGCAAGGAGTGTTGCCCAGTCACACAACATTGATACTCTAGTAAATGGAAAGTTGGAAAACAACTAAAAACTACAATATGTGATAGGTGTTATAGTGATTATATAATTCCTTTGTCTCTAATATCCAGATTGAAATGAAGTCATGGAATCATCATCCTTTCAATGTTCAATCCATGTTCCTTGAACTAGAGAAGACTATCTGAGATTTATGTGACCTCAATATCATATATTGATTGACATGTGCATCTACATGATTTCTTAGTATTTCTTATCAAGTGTCCAGGATATCAAACTCCCATGGGAGGGAAAAATCCCATCTACATCACTCACAGTCATCCCCATGTGTCACAGTGCATCCGATCATCAACTTTATGGCAACCCTTATTTAGGATCACGGTGGATGATGTCAAAACACACTGAATGACATGTGATGAGTGTAATTCAATTGAGATCTAAGAGCCACAATCACCTCCTTCATATGAGAGATGGCTATGACCACCAATAATGGTTTCCATGTATCACACTCAAGGTGGGTCTGACTGATACGCTATTCTCTAAAAATATCTATATGCTTGGTTCAATGTCACAAATCATGACCGATGAGATTATGTCATCAAACAACACACACTCTAGTCTTATGTATTATTGTTGTCTATCTTCCTTCCACAATAACATCCGACTAGGGATACAACAAAAATGTGTTGGCTAAATGGACATCTATACATCCCTTTGTTTTGATTATGACAAACATTTCATTCTTATTAATCTAACGAGCTACTTGAGTGTGCAGGATGACAAAGAAACAAGGGAAAATCTACAAGCTTACATATTTATATTTTCATGCAATGTAATAACTATTGTAAAAACTTGTACAAAAATATAATGTACAAGTACTTAGAATTGCATGTAAATCAAGTGTTAGATTCTCCCTAGCTAAACACCACAGTTAGACATGTCATCCCATTCAAATAGGATTACTTTTTCACACTCACACACATAATTAGTGCCTAAATTGAAACCTTGAAACAGGATCAATCTCGGTTGACAAACTCCTCGACCGAGACACTCTCGGTCGACAATCTTCTCGACCGAGAAAGATCCAAAGTAGCCATTAGACACAACAGACAAGTTAGTTGGAAATTGGAAAAATATGTTGCAAATCACTTGTTCCAGAGAGCCTGTCGGTCGACAAAAGTTTGACCGAGTAGGTGTCTCGGTCGACCATTTGTCGACCGAGATGGTCTCTGATAGCAACTGCAGAATTAATTAATTAGCCGTTGTTAAAGCAACAACTTTGTACCTAACGGCTAGTTAAGCACTTAGAAACCCCTAGAAGTTGTCTAGAACGTCCTTAAGCATCCTTAGGCCATTCCTATAAATAGGACAAGTCATAGGACACTCAAACACACTTGTTTACACTTGCTACACTTGAGAAACCTTTGAGCATACTTTGTGCAATCTGTTTGTGAGCAATTTGAGCATTGTGACAATTGGCCATTTCATTCCTTAGCTCATAATTCGTGTCCTATAGGCTAGTATCTCCTACCCACTGCAATCACAAGTTCACATACTTGGTTAGGAGATCTATACGCTTGATATAGGCAAATCAAGCCTTGGGCTATAAAGGATAAGTTGTAATTTCTATTTTCTTTCTTGTTCCCTATTATTGTTTGTACTCTCCTTGCTACTCCTAGGTTGGAGGTTGTGGATTGGAGAGGGTGAAGATCTTCTTGGCGAAGAAGGAGACTTTGAGCTACTTCAGAAGGCTGGTGCAACGGGAGGTTACTTCTAGAGAGGAAGGCTACTTCAAGGGGGAGCTTGGAGTTACTTCATAGAAGGCTACCTCAAAGTTGGTGCACCTACTTCAGGGTGAAGGCTGTTCAAAGGGTGTAAAGGAAAGTATTGTATTTTGTATAAATCCTCGAGAGGTAATAAAATAAATACTTTCAAATCCCGGTTGGGTAAGCAACCGGGTAGTGGACTGACAACTATAGTATTTGCTATAGTTGGAACCACTCTAAACACCTGTCTCTTTCTTCTAATTTCAATTGTGGTTGTTTGAATTCAATAAATTGTTAAAATAATTCAAAAACTCTATTCACCCCCCCCCTCTAGTAGTTTTTCAATTGGTATCAGAGCAAGGCTTCAAGGAACCCTAACAAGGTCTTGAAGAAATGGGTGACGGAGTACTCAACAACCTCAACATTGAAGGGACACTTGTTGCTAGGCCCCCAGCGTTCGATGGGACAAACTACCAATATTGGAAGAGAAGGATGCAATTCTACTTCCAAGGCATCAATTGGGATTTATGGAGAATGGTGTCTACTCCATATGTGCTTCCTCAAAATGAATTTGGGGAATGGGATGCAAACACGGTAAAGCTGGCCCAAATGAATGCAAAAGCTGTAAGCATTTTATATTGTTCTATTTCGGTAGGAGAATTTAATAGAATATCTAATTGTGACACAGCATATGATATTTGGCATAGACTGTCCATAACCTATGAAGGTACAGTCCAAGTCAAAAATTCCAAGATTAGCATGTTTAAACAAAAATTTGAACACTTTCATATGGATACTAATGAATCAATTAGTGAAATGTTTGCAAAATTCTCTACTATTGTTAATGGTTTAAGTGCTTTAGGAAAACCTATTCCTGAAGAAGATCAGGTATCAAAGATCCTTCGTTCACTTCCTCCAAAATATAAGCCAAAGGTGACAGCCATTGAAGAAGCGAACGACCTCACTCAACTGAAAATGGAGCAACTTATTGGCAACTTAGAAGCTCATGAAGCAACTCTAGAAGAGGAAGAAAGAAGAGCACGTGAACTTCAGCAAGGAAAAAAGAAGGATGTGGCTCTAAAAGCTTCAAAAGCTGTCACACAAGAAAGTGAGGAGTCAAGTGAAGAAGAGGGAGAAGAAGCCTTGATAGTAAATGGTAAGAAATACAAAAGATTTAAATCTAACAAAATTTCCAGCTCTTCTTCTACCCCTCTTAGGTGCTTTGAATGTGGAAAGAAAGGGCATTTCAAGAATGAATGTCCTAAAACAAAGAAAGGAAAGAAAAGCTCACACAAGAATAAGGGAGAAAAATCCTATAAAGCTGCATGGGACGAATCAAGTGATAGTGAAAGCGGAGAAGAAACCGTGGATTGTCTAATGGCAAGAGAAGATGATGAAAACTCTCAAGAGGTAAGCCTACTTGATCTTTCTAAAGAAGAGTTAGTCACTAGTCTACAAGAAATTCATGACAATTATGTTGATGTCAAGAAGAAACTAAAGAAGGTTATAAAATCAAATGATGAGCAAATTGCTAAATTAGATAATCTTTCTTCTGAAAAGAATAACATTGATCTTGAGAATTTATCTTTAAAAACATCTTTAGATGATTGCACTAGAAAGCTACTCACTCTAGAAACAAATGTTGATCTCCATTCTAAAGAAAAGACTGACTTGTTAGCTAAACTAAAAGATTTTCAGACTCAACCTATTTTGTGTAACCATCTAGACTATGATAATGTTATAAAAGAAAGAGATTCATTGCTATCTGATTTAGATCAAGCAAGAAAAGATTTACACAAGAAAATGAATGATATTGCTCAGCTGCAAAGAGAACTTCATGAGTTAAGAAGAAAAGATATACTTGATAACATTCTAAGCATTGGTACTGTTTTCAACGGAAGAAAAGGTTTGGGATATGCTCCAAAGAAAAATCAACCTAAAAGAACTCAAACTAGGTTTGTACCCAAGAACACAATGGCTAGAAATAGAAATGAAGTTGATTCTATTACCTGCCATTTTTGTTTATGTCTTGGACACTATTCCTTTTCATGCCCTTATAAAACTAAGGATTCCGAATTAGTTTGGGTCCCAAAACCTCAAACTTAGTAGAGTCAAATAAAATTTAGTTGAGATATGACCAAAAGCTCCATCTTGCTATTTATATTGTCTTATCTCAACTAAACAAAAGATTTTATGCTCATTGGTAATTTTCTGCATTATTGTACTAAAACAGAAACTTAGTCGGTCGAAGTATTGTCGACCGAACCATTAATCGGTTGAAGAATTGTCGACCGACCGAATGTCTGTAACATATCAAAATTTACAGCAATTATTTCGGTCGAAAATTGTTCAACCGAGCTACATTTCTGTGTTTTCTGGTTTTGCATTACAGTAATCTTCTCGAACGACAAATTGTCGACCGAGACATATGTCGGTCGAACAATTGTCGACCGACTGGACTTCTGATTCATAACTTTTATACAAATTTGTATTTAAATGATTCTAACCATATCGGACCATCACATGGGTACCAAAATCTACATTTTAATGCAGGAATGGGTGGTTGACAGTGGATGTTCCAAACATATGACCGGAAACAAGGATGCATTCCAAACCTTTGAAGAAAAGAAAAGTGGAACAATCACTTTTGGAGACAATGGTAAGGGCAAAATCGTTGGAATAGGTAATGTTGGTACAAACCTCGAAATTAAGAATGTTCTACTTGTTGATGGTTTGCACCATAACTTGATAAGTGTTAGTCAATTATGTGATAGTGGTTATGATGTGTTATTTAACAAAACCTGCTGCAAGTTATTAATAGAAAATACTACAAATGTTGTTTATGAAGGAAATAGAGTCGGAAATCTTTATATTCTTAAACCTAACTCTATGAAATCAGTAGTGGGAAAATGTTTGCTTGCAAATGACAATACCTTACAAATATGGCATAAAAAGCTAGGACATGCTAGTTCACATGTTATCAAAAAGTTAGTGAAATATGATCTTGTTCGTGGATTTCCTACTTTATCTTTTGATCAAGTTGAAAACTGTGAACCATGCACAATGGGAAAGCAAACCAAAACATCTTTTAAATCAAAACATGTACTTAGCACCAGTAGATCATTAGAATTAATTCATATGGATTTATTTGGACCAATGAGGACACAATCAATCGGTGGTAAGAGATACTGTTTTGTTATTGTTGATGATTATAGTAGATATACATGGGTACATTTTATTGCAACTAAAGATGATACTATTCATGTTTTTATGCAATTTTGTTCCAAGATTGAAAATCTCTTACAAAATAAAATATGTACCATTAGAAGTGATCATGGTGGGGAATTTGAAAATCATACATTTGAAGAGTTTTGTACATCTCAAGGATACACTCATAATTTTTCTGCTCCACGCACCCCACAGCAAAATGGTATAGTTGAAAGGAAAAATCGATCACTACAAGAAATGGCTAGAACTATGATGCTTGAACATAACACACCCAAAACCTTTTGGGCTGAAGCTGTAAAACACTGCATGCTATGTGCTAAATAGAGTAACTATTCACTCTCATTTAAAGAAAACTCCATATGAACTAATACATTCTAAGAAACCTAGAGTTGACTATTTTCATACCTTTGGCTCCACATGCTATATCTTAAATACCAAAGATGATAGAGATAAGTTTGACTCAAAATCACACAAAGCATTCTTTTTGGGATATTCCACCTCTAGCAAAGCTTTTAGAGTATATAACACTATATCTAGAAAAGTTGAGGAATCTATTCATGTTTCTTTTCATGAAGAATCCAAATCTGAAAATCTAGAAATCATAGATCTCACAAATCAATTCGAAAATCTAACCATACCAAATAATAGTGAGCAAAGTACTACAAATAATCACCAAGTTGAACCACAACCTACACCTCGGCTCATTAAAGATCATCCCCAAGAACTAATTATTGGAGATCCAAATGATAAAGTCAAAACTCGGTCTTCCTTCAAAGATGTTGCAAACATGGCTTTTGTTTCTATCATTGAACCTAAGAAGATATCCGAAGGTCTTAAGGATGATTATTGGATAATAGCCATGCAAGAAGAGTTGAATCAATTCACTAAAAATGATGTATGGGATTTAGTTCCTAAACCACATGATAAAACCATCATAGGAACTAAATGGGTTTTTAGGAATAAGCTCAATGAGGCAGGAGAAGTCATAAGGAATAAAGCTCGGTTAGTAGCACAAGGATATAATCAACAAGAAGGAATAGATTTTGATGAAACATATGCACCCGTAGCTAGACTTGAAGCCATTAGAATGTTACTAGCTATTGCTTCCCATAAAAACATCAAACTCTATCAAATGGATGTCAAAAGTGCTTTTCTAAATGGCATCATTCAAGAAGAAGTTTATGTTGCCCAACCACCTGGTTTTGAAATTCCAGAAAAAGGTGACTATGTTTATAAACTTAAGAAAGAACTTTATGGTTTAAAACAAGCACCTAGAAATTGGTATGAAAGGCTCAAGACATATCTTTTTGATAATGGTTTTTCTATTGGAAATTCAGATTCTACTTTATTTTTCAAAACATATACATCTGATTTCCTAGTTGTGCAAATATATGTTGATGACATTATTTTTGGAGCTTCTAATGATTCATTGTGCACACAATTTAGTGATATTATGCAAAAAGAATTTGAAATGAGCCTCATGGGTGAACTAACTTTCTTTCTTGGTTTTCAAATTAAGCAAACACCTGCCGGAATATTCATAAGCCAAGAAAAATATACTAAAGAACTCTTAAAATGTTTTGGGATGGATCAGTGCAAACATGCTACTACTCCTATGGCTACTTCTATCAAAATTGATAAGGATGAAAATGGGGAACCTATTGATGATTCCTTATATAGAGCCATGATTGGTAGTTTTCTTTACTTAACGGCTTCTAGATCGGACATTATGTTTTCCGTTGGTCTTTGTGCTCGATTTCAATCACAACCTATGCATTCTCATTTTCTAGCAGTTAAACGAATTCTTCGTTACCTAGCCGGCACTACTTGCTTTGGTTTATGGTATCCAAAAGGACAATCCTTGGATTTCAAAGCTTATACTGATGCGGATTATGCTGGTTGTCGACTTGATCGCAAGAGTACTAGTGGTGGCTGTTTCTTATTAGGGAGAGCTTTAGTATCTTGGTTTAGCAAGAAACAAAATACGGTTGCCCTATCTACAACTGAAGCTGAATATATGGCAGCTGGGTCTTGTTGTGCTCAAGTGCTTTATATGCAACAAGTGTTAAGCGATTATGGTTTTAATCTTTCATCTACGCCTATTTTTTGTGACACCACGAGCGCCATAAACTTAGCACACAATCCTATTTTACACAGCCGAGCTAAACATATTGAAATCCGTCATCACTTTTTAAGGGATCACATCTCCAAAAATCATGTTTCCCTTCATCATGTTGATACGAAAGATCAATTGGCTGATATTTTTACAAAACCGCTTCCACTAGATCAATTTAACAAAATTAGGAAGCAATTGCTTATCACTCCTTTGGAAGATGTTTTCTTTGATATTTGTGCTACTTAAACAAAAACTCTTATTTCGCATCATGATACTTTGGCTTTTAAATGGACATCTTTTTCATTAGATTTGATGGGGTATCTAATTAAGGGGGAGTTTTTATTCTTAACGGTTATCTTTTTGAAATGACAAAGGGGGAGAGATAAATATAAAACTATAACTTAGTAATTATGTAAAACTCAATTAATGAGTTTCATAAATAAACTCTTGGCTTTACATTGAAAGTTGCTATATTCCCAAATGATCTGGATTTTATGTTCCATAATTCATGGGGAATAATAAGCACACATTTTTATACACAAGAGAAAAAGCTACAAAAGGTAATCTAAAGGTATCAAATTCATATGTTTTATATTTCCTTTATTTATATTTTGGAAATGTTTGTCATCTTCAAAAAGGGGGAGATTGTTGGCTAAATGGACATCTATAAATCCCTTTGTTTTGATTATGACAAACATTTCATTCTTATTAATCTAATGAGCTACTTGAGTGTGCAGGATGACAAATCAACAAGGGAAAATCTACAAGCTTACATATTTATATTTTCATGCAATGTAATAACTGTTGTAAAAACTTGTACAAAAATATAATGTACAAGTACTTAGAATTGCATGTAAATCAAGCGTTAGATTCTCCCTAGCTAAACACCACAGTTAGACACGTCATCCCATTCAAATAGGATTACTTTTTCACACTCACACACATAATTAGTGCCTAAATTGAAACCTTGAAACAGGATCAATCTCGGTCGACAAACTCCTCGACCGAGACACTCTCGATCGACAATCTTCTCGACCGAGAAAGATCCAAAGTAGCCGTTAGACACAACAGAAAAGTTAGTTGGCAGTTGGAAAAAGACGTTGCAAATCACTTGTTCCAGAGAGCCTGTCGGTCGACAAAAGTTCGACTGAGTAGGTGTCTCGGTCGACCATTTGTCGACCGAGATGGTCTCTGACAGCAACTACAGAATTAATTAATTAGCCGTTGTTAAAGCAACAACTTTGTACCTAACGGCTAGTTAAGCACTTAGAAACCCCTAGAAGTTGTCTAGAACGTCCTTAAGCATCCTTAGGCCATTCCTATAAATAGGACAAGTCATAGGACACTCAAACACACTTGTTTACACTTGCTACACTTGAGAAACCTTTGAGCATACTTTGTGCAATCTGTTTGTGAGCAATTTGAGCATTGTGACAATTGGCCATTTCATTCCTTAGCTCATAATTCGTGTCCTATAGGCTAGTATCTCCTACCCACTGCAATCACAAGTTCACATACTTGGTTAGGAGATCTATACGCTTGATATAGGCAAATCAAGCCTTGGGCTATAAAGGATAAGTTGTAATTTCTATTTTCTTTCTTGTTCCTTATTATTGTTTGTACTCTCCTTGCTACTCCTAGGTTGGAGGTTGCGGATTGGAGAGGGTGAAGATCTTCTTGGCGAAGAAGGAGACTTTGAGCTACTTCAGAAGGCTGGTGCAACGGGAGGTTACTTCTAGAGAGGAAGGCTACTTCAAGGGGGAGCTTGGAGTTACTTCATAGAAGGCTACCTCAAAGTTGGTGCACCTACTTCAGGGTGAAGGCTGTTCAAAGGGTGTAAAGGAAAGTATTGTATTTTGTATAAATCCTCGAGAGGTAATAAAATAAATACTTTCAAATCCCGGTTGGGTAAGCAACCGGGTAGTGGACTGACAACTATAGTATTTGCTATAGTTGGAACCACTCTAAACACCTGTCTCTTTCTTCTAATTTCAATTGTGGTTGTTTGAATTCAATAAATTGTTAAAATAATTAAAAAACTCTATGTACCCCCCCTCTAGTAGTTTTTCAAAATGAACATACTCTTAAAATTTGTGTGATCTCATTGTTCAAGTCACACACATGAACACATACGTCATTGAGTAACGATATTCCTTTGACATCCATTGTGTTTCCTCATTATTTCATAACTTATTGAAATAGAATGAATTGGAAGTTTCCCTGTATTGTTAATTGAAATAATTTATATAATATCCCATCACAATCATCATATGATTGGCACTCTGGGCATACATACCAACAGACTCCCACTTGCAATTAGAACCAATCACCCACGAATCCCATTCTTAGTGATCTAAACATGTTTGACATGTTTCTATGATGCAAGTGCTAATCTAGTGGGTTAGCAACAAATTGCCTTTAGTCTTTATATTTCATGTTTCAAATCTCCTTGTTGTACGACATTTCATATGAGATGGAATTGTTGTAGTATGCTATCTGATATTCCTTGCATATTTTTTTTATTGGGACGATAACTCTGAAAAGACAGATTTCTGATATTTTCTTTCATCTCAGGGGAAATACGATCTAGAGAAGCGAATTCAAATCCCTCGGGTAAAATAAGAACAACCCCCACATTTAAAGCCCCTTTTTTCCCATTAGCAAGAACTTGTTTCACTTACATATCATAAGGGATTCTAACAACTTCTTCAAATATAGTATCAGGAAGTATGGCTTGCAGAACTTCAATATCCATGGGCTTATTAGCTAAATGACAATTGGCACATACAATTCATCCAGTTGCTTCATGTGGATTTTCATAACCCTGCTGCGCAAGAATGGGATACACATTTGAAATAGATGTTTGAGTTATTATATATATCATGGTCGATACAGAAATAAATCTAGTCTTCCATTTCTTTAGAATATCTCTATTGTTGTCATATTATTTCTACAATGTCGTCAATGGTTGGAACATCTCACAAGTTCATCTATATGAAATTCTAGATCCATACAATATTCACTCATGTGTTCATAACACCAGGACATACAACTTCTATTGTAGAACTAAAATAATGGCTTGCAGTTTGAAACCCTTACCAACTTACAACTCTTCTCTTAAGATTAAACATCATTTTATATTGCAATCATTCGATGTCATTTCAGAAGCTTTCATCGATGTAACCCTTTACATCCAACTCTTCCTTATTACCATAGTGCATCAACTAATCCTTTTGTGCTTCTCAAGTATTGATGGGTTATTTTCTATGGTATTCCAATTGCCTTCATTGGATTCTAAATGCTATATTCTTATCATGTCTAACACATACATGATAATGGAATGAGTGCATTGTATTGTAGATAGATCCAAATGTGAATGTATATGGCATCTCTTCCATTCTTCACAAGGATTGGAACATTAAATTCTTAAGAAACTGATCCCATCCACATGGATGAATTCTTTCTTACTGAATCCTTCATGTTGAACTCTTTCAACATCTTTCCAATATATGTGCTCAAATTTAGGTTTAGAAACTTTCCAAACTATGTCTATAGATCTCAATTCCTATCTCATTGGATGTTTCACCTAATCATTCTTGATGAAGGTGATTTCCAAGCTAGGTTTCAATACTTAGTATTGAGTTATTATTCCACATCAATATGTAGAATATTTATATGCTCCCACTAAATTTTTTTAATCACAGATTTCATCTTTTATCTTGACTCAAGTCAATCTCTCTGACTATCTTGTCAAATCAAAGTTTCCATTTTGAGATGATTATTCCAACCTCTAGATTGATCAACGTAGCTTATATACTTTATTTTCATTATTATAGTTATAAAGCCTTTAAGATGTGTCACATTGACATCCTCTCAATTATTCATTTTTAGGAATGTGGTTTCATCTCCATATGCCAAGTAACATAGTCTTAATAAGATGCAAAATAAGCATGTCAATTGTTGAAGGGATTGCATCATGGTCAAAACTTTGAACTCATTTGAAAAAACCCCTGCAACCAATTTGTCCTCTTATGTCATCCATGTTGGTCTTCGTTATTAAAAACCAATTGCACCTTATAGGTTTTTCCCCTTTAGTTGTACCACAAACATCATACCTTGTTGGTGTTCATGGATTCCATTCCTAATATAATGGCCTCAAGCCATTTCTCAGACTTTGGTTCCTCTATAGTTCTTAGTTTATTGTTGGCTGATCATCTAATGACCAACTCATAACTTATCTGAGTGATAGGATTCACAATCTTCTAACCTAAAATGTGTTCTACTAGAACTATGAGTTTTGTGTTACATGTATAACTTTATATTCCACAACAATTTCTGATTTTGCAAATTCCCATTGTACCTCTTTAGGTTCAAATGTTTTCCTATTGATCTTGAGCTTTTCAAGTTCTACTTTAATCCCAATGATTGTTTTGGAATTCAACCATCCTAGTAATAAACATTTTTTTTAAAGATTGAGATAAGTAGTGTTCAACAAACTAACATTTATGTGATTAAATCTTTCCAAGAAACTATTTTCTTGTATACGTTTCAATCATTAAGACACATTGAGATATTGCCATATCATATCTCATATGGTGTCTACTAAACCAATTTTAGATGGTACATTGATGTACTGCTAAGCATATGCCTAAAAGGAATTAAGACATTAGATTAAATGTTGATCATAACATGACTCGTCATGATGTGATTCCTTGTTACTGATATATCATTATGTTTAAGGTGGAGTTGATTGTGATACACTATCACAACCTCTCTAGAAGGTCCTCAAAATATTTGTATAAAGTATTTCATCCTTGATCATATCAAAGTATCTTAATACCCTTAAGGAATTCGTGTACTTCATGTATGTAATCTTCTTGGACACTTGCAAGAGATTTTTATTTTACTGAACACATATTATCATATCTTTAGTAAATGCAATGTGCTACAAATAACTATCTATAGAATTTATTTCAAAGGTCTTTATACACCATCATGTACATGTCCTAACATAATGCTTACTCTCCCATACATCTAGTGAGAGGTGGTTTGTCATGTTGCTCATATACAAAACATGGATGTCTCTTATTAGTTCCATAACCAAAAGAGTTTAGATAAACATCAATATGGTCTAGAAATGCATTTCTCATATGTGTTCTCTAGATGACAATGATAGAGATGTTGACTGTTTGAGTTATTAATTATAATCCTTTAGTTATAACCTTTATCTTTTGATCCTTTCACATAAAGATCACAAGATGTTTGGGGAATTGCTATACAAGATCATATCTTTGAAATAGAACCATTATCAACTCTTTATTTATAATCATCCTTCTCCATACAAGATGCATAAACTAAAATATTTCTATTTTTGGGGTAATGAAATAGTAGTTCATCTAACCCTATTACATGCCTGTAGGGCTAAGATAAAATCTAAATTTAGATTAAAGTTGTAGAAACTCTTACCTCCCACAGTCCCTCCTTGTCCTTTCATAAAGGATTTACTTCTTATCATATCATGTACATCAACATATGTCAGGTTTACATCTGGTGTCACATACCCAAGATGAAGAAGTAATTAAATTTATCTTATAATGTTCATACCTAAAGTAGAGGTTTCTATCCTCTCCTTATTTAGTTCCTTTATGTAGAGTGGGCAATTCCTTTTCCAGTGACCAGGATGGTGACAGTGGTGACAATTGCCTCCCTTATTTACTCCTCCCTTTGCCTTGAGTGTTGAAGACTTAGGCTTCTGGCCTACTTTAGAACTTGTCTTAGATTTGACTTTGCATTTAGACTTTCCCTTTGTCTTACTGATCATCATCACAGACTTGGGCTTGTATTTCTTCATTTGTGGCTCAGTTGTTCTTAACATGCCAAGTAACTTTGTCAAAGGCTTTTAAAAGTCATTCATGTTGTAGTTCATGAAAAATTGTTTGTATGACTCTGGAAGAGACTATAGAATCACATCAGTGGCCAACTCTTGACCTAAGGGGAATCCCAGTCTAGAAAGGTTTTCTACATACCCAATGAGCTTGAGCACATGAGGACCTACTAGATCTCCTTCGTCCATGTTACATTTGAATAGTGCTTCAGAGACATCAAATCTCTCCTGTCTTGCCTAATCTTAGAATATATTCTTAAGATGTGTGACCATCTAAATAAAATCCATTTTCTCGTACTGTCTTTCAACTCATAGTTCATGGAGAACAACATTTGACATTTGACATCAATGACATATTTAGTATGCTTCTTGTAAGCATCCTTGTTAGCCTTCAGTGCAGTGGGAAGAGGATCATCTGGATCTGGTGTCTCCAGGACGTAGAGCTTGTGCTCCTAAGTGGGAACAATTCTCAGTGTCTTGAACCAGTCATAGAAGCTATTACCAATTAACTTGTCCTTCTCAAGGACTGACCTCAGAGAAAATGTGTTGTTGTGTGTTTCCATTTGATTTTACAAGAGAATTTTTGCAATTTTTTCATAAACCCATTTTTTATTTGATTTGATTTTTATAAAATTTGATGATGCTTATTAGGCCTTTAATTAGTTATCACTCTCATTATTTTGTTCAAGTTGATAAGCCTCAATTATCAATTCAAAATATTGTAGTGTACAAACTTCTAATGAGACAAGCTCGAAAAATAATTTAATTATTATCTGGCCAACATCAACATCCATAATCAATCATTAAGGTACGGAATGTTTGCCAATTGCATATTATACAATTCTTGAATAGATGATATGTGAAACTCTTTGCCATAATCATCTGCATGCCTCAGGTTATTAATCTCATTAAGGCACTCAGTTAAGCTCGACCCAAAAGCCAACACAATAATAATGCACCCTTCTTAGCAGGCCCACATTATTACCATCACACTTCCACGAGATAGACGGTGCACCACCCTTGGGGTGCCCACACTTAGTTGATCAAGCTTTTGATGTGTGATACTAATGGAAAATATCTTAGACTTAATATGTTTGATTGAGGGATATTATATATAAATACATATACATTATCCAATCACCACATCTATATAGTGCATATCATATACATGTTATATCCCATAACATAAACATGCAATATAAAGCATTAGTTATGGTTATGTCCATACTATTGTACTTCTTTGGAGCCACAAGGAATTAGTACCACCTAGGTCTACATTTCATGTATAAACTTGTTGTTAGCGTGGATCTGTGCTTCCCAACCTGGGTTGATCGGTTCTTGCCTTGAACCGGTCATCTTGCCTCTTGGACAGTCAGTTGGTCATCTTAAATGATCATTTGGCCTCCAATCTAACTGATATTTGGACACCTCCATATGGTTGATTGGGTCTCCAACTAGTCAGTTTTCTCCTCTTATAGTCTATCCTCCTTGGTCCTCCAGTTGGTCGGCTCATCACATGAAATGGTCGGCTTGCCTAACGTTGTTCATCATCTACTTCATTGCAAGAAAAGAAACCCTATTTCTATTAAACTTATTACATGGTAATGAGAAACCACAAGTTACATTCAAAGGGAGTAGAGGTAGGAAAGAATAATACTTTTACATTGGGAAGAAGAAGGTGGATGCTCGATATGTGAACTACAACAAAATGATCCATTCAACCAAACACAAATATTTGGATTATTGGCTATAACCATGCTACACATCCACCATCAAAACATGTTTATAGGGAGACGCATGTAAATTGCATATATTTCATATAGTATGTATTAATTTGGGATCATATGTGGTCTTTAGTGAGATATGCATATTAATCAGTTTAGGTGTTCACATCGTATGCAATAAATAAATGATGAAAACCAAAAATATGATCATATTGATTATCTCATAACACAGTAGATTGATGTGGCTCTGATACCACTATAGGGAAATACGGCGATAGAGCAGGTAGCAGAAATAAAAATTTAACTGCCATATTCCCCTTGGACTAATGGAAGAAGTAAGAAACTATCCAATAGGAAGGATGGTTTAGAAAGATACCTGGTGCTGGAGCAAGTCCAACGACAACCTCCTCGTAGTAGTATGTGACTTTCTTCAAGCTGCCCTCGAACAATGTATGTGTCAGCCTTCTGGTTGATCATCGCAGTTAAAAGGTTGATGTTGTCCTTTTAGTGGGAAAAGTATCCACACCTCTAGATTAGTCCACACAAACCACTAGGAACTCATGTTGTTCTAGTAGAATGGACACATTGGAGTTGTCCCCTCACATTGGCGTACTAGTCACCAACTTGCTCTCCCACAATTGTTCTCTCTTGCTATTCAATCCTTTAGCGGGTAGGACTTGTTTGGGTTCTCTCGATTACCACAACTAGAGAAGACAAACAATTTTTAGTGGAAGTTGAGTTGTGTCTGAGAAGCCCCCAAGACCCCTTTATTTTTAGGAGGGTCGGGGTTCCCAGTCTAAGTGGGAGTGGAAGGAACCAAAATTTCATGAATTTTTGGAACCTGCTTGTGGTGAAATAATCGATTCATAGGTGAATCGATCTATTAGCATGTGAGTCATTTGGTTCATCTCGTGAGCCAGTCATTTCATCATATTTCCCAATCGTAATTGTATTGGCAATTCTAATCCAATTATTACACAATATGATGTCAGCACTAATCCTTGATGTAATTGAATTGATATATGAATTGGGCATCTCGCACTGTGAAATGGTCGGTTGGCAACCTCGACCCAATTGGTTCACTATGTGAACTAGTCAGTTCGTTCCCTAGTTCATCTAAAATTCAGCTAATACAATTTCCAATCAACCTGACACTCCAACTAATCAATTAAACACTGAACCGGTCAGTTGGTAGTCCAGTTAGTTAATTCTTTGCTTAAATTAAATACCTAATCACTTTATTAACCAATTTATATACCATTCATGAATAAACTCCAATTGCAAGTGAATTCCTATGTATGTGACCCTATATGTTCCATATTTCTTTGACAGTGAATGCCCATAACTCATTTATGACATCACAAGCAAGGAGTGGTGCCTAGTCACACATCATTTCTATCCAAGTAAATGAAAAGTTGGAAAACAAATTCAACCTACAATCTGTGATAGGTGTTATATTGATTGTATAATTCCTCTGTCTCTAATATCCGGTATGAACTCAAGGCACATGATCATCATCCTTTCAATGTTCAATTCATGTTCCTTGAACTAGAGCAGACTGTCTGAGATATATTTGACTTTAATATCATATATTGATTTTCATGTGCATGTACATGATTTCTCAGTCTCGCTTATCAAGTAACCATGATATTAAACTCTTGCAAGAAGGAAAAATCCCATCTACATCACTCATAGCCATCCCCATATGTCACAGTCCATCCGATCATCACCTTTATGGAAACCCTTATTGAGGTTTATGATGGATGATGTCAAACACACCAAACGACACATGATGAGTGTAGTGATTTCAAGTCTACAAACCACGATTACCACCATCACCATGAGAGATGATTATGACCACCAATTATAGTCTCCATATATCACTCTTAAGGTGGGTCTATCTGATACACTATTCTCTAAAATGTATCTATGTGCTTGGTTTGATATCATATACTATGACTGATGAGATTCTTTCATCCATGAATACACATTCTAGTCTTATATGTTATTGTTGTCTATCTACCTTCCATAATAACATCCGACTAGGGACATAACAAGAATGAACATACTTTTAACATTCATATGATATCATTGTTAAAGTCATGTACTTGAAGACATATGTCATTGAGTAATGTTATTCCTTAGACATCCATTATGTTTCCTCATTATCTCAGAACTGAATGAAATAAAATGAATCTAAATATTGCCAATATTATTAATCAAATCATTTATATAATATATCATCACAATCATCATATGATTGGCTCTCTGGGCATACATACCAACAGTTGTAACCTTAAATTACTATCATACGAATACCATAGTTCATTAATGCAATATCATGATGAACTTATGTATCACATGTATGGTGATGGTTGATGAGCCTTGATGAGGTATGTAAGGATAATGATGTTCTTGCAGGGAATAATGTGAATGGTCTTATGACCTTGGTCATGATCTTGTGCCCTAATTGAGGTGTTATCCTGTTCATGATGTGATAAGGATTTGATCATGGTGATGGTATGATGATGAGTACGGTCTCATGTATAGAAATGAAATAGTACCATTTGATGATGTGATATGAATTATATTTCATATGCTTTATATCTTCTTAAGTTGCTATCTACCCATGTCTTTGTACAACTCTTTTAGGGTTTGTATGTAACTTGATTGATGCAGACTTAAATCACCTAAATGGACCTAACTAATCAAGTGAAACCCAAAAATGTAGTACCATGTGCCATAGATCCCATCCAACGTCAAGATTTGATGGGTGGTGAAACGAGTATTCCTTTAGTGGATGCTCAGAGTCATATACTATTGAGTATATGCAAGTTCTTGAGGATGGTTGACCGGCCTAAATCACAAATCCAAAAGGAGTTGATTTATCATAGTCAGACTTCTAAAGAGATAACCTGACTCTTAGGCCCCCGCAATGATAAATGGGGTCCGATGTAGCGATCGGGGTCGAATGCAGGGACAAGGTTGGTGGTGTTAAGAACGCAGAATCTAACACTTGTATACTCCAGTCGAAGAGGGTATATAAAGGTGTTCCCTAAGGAACGGTAGTACACAAACAAGAATAGCAAGAAAAAAGAAACAAAAACAATAAGATGAAACAAGTATAGGGAGGGAAACCCGGGTTGGGGTTCACCTACTAAGGCATCTCACCAACATGCAACACTACCTCTCTCTCTCTCTCGCTTACTCTTATCATGATTACATGCAACCATCAAAAGTTTCTATTCCACTCTCTTTCAAGATAAGGATAGATCTAAGTCTGGGAGTAGACTCTCTCTCGAGCTGACTACACATAAACTACGCAACAAAACATATGGTTAAAGCCTTAGCATTCCAACACCCTTGTACATTCGTACTACTCCATGACATGGGATAAAAGTGATATTACTCTCTCGAGATATCAACAATCAAACATCACAAGATGGTAGCTAAGCATACAAGTGAAGCATTAAAATAGGTGCATGGAGATAATCTTGATAAGAATATGTATATTCAACAGAAAGAGACAATATACATGTTAGGAGAGCCTTAGTGGCTACTCCCAACCTGAGTTAAGGTGTTTAGACGCTCATGCTTGCGGATAGCATCATGACGTTACAGAAGGACAGATCCATGAGATACCACAAAGAGAGGGAGGAAATACAACAGGATGGAATGATAGATCTAGAAAGGAAGAGACGTGATATGACACAACTTCTTCAGATATGGATCTATCACATGGATGGTGTGGATGGTCTTCTTCTCTATAAGAAGGGATCTTCAATATTCTCTCTTCTCAGCTTCCACCTTTGGAGATCCAAGACTGATGGATGTGATGGTCGGGAACAAATCTGGAATGCAGAAGCACTTCGTGATCCTCTGGATCGGAACCCCCCTCCTTTTTTGGCAAATAGATGGGTGTGCTATTTATAGTCACACTCCACCGACTTAGAACCATGGTCGCGGTCTGGTGATAAGTGAGGGTGAGACCATGGTCGTGGTTTGTGCCTTATTCATCTCTTGTCGCGGTCCAATGCGGTCATGATCTTCTGGTATCTGTGGTTGTGGTGTTGTGATAACCGCGGTCGCGATCTGGTGATAACCGTTGTCGCGGTCTTTAGGAGTCCATCAGTGATCGCGGCCACAGTCTTTCCTCATTGCCTGATGATGAAGATCTTTGGGGTACGTTGGAACCGCGGTCGCAGTTGAGAAATAAGTGGATCGTGATCACAGTCCCCAAAACAATGACCTGAGCTGTGGATGTTCCTGAAAACATGTAAGTGAGGCTTTAGTCAAAAAGATAGAAAAATTATGTGAAAAGCTGATGAAAGCTATACTAAAAGTGGTGTAAAATATATATAGAAAGTACATAAAGTAGAGTGTTATCAACTCCCCCAAACGTAGAATCAAGCCTTCCCTCAGATTAAGTGTAGGTTCAAGAACTCAGAGAGAAAAGAATGAGCAATCTTAAAAGACAACATAATAACATGACTGAAATATCTCATTCTTGCATCCAGACTGTTGTGGTAAGCACTCAATCCCTTAGGTCTCAATCTCCCCCCCTCAACTGGAGTTGCAGAACTTCATTTCTCTATCATATCCTTCAATTATAAAAAGCTCCTCCTTCTCAACTTATCACCCCCTCCCTTAGGAAATGACCGTACTAATGCCAGATCTTTTTCGAAGGGTAGCTTTCACACCAATTCTTTATTTTTCAGCTGACCTATGCTAATGTGTTTGGGTAGGCTGAAGGCTTTAGGTGTTTTCCTCTTCCCCCTGAACTCCTTACCCACAACTGTTGTAAGAACATTGTTCCTCTTTTTGGGCTTCTGACTTTAAGTCAGGTGGTTTTGTGAGATTTCATTCAGAATTAGAGGTGTGTAAGCTTGGCTTCAAGATTCCACTTATAGGCATGACATATCTGCATTCATGAGTGCAGTAATATATCGACCATGCAAAAACTTTTGTCATCTTTTTGGGCACAACTCTTTTTTTTTCTTTATTTATTTTTGGTTGTTTTCCTCTCCTTTCAGGCTTGGGTTTGTGGAGTTTTACTTGGTTTTCTGGGCGGCCAAGCCTCTTTTAGATATTCTTTGAAGAGGGAAGCTTTTTCCCTTTCAACGGAGATAAGGACTTTCTAGTCAAAAGCATCAGGTGAGGGTGGTCGGTCAGGAGTATGACTAGGTGATGTTCTCATCTCTAAGGGTTTCATGAGTTAAGTTTATTACATTTACAATGTCTTATTTCAAGAATGAGGTATATAAGTATTTCTATGATTGTTGTTTTACTCGCATATACTTGTATATGTTGCTCATATATTTCTCTCTAAGAGGACTGAAACACTACAATCAGAAAATTTAGTGAGAGAGGAGGTCAGCTTCTAAAAAGTTATTTGTAACAAGAATTCAAAAATTCAATTTCTAAATTTTAGGGGAAAATTCAAAAATTTCAAAATTTTAGCGGTAAAAAATGTTTTTATAAGGGAAAAAGGATGCTAAATGTACTTCTGTAGCCCGTTTATGACTCCTCCCCCAAACTTATCCTGTACCCCATCTCTAGGTATCAAAATTTGAGTGAGATGTATAAATAGGCTTTCTTTATTTGTTTTTGTTGTTGTCGGTAGAGGCCCACTTGGAATCTAGGAGCATGCTTGCATATATACCCCTTAATGCGTGATATTTCTCATACTGCATGTTTTCCACCTTGAAGCCAATAGTGGCTATGGCCGCCATCCATGATAGGCAGACGAAACTGCAATCATTAGATAGGGGTACCTGCTGAGGGCATCTGTGGTAGAATTGTGTCTTCTTGAAGTCCTTGCCTTTTTTGTAATCGTACCCTTTATAATGCCTTCTTGTCATGTCGATGATAGCTTCGGTGCTTGTGTTTGCCTTTTCTTCTGTGGGTGTCTTTGTTGTTGTCATATTGGTCTTCTTGTTGAGCGTGAAGGCTACATCGGAGCTATTGTATCGTATTGCAGTCCTTGTGAGAAGATTGACATGCAGCAAAGTCCAATGGTTGTCGTGAAGAATAGGTAGGAAGATGTGCCCTGGTGGAGTCATCTCCAGGAATTTTTGCAGCCGCTCCTTCTCTCCTAACTTTTTGTGATTGAGGATGTCATCTACCAGTAAGAAGTATGCCATGTGGGTATTTGGCATGGTATCACCTAGTATCGCCAGGTAGGCTGACATTGTGCTTACATAAAGGTATCCTCCTATTCTCAATGTTACTCGGACGTCATCTTTTAGCATGTAGATGTCATCTCACTCGAAGATGACATCTCCTAGAAAATCATCTTCTATCAGAGAATTCATTATGATAGTCAGCTCTTCCAGTGACAGACTAAAGCATCTCCATCTGTAAAAATTCTTGAAAGAAGACGTAATTTCTCCTGTCGGTCCGTCTGGTCTATCATGCCCCATATCTTCCTCTTCAACCTCTCCTTCTGTAGGCTGTTCTTTTAGAGGTTGATTTTTAGTGGCTTCTGCTACTGAAGGCTGTTGTGGCTCTTCATCTATCGTGTGCTTAACAACTTCTTTAGAGCCTTCATTCCAGTCTGCTTTCCATATTGTAGCCTTGGTTGGTTCTGTCCGATCGACCCACATGGCTTTTAGCTTTTCCCTCCAAGCGGCCTTTTCAGGTAAGGGAATGTCCATGTGAAGCCTGGGGGGTACAACTTCTGCAGGCATCGCCAGATCGTTGAAGAACCAACAATCATACATGACTTCCATAGTGTACATACCCCATAGTCCATGTATGTCTTCGATGTCTAGGTCGTGCAGGGGGATGCCCTTGTTGATGGCCTCCATCATGCACAATACTATGAAGGCGCAATCCCCCAAACCAGCCTCTTCTTGGGGAACTTACTTGTTGATGGAAAAAACCTTCCAAGACCCTTGAAATTTGTTGTCCGCCTCCTTGATTTCTCGTTGTAGGCGCATCGATATCTTCAAGGCATCTCTGGCTTCCTTCCTCTTGTAGACTAGTAAGGTGATGTCCATTTCAGCTTCACACACTGCTACAGAAACAACATTCAATGTCATTTTTTGGGGAGTCAGTTATTAAACGAAGCTGATGCTGATAAACATTACACGTCGGTTATTAAGGAAAACCGACGTCCATATTTGAAGACGATCCAGACATGGGTATCACTTTTTTTTTCAGCGTCGACTGAAGAAACGAAACTGACGCCTAAAATAGACCAAAAAATCCAATTTTTTCGAGGGAAAAAAAATTGCCCCCAAAGTGTAAGATACAATGTCGATGTTTTACCTAATAACTGACGCCTAAAGAAGATAAAAATTGCGCATGAATTTTACCATATGGGCATCGATTGTCGTGGGATAACCGATGCTGATAAGGGTTTGCGCGACCTCCCCGCCAAAAATTTTAGGGTAAATTGACGTAAGTTTTTTTGGGATAACCGATGCTTAATAATAAAGGTGTCGGTTGTTATAGATAACCGACGCCTTTGATTAACTTAATAGCCCCCGCGCAGAGTACTCTTCCCCTTTCTTCTGTTTCATTGATAGAATTTTGCTACTCCCGACCCCTGTTGCGTCACTGCCGCCGGTCCTGCCTCCGTGTCGCCTGCTTCTACTCACCGCAGCCACCGCCTGCTGCTGCTTCTCTAGATCTGCTCATCACCGACACCTTTCCTTCTCTGCTCAGCTCCCTTCTCCCACCGCTGGTGTGCTCGGTGCCCTAGCTTCTCATGTTGCTGGTGTGCTCGATGCCCTTCTACCCACACCACCGCCTCCGTCTCCATGTTGCTACCAACAGTAGGCCCTCCTCTTCTTGTTCCAGTAGCATGCTCTTCTTCTTTCTTCTCCCTCCTTACAAATAGCAAGCACGGTCGTGCTTGCTGTTGGTAAGGAGGCAGAAGGAATAAGAAGAGGGTATATATTCCAATGAAATCAATTATGAATTTGTGATGAAATCAATTATATGATGAAATCAATTATGTTCAAATTAATTATGTTCAATTATATGATGAAATCAATTAATATGTTCAAATCAATTATGTTCAATTATATGATGAAATCAATTATGTTCAAATCTTGTGTTGAAATCAATTATGATGAAATCAATTGTGATGAAACCCTAACATCTACATGAATCCCTATTGCATGATGAAACCCTAACATCGATATACTCTATATGATACCTAAAATTGTGATGAAACCCTAACATCAATTGTGATGAAACTAGGATTGCGTGTATTGGAATGACAATATACATGCATTTGTTGGCCTAGAAACCCATCCAAGATTTACTCATTAGGAGTAAATCTTGGATAGTCCCCGGTTTGGGACTATTCTTGAACACCTAATCTCACTTAGGATGTAACTGTATAATGTGTATTGGGTTTTCAAGAAAATTTCAATAGCATTTCCCCATTTGTTCTTTAAGTACATATGTACTTGGAGAACAACGGGGAAATGCTGCCAAAATTTTCTTGAAAACCCAATACACATTATACACTTACTAGTGAGATTAGGTGTTCAAGGATGGGATAGGTGGTACACATTTATTATATATAAGATGAAACTAGGATTGTAGGTATAGGAATGACAACATACATGTATTTTTTGGCCTAGAAACCCATCCAAGATTTACTCGTTAGGAGTAAATCTTAGATAGTCCCTGGTTTGGGACTGTTCTTGAACACCTAATCTCACTTAGGATGTAAGTGTATAATGTGTATTGGGTTTTGAAGAAAATTTCAGTAGCATTTCCCTATTTATTCTCTAAGTACATATGTACTTGGAGAACAGCGGGGAAATGCTGCCGAAATTTTCTTGAAAACCCAATACACATTATACACTTACTAGTGATATTAGGTGTTCAAGGATGGGATAGGTGGTACATGTACATTTATTATATATAAGAATGACATCACATGTATTTGTTAACCCTAGACCCTAATCTTGTCCTAATATATACTTGTTTTCTCTTTGATCATAAAATTGATAGATCATGGATGTCCATTCGCAATCGCTACACTCCAGAGTTTATATCTGGTCTTGATCAGTTTATTAGATTTGCAGAGGAACATAGGAAACAACCTAGAGATAGGTTCTACTGTCCAGGTAGGCATTGCGGTAACAACTTGAAAGCCAACACTGGTGACGAAATCAAAAGTCATGTCATGTGCAACGGGATTGTACAAGGCTATACAGAATGACACTGGCATGGAGAGATTTCAAATCCGAAACCAATGGATGTCGATAGCAGTGCTTGGGTGGAAGAAGAAATTGTATCTGATGACGTAGATGTGAACGAACCAGTTCCAGTAGACATCATTGATGCAATGCTGGATAGTTGTGGGGTAGAGCACACCGATCCACCTCCCATCTTTAGAAACATTATGCATGATGCTGAGATATCGTTATACACAGATTGTACTAAGTTTACAAAGCTTAGTGTTGTGTTGAGATTGTGTAAGTTGAAAGCCAACAATAGATGGAGCGACAAAAGCTTCACTTCATTGTTAACTTTGTTGAAAGAAATGCTTCCTGAAGGAAACAAGCTGCCAATCTCAACATATCGAGTAAAGAAATTGTTGTGCCCAATGGGAATGGAGGCCAAGAAGATACACGCATGCCCGAATGATTGTGTATTATTTCAAAAGGACTATGTGGATTTGAAAGATTGTCCAAAATGTGGTGCGTCACGGTATAAATTGACGACTTCAGGGGAGTCCAAAACTGGTTCTCCTGCCAAGGTGATGTGGTATCTACCTATAATATCACAATTTTAACGCTTGTTTGCAAATCCGATAGATGCAAAGAATTTGAGGTGGCATGCAGATGTTAAGAAAAATAATGATGGGATCCTACGACATGCGTCTGATTCCCCACAGTGGAAGAAGATTGATCTATTGTACCCCAAATTTGGTGAAGAAGACTGGAATCTCAGACTTGGGCTTTGTACATATGGGATGAATCCATACGGTACATTGAGCAGCCAACATAGCACTTGGCCAGTCATGCTTGTTATATACAATCATCCTCCCTGGATGTGTATCAAAAATGCATGTATATATTTTTTTATATGTTTCATTTTTCAATGTTTCATTTTTATATGTGAACTATATAAAATGCTAAATGTTTTCTTTTTTAATATCAATATCATTTTCATATATAATGTTTCATTATCGTCTAGTTAATACAAATGCTAAATGTTTGCCTTTTTAATGAAATTTTCAGATGGCTGACCATGATGTCCATGATGAGCATGATGTCCATGATGAGGATGATGTCCATGATGAGCATGGCGAGGATACCAATGTAAGTTTTAAAAACATATCCTATATTTATATAGAAATTCATTATCTTCTAGTTATGTCATATATCCTATATTTCTATATTGGGCTAATTCAGTGTGTTTATTTTGTCAAATTTTAGGTTGATGATGCACATGTACCCTCTGAAGGACTAGAGGCAGTTGATGTGCATGACCAAAAAGTTAACAAGAAAAGGGGAATCACTCTACTGAAGAAGTTAACAGTGCTAAGGGGCATTGGATCTAGATTGGCTGTGGAGTTTGATAATGCAGGAAATGCAATTGGAGTGAACCACAATAATTTTGTAAACTATCTTGGGTGTGTCACTAGAAGCCATTGTGGTGTTAAGTATGATAATTGACATAAAGCTCCTCAGACGAGAAGACTTGATATGGAAGGATTTATGTGTGAGTTATTATTATTTGCAATTCTATTTTGTAGATTACAAATTCTATTATTTGCAATTCTATTTATGGATACTAGTTAATAGCAATTCTATTTTATAGAATCAGTTTGCATTGGATGAGAAGCTGCATCGTAAAAGTGTGTTGTAATGCGATGGAAAGATGCTAAGGAACTATAGGACAAATCTCAACAGAGAATACATAAAAGATGGTGATAAGAAGAAGAAGTCAGCCCTTGAAAAGTGGAACTTCATGGACAAAGAAGATTGGGACACATTTGTTGCTTCAAGACACACTGAAGAATTCAAGGTATTAAGAAACACTCCCAATTTAATTAATATACATTGTATTCACCTATTCAATATTAACCTTGAGTGTTACTAACCAAATCAATGTGCATACTAACTAGGTGTTCAGTGAGGCACAAAGAGAAAAGCGTACATTGAATGTGCTTGACCACACAATGGGTCCAAAGGGCTATGCATGCGTTCGCTAAGACTACAGGCGGAGTCTGCTGCTACTTAGGAGTCCTCTACTACATGTACCACACCCATGCATCACCATGATGTTTGGATACCTGGGAGGCAAAACAAGAAGGGTGAAATAAAGAAGCCCGTAACTGTTGAGGCTGCTGCAAAAATGGTAAAATACAACTAAACAATGCATGTCATTTGAATATTGATTATTTGTGGTGTTTACTTACCAATTTCTGTTGATGGTGATTAGCGGGAGTTGCATGAGCGAAGGAAACATGGCATGTTCATCCCTCAGGGCACAAGGGATGAATTGACAGTTGCTCTGGGTAACCCAGAGCATCCTAGACGTGTTAGGGGTGCAGGTGCTGGTGTGGGCATCAAAGCGTTCTTTGGACCATCCCTGCGCAAACTTGTCACAAGAGCGAGACTTTCGCAAGAAGAGGTAACCTATTCTTTTTTAGAATGTTACTGCAAAAGGGAATTCAATAATAAGAAGCTAATGTTTCTTTTATCCATGTATAGGAGAATAAGAGAATCATGGATATAGTTGCTAAGAAGGTCAAGGAAGAAATGCTATGGTGGCAGGCATCTCATGCTTCCAATCAGCCTATGGCGACCCACTCTTCTCCTGATGCACATGCTGAGAGTAATCTTGTAGACCCACCACCTAGCATGTCTGTTGTAAGTATTTTTTATGAAATAGTAGCTAGTCTTTTCAAGATGATATGTTTTCAAGATGATATGTATATATGAATAACATTCTATACGTAAATTTGTAGGCGTTGAAGTCATGCTGCTTAAAAATTGAAGATTAGATTGTTGCAGAGGCACATGCTTACCCGTCCCTTCTTGGGGAAATGATTCACGAGGCTCCAATGCCATAGGGTTACGTTTGTGTGAGCCTGATATGTGTATTCCCCGATTGGAGGGAAGATGCATTGCCATATACCCACCCAGATATTGATACACTTGCTGAGGCAGAAGGCGGGGTGATATTGTGGCCCAAAGTGGATGTCGTCTACACCACTGAAATTGTAAGATAAATTTACATTACGTTAAATTGTTCATGTGTATATATGTGGTCAATTGATCTGAAATTATATATACAGGTTAAAAAGAAGACACCCGGAGCATCTAGGCCTCCACCTCCACTTCCTGCATTACCAAGTTGGGTTCCAACTGACCTAAAATTCCTGTTAGGTCCTTCTTGTAAGGGAATGGTAGTATGTCTACGTGCACATAATATACATTGCCCTATAGTTGTTTCTTTAGAAGCAGATTATGTAGGTCAATCATACGAAAACTCTCTATTTATACAAGATATTATTGAGTTGTTTATCTATGATTGACTGAAAACATTAATGATAGAGGCATGGATAAGGTGAGATCTTGTTTATACATCCATATATCTTATGTAGGATCTGGTGATCTGGTTTCTTATATATTAATGCATACGTAATACATGTTTTATAGCTACTTAGTCGAAATTCAATGTAAACAATTTGGATTTGAACATGTGGGATTTTTTATTCCATCATTGATTAGTCTGGTAGCTAAAGACCATGATAGTGTTCAAAAATACTGTTGTGATACTTTTACAATTTTTCATCAAAAAAGAAGACGATAATAATAGCTCCATTCAATGTGAAGTAAGTTTACTTTGCTTATAATTTGGAATTAAGAAAATTACATTTTTATTGTGGATTTTTAGTTATTAATTTTTAACTTTTTTACCTCTAGCGTGAAGCATTGGGAGTTACTAGTTATTCTCCCCAGGACGTTCACTGTCTATTATCTAGATCCTGCGGGGAGTACATTGAATCCAAAAATTGGACACGTAATGAGAATGGCATATTCTGGTGAGAATTATTTCATTTTTATATATGTTAACATCTGTTATTATATTACTATTTAATTATGCAATTTACTATGTTACATTAACATGTAGGGGTTTAGATGCATTCAAAAAGGCTGGAGGAAAGGTCCCCAGTAAAAAGAACCAGCCAATAATTTGGGAGAATGTGAAAGTAAGTTCCTAACTCCAATGTATATGTTATTTACGTGAACTATGCTTATTTGTATTTTTTAATATTTTGTATCTATTTTATAGTGTGCTACACAAGACAATGGATGGGCATGTGCATACTATGTGATGCGGTTTATTGACATGATTATCAAACATGCAGATAAAATCAATGCCATACCTAAGGTATTATATATAGTCTCATTAGATAGTATGAAATATATCAATCTTATTTATATATTATTACTTATATATATTCATCATTCTCTTTGCAGGTGTTTAAAACTGACCCCACTATAGGTAAAGCCTTAAAAGATGTACATGGTCCATATACGATGGAAGTATTAAATGACGTAAGAGAAGAATGGGCAAGATCCATACAAGAAGTGGGGACTGTAAGATATAATTGGGAAGCTGATAGCGATGATGAATGATATTTTGTAAATGAATGTTTATATATGTGTTTCTACATGTCTGAATGTTTCTACATGTATTTGAATGTTTCTACATGTGTGAATGTGAAAATTGATATGATGTCTGAATGTATCTACCTATGTGTGAATGTGTGAAAAGAATATTTGTTGATTTTGCAGGTTTGTCGCCTGTTTGTTGGCTGATATCAATGGATGTCATAAACCTGTAGTTCAGTTCCACTAAATGCAGGTTCTCATCCTACGACCAGCCACAGCAGGCCTGCAAACTAATAAGAAAAAAAATCAAAACATAGGCGTCGGTTATTTGTCTAAAACTGACAACAAAGGCTTACAACGTCGGTTAATAGCAAAAAACCGCCGCCTAATGTTGCCAGACAGCCTGGCCAGCACGACTGTGCTGGATGGCACGGCCGTGGCGGCAGGTGAGATGGCGTCGATTATTAGTAGAAAACCAACATCGTGCTGGCCAGCACGGCCATCCTGTCCAGCACGACTGTGCTGTCTAGTGATATGGCATCAGTGATTAGTAGAAAATCGATGTCGATAGTTTCCTAGATGGCGCCCTTTTTGTGTCATGAATGATTATAGCGCCAGTTTAGTTACCTATAACTGATACCGATGGGGGACCTGATGGTGCGTTTTCGGTGGCGTGAAACGTTTTGGCGTCAGTTGGAAAATTGACACCGAAAGGGTTCGACTTTTAGTGGCGCCCACATAGGCGTCGCTTGGAAACTGTCACGAAAAGGGCTTAAATAACTGACGCCAAAGGTCAGATCTGTATAGTAACAACAATTGAGCATCGTCGTCCTACGCTCATGTAGATCGATAACTATTAGTGCCTAATGCTTTATATTTCTTATGGGCAATACCACAAACTTCATCTCCTTTCTCTAGACTATCACATTAAGTTCAGCTACATCTACCGCCATATAATCTTCATTATATAGGATGCTGGCTAGATGCGTCGTCCCATTGAAGATTGGTTGCAGCTTGTCTAGGTGTAAGAATTCTTCTAGGAGGGTGGCGCAGAGTACTTTAAACAACCTTTTGTGTACCCACACCTTCTTCAGAAATACCCCCCTTAAGTGGTCTCTAGACAGACGTCTACCCTTATTGTTGTATAGTATGTCTGACCCGGGTAGATCGCCATTGAGGACATCTTCCAAGATGTGGACATCTCTGCATGAGATTCATGATATCGTAATCATGTCCATATCTTTCATCTTGTTGGGCAGAGGGGGAGTTGTTGCATGTATTTCTACTTTAGTCTGTGCACTCCACTCCCTGGCGGGTTCATCTGTGAAGAAAGTTGCTAGTCTGTCATCCTCATCATCAGATGTTCCCTCCTATGCCAAGGGTGCCGAGGCTTCTTCTATTGTCGGCATGGCCTTGGCCACTTGTTCATCCACTTTATACATCGGTTGTGCAGTGGCTATTGGTTCAACTACTTCTGAGGAGGCTTTAGTAGCTGCATTGTCTTTTATGTGACTCTCCTAAGAAGTTTGCCCCAACTTGGCTTCTGCCATCATTTTTAGCGTTTCCTCCATCTTCCCATCATAAATATAGTCACTATGCTTGTGATGTGGTTGGAAGAGGAGGAACTCTCTAGTCTCCTCAAGCCCGACCTCCAACTCAGCTATCATTCCGTCAAGCTCGGTTGCTCCTGTTGAGCTGAGTTCTGCGACCACTTCTTCACGATGAGCAACATCAATCTACTCTTCTAGAATCAGAGTGTGTGTTGGTGGAGAGAGGTGATGCTCTGCTAGATTTCCATCATCTTCAGTGGCTTCATCCATTCCTTCCTCTGGGTCATAGTTGAGGTCGAGCCCCCTTGTTGTTGTCTCATATTTCTTCATTTGATTTTCATTTTGGGAGCTCGACCACTGAGGTGGCTGGTTTCCCTTTGGTTCAGTTGCGGGTGACGCCCTCGTGTTGGCACTCCTAGATTTTGGTGTGCCTGTTCCTATGCCTGTTCCTCTCGCATTGTCATCATGGCTGGAGGGGCTGGCTGAGGAGTGCGTCAAACTTGTTGAGCACTTAGTCTTCTTTGTGTCCCGCTATTTCTTGAGTTCTTTGCGTTCCTTCTTGAGCTTCTGGCGATCTTCTTCTAGGTATTGATGCTCTTCTTTGAGGGTGGCCATCACTGTGTCATAGCCCTGACACATATGCTCGTTGTTGGCTCGGATGGCGTGCCTCTCCTTTTGCAGGTCTTCCATCTTGTCCTTTATCTTTTTTAGCATTCCCATCATCATCCATTGGTTATTTAGAACTTCTTAGAAGAAGTCTGGGAGTTCTTTTGTCCTATCATCAAGGACTTGTACCTACGTCATTAGTTTTGATAAAGAAAAAGAAATTGTGGTATTTATTGTATTGGTTTGATGCATGTGTTCCCACATTGCATCAAACCTTGTACCTAAGGCACCTCAGAAGGAAGGTGTGTGTTGGGGCTGTTGGTGTAGTTGATGCTCCACGTGCGTCGTTGACGAGATTGACATCGTGGGTTGTGGAGGTGGTGGTGGTGGGCCTTGTTCTTTCTCCTTCGGATCCTTTGGTTGGTCCATATCTGCTCCACCGATCTCTACATCTGGTACGACCTGAGAACCTTGTCTTTCTGGCTTTGCCTCTGGTTTCATGCTGGGTTGTGGGTCAGCTTCTGCGGCCCTCTCTTTTCCCACCTCTGGCTCCACAATAGTTTCTTCCTTGTGTGGCTCGAGAGGTGTGGGTTCTACGGCTCCCACAGGATCTTCTTGAGGTAGAGCCGTGGGGAGAGGTTGAGCTATGACTTTCTCAGTTGAGGTTGGTAGAGTAGTTGTTTCTGTTTTCTTTTTCTCTACCTCTAGTTTCTTCTGTGGATCCGTGCTCTTCTTCTTCTTTAACAAAGCTGGGGCACTACTTTCTCCTGTTGTATGTATTGGATCTGCAGTTGTGCCAACGGGAAGTGCCCCAGAGCACATTTTCTCTATGTTGTCTTCGGTTGGCCACAGCTTGTGGCGTCATAGTATGCCATTTTGGGAAGGGGGAGTGGTCTTTTTTACCCTCTCTGTTTGAAGTACATATTCCCCCCCTTCAATTCTAGAATACCTATGTTGGATAGGGACTTGATGTCTATTTGTTGTTGTCCGTCCATTTCTTTATATTTTTGGACCTCTCCTTTGTCCAGTAGGTAATCATCTATCATGGCTATCTGGCCACCCATGCAGAATACAAAATTTATTTTCACATCCCCACCTACTGCCGCTGATAGACGCTTGATTAATATTTTTCCAATATTCACCGGTTTTCTGTTGATCATGAACCATATGAGGAACAGATCTCCCTTGCAGACTATCCCTGTCTTTGGCCTTGCATCAATCGTGTAGGCGGTGATCTTCTGCATTATGTGGATGAAGCATGAGGTGATTTGAGAGGCCTTGGAGTTTTTAGAATTATGTTTCTCCTTCCCAATTAGTTCTTCCCACATCTCGTCGCTATCATATGCAATCGTCTCTTTTTCACTCAGGGTTGTGGAGAAGGCCTTCGCTTCTTCCTCCGTCGCAATGAAAATTTTGTTAAGATCTGTCTCCGAGACCATGTGGGTTTTGCTTCCTAGCCTTACTTGAAGTTGGAAATCTCCACCTCTTGCCCTTCGTGTCTCACTACTTATAGTGACCTTCTTTAATGAGGACAAGAATTCTAAGGTCAGCTTCCTCTAGGATTTCACCTTTGGTGTGCATAGGGTGTGTAGATTTTTACCTTCTAGGAACTTCATTGCCCTGTCATAGATCCCCATTTTCTTGAAGTCTTCTTCATCTAGGTAACGTGTCGGGCATCATTCTTTGTGCACGTTCATCCAGTCGTAGGTAGACTGGTGCAATGCGTCCTTGGCCACAAATGGAGGTTCCCCAAACTATGCAGATGTTTCCCCTACTGCCTCCTTGTTGTTTCTTTCCTCCTTCTTAATTGGTTTGCCGACAACTTATGGCTTTTCCCTCTTGCTGCCCTTGGTTTCCTTGGGTCAGCTTTTCTCTTTTTTCCATGCACTTGGCTCTCAAACTCTTCTGACTAGTACTCGGAGGTCTCGGTACCCTCGGTCAGTTCTATCTCTTCTGGGAATTCCTCCTATGGTAACTCCCCCAGTATCCTTCGATATTGCTCCAACCTCAGTTGTATTTCCACTCGTTTGGGCACTGATAGAGAAGTATTCCTCTCCAGTGCTTCTGTCAGGTCCTTAACTATCTTCTCTACCTCCTTCAAGGTAGTAGCCTTCTTGTATAGGGGGTCGCTGGTTGTTGGAGAAAACATTCTGCAAAATTTTGAATGAATTAGTTTTTAATCTGATTTAACAGAAGTTATTATTATTGCATTTAGTTCAGGATAGGTATTCAGTAAATTATTTAAGTTTCAAGTTCAAGGAGAGAGAATAGAAACCGTGGTTATGGTCTTGTAACTTCAGAGTACACCGCGGTCGCGATCTCTTGAAAGAGATCGTGATCGTGGTTTTCTGAGTAGGGACCGTGGTCGCAGTTTTCTTGTGAAAAACAATTGTGGTCGCGGTTTCGTTGGTAACCCATATGACACCACGATCGTGGTTTCTTGAGTAAGGATCACAGTTCACGGTTAAGATCGCGGTCGTGGTTTTCTTCCTTGTTTTGGGCAGGTCGCGGTTCTGGTAGTTAGAGAAAACACCTCGGCCGGTGTTAAGGTTTACAAGCACACCGCGGTCGTAGTTGTAGAGGTGATGACCGCGATCACAATTTTCCTTCTTTCGACCCTTCTGATTCCTCTCTGCATCCAATAATCAGTTCTTCATTTTCACCAACAGCAGTCGTCCCATTTATTAGGGGTTTTAGGGTTTTTAGAGGTAATGAGAAACCGCCGCCATGAGGCGGTCGGGATAACAAGGAAAGCTAGGATAGCCGTTGAAGGGGTGACTTATGGCCACCTAGGGACAGGGCGAAAGGAATCGGTTTGGGCAAGGGTTTAAATCGGGGGCGACAAGGTGGTCTGGTGATTATAAGTGCAAAAAGGAGTTTATCCCAAACAGTTAACTTAATGGCAGTTGCGGCGGAGGAAATGAACACGGTTGGGCGCAACGAAGTTTTTATGCGGCGGCAAGTCGTCGGTCATGATCAGAGCAGAGAGTAGGGTTTAACTTGGAGGAGATTGTGAGAGAAAAGAGCTTAAGATGCGAGGGTTTAAGGATATAATATATATATATATATATAGTCACAGTGTTCCTAAGGAAGAAGACTGCGGTTGTGGTTTTTCGGTTGTTGCAAAGAATAACCTCGATTGCGGTCTCACGTAAGCTAGTCCTAAACCGCGGTCGCGGTTTAGACCATGACCAGATCAAACAAGGGTCGATTTCTTAGGTGAAGCTTGAAATACTCAAAAGAAGATGAACATGTACATCAAAAAGAAGAAAACTTAAACAAAGAAAAAAATCAAGAGGAAACAAAGATTAACTTGGGTTACCTCCCAATACGCGCTTGCTTTAAAGTCTCTTAGCTAGACTTCATAAAACTTCATTCCTTGGGTACTATAGTTGGGTGTGGTAACTCTTGATTGCTTCTCTCATTTGGCTAGCTTGGTTCCTCCAAATTGATCTCGGATCTTCTCACAAAGGCCTCATCTTCGTAAAACATTTTTATCCAATGGCCATTAACCTTGAAGATTCCAATTTTCTCTCCTTGGATTTCCATCACTCTTGATGGTTAGATTTTTACCACAGTGAAGGAACCTGACCACCTAGTTCTTAGCTTTTTAGGGAACAACCGAATGCTAGAGTTGAAGAGGAGAACTTTGTCTCCTTCACAAACATCCTTGTCCTTTAGGTGGGTGTCGTGGAACACCTTGGTCCTTTGTTTTTAAATTCATGTGTTTTCATAGGCATGCAATCTCAATTCTTCTAATTCTTGTAGTTGCAGATAACGTCCTTGGCCAACCTTTTCCTTATCCATATTCAGAAACTTAATTTCCCATAGGGCTTTGTGCTCGATTTCTAATGGAAGATGACATGATTTCTTGTATAAGAGTCTATAAGGTGTAGTCCCTATAGGGGATTTGTAAGCAGTTCTATATGCCCAAAGGGCATAATCGAACTTCATCGCCCAATCCTTCCTCATTCTGCTAACTGTCTTTTTAAGAATTTGCTTAAGTTGTTTGTTTGGCACTTCTACCTGCCCCAAAGTCTGGGGGTGGTAGGGTGTAGCAACTTTGTGTTTGACGTTGTACTTTTTTGGAAAATTTTTAAACTACTTTTCCCCAAAGAGGGAACCCCCATCACTAATCACATTACGAGGTACACCAAATCTTGGAAAAATCGTCTTCTCAAAAAGCTTTATGATAGCTTTGGAGTCACATGTTTGGGTGGCTACAGCCTCAACCCATTTTGAAACATAGTCGACAGCAACAAGGATGTATGTATACCCCTAGGATGGTAGAAATGGGCCCATGTAGTCGACTCTCCAGACATCAAAAACTTCTACTTCAACCCATTCTACCATAGGAATTTCATTTCTTCTTCCAATATTACCTGTCATCTGACATTCCTTGCAAGATTTGACGTAAGCAGCAACATCTTTGAATAGTGAAGGCCAGTAGAAGCCGGACTGTAGGACTTTCACGACAGTCTTTCCACTTCCCAGGTGTCCTCCATAAGGTGAGGAATGACATTCCCTTAAGATATGATGCACCTCTTCGTTAGGAATACATCTTCCATACTAGTTATCAGAGCATCTTATAAAGAGCATCGGGTCATCCTAATAGTAGTTCCTTACATTTGAAAATAGTTTCTTTTTCTGATGATATGTTATCTCTGGGGGTAACTCCCCACAAGCAAGATAGTTGCAGATATTTGCGAACCACGAAGACTTTTGTTCTTCGAATTCTATCAGAAGCAAAGCCTCATCTGGATAGTTATCATTGATTGGCGGCTCATTCTTGTCTTTCCTCTGTTCCTGTGACGATGACGACACTCCTTGTAGTGACAATCATCCTCTTCATGTTGCTCTTCTTACTCTTGATACTTTTGGTCGTCATTGTAATGGCCACCTCTATCTTCATACATTGCTGGTGGAGGTGGGTGTTGTTCATTCCTCACGTTTCGCTCATCGCCTGAACGAGTAACGTCCACGCAAGGAGGCATGGTGAAAAGGAGTAAAGTCGAACTAGTTGCTTCTTCTTGGGTACCTGAATAGATTGTACAGTCAAGTTAGGAAACCGAACTGGTCCAAACAAACTACTCTACACAAACCCAGGTTAGCAAACTTAAAGTAACTATGATGTCAAGCTTATTGCTAAGCTTGAGGCACGGGAGTATAGTAAGTGGACTTGGGTTCTTAACAATGTCGTTTTGCCTTGTCCCTGGAAACGACACCAAAAAGTTCACCGGCCTAAATCGCACATCCAAAAGGGGTGGATTTAACATAGTCAGACTTTTAAAGAGATAACCCGACTCTTAGGCCCCCGCAATGATAAACGGGGTCCGATATAACAATCGGGGTTGAAAGTAGGGATAAGGTTGGTCGTGTTAAGAATGTAGAATCTAACACTCGTATACTCCAGCTAAAGATGGTATATAAAGGTGTTCCCTAAGGAATAGTAGTACACAAACAAGAATAGCATGAAAAAAAGAAACAAAAGAAATAATATGAAATAAATATAAGGAGGGAAACTCGGGTTGGCGTTCACCTAGTAAGGCATCTCACCAATATGCAACACTACCTCTCTCTCTTGCTTACTCTTATCAAGATTACATGCAACCATCAAAAGTGTCTATTCCACTCTCTTTCAAGATAATGATAGATCTAAGTCTAGGAGTAGCCTCTCTCTCGAGATGACCACACATAAACTTTGCAACAAAATATATGGTTAAAGCCTTACCACTCCAACACCCTCCTGCATTCATACTAATCCATGACACAAGATAAAAGTGATATTACTCTTACGGGATATTAACAATCAAACATCACAAGATGGTAGCTAAGTATACAAGTGAAGCTATATAATAGGTGCATGGAGATAATCTTGATAAAAATATGTATATTCAACATAAAGAGACAATATACATGTTAGGATAGCCTTAGTGGCTACTCCCAACCCGAGTTAAGGTGTTTAGCCGATCATGCTTGCGGATAGCATCACAACGTTACAGAAGGATAAATCCATGAGATACTACAAAGAGAGGGAGGAACTACAATAGGATGGAATGATAGATCTAGAAAGGAAGAGACGTGATACGACACACTACTTCTTCAGATCTAGGTCTATCACATGGATGACATTGATGGCCTTCTTCTCTCAAAGAAGGGATCTTCAATCTTCTCTCTCCTTAGCTTCCACCTTTGGAGATCCAAGACTGATGGAAGGGATGGTCAGGGACAAACCTGGAGCACAGAAGCACTTTGTGGTCCTCTAGATCAGATCCCCCCTCCTTTTTCTGGAAAACAGATGGGTACGCTATTTATAGGCACACTCCTTAGAATTAGAACCACGGTCGCGGTCTGGTGATAAGTGAGGGTGAAACTGTAGTCATGGTTTGTGCCTTATTCATATCTCGCCGCGGTCCAACACATTCGCGGTCTTCTGGTATCCGCGGTCGTGGTGTTGTGATAACTACAGTCGCGGTCTGGTGATAATCGTGGTTGTGATCTTCAGGTTTCCATCAGTGATCGCGGATGTGGTCTTTCCTTATTCCCTGATGACATGATTTTACCGATACCATCGACAAGGGTTGATGGTATCGACACCCTTAGGCATCGGTTCTATCCCTTTACCGTCACTAAATCTTTTGGGGTCGATAGTATCGACTATCTTCTCGCCAGCAAAATGATAGTAACTTGATACCATCGACACAAGAGTCGATGGTATCGACTTTATGATGCTCCTTGTGGCTGGCTTCCTGTAGTTGTTTCGATGGTATCGACAGTCGTCGATAGTATCGACAACTGCATATATGCATTTTTCCTAAAATTGCAACACAAAACCACATAAGCTGAAATAAAACACATTATTGTAATCATTTATGCTCAAAATACTAAAATAAGGGAGAATTGATGTTGAGAAGGCTCATAGACCAAAGCAAATGAATTATGCAATATTAACCACCAAAATGACCAATAAATGCATAAAACACAAGTAAAACAAGTCTATAAATGCGGCTCAAAATCATCGCATCACCTGATGATGAAGATCTCTGGGGTACGCTGGAACCGCGGTCGCGGTTGAGAAATAAGTGGACCGCGGTCGCGGTCCCCAAAACTGTGACCTGAGCTGTGGATGTTCCTGAAAACATGTAAGTGAGGCTTTAGTCAAAAAGATAGAAAAATTATGTGAAAAGTCGACAAAAGCTATACTAAAAGTGGTGTAAAATATATATAGAAAGTACGTAAAGTAGAGTGTTATCAGTGGTTATGGTCATATCTCGGTAGGAGGGCAGTTGAGACCGTATCTCAGATAATTATGATTCAATATACATGAGATGATCGAGGATAAATGTTGTTGTACCTCAGATGATAGGGTTTGTATACCCTGGTTACTAGTGTCCTGACCTATATACTAAGGACAAACTAGGTTATTTTATAGTTGGACTATATATGTCATTGTGGATGACTTGTACTGATTGAGGGCAGACGATATAATAGGAAACTGACTCTCCTAGATATGACACTGATTTTGACTTAGCAATAGTCAGTTGAAGTCTGAGTGGTATACCTCAAAATCTTCATGGCTTAATAAAATATGTAATACAACGGTGTAGTGTATTTGTTTAGGATTAAACATGACTCACATTGGATGTGAACCTTTGCCTTGTTTCCTTATATTGCTTAGTAATTATATGATGCAGTAATAGTAGTCACTATTAGTACATGATGGGTTTAACTGTTCCTTTATAAACTTGTTAATCATATGTATTGATATGCTTATCGGTTTAAAATTCTTAATCTGCTTTACTATTTAACAAATATAACATGTTGTAATCAACAACCATTAGTTGAAAGTTATATTTCTCACTGGGAAGTTGGTTTGACCTTGTGGGTCACCACATCTTTTAGATAATCATCAATGACATCGTCAGGATCGTGGTGGAGAACAAAAGCAACTTGGAGAGCAGTAGGAGTAGAATGTTGGCTTGTAAATAGTAGTGTCTTGGAGTTGTCATGTACACTCAGGTCTGAGAAGGGGATGTTTGAAGACAATATGTATAAGGACTCGAGTATTGACAATGTGCCTATGTTTTGTATATGAAATGTATATGTGGAATGCTATCTTTTCTGTACACGTTGTGACTGATTACACTGAACTTGTATGCAATTACCTGATATGGTATGTGATGTGATGTAAGTTATTAGACCTTTACGTAATGTTTCTAAACATGATGGTAATGTTAAGTCGGATTTAATTTACCATTTTTTCTGGTTATGTGGTTGATTAGTAGTTGATCGTGTGTTTTTATTTTGAGTAATCTGGTTTAGCGTGACTGAACATCACAACTGGAATCGTTTGTTTCATATTCCAAGTTTAGATATTCATGATATTGAAGAAAAAAATGAGGGATGGAGCAAAGCGGAAGAAAAATCCTCTCTTCAACTAGTGAATCACTCTTCCTATGATATAAGGAGGTCTAAGATTAAAAAAAATCATAGAAGTTTATAGAATATGCATGTTTGTGCATGCCTAGAATATATCTAGAAAAAAAATCTTCTAAGTCAACCACATAAATAAAAATCACGTGAAAACACATCCTTAATTCGGGTATGTAAATCCTTCTCCCAACATGTCTGGGTCATTCCAAAAACTTTTGCAATAGAGAGGAGATTTTTTGTATTATACTAAATGTTTATTGTTTTTTTTATTATTCAACCACATATGATTACTATATCATAGGTTACTAGAGTTGTCCATAGAAAACGGTACTAATCTAGATGTCCAATTATATTTATTGTCAACCAAATATAATACATATCACACTCCCTAAGGATCACACGAGTCTTACAACAAGTATTCTTAGGATTTTTTTTCAATGCAATGCAAGTGCAGTTATGGATGAAATGTCTAATATCCATATATGTAAAACTAAAATGAAAAACAGTTTTATTTCCTTTGGAGACAAGGGACACGATATCCCTTGAAACTGTATATAAGTGAACATGTTGAACTGGACTGACCTAATGTAGCGCCAAGAAGCCACCCAACATTGAAACCAGAGGACTCGTCGTCTATTCACAATGCCCACCTTAGTTAAATTCTTTTTTTTAGGAAAGGTAATGTTATATATTAAAAACACATCAAGCAAGCGAAGACCTGCTTATGTGAAGAACCTATAGAAAGTTTGTTGAAGGGGAGAGCAGCTTGAACGGAGAAAATAGATAAAAAAACATGAAACAAAGAAAAAGAAGCAAAGTTTAGCTAGCTGGGGGGAGGCTCCCCTTAACACAAACCTCCTATCCAAATAAAGTTTTTGCATCCAAGCGATAAACTAATTTGAAACGTCTTTGAATTTGATTTGAAAGTCATAGAAGTTGTTGCACCAAGCTGACCTCAGCCTCGTCATCCACCATAGCTTTCAGATCGCAGAGAAAAGCTGCTTCAGATTCTCCTACTTCCAATTCATCCATTTTTCCATCTGTTAGTTTTCCTGTAGTTTAGTGAGGATGTGAAGATCGACATCTATTTGAGCAATGATAATCTTTGACAATTTTTTGACGTTGTTGAAAATTCTATTGTTCCTTTCTTTCCAAAGGTTCCAGCAAATTGTGATGAAGATGTCATTACTTTTGAAATTTATATAGTGTCTTAAAGGGGTTATTTTGATTGGGAAGGTATCTTCCTGGAGATCAGGAAGACATTTTTGCATATAGTGTGAAAATATGTTTTTTGAGAAAGTGCATTTAAAGAAGATGTGGCTGACTGAATCACTATTTTTTTCACAGAGGACACATTTGAAAGGTCCAATGAAACCCTTTCTAGAAATGTTCTCACATGTAAGAAGTTTATTGTGTAGAAGAAGCCAAAGGAATGTTTTGTATTTTTGTGGCCATTTTTGTTTCCAAAGCTTTGATGATGATAGAGAGATACCTCTATTGCTGAGAAAATTGTATGCAAGTTTGACCGAATACTCTTTCCCCCATTTCCAGGTGATGTTATTTGAGATGTTGTTTTCCAAAGTACTAGCGAGATTTCTAAAGTCACTTTGACTGACCTGGGAAAGGATACATCTTTGTAGAGAGTTTGATCTGTTACTTGTAACGAGAGAAAGGGCTTTATCAATTTTTAAGTTGAGAAGTTTTTTTGGAATTGTCCAAGATGTTTTAAGGTTTATAATAGAGTTTTTTTCAAACCAAGGATCCGACCAGAAGGAAATATTTTTGTGGGAATGTGGAGGAGTGATTATGATTTGTGAAATCGTGTTTATATTTTTATTTATAAATTTCCAGAGTGGGGAAGCAAATTTCCGCTGGATATGATGCCAAGGAGGTGAGTGCTGATAGTATTTATTTGTGATAAGATTTGTCCAGATTTTCTTTTTGTTTTGTATAAGACAATCTATGACTTTAGAAATGAGGCAGAGAGAGTGTGTTTCAATATTTAAAATGCCCCAGCCACCTTGATTAATTGGAGCTGAAATAGTTTTCCAATTGACTAGATGATAGTGTTTCCTTGTTTATTTTGTTTTTGAACATTATTCCACAGGAAATTTCTCCGTATTTTGTCAAGAACGGATTTTGTTTTTGAGGGTAGGGGTAAACAACTTAAGAAGTGGGTTGTTATAGGGGTTATGACACTATTTAGAAGGGTGAGCCTTCCCAAGAAATTTAGGAAGTTGTTTTCCCAGCTGGTCAGTTTTGTGTTTATTTTTGAGATAATTGGTTTCCAAATAGCATTTGAAATGTTTAATGGGGTGATAGGGAGACCCAGGTATTTGATCGGAAAGTCTTCTGTTCTGCACTTTAGGAAATCTTTTAGGTTCTCCAAAGAGGATTGTTGAATGTTTACCCCAAAAATGGAGGATTTTTGAATGTTTGCTTTCAGTCCAGAGATATAAGAGAAAAGACCTATGATCCTAAAGATATTCTGAACAGAGGAAATATCTGGAGAGGAGAAGATGATAGTATCATCAGCAAATTGAATAATGTTCTCCATGCAGACATCAAGAGATGAAAAGAGACCATTTTGCTTACCCATGTGGAGCATGCTAGAGAGAATGGTAGTTAAAATGATGAAAAGGTATGGAGAGAGTGGGTCCCCTTGTCTAAGTCCATTTGAATTATGGAAATAGCCAAAAGGAACACCATTGATGATTGTGGAGAAGTGGTTTGTAGATATGCATGCATGTATCCAAGAGATCCACTTGTCCGGGAAAGAAAAACCTTTGAGAGTCTAAGGAAGACAGTTCCGGTTGACAAAGTCAAAAGCTTTTTCAAAATCCAGTTTAATGGCAAGAAGGGGTTTTTTTTTGTGTGACATAGATGGATGGTTTCATTTACCATTAAAAAGGCATCTTGGATGCTTCTGTTTTTTAGAAAGGCAGATTGGTTAAGAGGAATGATATCGTCCATGTGCGGTTTGATCCTATTTGCTAATGTTTTTGCAATGATTTTGTAGGTGGTGTTTATGAGACTGATAGGACGGAAGTGTGAAATAAGTTCTGGTTTACTATTTTTTTTATCAGAGAGATGAAGGGTTTATTGATGTATTTGATGATGTTATGAGGGTTTGAACTTGCTTGGAAGGCGGAAAGAAAGGCAAGGAAGTCGTGTTTATAATGGTTCCAGTTTGCCAAGTAGAATTCCGCATTTAGGCCATCTGGACCAGGAGATTTATTTTTTCCTAGATCAGAGATCGCAGATTGTAATTCCTCAAGAGTGAAAGGTTTAATGTGATCGTGAGGGTTTTTTATTTTATTTTGACAAATAGAATTCCAATGAAGGTTATTTAGACCAGATGGGTTGTGATTATTGTTGAAGATTTTTTTTAAATGGTTTTTTATATGGGTTATGATGGATTGTTTATGAGAAGTGAGTCTACCATTTATCATAAGGTGAGTTATGGCGTTATTTCTAAAATTTTGATTGCAGATTTTATGAAAGAATTTTGTATTTTTGTCACCTTCTTTAGCCCAAGTGATCTTGGCCCTTTGTCTCCATTTAGTATCGATTCTGTTATTTATGTGTTCTAGGTCAGCTTTAATGGAGAGGATCAAGGCAGGATCAGCTGAAGGGTCCTTTTCAACATGGAGGAGTTGGTCTTCGAGGTTTTTTTTATTTTCAGTTAAGGTCGAGGAGTTTAGAAGCATCCATTTTTTTATATGATTTTTGATGTGTTTTGTGTTATTTAAGATGTGTAGACCGATGTTTGTTGATAGTGGATTAGCAAGAGTCTAGTTATCAAGACAAGATCTGGAACAATTTTCGATGAGGAGCCAGTTGTTTTCAAATCTAAAAGGATGTGATCCCCAAGAGTTTGAGGCTGTTTCAAGGATTAGGGGAAGTGATCAGAAATAGTGCGATGGGAGATATAAACAGTAGAGAGTGGGTGCTTGTCTTCCCAATGGTTTGAACAAATGAAGTGATCGAGTCGGGCAAAGGACTGATTTCTAGACCACGTAAATAAGGCATTTGTGGGAACAAGGTCGATGAGAGAATAGTTTGAAATCATCTGTTTAAATTTTGTCAATAGATGTCATGGGAGAGGGAGATGGATTTGTGTTGCACCTATCAGATATCTGGGTAACAAGGTTAAAATCTCCACCAAGGACCCAGGGTGTCTGATGGTATTTTGTGAAGAGACAGCGCAACTCCTCAAGGAAGGAGGTTTTGTCATATCCTGGTTCCCCATAGATACCAGAGAAGGACCAAAGGTAGTCATCAGCAAGATTTTTAACGTCAATCGTTATCGAAAAATTTAGAATGGAGGAGTTAAGCAAATCAAGGACCTGATTATTATATCCCACAAGGATACCACCTTTAAAACCCTTGGGTGGAAGTTGAATCCAGTTTGTGATTCTATTTCCACCAATAGTTTTGAGGGCGAAGGGGGTGAGAAAGGATTTTGTTTCTTGGATGGAGATTAAATCTATTTTGTTTTTGTAAATATGGGATCGTAATTTTTTTCTTCTTTGTAAGTTAGCTGCTCCACAGGTATTCCAAGTAGAGATTTTCATGAGTAAGGAAAAATGAAGCAAGAAAAAACAGAAGAACAAAAGTCTGTTAGCAACTTTTCTTAGACCAACCCATGAATGATTCTCGGTTATTTAGCATATACTGTGCATCATCATTCTTTTCAAAGCAAAAGCCTATCTTGTTTGCAAATGATGTAAAACTTTTAGTGCTAGACCAAGAAGCTACATCATCTATAGTGACAGACTTATTTTTTATTTTATGTGATAGAGATGTAGAAAGAGTTGACGTAGGTAAATCATAACTGATTGAGCAAGGTGGGGTGTTACCTCTCTTTGGCCTGTTAATGATGCTGGTTCCTTTGATATTGGCTTGTTTTGGTTGTAGGATCTTTTGCAAGTAGCTTGAGTTTGTCTTTTGCATAGGGCTCTCCTGCTCCGAACTCTGCAGCGAGGTTTCCTTATTTTGTAAAGATGAGTCTTGAAAAACAGTAGTTTGATTATCCTTGTTTGGGGAATGCAAACTATCCTTCGTAGAAGAAGTAGATGGGAAAGAGTTTTTTCTAGGTTTGATATTGGAAGCGGGTAGGGGGGTCAGAAGATCTGTTTCTTTTTTTGTTTTGAAGAGGGATAGAGCTTTCAGAAGTATTTGTTTGTTTCCTAATCCAGACTTGGTTTCTGGCAGGAGGAATTCTGGCATGAGGGATGGGGTTTTTCCCTTTGTTTGGGCTAAACCAGGAAGGAGGGTGTGAGGAAAGCTCGGAGAAAGCAGTGCTGTTAATAGTGGGGTGTTCAGTAGCAAGCTTCAGATGGTAGATAGATTCTCCAATCCTGATGTTGATAGAAGGTGGAAGAAAGATGGCAGCTTTGACGGAGAAAAGGCAATAAGCTTTGATGAATTGGGTGGGATGGAGCGTTTCTGGACTAAATTATTGAAGCGTAGCTCCAATAGAATGAGCAATACCTCTGAAGATTTCAAGCTCCCACAGATGTGGAGGAAGGTTTGAGATGGCTACCCAGTCGGAACCACCAGCAGGAGCTGGGAAAGAGCCTATGTCAGCAGACCATTTGGTGAGACGCGCCATGATAAAGCTAGAGCCGCAAGGTATGGTAAGCATCTGGTTGAAGATATATATGATTTATCTTCGTCCCTTCAGGAACTGTGTAAATGAGCTGGGTGGGTGAGAAAACTTTTGGTTTGAGAATGGTTTGGCCAGGGAGAAGAAGAACTAAAGCTCTAGTAATATCAAGAACATTGATAGGATTATTGTCCAGGTTATTTTCTATTGTAACAAGAATACATCTGAGAGAGAAAACCTTGAGTAATCGCATTGAGTTAGCTGGGAGATCCATAGCGATCGCATATTCAAGGAAGTCAGGTGTCTTCATGGTTGGAACGGAGGGAGGAAGGTTGACACTATGGGCTTTGACAGAAGGGGTTTTAGATGGAGGAATATGTTGTTGAGTGTGATGTTTGGAATGGATTCTAGGCGAGCGAAAAGGTTTTGATATAGTAGGTGTCCTTGAGTTTGAGCTTACGAGACGAGAGTTTGTATTTTTTGCATGTTCGGGCGGGAGATTTGCTAGACATGCAAAGGAATTTTTTGAATGGTAATGATTAAGGGGGGGTACAACGTTTGGCCAGTAGTCAGAAGAAGATTTTTTTGGGACCACTGAACAATTTTGGAAGGGGGGGTTTCACGTCGAACGAGAGTGCATGTGATTTGGCTGTTGTAAAAACCTGTTGGGGTGAAGTCGAGCCAAACAGAACCTTTTTATGTGCCCTAGGCATCCACAGTTGAAGCAAGTGCGTCGTGAGAAGCACCTGGTAGAGGAGTGGATGTTACTGTGGCAGAGGGAGCAGAAAAGGGCACGAAAAGGTTTTTTGGGGGGGACCATTTTCCAGATTTGGGCGGTGGGGTTGTTTTCTAGAGTGTCTTTTATGAGAATGGAGGATTTTTCTTGTCCCAGAACAGGAAAGGAGAGATTTAAATGATAAATGTCCTTAGGGATGATATCCCTAAGCAATGAGGACTTTGGACGGAGGGTTTTGTATAAGGACGATAGTTTTGGTCTATGATCATTTTCTTTAAAAGATGGAGAGGGAAAAAGTTTATACCTTTCTGCGATGGAGCTTTGTTGTTGAACCATGGGAGATGTGACCTCATCATCTTCATCTTCTGATCCAGAGGAGATGGATATGGGCCAGGTTTTCACACCCATTGGGGGTTGGTGTTCTGCCCTGACGAAGAGTTGGTCCGCAGAGTCTGAGGAAGAAGAACAGTCTTGATCGTGTCTTTTGTAGAGATAGACGAGAGCTGGTGGAGTTTCATGTATGAAATCGCAAACCCACGCATGAAAGGTGCGATCTTCATAAGGTTGAAGGAACATAGTCCATTCCGGTTGAAGATTTAGTTCCATGCGCATCTCTTTCCATCCTACCGAGATGAGGAGGAAAGGGTTTTTTTTACCCCAGGTTGTTTCTGATGGGGTAGACCATGAAAGCGTAACCTGGAATGAGCGGTGACCTATGTTTATCATACAGATTCCTGGAGAGATGTCATATTTGTGGTAAATCCAAGCTCTAGGCAGAGGGATGGTTGTTGAGAAGGTTGGATCGGAGAGATGGATCTCTAGGAAGGGGAAGCGCGAGTTCATGTTGGGAGAGGAAGGTGGGGTTTTGGAGATGTTGCTGGACTTCGGGGTTTTATGTTTCTGAAGGGCTCGGCGGAAAGTTTTGATCTTACCCGATTGTTGCATGCATTGCGGTTTTATGCATGAGTCAAGGATGAGGGTGCCTCCAGTTCTCATATTGATTATTGATTGTTTGGTGGGGCTTTTATTGCGGCACTTCTATACTAGAGTTAAGCTGATGTGAACCTTGAATCCCACCAGGGGAAAGAGAATGTATCCGACAGAGAGAATGAAGATGGGTAATCAATGAGATGTTGCTTGCATGTTTCTAAGCTGATAGGGAGACACAAGGTATGGTGTATTATGAGGCTTTTTCCAGCAAAAAGACTCGAAAGCTTTTTCCGAACAGGCTGAGACGATGAGGCTGAATAAAAACTGATGTTGCAACAAAATAGAATTTGTACCGAGACACTGGAGTCAATTGATATGGTGAAACCCTTAGCCTGCAAACAAAGGAAGGAGAGCAGGGGGAAAGATACCTGAGGAACGAGGATTCTTGAGACCCCAAGAGGGAGGAGGCAGTTTCCGACGAGATGATGATGGAACTATCTTCCGTTTCTACTAGGAAGAAGAAGGAAGCGAAGTCTCGAAGGAGAAGAGACCTCGTCTAGTCAATAAAGAGAAAACCCGTCGTTTCAGTGGAGAGGCAAGAGACTGGAGAAGATCATCACCTGGGGGGGAGCAACCGACCTGGGAGATGACAGACTGATTGGAGAATCCTAGAGAGAAGTTAGAGCTTTCTCCCTCTAACTTACCATTGTCACCCTCGCCTGTGAACCTCTCTGTAGAAGGACATTTGTACCCTAGTTAAATTCTAAGGAAAAATTGTATGCAACGACTTTCCCTTTAAAAGACACCTTCTCGGCAACCCAATTGCCCAATGAGTTCTAATAGAATATTTCTTATGTTAGTCTGAATTATTCACACTTATCATCATATATTTTTTCTCCATTCGCCGTGGAATCTTTACATACCACCAATGACAAGAAAACAATGATGTCAAACATCAGTGATAGCCTGGTAGATACCGACCCTACATAACATCATGTGTTTATTTGAGTGGGGAAAAATACTGAATGTTTAGATTCAAATGCAATTTGAAATTCGTCGATGACTTGATGATGTTAAGCTCCTTACAGCCATATGGAAATGTCGCATTACTGTGATATATTTTGCTTGATATGAATGCAGGACAAGCTAACGTTCTTATTGAAAAAAACAATGCTGCTTAACTACGAGACCACGTCAAACATAACTAAACGCGGAAAAGGGTTGTCAGTGTTATGCCTCGAAGACTCCTAGTCCTAATCCTAATCCTACATGGTGTGGCAGTCCTATTTTGGGTCTTGTCTTGGTTTGAGTCCAACCCATGTTCCTACTTGGATTTAGATTAGTATTCCTATTTGGAGTTGTAGATGGCTCTATCTTCATGCAACTTGGGCTCCTATTGTGTACTAGACTCCTATTAGGATTGTTTATTCCTAGTTGAAGCCTTATGACATGGAGCCTATAAATAGGACCTTAGGGGCATGAGATTTTCTTGTACTGAGAAGTGCCAACGTACAGTGTTGTACTGAAGAGAGTTCTCTCTCTTCTTTGAGTGTAACCTTTTCAGGTTCTCTTTCTTTGAGAGTATCTCTCCTTTGTAATCTTCTTGAAATAGTGAAAAACTCTCTCCTCCCGTGGACGTAAGTCATCTTGACCGAACCACGTAAATCCTGTGTTTTGGTTGTGTGATTGTTTCTCATTTCTTGTTCTTCCGCTGCGAAATCGTCGTATTCTCACGTTCAACTCTTAACAAAGTGGTATCAGAGCCGTGTGTTCAAGATCCGAACGATGACGAGTCTGTACAAGATCGAGAAGTTTGATCGCAAAATCAATTTCGGACTATGGCAGATCACGATGCGTGGTTTGCTCGTTCAAGAGGGAGTCTCCGAGGCTCTAGAAGGGATCGAGAAGATGTCAGCCACTATGACGCCGCAAGAAAAGAAAGTGATGGACCAGAAGGCTCTCACCGCCATCCAGTTATCCTTGGACTTCAAGGTTTTGTCCGAAGTTGCCAAAGAAACTACTGTTGCCGGTATTTGGAAGAAACTCGAAGATCTCTACATGACGAAGTCTCTCCAAACGAAATTATATCACAAGCAGCGTCTCTACTTACTACGCATGGTGGAAGGCACATCTGTCCGTGATCACATTGACGAGTTTACATCTATTATTATGGATCTGGAAAATATAGATATTAAACTCGAAGATGAAGATAAAGCCCTTATTCTTATGTGCTCTTTACCCCCTTCATACAAGCAATTTCGAGAAACTATTCTGTATAGAAAGTATTCAATCACGATGGAGGATGTCATATCTTCATTGCTGTCAAAGACCATGGTTGATAAAGACCTAATTGCTTCTTCTAGCGGGAGTCAGTCAGAGGCTCTTATGGTGAGGGGTCGTACAAAAGAAAAGGGAAACAACAAGAAGGAAACACACAGATCTAAGTCTAAATCAAAGAAGGTCTGTAAATACTGCAAAAAGTCTGGACACATTGTCGATGAATGCTACAAGTTACAGAACAAGAAGAAGAGGGAGAATGAAAAACAAGAACAACCTGCAGATGCTAATGTAGCACGTGAAGATCCAGAATATGTTCTTATGGCTTCATCTTCCTCATCCGTCAATTTTCAAACTTCTTGGATTCTGGACTCAGCTGTTCACACCACATGTGCCCACACAGAGATTGGTTTTCTTCTTATGAGCACTTTGATGGAGGTGATGTAAACATGGCGAATGATTCTACCTGCAAGACAATTGGCATTGGGTCAATCCGCATAAAGATGTTGGATGGTGTTATCCGAACTGTCTCCAATGTCCGTCATGTTCAAGGTCTGAAGAAAAATCTCATCTCTATTGGCTTACTTGAAGCCAACGGTTTTCCATACAAGACTGAAGATGGAATCCTGTATATTACCAAAGGAGATGATGTTCTGATAAAGGGAGTACGTATTCCTGGAAACCTTTATAAATTAATTGGTGAAACTGTGACCGACGAAGCTACTGTTGTTTCTTCCTCACCCACTCCAAAACTGGATGCCACTAAATTGTGGCATACGCGACTGGGACACATGAGCCAGAAAGGCCTAGAATTATTATGCAGGAGAGGACTTCTAGGTGATATCAGTACTGAAAAGTTAGATTTTTGTGAGCATTGTGTTATGGGAAAGCAGAAAAAGGTCAGTTTTTCTACTGCAAATCATACTACAAAAGGTACTGTTGATTATATTCATTCAGACATCTGGGGTCGTTCTCAAGTACCGTCCAAGGGAGGTGCTAGATACATGCTTACTTTCATAGATGATTTCTCAAGGAAAGTCTGGGTGTATTTTCTGAAGCATAAATCTGAGGCTTTTGATCAGTTTAAGAAGTGAAAGACGCTTATTGAAAAACAAACATGAAGGAGCATCAAGACATTAAGGACAGATAATGGCATGGAGTTTTGTTCTTCTGAATTCAATGATTCTGCCAGTCTGAAGGTATTGCAAGACATCGCACAGTTAGACATACACCCCAGAAGAACGGTGTTGCAGAACGCATGAACAGAACTCTTCTAGAGCATGCACGTTGCATGCTGATCAGTGCAGGACTTAGCAAAGATTTTTGGGCTGAAGCCATCTCTACTGCAGCCTATCTTATCAACCGTTCACCATCTACTCCACTTGGTTTCAAAACTCCTGAAGAGGTATGGTCTGGTCATCCTGCAAAATATTCTAATCTGCGTATTTTTGGTTGTCCTGCATATGTCTATTCAAATGAAGGAAAGCTCGAGCCTAGAGCGAAGAAGTGTATTTTTCTGGGTTATGCTGATGGTGTGAAGGGATACAGATTCTGGTGCACTGAGCCAAACTCATCAAAATTCTTGATTGAAAGAAATGTTACTTTTGACGAGTTTGCCATGTTTTCTGCAAAACAAGATGGCATTCATTCACCAGCTACAGGTTCTCAGAGTTCCACGGAACAGGTGGAGCTTGAAGTTAGTGCACACAGCCCGACACCTCCTATTGTTACACAGGAAAATCCAGATGATGTTGAAGATGACACTCATGAAGAACAGACATATAGCATTGCTACTGGGAGACCAAGAAGACAGATCAAACCACCTGCAAGGCATTCAGATTATGTTGTTGCATATGCCCTTGCTACAGCTGAAGAAACAAATGATTCTGGGGAACCGACTACCTACAAAGAAGCCATGGCTGATCCCAATTCAGCCATGTGGATTACTGCTATGAATGAAGAGATGGAGTCTCTTCAAAAGAACAAGACATGGGTACTTTTTGATCTTCCTGCTGGAAAGAAGATTGTTGGATGCAAATGTGTATTCAAAAGGAAGGAAGCTGGTCCTGGAGATTCTACTGAAAGGACAAAGCACATTGACGTCAAGTATTACTTCATTAGAGAGGTGATAGCGCAGGGGAAGATTGTTGTGAAGAAGATTGCAAGCAAAGAAAATCCTGCAGACATGATGACAAAGCCGTTGCCAGTTTCCAAGTTCAGACATTGTCTAGACTTGGTTAGTCTACATAGCATGCAGTGATGCCCTTAGGGGATGGAGGAGAAGAAGATTGCTATTTTTCTTGTAAGATGTTGACTTCGAGTCAAGGTGGAGATTTGTTATGCCTCGAAGACTCCTAGTCCAATTCCTAATCCTACATGGTGTGGCAGTCCTATTTTGGGTCTTGTCTTGGTTTGAGTCCAACCCATGTTCCTACTTGGATTTAGATTAGTATTCCTATTTGGAGTTGTAAATGGCTTTATCTTCATGTAACTTGGACTCCTATTGTGTACTAGACTCCTGTTAGGATTGTTTATTCTTAGTTGAAGCCTTATGGCATGGAGCCTATAAATAGGACCTTAGGGGCATGAGATTTTCTTGTACTGAGAAGTGCCAACGTACAGTGTTGTACTGAAGAGAGTTCTCTCTCTTCTTTGAGTGTAACCTTTTCAGGTTCTCTTTCTTTGAGAGTATCTCTCCTTTGTAATTTTCTTGAAATAGTGAAAAACTCTCTCCTCCCGTGGACGTAGGTCATCTCGACCGAACCGCGTAAATCCTATGTTTTGGTTGTTGTTTCTCGTTTCTTGTTCTTCCGCTGCGAAATCGTCGTATTCTTACGTTCAACTCTTAACAGTCAGATCGTACACTCCATTGACCAGCATACCTCTTTTGCCTGCTTAAACTGCGTCGCCTTGCGTGGGTCGCAACTTCAAGTTGCAAGCAGCATACGTGTGAGAAGGAATATACCGTACGATAACGTTTCGAACTTGAAACAATGCTGCTGTTGCAGATGTTTGACAAATGGGTATGTAGTAGAGTGAACGCCATCTATGTAGGCCCTCAACTGTATCTCCGCTTACAGTAGTGAAAATAGCTTAAGCCCACTATCTAGCTAGCAGACTGATAAAAGCAATGGTGAGGTCGACGAACGACTTTACATTTGTTAGGCAGAAAGTGTCAATAAGAAGCCAGGCAATAACTGATGGGGCACTTCGTTTCAGATTTTATGCTAGATAGGTCAAACGGAATCAATGGATCAACATCATATTTGAATAAAATCTGTTTGTAGAAGAATTGCTGAACAAAGAAGGTTTCCGCTGTACAGTTGACACCAAAAATTGAAGGTCCTGATCTGCAGGTGACTATGATTGTCAGAATGTTGATTGGAAAATCCCAAACCTGATCGGCCATGACGTCTTTGACAGTAGAAAAGAGCTCTCAAAGATGGAGTCCTGAAAGAATCGCCGCAATGTGAAAAGGACTGGAACTGCAGATGGAAGGCCCGCGTTTAACTTGGTCACGGTACCAGTAAAACAAACCGGCCCAGATGCAGTTATTCCAGCCACACAGTTAAAAAGTATTCAAAACTCCCTATAACTAGTCAACGTTTCTTGATCAGTGCGCTAATCTTAGAAATATATCAACATCGATGTGATTTAATAACAATAAGAACTCGAGCACGCCTCACCTCACAAACGTCACTGTGGCCCTAGCACTATTAGCTAGATCCCTACAAGATGGCAACTTCGAACTAAAAACGTGTGCCTAGCCATACGTCGTCCTATTGAAATAGACCCCTGGAACATCCACTCGTGTTGGAAAAACTTATTATAGGACTGGTCCTATAATAATTTAGTAGGATCAAATAGAATTTCATTATACTGCATAGTGCATGTTTCTTTCTTATTTTTTTAGGGGGTAGGGTTTGGAAGAGAGACTTTGAAAAACCATAAGACCAGTTCTATATTAAGTTTTTTGACTCATGTTGGACTTCGATAGGCATTTGAACAATCACGACCAAGTACAAACCATTTAGAGAAACAAGCATCACACGAAACCTCGGGAAAAAAAACCCGAAAGCGTGTATTGAAGATACATATCAGGTTGGACTGATTTTGGAGCATGACAGTTGTTCTCAGTGTACGACTAGCTAGTTCCTTACCTTCAAGTACCGAAAAGTAGAATTGTAAACCATAAATGCATATATGCAAGTTATTATGTGACCATTTATTAAGTGTGTAATATGAGCTTCTTTCCTAATTGAATTTTCGTGAATAAAAGATGATATCTTAGACATAAGCAGTGGCGGATTTAGAAATATGATCAAAGGGGGGCTGAGTTGTTATAAACAGTGGAAAATTGAATTGTATATATAGAGGCCAAAATAATATTTATTTAGATTTAACCAAAAGAATAAATCTAGTATAATTTCTCATTTCCTCTGACACATAAAGATAAGTTATTTAGAAAATATAAAAAATCTAAAGTCAATCACATGATATAATTCTCTAATCAAAATAGTGTATTTATTAACATGTTTCAAATCATAAATAATAAATTATTTGACCTTCCAAATTGAATACTTAGAGGATCGACCCACATTAATTTATCATCACTAAATATGTATAATATCAATAATACATATACATAACATTTTATATAGAAGATTGAGAAAAACTCAGCTTATTAATAAAAAGCAAACACTGAAAGATAATATGACCTCATTAAGTGGATAATATAACGACAAAGGATCCAAATATTTTTTTGTATCATTCAAATATTCTACTATTTGGGATACAAGTATAATGTACTGGGAAATGAAAATTTATTCATGAAATTATATTTTTGGTTCAAAGAAACTTGAAGAGGAAAAAAGAACAAAAAATATTTATTGAGTTGGTATAAGCAAAAAATGATAAAAAAGGAAAAGGTGACTAGAAAGTGAAGAGGATGAAGAGGAAAGATCAATCTGTATATACTTTCGTCGTTATATTTTGAGGTTGGGAAGAGAGGAGAGTAAATAAACAACGATATGTTATTTTTTCATCACATTTTGTTTACATTGCATCCTTCTTTTTGTTTCTTCATCTGATTTAAATCATATCTACAAGGTTGTTTCTTTTTCCCTGTCTTCTCCTTACCCTACACTTCACTTGTCTTTAACTCCTCTGTCTTTTTCTTATGCCAACAATATATTTGTTTGTAACAAAATTTTAATTTTTCATATGGACATCAATATTGACATTGTATCTTAATGTTCAAATAATGTTAGAACTATTACTATTTGACTAACATTTAGATTGTTAGACACAAAGTAATTAAAATTTTATAAAATATCATGTACTAAAGAATTTTTTTTTCTTACACAAGTATCCCCAGACCTGCTTACCTCTGCGGATATCCGCATAGACACCGTCGGTGCGATACATGTCATCTCCATTAACCCCGCCACGCTGTCGCCGCTGCTCGAGCCATGTGGAAGTTCGCCGTCGTCATCAAGGTGATCGGTACTACAGTGAGTTTCCATGCCCTCATGAACCACATCCCAATATTGTGGTAACTAACGGATGAATTATGTGCCATTGATCTCGACAAGGGCTATTATATCATTCAACTAGCCAACAATGAAGACTTTGTCTGAGGCCTCACGGGAGGACCGTGGATGATCTTCAATCACTACATTTCTGTGCAATCATGGTCTAAGGACTTCCGCCCCTCCGATCCAATCCCCAGGAAGCTTGTCGTGTGGGCAAGGATGCCCGACCTCCCGATACATCTATTCCAGAATCAACTACTGTCCAGTGTCGGAGATCTGATTGGCAGGACAATCAAGATCGACACTACGACGCAATCCGGCCACCAGGGCAAATTCGCCCGCATAGCTGTTGAAGTTGACACGTCGACGCCGCTTCTGCCCGCGATTATGCTCAATGGCGAGCGCTCCCGGCTGGAGTATGAGAATCTGCCGACCTTCTGCTTGAGATACGGCCGTCTCAGCCACACGGAGGGTGACTGCACATTTGTCCCAAGCTTCCTGAGCGCCACGGCGCCCTCCTCCTGCACTGCGACAGTGGCCCTGTCCACGCCGTATTCAACTGCGATCCATGCCAAGATGCCTGAACGTAAGGACCCCAAGGGGAATATACCCCCACCGGCTGCCGACGTGAGCGCGTCTAGCAAAGCTAAGGAAGTGGCGGCCGAAAACCCTAAGGCAGCACATGTTGCGCCTGAGGTTGAGGACGCTGTCGACCGTGGTTGGGAGACTGTAGTTTCTTGTAAACAAAAGAAGAAAGGTGGGAAGGTGAACCAAGAACTGGCACCCCAGGTCGGGGGTCGACCGCCACCTACCCCTACGTCATCCAAAGTGGTAGCGTCAGGAGGGGGCGACCATTCGATGATCACTCTGGTCGATGATGAGACCAGTGAAGGTCGCGTCAGCAGCACCTTCGTGGACTCCTTCAAGTTTCAAGCATCAGCGGACCACATGTCCCAAGTAGCAGACCCATAGAGGTTGTCTTTGGGTTCACAAGGCGCTGGCAGCGGGGTCATCCTGCACAACCGGCGTGTTGTCTATCACGCCGTTAGCCCAGGGTGAGAGCACAAGAAAGGCAAGCTTGCCCTCCTTGTGGGTAACGTCGATTTCACCAGCAATACCAAGCGGTCACTTGACCTAACTGAGGAGGCAGCAGACACTGATGCGCCGATGGAGGCAGTCACTGACGCACCAGGACTGCTCGACGCCATCAACTAAGGCCTCTCTGGCTACCACCCATTCCTATTTTTGTGTTTTCTGAATGACAAATATAATCTGTTGGAACATCCAAGGAGCATGCTCCAAGGATAAATTAACTCTCCTGAAGGAATACAAAAGGCGATATAATCTCCATATTCTAGTTATTGTCGAGCCTCGCTGCAGTGGTATTAAAGCTGCTGGCATCATTAAGAAGCTTGGGTACTCATCCTCTAATAGAGTTGAAGTGCTGGGTTTTTCTGGGGGCATATGGGTCCTCTGGGACAGTCATCGCTGCTCTCTTAACATTTTGCAGAGTCATCTCCAGTATGTGCACTGTTGTATAAATAATGCTTGGTTGCTTACCTTTGTATATGGTAGCCCAAACCCACAAAAACGAGACCTTTTGTGGCATAGGCTCACATCTTTGTCTTCACATATCGATGACGCCTGGGCGTTGGTGGGGGATTTCAACACCATGTTGGACCCTTCTGAGAAGAAAGGCGGGCATGGATTTGACAGACGTTCAACCCTTAAGTTCCACTTATTCCTTGCTTCATCTGGTCTGAAAGATATGGCTTCCTCGGGACACCGCTTTACATATAAGAAAGGCAGGCTTCTTGAAAAACTTGATAGAACCATTGCCAATGAGGAATGATTATCTGTGGAGGGGGGCATGGACGTTCAAGTTCTCTCACGTCTGTACAGTGACCATAATCCTATCCTCCTGTTTGGGCGTCAACGTCAACGGCGTGGCCATTTTTTTAAAACAAAGACGAGATGGAACCTTATCCCGGAATTCAAAACTGACCTCCTGCCTGCGTGGGACAACACTCGTCCATATTTAGAGGCCTTGCCTACTTTCCAGATAGCTTCCATCAAATGGGAGGCTCGTCGTTTGAAGCAACAACACAAACAGAAAGACATTCTTATGTGCAAGATTGATAAATGCCAGGTAGCATCCTACTCTTCTCCCTCTTCCGTTTCAACTCAATTGCGTGCTATTGACCTTCAGGAGCAATTAAGTAATATTCTCTTGAGAGAGGAAGCGGACTGGCAACAACGTGCGAATATCAACTGGCTCCAATTTGGTGATGGCAACAACGAATTTTTCCATGCCTATGTAAAGACTCGATGCCAGCATAATAAGATATCTAGAATCCACGATACCAATGGAGACTGGATCACCTCCCCGGAGCTTATCAAGCAGCATGTTCGGGACTTCTTCAGCAACCTGTTCTGCCCTCCCGTTTCTAGTTCCTTGGATCGGGCGGCCATCCAGCGATATGTGGGGCACTTCCGGCCTATTGCCAACGCTCATCTCATTGGTCGTGTCCCCGAGGCTGAGGAGATCAGGCGTACCATCTTCCTTATGGCACCAGCAAAGGCGCTGGGTCCAGACGACATTCACAACGGCTTCGTGTAGCACAACTGGTCTCATTTAGGTGGCTCCTTTGTCACTGCTGTCCAAACTGCTTTTACATGCAGTCGGGTGGACTCACATATTGCAAACTCTTTATTGGTTCTTATTACAAAGGTGGCAAGCCCTCAACGTTGTTCGGATCTTCGCCCCATCTCGTTAAATAATTGTTGTTTCAAACTAATATCAAAGATTATTGTGGAGCACCTTAAACCCTTTCTGAATGATTGGATTTCTGTGAACCAATCTAGCTTTATTCCTGGTCTCCGTATATGTGACAACATTCTTCTAGTTCAAGAGGTAGTACACTCTATGAGAAATAAAAAAGACAAGAAAAAATGGGTGGCAATTAAGCTTGATCTCTCTAAAGCTTTTGATCGCAGGAGCTGGCCCTTCATTGCTGACACACTCTCTAGAATGGGGATTCCTGAAAGTCTCTCCAAGTTGATTATGAAAATTATTTCTCAAGGTAGCACCTCAATTCTCTGGGAAGGTGTACCCTTGGATCCCATCAAATCGACTCAAGGAGTGAGACAAGGTGACCCCATCAGCCCCTACATTTTTGTGCTCTGTATGGAACGCCTCAGCCAAGCTATCTCCAAGTCAGTGACTCATGGTGCTTGGAAGCCGATTATTCTGTCGAAGAATGGTCCCTCCCTCTCTCATGTTATGTTGGCGGATGACATTCTCCTTGTGGATGAGATGTCTACTTCCCAGGCCTCCAACATCAACAAGATTCTGAAGGAGTTCGCACTTGTTTCCGGACAAATTATCTCTAAGGAGAAATCTTGCTGCTATTACTCTTCCAACACATCCATATCTGAACAGCGTGCTTTCTGTCGTCACATGGGCATACCAAGAACTGATGACCTGTGTCGCTACTTGGGAGTCCCTATATTGTACCATCGCCTCAACAAGAAGACACATTCACATATTATTAGCTCCATCAGGGGTCACATGGACAGTTGGGCTGCCCGTACGCTTTCCTTGGCAGGTCGTATCACATTGGCAAAGTCCTCTCTACAGTATATTCCCTCGTACACCATACAATCCGTCAAGCTATTGCCTTCGCTTTGTGATGACATCAATAAACACATCAGGGATTTCATATGGTCGGGTGGCTGAGAACAGAAGAAGATGGTGTTGGTCTCATGGAACAAGCTTACCAAAAGCAAATCGTCAGGCGGGCTTGGTCTCATGGACGCCAGGACCCAGAATGAAGCACCCATGATGAAGAATGTGTGGCAATTCCTGAATAATTCCCCACCGCTGTGGGTGGAGGTCATGAGAAACAAATACGTGCACAATGGTGTATTCTCTAAAAAGCCTGGATCCTCGGCATGGACCTTCATCAAGGGTCACATACCAAACCTTGAAGCCGTCTGTCATAAAACCATTAACGCAGGTCGAAATACGAACATATGGCGCGACAAGTGGCTAATGGGCAAGTCTATACTGGACATTTCTCCTACTACATCTATCCCCGAGGACCTCCTTGATCTTACGGTGCATTGTACGTCACCGGATGTGGGCCAGTGGGACTGGGATTTCATCCATGCATATCTTCCTCCTGAAGTTTGGCCATTCATTCAGCATACTACACCACCATACCCCGCCACAGGCACGGATTCATGGTCGTGGCCCTGGGAGCCCGATGGAGAATTATCAGCCAGCACGGTCTATGCATGGCTGTAGGGAGGGTCGGCCACCCCTACCTCTATGTTTTGGAAGGCGATGTGGGCTCTTCCCCTACCACCGAAGTACAAGACCTTCCTTTGGCTGTTGGGACACCGCGCCATTCTTACAAACAAGGAGAAGGTACGTCGCCATATCTGCATGGACGACGTATGCCCAGTCTTCTCATAGGATATCGACTCGCTTCTTCACTGTCTACGTGATTGTCCCGCTAGCCAAGAGGTATGGTGGCTGCTAGGCATGGGTCCGGACTTTTTCACCCTATCGGAGGAAGAGTGGATCACCAACATCATTCATGGGCCCACAAGCATCGAGGACAAGACCCTACGTTGTGTGGGGTGCTGGACTATTTGGTATAAACACAACGATCTTATTCATGGTGGCAAACGCACCCCAACACAGGTGCTGGCCTCAAGGATTCGTAGCACCTCCACAACTATCCTCAATCTTCCGAAGCACGTATCTCTTGCAACTGCAGCTCAGTGTAGTCCACCCTCTCGGCCATTTTCGCACCAACAGGTGGTCTTCGTCGACGTTGCGTTTCAACTCCACACTCTAAAAATGGGCATTGGAGTTCACGTTACTCAAGGCGATGGAGCCTGCTTATGGGGTCAAGGTGCCTTTGGTTATGCCACCTCTGCTCTGGAGGCAGAAATCAAGGGCATCATTCTTGCTATGTCTGTTTGTGTTCAAAACAACTGGAGCTCACCGGTTATTCTTTCCGATTCCTCGACGGCCATTGATATCCTCCTACATGAGAAGAGACCTGCATGCAAGTTCCAACCTTTAAGGAGAGAATTCTGCCACATTCTCACCTTAATGCCCAATCTCAAGCTTTCCTATATAAGCCGGAAGCACAATTCTGTGGCAGATAGTATTGCAAAACACTCCTTGTACTCCGCTTCTCAGTGTATCTTTTCTCACTTAAAACTTGTCTGGTTCCCAATGGATATTAATATCCGACTTTCTGTAATTTGGCCCGAACTAGAGATCGGGATGAATAATAACTAATCTCTATGGGTTTATTAAAAAAATATTTTTTTCTTCTGAATTTGTCTTTATTTAGATGTGTTGATCTTTTAGTATTCATGGAGTGAATATAAATGAAAATTTGAAGGAAAATAATTTCAATGATTAGTTATGCATGTGTGATCATCATGTTTTCCGTTGATGTATAATTATTTAAGAGATTGACATAATTTATGTCATTTGTGTTGTACAATTAAACAATCTATAATTAACACTTCAACATGGTATTTGTTTCATGATATTCTTATTATGTTACTTCTTTTTCAAATTACAGATCACATCCCCTAGTAGCTAATGTGCTCTGATTATGAGTATGAGGAATGAGTTTCATGTCCATGCCACAAATTGATACGAAATTGGTTAAGCTAAGCATGACAAGATAGGAATAAAAGGCAAAATGTCTTAGAGGCAGTACATAAATTAGTAACTAATGATATCCATGTTAAGACTGACAAATTTTATGATTTATGACAAATATAAGACAAATGATTGTAAAATATATTAGTTCAAGCCTAACATGATTGTACAAAGAAGGATAATAAAACTAATTAAATTAAGAAATTAAACAGTTGCAATATTTATGATGTAATTAGTCGCATAAATAAATATAAAATTACACATACTATTATAGTAATAATCTAATTTTTTTTAAGGAAGGCTTCAGCCTGGACAACCCCCCGTGTCTCCCTACTTGAACATAAGTTAGTTGATTACAAGCATGTGGTATGTTTACCGAGACATGCATGTCTCCTCCAAACTCTGTCATATTAGCTAACCTTATATTAATTGAGGAGAAGAAAGTCTATGGTGGGAACACTTATATTTTTTTTTTCAAAAACTCCTCATGTTTCCTAAAATTGTGGTAAAATCCTTCTCTTTTAGTAAATCCTAAATTGATTCCTCTCACTTATAAAAATTCTAGATACCCCCCTCCATTAAAATTTTCCATGTCATGTTGTCCATGTCCTTAATTACAACTACCGCTTTTCTTTATTCTCTCTTTTCCCCTCAATACAATATTTAACTATTTTTATTATACCACTAATATATGATATTCTTTAATTATTATATAAATAAAATATTTCTAATTATTATCCTAATAATATATGATATTTTAAAATTTCAATCCCGACCAACTAAACCTCATCATGACCAATTTGATAATTATATGCATTAGGTGTTTGTTGAGTTTTGATTTAGGATGAATTTCAACTCAATTCACGTCGTGTTAAATCTAGTTACAACATGTTTGTAATAATAATCATAAAATTATGTTTTAAGGAATGTTGGGTCATGATGAGCCTGTTCCCATCTATTCAGATTTGGGTCAGTTTGGGTCATACTTCTAACAATACTTGTATGTATTGCGATTCAGGTTCAGGCTCAGCATTAACTAGTGGAATATGTTTTGATCTGAACATGTTCAGGTAGCTCGAGTTTGATTTGGACATGTTCCAACCGGTTCAGAACCAACCCACTCTCATTTTTTTAATTAAGCAAAGAGGCAATCTTATGTGTCCTACATCGCTCGTGGAAGAAAAATCAAATGAGAATTATAACTCCACTGGTAGCTCGTGGGTCAACATATTAGACATAGACCAACCAAAAGAAACTCAATTACCCCCACCAAAAAATGCGTCTATACACAGAATTGTCTAGGTGTCTATCCATTCTATATTTGTGCAAAGTATAGTCTTTCTATCTAAGTTCAACAGTCCTCTGAAATGCAAAGGTAGGAGGGTAGGATCAACAAAACCTCTCTGTCCTCCAAGTGGGTTCCACCTCTACCCATCTCTCAAGCTATTGTGTTTACCACCTTTGACACATGGTAACCAACTCACTCTTATACCTAATATAAAAATATATATAATAATGTATATATATATATATATATTATTGAAATGCACATGTAGTTGTTGAATCCAAATTGGTTCCATAATTCACAAATCAAATGCAATCATGTTTAAAAAAAAATTTAGTTCATGTTGAGATCAAGTTGGAGGGTTTTTTTTTTCTTTTTTTGTCATATCTTACCCACCTTGCCCAAACGTCATAAAATATTATAATATTAAATTTGGTGATCCCGACTTGACATGACCCAAACATCATGAATGTATATTATTATCAATATGAGATACCAACTAGACCAAACTCAAACATAATTAAACTCTATTATTATTAGTAAAGTTAAGCTACCCATACACTCTCGTTGTTGGTATGTATACCCAGAGAGTCAGTCATATGATAATTGTCAAGGGACATTACATACCTAATTTGATAATGATAAAGGTAATTCTGTCTATTATGTTAGTTTTAATAATGAGATGATGACACATATATAGTAGATGTCTAAATAATGATGTTACTCAATGATATATGTCTTTAGGTTAAGGACCTAAATAATGAGATCATATGTATGATAATAATACATACATTCTTGTTAAGTCCCCAGTCGGATAACACTGTGGAAGTAGTTAGACAATATTAATACATAAGACTAGAGTTTGTGTTAGTTGATGAAAAAATCTCATTAGTCATGATATGTGATATCAAACCAAGTACATCAATACTTGTTATAGAACACTATATCAGATAGACCCACCTTGAGAGTGATACATGGAAACTATTGCATGATAGTCAGAATCAACTCTCATAGTGATAGTGGTGATTGTAATTCTTAGACTTTAAATCACTACACTCATCACAAGTCGATCCTTTTACTTAGACATCATCCAACATGATCTTGAATAAGTGTTTCCATAAAGGTGATGCTCAAGTACACGGATACACATGGGGATTGAGTGTGAGTGATGTAGATGGGGTTTGTCCCTCTACATGAGATTGATATTCAGGCCACTGGATAAGCGAGACTGAGAAATAGAAGGAGATACTCATGCGACCCAAAATGTGATATGTGAGCTCATATTCATCTTAGATAGTCTTATCTAGTTCTAAGAACATGGATTGAACATTGAGAGAATGATGATTCTATGTCTCAAGTTCAATCTAGATATCAAAGACAAAAGAACTATACGATCATGGTAATACTAATCACAAATTGTCGGTTGAAGTTGTTCTCCAACTTTCAAAATTACTTGGGTAGCAATGATGTGTTTCTAGATACCACTCATTGTTTGTGATGTCATAAATTGGTTATGGACATTCATTGCCAATGTAACTTGGGACCTATAGGGTCACACACATATGATGCACTTGGAATGGGAGTTTATTCATAAATGATGTTTAACTTGATTACTAAAGTGTTTTGATATTCAATAAAACAACTAAGATTGAAAATTGACTAACAAGACTATGAACCGATGGGTTTAAGTGTTGAACCAATCAACTCAAGTGATAGGTCAATACAAGCAACAATTGGCTAAATATTTGCCTGAGTTGGACATATTAAATGACCATTTCATGTATGAAATGACTATTTCATATATGAAATGACTATTTCATAAAGTAAAATAGTTGGTTCATCATCTGGATCATCCATTTCAATGATCAATTCGATTGGATCAATGATTGATGTTCAAGTCATGAGTGTGCATTAATAAAATATGAAAAGCCAAATTTTTATCCCTTGCTTCCTTTAAAATGGCAAATTAATCTTTATGTTCTGTCCAAGCATTGATGAACCCAAACGGAGACTTGAAAGACTTAGGTTCACCAATAAATAGACTAATTCTTCTATTAACACTCACAATATTTGAAATGAGTCAAAATGTGATTGAAAAAGAGAATTAAACATAACTTCATCGATTTTGGAAGTGACAAAACCATCACCTTTTTGCTGGTTATCCTAGGTAAAGAAAGGTCCATCTAACTCCAATTCAAAAAAACCAAAATCCAAAACGAAGTCATTAAAGTTAGACATGGATTTCTTGGAAGGAGGTTGTTTACCTATTTTTCAGAATCCTTTCTCATGACATCTAAATCCCCCATACTAATATAGGGTTCATTTGTCTTCACATAAATGTCCTCCAAGTCTTTCTAAAGAAAAAACCTATCATTATCAACATTATGTCCATAGATAGCAAAAACAACAAAGCTTCTATCATCAGTATTAATTCTAAGATTAAGATCTTGATCACACTCCAAGATCTTTGTAACAATGCAACTCCCATTTTTATAGAGCACAACTACTCTTTTCAACACATGAGAATCAAGATTAGCCAACTAGTCCTAATCATGAAATACTTATTCATAAACTTTAGAATCTTTCACGCCCTAAGATTTGATTAATTAATGATGATAATGTCACTTCTCTCCCTTCTCAATTCCTATTGGACAATGAAAATATTATTGATAATTCCTCAGATGTTCCAAGAGGTTATAAGCAGGGAGGTATTCATTTAATACCCGGGGTTGTTGAACTGGCAACCTTAGTAGATTCATCAATAATTTCCAACCCTCTGAGTTTGATAGTCATTGGTGAGAACATAGAGTTTTCTACTCTATGAAAAATATCAACATTAGATATGGTATGACATTAAGTGGAAATTTGTTCATTTTATTCAATCAATTGGATTCATTAGAGCTACTAACATAAGGAAATAAAGGGATAGGAGTGGAAGGGACCGACCTTACTCTACCATTTGATTTCACCAAACCCTGCCTTAATAATTCCTCATTGTGAATCTTTGTAATTTAATTAATAGATACATAATGCTCATCTACTTGGATGACTAATGCTTTAGAAGAGACACAAGTAGTAACAGTAAGCTTAGGAGCCCAAACAATCTTCTTGCATTTTGATGGAGCCATAGGCAACTGCGCAAGAAGCAAAAATTCATCATGACCAAATAAACCACATACACTACACTTGTAGGAAATCCATTCATACTTAATAAACACTTCATGTACATCTTCTTTGTTACTTGACAGTCTCACAAACTCTGACAGAACAACTTCACAATATAACAAGACTTGAAACCTTGCATAATCAATTCTAGAGCAATCCTTAGTTTGTTCGTCCATCTTAACAGGAACACTAAGCTACAAAATGTTCCTTTTGAACATTTTGTTGTCCCAAAGTTCTAAAGGTAAATTGTAAATGCAAGCCCATACCAGGACCTCCTTCAGTATGATTTTGGAGAAACCATCATCAAGCTTCCATTTCTTCAAAATGAAAGGCCTTCCCTTAACATACCAATCACCATTCAGAGCAAAATATAAATCATTTGGATTCAAGAATTTAATGATAAAGAACCCTTTGCCTATATGGAAGATCTCAAAGGAACCCTGAGGCTTCCACAACCAATGAAGATAGTTTTCTAGATTAGGAAGATGTGGCCAAAAACCAAGAATGTAACCAACGATGCACCTATTCCATCTTCCTGCATTCTCTTCCACTTCAACCTTCATATACATCAATTTGACTTTGACAATAGAGATGTCTTTAAAGTCTAGGTTCAGCGGACTGTTAGCATCCTTCATACATGGAGACTCCCAATAGATAGGATGTTGAGGAGAAGAGTGATTAAGGGGTGCATTTACTCAATCTTGAATAGAATTTTCTCGTTTTTCCCTCCAATGCCATCTTGAATCCTCATGAGGCTACCGATAGTGCAAAATTGCCTCCCCAGTCACCTTTCGAGTTTCCATTCTGCATATGGAAGGTTATTCTATGTTCAAATTATATCAAAAGATTGATATTATGAGGTCCATGTTGAAGAAGTGGAGAGAGTTGTTGGAAATAGTTCTAAAAATGCAGCTATTGCAAAGAATAAAATTTTGGAGGATAAAAAACTAGCTAATCTTGATCTTATGAATGAAATGGCCAGAACCCTTACTTTTTAACTTATGAAAAGAAGAAAAAATCGCTACAGACATTGAAGAGTCTTTTGTGAGACAAAAGTCTAGGGTCCAGGGCTCAATAATGGAAACTCTAATAACAAGTTCTTTTATTCCTCTTTAAAAACTATAAGATCAAGAAACACCATTAACTCCTAGGTTATTGATGGGATTCTATTTCATGATTTTGAAGCTATTAATAATTCCATAGTAGATTTTTTCATTGATTTATTTTGTAGGGATTGTTGTGGAAGTGTTTGGAAAGGGTATTGGCCTAGTTCAAAAATCTCAAAGCTTCACTATGAGTTTCTCACTAGGAATGCTACCAGGGAAGAATTCATCGATGTTATTGACGATCTTAATGCTGATAAAGCCCCAGGACCTTATGGGTTCAATGGGCATTTCTTTAAAGAGTCTTGGTCAGTTATTAGTGATGATGTTTTTGACATGACTAGTGAATTTTTCTCTAATAGGAATCTTCTCAAATAATCTAATAGAAGTTTTGTCACTCTTCTTCCTAAAGGTATTGACTTATCAATTATCTTTGATTGAAGGCATATAGCCTTATGCAACACTTTTACAAGATTATCTCAAAGATTTTGGCTAATATACTTAAAAAAGTGCTCCCCTCTATCATTGATGTAAATAAATGCTCTCTTATTAAAGGAAGAAGTATTAAGGATGCAATCCTTTTAACTAATGAGATCCTTAGTGACTTCAAGAAGCCCAATAATTCAAATATGTGTATTCAAGCTAATATCTAAAAGGCATATGATTCTATTAATTGCAAAAAAAAATCCCATCCTTCATAGAATGGGTTTCCCTTCCAAATGTATAAGATGGGTTGATCATATCTTTGCTACAACTTCTTATCAAGTGTTGATTGATAAAGAACCGTATGATCCTATATTTCCTCTTAATGGTGTTAAGAAGGGTGATCCTATCACCCCATGCCTATTTGTGATTTTTATGTAGGGCTTTACCGAACTTATGACGTTGAAGGTTTTTGACAAGAGTAGTTCTCTAATTTATGCTTCTAGATCCTACAACTTCTCTCATTTGATTTTTGTAGCTGACACGATGATATTTGCAAAAGCAGATGAGAAGAATGCTTCTAATATTAAGATCTTATTTGATCATTTTTATCTATTGTTTGGTTTGAATATTAATCTTTTGAAAGGTTCTTTATTCTTTGGTAAGAAATTAGATATACCTTCTTTGTTGAATATTCTTGGCATTATGGAAGGTCTTATGGAGAAATCAAAGTATCTACATCTACCATTATTTTTAGTAAGATTAATAAGGAACTCTATGCTTCTATTATTGATAGGATCAAAGGAATTCTTGATAATTGGAAAGCAAGACTGTTGTCCTTGGACGGGAGAGAAAAAATTATTAAATCAACTCTTTGTAGTATGCACATTTTTTGGTTTTCTCATTTCCTATTCCAAGCTTTACTCGGGAGGAGATTGACAATTTGTGTAGGGACTTTCTTTGGGCCAAACTTAATCTACAAGAAATCTCCATTTAATTAAATAGGACATTATTACTTTGCCCAAGAAGGAGGGGGGTCTTGGTCTGATAAAAAGTAAAGAGGTGTGTATGGCGTGTCTCATCTTAAATGCTTGGGATCTAGAAAGCAAAAAGGAATCCTTGTTGATAAGGTGGGCTAACAAGAAATACTTAAAGAAACACTCTTTATGGTATATTTCTATTTTTTCTAAATATTCATGGATGTTCAATAACCTTCTAAGAATTTGAAGTTTGTTGTTACCCTTCATTGAATTCAAAATAGGTTCTAGAAATATTTTTCCAACTTGGAAAGATCCTTGGTTTTCTTCTAAGTTTCTGAGTGATGACTTGGGCAGAGAAATGATAATCAGGGAGGGCATTCCTCTTGACTCTCATTCGATTTGTATCATTTTTGATAGCAAATGGCATATTTACTCTTCTAGATATTCGTCTATTATTGACGAGAATCTAAAATAGATTGATATCAATAGAGTCAAAGATGAGCACATCACCTTTCAATGCAACAAATGTCCTAACACTAAATTGTTTTGGAACAATATCAGATCTAAAAGCACTGAGGATGGTTTATTTGACTAGATTCGGAATTGGAACTATAATTTCCAAATGACATGTCTTGTTCATGTACGGAGAGCAAAACATAACAAATTGCCCACCTTTGATTATACTAGACATAGAGGGATCTTTGTTTCTTCCGTTTGTTTCCTATGTATGAATGATTATGAGGACACCAATCATATATGTTTCAGTTGTGTTTATGTTGGTTATTTGTGGTCCAAGGTTTGCAACATTATCCTATCAACTCTATTCCTTGCAGTTGGGTTGATTTTTCTAATATGAACGAGGCCAGTTCGAGAGTCATTTTCCCTCTGATTCTATATTATTGTTGGATTGAGAGAAATAGAAGAGTTAATGATATGAAAAGCATGAATGTGGAAAATATTTGGAAGAAAATTATATCAGTGATTATGATATTCTCATATCCTTATCTTTTATTCTTCTTGATGGGATGTGTGTGATTTTAGTTATGAAGGTTTGATTGACTTTCCTGATTTCTCATATCTTCCGGTTCTACTTTTGACCTTCTCTATAGAGATTCAGAGGATTCCTATGGAGAGAATTCTTTGTCTCTCCTTATCGATCTTTGTGCATCCGGTTGGAGCTTAGCTGTCAATATCTATCTATCTATATATATATATATATGTAGTTATGGTTTTTTTTGAAGCTCAGATGTGGATATCTTCACTGACATAAAGATACAATTTTTCTAATTCAAGAAATTATCTCTATCATGTCGGGTTGATTTCCTTCATCTCACAAGGAATTTCTTCCTTTTTAGATATCTTGATTCTATTATACTCCTTATCATATAATCATTCAGAGAAATTTTACTTGTATAGTCATGATGTATTCTTTTTCTTTGTTTTCTCATTTTTCCTTTATTGAGAAATGAAAGCACAATAAATATCATCCCCAATTACATAATTAACAAAAGCACAATGAGTTTTTCTGACCAAAAATATATATTAAAAGCCAATATGTTTGCAGACAAGAAATGTGTTAGACCAACCGATTCTAGGGTTTAACTGATTGGTTCACCTATGAACTATCTGGTTGGACACTGAGCCTTCACAGGTTCTATAAAATTAATGAAAAGTGTCTCTTTGACTCCTAGACGGTCTGGAAACCATAACCATGGCCATCCTATAAATAGAGGGGTATTGGAGACTTTCCAAACACAATTATAAGTTTACACAATTGTTGTCCTCTCTGGTCGAGGAAATTAGAGAGCCCCTAGCAAGTTCTACCTGTCAAAGGGAGGAACAACAAGGGATAAACAATTGTGGGAGAGAAAATGAGCACCAACATGCTGACATTTAAAGGGGAAACTCCTTCCTGTTGGCTCTAGTAGTGCCACATAGAGTTCTCAATCTCCTATGTGGACTACTCTAGAGGTGAGAAACACTTTCCCTACTAGGAAGACATAGCTAATCGATGTCTGTGGTGATCAACCACGAGGTTGCCGTCGATAACTGTCCAAGTATAAAATGAGTAAGAAGCAAACTTCAATAAGAGTTGTCACTAGGCTTGCTCTAGGACTAGATATATCTCTTGTTACTCTCATTCCTAGATACATCATTGTTGATGCGATCTTACTGATTAGGTAATTATACAATAATGTTTTGTTTCCATTGCCTTATCTATTGCCCTGATTTCCCAACACCCACACCCCCGATCACCCACCCATTTGTTGGGAGGTGGGATAATTGTTGATGGTAGAGAAATTATACACATTATGAAAGAGAAAAAAAGAATAGAGATAGAAATGTTTTGTGTATAACATTGAATCCATAATGAATTTTTTGCCTAGATAAAATAAACATTAGATTAACCATACAATATGATTTCCAACAAGAACAACTTTGACATACTTTGAAGAAAATAATAACATAATAAGTATAAAGAAGAGAGGAGGGAATTATAAAAAGATACATTAGTCCAAAACATGAGTATTGTGTCCAACGATAGTAACATTAGTATAGTAATCCAAAATGAGAGTAATGTACTTTAAAACATGGATATTGCACTCCCAAAGTATTGGTACTATACTCCAGTAGATAAATAAGAGGGGTAAAATATCCATGTTTTGTGGACATTTCTCCTTTTAAGGGGTACAATATGAATAAGTAAATAATATATTGTACCCCTATACCTAGGCCATTGTGTTAGAAATGATGGAGGCAACAAACGTGACAAAAAAAAAACTTCACATTTCCTTCAAAAAATCTCATTGACACTGATGTATTAGGAAGGGGGGTGCATGATGTATATGTTGTCTTGGAGAAAGTCATACATCTTCCTCCTTGAATGATGTTGTATGTCACTCCTCATGTGCACAAACGGTCCTCAAAGTTATACTTTGAATGTAGTCACATGACACTTGAGTTTCTATGTAGTCCACATGGATGGACCAGAACTCTCGTCATGCTGCTTTAGCTGTCAGGGAAGGAGAAGCTTCTTGCTTGGTGATGTGCTAGCATCAGAGTCATTCTCCTTCTCTCTCTCTCTTTATCTCTCTCTCATGAAAAATGACATCTAGGGTTCATGTACATAAATGTGTGTATGTGTCCAGGTCATCATACCCCTACAAATAGGGGAAGACGACTAAGGTTCATGTATGAAAGTGTGTCTATGTGTTCCGGTCATCATGCCCTTAAAATAGGAGAGTCAAGGAAGTAGGGTTTCCAAAACCCTCTGAAACAAAAAGGAGGTAACTATATTTAAAGCAGGTCATTCATGGATAGCCAACAAGGCACTTATAATATTTTGGAACCACATTATTATTTAATTAATCAATTAATTAAAACTAATTGATCGATAAATTAATTGATCAACTAATCATGTTAGTCAATTATCCAATTTTCAGTCACCCTATTAGTGACACCAACCAATTTCTCAAGATTAGTTGGTTGACTCATCACATGAGATTGAATTTGAGCCATAGAAATACCATCCTCTTAATGTTCAATGTTTGCTTCTTTAGCTAAAGTAGACTATTTGAGATAACATGAGCTAAATATCATTTATTGACTTACATGAGCATGGCCATACATTTCATAGTCTCACTCATCAAGTTTCCATGATATGACTCCAACAGGAGGGATAAATTTCATATACCTCACTCACAATAATCTACAAATGTCACAATGCACCTAAGCACCACTTGTATATAAACCCTTATTTAAGGTATTGTTAAAGCACAACGAGCAATGTTTGATCACTACAGTGACTTTGGGTCTAAAAAATCACAATCACCATTATCACATTGAGATGTGATGTTGACCACTATTATTGGCTTTCATCTATCACACCCAAAGTGGGTTTTCCCAATACACTTTTATATAATAAGTACCTATGTGTTTGATTTGATATCAAATATCATGACTAATAAGACATAGTCATCAATCAACACATATACTGGTGTAAATGTATTAGTGTTGTCCTAATTTCCACAATAATATTTGACAACGTACTCAAACAAGAATGAGTACTCTTAACATAGACTTGATCTCATATTCAGGTCCTCAATCGAAACTGGCATGACTACATTCTTAAGACATTATTATATTTTTTCAATATCTCATATTGAAACAAGCATAATAATCAAAATTTCATTTATTAATATAAAATCAATTACTAGATGTGCCATTATAATCATCATATGATTGTCTCTCAGGACATATAACCAACATACTTTACCCCAAAACATATGTAATTTTTTATCTCATATTATTTCTCTCCAAAGTATGTTAACATTAGTCTAATTGGAAAGTACTTTGCTTAGAATCTAATGTTTTTTGTCTCATCTAAATTTTTTACGGATGGGGGGTTGTAAGAAAAATAATTTTCTCTATCTTCTTTTTTTCTACTTCTCTCCTATTTTATATAAAAAATATCATCCTGCAGTGGATGGGATGAGTGATTGGGTAGCCTGGTGGGGTTGTCAATAATATACATACACACACACACACACATATATATATATATATATATATATTAGGATTGGTATTAGGTTGGGTTTCTTGAACCCAATATGACCAAAACTTGTTAAAATTGAAACCAATGTATCCATGACATGTTCAAATTGAACTAGAGCTAAGTAAGAGTGGTAGAAAGTTCAATCCAAATTGACCAAATCATATATAGAACAATATTGACTCGACTTGTTGTCACTCGAAGATAAAAAATATATATTATTATGAATATTATAGAACTTATAAATAAAAATATGACAAACCTTAAACCTTACCTAGTTCAAAAAATATCCAACACAACTTCAATTTGTTGTGAACTAAATCTAAACTATTCTGTGCAAATCCCTAGTGACTAGAATTTCTAAGTTGCTCAATGGGTTTGTCATGGCTAGAAACTTAAAATACAATATATTACTAAGATAATAATCAATAATAATTCATTAGGCTAATAAATAAAGAATGATTTTTATTTGTATTATAATGAAATACATGATTTTAAATATTAATTTGAGAGGATAAGAGAGAATGAAAAGAAAAATGTTAGAAGTGGTTAACAATAGGAAAGAGGGGTATCTACTATTTTGTATGAGTGAGAAGGAGTTATTTAGTATTTTCTAAAATAGAGGGGATTTTTCAAAATTTTAGAATTTGTAAGGAGACTTTAGGAAAAATAACTCATCTTATTGTATCTATCATTGGGTTTTTTCATATTCTACCACTATATGTATAATAAACCAAAATTTTTTATTTTATATATGCCACTATTTACCATTCTGAATGTTATGCCTCATCTCTATGATCTCTACTCCCTAAAAGCATAGTACTTTTACATCTTTTTCACAAGCCTATTTTTCCTTCCCCATCTTCCTCACTAGCCAGCACTCTTGTTGTAAAGAGTGGGGCCTAGGATGAGATCCACTCCTTACTACATCAGTAATAAAAAATCCAAATCCAATTATTCTCCTTCTCAACACAAAGCTACTATGTTTCAGTGAAATCCATCTTAGAATGAATCTTTTCATCCCCTCAACAATGACCTTTGATGCCAACTTTAGAGCCATATTTTTTAGAGATATTGGTCTCATCTGTTCATATTTTTTAGGTTGTACTACCTTTGGGATACGTATGATTGTAGAATTTCATGCCTCTTCTATCATTGGACCTCCTTAAATTCTTTTTTTGATTCATCTTTGTCACCGAGAGACCCACAATATTCTAGTTGCATTGTAAGAATTCACTCGTGATCCCATGAGGTCATGCTACCTTGAATGGCTTCATAAGATTTAGGATCCTTAACACGTATACGTTGGGCTTGCTTCCAACACATTTACTTCCACTCTATGTAACTTATGGAAGTTACCTAGAATTAGCGTGTGGATATTGCATTCCTCTCTTACAGGTTCATTTATAACTCCCTCAAAATGAACCACCACTGTGTTCGTAACTTCAATTTCATTAGACACCACCTCCCAGATGAATCTTTAAATAAGGTGATAGTGGTATGTGTTCTCCGCTGGTTTACCCAAGCTTGATAGAACCTTGTATTGTTATCCCATTTTAAGCCAATTGATGTGTGCCTTCTACTTCCCATCATCATCTTCCTTATTTATGATACATTGTAGTTCTGCCTACATATCCAAGCACAAATAATTATCAATAGTCTCATCATATTGTTTAGCTAGAATCCTCTACAAAGAAGTAATATTCCTCAACAATTTCTTTTTCTTGCGATTCTTTGTATCCCTTGCTTGTTGTTCGTGAATCAGTATATGCTGCTTGGCCTCCTGGAGCATATCATAGTTGAGTTCATTTAATTTCTCTCCACTAGCTGCCAAAATGCCTTGTAGTTATTCTAGGATGCCTTTGTGAGGAACCTAGCCTCCTTCTTTCCCCTTTTAATCAATTTCAACAAAAGTGGGAAATGACCATATGATAGTATTGGAAGATGTTCAATGAAAACTCCAAGAACTATCTAATAAATGCTTCATTATCTAAGGCTCGAACCAGCCTCTCCTAAAGTCATGCATGCTTGTATGTGAAACACACACCCAAGAATCTAGATCGGGAAGACCAACCTCCATTAGTGTATCCTTGAACACCTTAGCATCTGTGTAAATGTATCCATTGATTCCAAATGTTTTAGTCGGTACCATAGTCATGTTGAAATCACCCATGACAATCTATGATCATTGATTCTTATGCTTCTTTCTATTCAGTGTTTCCACAACAACTTCCTCGTTGTAATGTGTGATTGGCATAGTAAAAAGTATCCACAACACTACTATTTATTTTATAGGTTACAAACTATTTGTTACTACTATGTATGTGGGCTCTGATCTCCAAACCATGACATAAACATGATTAAAACTTAGAGGAAGCGAATCGGTAATCAGTGGAAGAAAAAAATCATGGGAAATTAAAACTTTTCGAGATAAGAACTTGTATCCATAAAAACTCCTTTCATAAAGAGAGGTAACTGTTTACATCTCAGGATAATTACTTCTTGAGTAATTATATACATCAAGATACAAAATCTCAAGATCACATAACACAAGACTCCAAGACCTAAGAGTACAGAGGACACATAGGACTGACTCTAACTACACCACATGGCTGGTTCCTTCTTCTCCGACGTCCACCTAAAAAGTTGAAGCCTACGGGGTGAGACAATTATACATAATTGTCCCAGCGAGAGTTATAACTCTTCTCCAGAAGCTTTATTATAACATCAAAGATTATTTTAAACAGTAAAGCCTTCAAAGCATTCTATAACAGTTGCAGGTATAACAAGATCTCTACAATTTAGGAGATATGGAGAATATCAACATTACTGCAATGTAACATCAATCAACTAACTTGGAGTCATCTCTAACAAGTTATACTACATGGTTAATTATGTTTTACAAACAACATTATGCCATGTGGAGATGAGGCTTACCACTCATACTCCAACTGATCACCGAGAAGCCGCATCAGTATCATACATAGGTCATTAAGAGAGCCGGATTCTCATGACCTTCACCTTCCTCAGTCAGTAAGAGGATCACTTGTAGGACATCTCGTGTCTCTACTACTATAGCTCACCAGGGTAAACTGGTCCTTCGCTATTCTAGAGTCACAGTGGCGTTCTGTACTCTCTTCGTCATCAGGAGGTTTCATATTTACCTACCACTGATACGGATATCTGTGCTTTCTTCGTCATTAGGAGGTTTCATGTTTACCTACCACTGATACGGTATGGAACTATAGTGAAGGATGGATGGAATCCACATCTACATCACTTTCCTACACTAGGATGTAAGGTTCTACACATCCATGTACCCCACATACTCAAAAGTATGTGCTCCAGGAGTTCCCTAAGGAAAACCTGTTTCACCATCACTTGATTTCTGACAATGATGGATCTATGATCAGGGCTCTACATTATACTTGATTAGTTAGGTACATTCAGTATTCTTTAACAGCATACATTGTTCTTCAAACAATAACAGTAGCATAGCAGTTATAAAAGAAGAATACTAAATGTAACAGGCCTAACTTATATCAATCATCATTTATCATTATCCTCATCACAAGTCATCCCTATGGCATGACCTTGATGGTATTCATGGCTCTCATAGCCCATTATCAGCATAAGATGCCACTGGCAAGGCATCAGATTACTTTACTTATTCATAAGGCTAACATCATGCCTTTAATGAATATAACATCAACATCCATACCTGGATATGATTACCTTCATATCAGAACCTGCATGGTTAATACATCTGATAAAGGTAATGCAATAATATGGAATGTACTTCCTACTCTTGTCATAAGAGTTAAATCTTTAATTTAAATCAAATAGAGTTTATTGCTCAAAAGCATGCCATTACCCTTGAATTAGGGTTTACTATTCACATTACATGTCATCACCCTTGAATTAGGGTTTACTATTCACATTACATGTCATCACCCTTGAATTAGGGTTTACTATTCTCATTACATGTCATCACCCTTGAATTAGGGTTTACTATTCACATCAAGGTGAATTAAACTCATAACATCATCATGTATGAGTAACATCTTCATTGATGCTCTTAGATTAGTTAAGAGTTCATCATTTATTATAATTAGGATTTCTATGACCTCACACGGGTGGACCATACCCTAGTTATGCTCACTTATGTGCATTGGAGATGCTTTACTTGAGTTTCCACTTAAAATTGGTACTTTCTCTCTCTAGAAGTACTTTCTCTCTCTAGAAGTACTTTCTCTCTCATCATAATGCTAGGTGATGTCAACATCACTCCAAAACAGGTTGGATTGAGTCATCATAGGCTAACATAGCCAAAAGTATCACCATTATGTGATTAGAGTTACTTTCTCTCTCTAGGGTACTTTCTCTCTCTAGAGTACTCTCTCTTTCATCATACTAATGGTTGATGATAACATTAGACTAGATCAAGTTAGATAGAGTCATTATGACTAAAAGCATCATTCTCATGTAATTACGGTTTGAATTGAGCAAGGTATAACTTAATTGACCCTTCAGGGGTATATTGGTAATTCACCCCATTGATCATCATTATGGTCAAAACCTTAGTCAAATAACCCCTTAATATCCTAGGTTGTCATTAGGGTTTGATTTGAGCAACATTGAACCATTTACATCATCAAATGATTGAATGTGGTCAACCTTGAATCACATTGATTAATTTCAATCATTAATCATTAATTGAATTGAGATCGGTTGAAAGTGTTGACCGTTTGCCCATCAAATTTTTGGATTCTAGTGGAAATTCATCAAGGTTGAACAAATTGAGTTGATGATTATATCAATATTTAATTGCAATGTAAATTGGCGTAAAAGTACCTTCAATTGGTCAACAAATCTTGACCCCAGACCTCCAAACGGTCTTGGTTGATTGCCCTCGCGGTCTTGAGACCGTTTGGTGACCCCCAAACGGTCTTGAGACTGTTTAGGTCAATCAACCCTAAAAACCCTAATTAGGTCACCATAATTTCAGTACTGATTTTACCTAGGGTTAGCCCTAGTATTCACCCTTCAACTCTTAAGCCCGTTTGGAATTAGACCATCAAACTTGGTGAGTTGTTAATTAACATAATTTTGAACAGTAATCTCATACGGTCAACGCTTAGTCAACGACCTTACACGGTCTTGAGACCGTTTGCCCAAAAAGGCAATTTCAGACCGTTTGAAAATCAGCAATTAATTCATTTAAAGTTGTGACTTAAAAAGGTCATATCTCCCGATTCCTTTGGAGTTAGTCTCCCAAATTTTGAGGGTAATTAGCCTATATAATTAGGAACAGATTTCTTATACGGTCCACCCTCGGTCAACGGGGCCAAACGGTCTTGAGACCGTTTGCCCTGTCGCGGTCTCGAGACCGTTTGCTCACCTCGCGGTCTTGAGTCCGAGAGAGCAAACTGTTAGGACCGTTTAAGGAAAAGAAAAGCGGTGGGTTTTTCTTGGAAATCACGCCTTCATCTTCTAGCTCAAGAACAGTACAGATATCCCACGGGTTTGCTTGCAAAATAGCAGGGAAAAGTAGGGAAACACTAAGAGCTATCATCAAAACGCATATAAAGATGCACATAGTAAAGCATGGGTTTAGAGTTATAAAACCCGCCTAAAGCTTGCTTCTTGAGCTCCAAGCTTTCAAGCTCCAAGCTCTAATGGCGTCCTTGAGTTCCCACAGGTTGGCCAAGGTGAAAACTCCAAGGAAGGATGAAAAGAGACGGCTAGAAAGGTAGGGTTTCAAGAGTTAGCCATGAAGATGACCTTGAATTCGAGTTTTAACCATGGAATTAGGCAAGAAGAGGGGTTTAAACCTACCTTGCACCCCTTGTTCGTCCTCCTTATCTCCAAGGAAGTCCTTGGTCGTCTTTGGTGAAATGAAACAGTAAGGGAACGAAGGGTAAGTTCCCTTGCAACTAAGGGAAGGAGAGCTTATATACATGGGGTAGGATTTTCAACATTAGTTCATAAGTTGTCCATAATTCCAACTAGGTCCCTCCTTCTTTACTTGATTGTCCCTTCCTCTTTATTCTAAGGACAAACCTTCTCTTAAGGTCTTAGGAAAATAAGGTAAAGGAGAGCAAGCTAATAATGAGGTACATACATAAAGAGATATTACACATATACCCTGATTATTCAATCACAAGGCATATTTCATAACTTGATAACTCAATTGAGGTGACGTCCTCATCATTTCTTCTCTAAATGATGGAAAAAGTCTAAAAAGATACATTAGATGACATATTTCACAATTTGTATCCCTTAATTTGGGTAAATTGCATTTTACCCCAATTTAAGGTTTCAAGCACTGGGATTGCTTCCACAGCTGCACCTTAGTGCCCTAGCTTGGGAAATCCCTCAAACTTTACCAAAAAGATTCTCATGATGTATCATCATTAGAGGAACATCTCAACATGTTCAAATTGCAAACTAACCCTTTTAACTGGGTAAATTGCACATAGGTCCCTGTATATCAAAACAATGCTACAACTTTAAACAAAAAGGAGCAACTACTGAAATATACTTTTCTGAGAAACTTAATTACATGCTCAGAGTTAATCACAAAGATTTATTCACATATTTAGGCAAAAATACCTAGGGTTAACTCATAACCCAGGTCAGGGATGTTACAATGTATTTGTACCTTATGCTCCTCACTTTTCCAACACATCCATATACCTCCACCAAATCCCCTTGCTTCCACCTGATGTGAGTGGGTGAACCCAAGGCTTCTGATGGTTTTTGAGCTGACACACCACTAATCCTTGGTTCAAGAATAACAACCAAATCATGCTTATATTCCCCCATTATATTGGATATAATAGAACATCTATCCTTATTGGCAATTCCTTAGATATTCCAACACAATAGATTCATTGAACTAGTAGACTTTAAGGCACTGCAATCCTTCCTATGATCAACACAAACTAGACTCTGGTTAACAATTTTGCTTCACTTTAACAACATCTTCCTCTTCAATCCACTCTAGAGCAGCTAAAACTCCTTCACTCGTTCCCACCTCTGAACTTGCCATCGGACCCGATTCCTATGCAAACTCTCTTAAAACCACCAACCTCGGGTTTTTTCTTCACATTACAAGCAGATCTAGAGGTTTTCTCTTCTCCCTTCTCTTTGTACTGAGGTTGTTGCTCGATCCATTCTTTTGTGGAAACAATGCTTTTTCCTTCTCTCTTGCTCCCTTACTTGCTCTATCTCTTTTCAATATTCATGACACAATTATCTTCTCAAAGTCAACTTGTGTGTTTCATTCTTGCATGTCCACTTCAACATCAAGTGACTTATTCACCATTGTTCACTATAATCACTTCATCTACTTTTGGGTAAACAACTATGTGCTTCTCCTTTGACTGTTAGATTACATTTTTTTTCTTCTTGTTGATTCCTCCATTATTTCCCATGATTGTGTTGGTGACATCCTTCAGCACTATTGCACCACTAGTCCCCTCGCTTCCCTATACCTATGATTTCTTCTTCCTCCACACCTTAGTATGCCTCACATGTCCTACTGGTTCCTCGTTAGTGTTATGGAACTCACTGGTGTTCATGAACCCCTCACCCTCCTCATCTGGTAGCCCTATGAACCAGTTGGTTGTATGGCCATAAGTCTCCTAGCTCCACCTTTGTGCATAAGAAACTGCCACCCACTTGAACTAGCCTCACCAGATGCCTTGGCTCCATCTTGGATAACTCTTGATCTCTCTTTATCGCTATCTCCCTCCTTCTCACTAGATCCCTTGCAATATTTAGAGATGTATCTCTCCATCCCACACATGGCACATGCCCATGGTAGACCTTCATAGATAAGTTCATCCTCCACACCATTGATTAGAATTGATGCCGCAAGATCCTTCAAAGTGTCCACTTCTACTGCCAAACTGGTGAACATGCTACTTCATCTATTTCCTAGATGGCTATCTACTTTAATGAGGCACTCGAGTGCCATTCCTATATACTTGAATGTTGAAGGAACATATAAATGTAATGGAAGATTGATGATTCTCACCGATGTGATAATTTAATCCAAAAATGTCTTCATTGGTTTGAAAGTAGGATACCACTCCTAGACTACCACATTGCATCCAAATAACTTCCACAGAACCCCCTTTAGGGTTGTGTCAAAATCATACTGACAATATAATTCCACAACAAAGTGCCCAAACTCAAGTTTGAACATGTTGAAGCCACCTTCAATCTGCCAAAGTAACTTAAGTCTATCTCTAAGTTTTATGTAGCCTATCTCTGACAAAAACATCTGCACCACCACCATATAGCTCCACAGTCTAACAAACTCCTATTCAGCTTCAGGTTCAATCAATTGTGATGGAATTCCATCCATCTCTCCAAGAGACACTTCTCCCAGTGGCATCTCATCCACAAAGAGATTTTCTATAAAGAAATCACCATTTTCTACATTCTAATGTGCAAGTATCATCTCCTCCTTATTGCCCACTATCACACCTATGTACATGTAAGAGTTTCTGATCATGCTAACATATTGATGTGTCTTAGTTGCACCTTCTTTAGTGCTTTCTCGATATGTATCCTCTTGTTGCATTACTGATCCATTTGTGGCCGCTCCAATAAAATCACACATCCCTACCATGTTAAATGTGATGCCTAGTTCAGGAACAGAAAGTGATGTAGTTCCCCTCTGACATTCCATGCTTCTCCTTTGTGATCTTTCCTCCATTGTTCCACACATACTGACTCCATGTCCCAAAGCACGTCGGATGTCTCCTAGACTAGCCCCATGATTGAACACTATGTTGGCTCAATCGCCCCCTGATCACCCCCATGCACCCATTCCAGCCCTACCACCACCATCCTCTCTACAAATTCCCACTAATTAAACTCCAATTGGTGGAAATTGAGGAAATCCAAATCCAAATATACTACGATATATGATTGAAAAGGAAAATATGTTTTTGTTTCTCACATGGTATATAACAAACACTAAAAATGATTAATTATCATCAAAAACATAAATATTTACAAGGTTACAAAGCAATCCAAATAAAATTATTTCTCACCTTATGGGTGGCACTATGAGATAAAAAAAAGACTACATCTAATTTTACGTAAGAGTAGTTGTAAAGGGAAACCTAGACATCCCAAGTTATCCTCAACTTCAAACTCCTTCCAAAAGTTTTCATGAGTCATGTCATCTAACTTACCTATACCTGAGTGGTTTGAGAACAACACCCAGAAAATAAGAAATAAAGGGAATGCATCAGTAAACAATGAGTATTTGCACAACAAACATATTGGAGCATTACTAGGTGGGTAATAAGAAAGAGGGATGTTCTTGATAAAATAAGGGGGATTACATCATGTAGGTAAGTTTAATACAATATAGTTCAAAGATATAAAACTAAAGAATGAGGCAGTTAAATTTATGAGAACAATATAATTATTTCAAAGATACATTTTCCCAATCAATCATAACAATCATAAATGTGCATGTAGGTTAGACAAAGTTAATTTATTGTAGCATCCAACCACCATAGGATCCTGAGCTAAGCACTAAGGAAGATTTAAACCCCAATCCTCTAAGGATAAGGGGACTAGAACCCCAATACCCCAAGGAAAAGGGAGATAAAAACCACAATACCCTAATATCTAATAAGCGAGACACATGCCCAAATATTTATAGTTGTAGAAAAGTACCGCTTCTCTAGAGTACTACTATAATAAGCATGCAATATAAGATGATACAATGATACAATGTCATAAATAACATATTCGACAATGTAAAGATGGGAAAGGGGTAATGCACCAATATTTCCACATTTCAAAAGTAGTTAAACAAAAATATGTCACAAGGTATATAATTGATGTCAATAAGGATACTAAAAATATGCCTCACTACAGAAGAACGTGCATATGATCAAGTAATTTTTTAAAAAATAGGGATTGCACATACCATGTGTTCACAACTATAACTATATCTTGGAGTAAAACACAATTCATCCTTGCTACCTAAAAAGTTTTATGGACACATTAGTTTAAAATTATCTATTTATAAACGAAAGTATAGCTAAAACTAATATTGGTAACGTAATGTGGCTAGTTAGGATTCAGTGACCTTGGTGCTAAAATTAGATTAGTGGTGATGACAACATGCACTACAACTATTGGAAAAATCTTATTGCAGTTGACCTATGGGAGAGAGACAAGGATGGTTAGGTTTTAGGGATTTTGAATAGAGAGGACATGAAGAAATAGAGAGGATGATAAGATAAGAAGAAGAAGAAGAAAAGGAAGGAGGGACGATATTAAGGAGGAGATGGAATACCATCTATTATTCTAGCTCCAGTCTTGGATGTGGTTCTTGAAGAGAAAACAAGGGTGTTACATGTAAACTACACAAGTGAATTAAATGAAATAAAGACTTAGGTGTAAATGTGCATTTTGAATAGTCTAAAAAGAGAATAATCTAAATTATTAAGAAAATAATGTGTCTGATTGACCCAAAAAGTTGTAGTTTGCTAATTAAGGTGTGAGAAGTCAAATTTTATCATTTATTTTTTCTTTTTAGGACGTCTGCTAACTTACTTCTTTATTTGGTTGATGAATATTCATTTACCACATTTATTATTTCTACTTTATGAAATATGGTGTGATCTTTGCATTCTCTCAAATTCTCTCATCGTACAATACTAGGAAAATTCTTGATGGTTATCTTAAGTAAAAAATGTTTTCATTGGTGTTTTCAAAAGATTAGCCTTACTTGTCAAATTAATTAGTTAATTCACTATAAAACTTCATCTAAAGGAATAATTGTTACTAAATGAGATTATTTGACTTCAATTATTGCTAATTTAATCTAAATAAAAGAAAAGAAACTTAGCAATGACATAATAAAAGACATAGAAGGAGGGAGGGTTAAGTTATCAACCTAGATTTGGGTATGTTACAACAATTCACCACTTAAAGCAGATTTCATCCCACAAATCCATCAAGTTACAACATGGTATACACACTTATATCTTCTAACAAAATTTTAAGTTTCTAAGTCACTTAATGTTGTGGGTCATAGTATGCGACTCCATATAACTCTTATAGACCGACTCTTAAGTGAAACTATATTACTCCATGCATCAAGTATTTATTAGCCTCGTTATGTTAAATGTTGATCTAAGGATGTTACACCATCATCTATGGTTTCCTTAAAGTGGTCTAGTTGTTATTAAAGTGACTTCATGTCCAACTTTTCATGATCATCATCACCCACATTTTATTTATATAGGTTTCCCCAATGGAGTCATTCAGCTCACCACCACTAAGTTGGCAGTCTAACCTTATTTACGTCAATAGCTTTCACAACTACTTCATGAATTATACTTTCTTTAATATCATTATTTTGTTATTTATCATTTATACTAGAGATTAAGTGTATATGAACTATTAGTGTATAATATACATATATGTCTTATTTTCTTTCAAAATTAGGGTTATCCCTTGTGTTGAGTATATTTACAGACTTCCTCTATGACTATTAATAATATCTTGATCGTGACAACCCATATCATATAGTATACTACATAGATGAGGATTAAGGTGTAATCTATTAGGGTTTTGTTTACAAACATGTTTCATCTTACATGGGATTAAGAGAGGCATTCTCTCCCCCTCTAGCATGCTAATGATGTAGGTTGAATGTCCGGGAGGGTGGTAAACTAAGGTGGAAGTTGGGATACAAACCTGTGTCCCTTTGTTAGGAGACACTATGATGCACTACTTGAGTCACTCCTTATCAACATGTTTCATCTTACACATTTTAACATGATAGTGCATTGTGTGCAATTTAGAGAACTAATCATCCATGTTTTTACTATACACATCAAACTACACAGGTTATGTGTATGATGTACCTAATTCAATTTCACTTTGGTTTTTTATGGACCTATGGTCACATGGGAAAGGGTGCACATCCTTATCACCCATAACATGTTCAAACTAATTTCTATCATGGAGATGGCCATACCATTTAATTGATAGAAAATTTGAGTATAGGGCGTTAATTTTGTATTTTTAGGAATTGATTTTTCCAAACTTGGTTAAGAGACTTAGTGTAGTTATGTTAACCAATTTTGATAATATTAAATCTTATTTTATTTACCCAAATATTACTTATTAGAACTACTATAACTATAGTTTATCCTTAAGTTATGTTGTACTACCAATGATTATAGTGTAGAAGACTCCACCCTTTAAAAGGTTTTCCTATAGTTGACCTACTCATCTTAAGAGGAAGACTAGGGTAGACATACCATATATATCTAAAACTTTCCTTACTCATTGTTCCATAAACAGGTCTAGGCTTCACAATTGACCTGGCCAATCAAGGGGGTTTCCCTTCACAGGGATTCCTTACTACTCAAAACTACTCATGGTTCTATCTTGGTTTATCAAACCATTGATAAACCAAGAAAACATTTCCTTTTGTACATATACTATAATAATGTAATTTTTTAATGCAATAAAAACACTTCAAATGTGAAACAAAATAAACCAATATGACAACCAAGTCAATCAATTTCAGCCACACCATACCAATACCATTATTCTACAATTACTTCATTCCACCAGATGAACCTATATTCCAATTATCAAAGGGACATACCACAAAATTGTTTCTAATTTATAACATCTAATGAAGGAAAAAGGTTTCCTATTCGCCATAGTTACCTTCTATCAAATCCTAAGGTACAAGCCATCCATTATTTCTCACTAAGTCCTAATCATAACTTATACTACTTCATATCCAGACATAGGAGATCCATATGATCATCCAAAATTATAAGAAGTGATTAGGGTTTTATCATGACCATATAAGCCACACTATGGAGATGAGAAAGATGAACCCTTAAGAATATCAACTAAAAAGTTATAACTTACATCAACTAGTCTTTGTGTACTATGCATATAAATCTTAGTAGGGATAGTATTCATCCCTTTGATATCTTTGGCTAAGGCTTGCTAAGGAAACTCTATATTGATGGAAAGAGCTGAGTAGTGACAATGGAGCATTTGTGGTTATCACTTTACAATGGAGAACATCATAATTCAAACTTATGTCCTGGATCAAGGTTTTTTTTTCCATGCTTGCTCAGTCATCAAAGTGGGCATAGTCAAGAATTTCAAGAAAACCAACAAAGATAAGGGTTGAAGTTGAGAACTAGGATAAAGATTATCTATGTGTATTCAACCAACCTATTAGATTTAGTAATTGAGCTATTTTCCCCTAAAGAAGGATATAGAAACTAATCACCATAAGAGTTAACCTTTTATATGGAAACTTTGATGATCTGGAGAGGGTAGGGGTAACTAGAGTTCCCAAAAGTTGAGTCTCGTCAAAAGTAGTGGTTTGTAAGTGGATGTCACCAATATAGACATAGTTTGAAACCCTAGTTGATATTTCATGACTCAGGGGTAAGTCTAACTACAACCTATACATGGATACTCAACAACCTAATTATGGAACTTGAAATATTATCTTGAAATAGTCAGATTGTTTCCCTCTTTTGGCTTTGATACTATACTATAAAGAATATGACCTATGAGAGAATCAAATCCTTAATACACAAGGAATAAAGAGACCCATAATTCAAACATACTTTAATGTAAGGAGGAAAAGGAGGTATATGCTTTTATGCTCTTAGCTAACCACTACTAAGTTTAAATCTTGAGATTGTTTATGCAAATAACATTGACAACTACATCATGACTTATACTTTACGAATTACCATTGTTTTGTTATTTATCTTTGTTATTAAAGATTAACTGTGTAAGGGTTGGTAGTATATAAGATGTATTTATGTCTTCTTTTCTTTCAAAATAGGGGTTATCTAGTGTCGGGTATATTTATACATTTTTCCACAGAGTGTTAATTATCTCTTGGATCATGAACAAGCCATATCATATATTATATTATGCTTATTAGGGTTACAATGTGATATTAGTTTTTTTTCTACAGACATGCTTCACCATAAATATCTGAACATGATGGTCATTGTTTGTAATTTAAATAGTCGTCCATATTTTTAATATACAAAATAAACTACACATGTTGTGATATGGTGTACTTAATTCACTTTCACTTTAGTTTCTTATGGTCAGATGGGAAAGGGTGCACATCTTTAACATCCTTAAGAGTATTTAGAGTAATTTCTTAGTGTAGAGTTATCCATACAATTGATAATAGAAAATTTGAGTGTAGGGCATTAATTTCAATCTTTTAGGAATTTATTTTTGAAAACTTATTTTATATACTTACCTAACTTATTTTACCAATTTAGATAATTTTAAAGATTATTTTATTTACCCAAGTATTACTTATTACATATACTATTATGTTCAGATTGTCCTGAAGTTAAGTTATAGTTGTAATGGTTACAATGTAGAAGACTCACCCCTTTAAAGGGTTTCCTATAGTCAACCTACCCATCTATGGCTTCGAGCAGAGGGGGAAACGATATGGGCGATGGAATGAGCGACACTTCTGGTGACACTAGCAAGCTGCCGATGGATTTGCATGCTCAATCCTGAATGACTAATCCCACCTCACAAACCTATCCCATTATTTAGAATAGGAATCTAGGTCTTCCCCAAGCTACTAGCCTAAGTAGATCTCAAAAGAGATCGGAGGAGATACTAGTGTCAACAACGTTGAACAAATGGGCAAATCTATTCGTATAAAGGACAAATCTAGATCAGAATCTAAAGAGTTGCAAACTTGAATTGGTTGACGACATAGTCAAGAATTCTAGATCTATTCCTAAGAGAAATATCTCTAAATGGGCGAACACTGCTACTGGGTACATCATTGGACTTAAGACACACTAGATGACTCTTGACAAGCATCTGAAAATGATATAGAAATCGAAAGGGGATTTTGAGATCTTATCTTGGGGCTATGAATTCTTAATTATCAAGTTTTCTAATCCTAATAATCTGAGACTTGTTGTCGAGTAAGGGCCATGGTTTGTAGCTGGCAAACCCATGATCCTGAAAAAGTGGCATAGGGGTGAGCCACTTCAGAAAATGAAGCTCAAAGAATTATTGGTGTGGGTTTGTATTCATGATCTCCCTCTTGAAATTGTGGGATGAAGAAGTCTTTAGTATTGTGGACAACTTCCTGGGCACTCGGTTGAGGCCTGATCTCTTGAATAGGCATTAAAGGAGGCTCTATTTTTCTTAAATCTAGGTACTCATCCCTACTTCCTTGTCATTCCCTAGTGAAATGAATCTTGTGAGTGATGATGGGGTGCAGGAAACAATTTGCTTTGAGTATGAGTGGTACCTTGATGCGTACATGGTCTATGGGACATTTGGTCAATGAAAAGGTACTTGTGCAAATGTGATTTCTCCTAATCAAGTGACATCTCAGCCGGATGAGGTAAGTGTGTCTGGTGAAGTTGACACTTTCTATGACTGCCCCCAGTGGAATCTATCTCTATGTTGAAAGGGAAAGAACCTATAGTCTCCAGTGTTCTAGTTCCTGAGGAGGTTGTTGTTCAGGTTTCCACATCACTGGGTGGCTCTAAAGGAAAGAAATCTACAAGTCAAAGACCTACTTGTACTCACAATCATTGGAATGTATAGAGTAGGAAATCGAAATTGCCTCCTAGGTACATTTCTAAAGTCCCTAAGCAGAGAGTTAGTTTCTCTCTAGTTTCTCCTAATAGTTTCAAAGCGTTATAATTCATTGATTCAGAGTCTAATGTTGTTAGAGCTGCTAGCTCAGTTTCAAGTATACCTAATACAATTATTCCTAATGGTTGATACTTCAATTATTTCCTAGAATGTCCGAGGTTTAAACAAACCTGGATGGCAGGGAGAAGTTAGGGAAGCTATTTCTAACAATAAATGTACTTGTGTCTACATTCTTGAAAGCAAAGTCAGAATAAGGAAAATGCATAAAATGATGAATATAGTTTGGGATTTGGCTAGATGGGTTTCAAACCATGACTCTCATCCCCTGGGTGTAGTTGTCATTGCTTGGTGAAGGGATGATATTTCTCTTCATGTTATTGCTGAAGGAGAGCAGTTTCTTCACTGTTATGCTACTACGGATGAAGGAAACTTCTTTCTAACTATTGTTTACACCCACAATCCTGAGGGGAAGAGAGTAGTATTATGGGATCAACTTCTTCAGGTGTACAATGTAGTGGGTGATAATCCTTGAGTGATCACTGGGGATTTTAATGCTACCCGATTTGCTTTAGAACAATTTGGTATTTTTGAACCTTCTTATAGGTCTATGAATCTTTTCAATGACTTTATTAATAGTATTGGTTTGATGGAGATGATTCTTTGTGGTTCCATCTTTACTTGGGATATTAGAAAAGAGGGCAAGAAGATGGTGATGTATAGAATAGATAGGGTCTTCTATAACAACAATTTTCTTATGGTATTTCCACAGTTATGGGGTTCTATCATTGAATCTATTCACAATGATCATAGGATTGTTTTCATTCAATTTGGTGAAAAAGGTTTCTTCAAGAAAACTCCCTATATATTTATTAATGCTTAGTTAGAGATTGAGGGTTTTTATAATATTGTTGAAGATGCATGGAGCATAGAGATTGAAGTAAATCCTATGTTTAAGGTGGTCCAAAAACTAAAAAAAGTTAACCATGCTCTTTGTGTATGGAACAAAGAAAAAGTGGGGGATATTTTTAAGAATTGAAGAATCAAAGAAGCTTTGGCATGCCTTGCTCAAACTCTTTCTGATAATAGTCCTGAATATATCTCTCTTTCCCATGCTGCTTCTGAAGCTCTCAAGGAAGGCATTATTGATTATGAGGTAGAGGAATCCTTTATCAGGTAGAAATTATGAGTCCAATGGCTCAAACTTGGAGATAAGAACTCTAAGTTCTATGATTCACTCAGATCTAGAAGGCATAATAATTCTTTTAGATGTAGATGAGAACAACATCACTAATGAATATCTTATTCAAGATCATATTTTGAACTTTTACACTAATCTTTTTTCTCTTCAACAATGAGCTACTCAACAACAGGATAGTAGATTTATTCTACCTTCTTTATCTGTTGATTTTTTCAACTTCCTATGTTCTCTGGTTACAAAAGAAGAGATTGATCGTGTTATTCAAGAATCTCATGGTGACAAAGCACCAGGTCCAGACAGATTCAACTTTCATTTCTATAAAAAATGTTGGCACATTATTGGAAATGATGTAACCATGTCTGCTCAGAATTTTTTCTCCAGTGGTCACATGCTTAAAGAAGTTAACATGACCTTCATAAGACTTATTCCAAAGACTAAGAATACTACCAACATCCAAGATTGGAGAGCCATCACCCTATGTAATGTTTTATATAAAATCTCTTCTAAGGTGATTGCTAACATATTACAACTCATCCTACCTAGCATCATCGACCCATCTTAGAGTGATTTTATCAAGAGAAGATCTATTAAATACTCTACTCTTCTAGTCAATGAGGTTCTTAATAACATTATGAGGAGTTCCCAAACATATGCTTTGTTTAAAGATGGACTTGGTGAAATCTAATGACTCGGTTAAATGGGACTTTCTTTTTAGTAGTATGGAGAGAATGAACTTCTCATGTTGCTTCATTTATTAGATCTGAGAGATTTTCAATACAACCAGCATGTAAATCTTGACTAATGGTGTTCCATCAAATGCCTTTAAACCTAAAAGGGGGATTAGATAGGGCAACCCCTTGGTGCCCTATCTTTTTGTTCTAGCCATGGAAGGTCTTTCTAGTATTATTTGATTTGGTGTTGGTGAAAAATTGTTCTCCCCTATTTGTGATTCCCATGAGTTACAAGTGTCTCATGCTTTATTTGTAGATGATGTGATTATCTTCTCTGAGGTGGATGAAGGTTCTATGGAAGGGCTTAGTAAGGTTCTCAAAATGTTTAGTGAGATATCGAGTCTTAACTTAAGTTGTTCCAAAAGCATCGTCTTATGCAATTTTTCTGCCAACCTGAGTCTAGTTGAAGGACTCTAGATTTTAAGATTGGCTTTCTCCTGATGAAGTATATAGGATTTCCTCTATTCAAAGCTAGACTCACTCGAAGCCTATGTGCTCCCCTATTGGAAAAAATTAATAGAAAGCTTGAGAGATAGAAATCTCGCAACCTTTTTGTAAAAACCCTGACCTGGGTTATACTTTAACCCTAGGTGTTTTCATTAAGAAATGTGATTAAATTCTTAATCTCATCTTATGAAAAGTGATTAGGCCTCAAGAGGAACTTATGTTGCAATTCTAGTCCTTTTTGAACATTGTTGAAATCAATGTTTTGTTTGTTTTTGGACTAATGTGCAAAATACCCAAGTTGATGGGTTTAAGTGCAAATTGTGCATGATAATATGTTCCTCATGTGTTGAAGCATCATGAGAGTTAAGATTATGCTGAGGTGTGGCTTATGGAAGCCTGAATACCAAGAAAGAGCTGATAAAGCAATGTTTGTGCATTAAAACCTAGTTTTGGTGTAAAGTGCAATTTACCCAAAACCTAGGGTTCAATATGAAAATTACCACTTCAATAAGGTCCTTAATGCTTCTTGGCATCATCTAGAGAAAATAAAATGAGAGGGGCGCCTCATTTGAATTAAGTTGGAGGAGAGAGAATCTTGATATTAAAATAATCAAGATTTAATCCTAATTGAAACCCTAATTTGATTTAGGGCAAAAATAAATGTATTAATGAAAGGGCCTTCAACCAAAATTAAAATGGTTGGATTAAGATGTATGTGTGACGTCCTTGAGCTTTTCAAGGACCACGAAAATATCCAAGGGAGTGGATATCTCACACACAATTTTATAAGAAAAAGAAATATCCACTCGCATATGGATATTAATATAATATGATTTAAGGTGCTTAATTTTCTTTTCTTTAAATCATGGATAATTGAGAGGGATAAAAGGAAAACAAGATAGCCTCGTCCCTAAGGAATATAAGGGGGAAGAGGCGGCCAAATATTTGGGATTAAATGATTTTTTATAAGGAACTTTCTCTCTCCTTGAATTTCTTATAAAAAGACCCTTTACAAGCCAAATGGAAGGCCTTTTCGACCCCACTTATTCTCCTTGCTTGGGAAACGAAAAAGGGAGCTTGGGAGGATCAGGAGGACGACCCCCAACCTGTTGGTAAGGTTCTTGGTCCATTTCACCTTGATTCCATGGTGGAAATCAAAAATAACTTATGGATTTCTTCCTATTTCGATCTCCTCTTCAATTCTAACCATTCCTTTTCACCCAAACCTTGATGACGAGCCATGTAATGGTGAAAGGAGTTGTATCCACCATTGTTTACGTGGACATGGAGCTTTGGATCTCAATTGGAGGCAGGTTTTATAACTTGAACCCTTTTTCATTGTTATTCAACCATTAATCTTGCAATTTCAATGATTCCTTCATTATCTTGTTTAATTGCTGGTTGAAAATGGTTATTTCATGAAATCAGAATTTGTTAGAACTTCAGGGACGAAGGTAGATGATGATGACATCATCTTGGATACTTTTTCCAAGGAAATCATGGTTCATACAGTTTTGAGTTAATTGCTCATGCGGTTTCACCAAACCGTTTCAGAGCAAACGGTTTGAAACCGTTTGGGAGCAAACGGTTTCAAAACCGTTTGAGTGAGTTGACCAAGGGTTGACCATTTAATATTACTGTTCATAATTATGTTGGTTAATTAATCACCAAATTTTATGGGTTAACGCCCAAGGAATCACGAGTTGAAGGCTAATCAATTAGTCAAACCTAATTGCATTAAGTGCTGATTTTTCAGCTTGATTAATTTAACTTTTTGGGCAAACGGTTTCAAAACCGTTTGAGTGAGTTGAAAAAGGGTTAACCGTTTGATATTCCTGTTCCTAATTATGTTGGTTAATGAATAACCAAATTTTATGGGCTAACTCCCAAGGAATCGTGAGTTGAAGGCTAATCAATTAGGCAAACCTAATTGGATTAAGTGCTGATTTTTCAGCTTGATTAATTTAATTTTTTGGGCAAACGGTTTCAAAACCATTTGCGTGAGTTGACCAAGGGTTTACCGTTTGATATTCCTGTTCCCAATTATGTTGGTTAATGACTCACCAAAGTTTATGTGTTAACTCCCAAGGAAACGTGAGTTGAAGGCTAATCAACTACGCAAACCTAATTGGATTAAGTGCTGATTTTTCAGCTTGATTAATTTAACTTTTTGGGCAAACGGTTTCAAAACCGTTTGAGTGAGTTGAAAAAGGGTTGAACGTTTGATATTGCTGTTCCTAATTATGTTGGTTAATGACTCACCAAATTTTATGGATTAATTCCCAAGGAATCATGAGATGAAGGCTAATCAATTGGGAAACCCTTATTGAAATTAGTGCTGAAATTCCAAAGAGTTGATTTGAGATTTTGGTTTGATTATCCCAAACGGTTTTAAAACCGTTTGGATATCACCCAAACGGTTTCAAGACCGTTTGGGGATCACCCAAGACCGTTTGGAGGTCTGGGGTTAAGTATAGTTGACCAATTTAAGGTCTAAAGTACCAAATCACTTTGCAATTAAGTGTTGATTTGATGATCAACCCAATAGCTCAAACCCTAATGATTTTTCACTAGAATCCAAGGGTTGGATGAGCCAAACGGTCTCAAGACCATTTGTAGAGCATACAAACAGTCTCAAGACCGTTTGGATGTCACCCAAGACCGTTTTGAGGTCTAGGGGTGAGTATGGTTAAGTAATTGATGATCCAATGATACTAAGTTAAAGTGTAATCAATTGCTGATTTGGTGATCAATCCAATGATCCAAACCCTAAATGGTTGACTTGGATTTTGATGAGGTGATGGGAAAATGGTCCCAAGACCATTTGGTGGTCATCCAAACGACCTCAAGACCGTTTGGGGTCAGGTCATGTTCAATTTGGATGATGGTTCAATGGTTTCAAAGTAACTAATCTTGCATTGATTAGTGTTGAAGGATCATCGATTCCAAACCCTAATTCAATTGATTCAAACCCTAATTGAGGACTAATTGAGGGTGAAATCAGTTGAAGTTTGACCTATTTAACTCAATTGAAGTATGAGGATTGGTCCAATTGATGATTGGTTCCATGAATTCAATGATTGAAGTAATCAATATTGAGAACCCTAAACTTGAGACCATCTTTGGTCCATGCGGTTTTGAGGAGGTTTGGACCAAACGGTCTCAAGACCGTTTGAGTCCAAAATGGTCTCAAGACCGTTTGGGACCAAATGATCCCAAACCGTTTGTACCCATGCGGTTTCAAAAGTCAAACTTGGGCAAACGATCTTCACCTACTTGCTTGGGCAAACGGTCTCAAGCACCACCTTTACCAAATGGTTTCAAACCGTTTGAACCTTGAAGGACCAAGACCGTTTGGGGATCAAGTAGTCAAAGTTGAGGGAGGACTAAATTGGTTAATCCACTTAGACACTTGTTGTAATTGAGGACTCAATTGATCAATTTAATTGGATACTATAACGTCTATCTCGAGAAAACAAGATTAACTAATGCGAAAACGTTCACTAAGCAACAGATTACCAAAAATCACTAAAAATTTAAAACTTTATGTGAAGAGATCTTTAAATGGTGAAGCTTTTTCCTAAAGAAACATGATAAGTTATTTACAAACTGATCCATTAGTACATCTCTTTAAGGTCGTATCTCGAGATTACAATCATCAACTATCATGTTAACTATATAAGGCAAGATACAAAAATCTCGAGGTACTGGACCAAAAGCTCGAAAGCACTAACTATTACTCCGAGGACCTGAGAGTACAGAGACGACACATAGGACTCTAACTACATCTATACGTGGCATAACAACCAGTGTCTCCACCTGAAACTTCACTGCTGTCCCTGGTACTGTTGATGTTACCCTTCACCTATTGAAGGATTTCTGCTTCCTCGCCCACATCCACCTAAAAATATGTTTCCCACGGGGTGAGACAATTATAAAATTGTCCCAATGAGAGATATAACTCTTTTCCAGAAACATAATTATTGCATCTTAAGAGAGTAAATGCACACAAAGAAGTTATATATGTCTGAGAGTAGTGAAAACAATGTTTAACACATTAAACTATTCTTCCAATTACAGCAATACAACTATAATTTGATAAACCCATATGTCATTTATCTTTTAAGAAATAGAAGAACATGTATGGCATTTATTTACTATAAAACCATTATTACAACATTAACTCTCTTCAGACTTAGATCATATATCTAATGTCTGGCATTATTATTGGGGAGTCATGGCCTGTAGCCATACATTTTCTCACAAAGTGTTAGGATCTCAATTCCTCAACTTATCAAGTACCTTTCTAAATTTATCATCATGATTATAGAATCTAGGTACTTGAACTCATAATTTACCATTCACTAGGTATCATAGCATATCATTATACTTGAAGCATGTAAAGTAATTTCAATACATACAATATCATAATCCTTACCTGGATATGATCACCTCTTTATGAAAACCTGCATGATCAATATTTACTAATGACATGCATATTGTATCATAACTACACAATAAAAGTTCTTCTCAAATTATATATGTGATACCACGGCTGTGCTACCTTGCACGGACATGCCACAAAGAACTCACCACGACCGTGTCATAATACCACATCTAGTTTTTAGGATTAGGATTCTCATTTAATCCAAAAAGAGTTATTCCACCTCTTAACTAGATTAGGAATAGTGATTCCTATCTCATTTCTCAATCATGGAGTTTCATGCTTAAAAGCATAACTCAGAATTAGGGTTACTTGTTCATATCATCACATCTCCCTAGATTAGGGTTTACTATTCACATAGCATCACATTATCCTAGATTAGGGTTTACTATGCACATAGCATTGCATTACCCTAGATTAGGGTTTACTATTCACATAGTAGTGAATTGAGATCATACCATCATTATGTATGAAGATTACTTCCATTTATGTCTTCACTTAGGTTAAGATTCATAGATCATCATAATTAGGGTTTCCATGATCCCATTGTAAAGGATCATACCCTAATTATGTGTATTCATACATGTTGGAAGTATATTACTTGATTCTCATTCATGTTAGGAGTCTTCTATCCCCTCTATTTATTAGATGATGTGTACATCTCTTATGATTAGGTTAGGTCAATTCAACCTTGATAACATAAGTCACATTATTACTACAATGTTCATTAGGGTTTGCTTGATCAAGAGGTGTTGACTACATAAACCCATCAAGGGTACTTTAGTAATGTTCACCATTGATCATAACATGCTTCAATCAACTAATTACTTGTTCCCTTAATGTCTTTAGATATCATTAGGATTTAGATTAATCAACCATTAAACCATCTAAGCCTTTATAGCATTAAGCAATCTTGACCTTAAAAGACCCCAAACGGTTTTCCATTTTCAACCTCCAAACGGTTTGAAACCGCATGACCACCAAACGGTCTTGAGACTGTTTGGTCCCAAACGGTCTCGAGACCGTTTGGTCTCAAATGGTCTCAAGACCATTTGGTCTCAAACGATATTGAGACCGTTTGGACTCAAACGGTCTTGAGACCGTTTGGTCCAAACACCCTCAAAACCGCATGGACCAAAAAGTGTATTAACACTTCCAATTGAGTTAGGGTTTTCAATGTTGAACCCCTCAATCGTTCATGCCATGGTTAACCATTTATCAATTGAGCGAATTAAGTTAATACTCAACTGATGTTACCCTCAATTAATCCTCAATTGATCACCAATTAGGGTTTGGATGGATTGGATTAGGGTTGGAATCGATCATCCTTCAATACTAATCAATGTAAGACTAGTTACTTTGAAACCATAGAACCATCATCCAAATTGGGTATGAACTGACCCTAAACGGTCTTGAGGTCGTTTGTATGACCTCCAAACGGTCTTGAGACCGTTTTCCCATCATATCATCAAAATCCAAGTCAATCAATTAAGGTTTGGATCATTGGATTGATCACCAAATCAGCAATTGATTACACTTTAACTTAGTAACATTGGATCATCAATTGCTTAACCATACTCACCCCTAGACATCCAAACGGTCTTAGGTGACCTCCAAACGGTCTTGAGACCGTTTTGATGAGTTCCAAATGGTCTTGAGACCGTTTGGCTCACCCAACCCTTGGATTCTAGTGAAAAATCATTAGGGTTTGAGCTATTGAGTTGATCATCAAATCAGCAATTGATTGCTTTGTAATTGTGTACCTTTGGACCTTCAATTGGTCAACTATACTTAACCCCATACCTCCAAACGGTCTTGGATGATCCCCAAACGTTCTTGAGACCGTTTGGGTGATCCCCAAATGGTCTTGAGACCGTTTGGGCCAATCAACCCAAAACAATCAACTCATCACTTGCAAAATCAGCACTTAGCCGATTAGGGATTCATACCACATCTTTGGATCTTCAAACACATATCCATACTTGACCCTAGACCTTCAAACGGTCTTGGGTGATCCCCAAACGGTCTTGAGACCGTTTTCACAAGAAAACCCAAAAAGTCAAATCAATCAAGTTGAAAGTCAGCACTTAATCCAATTAGGGTTTACCTATTTGATAAGCCTTCAACTCATGATTACTTTGGAATTAACCTATCAAATTTGGTGAGTTATTATCAACATAATTATGAACAGTAATATCAAACGTTCAATGCTTGGTCAATGCCCTAAAACGGTTTTGAAACCGTTTGCCCAAAAAGTTCAATTAATCAAGCGGAAGAATCAGCACTTAATCCATTTAGGTTTATCTAATTGATTAGCCTTCAACTCTCGATTCCTTGGGAGTTAACCCATAAAATTTGGTGGGTTATTAACTAACATAATTATGAACAGGAATCTCAAACGGTCAATGCTTGGTCAACGCCCTAAAACGGTTTTGAAACCGTTTTCCAAAAAAGTTCAATTAATCAAGCTGAAAAATCAGCACTTAATCCATTTAGGTTTACCTAATGGATTAGCCTTTAACTCATGATTCCTTCGGAGTTAATCCATCAAATTTGGAGGGTTATTAACCTACATAATTATGAACAGAAATATCAAACGGTCAATGCTTGGTCAACTCAACCAAATGGTCTTGGAGACCGTTTGCTCCAACCGACCTTGTGAAACCGTTTGCCCTTCAAATGGTTTTGCAAACCGTTTGCCCCAAACCGTTTGGCCAAAAAGGGGGGGAGGGCAAGACCGTTTGATAAAGTAACATTGGTAATCACGCCCATATTCTTCTACCTCCAGATCAAGGTATGTTCTTCATGGTTTTTTTTGCAAGAAAGCAGGGAAGGATGGGGGAAAGAAGAACAAACTACTTTTGCAAGAAAGAAAGATGTATAACAAAGTTTAAGGGTTTAGAGTTATAAAACCCGCCTTATAATCTGATCTAGAGCTCCAAGATCCGTAGATTTAATGGTGTCTTGAGCTCCAGGGGTCGTCCAAGGTCCTTTCTTCAAGAATTGGATGGAGAAGATGCCTAGAAGCAAGAGTTGTGTAAGGAATACTAGCAAACCAACCTTGTAATGGAATTTCCTCCATGAATCCGAGCTAGAAGATGACCAAACTTACCTAGATCAACTTGGTCGTCCTCCTCTGCTCCTAACCTCCTCCTTAGTCGGCCCAAAGCAAAAGGATGAGAAGAGGAAATGAAGGGAATGATCCCTTGATTGTGGAAAAAGCTTGCTTATATATTTTTGGGCATATTTCCAAGGCAATGATAAATACTTCTTCTCTTTTACATCTATATCCTCCACGCCCCTCTCCTACTTATTTGCCACGTTAATCCCTTCTTATAACATGCAAACTTATCTCTCAACCTTGGTTTAGAGGAAAAGAAGCCAAACACTTTATTAAGTCATACATATATAAGGGTCATTTTGCATACATCTTGATTATTCAATTACAATGATTATCCTTCTTGTATGGTTACTCAAATGAGGTGCCCCCCTCATTTTCTTTACTCCACTTGATGCTAAAAACCATGAGAGGTACTCTAAAGGATATATTTTACATGTTGCACCCTATGTTTTGGGTAAATTACACTTTACACCAGAACTAGGTTTTAAAGTACAAGGATTGCTCTACAAGCTATATTTTGGTGCCCAAGCTTGGGGAATCCATATCACCACATCATATTCATTCTTATGATGTCTCATCATCATAGGAACATCTTAACATGTGCAATTTGCAAGTTAACTGTGATGTACACCCGCCATCATTTAAGATAACAAGCGTCGTCGCCTGTAACAAAACATTGCGGAAGCGAATCATTTGCAGCGGATTAGAAAAAATCACTAAAAATTAAAACCATTTGCAAAGAGATCCATTCACAGGAAAACTCTTTCATTCAGAACCAAAGGAAAACTTTACATCTTGGTTCATATATACATCTCATGTACTATTACTTCTCGAGGAATACAAACATCAACTACTCTGTCTTAACTGTACACAGGTAGTATAAAACCCTCGAGGCTTAAAGCCAAAATCTCAGATCGAATCTTCAAAACATTACTCCTAGGACCCGAGAGTACAAAGACGACTCATAGGACTATCTATATACAACTTGACAGCTCATATCCCCACCTGGGATTTACTGCTGTCTCTGCTACTGCTGCTGCTGCTCTTCCTCTGTAATAGGTTCTTTGCCTTTTTGTCGGCAGTTACCTAAAAATGTTGATCCCACGGGGGTGAGACAATATGTAAATTGCCCCAGCGAGAGATATAACTCTCCGCTGAAAACATTGTTATTGCAGTTTAATGAAAATAAACTGAATAGTGGAATCATATGTAATCAACAGTAGATAACTCAATATCTATGTAGTTTAGAGCAACATTCCTATGCAAGTATATCAGTTATAACTTGATTAAGCAGCATGTCACTATTCAATAAAGAGTTGAATAATATAGATAACATTTATGCATCTAGAACATGCTAAGAAGGATAACATCAACCGGTGATTCACGTATTTCAAACTTATGCAAATACACTACTCGGCTGATTACGTTTTACAAACATAACTTAAGCTCTGAGGAGATGAGGTATACCGCTCATACTCCAACCGACTACTTTTAGGAGTTGAAATCGATACCATACAAGATCATAGGAAGAGCCGGCTTCCATGACCTCTCACGTCCCGGTCAGTGCGAGACCACATGCAGGACATCTCGTGTCTCTGCTAAAATAGCTTTCCAGGATATACTGGCAACTTCGCTATAGAGTTACAGCCGCAACTGTACTCTCGTCAGCAGTCGGGAGATTTCATGTTTATCTCCGTCGACCCAACATAATTTGGGGGAATAGTGAAACATCCAACCCAACGTCAGGAGACTCGTGATACATCCAACCTGACAACGTGAGTAATTGAGAGGTTTGTTATTAACCTTTCCTCAATTCCCTCACACAGACGTAAGGATATTTTTGCCTATTTACCCCCATATATTCAAGAATATACGAATTCCAGGTGATCCCTTAGGAAAACCTGCTTCACCATCACCTGCTTCTGATGATGATGGATCTATGGTCAGAGCACTACATGAATAGATTTCACTTGATTAATTAAGTACATTATCATATTCTTTTAGCATCAATCAAGTTTTCAAACATAACTTATTAACACAATTCTATAAAGAAACATGTACTTATTTTCAGTAATATACTTCTTAATCTCTGTAAGACATTGGGATCTTAATCCCTCATTTCAATACAATAACCATGTAATCCTGGGTATTCAAACCCTTAGCTCATTACCTGAGCATTGTTACCATTTTCTCAGGTAACTAACACCTTTAGGTCACCTGACCAAGGTAAGTATGATACTTGCTACACAAGCATCCATCATGGCACTTGAGGCCCATTAACTCTCTTGCTACCTCTTACCAGGAAACAAGGTATATTATGGAATACAAGGCCCAATAAACAATTCAATTTAATAACACTTCATAGCTCATACCTGGCTATGCCCATCATCTCATGATACATGCATGGTTAGCACATATGATAGCAGTACATCAATTATCTATCAACACCATGCAAAACAAATGTATCATTATTTCAAGGGTATCACCCTTATTCCTTTACCATGATTAGGGTTTCCTATCACATATCTCATGTATCCTTCATCCAATTATATTAGACTTATAACACATCAAGGTATACGACCATATTAGGTCACTTTCAAATCATCTCTAAGTCAATTATAGAGCACCACAGCCTTGATACATTAAATCACCTCATGAATCATATTCAAGTATGAATTCTATTCTTTCATTAGGGATTTAGAGTTTCACATACCATCTCCCTTCTTTAGAATAGGGATTGCATATAGCATCACCCTTCATTAGGGTTTCATATCACATTGCCCATAACTAGGGTTTACTAATCATTCCCAATTAGGGTTTCTCATAGAATCACCCTCAATTAGAGCTTCACATGGATACACCTTCAATTAGGGTTTCATATAGATACACTTCAACTAGGGTTTCACATGGAAACACCTTCAATTAGGGTTTCATATAGATACACCCTCAACTAGGGTTTCACATGGATACACCCTCAATTAGGGTTTACTATTCATCCTAGTTAGTGATTTCACATGTAGACAACCTCTTATTAGGGTTATACATGGAATCAGCCTCAATTAGGGTCTACATCATGTATTGGATCCATGCATTTGTTATGCATTAATGACTAGTACCATTAAAGGTATCTCACATCTAATCACATTAGGTTTTCAAAAAGGTTTGATCAATTAGACCTTCAATATCATGAGGTATCCAAATAGATTGACCAATGGAACCTTCAATTGCACTAGGTATCCATTTGGATTAGTCAATTGAGTCTTTAATTTCATTGGGTACCCAATTGGATTAACCCATAGTTCCTTCAACTACATTAGGTACTCAATTGGATTAACTAATTGATCCTTCAATTGTATTAGGCATCCAATTGAATTAACCAAATTGAACCACACTCAATTCTAATCAATGGAACTTCAACCAATTGGATCATCAACTCAATCATCATTTGAATCATGGCTCACCCCTCAATTGGGACTTCAATTATGGTCTGATCTCAATGGGATTAGGGTTTATAAACACCAACTAGAGCTTTGAAGTTGATCATAAATCATGCTACTAATTGTGTTTCAATTTATTGCATTGGACCTTCAACCATTGAATTCATGGAACCAATCATCAATTGGACCTATGCTCATACTTCAATTGAGTTTAATAGGTCAACCTTCAACAAATTTGACCCTCAATTGACCATCAATTGGTCTTCAATTAGGGCTTGATTCAATTGAATTAGGGTTTAGAATTGATGATCCTTCAATACTAATCAATGTAAGACTAGTTACTTTGAAACTTTTGAACCATCATCCAAATTGGGTATGACCTGACCCCAAACGGTCTTGAGGTCGTTTGGATGACCTCCAAACGGTCTTGAGACCATTTGCCCATGATATCATCATAATCCAAGTCAATCAATCAAAGTTTTGGATCATTAGATTGATCACCAAATCAGCATTTGATTGCAAATCAACTTGGTACCTTTAGACCATCAAACACCTAACCAACCCTAGACCACCAAACGGTCTTGGGTGACCAACAAACGGTCTTGAGACCGTTTGGATGAGCTCCAAACGGTCTTGAGACCGTTTGGCCCATCCATCCTTTGGATTCTAGTGAAAAATCATCAAGGATTGGTCTATCTAGTTGATCAACAATTCAGCACTTAACTGCAATATGATTGGTACCTTTGGACCTTCAATTGATCAACTATACTTGACCCCAGACCTCCAAACGATCTTTGGGTGACCCCCAAACGGTCTTGAGACCGTTTGGGTGATCCCCAAACGGTCTTGAAACCGTTTGGGCTAATCAACCCAAAATCTCAAATTAACTCATTGGAATTTCAGCACTAATTCCAATTAGGGTTTTCCTAATGGAATAGCCTTCAAGTCACGATTCCTTGGGAGTTAATCCCTTAAATTTGGTGAGTCATTATACCACATTATTAGGAAAAGTAATCCCAAACGGTCAATGCTTGTTCAACACACTCAAATGGTTTTGAAATCGTTTTCCAAACTAGGTCAAATAAATCAGGTTGAAAATCAGCACTTAATTCAATTAGATTTCCCTAATTGATTAGCCTTCAACCTATGATTACTTTCGAGTTAACACCTCCAATGTGGAGGGTTATCATACTACATAATTGTTAACAGGAATCCCAAACGGTCAACGCTTTGTCAACTCACTAAAACGGTTTTGAAACCGTTTTCCCAAACAGGTCAAGTTAATCAGGTTGAAAATCAGCATTTAATTCAATTCGATTTTGCTAATTGATTGGCCTTCAACCTACGATTTATTTGAAGTTAACCCTTAAAATTTGGTGGGTCATTATCCTACATAATTAGGAAAAAAATTATCAAATGGTCAACGCTTGGTCAACCTTATAAAACGGTTTTGAAACCGTTTGCTTCCAAATGGTTTCAAACCGTTTGCCCTTAAACGGTTTTCTGAAACCGCATAGCCAATCAAATTAAAACGATTTGGAGTAGCTATAAAAACCGTTTGGCCTGGTACTTTTCTTTGGATAAGCATATAGGATGATGTCTTCATACCCTTCCTTCGAACAACCAAGAACAGAAACCGTTGTTGATGGAAATTGCAGCAAGAAACAAGAGTGCATCAAATTGAAGAAATCAATCAACAAAGCATAAAGAATTGATGCAATTGCAATGTTTAAGGGTTTAAGTTATAAAACCCGCCTCCAATTGAGCTCCAAAGCTCCAAGATCACGCCATTAATGGTGGATGAAGCTCTTGCAACTCCCCCTAGGCTCGTCCTCAAGCTTTTGATTGTAAAAGTTGGCTAGGGTTGAAGAGGAGATCGAAATAAGAAGGAATCCATAATTTATTTTCGGTTTCCACCATGAAATCATGAAGAACAAGGGTCAAGAAGCTTACCAACAGGTTGGGGCTCGTCCTCCTGTTGCTCCTAAGTCCCATTGAGCTCACCCAAAGCAAATGAAGAAGAAAGGGCCGAAAAAGCCTTTCAATTGATTTGGAAAAGGCACTTTTATAAGGAAATTGATGAGAGAGAAAATGCCTTATAAAAATCCAATTAATCCAAAAATTATGGCCGCCTATCCCCCATCAACTCCATGGATACGAGTCATCTCCCTTTTCCTTTTATTCCCCTTCATTATCCTCAATTTAAAGAAAAGCAAATTAAGCACCTTAATCATATTATATTAATATCCCATATGTGAGTGGAATTACTTTCCTTTATAATAAGGTGAGTGGAGTTTCACCTCCTTGAGATATTTTCATTCCTTATCTTGGAAAAAGAACGTCCATGCTTATTCAAAATCAACCAATAACATTTTGGTTGAAGGCCCTTTAATTAATACATTCATTTTTCCTTAAATTGAATTAGGGTTTCAATTAGGATTAAATCTTGATTATTTTAATATCAAGATTCTCTCTCCTCCAACTTAATTCAAATGAGATACCCCTCTCATTTTATTTTCTCTACCTGATTCCAAGAGACATTAATGACCTTATTGAAGTGGTAATTTTCATATTGAATCCTGGATTTTGGGTGAATTGCACTTTACTCCAAAACTAGGTTTTAATGCACAAGGATTGCTTTACAAGCTTAATCTTGGTGTTCAAGCTTGTGAAACCATAGCACTACATCATATTCATTCTTATGATGTCTCAACATCAGAGGAACATCTTATCATGCAACATTTTCAATTTAACTCCTCAACTTGGGTAATTTGCACTTTAGTCCAAAATAAGCAAACATTGCTTCAACATTGTTCAAACATGACCAAAATTGAAACATAAGTTCCTCATGAGCCCTAATCACTTTTCATAAGATAAGATTAAGCATATAATCATTTTTCTTAATCAAACACCTAGGGTTAAAGCATAACCCAAGTTAGGGATGTTACATTAACCCCTCTAATTGGGTAATTTGCACATAGGTCCCTATTAAACAAAACAATCTTACAACATTGTTCAAAAAGGGCAGAAATGAAAATATAGATTCTTCTAAAGCTTTAATGACATATAAAGGGTTAACCACAAGACTCTAATCATAATTTTAAGCAAAACACCTAGGGTTAGTTCATAACCCAGGTCAGGGGTGTTACAAATACCTTATGTAATGGAGGTCCAAGGTGATTGAATCTCTTGAGAATAGAGATGATGAGTGATTAATTGATCCAATGATGATTAGTAATGATGATCATTGAAGGTACAAAGTTTGAAACCCCAATAGTACCTAAGTGATTAGTTCCAATTAAGGGATGAACCCTAATTACCTATAGGATCAATGACTTGGTACACTATGTCATTCATTGTTGTATGTACTTGATTGAAGGGATGATATGACCTTATCAAGTTGAGATGATGTTAGCATGAATTCATAACATGAATATAATTCATGTGGTGATTAAGGGTATGATCCTTAAGTAGAGAGATCATGAAACCCTAATCATGAATATATACCCTAATTGACAGGGTTATTGAATTCTAACCCTAATTGAGGGCAATTCTAAATGTAACCCTAATCCAGGTTGAGGATATAACCCTAATATAGGGTAGTGATGTGTGAAACTCCAATTTAGGGAAATGAGATGTAAAACCCTAATTGGGATGAATAGTGAATCTCTAATTATGAATAAATGAATGAAATCCTAATGGAGATGTATTGTAGACCCAAATTGTGGGTGACTATAGTGGAAATCGTAATTAGGGATGATTCCATGTGAAACCCTAGTTGAGGGTGATTCCATGTGAAACCCTAGTTGAGGGTGAATCCATGTGAAACCCTAGTTGAAGGTGATTCTATGAGAAACCCCGATTAAGAACTAACATCACATAATGTTCTGATGTTATGTTGTGATGAGAGGCCATAAGAAGGGTGAAGGAATATGAGACTCTAATGTAAGTCATTATACATAAAGCCCTAATCCTGGGCAATATGACAATGGTTCATAATTATAATTTTTAAATAAGGATGCAAGAAAATCCTAATGATGATATAAAAGAATTGACCTTATAAAGGTGAAACATTTCATGTGGTTGATTATAAGAAACCTTATTGTAAGCAATGTCTTTAGCATTAGATAAGTCCATATCATTAAAGATAATTGGACAATTCTAATGTGTGGCATATGCATTATATGCTAAAGGTGAGAGTTTAGTGATGGAATGTATTAAGAGGGAAATACCTTAATACAAGATAAGTTGGTTAACTTAAGAGAATTTGATATGATGAGAAAGCGATACATCAAGATATGATAGTTATCACATTCAGTACTTCAGGGTTTATATACCTTGATTCACTCCAAATCCAATATAATTGGGTAAGAAACATATGAAGTGTGATATGCAACTATTACAATGAAATGTAATGAATTGTTGCCTTTGATGAGTGTTAATTAATGTAACTTGAGAATGGGGTTAAGCCCAAATGATGTGTATGATATAATCATACCATGATGAGGATGAGAAATGAACGCATACCTTGAATTGATGATCATTAATGCTATATGATGAAAGTAATGTTCTTGAATAATCAAATATGATACCTTTGAATGCCCCAAAGGTATGGATTAATGAATTAAGGGTTGGATAGATTATATAATCATGAAACCCTAATTAATTAGAAAAGGGGAACCCTAACCCTGACTTGGGTAAAGGGAATGATAAGCCCTGTTTGATAGTAAACCCTAATTCCTGGAAAAGGAATAATGGTGTTACTATTGTATCACATGATGTGATGAATATCTTGTATGTCTGTTATCATGCCTAACAACCATGCAGGTATGATGAGATAATGAACATAGCTAGATTTGAGATATGACATTTATATTATAAATGTTGATTGGCATTATGAGCCTTAATGTTGTTGATTGCTTAGTAAAAGTAACAATGTGTAAGGATTCTATGAGTCATATGAGAAAGTTCTTGCCTAGAAATAGGTGACAAGATATTTCATGGCCTTGTGAGCCAGGTGTGATGCTTTTGTAACAAGTATCATGAATGCCTTGGTCAGATGACCTGAAGGTGATAGTTACCTGAAAAAGGTATAATAATGCTCAATGATGAGTTAAGGGTTTAAATACCCAAAACCAAATGATTATGGTGATGAGAATGTGAAGGGATGATAATTCCCAGTTTTGAAATGAGGGACTGAGTTCCCAAGGTCTTTGAAAGACTGATAAATATGTGACAAAAGTAGTACATGTCTCTTTATAACATTGTTGTAATAAGTTATGTTTGAGAACTTGACTTGTAACATTCCTGACCTGGGTTATGAATTTACCCTAGATGTTTTTCTTAATAAGGTTGAGTAGATTCTTAATCTTATCTTGAGAATAGAAATTAGAGCTCATGAGAAACTTATGTTTCAATTTTGGTCCTGTTTGAACAATGTTGAAGCAATGTTTGCTTATTTTGGACTAAAGTGCAAATTACCCAAGTTGAGGGGTTAAATTGCAAATGTTGCATGATAATATGTTCCTCTGATGTTTAGAAATCATAATAATGAATATAATGTAGTGGTATGGTTCTCACAAGCTTGGGCACCAAGATTCAGCTTGTAAAGCAATGTTTATGCATTAAAACCCAGTTTTGGTGTAATGTGTAATTTACCCAAAACCTAGGGTTCAATATGTAAATTACCACTTCAATAAGGTCCTTAATGTTTCTTGGCATCATGTAGAGAAAAGAAAATGAGAGGGGCATCTCATTTGAATTAAGTTGGAGGAGAGAGAATCTTGATATTAAAATAATCAATATTATACTTAAGTGAAACCCTAATTCAATTTAGGGAAAAAATGAATGTATTAATTAAAGGGCCTTCAACCAAAATGTTATTGGTTGATTTTAAATAAGGATGGAAGTTCTTTTGACAAGATAAGGAACGAAAATATCTAAAGGAGGTGAAACTCCACTCACCTTATTATAAAGGAAAGTAATTCCCACTCACATATGGGATATTAATATAATAAGCATTAAGATGCTTAATTTGTTTTTATTTAAATCATGGATAATTGAGAGTAATATGAGGAAATGAAGATATACTCGTATCCAAGGAGTTGAGGGGGGAGAGGCGGCATCATTTTTGGGATTAAATGCATTTTAATAAGGCATTTTCTCTCTCATCAATTTCCTTATAAAAGTGCCCTTTCCAAGCCAAAACAAAGGCTTTTTCAGATTTCTTTCTTTCCCCTTGCTTGAAAAACCAACCAAGGAGCTAGGGAGGAGCAGGAGGACGACCCCCAACCTGTTGGTAAGGTTCTTGATCCATTTCACCTTGATTCCATGGTGGAAATCGAAAATAAATTATGGATTTCTTCCTATTTTGATCTCCTCTTCAATTCTAACCATTCCTTTTCACTCAAACCTTGAGGACGAGCCTTGGAATGGTGAAAGAAGTTGCATACACCATTGTTGCCGTGGACATGGAGCTTTGGAGCTCAATTCGAGGCAGGTTTTATAACTTGAACCCTTTTTCATTATTATTCAACCATTAATCTTGTAATTTCAATGATTCCTTCATTATCTTGATTAATTGCTGGTTGAAATTGATTAATTCATGAAATAAGAAGTTGTTAGAACTTCAGGGACGAAGCTTGATGATGATGACATCATCATAAGCACACACCTCCCCAAATATCTTGGGCAAACGGTTTGGAAGTTGGGACCAAACAGTTTCACCAAACCGTTTGGTGACCAAACGGTTTGCAAACCGTTTGGGAGCAAACGGTTTCAAAACCGTTTGAGTGAGTTAACCAAGTGTTTAACGTTTGCTATTACTGTTACTAATTATGTTGGTTAATGACCCACCAAATATTAGGGATTAACTCTAAAGGAATCGTGAGTTGAAGGCTAATCAATTAGGTAAACCTAATTGGATTAAGTGCTGATTTCCAACCTAATTAACTTGACCTTTTTGGGAAAACGGTTTCAAAACCATTTGAGGGAGTTGACCAAGGGTTTACCGTTTGAGATTCCTGAATATAATTAAGTTGGTTAATAACTTACCAAATTTTAGGGGTTAATTACCAAGGAATCGTGAGTTGAAGTCTAATCAATTAGGGAAACCTAATTGGATTAAGTGCTGATTTTTCAGCTTGATTAATTCGACCTTTTGGGAAAACGGTTTCAAAACCGTTTGATAGCATTGACCAAGGGTTTACCGTTTGCGATTCCTGATCCTAATTATGTTGGTTAATGACTCACCAAATTTGAGGGGTTAATTTACAAGGAATCGTGAGTTGAAGGCTAATCAATTAGGCAAACCCTAACTGGAATTAGTGCTGAAATTCCAATGAGTTGATTTGAGATTTTGGGTTGATTAGCCCAAACGGTTTCAAAACCGTTTTGGGATCACTCAAACGGTCTCAAGACCGTTTTGGTGTCACCCAAGACCGTTTGGATTTCTAGGGTCAAGTATGGATATGTGTTTAAAGATCCAAAGAGGTGGTATGAACCCCAATCGGCTAAGTGTTGATTTGGCAAGTGATTGAGATGATGTTTTGGGTTGATTGGCCCAAACGGTTTCAAAACCATTTGGGGATCACCCAAACGGTCTCAAGACCATTTGGGGGTCACCCAAGACCGTTTGGAGGTCTGGGGTTAAGTATAGTTGACCAATTGAAGGTCCAAAGTTACCAAATCATATTGTAATTAAGTGATGATTTGTTGATCAACTCAATAGACTAAACCTTGATGGAATCTCACTAGAATCCAAGGTTTGGATGAGCCAAACGGTCTCAAGACTGTTTGGGACTCATCCAAACGGTCTCAAGACCGTTTGGGGGTCATCCAAGACCGTTTGGAGGTCTAGGGTTGAGTATGACTAAGCAATTGTAGATCCAATGTCACTAAGTTGAAGTGTAATCAATTGCTGATTTGGTGATTAATCCAATGATCCAAACCTTAATTGGTTGACTTGGATTTTGATTATATGATGGGAAAACGGTCTCAAGACCATTTGGAGGGAATCCAAACGACCTCAAGACCGTTTGGGGTCAGGTCATGCCCAATTTGGATGAAGGCTCAATGGTTTCAAAATATCCAATCTTGCATTGATTAGTGTTGATGGATCATCGTTTCCAAACCCTAATTCAATTGAATCAGACCCTAATTTATGACCAATTGAGGGTCAATTGAGGGTCAAATCAGTTGAAGGTTGACCTACTAAACTCAATTGAAGTATGAGTATAGGTCCAATTGATGATTGGTTCCATGAATTCAATGATTGAAGGAATCAACATTGGAAACCCTAATTCAATTGGATACCTTATGTAATGGAGGTCCAATGTGATTTAACCTTTGAGAATTAATATGATAAATGTTCTATTGATCCAATGATGATTAGTAATCATAATCAATGAAGGTACAAAAGTTGAAACCATAATAGTACCTAAGTGATTAGTGTAACATCCCTGACCTGGGTTATGCTTTAACCCTAGGTGTTTTGATTAAGAAAGTTGATTATATGCTTGTACTTATCATGTGAAAGGTAATTAAGTCTCTTGAGGAACTTATATTTCAAATTTTTTTTTGAATAATGTTGAAACATTGTTTTGTTAATTTTGGACTAAAGTGCAAATTACCCAAGTTGAGGGGTTAAATTGCAAATTGTGCATGATAATAAGTTCCTCATGTGTTGAAGCATCATGAGAATGAAGATGATGTAGAGGTATGGCTTGTGATAGCCTGAACACCAAGAAAGAACTGATAAAGCAATGTTTGTGCATTAAAAACCTAGTTTCGGTGTAAAGTGCAATTTACCCAAAACCTAGGATTCAATATGCAAATTACCACTTCTATAAGGTCCTTAATGTTCCTTGGAATCATGTAGAGCAAAGAAAATGAGAAGGGAATCTCATTTGAATTAATTTGTAGGAGAGAGAATCATGATATTAAAATAATCAAGATTTAATCATAAGTGAAACCCTAATTCAATTTAGGGCAAAAATGAATGTATTAATTAAAGGTCCTTCAACCAAAATGTTATTGGATGATTTTGAATAAGGATGGATGTTCGTTTTCCAAGATAAGGAACGAAAATATCTTAAGTAGGTGAAATTCCACTCACCTTATTATAAGAAAAAGAATTTCCACTCAAAAAGATATATTAATATTATAATGCATTAAGGTGCTTATTTTCTTTTCCCTTAATCCATGGATAATGAAAGGGAATTCGGTGGCTTTGAGTTTCCTTTGTATGAAAGCAAACCAAGGGGGAAGAGGTGGTACTATTTTTGGGATTAATTGGATTTTAATAAGGCACTTTCTCTATCATCAATTTCTTTATAAAAGTGCCATTTACAAGCCCAAACCAAGGCCTTTCTCGGATTTTCTTATTCCCCTTGCTTGCAAAACCGACCAAGGAGCTAGGGAGGAGCAGGGAGCACGTCCCCAACCTGTTGGTAAGCCCTTGACCTTTGTTCTCATTGATTCCATGGTGTAAATCGAAAATAAATTATGGATAGTGCAAGACATGTACTTTGAAATAGAATGTAAATGTTATACTTTGGTTCTTGAAGAAAACGATTTCCTATGTGTGGATCTCTTTGCAAAAAGTTTTAATATTTAGTGATTTTTGGTGATCCGTTGTTAGTGATTGCTTCCTCTTAGGTAATAACGTTTGTCCAATCGACGTTGTCACAATTGTGGTATCAGAGCTCTAGGTTCGCTGAGTCTACAGAGACATAGGACTAAGGTATCGAGTCTGTTCTAAGTGTATCTTATAGTGTCTTCTGCTTATGCAGAAGAAGATTTATAACTTAAAGATGTCTGAAATACATGAAGAATACGTTGTTGAGAGCAATGTTGCTGCACCAGAGGGAGGTGCAAGGGATCATGCAAGGGAGGAACCAGTGCCTGAAAATCCTCATGCTGATGAAATCATGAGAGGAAACCCAGATGTTCATAATATTTTTGGGGAACTCATGACTACAATGAGGTATATAGCAGACAGGATGCCAGCATCGGCACCTAGGGAACCAGTTCCCAATGAGGGATATGGATCTGGTAAGACCTTTGAACGACTACGTCGTGTAGGAGCCATAGAATATGCTGGAACATTTGACCCAGCAGATGCTGATCTCTGGCTCACTGAATTAGAAAAAACCTTTAAGATTCTTTGTATCCCATAGGCTGACAAAGTTAATCATGCGGTGTACCTTTTGAAAGGTAGTGCTGGACACTGGTGGGCTATAGAAGAAATAAAAAAGGAATGATGAAGAGGTTGGATGGGAGGAATTCCATCCAGAATTCGTCAATAAGTATTTTCCAAATACTTATTTAGATGAAAAGATCTCACAGTTTGAGAAAATACGATAGGGAGCCATGTCATTAAGTGAATATGAGGTTAAGTTCATGGAACTTTTATGATTTTGCCCCCAGATGGCTACTACTGAGGAGGAAAAGATTCGATGTTTTGAGAAAGGATTGAATGCTGAGATGTCCATCCCAGCATCTCCCCTAGAAATAAGGGAGAGGTTTGCCACATTTGTAGAGTCTATACGAAGGATAGAGAGATCTACGATAAAGAAACATGAGACAAACCTCAAAAGAAAGTCTACACAGTCACCGGGACCAATGAGTAGTGGAAGCAAACAACCAAAATATTCACCAGTCCAACCACAATATAGTACACCTGTGCAGAGGTCATCAAGTTGGGGTCGAGCTTGTCATAAATGTGGACAGCTAGGGCATTTTAGACAACAATGTCCAAGGAGAAACAGTGAGATGACCCAACAATCAAGGCATAATCTGCAAAACCCACAAGGATCTCAGTCCAGTGGGGTAGATGGTGGTGGACGAAGACAAGTGTCACAGTTTGGTCCATCTACTTCTGGTAGTAGAGGACAAAGGCAATAATAAATAACAACTAAGTTTATGTTTTGGGACATATAAGATGCTTGTTATCTTGTTAAAGGTAGACTTGTTAAGATAGAACTTTCTATTTTGAGCTACCTTCTGTTTTCTACTATAAGAAAAATAGTTGTTGTTCAGATCATCTGTATAATCCTTTAAGGATATGAGGAAGAGATAAGAAGGATGAAAACTTATGTTCAGTTTAATATTCTCTTATATGTTGAAAATTTCTCTTTTCATGCAGAAAAGGGAAAAGATGTAAAAACTAAGATACCTAGTAATGAAAATTAAAGGGATGTTAAGAATATGAAACATAATATAAAACAAATACATACTACCTAATTTTAGTTCTTGAATACCCTGGCCAGGTATTCATTTATTGAAGGCAATGCAAGTATGACATATCTAGATTGTTATCTTTTTGACTACCCTGATCAAGTAGTCATTATGAAACAATCTCCAGAGTTTAAAGAAGAAGGAGATGTGGCATGGATGTTTCTACCACATTCTAATGGATATATGAAGGAATTTGATTTACTCATAAATCAACTTATAAAGGAAAATGAAGATGTAATGTATTACCAACACATGTGTAAATACTAAGGGAAGGAATTCTGGTATCTGAGAAATATCAGATGGTTTAGGTTGACTACCTGGAGTGGTCAACTATGAAATCAGTCTAATTATATAAAAATATATGAACATCATATGTTAGGGGTTTATGCTTTGCATAAACATAATATTAATAAAGAATGTATGATGTATCCATAACAATGAGGTATTATGAAGAGACATGTTGATATGGTGAATCAATGATATCTGTTTCCTTTATCTGGGATTTTGGGGACGAAATCCTTGTTAGGGGTTTATAATTTGTAACATCCCTGACCTAGGTTATGCTTTAACCCTAGGTGTGTTGATTAAGAAAGTTGATTATATGCTTGTACTTATCTTGTGAAAGGTAATTAAGGCTCTTGAGGAACTTATATTTCAATTTCAGTTTTTTTTAATAATGTTGAAACATTGTTTTGTTAATTTTGGACTAAAGTGAAAATTACCCAAGTTGAGGGGTTAAATTGCAAATTGTGCATGATAATAAGTTCCTCATGTATTGAAGAATCATGAGAATGAAGATGATGCAGAGGTATGGCTTGTGATAGCCTGAATACCAAGAAAGAACTGATAAAGCAATGTTTGTTCATTAAAAACCTAGTTTTGGTGTAAAGTGCAATTTACCCAAAACCTAGGGTTCAATATGCAAATTACCACTTCTATAAGGTCCTTAATGTTCCTTGGCATCATTTAGAGCAAAGAAAATGAGAAGGGCATCTCATTTGAATTAATTTGGAGGAGAGAGAATCTTGATATTAAAATAATCAAGATTTAATCATAAGTGAAACCCTAATTCAATTTAGGGCAAAAATGAATGTATTAATTAAAGGGCCTTCAACCAAAATGTTATTGATTGATTTTGAATAAGGATGGACGTTCTTTTTCCAAGATAAGGAACGAAAATATCTTAAGTAGGTGAAATTCCACTCACCTTATTATAAGAAAAAGAATTTCCACTCAAAAAGATATATTAATATTATAATGGATTAAGGTGCTTATTTTCTTTTCCCTTAATCCAGGGATAATGTAAGGGAATTCGGTGGCTGTGAGTTTCCTTTTTATGAAATCCAACCAAGGGGGAAGAGGTGGTACTATTTTTGGGATTAATTGGATTTTAATAAGGCACTTTCTCTATCATCAATTTCTTTATAAAAGTGCCATTTACAAGCCCAAACCAAGGCCTTTCTCGGATTTTCTTATTCCCCTTGCTTGCAAAACCGACCAAGGAGCTAGGGAGGAGCAGGGAGCACGTCCCCAACCTGTTGGTAAGCCCTTGACCTTTGTTCTCATTGATTCCATGGTGTAAATCGAAAATAAATTATGGATTCCTTCTTATTTCGATCTCCTCTTCAACCCTAGCCAACTTTTTCATCCAAAAGCTTGAGGACGAGCCTAGGGGGAGTTTCAAGAGCTTCATACACCATTTTTTCCGTGGTATTGGAGCTTTGTATCTCAATTGGAGGCGGGTTTTATAACTTGAAACCCTAACTTAGTTATTGTATTGAATTCTCCATCAAATAATCATCATTTCTACATTTCCGAAATTAACTTTGGTTGATTGATGCAATTTCCACGGAAACCATAGGCAATTTCGTGAGTTTGGAGCTTGATGATGATGACATCATAATAAGCACACACCTCCCCAAATATCTTGGGCAAACGGTTTCAAAGTTTGGTTGAACCAAACGGTTTCACCAAACCGTTTGGTGACCAAACAGTTTGCAAATCGTTTGGGAGCAAACGGTTTCAAAACCGTTTGAGATAGTTGAATAAGCGTTGACCATTGGGATTCCTTTTCATAATTATATAGGCTGATAACCCTCAAAATTTGAGGGGTTAACTCCAAAGGAATCATAGGTTGAAGAATAATCAATTAGGGAAATCTAATTGAATTAAGTGCTGATTTTCAACCTGATTTATTTGACCTAGTTTAGCAAACGGTTTCAAAAACATTTGAGTCAGTTGACCAAGCGTTGACAGTTTGGGATTCCTGTTCCTAATGATTTTGGTTAATGACCCTCCAACTTTGAGGGATTAAATTCAAAGGAATCGTGAGTTGAAGGCTAATCAATTAGGGAAGCCTAATTGGATTAAGTGCTGATTTTCAACCTGATTAACTTGACCTTTTTGGGAAAATGGTTTCAAAACCGTTTGAGTGCGTTTACCAAGGGTTAACCGTTTGAGATTACTGTTCCTAATTATGTTGGTTAATGACTCACCAAATTTTATGGATTAGGTCCAAAGTAATTGTGAGTTGAAGGCTATTCAATTGGGAAAACCCTAATTGAAAACAGTGCTGAAATTCCAATGAGTTATTTTGAAATTTTGGGTTAAATGACCCAAACGGTTTCAAAACCGTTTGGGATTAGCCAAACGGTCTCAAGACCATTTGGGGATCACCCAAGACCATTTGGAGGTCTGGGGTCAAGTATAGTTGACCAATTGAAGGTCCAAAGGTACCAAATCATATTGCAACTAAGTGTTGATTTGTTGATCAACTCAATAAACCAATCCTTGATGATTTTTCACAAGAATCCAAAGGTTGGATGCACCAAACGGTCTCAAGACCGTTTGGGACTCATCCAAATGGTCTCAAGACCATTTGGGGGTCACCCAAGACCGTTTGGAGGTCTACGGTTGAGTATGGTTAAGCAATTGAAGATCCAATGTCACTAAGCTGAAGTGCAATCAATTGCTGATTTGGTGATCAATCCAATGATCCAAACCTTAATTGGTTGACTTGGATATTGATAATATGATTGGAAAACGGTCTCAAGACCGTTTGGAGGTCATACAAACGACCTCAATACCGTTTGGGGTCAGGTCATACCCAATTTGGATGATGGTTCAATGGTTTCACAACAACTAGTCTTACATTGATTAGTGTTGATGGATCATTGATTCCAAACCCTAATTCAATTGAATCAAACCCTAATTGATGATCAATTGAGGGTCAATTGAGGGTCAAATAAGTTTAAGGTTTACCTATTAAACTTAATTGAAGTATGAGGGTGGGACCAAATTGATGATTAATTCCATGAATCCAATGATTGAAGGAATCAACATTGGAAACCCTAATTCAATTGGATGTTTAATGTAATGGAGGTCCAATGTGATTGAATCTCTTGAGAATTAAGATAATGAATGATCCATTGATCCAATGATGATTAGTAATGATAATCAATGAAGGTACAAAGGTTGAAACCCTAATAGTACCTAAGTGATTAGTGTCAATTAAGGGATGAATCCCTAATTACTTATAGGACCAATGACTTGGTACACTATGTTAATCATAGTTGTATGCATTTGATTGAAGGGTTGATGTGACCTAATCAAGTTGAAAGGATCAAAGAATAGAATTCATATATATAAATATGATTCATGTGGTGATCCTATGTAGCACGACCGTTCCAGGAAGCACGGCCGTGGCGACTTTACTCAGCACGACCGTGCAAGGTAGCGCGGCCGTGGTAGCTTTACTTTGCACGACCGTGCAAGGTAGAACGGCTGTGGTGGCTTCCCCTCGCATGGCCGTTCCTGGCTGCACGGCCATGGTATTCTATGATTGACTTGGAACTGAATTGCAAGTGACCTAACATGGCTATTTTGTTAGTTCCTAACTTAAGGATGAGTCCATAACATTAAAGATAGTTGGACCATTCTTATGTGTAACCTATGCACTTCATGGAACAGTGATAGGTTAGTGGATGGAAGGATTAAGATGGGAAATACCTTAATCCAAGATAAGCTGATAACTTTAGAAAGTTGGAAGTAATGTGGAAAGTAATACATCAAGATATGAAAGACTTCACAATTAGCATGTCAAAGTTGATATACTTTGATAATTATGAAATCCTAATATGAGATGGGGAAAAACCCTAACCCTAAATTGGGTAATGGGACGTGAGAAACCCTAATGTGATGTAAACAGTAAGTCCTAACCCTATGGAGAGTAAAGAGGTGTTACTATTATAGTACATGAGATGAAATCATTTTGTTGCCTAGTGATAGGTGACAATATGTTGAATGGCACTGTGAGCCATATGATAAGAGGCACCAAGATGATTAATGATGGGTTAAAGGAATGTATATTCCATGATTTGAGAAATCAAGGTTGGTTATGGACCAATGCCTGGCGGTGTAAACATGATTGGCTAACTCACAATACCTGGAATAATAACACATGATTGGCTAACTCCCAATACCTGGAATGCACAGGATTGGTCATAACCCAATACTTGGAATAATATCACAGGATTGACATAGTTCAATACCTGGAATCCACAGGATTGGCTAACTCCCAATACCTGGAATAATAACGCAGGATTGGCTAACTCCCAATACCTGGAATGCACAAGATTGGTCATAACCCAATACCTGGAATAATATCACAGGATTGACAAAGTTCAATACCTGGAATGCATAGGATTGGCTAAAACTCAATACCTAGAATAATAACACAGGATTGGCTAACTCCCAATACCTGGAATGCACATGATTGGTCATAACCCAATACCTGGAATAATATCACAGGATTGACAAAGTTCAATACCTGGAATGCACAAGATTGGCTAACTCCCAATACCTGGAATAATAACACATGATTGGCTAACTCCCAATACCTGGAATGCACAGGATTGGTCATAACCCAATACCTGGAATAATATCACAGGATTGACAAAGTTCAATACCTGGAATGCACAGGATTGGCTAACTCCCAATATATGGAATGCACAGGATTGACTAAATCCCAATGCCTGGAATTGTTGCACAGGATTGACATAGATCAATACCTGAAATAGTTGTACGGGATTGGCATAGACCAATACATGGAATGGATACACGGGAATTGACATAGTTCAATGCCTGGAATGGTTACACATGATTGGCGTAGTACAATACCTAAGTAAGGCATGATGATGTATAATCACATGTTTGGCAGTATTTGTTTAGCATATTGGCTAAGGCCAACAAGTTGAGACAAGAATGTCTCATGGGTGACATATCAAGTTTATGAGTGTCACAAGAAAAGTGGTAACAATGCTCAGGTGATGAGCTAAGGGTTTAAATACCCAGAATCACATGGTTAGGGTATTGAAATTGTGAAAGAATGAGAATTCCCAGTGGTAAATTGAGGGATTAAGATCCCAACACTTTATGAAAAGAGTATGGCTACGGGCCATGACTCCACAATGATAATGCCAGGCTTTAGATATATGATCTAAGCCTGAAGAGAGTTAATGCAGTGGTAATGATTCTGTATTTTGAATCAATGTTATACATGTTCTTCATATTCATTAAAGGATAAGTGACATATTGCTCTATCATAAATAGTTGCAATGCTTTCAAAGTTGAGAATGCTTTAAACTGCTTATCCTCTACTCAGTTCCATATCTTTAAACTGCAATAATAATGTTTTGGCGGAGAGTTATATCTCCCGCTGGGACAATTTACAATTGTCTCACCCCCGTGGGATCCAACGTTTTTAGGTGGACAAGCAAGGAGGAAAGTGAGAATATCTTGCAGAGGAAGAACATCATAAACAGTAGGGACAACAGTGACAGCTCAGGTTGAGTGTATTGTCTGTCGTGTCATGTATATATAAGTCCTATGTGTCATCTCTGTACTCTCAGGTCCTCGGAGTTTATAGTTAGTGTTTTAACGAATCGATCTGAGATTTTTGACATGATGCCTCAAAGTTATATGTTTTGCATATATTATGTCTTGAGATAGCTGATGTTGTAATCTCGTGAAGAGATAGTGCAAGACATGTACTTTGAAACAGAATGTAAATGTTATACTTTGGTTCTTGAAGAAAAAGATTTCCTATGTGTGGATCTCTTTGCAAAAAGTTTTAATTTTTAGTGATTTTTGGTAATCCAATGTTAGTGGTTGCTTCCTCTTAGGTAATAACGTTTGTCCAATCGACGTTGTCACAATTAGTGTCAATTAAGGGATGAATCCCTAATTGCTTATAGGATCAATAACTTGATACACTATGTTAATCATAGTTGTATGAACTTGATTGAAGGGTTGATGTGACCTAATCAAGTTGAAAGGATGAAAGAATAGAATTCATATATGAATATGATTCATGTGGTGATCTTCTATAGCACGACCGTGGTGGCTTCACTTTGCACGACCGTGCAAGGTAGCACGGCTGTGGTGACTAATTTTTGCACGGCCGTTCTTGGTTTCACGGCCGTGGTGCTCTATGCTTAACTTTTAGTTGATTTGAAAGGGACCTAATATGGTATTTTTGTTAATTCCTAACTTATGGATGAATCATAGTATTGGCAATGGCTGTATATTCTAAGTGAGTGACTAATGATCACTACCTTACAGGATAAATGTGATGAACTGGTACATACAGTATTAGGATGGGTAATACCCTAATACAAGCTAAGTGTATGAAACTCAAGTAAGATAAAGGTGTTGAGGGAAGTGATACATCAAGATATGATAAATATCACATCCAACACCCCAATACTGGTATACCTTGATGTGTTATAAGTCCAATATAATTGGATGAATAACACATGAGATGTGTCATGTCAATGGTTACATTGAGATGAAATGTATCCTGTTGAATGTTGTGACGACAACCACCATCATTTAAGATAACAAGTGTCGTCAGCAATAATAAAATATGCGGAAGCGATCGTTAGCAGCGGAATTACTAAAAATCACTAAAAATTAAAACCATTTATCAAAAGATCCATACACAGGAAAACTCTTCCATTTAGAACCAAAGTAAAAAATTACATCCTAGTTCATATATATATACATATCATGCCTCATTACACAAAATATCAGATTTAAGAATCAAAACACTATCTCCTAGGACCCAAGAGTACAAAGACGGCACATAGGACTATCTACACAAAACTAGACAACCAATGTCTCCACCTGTTGGATCACTGCTGTCCCTGTGACTGCTGCTGCTGTTGCTCACCCACTGAAAGGTTTCTTCCTCTTCTTCAGCGATTACCTAAAAATTTAATCCCACGGGGGTGAGACAATTATAAAAATTGCCCCAGCAAGAGATATAACTCTCCGCCAGAAACATTGTTATTGCTGATAATAGAATAACATTGAGCAGTAGAATTATATTTACTCAACAGCAGGTAAATCATTGAATAAGATATGCAGAGAAGTATTCTCTATGCAATCATTTCAATTATAACTTGATTAAGCAACAAGTCATTCATTTAATAAGGAATATGAAGAACATGTATATCATTTATCCAACTATGATATAATAGTCCATGTATCATCAACCATTGATTCTCACAATTCAATCCTAAGCAAATATCATTTATCCAACGACTGATTACGTTTTACAATCATACTTATGCTCTGAGGAGATGAGGTATACCGCTCATACTCCAACCGACCACGGTTACGTAAAGCATCAGTACCACACATAGGCCAATGGAAAAGCCAGATTCCCATGACCTCAACTTTCTCGGTCAGTACGAGATAACATGCAGGACATCTTGTGTCTCTACTAGATAGCTTTCCAGGGTATACTGGAAACATCGCTATTAGAGTTATAGCCCGTAGCATATACTCTCTTCAGGATATGGCCCGTAGCCAATGCCTGGCATTATTTGTGGAGTCATGGCCCGTAGCCATGCTCTTATTGGGGTATGGTCCGTAACTAATCCTGTTCATAGGACATAGCCCGTAGCCATGCCTATGGGGCATACAGATATAATTGCCCAATTACCCCCACATATTCAAAAATATGTGTTCTGTGTAAACTCGTTTCACCATTCAACTAATTCTGACGTTGATGGATCTGTGGTCAGGGCAACTACATTATATGGTATTAGTTGATTAATTAAGTACATTGTCATATTCTTTTAGCATCAGCCAAGTTTCCAAACATAACTTAATAAGACAAATGCTATAAAGAAAACATGTACTATTTCCATTAATCACTTCTCAATCTTTATAAGACATTGGGAGCTCAGTCCCTCATTTCAACACTGGGAATTCTCATCCCTTCACAATTTCAAAACCATAACCATGTGATCCTGGGTATTCAAACTCTTAGCTCATCACCTGAGCATTGTTACCACTTTGTTAGGTAACTAACACCTTTAGGTCATCTGACCAAGATAAGTATGATACTTGCTACACAAGCATCCATCATAGCACTTGAGGCTCATTAACTCTCTTGCTACCACTTACCAAGCAACAAGGTATATTATGGCACAAAAGGCCCAATAAACAAATTCAAATTAATAACACATCATAGCTCATACCTGGCTATGCCCATCATATCATGATACCTGCATGGTTAGCACATATGATAGCAGTACATCAATTATCTAGCAACACCATGCAGAAACAAATGTATCATTAATTTAAGGTATCACCCTTATTCCTTTACCAGCATTAGGGTTTCCATCACATATCATTACCCTTCATTAGAGTTAGGGTTTTCCACTATTAACCATTTAGGTTTTCAAGATTGTCTTATCAATAATCAAACTCTAATTCATTGCTCCACACATCTAGGAGCCAACATTTATACCATAAGTATTCAATCATACTTATTTATTCTCATCATTTACCATTAAATGATCATCAACACAAGGTATGAGTTTTTCTCTCATCCTTAAGTTGGGAATCAACAAAACGACCATGATAGGTCACTTTCAAATCATCTCTATGTCAAGCATAGAGCACCACGGCCGTGCAAAGGAAGTCACCATGGCCGTGCTACCTTGCACGGTCGTGCAAAGTGAATCCACCACGGCCGTGCTACCTTACACGGTCGTGCTACAGAAGATCATCACATGAATCATATTCATGTATGAATTTTATTCTTTTATCCTTTCAACTTGATTAGGTCACATCAACCCTTCAATCAAGTTCATACAATTATGATTGGCATAGTGTATCAAGTTATTGATCCTATAAGCAATTAGGGATTTACCCCTTAATTGGCACTAATCACTTAGGTACTATTAGGGTTTCAACCTTTGTACCTTCATTTATTATCATTACTAATCATCATTGGATCAATAGAACATTCATCATCTTAATTATCAAGAGATTCAATCACATTGAACCTTCATTACATAAGGTATCCAATTGAATTAGGGTTTCCAATGTTGATTCCTTCAATCATTGAATTCATGGAACCAATCATCATTTGGACCTATCCTCATAATTTAATTGAGTTAAATAGGTCAACCTTAAACTGATTTGACCCTCAATTTATCCTCAATTGGTATTCAATTTGGGTTTGATTCAATTTAATTAGGGTTTGGAATCGATGATCCAACAACACTAATCAATGCAAGATTGGTTACCTTGAAACTATTGAACCATCATCCAAATTGAGCATGACCTGACCTCAAACGGTCTTGAGGTCGTTTGAATGACCTCCCAACGGTCTTGAGACCATTTTCCCATCATATAATCAAAATCCAAGTCAACCAATTAAGGTTTGGATCATTGGATTGATCACCAAATCAGCAATTGAATACACTTTAACTTAGTAACATTGGATCATCAATTGCTTAACCATACTCACCCCTGGACCTCCAAACGGTCTTGGGTGACCTCCAAACGGTCTTGAGACCGTTTGGATGAGCTCCAAACGGTCTTGAGACCGTTTGGCTCATCCAAGCCTTGGATTCTAGTGAAATTTCACCAAGGTTTGGTCTATTGAGTTGATCAACAAATCAGTAATTGATTGCTTTGTAACTTGGTAACTTTGGGCCTTCAAATAGGCAACCATACTTAACCCCAGACCTCCATACGGTCTTGGGTGATACCCAAACGGTTTTGAAACCGTTTGGGTGATCCCCAAATGGTTTTGAAACCGTTTGGGCCAATCAACCCAAGACATCAACTCAATCACTTGCAAAATCAGCACTTAGCCGATTAGGGTTCATACCAAATCTTTTGATCTTCAAACACATATCCATACTTGATCCTAGACCTCCAAACGGTATTGGGTGACCCCCAAACGGTTTTGAGACCGTTTGTGTGATACCCAAACGGTTTTGAAACCGTTTGGGCTAATCAACCCAAAACATCAAATTAACTCATTGGAATTTCAGCACTAATTTCAATTAGGGTTTGCCTAATTGATTAGCGTTCAACTCATGATTCCTTGGGAATTAAACCCTCAAATTTGGTGAGTCATAAACCAACATAATTAGGAACAGTAATATAAAACTTTCAACCCTTGGCCAACTCACTCAAATGGTTTCGAAACCGTTTTCCCAAAAAGGTCAAGTTAATCAGATTGAAAATCAGCACTTAATCCAATTAGGTTTACCTAATTGATTAGCCTTCAACTCACTATTACTTTGGAACTAATCAATAAAATTTGGTGAGTTATCAACCAACATAATTAGGAACAGTAATATCAAACGTTCAACCCTTGGTCAACTATCTCAAATGGTTTTGAAACCATTTTCCCAAAAAGTTAAATTACTCAAGCTAAAAAATCAGCACTTAATCCAATTAGGTTTCCCTAGTTGATTAGCCTTTAACTCACGATTCCTTGGGAGTTAACACAAAAAAGTTGGTGAGTTATTAACCAAAATAATTAGGAACAGGATTCTCAAATGTTCAAACCTCGGTCAACTCCCTCAAATGGTTTTGAAACCGTTTGCTCCCAAACGATTTGCAAACCGTTTGAACACCAAACGGTTTGGTGAAACGGTTTGGTCTCAACTTCCAAACCGTTTGCCCAAGATATTTGTGGAGGTGTGTGCTTATTATGATCTCATAATCATCAAGATTTGTCCCTGAAGTTCTAACAACTTCTGATTTCATGAATTAATCAATTTCAACCAGCAATTAATCAAGATAATGAAGGAATCATTGAAATTACAAGATTAATGGTTGAATAACAATGTAAAAGGGTTCAAGTTATAAAACCCGCCTTCAAATATGATCCCAAGCTCCAAGATTCACGGATCCAATGGTGGTTTAAGCTCTAGCAACCTACCAAGGTCGTTTCTCAAGCTTTTGGAGTGAAAGGATCAACTAGGGTTGAAGACAGAGTGAAGAAATGAAGGAATTACACATTGTTTTATGATTTTCACCATGAAATCATGAAGAACGAAGATCAAAGGCTTACCAACAGGTTGAGGACGTGCTCCCTGATGTCCTTAGACTTCGTGGTCGGTTTTGTAAGCAAGGGGAAGAAAGGAAATCCGAAAAAGTCCTTAGGTGTGTTAGAAAAAGCTCTTTTATAAGGAAATTGATGAAAGAGAAAATGTTTTATTTAAAATCAATTAATTCCAAAAATGGTACCACCTCTTCCTCCTTGGTTTTATTGCATACAAAGGCAACTCAAAGCCACCGAACTCCCTTACATTATCCATGGATTAAGGGAAAAGAAAATAAACACCTTAATCCATTATAATATCATTATATCTTTTTGAGTGGGAATTCTTTTCTTTATAATAAGGTGAGTGGAATTTCACCTCCTTAAGATATTTTCGGTCCTTGCTAAGCTCAAGGACGTTCAAACATACATATTAATCCAACCATTTTAATTTTGGTTGAAGGCCCTTTAATTAATTCATTCATTTTTGCCCTAAATCGAGTTAGGGTTTCAATTAGGATTAAATCTTGATTATTTTAATATCAAGATTCTCTCTCCTCCAACTTAATTCAAATGAGGTGCCCCTCTCATTTTCTTTGCTCCCCATGATGCCAAGAAACATTAGGGACCTTTTTGAAGTAATAATTTGCATATTGAACCCTAGGTTTTGGGTAAATTGCACATTACACCAAAACTAGGTTTTAATGCACAAGGATTGCTTTATAAGCTTAATCTTGGTGTCAAAGCTTGTGGAAACCATACTACTACATCATATTCATTCTTATGATGTCTAAACATCATAGGAATATCTTATCATGCAACATTTGCAAGTTGACCCCTCAAATTGGGTAATTTGCACTTTAGTCCAAAACAAACAAAACATTGATTTCAACAATGTTCAAAAAGGACTAGAATTGCAACATAAGTTCCTCTTGAGGCCTAATTACTTTTCACAAGATGAGATTAAGCATATAATCATCTTTCTTAATCAAAACACCTAGGCTTAAAACATAACCCAGGTCAGGGATGTTACAAATGTAGGCCAACATGCCTTATGAAAAGGGTTAATCCAAATGTATAAACTATGATGTAATCATAGTCTGGCAAAGATGAAAGACAAATTCATGTTGTGTGTTGATAAATGATGAGAATAATGAAGTATGATTAAAATACTTATTATTCCATAATGATTCCCTGCTATGTGAACCCTAATACAAGGTAATACTATATGAACCCTAACACATGGTAATTGATATGTGAGTCTCTAATGCAGGGTAATTGCTATGTGAATCCCTAATGTAGGGTAATTGCTATGTGAGTCTCTAATGCAGGGTAATTGCTATATGAATCCCTAATGTAGGGTAAATTTTATGTGAATCTCTAATGTAGGGTGATTGCTATGTGAGTCCCTAATGCATGGTGGTGTTATGTGAAGCTCTAACACAGAGTAATTCTATGTGAAGCTCAAACACAAACTAATGGGTTATGAATATAATAAGATAACCCTTGTATTGCATGGTACTGATATGTAATTATATCATGATTACTAATCATGAAGATATGATGAGAATATGAGCATAGCCAGGTATGGGCTATGATGTTCTGTACATTGAAAATGTTCTATAGACCTTATAAGCTTTCATATGTCTTGTTGCCTATTAAGGGGTAATAATAGGTGATATGAGCTTTGTGAACTATGTGCAATACTTTGTGTAGCAAGAATTATAATGTCCTTGGTCAGATGACCTGAAGGTATGAAGTTACTTAATAAGTGGTAACAAGTGTTCTATGATGAGATAAGGGTTTAAATACCCAGATTCTATAATCATAATGATGAATGTGTTAAGAAGTGGAATTGTACTTGATGAGTTGAGGGATTGAGATCCCAATACTCTGAGAAAAGAGTGTGGCTACAGGCCATGACTCCATTATGACAATGCCATGCTTTAGATATATGATCAAATCCTGAAGAGAGTTAATGTTGTGATAATTATTTTGTAGTGGATAAATTTTATACATGTTCTTCATATTCCCTAATGGATATGTGATATGATGCTCTTTCAAGTTATAGCTGCAATGTTGAATAAGATTAATATTCTAATCTGATAGACATTGACTTAACTGCTATCAAGCAAATATGATTCCTCTGTTCATATTTATCTTCTTAAGCTGCAATAATAATGTTATTGGCGGAGAGTTATATCTCTCGCTGGGGCAATTTACAATTGTCTCACCCCCGTGGGAACTACATTTTTTAGGTGGTCGCGGACGAGGAGACAGAAACCCTTCAGTAAGGGAAGGACAACAGCAGCAGAAGTGACAACAGTGAAGTCTCAGGTGGAGACACTATCTGTTATGCCATGTATAGTTTGTGCTTTCGAGATTTGTCTCAATGCCTCGAGATTTTGAACTGTCTGTGTTTAGCTTGATAGGACAGTTAATGCTTGTAATTCTCAAAAGGAGATGATACAGAATATGTACCTATGATCAAGAATGTAATTGTGTTACTTTTGTTCTATGTGAGAAAGTTTTTACTTGATGGATCTTTTGATAAAAAGGTTTTAAGTTTTAGTGATTTTTGGTAATCCGCTGCTTAATGAACGCTTTCGCATTAGTTAATCTTATTTTCACGAGACGGTCATCACAATTTAGTGGTATCAGAGGTCTAGGTTCGCTGAGTCTACAGTGTCTACAGAGACATAGGACTAAGGTTGTAGAGTCTATTCTAAGTGTCTTCCAGTTTATCTGATAGTATCTTCTGCTCACATAGGAGAAGAAGAACTTGAAAATGACTGGAGAGCACAAGGAATACATTGCTAAGGGCAATGTTGTTGCACCAAGAAGAGGTGCATGGGATCAGAAAAGAATAGAATGAGTGCGTGAGAATTGCCACCTTAACCTAATCAGGATAGAGAATCCTATGCTATGCTCTTGAAGAGTAGAATAAGATATCTATAATGCATATAGAAGACTGGATACTAGTATCATAACCTAAGTTACCAGTCTTTAATGCATAAAATTTGGGCTTTGAAAGGATTCCTGAGTGATATGATCATGTTAGAACAGTAGAAATGTGGAAAAGATTAACATATGGCAAGAAATTAGACTCTACCATAAGTTTAGACAAACAGTACATTTGTGATGGTAGTGCCCAAGGAGGGGCCATAAGCTATGAATTAAGGTAAGGTCTTTACAATTTTAGAGATATTTGCCTGGATATTCTGAAAAGCCAAAGTTTTTGGTGTTACCAGTGCAATAAATGCCTTGTACGCCAGGGAAGTAGCCACTAAGTAAAGGCAAAAGTAGCAACATGAGATAATTGGACACTATGTGTTGAAATCAACCTAATGTGGTAGGTGACCTTGAAGGGTAATACTTAAATAAAATATATTCATCCTGATACTTCATTTCATGATTCTATGTGTTAAAGATATGAAAGTAGTTGTTTTTTAACTTCCTTTGACTATTCCTATAAGGACACAAGGGAGATGAGAACTTATATCTTACTCAGTGTTCCTTAAAATGTTTTATAATCTCCCTTATCTGTATGTCAAAAGATGAAATATAGAAGTCATGCTTGGAGAAAATCTAGAAATGGAAAATCATGTGTGTATAATGATATGAAAAGTGAGGAATATGATAGTAAATAAAGTGAATACTACCTAATTTCAATACTTGTATACCCTGGCCAGGTATATGGTTATTGAAGATAAGACAAGTATGGAACTCTTAGATTGTTATCTTTCTGATTACTCTGATCAAGTAGTCATTTTGAAACAATCTAGAGAGTATAATGAAACCAATAGGGGAAAGCTATGTGACATCCCCAACAAAAAGGGAAAAGCTATGTGACATTCCCAACCAATAGTGGAAAGCTATGTGACATCCCCAACAAAAAGGGAAAAGCTATGTGACATTCCCAACCAATAGGGGAAAGCTATGTGACATCCCCAACAAAAAGGGAAAAGCTATGTGAAATTCCCAACCAATAGGGGAAAGCTATGTTACATCCACAACAAAAAGGGAAAAGCTATGCGACATTCCCAACCAATAGGGGAAAGCTATGTGACATCCCCAACAAAAAGGGAAAAGCTATGTGACATTCCCAACCAATAGGGGAAAGCTATGTGACATCCCCAACAAAAAGGGAAAAGCTATGTGACATTCCCAACCAATAGGGGAAAGCTATGTGACATCCCCAACTAAAAGGGAAAAGCTATATGGCATTCCCAACCAATAGGGGAAAGCTATGTGACATCCCCAACTAAAAGGGAAAAGCTATGTGACATTCCCAACCAATAGGGGAAAGCTATGTGACATCCCCAACTAAAAGGGAAAAGCTATGTGACATTCCCAACCAATAGGGGAAAGCTATGTGACATCCCCAACTAAAAGGGAAAAGCTATGTGACATTCCCAACCAATAGGGGAAAGCTATTTGACATTCCCAACCAATAGGTGAAAGCTATGTGACATCCCCAACTTAAAGGGAAAAGCTATGTGACATTCCCAATCAATAGGGGAAAGCTATGTGACATCCCCAACTTATAGGGAAGAGCTATGAGGACATTCCCAACCAAAAGGGGAAAGCTATGTGACATCCCCAACAAAAATGGAAGGGTTATGTGACATTCCCAACCAAAAGGGGAAATCTATGTGACATCCCCGACAAAAAGGGAAGAGTTATGTGACATTCCCAACCAAAATGGGAAAGCTATGTGACATCCCCAACAAAAAGTGAAAAGCTATGTGGCATTCCCAACTAATAGGAAGAACTATGTGAAAATTCACAATTACATAGAGTTTACTAAATAAACGTTATGAATAAAGGATTATTGAGTAAATTATCTTTGTTAGATATATATGTTTTTCCCCTGTGATAAATGTTCTTAGGTGATGATAGATGTATGTTCTTTTATGCTTCTTCCTTTCAATAATATGGATATCATATGTTAGGGGTTTATGCTCTGCATAAACATAAACAATGATAAGGTTGAATTAATGGAAGGAACTTTGTGTGAGCTACAGACCCATGGTATCTCCATAACATTAAGATGATATGTGGAGACTTGAGGGCATGTTTAATGAACAATCTGTGCCTCCTTTTCCTGGGATTTTGAGGACGAAATCCTTGTTAGGGGTTTATAATTTGTAACATCCCTGACTTGGGTTATGAATTAACCCTAGATGTTTTGCTTAATAAGGTTTAGTAGATTCTTAATCTTATCTTGGGAAGAGTAATTAGAGCTCATGAGAAACTTATGTTTCAATTTTGGTGTTGTTTGAACAATGTTGAAGCAATGTTTGCTTATTTTGGACTAAAGTGCAAATTACCCAAGTTGAGGGGTTAAATTGAAAATGTTGCATGATAAGATGTTCCTCGATGTTGAGACATCATAAGAATGAATATAATGTAGTGGTATGGTTCTCACTGTTGGTATGTATGCCCTGAGAGCCAATCATTGGATGATTGGTGGGATGCATTAAGATTGATTTGATAAACATCAAAGGAAAGCTTCCAATTCTTTCTGGTTCAGCCATATGAGATAGTGATAGAATAGATTGAATGTCTAGAGAATGATAGTACTCAATGACGTATGCTTTCAGGTTAAGGATCTGAACGATGAGATCATACGGATGCTAAGAGTTTGTACATTCTTGTTATGTCCCTAGTCGGATGTCATTGTGGAAGGTAGATAGACAACAATGACACACAAGACTAGATTGTGGTATTGGTTGATGACAGAATCTCATTAGTCATGATATAGAGATATCAAACCAAACACATATGTACTTGTTAGAGAACAAGTGTACCGGACAGACCCACCGTGAGTTTGACACATGGAACCATAACATTGTAGTCACAGTCAGTACTCACAGTGATGGTGGTGAGTGTGATTCTTAGACCTGAAATCACTACACTCAACACTTGTCGTTGGGCACACTTTAATATCATCAAACGCAGTCCTGAAATATGGGTTGTTATAAAGGTGATGATTGGGTGGCTTTGACACATGGGGCTTTTGAGGGGTGAGTGATATATATGGGATTTGTCCCTCTTGAGGGAGTTTGATATCCAAGGCCACTTGATGAGTAGGATTGAGATAGGCATGCACACGCATGTGTGAATCAATATGTGATATTGATGTCATACATATCTCATTCAATCTACTCTGAGATCGAGAAAGTGAATGAACGTTGATAGGATGATTGTTCCATGCCTCGAGTTCATTCGGGATATCAGTGACAAAGGAATTATACATTCACTGTAACACCATTCACGGATTGTAGGATTGAAAGTTGTTCTCCAACTTTCTACTTTCACTTGGGTAGCAATGATGTGTGACTAGGCACCGCTCTTTGCTTGTGAAGTCATAAATGTTATGGACTCTCACTGCCAACGTGAAATGGACCTACAGGGTCACACACATAGGATTTAACCTGGAAGAGGAGTTTTGTCCACAAGCAATGTTTAGATTGATTACTAAAGGAGTTTAGTAGTTCAATTAAACACTCAATCAGTCGATAGCTCAATATCGTATGGTTCAAGGTGTTGGAAACATTGATTGGAGTATCAGATTGATTGAAATCACAATTGACTGGTTCTGCACAACGTGCACTCCCAACCGATCGGCTCAAGTGTTGAACCGGTCAGCTGAGGTTGCTAAACCGGTCGACTCAAGTGTTGAGTCGATCGGCTCATGGTCAGAGTCAAACGATCGATTCAAGTGTTGAAACAATCGGTTCAACTGGTGCAAACGAGCAAGTTGGGAAAGTCAGGTCGGTGAGAATTTTCCTTGCGTTTCACTTGCCCAATTTGATTGGAACAAGGATTGGTATTCGATACCAATTAGAAACAAAAGAAGTAAAGTCAATCGGGAACTGTTCAGGACCACGAACCGACCGGTTCAGAAGTGAACCGATCGGCTCATGGGTCCCAACCGATCAGTTGGTGCTCCAACCGACCGGTTTAGGTCCCCAACTGACCGGTTCACTTGTGAACCGATCGGTTCAGGTTGGGAGTTGGTTGCTTTTTGTGGAAAATCTCAAACCCTTCTACTCCTGCTTTTAGTCCCGCATTGCCCGAGATGGAGAACCCTATCCCATGACTCTCCTATATATATAGGGGTATTGGGGGATTCTCAAAGTACAACTCAGTGCAAACAGTTGCTCTGCAAAGTTGTCGTTCTCTCTGGTTTTGGTAACCGAGAGAGAGCCCGAGCAAGTTCTTCCCATAAAAGGGAGGTGCAACAAGGGAAGGACAACTGCAGTTGCAACTGGAGGCAGGAGAGTGTGTTGGTGACTAGTACGTCAACAGGAGGGTGCGACTCCTTCCACTTCCTTGTGGGACAAGGAGTGTGGAGTTCTAGGTGGTCCGTGTGGACTACTACAAAGGCGGGAGGACACTACCGCTTAGGAGGACAACTGTCATCTGACAGTCCGGTAGGAGGAGGAGTCGTCAGTCCCGGTGCGACCAGGAGCTGCACAGACACTATCCAAGACCGGAGTTGAAGACCGCGCATTGCGTGAGGTATTGTCACCAAGCTAGCCTTGGGACAAGGTATGATTCCACAAACCATCCTTTCCTATTATATAGACATTGACGCGTTTCCTCATTCTGGGTTTGGGGAGAATTTTTTTTTTGTTTCCACTGCCTTCTCTGTCTCCCCTAAAACCCAACAGTGGTATCAGAGCCACGTCAACTGCTCTATATTTTGGGAATATCAATATGATCAATTTTGGTTTGTCGCCGTTATTTATTCCATGTGATGCGAATAATATTGGCTTTATGCATGTCCAATCCTAAATCCACAAATCCCAAATTACATATATGATATGTATTATTAATGCACTCGATACGCGTCACCCTTAAATGAATTTTGTGGTGGATGTGTGTAGCATGATTATGGCCTATAAACCCCTATCTGTGTGTGGTTGTTTGTGGTTGCTTGCATCTCAGTCTGCGCACCGATCTTCCCTCTCTTATTCCTGATGTAACTCGAAATAATTCGAAATTCTTTCCTACCTTTGCTCCCCCCGAATGTAACTCGAGGTTTCCCCTTTTAAAGAAATGTAATAAATAGGATAGATTTTATTTCCTGTTATGTCAAAGACCGGCGGACATCAAGACGACAGTTGAAACGATCGGTTCAAGGAGTGAATCGATCGGTTGACGTTCCAGACGGTCGGTTCAAGGAGTGAATCGATCGGTTGATGTTCCAGATGGTCGGTTCAAGGAGTGAACCGATCGGTTGATGACCGTTCGAGGAGCAAGACGATCGGGTGGCGGACATGACAAGATGCACGATGACCAGGTGAACCGATCGGTTGGAGGAGCCAACCGATTGGCTGGTGGCACCCAGACGACCAGCTGGAGAGTTTAGATCATTCATGTGATGAGTTGATCAACTAGGATGGCAAGGCACATATGTTCATCTTGTAAAGGTTGCATGTGATGTTGACCTAGATGACCGTGATTCCTCTTGGCTCAAGGAATCACATTAGGATGGCCATAATCATCGCTTTTTATCGTTTGTGCATGTTTTCTGTGGGATATAGCATGTATATGGTACATACTATGTATTGTGGTGATTGGATATGTATATGTATATAAAAACCAAATCCCTCATTAAAATATTAAGTCTTATATGCCTTCCATTAGCGGCACACATGAAAAGCTCGATCGACCAAGTGTAGGTTACGCCAAAGCGTGGTGCGCCATCTATCTTGTGGAAGTGTGAAGGGTAGACATGTAGGTTCTGCCAAAGCAGGGTGCATGTTTACCGTGTCGGCTTTTGGGTTAGACTTAACTGGTGATTCTTAGAGCGTCTAAGACCAAAGGCAAGGAATGTTCATGGCAAGGTGTTGTGCATGTTCATTCAACAAGAGTTGCATATGATGCAATTGGCAAGAGTTGCCTACCTGAGAGATCTAAGTTGTGGGTGATCAACCAAAGCTGACTTATGACTTAGAGGATTTCAGGATCTTGCCCACTAGAAGGTTGTACGCTGCAATCTTCCAAATTGATGGTGAGGGCTATCAATTTGAAGTAAAATAGTGGGAGTGATAATTAATTAAAGGCCTAATTATATCGTCAAACTTTTCAAATCAATCAAACAAGTCAAAAGAGTTTTGGACTAAAATTGCATATTTCCTTTTTGTAGTTCAAATGGAAAGAAACAACAACAACTTTTCTTTGCGATCGGTCCTTGACAAGGACAAACTAAATGGGACAAACTTCCATGACTGGTATCGGACATTGAGAATTGTTCTCACTCAAGAGCGAAAACTCTATGTCCTGGATACTCCAATTCCAGAGGAACCCGCTCCTAATGCACCAAGGACAGAAAGGGATGCTTACAAGAAGAATTCTGATGATGCCATTGATGCAAAGTGCTTGATTCTATGTTCAATGAACCATGCGTTGCAGAGGCAACATGAGAACATGGGTGTCATTGAGATGATTCAGCATCTCAGGAACATGTATGAAGATCAGGCACGGCAAGAGAGATATAATGTTTCTAGGGCGTTGTTCAAGTACGTCATGACAGAAGGAGATCCAGTTGGTCCTCACACACTCAAGATGATTGGGTATGTGGAGAACCTGCAAAGACTGGGATTTCCACTGAGCTAAGAGTTGGCTACTGACGTGATACTGCAATCGTTGCCAGAATCTTATAGTCAGTTTGTGATGAACTACAACATGAACAACTTTGATAGGCCACTGTCAGAGTTGTTGGGCATGTTGAGGACAGCCGAGATACAGATGAAGAAGGACAAGACCAAGTCTGTGATGGTGATCATGGGCAAGAAAGGCAAGTCCAAGCACAAGGGCAAGGGCAAAGCTAAGAAATGTTCTGATGCTAGCCAGGAGCCCAAGACGACTTCAGCTCTCAAGGCCAAGGGAGGCGTGACCAAGAAAGGAAATTGCCACCACTGTCAAAAGCCATGACATTGGAAAAGGAATTGTCCTCTCTATCTGGAAGAACAAAAGAAGAAGGAGGCGACTGAAACATCTACTTAAAGGTGTCATGAAAGTAAACTTGTAACACTTTTTGAGGTATATGATACCAAGATGTAAAGTGTAAAGCACTCATACTTGGGGCAAGTGTTGCCGCCATAGATAGAGTACTTTAGTTTATTTTCAGCCTACAAGGCATGTAATACAATTATGAACTGCTATTTCATATATTTCCAAAAGATAGAAACACTTTATCTTGCATGTTGTATGACAATGATGGCAATTAATATGATCTTTGTGGCAATGCCTTGTTTATCTTGTGGTATTCAATATGCATAAGATAAAATGATACCTAAAAGTTATTAGATAACTCAAACAATCAAATTAGCATCAATCATGGGAAATTCATTTCTAGTTTCCATGTGATGGATAAATCTAGACTCTTTTGGTTAGAGAACCAGTAAGAGACATGAATATCTTGGACATGATTAATCAATCTTCACTAATGGTAGTGAGAGAATGATTATCCTATTAGGTATAATACATGTGATGTATTTACATACCTATTGGAATGAGTGCTAATACTTCAAATGGTGTTTAGAGAAATACCAATATGAGTATCTTGAAGTGTTCAAGATTATCATAGATGAAGTAAAAATTTGGTAAAGTGTTAATTCTTGATGAGATCAATGAATGAAATACTTGGACCAAATGTTTGAGATCCTTTTGAGTGATTATGATAGTGTATCATAGTGAACTCATGATTAAGGCATGGTGATGTCTAAATCAAGAAGGAATCATACTCTAAGGAGTTAGAGAATGATTATCAAATAATTGAATTCTTCTTAATAAAAGAATACCCCACACTAATAAAGGACATTGAGAATCACAAGGAGTTGTGAGTTCTTATATCCTTGACAGATACACCTCAATTATCTATGTGATGAGTTGTTCATGTGATGAGTCAACTATCTAGATGAATATGAGGAACCAGATTTTGAGTTATGGTTTATGACCATTACATCCTAAATGACATCCATGTGAACCATAAGGTATGACCTTGATGGTAGCACCCATTGGATAAAATCCATAAGTGCAAATGAGTCTTAAGTGTTAAGACACATGGATAACATTTTGAGAAGGATGATGCTTGTTGATTGCAACTTAATGACTAAGACATTTGGCATATGGATACTAAAACCGCATTCCTATGAGGAATAAAACAAGGATGTATATGTGACACAACCTATAAGGTTTATGAATCCACTAATGCAAATGAAGTCTATAAGTTACAATGGACTAATGAATGTGATTGATTGAGTACAAGCAACTCAGAATTGGATTTTTACTTTGATGATATAGTCAAAGGGTTTGACTGATATGTCAAAGATAAAGAAGGGATCTGTGATTTAGTGGGAGTGTATTCACATTCCACATGTTGATGTGAAATGGAAATGTTCTATAATGGAAATCCAAAAGTGGAAATTATCTTTAAGGAAGATAGAGATGTTTCCTATGTGATAGGAATAGAGATCTATAGAGATAGTTATCGAAAAACCTCTTGACCTGAAAAGAGAAAGCATACATTGGAAATCTGTACTGAAGTGTTCAGTATGCACAGATTCAGTGGGAGAAAACTTATCCATGCTACATGGAGTTAGTATCCCAAGGCCAAGTATCCTATTCTTATGAAGAATGGAAACACTAAGAATAGATATGGATCTATCATGTATGTAATCATCCCATTATCTTGCATGTATGGACATGGCAAGAATAAAATGCATTCATCATCTTGTATGTATGACATGACAATTTGATGTGCTCATCCTGTTAACTCGTATGTGGGACATGACTAGTGGATGTATGTCTGCTTCTAGTAAGGGTTATTGGAATACCATGAGAACTTGATAAGTACTTGTGAAGTACTAGTTCTATGGATATTAGGAAGAGTTCAATGTAAAGAGTTACATTGATGCGAACTTCCGAAAGGACAGAAAATTAATCGCAAAATATACATAGGATGTATAAAAGTGAAAGTTTGTTGATAATTGGAAGTGTTCCAATAAAATCATTTAAAAGGAAATGCCGAGTATCTATGCGTTAGAGAACTGCAGTGGATACTATATGGATCTGGAAGTTCATAAGATGAACTTATAGATATTCCGATCATTGATGACAAGTTTGGAATCCTTGATCATGCAATGTGGCTAAAAGTTAGCAAAGGAATACTAGATCGCATATTACGGCAACTCCATCTCATACGTGCGACGTACAGCGAAGAGATGAGAGACATGCAATTTATACTGACTTTGGCAAGGTGTTGCCATTACTCACTATGTTGGTACTAGAGCATAGTAACATGTGGGACATGTTTGAAGATCACTATGAATATGATTCATGGGTGATTGGCTCACAGTGCAAGTGGGAGTCTGTTGGTATGTATGCCCTGAGAGCCAATCATGGGATGATTGGTGGGATACATTAAGATTGATTTGATAAACATCAAAGGAAAGCTTCCAATTCTTTCTGGTTCAGTCATATGAGATAGTGATAGAACAGATTGAATGTCTAGAGAATGACAGTACTCAATGACGTATGCTTTCAGGTTAAGGACCTGAACAATGAGATCATACGGATGCTAAGAGTTTGTACATTCTTGTTATGTCCCTAGTCAGATGTCATTGTGGAAGGTAGATAGACAACAATGACACACAAGACTACATTGTGGTGTTGGTTGATGACAGAATCTCATTAGTCATGATATAGAGATATCAAACCAAACACATAGGTACTTGATAGAGAACAAGTGTACCGGAGAGACCCACCGTGAGTTTGACACATGGAACCATGACATGGTAGTCACAGTCAGTACTCACAGTGATGTTGGTGAGTGTGATTCTTAGACCTGAAATCACTACATTCAACACATGTCGTTGGGCACACTTTGACATCATCAAACACAGTCCTGAAATATGGGTTGTTATAAAGGTGATGATTGGGTGGCTTTGACACATGGGGCTTTTGAGGGGTGAGTGATAGATATGGGATTTGTCCCTCCTGAGGGAGTTTGATATCCAAGGCCACTTGATGAGTAGGATCGAGATAGGCATGCACACGCATGTGTGAATATATATGTGATATTGATGTCATACATATCTCGTTCAATCTACTCTGAGATCGAGAAAGTGAATGAACGTTGACAGGATGATTGTTCCATGCCTCAAGTTCATTCGGGATATCAATGACAAAGGAATTATACATTCACTGTAACACCATTCACAGATTGTAGGATTGAAAGTTGTTCTCCAACTTTCTACTTTCATGTGTGAATCAATATGTGATATTGATGTCATACATATCTCTTTCAATCTACTATGAGATCGAGAAAGTGAATGAACGTTGACAGGATGACTGTTCCATGCCTCGAGTTCATTCGGGATATCAGTGACAAAGGAATTATACATTCACTGTAACACCATTCACGGATTGTAGGATTGAAAGTTGTTCTCCAACTTTCTACTTTCACTTGGGTAGCAATGATGTGTGACTAGGCACCACTCTTTGCTTGTGAAGTCATAAATGTTATGGACTCTCACTGCCAACGTGAAATGGACCTGCAGGGTCACATACATAGGATTTAACCTGGAAGAGGAGTTTTGTCCACAAGCAATGTTTAGATTGATTACTAAAGGAGTTTAATAGTTCAATTAAACACTCAATCAGTCGATAGCTCAATATCGTATGGTTCAAGGTGTTGGACGCATTAATTGGAGTATCAGATTGATTGAAATCGCAATTGACTGATTCTGCACAACCTGCACTCCCAACCGATCGGCTCAAGTGTTGAACCGGTCTGCTGAGGTTGCTGAACCGGTCGGCTCAAGTGTTGAGTCGATCGGCTCATGGTCAGAGTGAAACGATCGGTTCAAGTGTTGAAATGATCAGTTCAACTGGTGCAACCGAGTAAGTTGGGAAAGTCAGGTCGGTGAGAATTTTCTTTGTGTTTCACTTGCCCAATTTGATTGGAACAAGGATTGGTATTCGATACCAATTAGAAACAAAAGAAGGAAAGTCAATCGGGAACTGATCAGGACCACGAACCGAACGGTTCAGAAGTGAACCGATCGGCTCATGGGTCCCAACAAATCGGTTGATGCTCCAACCGACTAGTTCAGGTCCCCAACTGACCGGTTCACTTGTGAACCGATCAGTTCAGGTTGCGAGTTGGTTGCTTTTTGTGGAAAATCTCGAACCCTTCTACTCCTGCTTTTAGTCCCGCATTGCCTGGGATGGAGAACCCTGTCCCATGACTCTCCTATATATAAGGGTATTGGGGGCTTCTCAAAGTACAACTCAGTGCAACCAGTTGCTCTACAAAGTTGTTGTTCTCTCTGGTTTTGGTAACCGAGAGAGAACTCGAGCAAGTGCTTCCCGTAAAAGGGAGGTGCAGCAAGGGAAGGACAACTGCAGTTGCAACTGGAGGCAGGAGAGTGTGTTGGCGACTAGTACGTCAACAGGAGGGTGCGACTCCTTCCACTTCCTTGTGGGACAAGGAGTGTGGAGTTCCAGGTGGTCCGTGTGGACTACTACAGAGGCGGGAGGACACTGCCGCTTAGGAGGACAACTGTCATCTGAAATTCTGGTAGGAGGAGGAGGAGTTAGTCCCAGTGCGACCAGGAGCTACACAGACACCATCCAAGACCGGAGTTGAAGACCGCGCATTGCGCGAGGTATTGTCGGTAAGCTAGCCTTGGGACAAGGTATAATTCCACAAACTATCCTTTCCTATTATATAGACGTTGACACGTTTCCTCGTGCTGGGTTTGGGGAGATTTTTTTTTTGTTTCCGCTGCCTTCTCTGTCTCCCCTAAAACCCAACACTCACAAGCTTGGGCACCAAAATTAAGCTTGTAAAGCAATGTTTATGCATTAAAACCCAGTTTTGGTGTAATGTGTAATTTACCCAAAACCTAGGGTTAAATATGCAAATTACCACTTCAATAAGGTCCTTAATGTTTCTTGGCATCATGTAAAGCAAAGAAAATGAGAGGGGCATCTCATTTGAATTAAGTTGGAGGAGAGAGAATCTTGATATTAAAATAATCAAGATTTAATCTTTAGTGAAACCCTAATTCAATTTAGGGCAAAAATGAATGTATTAATTAAAGGGCCTTCAACCAAAATGTTATTGGTTTATTTTGAATAAGGATGGACGTTCTTTTGCCAAGATAAGGAACGAAAATGTCTAAAGGAGGTGAAACTCCACTCACCTTATTATAAAGGAAAGTAATTCCCACTCACATATGGGATATTAATATAATAAGCATTAAGGTGCTTAATTTGTTTTTCTTTAAATCATGGATGATTGAGAGTAATATGAGGCAATGAAGATAGCCACGTATCCAAGGAGTTGAGGGGGGAGAGGCGGCATCATTTTTGGGATTAAATGCATTTTAATAAGGGATTTTCTCTCTCATCTATTTCCTTATAAAAGTGTCCTTTCCAAGCCAAAACAAAGGCTTTTTCGGATTTCTTTCTTTCCCCTTGCTTGAAAAACCGACCAAGGAGCCAGGGAGGAGCAGGAGGATGACCCCCAACCTGTTGGTAAGGTTCGTGATCCATTTCACCTTGATTCCATGGTGGAAATCAAAAATAAATTATGGATTTCTTCCTATTTCGATCTCCTCTTCAATTCTAACCATTCCTTTTCACTCAAACCTTGAGGACGAGCCTTGGAATGGTGAAAGGAGTTGCATCCACCATTTTTTCCGTGGACATGGAGCTTTGGAGCTCAATTGGTGGCGGGTTTTATAACTTGAACTCTTTTTCATTGTTATTCAACCATTAATCTTGTAATTTCAATGATTCCTTCATTATCTTGATTAATTGCTGATTGAAATTGATTAATTCATGAAATCGGAAGTTGTTACAATTTCAGGGACGAATCTTGATGATGATGACATCATCATAAGCACACACCTCCTCAAATATCTTGGGCAAACGGTTTGGAAGTTGGGACCAAACGGTTTCACCAAACCGTTTGGTGACCAAACAGTTTGCAAACCGTTTGGGAGAAAAAGGTTTCAAAACCATTTGAGTGAGTTGACCAAGGGTTGAACGTTTGATATTACTGTTCCTAATTATGATGGTTAATGACCCACAAAATATTAGGGATTAAATCCAAAGGAATCGTGAGTTGAAGGCTAATCCATTAGGTAAACCTAATTGGATTAAGTGCTGATTTCCAACCTTATTAACTTGACCTTTTTGGGCAAACGGTTTCAAAACCGTTTGAGGGAGTTGACCAAGGGTTGACCGTTTGATATTCCTGAATATAATTATGTTGGTTAATAACTTACCGAATTTGAGGGGTTAATTCCCAAATAATCGTGAGTTGAAGGCTAATTAATTAGGGAAACCTAATTGGATTAAGTGCTGATTTTCAGCTTGATTAATTCGACGTTTTGGGCAAACGGTTTCAAAAACATTTGATAGCGTTGAAAAAGGGTTGACCGTTTGATATTCCTGATCCTAATTATGTTGGTTAATGACTCACCAAATTTTAGGGGTTAATTCCTAAGGAATCCTGAGTTGAACGCTAATCAATTAGGCAAACCCTAATTGGAATTAGTGCTGAAATTCCAATGAGTTGATTTGAGATTTTGGGTTGATTAGCCCAAACGGTTTCAAAACCATTTGGGTATCACCCAAACGGTCTCAAGACCGTTTTGGGGTAACCCAAGACCGTTTGGATGTCTAGGGTCAAGTATGGATATGTGTTTAAATATCCAAAGAGGTGGTATGAACCCTAATCGGCTAAGCGCTGATTTTGCAAGTGATTGAGATGATGTTTTGGGTTGATTGGCCCAAACGGTTTCAAAACCGTTTGGGGATCACCCAAACGGTCTCAAGACCGTTTGGGGGTCACCTAAGACCGTTTGGAGGTCTGGGGTTAAGTATAGTTTACCAATTGAAGGTCCAAAGGTACCAAATCATATTGCAATTAAGTGCTGATTTGTTGATCAACTCAATAGACTAAACCTTGATGGAATCTCACTAGAAACCAAGGTTTGGATGAGCCAAACGGTCTCAAGACCATTTGGTACTCATCCAAACGGCCTCAAGACCGTTTGGGGGTCATCCAAGACCGTTTGGAGGTCTAGGGTTGAGTATGGCTAAGAAATTGAAGATCCAATGCCACTAAGTTGAAGTGTAATCAATTGCTGATTTGGTGATTAATCCAATGATTCAAACCTTAATTGGTTGACTTGGATTTTGATGATATGATGGGCAAACGGTCTCAAGACCATTTGGAGGGCATCCGAACGAACTCAAGACCGTTTGGGGTCAGGTCATGCCCGATTTGTATGAAGGCTCAATGGTTTCAAAATATCCAATCTTGCATTGATTAGTGTTGATGGATCATCGTTTCCAAACCCTAATTCAATTGAATCAGACCCTAATTGATGACCAATTGAGGGTCAGTTGAGGGTCAAATCAGTTGAAGGTTGACCTACTAAACTCAATTGAAGTATGAGTATAGGTCCAATTGATGATTGGTTCCATGAATTCAATGATTGAAGGAATCAACATTGGAAACCCTAATTCAATTGGATACCTTATGTAATGGAGGTCCAATGTGATTGAATCTTTGAGAATTAAGATGATAAATGTTCTATTGATCCAATGATGATTAGTAATGATAATCAATGAAGGTACAAAGGTTGAAACCCTAATAGTACCTAAGTGATTAGTGTCAATTAAGGGATGAATCCCTAATTGCTTATAGGATCAATAACTTGATACACTATGTTAATCATAGTTGTATGAACTTGATTGAAGGGTTGATGTGACCTAATCAAGTTGAAAGGACGAAAGAATAGAATTCATATATGAATATGATTCATGTGGTGATCTTCTGTAGCATGACCGTGCAAGGTAGCACGGCCATGGTGGCTTCACTTTGCACGACTGTGAAAGGTAGCACGGCTGTGGTGACTAACCTTTGCACAACCGTTATTGGTTGCACGGCCATGGTGCTCTATGCTTAACTTTTATTTGATTTGAAAGGGACCTAATATGGTCTTTTTGTTAATTCCTAACTTATGGATGAATCATAGTATTGGCAATGGCTGTATATTCTAAGTGAGTGACTAATGATCACTACCTTACATGATAAATGTGATGAACTGGTACATACAGTATTAGGATGGGTAATACCCTAATACAAGCTAAGTGTATGAAACTCAAGTAAGATAAAGGTGTTGAGGGAAGTGATACATCGAGATATGATGAATATCACATCCAACACCCCAATACTGGTATACGTTGATGTGTTATAAGTCCAATATAATTGGATGAATAACACATGAGATGTGTCATGTCAATGGTTACATTGAGATGAAATGTACCCTATTGAATGTAGGCCAACATGCCTTATGAAAAGGGTTAATCTAAACCTATAAACTATGATGTAATCATAGTCTGGCAAAGATGAAAGAGAAATTCATGTTGTGTGTTGATAAATGATGAGAATAATGAAGTATGATTAAAATACTTATTATTCCATAATGATTCCTTGCTACGTGAACCCTAATGTAGGGTAATACTATATGAACCCTAACACAGGGTAATTGCTATGTGAGTCTCTAATGCAGGGTAATTGCTATGTGAGTCCCTAATGTAGGGTAATTGCTATGTGAGTCTCTAATGCAGGGTAATTGCTATGTGAATCCCTAATGTAGGGTAAATGCTATGTGAATCTCTAATGTAGGGTGATTTCTGTGAGTCCCTAATGCAGGGTGGTGTTATGTGAAGCTCTAACACAGAGTAATTCTATGTGAAGCACAAATACATACTAATGGGTTATGAATATAATAAGATAACCCTTGTATTACATGGTACTGATATGTAATTGCATCATGATTACTAATCATGCAGATATGATGAGAAGATGAGCATAGCCAGGTATGGGCTATGATGTTCTGTACATTGAAAATTTTCTATAGACCTTATAAGCTTTCATATGTCTTGTTGCCTATTAAGGGATAATAAGAGGTGATATGAGCTTTGTGAACTATGTGCAATACTTTGTGTAGCAAGAATTATAATGTCCTTGGTCAGATGACCTGAAGGTATGAAGTTACTTAATAAGTGGTAACAAGTGTTCTATGATAAGATAAGGGTTTAAATACCCAGATTCTATAATCATAATGATGAATGTGTTAATAAGTGGAATTGTACTTGATGAGTTGAGGGATTGAGATCCCAATACTCTGAGAAAAGAGTGTGGCTACAGGCCATGACTCCATTATGACAATGCTAGGCTTTAGATATATGATCCAAGCCTGAAGAGAGTTAATGTTGTGATAATGATTCTGTAGTGGATAAATGTTATACATGTTCTTCATATTCCCTAATGGATATGTGATATGATGCTCTTTCAAGTTATAGCTACAATGTTGAATAAGATTAATATTCTAATCTGATAGACATTGAATTACCTGCTATCAAGCAAGTATGATTCCTCTGTTCATATTTATCTTCTTAATCTGGAATAATAATGTTATTGACGGATAGTTATATCTCTCGCTGGGGCAATTTACAATTGTCTCACCCCCATGGGAACTACATTTTTTAGGCGGTCGTGGATGAGGAGACAGAAACCCTTCAGTAAGGGAAGGACAACAACAATAGAAGTAACAGCAGTGAAGTCTCAGGTGGAGACACTGTCTGTTATGCCATGTATAGATGTATATAAAGTCTTATGTGTCGTCTCTGTACTCTCAGGTCCTCGGAGTAGTAATTAGTGCTTTCAAGATTTGGCTCAATGCCTCGAGATTTTGAATTGTCTGTGTTTAGCTTGACATGACAGTTAATGCTTGTAATTCTCAAAAGGAGATGATACAGAATATGTGTAACGACTGTCTTGCAAAAACAAGATTAACTAATGCAGAAGCGTTCATCAAGCAGTGGATTAGCGAGAATCACTAAAAATTAAAACTTTTTGCAAAGAGGTCCACAAATAATAAATCTTTTTCTTCAAGAGCCAAAGTATAACACATTTACTTTTTGGATTGAAGGTACATATCATGCATCATCTCTTTCTGAGAATTACAAGCCTCAGCTGACCTGTTAAGCTCAACACAGGTAGTATAAAATCTCGAGACACTGATCCAAAATCTCGAAAGCACTAACTACTACTCCCAGGACCTGAGAGTACAGAGACGACACATAGGACTCTATATACAACTATACATGTCATGACAGCCAATGTCTCCACTTGAGACTTCACTGCTGTCTTTGCTGCTACTGTTGTCCTTCACCTACTAAGGGATACTTATCTCCTCATCCGCGTCCACCTAAAAATGTGGTTCCCATGGGGGTGAGACAATTATAAAAATTGCCCCAGCGAGAGATATAACTCTCCACCAGTAACATTGTTATTGCAACTTAAGAAGATAAATATGAATGGAAGAATCATATTTGTATAGCAGCATATATTTTAATGTCTAACAGATTAGAACATTATTCTATATCAGAAGCATTGCAACTATAACTTGATAGAATCAACATGTCATTTATCCTTTAAGGAATATAAAGAACATGTATAACATATATTCAAACTACATAATCATTACCACTGCTTTAACTCTCTTTAGGATTAGATCATATATCTAAAGTCTGGTATTGTCATTGTGGAATCATGGCCCATAGCCATACTCTTTTCATAAAGTGTTGGGATCTTAATCCCTCAATTCACCACTGGAAATTCTCATCCTTTCACAATTTCAATACCCTAACCATGTAATTCTGGGTGTTTAAACCCTTAGCTCATCACCTGAGCATTGTTACCACTTCCTTAGGTAACTAACACCTTTAGGTCATTTGACCAAGGTAAGCATGATACTTGTTATACAAGTATCCATCATGGCACTTGAGGCCCATTAACTCTCTTGCTACCTCTTACCAGGCACAAGGTATATTATGGCACACAAGGCTCAATAAACAAATTCAAACTAATAACACATCATAGCTCATACCTGGCTATGCTCATCATCTCATGATACCTGCATGGTTAGCACATATAATAGCAGTACATCAATTATCTATCAGGCACCAAATTTATTCACATGGCTCACAAGGCCATTCACATATTTTCACCTCTCACTAGGAAACAACTTTATTCACATGGCTCACAAGGCCATTAAGCATTATACTTGTTATACAAGTATTTAACATGCCTTACAAGGTTTATGTAATAAAAGAAATACAACCTTCCCATCATTAGGGTTAGGATTTTCCTTTCTTATCGATTAGGGTTTTCTCTCACATATCATTACCCTTCATTAGGGTTAGGGTTTTCCATTATTAACCATTTAGGTTTTCAAGATCATATTATCAATGATAAAACCCTAATTGATTGCTCCCCACATCTAGGAACCAACATTTATACCATAAGTATTCAATCATACTTATTTATTCTCATCATTTATCATTAAATGATTATCATCACAAGGTATGAGTTTCTCTCTCATCCTTAAGTTGGGAATTAACAAAATGACCATGTTAGGTCACTTTAAATTCAGCTCTAAGTCAAGCATAGAGCACCACAGCCGTGTAACCAGGAACGACCGTGCAAAGGGAAGCCACCACGGTCGTGCTACCTTGCACGGTCGTGCAAAGTGAAGCTACCATGGCCGTGCTACCTTGCACGGTCGTGCTGAGTAAAGTCGTCACGGCCGTGTTGCCTTGCACGGTCGTGCTACATAGGATCACCACATGAATCATATTTATATATATGAATTCTATTCTTTTATCCTTTCAACTTGATTAGGTCACATGAACCCTTCAATCAAATGCATACAACTATGATTATCATAGTGTACCAAGTCATTGGTCCTATAAGCAATTAGGGATTCATCCCTTGATTGACACTAATCACTTAGGTACTATTAGGGTTTCAACCTTTGTGCCTTCATTGATTATCATTACTAATAATCATTGGATCAATGGATCATTCATCATCTTAATTCTCAAGAGATTCAATCACATTGGACCTCCATTACATAAAGCATCCAATTGAATTAGGGTTTCCAATATTGATTCCTTCAATCATTGGATTCATGGAACCAATCATCAATTGGACCTATACTCATACTTCAATTGAGTTTAATAAGTCAACCTTCAACTGATTTGACCCTCAATTGACCCTCAATTGATCATCAATTAGGGTTTGATTCAATTGAATTTGGGCTTGGAATCAATGATCCATCAACACTAATCAATGTAAGACTAGTTGCTTTGAAACCATTGAACCATCATCCAAATTAAGTATGACCTGACCCCAAACGGTCTTGAGGTCGTTTGGATGACCTCCAAACGGTCTTGAGACCGTTTGCCCATCATATCACTCAAATCCAAGCCATCCAATTAAGGTTTGGATCATTGGATTGATCACCAAATCAACATTTTATTGTAGATCAACTTGGTACCTTTAGGCCTCCAAACACCTAACCATACTCAACCCTAGACCTCCAAACGATCTTGGGTGACCACCAAACGGTCTTGAGACCGTTTGTATGAGCTCCAAACGGTCTTGAGACCGTTTGGCTCATCCAACCTTTGGATTCTAGTGAAAAATCATTAAGGTTTGGTCTATTGAGTTCATCATCAAATCCTCAATTGATTGCTTTGTAACTTAGTAACTTTAGACCTTCAAATAGGGTACCATACTTAACCCTAGACCTAAAAACGGTCTTGGGTGATCCACAAACGGTCTTGATACCATTTGGGTAATCCCCAAACGGTTTTGAAACTGTTTGGGTCAATCAACCCAAAATAATCAACTCAATCAATTGAAAAATCAGCACTTAGCCGATAAGGGTTAGTACCATATCTTTGAACCTTCAAACACTTAATAATATCCAACCCTAGACCTCCAAATGGTCTTGGGTGACCCCCAAACGGTCTTTAGACCGTTTTGGTAATCCCCAAACGGTTTTGAAACCGTTTGGGCCAATTAACCCAAAATCTCAAAATAAGTCATTGGAATTTCAGCACTGTTTTCAATTAGGGTTTACCCAATTGAATAGCCTTCAACTCACGATTCCTTGGGAGTTAACCCCTAAAATTTGGTGAGTCATTATCCGACATCATTAGGAACAGTAATTCCAAACGTTAAACGCTTGGTCAACTCAGTCAAACGGTTTTGAAACCGTTTGGCCAAAAAGGTCAAGTTAATCAGGTTGAAAATCAGCACTTAGTCCAATTAGGTTTACCTAATTGATTAGCCTTCAACTCACGATTCCTTTGGAGTTAATCCCTCAAATTTGGAGGGTTATCAACCAACATAATCATGAGCAGGAATCCCAAACGGTCAACGCTTGGTCAACCATCTCAAATGGTTTCGAAAGCGTTTGCCCAAACAGGTCAATTTGATCAGGTTGAAAATCAGCACTTAATTCAATTTGCCTAATTGATTAGCCTTCAACCTATGATTCTTTTGGAGTTAACCCCTCAAATTTGGTGGGTTATCATCCTACATAATTAGGAAAAAAATTCCCAAATGGTCTACGCTTGGTCAACCATCTCAAATGGTTTTGAAACCGTTTTCTCCCAAACGGTTTCAAACCGTTTGCCCTTAAACGGTTTGCTAAAACCGCATAACCAATCAAATTAAAACGATTTGGAATAGCTATCAAAATCGTTTGACTTGGTACTTTTCTTTGGATAAGCATCTAGGATGATGTCATCATCCCTTTCCTTCGAACAACCAAGAACAGCAACCGTTCTTGATGGAAATTGCAGCAAAGAAACAAGAGTGTAACAAATTATAGAAATCAATCAACAAAGCATAGAGAATTGATGCAATAGCAATGTTTAAGTGTTTCAGTTAAAACCTGCCTCCAATTGAGCTCCAAAGATCAAAGATCAGGGCAACAATGGTGAATGAAGCTCCCTTCACCATTCCAAGGGTCGTCCTCAAGCTTTGAGTGAAAAGAATTGGTTAGGATTGGAGAGGAGATCGAAATAGGAAGGAATCCATAATTTATTTTTGATTTCCACCATGGAATCAAGGAGAAATGAATCAAGAACCTTACCAACAGGTTGGGAGTCGTCCTCCTTCTCCGCCCTAGCTCGTTGGTCGGTTTTGCAAGCAAGGGGAAGAAGTAAATCCGAAAAGGCCTTGGTTTGGGCTTGGAAATGGCACTTTTATAAAGAAATTGATGAGAGAGAAAATGCCTTATTAAAATGCATTTATTCCCAAAAATATGGCCGCCTCTTCCCCCCTTATCTTACTTAGGGACGAGGATATCTTGTTTTCCTCTTATTCCTCTCAATTATCCATGATTTAAAGAAAAACAAATTAAGCACCTTAATGCTTATAATATTAATATCCCATATGTGAGTGGAAATTACTTTCCTTTATAATAAGGTGAGTGGAGTTTCACCTCCTTTAGATATTTTCGTTCCTTATCTTGGCAAAAGAACGTCCATCCTTATTCAAAATCAACCAATAACATTTTGGTTGAAGGCCCTTTAATTAATACATTCATTTTTGCCCTAAATTGAATTAGGGTTTCACTTAAGATTAAATCTTGATTATTTTAATATCAAGATTCTCTCTCCTCCAAATTAATTCAAATGAGGCACCCCTCTCATTTGATTTGCTCTACTTGTTGCCAAGAAACATTAGGGACCTTATTGAAGTGGTAATTTGCATATTGAACCCTAGGTTTTGGGTAAATTGCACTTTACACCAAAACTAGGTTTTAATGAACAACATTGCTTTACAAGCTTAATCTTGGTGCCCAAGCTTGTGAAAACCATACCACTACATCATATTCATTCTTATGATGTCTCAACATCATAGGAACATCTTGTAATGCAACATTTGCAAGTTTACCCCTCAACTTGGGTAATTTGCACTTTAGTCCAAAATAAGCAATCATTGCTTCAACATTGTTCAAACAGGACCAAAATTGAAACATAAATTTCTCATGAGCCCTAATTACTTTTCCCAAGATAAGATTAAGAATCTACTCAACCTTATTAAGAAAAACATCTAGGGTTAACTCATAACCCAAGTTAGGGATGTTACAATATGTACCTATGAACAAGAATGTAATTGTGTTACTTTTGTTCTATGTGAGAAAGTTTTTACTTGATGGATCTTTTGATAAAAAGGTTTTAATTTTTAGTGATTTTTGGTAATCCACTTCTTAATGAACGCTTCCGCATTAGTTAATCTTGTTTTCGCGAGATGGTCGTCACATGACTGATGCTAAAAGAATGCCATAATGTACTTAAATAATCAAGTATAATGATATCATGTAGAGCCCTAACCATAGATCCATCATTGTCAGAAGTTAAATGATGGTGAAACAGGTTTTCCTAAGGGAACTCCTGGAGAGCATACTTTTGAGTATGTTGGGGTTATGGACGCGAATATCCTTACGTCCTAATGTAGGATTTGATGTGAGATGTACTTTAATCTCTCATTCCTTCATTATATGTACCATGATGGATGTATCACGAATCTCCCAATGATTGGGTTAGATGTCGTACACATCTCCCAATAATGTTAATGCCGGATCAGTGGAGATAAACATGAAATATCACGATCGCGAAGAGAGTGTAGCACGCCGATGTAACTCTGATAGCGAAGTTGCCAGTATACTCTGGAAAGTTATATTTAGCAGAGACACAAGATGTCCTGCATGTGATCTCGCACTGACCGAGATGTGGGAGGTCATGGGAATCCGACTCTTCCATTGACCTTGTATGGTACCAATTTTGACTTCGCAATGGTCGGTTGGAGCATGAGTGTGTTTGTAAAATGAAATCAGTCGTATAGCATGTTTGCTTAAGGATTGAATATGGAAATTCATTGGATGATGTTACATTTCTGTTATATATGTGTAGTTCATTAATGTTGTTCATATCTATTGTATTCATTACAAGTATATAGATGAATTATGAGTCTACCATGAGTAGATGCAGCATTATCCTTGAAAAAGGAGATTAGTTCACATTGTTCATACAAGTGATTTACCTGCTGTTAATTATACATATATAAATCCTTCTTCTTAGTTTATTTTAATAAACTTCTATAACAATGTTTTGGCGGAGAGTTATATCTCCCGCTGGGACAATTTACAATTGTCTCACCCCCGTGGGATCCAACCTTTTAGGTGGACGCGGATGAAGAAGCAGAATCTCATTACAGGGAATAAACATCAGCAGTGACAGCAAGGACAACAGTAATATCTTAGGTGGAGATACTTCCTGTCAAGTTATGTAGTTAGAAAGTCCTATGTGTCATCTCTGTACTCTCAGGTCCTCGGAGTTTTTAGTCAGTTTTTTATGAATCAATCTGAGGTTTTGGCTTGATGCCTCGAGATTCGTATAATGTCTGTATATAATGTTTATAAGATAGTTGATGATGTATTCTCTTAAAAGAGATGGTACAAGTTATGTATGTTTGAACCAGAATGTAAATTTTATGCAATGGTTCTTGTTGGAAAAGATTTCCTATGTGAGGATCTCTTTGCAAAAAGTTTTAATTTTCAGTGATTTTCAGTAATCTATTGCAAATAATTCGCTTCCGCATTAGTTAATCATGTTTTCGCGAGACGATCGCCACAATTAGTGGTCTCAGAGCTCTAGGTTCGCTGAGTCTACAGAGACATAGGACTAAGGTATCAAGTCTGTGATAGTGTCCTCCAGTATACCCTATAATGATTTCTGATTGTGCAGAGAAAGGGTAAAAGTTAAAATGACTGGAGAACACAAGGAACACATTGCTGGGAGCAATGTTGTTGCACCAAGAAGAGGTGCAAGGGATCAGGCAAGAATAGAATGAGTGTATGAGAATCCCCATTAGGACTTGATCAGGATAGAGAATCCTATGATCATGCTCTTGTTGGGTAGATTGGGGGCAACTATAATGCATATAAGTGGACTGGATACTAGCCTTACGATCTAGGTTATTAGTCCTTAATACAGAAAGCTTGACCTTTAAAAGATTTCCTAAATGACTTAGTCATGTTGGAACAAGGGAAAATATGGAAAAGATTAACTTATGGCAAGAAAGTAGACTCTGCCATGAGTTTAGATAGATAATAAATCTGTGATGGCAGTGCCTAAGAAGGGGCAATAAGCTGAAAAAATAGGGAATGGTCTCTGTAATTTTAGAGACATTTTCCTAATGGTTCTAAAAAGCCAAAGTTTTTGGTACTAATAGTGCAATAAATGCTTAGTTTACCAGGGAAGTAGCCACTAAATAAATGCAAAGGTCTTAACCTTTCACCTGTAAGATTCAATGGCTTAGTTTTTGCTTCAGTAATAAGACTAATAAGACCATGATGTGAGGACAAGGTATGCTATTAATGTGTACATGTCGAGTACACTAAACCCTTTTTGTTATAAAAAGGAGGATTGTTGATTTTGTTTTCCCTATTGGTTGCTATATAGGGAAGAAATGATGAGAACTAGAATTTGAATTCTGTTCAGTATTCTTTTAAATGCTCTATATTGATCTTACCTCTATGAAAGAGGAAGAGGTATAGAAGAGATGCGTGGATAAATCCAGGGATGTTAAATTTTATGCTTATGATAAAAGCAAGGAATATGATAGTAGACAAAGTGCATACTACTTGATCTCAGTACTTGTAAACCCTGGCCAGGTATACAACTATTGATGATAAAGTGGGTATGGAAACTCTTAGATTGTTGTCTTTTTGATTGCTCTGATCAAGTAGTCATTCTGAGACAATCTAATGAGTATCATGAAATCAGAAATCTGGAATGAATAAATGTGTCATATCCCATGCATAAGAAAGAGAAGCTTGAGATAATCTCAGATGAGCATGTTGTATGAGGAACTAAAAATGTACTCCTCATAAGACAAGAATAAGAATGAGGGAGATGGACCCTGTTCAATAATGCTGCTAGCATAATAAAGATCTTTCCCATAATGAGGAAATGGGAAATGTGATGAGATCATGAGATGATCATAAACATGCTAGATAATAATAAAGAAAGGGATAATGACATGTAATAATCCTTACAAATTCCAATGCTAAAGGCAAGGAACCTAGGATGAGATAAAGAGTAAATGGTTCATGAATAGCTAAAAATACATGAAATAATAAGTGGAATATGAATCCTTGTTTTCTTTCCTTTCAGGGACATGACAGTCAAGTGGGTCTTAGGACACTTGATGTGCATAAGATAAATATGTTCATGTGAGGGATACTTAGAAAAGTATCAGTTATCTTGGACTTTGGTCCTAAGATAAGGACATATGAAACAATTAATGTTCCAAGATGAAAGGAAGAGATATATATGAGGTGTTTCCAACACATGTGATAGATACCAAGGTGAAATATTATGGTATCTGAGAGTTATCAGATGGATTAGGTTGGCTACCTGGAGTGGTCAACTGTGAAATTAGTTTGAATATATAAAACAATATGAACATCATATGTTAGGGGTTTATGCTCTGCATAAACATGATATTAATAAAGAATCCATGATGTTTCTCTGAATGAGAAAAGTGTTATTTGACACAAAGTTGACTTTATGGTCAATGATGAGGAACAGTGGAGCATGTGCCTTGTGTGTTGATTCTATGAGAATATTGTATAGAAACACCTTGTGCTGATCAAAGTTTGATGGTATCTCCATAATAAGTAGGTGATATGTGCAGACTAGATAGTATGATGAATAAAATACATCTGTCTTCCTTTATCTGGATTTCGAGGACGAAATCCTTGTTAGGGTTCTATAATTTGTAACAACCCTGACATGGGTTATACTTTAACCCTAGGTGTTGTCATTAAGAAATGTGATTAAATGCTTAATATCATATTATGAAAAGTGATTAGGCCTCAAGAGGAACTTATGTTGCAATTCTAGTCCTTTTTGAACATTGTTGAAATCAATGTTTTGTTTGTTTTTGGACTAATGTGCAAAATACCCAAGTTGAGGGGTTTAAGTGCAAATTGTGCATGATAATATGTTCTTCATGTGTTGAAGCATCATGAAAGTGAAGATGATGCTGAGGTGTAGCTTATGGAAGCCTGAATACCAAGAAAGAGCTGATAAAGCAATGTTTGTGCATTAAAACCTAGTTTTGGTGTAAAGTGCAATTTACCCAAAACATAGGGTTCAATATGCAAATTACCACTTCAATAAGGTCCTTAATGCTTCTTGGAATCATCTAGAGCAAATAAAATGAGAGGGGCGCCTCATTTGAATTAAGTTGGAGGAGAGAGAATCTTGATATTAAAATAATCAAGATTTAATCCTAATTGAAACCCTAATTTGATTTAGGGCAAAAATAAATGTATTAATGAAAGGGCCTTCAAACAAAATTAAAATGGTTGGATTCAGATGTATGTGTGACGTCCTTGAGCTTTGCAAGGACCACGAAAATATCCATGGGAGTGGATAACTCACACACAATTTTATAAGAAAAAGAAATATCCACTCACATATGGATATTAATATAATATGATTTAAGGTGCTTAATTTGCTTTTCTTTAAATCATGGATAATTGAGAGGGATAAAAGGCAAAAAAGATATCCTCGTCCCTATGGAAGATAAGGGGGAAGAGGCGGCCACATTTTTGGGATTAAATGAATTTTTATAAGGAACATTCTCTCTCCTTGAATTTCTTATAAAAAGACCCTTTACAAGACAAATGGAAGGCTTTTTCGACCCCACTTCTTCTCCTTGCTTGGGAAACGCACAAGGGAGCTTGGGAGGATCAGGAGGACGACCCCCAACCTGTTGGTAAGGTTCTTGTTCCATTTCACGTTGATTCCATGGTGGAAATCGAAAATAAATTATGGATTTCTTCCTATTTCGATCTCCTCTTCAATTCGAACCATTCCTTTTCACCCAAACCTTGAGGACGAGCCATGGAATGGTGAAAGGAATTGTATACACCATTTTTTCCGTGGACATGGAGCTTTGGAGTTCAATTGGAGGTGGGTTTTATAACTTGAACCCTTTTTCATTGTTATTCAACCATTAATCTTGCAATTTCAATGATTCCTTCATTATCTTGTTTAATTGCTGGTTGAAAATGGTTATTTCATGAAATCAGAAGTTGTTAGAACTTCAGAGACGAAGGTAGATGATGATGACATCATATTGGATACTTTTTCCAAAGAAATCATGGTTCATACGGTTTTGAGTTAATTGCTCATGCGGTTTCACCAAACCGTTTGAGAGCAAACGGTTTGAAACCGTTGGGGAGCAAACGGTTTCAAAACCGTTTGAGTGAGTTGACCAAGGGTTGACCATTTGTGATTACTGTTAATAATTATGTTGGTTAATGACTCACCAAATTTAATGGGTTAACCCCCATAGATTCGTGAGTTGAAGGCTAATCAATTAGGCAAACCTAATTGGATTAAGTGCTGCTTTTTCAGCTTTATTAATTTAACTTTTTGGGAAAACGGTTTCAAAACCATTTGAGTGAGTTGACCAAGGGTTGACCGTTTGAGTTTTCTGTTCATAATTATGTTGGTTAATGACTCACCAATGTTTATGGTTTAACTCCCAAGGAATCGTGAGTTGAAGGCTAATCAATTAGGCAAACCTAATTGGATTAAGTGCTGATTTTTCAGCTTGATTAATTTAACGTTTTGGGAAAACGGTTTCAAAACCGTTTGAGTGAGTGGACCAAGGGTTTATCGTTTGATATTCCTGTTCCTAATTATGTTGGTTAATGACTCACCAAATTTGATGGGTTAACTCCCAAGGAATCGTGAGTTGGAGGCTAATCAATTAGGCAAACCTAATTGGATTAAGTGCTGATTTTTCAGCTTGATTAATTAACTTTTTGGGAAAACGGTTTCAAAACCGTTTGAGTGAGTTGACCAAGGGTTGAACGTTTGATATTACTGTTCCTAATTATGTTGGTTAATGACTCACCAATGTTTATGGATTAATTCCCAAGGAATCATGATATGAAGGCTAATCAATTGGGAAAACCCTAATTGAATTTGTGTTGAAATTCCAATGAGTTGATTTGAGATTTTGGGTTGATTAGCCCAAACGATTTTGAGTTGTTGAAATTCCAAGACCGTTTGGAGGTCTGGGGTTAAGTATAGTTGACTAATTGAAGGTCTAAAGTTACCAAATCACTTTGCAATTAAATGTTGATTTGATGATCAACCCAATAGCTAACACCCTAATGATTTTTCACTAGAATCCAAGGGTTGGATGAGCCAAACGGTCTCAAGACCATGTGGAGCTCATCCAAATAGTCTCAAGACCGTTTGGATGTCACCCAAGACCGTTTGGAGGTCTAGGAGTGAGTATGGTTATGAAATTGATGATCCAATGATACTAAGTTAAAGTGTAATCAATTGCTGATTTGGTGATCAATCCAATGATCCAAACCCTAATTGGTTGACTTGGATTTTGATGATGTGATGGGAAAATGGTCCCAAGACCGTTTTGTGGTCATCCAAACGACCTCAAGACCGTTTGGGGTCAGGTCATGTTCAATTTGGATGTTGGTTCAATGGTTTCAAAGTAACTAATCTTGCATTGATTAGTGTTGAAGGATCAATGATTCCAAACCCTAATTCAATTGATTCAAATCATAATTGAGGACTAATTGAGGGTCAAATCAGTTGAAGGTTGACCTATTTAACTCAATTGAAGTATGAGGATATGTCCAATTGATGATTGGTTCCATGAATTCAATGATTGAAGGAATCAATATTGAGAACCCTAAACCGATTGGTGTAGTTGAGACCATCTTTGGTCCATGCGGTTTTGAGGAGGTTTGGACCAAACAGTCTCAAGACCGTTTGAGTCCAAACGATCTCAAGACCGTTTGGGACCAAACGATCCCAAACTGTTTGTGCCCATGTAGTTTCAAAAGTCAAACTTGGGCAAACAGTCTTCACCTACTTGCTTGGGCAAACGGTCTCAAGCACCACCTTTACCAAACAGTTTCAAACCGTTTGAACCTTGAAGGGCCAAGACCATTTGGGGCTCAAGTAGTCAAAGTTGAGGGAGGACTCAATTGGTTAATCCACTTAGACACTTGTTGTAATTGAGGACTCAATTGATCAATTCAATTGGATGCCTTATGTAATGGAGGTCCAAGGTGATTGAATCTCTTGAGAATAGAGATGATGAATGATTAATTGATCCAATGATGATTAGTAATGATGATCATTGAAGGTACAAATGTTGAAACCCTAATATTACCTAAGTGATTAGTGCCAATTAAGGGATGAACCCTAATTACCTATAGGATCAATGACTTGGTACACTATGTCATTCATAGTTGTATGTACTTGATTGAAGGGATGATATGCCCTTGTCAAGTTGAGATGATGTTAGCATGAATTCATAACATGAATATAATTCATGTAGTGATTAAGGGTATTGTGGCGACTGAATCGCTAAATCATGATGTAAACTCAGCGGAAGTGATTAACTAGCAGCGGAATTATCAAAGTCACTAAAAATTTAAAATTTTTGGAAAGAGATCTTTAAACCATAAAACTCTTTTATAAGAAAACAAGATGAACTGCTTACAACATGGTTTGACATTACATCTCTGTGAATTCACATCTCGAGTGATTACATATATCCATTGCCCTGTTACCTGTATAGGCAAGATACAAAAATCTCGAGGCATTAAGACAAAAACCTCAGATCTACTAACTCCTAGGACCTGAGAGTACAGAGACGACACATAGGACCTACTATCTACAAGACTTGACAGTCAGTATCTCCACCTGAGATTCACTGCTGCCCCTGGTGTTGTTGTTGCTGTTGTTGCTCATCTCTAGATGGATTCCTTCGTCCTCGGTGTCTATCTAAAAATTAAAATCCGACGGGGGGTGAGACAATTGAATAATTGTCCCAGAGTGAGTTATAACTCTCCTCCAGAAGCTTTGTTATTGCAATAAGGAATAACAATAAGCAGTATAATTATTAACATTTAACAGCAGGTTTAATGTCAAGTAGAGAAACATTTCAATTATAACTTAATTGGATATCAAATCATAACTCATTAAAGAATATGAAAAACATGTATACTAGTTCTTTAACTAGAACATTGTAAACAATGTAACATCAATCATTATTTCTCATAGTTCAACCTAAGCAGTTATGCTACAGGGCTGATTATGTTTTCCAAACATTATTATGCCCTGCGGTGATGAGGTATACCGCTCATACTCCAACCGACCATTACGAAATTGCGTCGGTACCATACATAGGTCATCAAAAGAGTCGGATTCTTATGACCTCATTTTCCTCAGTCTGTGTGAGGATTTACATGTAGGACATCTTGTGTCTCTGCTATGATAGCTATCCAGGGTATTCTGGAAACTTCGCTATTAGAGTCGTAGTGGCATTCTGTACTCTCTTCATCATCGAGGGATCTCTTGTTTATCTCTCATCGATGCGGCATTGGTGATTCCCTCAGGAGATTAGTGAAACATCATACCGGCATAAACATATAATGAAAGATTGATGGATTAAAGGTACATCTTTCATCAATTCCTACATTAGGACGTAAGGATATTCACGTCCATAATCCCCCATATACTCAAAAGTATATGTTCCAGGAGTTCCCTTAGGAAAACCTGTTTCACCATCATTTGGTCTCTGACAATGATGGATCTATGGTCAGGGCCCTACATGATATGATAATACTTGATTATTTAAGTACATTTTAGCATTCTTTTAGCATCAAGCATGTTTTCAAACATAAACAATTAAAACATCTTCTATAGAAGAAGAATACTAAATGTATCAAGTTTATTTCACATTAGTTATCATTTCTTAACCATCTCATCATTATGGTTCAAGAACAGGGGTGTTCAAACCCTTAAATCATCATAACTCATCTAATAGCATGACCTTAATTGTAACAATGTAATTATTACTCAAGGCTCTTAGAGCCCATCATTCTCATATGTTACCTCTTAAACCAGGCAACATAGTATATCATTATTCATAAAGCTTATAGCATGCTTTCAATGAGTAAAACATCATAACTCTTACATGTCTATGATTACCTCTTGCTAACAACCTACATGACTAATATAATTGAAGACATGCGTATATAAGAATATCAGTACAATACCGATTCTTTTCAATTTATTCATAGAATACCACGTCCGTGCAAAGGGAAACTACCATGGCCTTTCTCCATAGCATGGTCGTGGTATCAACATCATACCATGACCATGTTTCATCACCATGGTTAAATTCTAGGGTTAGGGTTTATTCAACTCAATTAGGGTTATTAAACCCCTTTGACTTATAAGGCATACGGATTCCTCATATTATAATTCATTCAAAGGGTTTCATACTTAAAAGCATAACCCAAACTTAGGGTTAAAGTACCCTACCTTTCATTAATTAGGGTTTCCTGTTCACATTATCAGTTCAACCCTAATATAATACTCCACTACCCTTGGGAGCATTCAAAGATACTATAAGTGTTTGATTTCGGTTATTGTACTCATCATGTATCATTAATGATCATCACTTCTAAGTATTAGCCCATTCCTCATATGATGCATATATCATATATCAGAATTATCCAATTATCTGTAATGATATAGGTTTAAACATTGTTGATATAGGATAAATTATCATCAACTATTCTAGGTATCTTCATATTCAGGATGTTATCTACATCATTATTTAGTATACATCATTTCTGAGAGTTTGATGCCCATTATTATTGTAAGGTGTAAGATCTATTACTCATTCATAGGGATGTTTGGATCTAGGCATCTTACCTCTTAAATCATTATTTATTGAAATTACCACATTTATCATTCACAGGGTTCACTAACCCTATTCTATATGTTTATGACATAATCATCTTATTTGATTGATTTAGCTACTCCTCACCTTATTGTACTATCTAGTAAACCGTCTCAAGGTTTTCATGATTAATAAGCCATAAGTTAAGCTTGCTATTCATCTTAATAAGGGTTTCCCATAACATCACCTCCAATTAGGGTTTCTATTCATATCACATCTCCCCTAGATTAGATTTATGATTAATATCCCACCATTAGGGACTACTATTTCACATCATGTTATTCCCCTAGAATCAGGGTTTACTATTCATATTACATGATTTACCCTAAAATTAGGATTTACTATTCACATCATAGTTAATTGAGGTCTTACCATCATTATTTATGAAGATTACTTCCATTAACACCTTAAAATTAAGTTAAGATGCATAATCTCCATAATTAGGGTTTTCCATGATCTCCTTATGAAGGATCATACCCTAATGGTGTGTATTGATACATTTTAAAGGTATCTTATTTGATAATCATTGATATTAGGAGTTTTCTCTCTCCTCATACTAATAGATGATTTTTATATCACTCTTGATTAAGTTAAGTCAACTCAACTTTGACTGATATAAGTCAAGTCATCACCATTAAGGTCATTAGGGTTTACATGATCGAGGGTACTAGTCACACTAACCCACTAAGGGTACTTTTCTAATCTTCACCATTAACCCTAACATACATTAGTTCACTAATTAATTAACCCCTTAATGACTTTAGGTGTCTTTAGGGTTTAGGTTAAACAATCATTGAACCATCTAAGTCTTTAAAGCATTAAGCATTCTTGACCTTAAAAGATCCCAAACGGTTTTGCACTTTCAACCTCCAAACGGTTTTGAAACCGCATGAATCCAAACGGTTTTGAAACCGTTTGGTCCCAAACGGTCTTGAGACCATTTGGACTCAAACGGTCTTGAGACCGTTTGGTCCAAACCTCCTCAAAACCGCATGCACCAAAGATGGTCTCAACTACACCAATCAGTTTAGGGTTCTCAATATTGATTCCTTCAATCATTGAATTCATGGAACCAATCATCAATTGGACATATCCTCATACTTCAATTGAGTTAAATAATTCAACCTTAAACTGATTTGACCCTAAATTGACCCTCAATTAGTCCTCAATTAGGGTTTGAATTAATTGAATTAGGGTTTAGAATCGATGATCCTTCAACACTAATCAATGCAAGATTAGTTACTTTGAAACCATTGAACCATCATCCAAATTGAACATGACCTGACCCCAAACGGTGTTGAGGTCGTTTGGATGACCTCCAAACGGTCTTGAGACCGTTTTCCCATCAAATCATCAAAATCCAAGTCAACCATTTAGGGTTTGGATCATTGGGTTGATCACCAAATCAGCAATTGATTACACTTTAACTTAGTATCATTAGATCATCAATTGCTTAAACATACTCACCCCTAGACCTCAAAACGGTCTTGGGTGGCCTCCAAACGGTCTTGAGACCATTTGCATGAGTTCCAAACGGTCTTGAGACCATTTGTCTCATTCAACCCTTGGATTCTAGTGAAAAAAAACATTAGGGTTTGAGCTATTGAGTTGATCATCAAATCAGCACTTAATTGCAAAGTGATTTGGTATCTTTAGACCTTCAATTGGTCAACCATGCTTAACCGTAGACCTCCAAACAGTCTTGGGTGATCTCCAAACGGCTTTGAGACCGTTTGGGTGATCCCCAAACGGTTTTCAAACCGTTTGGGCTAATCAACCCAAAATCTCAAATTAACTCATTGGAATTTCAGCACTAATTTCAATTAGGGTTTGCCCAATTGATTAGCCTTCAAATCATGATTCCTTGGGAATTAACCCCTAACATTTGGTGAGTCATTAACCAACACAACTAGGAACAGGAATCGCAAACGGTCAATGCTTGGTAAACTCACTCAAACGGTTTTGAAACCGTTTGCCTAAAAAGTTCAATTAATCAAGCTGAAAAATCAGCACTTAATCCAATTAGGTTTGCCGAATTGATTAACCTTCAACTCACGATTCCTTGGGAGTTAACCCATAAAATTTGGTGAGTCATTAACCAACATAATTAGAAACAGGAATCTCAAACGGTCAACTCTTGGTCAACTCACGCAAACGGTTTTGAACCCGTTTTCCCAAAAAGGTCAAGTTAATCAGGTTGAAAATCAGCACTTAATGCAATTAGGTTTACCTAATTGATTAGCCTTCAACTCATGATTCCTTTGGAGTTAATCACTCAAATTTGGAGGGTTATCAACCAACATAATTATAAACAGAAATATCAAACGGTCAACCCTTGTTCAACTCAAAAAAATGGTCTTGGAGACCGTTTTCTCCAACCGACCTTGTGAAACCGTTTGCCCTTCAAACAGTTTTGCAAACCGTTTGCCCCAAGCGTTTTTGCAAACCGTTTGGCCAAGGGGGGAGGGGGCAAGATCGTTTGCTAAAGTAGAATTGGTAATCACGCCCAGCTTCTTCTACCTCCAGATCAAGGTCTGTTCTTCATGGTTTTAGTTGCAAGAAAGCAAGGAAGGATCGGGGAAAGAAGGACAAATTAATTTTGCAAGAAAGAAAGATGCATAACAAAGTTTAAGGGTTTAGAGTTATAAAACCCACCTTAGAACCAGATATAGAGCTCCAAGATTCAATGCTTTAATGGTGTCTTGATATCCATAGGTCGTCCAAGGTTTTTTCTTCAAGAATTGGTTGGAAAGGATGGCTAGAAAGAAGAACTAAGTAAGAAAAACTAGCAAACCAACCTTGTATCATGATTTCCTCCATGAATCCGAGCTAGATAGTGGTTAAAGCTTACCCAACTCTACTTGTCCATTCTCCTCTGATCCTGAGCTCCTTCCTTAGTCGGTCCAAGCAAGATATAAGTGAAGAGAGGAAGGGAAACGATCCCTTGGTTGTAAAAGAAAGGTGTATATATACTTTGGGCATGTTTTCAAGATAAGGACAATCTTTTCTTCTATTTCTCATATGGGTCCTTCTCTACTTCTTGGCCATGCCCCTACTTTATATACTTAACCAAAAATCCTTTTTTAACCAAAGTCTAGTGAAAAGGAAGCCAAATATCCTAGTAAGTTGCACACATATAAAATGGTCGTTATGCTTACAACTTGGTTATTTAGTTACAAGGGTTATCCTTCTTATTTGATTATTCAAATGAAGCGCCCCCTTCATCATTTTTACTCTAATTGATGCCAAGAGTCATAAAAGATACTCTATAAGGTATATTTTACATGTTGCACCCCATGTTTTGGGTAAATTGCACTTTACACCAAAACTAGGGTTTAAAGCACAAGGATTGCTCCACAAGATGCATTTTGGTGCCCAAGCTTAGAGAATCCATAATACTTCATCAAATTCATTCTTATGATGTATTATCATCAGAGGAACATCTAAAAATGTGTCCACGTTTAACAAGTTAACCCCTTTAATTGGGTAATTTGCAAATAAGTCCACTTTTAACAAAACAATATTACAATATTGTTTAAAAAGGATAGAAAGGGAAATATATGTTCCTCAGGAGCTTTAATTACATTATCAATAGATAACCACAAGCATTTAATCACATGATTAAGAAAAACACCTAGGGTTAGTTCATAACCCAGGTTAGGGATGTTACAGGTATGATCCTTAAGTAGAGAGATCATGAAACCCTAATCATGAATATATACCCTAATTGACAGGGTTATTGAATTCTAACCCTAATTGAGGGAAATTCTAAATGTAACCCTACTCCAGGGTGAGGATATAACCCTAATCTAGGATAGTGATGTGTGAAACTCCAATTTAGGGAAATGAGATGTAAAACCCTAATTGGGATGAATAGTGAATCTCTAATTATGAATAATTGAATGAAATCCTAATGGAGATGGATTGTAGACCCAAATTGTGGGTGACTATAGTGGAAATCTTAATTAGGGATTATTCCATGTGAAACCCTAGTTGAGGGTGATTCAATGTGAAACCCTAGTTGAGGGTGATTCTATGAGAAACCCTGATTAAGAACTAACATCACATAATGTTCTGATGTTATGTTGTGATGAGAGGCCCTAAGAAGGGCGAAGGAAAATGAGATTCTAATGTAAGTCATTATACATAAAGCCCTAATCCTGGGCAATATTACAATGGATCATAATTCTAATTTTTAAATAAGGATGCAAGGAAATCCTAATGATGAGATAAAAGAATTGACCTTATAAAGGTGAAACATTTCATGTGGTTGATTATAAGCAACCTTATTGTAAGCAATGTCTTTAGCATTAGATAAGTCCATATCATTAAAGATAATTGGACAATTCTAATGTGTGGCCTATGCATTATATGCTAAAGGTGAGAGTTTACTGATGGAATGTATTAAGAGGGAAATACCTTAATACAAGATAAGTTGGTTAACTCAAGAGAATCTGATATGATGAGAAAGTGATACATCAAGATATGATAGTTATCACATTCAATACTTCAGGGTTTATATACCTTGATTCACTCCAAATCCAATATAATTGGGTAAGAAACATATGAAGTGTGATATACAACTATTACAATGAAATGTAATGAATTGTTGCACTTGATGAGTGTTAATTAATGTACCTTGAGAATGGGGTTAAGCCCAAATGATGTGTATGATATAATCATACCATGATGAGGATGAGAAATGAACTCATACCTTGAATTGATGATCATTAATGCTATATGATGAAAGTAATGTTCTTGAATAATAAAATATGATACCTTTGAATGCCCCAGAGGTATGGATTAATGAATTAAGGGTTGGATAGATTATATAATAATGAAACCCTAATTAATGAGAAAAGGGGAACCCTAACCCAGACTTGGGTAAAGGGAATGATAAGCCATGTTTGATAGTAAACCCTAATTCCTGGAAAAGGAATAATGGTGTTACTATTGTATCACATGATGTGATGAATATCTTGTATGACTGTTATCATGCCTAACAACCATGCAGGTATGATGAGATAATGAACATAGCTAGATTTGAGCTATGACATTTATATTATAAATGTTGATTGGCATTATGAGCCTTAATGATGTTGATTTCTTAGTAAAAGTAACAATGTGTAAAGATTCTATGAGTCATATGAGCAAGTTGTTTCCTAGAAAGAGGTGACAAGATATTTCATGGCCTTGTGAGCCAGGTGTGATGCTTGTGTAACAAATATCATGAATGCCTTGGTCAGATGACCTGAAGGTGATAGTTACCTAAAAAAGGTATAATAATGCTCAATGATGAGTTAAGGGTTTGAATACCCAGAACCATATGATTATGGTGATGAGAATGTGAAGGGATGAGAATTCCCAGTTTTGAAATGAGGGACTGAGTTCCTAAGGTCTTTGAAAGAATGATAAATATCTGATGAAAGTAGTACATGTCTCTTTATAGCATTGTTATAATAAGTTATGTTTGAAAACTTGACTGATGCTAAAAGAATGCCATAATGTACTTAAAAAATCAAGTATAATGATATCATGTAGAGCCCTGACCATAGATCCATCATTGTCAGAAGTTAAATGATGGTGAAATAGGTTTTCCTAAGGGAACTCCTGGAGTGCATACTTTTGAGTATGTTGGGGTTATGGACGCAAATATCCTTACGTCCTAATGTAGGATTTGATGTGAGATGTACTTTAATCTCTCATTCCTTCATTATATGTACCGGGATGGATGTATCATGAATCTCCCAATGATTGGGTTAGATGTCGTACACATCTCCCAATAATGTTAATGGAGGATCAGTGGAGATAAACACGAAATCTCACGATCGTGAAGAGAGTGCAGCACGCCACTGTAACACTGATAGCGAAGTTGCCAGTATACTCTGGAAAGCTATATTTAGCAGAGACACAAGATGTCCTGCATGTGATCTCGCACATACCGAGATGTGGGAGGTCATGGGAATCCGGCTCTTCCATTGACCTTGTATGGTATTGATTTTGACTTCATAGTGGTCGGTTGGAGCATGAGAGGTATATCTCATCTCCTCAGGGCATAAGTGTGTTTGTAAAATGAAATCAGCCATATAACATGTTTTCTTAAGGATTGAATACAGAAATTCATTGTCTGATGTTACATTTTTGTTATATACCTGTAGTTCATTAATGTTGTTCATATCTGTTGTATTCATTACAAGTATATGGATGAATTATGTGTCTACCATGAGTAGATGCAATGTTATCCTTGAAAAAGGATATTACTTCTCTTTGTTCATACAAGTGATTTACCTGCTGTTAATTATATATATATATATATAAATCCTTCTGCTTAGTTTATTTTAATAAACTGCTATAACAATGTTTTGGCGGAGAGTTATATCTCCCGCTAGGACAATTTACAATTGTCTCATCCCCGTGGGATCCAACTTTTTAGGTGGACGTGGACAAAGAAGTAGAATCTCATTAAAGGGAATAGACAACAACAGTGACAGCAAGGACAACAGTAATATCTCAGGTGGAGATACTGTCTGTCAAGTTATGTAATTAGAAAGTCCTATGTGTCGTCTCTGTACTCTCAGGTCCTCGGAGTTTTTAGTCAGTGTTTTATGAATCAATCTGAGGTTTTGGCTTGATGCCTCGAGATTCATATAATGTCTGTATATAATGTTTATAAGACAGTTGATGATGTAATCTCTGAAAAGAGATGGTACATGTTATGTACGTTTGAACCAGAATGTAAATTTTATGCAGTGGTTCTTGTTGGAGAAGATTTCCTATGTGAGGATCTCTTTGCAAAAAGTTTTAATTTTCAGTGATTTTCAGTAATCCGCTGCAAATAATTCGCTTCCGCATTAGTTAATCCTGTTTTCGCAAGACGGTCGCCACACTTTTCTTTACTGGAAGCTTGGAATAAGTGGCTTTTACATTAACTACCTTGCATCTCTACTATGCTACCTCCTTCCCTATTCCTATCTCTATTTCTGATGATATTTATAGGATTCGTAGGAACTTCCTCTGGGGTGGTGTTGAAATGAAGATCTCTATTAATTTGGTCTCTTGGTAATACATTTGTTCTTAAGGGCGTTTAAGCCTTAAAATTACTGAATATGTTGTTACTGCTTGTATGGATTTAAATGTCTGGAGCATTGCTACAAAGAAGGATAATCTTTGGATTAGGTGGATTCATGCTAGATATATGAAAGGTGACTCGATCTGGAGTGTCTCTTCTAAACCACATTCTACTTGGATGTGGAGACAACTTTTGGCTACTAGAGATATTCTTCTTACTCATGTTTGTTGGGAGATAGGGGATGGGAAATCCACTATGCTTTGGAGAGACCCTTGGGTCAAAGTAAATCAATTCCTTACTATATTCTTAAAGGAAAAAGATATTATGATGTTAGGAAAAGGAAAATTTGTAAAGATTACTGACTTGGTAAACAAAGATGGTTGGACTGTATGTAGATCTCATCAAGTAGTAAGACTTATAGAAAGTATTAAACCTTTATTCACCCAGGGCTATCACTCTGCCTATATACTACTGATCAATGGTTTGACTCCAAGAAAATGAAAGATTTCTAGGACATCTTCAGAAGAAAGTGTTGGATCTAGGGCTCTAGAGGGAGGGTGAATAGAGCTTCAAAAATACTCACAAGATAGATTAGACCATCAAAGTATATCAAATTAAAAACAATAGATTAAGTGAAATTTGAAGTCCTAACTAACAAGTATAGCAAGGATAAAAGGAATTGATAGCAAGCATTTGACAAGTTCATGTAGAGTGGTTCCACTCTCAAACTAGGAGAGAGTCAGTCCACTACCAAGAGAGGTCAGCCTCGAGGAATTTAAAAGTACTTTTATCTATATTATCACCAATAAGAGTTACAACAAAAGACCACCAAAGGACTTACCCACCCAAGCACCAAGATTACTCCACCTTACCAAGGACTTACCCACATTTCCAAGAGTCTTCAACCTTCTCCAAGGTCTTACCCACTCTAGCACAAGTCTTCCACCTTCAAGGAAAATTCTACTCTTCTTGAATCTTTGGCCTTTGCCTTCTCCTTCTCCTAGAGAAGCTCTTCACCTCTTCTTTAAACTTGAAGAAGACCAGCAACAACTCCACCTTCACTCAGGGTAGCTTTGTTACAACCCCAAATTTTGGGTTCATTTGATGAGAAATGTAATTTCTCATATTAAAGAGATTTGAACAAATAATGGAATAAATTGCTTCAAATAAATGGATTTCATTTACAATAGCCTTGATGATTGTGTTGTGGGCTTTATTGGCTATTGGGCCCAAATAAATACGAAATTCAACTAGTAAATGGATAATTGAACTTTTAAGAAAAGAAATATGTAGAAATATATAGAAGGCAAATCCAAAGAGGATTTCGTGCCTCTTGGGTTCCTTGGGAACCAAGGAATCCAAGGTTGCAAAAAGAAAGCAATAAGAAAAGACAAGATTAATTAAGTATTTCTTTATGAAGAAAGAAATTGGAAAATAATGATAAAATGTGGAAAATGTGTGGAAAGAGGCATAAATGAGATTTCTTGGGGAAATTTCGTATCCATGAGATTTCTAATGATACAAGGAAGGCCAATGAGGAAAATAAAAGAGAAATAAAGAGAAATCCTCAAAAAGAAATATTTTAATAAGAAATAAACATGATAATGCAAAATAATGCATATAGATGCATTAAGAAGGATAATGAGTATTCCAATAAAATGAATTTCGAAATAATAGAATGCCTTGGGATCCAAGGAGTCCCAATAAAAAGGAAAGAAAGAGAAAATACTAAAAATTGCAAAATAAGAGGATAATATGATACATTATTAATAAATTTTGTGAAATGTAAAGTATTTTCTTTTAAAAGCGAAAAACATGTTTTCGTGACAAATTATTAAAAGGCATGTATAAATGAGGATAAGGGTGAAGATTTTCATATTTCTATATAACCAAGAAATATGGAATAGTAGAGAGAGAAGAGAGAGAAGGTTTGCTTCTCATTGAAGGATTTGTTTTCCTATTTGAGAAAGGGGTTGGTTGCTTCATGGGCAGACATCCCAGGGCGTGCTACAAATGCCCTATAAAAGGGGTAACACCTTTGGCCAAATCCAAGATGAACCCTTGCCCTCTGTCTCTCCTTATTCTTCCTTTTCCATCCAAAACCCTAAACATGGGGGTTAGTGTAACCCGGAACGATATGGAGATGTGAATGAGAGCTTGAAGGGGGAACGATGCTCCCAGGCCCCTAGAGAAAAAGCCCAGCCATCTTTCCTGGACCCTAGGAGCTGCACGACCTCGCAGAACGGCCTGAAGCGCGGTCACAGTTGCAGGTCGTGTGAGGGAGGGCCGACCATTCTGTCCGTGGACCAGAGGTACCCGGAGGTGCGAGAAGGCATGACGGGGTCAGAGGGTGGTTTTCCGGTAAGCTCGGGGCCTGGAGGTGGAGGAAACGAGCCCACACACAGCTGCAGATCGTGGCTAGGGTGGCACGACTAGGGCTGCGTGAGGTTGAAGGAGGCAAAGGCCGCGTTGGACGAAATTGCCCCTACGTGGGCTGAATGCACATGAACTTAAGTGAGGTTATATTGGTCATTCTGTTATATTTCCAAATCCACACGTTGCATGGACAGAGATGACGTGGCGCAATCTAATTGGCTGCGGTAAGTGATTTATTGCAAAAATCATATCTAGCAAACTGTAACTCGGATAGACATAAATAATATATGAATTTTGATCAGGAGAACAAGAGGAATCCAATAAAAATAGTTTTATAGCCTGAATCTGATAATATTTCGAAATGTAGTGCAAATTATAATCTTTAATGAATTAAAGGTTAAGAAACCCTATTTTGAAATAAATAAAGTGTTTAATAGGGTTTAATGGATCATTAGAGTTGATATTAACCTGCTAAATGCAAAAAGGTACATTATGTTAAAAAAGGAAGAACTTTGCATGTGATTAGTCTAATTTGGAGTTTATGTGCATAAATATATGTGAAATGTGAAAAGTACATAAAGTTCTCATCTTTAATGATTTAACTAAGGAAAACCCCTTAGATTTGATGATAGATGATTCAAGCTGATATTAACCTGTTGTTAATAAAAGAGAAAATAGGATTTAAAAAGATGATCTTTTTATAAAATTGGCTTAATTTAGGGTTTCATGCACGAATATGCATTAATGAGCTTAAAACATAGGTGCATTAAGAAGGATAATGAGTATTTCAATAAAATGAATTTCGAAATAATAGAATGCCTTGGGATACAAGGAGTCCCAATAAAAAGGAAAGAAAGAGAAAATACTAATAATTGAAAAATAAGAGGATAATATGATACATTATTAATAAATTTTGTGAAAAGTAAAGTATTTTCTTTTAAAAGAGAAAAACATGTTTTCGTGACAAATAATTAAAAGGCAAGTATAAATGAGGATAAGGGTGAAGATTTTCGTATTTCTATATAACCAAGAAATATGGAATAGTAGAGAGAGAAGAGAGAGAAGGTTTGCTTCTCATTGAAGGATTTGTTTTCCTATTTGAAAAAGGGGTTGGTTGCTTCGTGGGCAGACATACTAGGGCGTGCTACAACTCCCCTATAAAAGGGGTAACACCTTTGGCCAAATCCAAGATGAACCCTTGCCCTCTCTCTCTCCTTCTTCTTCCTTTTCCATCCAAAACCCTAAACATCGGGGTTAGTGTAACCCGGAGCGATGTGGAGATGTGAATGGGAGCTTGAAGGGGGGACGATGCTCCCAGACCCCTAGAAAAGAAGCCCAGCCATCGTCCCTGGACCCTAGGAGCTGCACGACCGCACAGAACGGCCTGTAGTGCGGTCGCGGTTGCAGGTCATGTGAGGGAGGGCTGGCCGTTCTGGCCATGGACCAGAGGTACTCGGAGGTGCGTGAAGGCACGGCGGGGTCAGAGGGAGGTTTTCCGATGAGCTCGGGGCCTGGAGGTGGAGGAAACGAGCCCACGCACAGCTGCAGATCGCGGCTAGGGCGGCACGGCTAGGGCTGCACGAGGTTGAAGGAGGCAGGCCGCGTTGGACGAAATTGCCCCTCCGCGGGCTGAATGCACAGGAACTTAAGTGAGGGTATATTGGTCATTCTGTTATATTTCCAAATCCACACGTTGCGTGGACTGAGATGACGTGGCGCAATCTCATTGGCTGTGGTAAGTGATTTATTGCAAAAATCATATCTAGCAAACCGTAACTCGGATAGACATAAATAATATATGAATTTTGATCAGGAGAATAAGAGGAATACAATAAAAATAGTTTTCTAGCCTGAATCTGATCATAGTTCGAAATGTAGTGCAAATTATCATCTTTAATGAATTAAAGGTTAAGAAACCCTATTTTCAAATAAATAAAGTGTTTAATAGGGTTTAATGGATCATTAGAGTTGATATTAACCTGTTAAATGCAAAAAGGTACATTATGTTAAAAAAGGAAGAACTTTGCACGTGATTAGTCTAATTTGGAGTTTATGTGCATAAATATACGTGAAATGTGAAAAGTACATAAAGTTATCATCTTTAATGATTTAACTAAGGAAAACCCCTTAGATTTATTGATAGGTGATTCAAGCTGATATTAACCTGTTGTTAATAAAAGAGAAAATAGGATTTAAAAAGATGATCTTTTTATAAAATTGGCTTAATTTAGGGTTTCATGCATGAATATGCATTCATGAGCTTGAAAACCCTAATTTAGGCGAATATGACATTTAAATGTTTTAATTGTTCAAATCCATGAATAAATAGGGATATGATGATCCTAAGTCAATCTGAGTATAAAAGACTATTAAATGAATAGTTTGAGAAATTAGGGTTTATATGAGTAGAAAAGAGTATTTTAGGGTTTGTTGATCTATAAGGGATAAAGTTTGAGAAATTGGTCTAAGAAACCCTAATGAATATTAATGAAATCTTAATGCAGATTAGAAACCCTAGAAAGAGAATCCAAGTCAATAAAGTAGATTCTTGATAAAGTGTGTAATAAATAGAGTACATATTCTTTTCAGGAATTATGTGATGATTGAATTACTTGCTTGGATCTATTGATTGGCTTGATTGTATATACCTGAAGTATATGTTCAATAATCTGCATGACTCATCAAATCAGGTATGTGGTTAATTATGAATAACCACTTTAGTTTTCCGATGGATTCCCGGATGTTTAATCACATTGAATGCAATTAAACTGTTTGGATGTTCATATTGCAAACTATAATGTGGCTATGACTATCACAAAGGATATATGCCTAAAAAATCAGATCCTGGTTCTCTCTGTGGCATTATATCTAACTTAGTAAATGGCTGCCTATGGGTAGGTCCATCAGGTTAGAGAAAGACCTAGTACATGGCTACCTATTTGGGTAGGTCCATCAGGTCTATGGATGACCTAGTACATGGCTACCTATTGGGTAGATCCATCAGGTCTATGGATGACTTAGTACATGGCTACCATTGAGGTAGGACCATCAAGTCACATTGAGTTAGATATTGGGCTATCTTCGGGTAGTGCCATGCGACTCTATTACCTAAAAGAGAGGTGATATCCATGTCCACTGCAGGGACAGCCCAGAGTTCGAGAATATGTATGGATTGAGTTGTATGGCTTAAAATGTAATCTTGATTGTTAAATGACTAATTTAATGATATATTGTTAACATAGTTGAACTTTATCTGTTTTTTCCACATACCAACTACGGCTGACCGACGTTTTGTTTGTCGGTGTTTTAGGAACAAGCCAAAAGGACAAACAGAAAATCGTCACATTGTGAAATACATGAATTAAAATACAAGGAGGATTAGTTAGCATTGAATCCTTTAGTGGATAGAAGTTAGAAATCCAAAATTTCAAAAGGTATGCAAAGTTTATTTTTCTTACAGCTTTTCATTATAGTATGTTAAAATTTGATAATTATTCATGGTTAATTGTTGAACCTTTGATCTGGAAGTCATGGGTGCGGCTTCGACCTCTCGGTCTCCCTTAATTGGGGGTTATCGGGAGGTGGGGTCGTAACAAGCTTGCTTCACCTTTGCTTCATGGAGGAAAGGGGTAGGGAAGAGGAAGTAGATGAGAGCTTTACATGCACATGAGAGTAGGTCTCATACAACATGCCTATCTCACTCATTATCACAAAATGAAGTGTAAACTAGAGAGAGAAAGGGGCTCAACGAGTTGTAACACACTCAATTATAGCAAGGAGTTAGAATAGTATGAATGAGCAAACTTGGAATGAACTCCAAGGGGTCCTATTTATAGCTGGGGGTGTTCCCCTGAGTGTGGGATCACTGAGGGTCAAAATGTAGCCATTTTCTACAATCAAACAGGTCTATTTTCACCCAAAACAACTCACCAATGATTATAATTACTTTTTTTCATTTCCCATATAGTACACTCGATCAATTTTCAATAATAGGAAAATATGACATTTAAATGTTTTAATTGTTCAAATCCATGAATAAAAAGGGAAATGATGATCCTAAGTCAATATGAGTATAAAAGACTATTATATGAATAGTTTGAGAAATTAGGGTTTATATGAGTAGAAAAGAGTATTTTAGGGTTTGTTGATCTAAAAGGGATAAAGTTTGAGAAATTGGTCTAAGAACCCCTAATGAATATTAATGAAATCTTAATGCATATTAGAAACCCCAGAAAGAGAATCCAAGTCAATAAAGTAGATTCTTGATAAAGTGTGTAATAAATAGAGTACATATTCTTTTCAGGAATTATGTGATGATTGAATTACTTGCTTGGATCTGTTGATTGGCTTGATTGTATATACCTGAATTATATGTTCAATAATATGCATGACTCATCAAATCAGGTATGTGGTTAATTATGAATAACCGCTTTAGTTTTCCAATGGATTCCCGGATGTTTAAATGCATTGAATGCAACTAAACTATTTGGATGTTCATATTGCAAACTATAATGTGGCTATGACTATCACAAAGGATATATGCCTACAAACTCAGATCCTGGTTCTCTCTGTGGCATTATAGCTAACCTAGTACATGGCTGCCTATGGGTAGGTCCATCAGGTTAGAGAAAGACCTAGTACATGGCTACCTATTTGGGTAGGTCCATCATGTCTATGGATGACCTAGTACATGGCTACCTATTGGGTAGGTCCATCAGGTCTATGGATGACTTAGTACATGGATACCATTGAGGTAGGACCATCAAGTCACATTGAGTTAGATATTGGGCTATCTTCGGGTAGTTCCATGCGACTCTATTACCTAAAAGAGAGGTGATATCCATGTCCACTACAGGGACAGCCCATAGTTTGAGAATATGTATGGATTGAGTTGTATGGCTTAAAATGTAATCTTGATTGTTAAATGACTAATTGAATGATATATTGTTAACATAGTTGAACATTATCTGTTTTCCCCACATACCAGCTACGGCTGACCGACGTTTTGTTTTTCGGCGTTTTAGGAACACGCCAAAGGGACAAATAGAAAATTGTCACATTGTGAAATACATGAATTAAAATACAAGGAGGATTAGTTAGCGTTGAATCCTTTAGTGGATAGAAGTTAGAAATACAAAATTTTAAAAGGTATGCAAAGTTTATTTTTCTTACAGCTTTTCAGTATAGTATGTTAAAATTTGATAATTATTCATGGTTAATTGCTGAACCTTTGATCTGGAAGTCATGGGTGCGACTTCGACCACTCGGTCTCCCTTAATTATGAATAACCGCTTAGGTTTTCCGATGGATTCCCGGATGTTTAATCGCATTGAATGCAACTAAACTGTTTGGATGTTCATATTGCAATTATAAAGTGACTATGACTATCACATAATGTATATGCCTTCTAGCTCAGATCCTGGTCCCCTCTGTGTCGTAATGGATGACCTAGTATATGGCTACCTAGAGGGTAGGTCCATCAGGTCATGAATGACTTAGTATATGGTTTCCTAGAGGGTAGGTCCATCAAGTCACAGTGAGTTAGGTATTGGGCTACCTTTGGGTGGTGCCATGCAACTCTACCTTTACAGAGGTACCATATAAGTCCTTACAGGGATAACACAGAGTTGTGGATAGGTGTGGATTGAGTAGTTTGGCTTAAAACGTAATCTTGATTGTCAAATGATTAATTGAGTGATTATGTTGTTATCATAGTTGCACCTTTATTGTTTTCCCCACATACCAGCTTCGACTGACCGACGTTTTGTTTGTCGGCGTTTTAGGTACAAGCCAAAAGGATAAATAGTAAATCGACATATTGTGAAATACATGAAGTACAATACAAGGAGGATTAGTTAGAGTAGAATCCTTGAGTGGATAGAAGCTTAGAGATCCAAGTTTTCAAAAAGGTATGCAAAAGAAAAATTTATTTTCTTACATCGCTCAATATAGTATGTTAAAATTTGATAATTATTCTTGGTTAATTGCCAAACCTTTGATCCAGAAGTCATGGGTGCGGCTTTGACCTCTCGGTCTCCCTTAATTGGGGGTTATCGGGAGGTGGGGTCGTAACATTTGGTATCAGAGAATCCAAGTCAATAAAGTAGATTTCCAACATTGGGTCATAACCTGGCTCTGATACCAAATGTTACGACCCCACCTCCCGATAACCCCAAATTAAGGGAGACCGAGAGGTCGAAGCTGCACCCATGACTTCCGGATCAAAGGTTCGGCAATTAACCAAGAATAATTATCAAATTTTAACATACTATACTGAAAGTTGTAAGAAAATAAATTTTTGCATACCTTTTTGAAAACTTGGATCTCTAAACTTCTATCCACTTAAGGATTCTACTCTAACTAATCCTCCTTGTATTTTACTTCATGTATTTCACAATATGACGATTTACTGTTTTTCCTTTTGGCTTGTCCCTAAAATGCCGACAAATAAAACGTCGGTCAGCCGAAGCTGGTATGTGGGGGAAACAATAATGTTCAACTATGTTAACAATATAATCACTCAATTAATCATTTAACAATCAAGATTACATTTTAAGCCAAATTACTCAATCCATACCTATCCACAACTCTGTGTTGTCCCTATAAGGACTTATATGGTACCTCTGTAAAGGTAGAGTCGCATGGCACCACCCAAAGGTACCCAATATCTAACTCACTGTGACTTGATGGACCTACCCTCTAGGCAGCCATGTACTAAGTCATTCATGACCTGATGGACCTACCCTCTAGGTAGCCATATACTAGGTCAGCCATTACGAAACAGAGGGGACCAGGATCTGAGCCAGAAGGCATGTACATTATGTGATAGTCATAGTCACTTTATAATTGCAATATGAACATCCAAACAGTTTAGTTGCATTCAATGCAATTAAACATCCGGGAATCCATCGGAAAACCTAAGAGGTTATTCATAATTAACCACATACCTAATTTGATGAGTCATGCAGATTATTCAACATATACTTCATGCATATACAATCAAGCCAATCAACAGATCTAAGTAAGTAATTCAATCATCACATAATTCCTGAAAAGAATATATACTCTGTTTATTACACACTTTATCAAGAATCTACTTTATTGACTTGGATTCTCTTTCTAGGGTTTCTAATCCACATTAAGATTTCATTAATATTCATTAGGGTTTCTTAGATCAATTTGTCAAACTTTATCCCTTTTTAGGTTAACAAACCCTAAAATATCCTTGTCCATTTTTATGAACCTTAATTGCTTAACTATTCATTTTAATAGTCATTTATGCTCAAATTGATTTAGGATCATCACATCCCTATTTATCCATGGATTTGAACAATTAAACCAATTAAACGACATATCCATCTAAATTAGGGTTTTTAAGCTCATTAATGCATAATCATGCACGAAACCCTAGTTAAGACAATTATATAAAAAGATCATCTTTTAGATCCTATCCTCATATTTATTAACAACAGGTTAAAATTTACTTGAATTATCCATTGAACAACATTAAATCCATCTATCATCAAATCCAAGGGTTTTTCATTAATTAAAACACTAAAGATGATAAGTTTATGTACTTTTCCAATTTCAAGCATATAAACTCTAAATTAGACTAATCATGTGCAAAGTTCTTCCTTTTTGAACATTATGTACCTTTTTACATTTAACAGGTTAACAACAACTCTAATAATCCATTAAACCCTATTAAACACTTTATTCATTTCAAAATAGAGTTTCTTAATCATTAAAGTATTAAAGATGATTACTTCCATTCGTTTTAGGATTTCAATTAGAATCAGACTTCAAACAAAATTTCTTTGGGTTCCTCTCGTTCTGAGGATCAATTTTCATATATAATTTGTTTTAATCCGAGTTCCCTAGAATTAGTTATGATTTTTGCAAATATATCACAAACTGACCAATAGAGAGGTGCCACGTAGGCAACCAACTCTCATGCACACATACCTTTGCTAGCCCACCTTTAGATTAGAATCAATTGAAATTTCTGCTCTTCACTTAAGTTGTTCAAAACTGTAGCCCGTGGAGGGTAGTTTCGTCCAATGGTGACTTTCCTTTCTTCAACCTCACGCGACTGGTGCTGCGTCGCCCTAGCCATCTATCTGCAGCCAAGCACGGATCGTTCCTCCCTCTCTGGACCACGGAGCTCTCCGGAAGAAGCTCCCCTGCCACCGCCACACCTAGGCGCACCTGATGCTCTACCAAAACGCGACTGATGTGGCTGGTTCTCCGCTCCACGACCAGGTTTTCTGCAGTCGTCACTACAGCCCGATGGCTGCCTTTGAGCGCACCCTAGGGCACAGCCTCGATGGTTGTGCTTCACCTCAGCTCCATGGCACTCCTGGGTTTCAACGAAACCATGCATTGGCCGTTTCCAACCTCTTGCTCGGGGTGTTTCTTATAGCCAGAGTTTTAAGGCAAAAACGAGGAAAAAGAAGAAGAAGGAAAGAAAAGCTTCCTCAAGATTATCTTTAACTCAGACCAAACACTCTACCCCTTATATAGGGGTGAGTACAGAGCCCTAGGGCGTGCCTCCTTGAGGACTCAAGTCCTATTCTTGAAAGGAAACATACCTTCCTTGGTTGCAAAACAAATCCTCTCTCTCTTTCATTATCTCCTTAGATAATTATGTCATTTGAATATTCTCTTTCCTTTAAATATTAGGAATTCGAAATTCCTCTCCTTCACTCTCTTTATTTGCCTTTTAAACTATTGGCCACGAATATATATATATATATATATATATATATATATATATATATATATATATATATATATATATATATATATATATATCGTCTTAGGAAAATACTTCCTTTTATCAAATTTACATAATTAATGGCTTATGTATTCCCATTATCTCTTTATCTTATAATTATGGTATTTTCTCTTCCCTTTTCCTTTATCAGGGCTCCTTTATACCCAAGAAACTCTATTATTTCGAAATTCTTTTTATTGGATACTTATTATCCTTCTAGATGCATCATTATGCATTATTTCACATCATATTGTTTATTTCTCATTTAATTATCTCTTTTTGAGGATTTCTTTTTATTTCTCTCTTATTTTCCTCATTGGCATTCCTTTTAATATTAGCAACCTCATGGATACGAAAATTCCCCAAGAAATCTCATTTATGTCTCTTTCCACTCATTTTCCACATTTTATCATTATTTTCAATTTATTTCTTAATAAAGAATTACTTAATTAAACTTTTCTTTTCTTATTGCTCTCTTTTTGGAACCTTGGACTCCTTGGTACCTAAGGAACCTAAGAGGCACGAAATCCTCTTTGGATTTGCCTTCTAGGGATTTTTACATGTTTCTTTTCTTAAAATTCAATTATCCATTTAATAATTGAATTTCATTGTTATTTGGGCCCAATAGCCAATAAAGCCCACAACACAAGCATCAAGACTATTGTAAACGAAATCTATGTATTCGAAACAAATTATACCATTCTTTGTTCAAATATCTTAAATATGAGAAATTACATTTCTCACCAAACAAAACCAAAAATTGGGGTTGTAACATCCTTCCCCTCTTATAGGAATTGTGTCCTCAAAACAGACCCAAAAATGACGTGGCGCAATCTCATTGGCTGCGATAAGTGATTTATTGCAAAAATCATATCTAGCAAACCGTAACTCGGATAGACATAAATAATATATGAATTTTGATCAGGAGAACAAGAGGAATCCAATAAAAATAGTTTTATAGCCTGAATCTGATCATAGTTCGAAATGTAGTGCAAATTATCATCTTTAATGAATTAAAGGTTAAGAAACCCTATTTTGAAATAAATAAAGTGTTTAATAGGGTTTAATGGATCATTAGAGTTGATATTAACATGTTAAATGCAAAAAGGTACATTATGTTCAAAAAGGAAGAACTTTGCACGTGATTAGTCTAATTTGGAGTTTATGTGCATAAATATACGTGAAATGTGAAAAGTACATAAAGTTATCATCTTTAATGATTTAACTAAGGAAAACCCCTTAGATTTGATGATAGATGATTCAAGATGATATTAACCTGTTGTTAATAAAAGAGAAAATAGGATTTCAAAAGATGATCTTTTTTTTTAAAATTGGCTTAATTTAGGGTTTCGTGCACGAATATGCATTAATGAGCTTGAAAACCCTAATTTAGGCAAATATGACATTTAAATGTTTTAATTGTTTAAATCCATGAATAAATAGGGATATGATGATCCTAAGTCAATATGAGTATAAAAGACTATTAAATGAATAGTTTGAGCAATTAGGGTTTATATGAGTAGAAAAGAGTATTTTAGGGTTTGTTGATCTAAAAGGGATAAAGTTTGAGAAATTGGTCTAAGAAACCCTAATGAATATTAATGAAATCTTAATGCGGATTAGAAACCCTAGGAAGAGAATCCAAGTCAATAAAGTAGATTCTTGATAAAGTGTGTAATAAATAGAGTACATATTCTTTTCAGGAATTATGTGATGATTGAATTACGTTCTTGGATCTGTTGATTGGCTTGCTTGTATATACCTGAAGTATATGTTCAATAATCTGCATGACTCATCAAATCAGGTATGTGGTTAATTATGAATAACCGCTTTAGTTTTCCAATGGATTCCCGGATGTTTAATCGCATTGAATGCAACTAAACTGTTTGGATGTTCATATTGCAAACTATAATGTGGCTATGACTATCACAAAGGATATATGCCTACAAACTCAGATCCTGGTTCTCTCTATGGCATTATAGCTAACCTAGTACATGGCTTCCTATGGGTAGGTCCATCAGGTTAGAGAAAGACCTAGTACATGGCTACCTATTTGGGTAGGTCCATCAGTTCTATGGATGACCTAGTACATGGTTACCTATTGGGTAGGTCCATCAGGTATATGGATGACTTAGTACATGGCTACCATTGAGGTAGGACCATCAAGTCACATTGAGTTAGATATTGGGCTATCTTCGGGTAGTGACATGCGACTCTATTACCTAAAAGAGAGGTGATATCCATGTCCACTGGAGGGACAACCTAGAGTTCGAGAATATGTATGGATTGAGTTGTATGGCTTAAAATGTAATCTTGATTGTTAAATGACTAATTGAATGATATATTGTTAACATAGTTGAACATTATCTGTTTTCCCCACATACCAGCTACGGCTGACCGAAATTTTGTTTATCGGTGTTTTAGGAACAAGCCAAAAGGACAAACAAAAAATAGTCACATTGTGAAATACATGAATTAAAATACAAGGAGGATTAGTTAGCATTGAATCCTTTCGTGGATAGAAGTTAGAAATCAAAAATTTCAAAAGGTATGCAAAGTTTATTTTTCTTACAGCTTTTCAGTATAGTATGTTAAATTTTGATAATTATTCATGGTTAATTGCTGAACCTTTGATCCGGAAGTCATGGGTGCGGCTTTGACCTCTCGGTCTCCCTTAATTGGGGGTTATCGGGAGGTGGGGTCGCAACATTTGGTATCAGAGCTTGGGTTCCTCAGTTAACCATTAATAATTATTAAATTTTACAAACTCCATAGACCCCAAGGGAGTTATTAGAGGATTATCCAAAAGACGGAGGTGTCTAGAAAAGGATCACGACCCGGGGGCTGGCAATATTTTCCTCCGCACCTCTAGTCAGAATACGAGGACTCCCGGATCTGTGTGACTGCCTGGCCAAAGTCTTAGGGTATGAATTGAAATAAGATACCTTTAGGACTTCTCATCTTATTCATCTCTTCTCATCACAAAATTCTGATAAGGACCTAAAGGATTAGGGTTTTCTCTCTTTCCCTCACCCTCTTGAGGTATGGGTAAGGTTAATAAGGTTTAAGGAATCCTGTACCAAATTAATGAAAAGCATGTAAATAGAATGTCGTGGACATAAGCTTAATAGATTAAGCGCAAATTAAAGAATAGATACATGCTTAGGTCATATGACATAAGTTGTCATATCCTCAGAAGAGACCTGAGGCTAGACCCTCTTGTCAGGAGGATAAGTCAGTCTTGGAGATAGAGATCTCCATTTCTAGTAGAGACCTGGAACATCCTCTGAGGATGATGCTAACCCTAACCCTAATTGATGGTTAGAGAGAGATGAGTTGGACCAGGTGTTTGAAGGGACATGCCTTTGGGATGCCATATGATCCACGGGTGACCTAGCACCTTTGGCAACCCAACCCTAGGAAGGGTCATGCATATTAGGGTAAAGGATAGCTCCTTCGATGATGATGTTAGGGAGGACTTGTAGAGACCCTATGGGCTTATGCGAATAGAGCATAGTATGCACCCATGGTACGTTGGGTGTGTGAGCAGTAGGTTGAATCCTGACCGGGGGAGTTCGATGGATAGCTCATGTAATAAGCCTAACAGGCTATGGATAACCTTGAGCTAACATGTGTTGAACGTAGGCTTCTTCCAGGTAAGGGCATGCTTATGAGGTTGACCCTTCACGAAGGAAGGACCTCTAATGGTGAGGTTAGTTATAGGGTTAGCTCTAGAGAGAGAGCATGAAACCCAGCAAGAAGGTTGGAATCCTAGACTCCGAGATATGAGGAGAAGTCAGAAGTTGAGGATGATGCGACCTAAGTGAATGATAGCAGTTGCCTCATGCATAATTCCTGGAGGCTGATGATATCTTGGTTGTCTTAGAGGAACCAAAACTTAGAGAGAGGATGATTCTGCTTATACCTTTGTGCCTATGGTATAGATGAGAAGAAGAGTTCCATAAACCCTGGGGAGGAATAGTAACAGGCTATGAGGCCTTGCACCTGGTGGTTTGTCCTTGTGGAGGACTCGACCTTAAAGTGTTGATCGAGGAAAAAGATGACAAGAACCTAGGGTTTTTGGTTAAGAGTTTGAGCATGCAGTTGGACACCCAAAGTCAACCTAGGAGGGGAAGTGGTATGCCTAATGCTCATGATGAGAATTAAGTTGCTATAGTTTCGAGCATGGTACGCCTCATGTATAAAGGAAAAGGGAAGCCCTTAAGTTTAAGGTATGTTTAACGAACCCCTCACAACTAGGTTGATGATAAAGGAAAGTATGATCTTGATCCAACATCGAGGAAAGAGGATAAGTATGACCTAGCATGGTACATTAGGTGATCTGCTTATGCCTTAATAGCTAACTAGGGTTAAGCATATGGATGTAAACCCTAGACCTAAGAGCTTTTGTGACCATGGTATCAAGAGATAGTTTTTCCTCCCATCCTGGGAGAGGGACCCCTTTGGTAGGGTGTATATCAGTTTTGTTGGTTTAAGGTAACCTGAAGAGGTCTCACAGGATCTTGAGAAGCTAAGTGAAAAGTACATGGTATGAGAAAGAACTTGTAGACCCATAGATATCCATCTCTAATTGCATATGAATGTGTTACCAGGGAGGTAACCGGTATGGGGCTTGACCAAGGTAGGCATGTTGCCATGATCCCTATGAAAGGGTGAAAGCCAGCCCATGAATGCAGAAAGAGAGATGATGAAGACGAGGGTAAGGTTCTAAGTGAACATGTACTATAATGGAGAATCCTAAGTCTATTCTAGGGTCGAGTAGGGAGAAGACCGATGGAAGTAGGAGTCGCCTAATTCCCTAGTAGCACATGACCATAGGGTCGGGAGGTAACAACTATCATTGTCTGAGGGCCATGGGTTAGGAGATTGATCACCATCAAGAACTCATGAGACCCAAAGGGCAGATGAGTAGGACACTCCCTTGATGCATAGGTAAGAGGGATGACCCCAAAAGAGCTGGTACCCTATAGACCTAGAGGAGATGACCAAGGATATAAACCTCAGTAGGTTCGAGACCAGTTTTCCATGGAAGTAACTTTGATATCGAAATGATTGTGATGAAGTGACATATGAGGCACGTTTCAACTGAGATTTAAAGGTGTACTGATAAGGTGGGATGTACCATCTCTACTTTTGGAACATGAAGAACTCTATATTTGGATTGTAGCCAAATGCTTATTTCCTCTTGTTATGAGAGTGAGAGATAGGACAGTACGCATGCCATACACCAAGGATAAAAGATGATGTGGTATTGGAACGTTGTCACAAGAAATAGGGATAGAGAAGATAACCTACCCTGGTAAAGTGAATGATACATGGATGGTCTGCAAACACTAAAGAGGAATGAGATAGTCACCTTATGAGGAAGTTTTTATCATGAGATATGTAGAACTTACAAGTGATACCAGGTTGAGTTTGATCACCATGATGATGAAATCAGAGAGTGTTCTTAATGAAGATAGACATAGAGTTTGAGGTGAGATGATAAGTGAAATACATGGAAGTGTATGTCTTCAACGTTACCTAATACCGAAGGATGTGAAGTGGTAAAGGATGCTCTAGTTGAGATACATCTGACTTGTTTGACTAGAAGCTAGAAGAGATTGTTTGGCTAACCCTAAGTTTAAAAAGGAGAGGTGTTTGGATAACACTCAGATGTAACAAGATACATTGAAAAGTTAAGGGTTGTTTGGTTAGCCAGTCTAGTCCTTGGTGCAATGAAAGGATGGTGGTAGAACCTCAGATGCACTTCTTTGGAAGAGAAGGCGATGAAACCCCGACTAGAGTGGTTTAGGGTTTCAGAGGAATCGATCTTGAGGAATCATGACATACAGGAAATCATGATTGAAGATCACCATACACCGTGATAAATGGCAATAGCACTTTGGATGCTTATGATGAAGTTTCATGTGGTTTATGGCCATGCAAGCTAGGAGGTAAAGGACGAACCCCAGTAACTCAGCGTATCGATATAGAGGACAAAAGAGTCCATGAGAGGGAATGGGAGTTCATCACTATGGATGTTGTGATAGGTCTCCCCTAGACCAAGGAAGGTTGAGATGCAATATGGGTTATGGTAGATTGCCTTACCTAGTTGACATGAGAAAGAAAGAGTTCTGTCAAGGGACAGATCTGGTCGAACTAACAAGGAGAGAGAGACGGTTCAACTATACCATGAAGTGAGTTCAAAGGTTCTTGAGTTTGACCTAAAGGTTCCCTTCCAAAAGGTGGAAGTAGGTACATGGAGAACTTGATGATAGTATAGTTGTCACCCCCTAACTAATGGTTAGTATAATCTAGACCAAAAGGTCTGATGAGAGCATGTGTGCTCGTTCGGGGTGATATCTAGAGACAGTTCTTGTCCTATGAAAAATGTGATGATGACCACCATAGCCAGTATCGTGATTCTAAGAAGTTCGGTAAGGGAGGTTGTGTTGGTCACCACTTCAGTAAGGTGATGTTGGTGAAAGGACCACATGATGATTAGAAAAGTACCACAATGCATGAAGACGAAAGTCACTTTAATCATGCAATGGATGAAAGGAGCCTAGAGACGACGAGGGTCATGAGCAGATGTAAGGTAGACTAACATGCAGTGCACTGTGGGAGAATATAATGTGAGAATCCGACCCCTCTGAGCTACAGCCGAGAAAGCTGAGTCCCCGATACATGGGTCCATTAGAAATGGATGGGTGGAGATGGTTAGGTTTTGACCCTACCCCTCAGGATAGAGTAATGTGAGATGTTTTCCATGTGTCCAATTTAGAGCACTATGTGAGGTACCCCGACCATGTGCTGAGAAATGAACCTAGTGAGCCCCAAGGGAGGCTGAAATGGCCTGAGTCACCTGTGTAGTTTATAGATGCCAGGATGAAAGAACTTAGAGAAAAGATAATGTGATGACAAAGGTTCTTTGGAAGCGCCATGAGTACGGTAAAGTCACATAGGGGCCAATGATGGACATGGAAAAGTCTTATCCTGAATTGTTTGTTTGCTTGATAGAATTTTGAGGACAAAATTCCTATAAGAGGGGAAGGATGTTACAACCCCAAATTTTGGGTTCATTTGATGAGAAATGTAATTTTTCATATTAAAGAGATTTGAACAAATAATGAAATAAATTGCTTCAAATAAATGGATTTCGTTTACAATAGACTTGATGATTGTGTTGTGGGATTTATTGGCTATTGGGCCCAAATAATAACGAAATTCAATTAGTAAATGGATAAATGAATTTTTAAGAAAAGAAATATGTAGAAATCTCTAGAAGGAAAATCCAAAGAGGATTTCGTGCCTCTTGGGTTGCTTGGGTACCAAGTAATCCAAGGTTGCAAAAAGAAAGCAATAAGAAAAGAAAAGATTAATTAAGTATTTCTTTATGAAGAAAGAAGTTGGAAAATAATGATAAAATGTGGAAAATGTGTGGAAAGAGGCATAAATGAGATTTCTTGTGGAAATTTTGTATCCATGAGATTTCTAATGATAAAAGGAAGACCAATGAGGAAAATAAAATAGAAATAAAGAGAAATCCTCAAAAAGAAATATTTTAATAAGAAATAAACATGATAATGCAAAATAACTTGACCGATCAACTAAAAGACAATGCCAATTTTCAAACTATCGGTCGATTTTATTCTGGTAAACTTGATCGATGTCCTAAAATTAGATTTCCTTAGTGAGTTGGTCAGTTGAGTTCTGTGAGTGTACAACTCGACTGATGGGCCATCTTTAGAAAATCCATCATAGGATCGGTCCAGTTTTGAACTCGACCGATGAACAACCTGTGACAAATTTTCTTAGTTGAATTTTGAGTGATTAAACCTTGGTATAAAGTGTCCCTAATATTTTTCGCATCTTAGTTACAAGTCATATCATCAATACAAGTGATTACAAAATTCATCTAAGGTCATTTGGAGTGATTTCCCAAATAGCACACTTGCATTGCATTTGACTTGAACTTGAACAAGCTATGGCTTGTGTAATTTGGTCCTTTTCATGTACCTAAAGCCTTACAATAATCTTGAACAAACATATTCGATACTTAGTGATGGAATGGTTAAGTCATTATCAAAATTTGGGCAATGTATAACTCTTAAGTCAACATTCTCCCCCTTTTTGACAATGACAAAGCATTCCTCAATCATATTGAAAAGGATATTGAAATTATACATTTTCCTTGTGAATTGTAAGGGGATTCAAGATTTGAATGAGGTGAATTGCTCCCCCTCAATATATGCTTACTCTAACTTGCATAGATAGTTTATCTACACAAAGCAACATAACATACAAACTATATGGTCCTTTAGCAAGTCACATAATAAAGCATATAATGAACAAGAAAAGGATCACATAGGAAATAAAAGGAATATGGTTGACCTTCCAAACATTGAAGTTCTCTCCCCCTTTTGACATTATAAAAAAGGAAGGGGGTACAAGAGCATAGAAATAGGTCTTCGCCAAGCACAACCAAAGCATACATCCATAGAATGCAATCTCAAAAACATACACCAAACAGATACGAGAGAAACAAACAGTCTAAGTCATAATCAAAATATCATAAACCATGGCATCAACTCATAGGATATGGTAAATCAAAGAGTAAGTGTGCATATAAATAAGATTACAACTCATAAAGCAAGTTCTCATAAAACAGCTATGAGCCAGAGCGATGAAACCATGATGATAAAGATAGTATAGCTCAGAACATGTGCCCAAATGTTGCTAATACAAAATAGCCTAGGAAGATATATATGATCAACAACTAGACTAAAAACTAAGAGCAACTAGATATCTAGGTCATCTATATCAACATCATCCATAGAATCATTAACATCAGGCTTGTAGTCATCGTCTCTATCTAAAGGTGCAACAACATCACCTTCATCACCAGAGTCACCAACAAAGCCATCCAAGCCATCATCATTAGATGCAACACCATCATCCTTATCATTGCTAGAAACCTCATCAACATCAACAACCTCCTCATCATCTTGGTCTGACATCTCTTCATTAGCAGAGGGACTGAAACCACGACCGGGCCAACAAGCATTCTTCTCATCCCAAGACATGCCAAGATCATGGAGATCATTAGCCTATGGGAAGGAAGGAGCATAACTACTAAGGCTGGAAAGAAGAATGGCCAAGGGGCCAGTAGGTAAAGTCAGCATACCATGGGTAGATCTACCAACAATAGAGGGTGTAGCAGTAGAATATGTAGGTGGAGGGGATGGGTAAAAGTGATTATATGCATAGGATGCATAATCACCTCTTGGGTAGGGTTTATAGGCTGGGTAGGGATGTGTACATGACATGTTGATGTTGGACATGATTGAACATAAGTCCCAATGCATGTGCCCTAAACCTAAAGGTTGTATGCCTATTGATGCATCATGTAGCCCGTAAGGGTTTCATTAGACACATGGAATGAGGCACGTGCAGGTCAGGAAAGCTGAGGTGGTGGAGGTGATCGGGTGGAGGTAGAGGTACATGAAGAGGCACCAGGTGTGGTGGAGGAGAGGATAGGCATAGAATTATGAAGGGTGGTCTCATTGATACAAACTCCTTTCCAGATAAGTTTGTAATGAAAGTCATGGAAAAGAGATTTGCTAGCGGAATGTTGAAATATACCATAAATCAAAGTAGGGTAGGTAGGGTGGGTGCTACGGGTGTTCTTGACAGAGTCAAAGCAAGTCATTTGGTGGAGGATATATCTTGACCACTTGACTTTGACATTCTGTAATAGACAATACATGATCACCACAGTGTTTTCTGCAAATTTCAGTTTGATTCTTCTTGGGATGGATATTGCAGTTAACAACTAGGGCAAGGATGCATCTCTTGTGATCAAATCTAGAGGAGGGAAGGGTGCACTTCTTCTTTGAAGGAAATTGAGGCTTCTTCAAGAATCTATGAATATCAGGGATAGTGAGATCATATTTCTTATAGAAGGCCTTAGGCTTAACAAGTTTAAAATACTCAGGGTAATCCTTACGCCAGGTGTCAGTCTCATCGGTACTTGAGAAGAAGATGTTCAGGGTATCCTCCAAGACTTGGAACTTCTTCCTGGCTATCATGGACATGAGGGCTACTTGAGTATAGGTGGGGGTACGAGGGTGTCATAATTCCAATGCAAGTTAGCATAGAATTCATGAACCACTTTCATGCTAGTGATGGAATTGTTGTAGCACGTGCATTCAACACCCAAGGCTGAGAGATGGTGAACGTTAAGAAACTTTGCTACTTGATCTATGACCTCTTGTCTTCTAGGTCTAAGCTCAAAAAGGGCACAAAAAGGGAAAGGATTATGGGGAAGGAGCTCCTTATACCTATTTACAACCTCATTTGAGACAAAAGGAGTGTCACCCAAAGTAATCTAGCAGGGGGAGGATGAAGAAGATGGTGCATTAGCTGAGGCGGCTCTCTTCCTCCTATTGGATGCCATAGAGATGAAAAAGATAGGAAGGAGAGAGAAGAAGCTAAAACCTCACCACCAAAAAATGTCCACAGACCTAGGTTAGCAAGGGGAAGGTCAAGGGAGGTCTAGCTAGGTCAGATAAGGGCTAGGTTGAGGAAGGTTAGGGCAAGGGTAGAGAGCTTAGGGATATGGAGGTGGAATCGGTCGACTTTTCTCTAGTTGAGAGGGAGAATAGTCAACTAAACCCAACATAATATTTCTCCATCCCGACCATCGATCGAGTTCTGTGAACTCAAAAACTCGACCGATAGGCTTTTTAAAAATCTCTCGGCCTCTGATCGGTCGAGTTGGCAACTCGACCGATGGTCAACCTGACCTAAACAGAAGAAACTCAGTTTCTAGCCATTAGAGTGCTAATTAAATTTATTTTTCAAGTCCATTATGTATTTTGAAGATACTTAGGCTCATATCACTCGTCATTTAGTACTATTTCATGGTAAAACATGTGTTTGCAAAGAATACCCAAAAACAAGAGGAAGAAAAAGGCAAAATGAACATGAAAAATGGATTTTTAGCATATTAGCAAGCAAAGATGATTCAAACAGAGACAAATCATATATAATAGATGACAACTTGCTAGAAGGCATATCACATTCATTCAAAGTAGTTATAAGCAATTTTGATCTAATTAAGTTAAATTTCTCTCCAGCTAGAGGTTTAGTGAAAATGTCTGCCAACTGATTTTTGTGTCCACATGTGTGATATAGATATCCTTATTGGCAATGTGATCACAGAGAAAATGATGATGAACCTCTATACGTTTAGCTCTACTATGTAAGATAGTATTTTATGACAAGTTAATAGCACCAGTATTATCACAAAAGATAGGAGAAGCATAAAAATGAATGCTAAAGTCTTGGAGCATTAGCTTCATCCATAGGACCTGGGCACAACAACTCCTGAATGCAATGTATTCAGCCTAGGTGGTTGATTATGCCACTATGGTCTATTTCTTAGAGGACCAAGACACCAAGCATGGTCCTAGGAGAAAGCAAGTGCCACTTGTGCACTTTCTATCAATCAAGCACCCTGCATAATCCATATCACTATAAGAAGTAAGAGTAAAGTCCTTGACTTGAGATATCATAGTCCAAAATTTTAGGTTTTGACTAAGTACCTTAAAATCCTCTTAACAGATATAAGATGTGATTTCTTAGGATTTGAGTGAAATCAAGCACACAAGATAACACTAAACATTATATCAGGTCTAGAGGTAGTTAAGTAAAGTAAACTTTCAATCATACCTCTATAGAGCTTCTCATATACCTTCTCACCTTATTCATCTTTGTCAAGTTTGGCGGTATATGACATGGGTGCGTCCATCACCTTGGTGTTCTCCATAACAAAATGCTTGAGTAGTTCACTTTTGTACTTGCCTTGGTTGATGAAGTTCCCATATTTTGTTTGCTTGATTTGAAATCCAAGGAAGAACATGAGTTCGCCCATCATAATCATCTCGAATTCACTCTGCATAAGGTCACTAAATTCTTTGCAAAGATCAAGGTTATTTCTGCCAAAAATTATATCATCAACATATATTTGAATGATAAGAAAATTGTAATAAGTGTGCTTTAGAAATAAGGTAGAATCCACTTTGCCCATGATATACCCATGATCTAACAAAAAGTTCTTTAATTTCTCATACCAAGCTCTAGGTGCTTATTTGAATTCATAGAGAGCTTTTTGCAACAAATAAATAGGGTTAGGTAAACTATCATGTTCAAAGCTCGGAGGTTGAGCAACATACACTTCCTTCTCATTTGTACCATTCAAAAATGCACATTTAACATCAATTTGATACAAAAGAAAGTTTTTATAACTAGAAAATGCAAGCAACATATGAATGGACTCAAGTCTAGCTACATGTGGATATGTCTCGTCAAAGTCTATACCTTCCTATTAATTGTAGCCTTGAGACACTAACCTTGTTTTGTTCCTTACCACTTTTCTGCTTTCATCAAGCTTGTTGCGGTAGACCGATTTGGTGCCAATGATCATTCTATCACTTGGTCTTGGCACTAGGGGTCCAAACTTTGTTCTTTTCAAATTGCTCCTACTCTTCTTTCTTAGCTTGGATCCACTCGTCATCCCCAAGATCTTCGTTGACATTATTAGGCTCAAGTTGTGAGATGAAGGCGATGTTGGTTTGTTCTTTGTTGAATGTAACCCATGTCTTCACTCTTTCAAATGGATCACCTAAAATCATCTCCTTTGGGTGATTCTTTGCAAACTCGGGGGTTGGATCCTTCTTTTCATCATCTTTTTCTTCTTCTTGAGTGGCTACCTCTTTTCCCTTTTGGGTGATGTTGTTCTCTTTTATAATAGGAATTACTTCATATGCAACATCATCATTTGGAACAATATCTTTGGGAATAGAGGGGTTAGTCTCAATAAACTTTACATTTATGGATACTTCTACTTTAGCAAGATTAACATAAAAAACTCTAAAAGCCTTACTAGTAGTGTTATAGCCAAGAACGAAAACCTTGTAAGATTTTAGATCAAACCTGTCAAGAAAATCTTTCGTATTCAAAACAAAACAAGGGATGTGAAAACTTGGAAATACTCGATAGAAGGCTTCCAAGCACAACATAGATCATAGGGGGTTTTCTTCAAAGAAGGATGAGTAAAAACCTAGTTTTGCACAAAACATGAGGTACTGCCAGCTTCAACCCAAAACATCTTAGGAGTATCATACTCTAGAAGCAAGGTCCTAGACATCTTCTATAAAGATATATTCTTCCTCTCTACAACCCCATTTTTTTGAGGTGTTCGAGGTGAAAAGAAGTTGTGTGCATAACCAGATTCTTGATAAAAATGTTCAAAAAGCTCATTTTCATATTATCCCCCATGGTCACTATGGATGGAAACAATGCAGAAAGAAGCTTCATTCTCAACTCGTTTACAAAAGCTCGAGAAAAAATCAAGAGTTTCACTCTTACAAATGAGAAAGAAAATACAAGTATATCTAGAGAAATCATCGACAATAACCAGGCAATGCTTGGAACCACAAAGTGATTGAGTTCTCATTAGTCCAAATAGATCAATGTGAAGAGGCTCAAGAGATCTCTTGGTACTAATAACTCCTTTGAATTTGAAGGAGGACTTTGTTTTCTTTCCTTGGGTATAAGATTGGCATTCCTCATCCTTTTCAAAATCCAATTTGAGAAGTCCCTTGACCAAGTCCGTTTTTCTCAACTTCTTCAACTGATGCATATTTACATGACCAAGCCATTAGTGCCAAACAGAAATATCATTTGAGTTGACTACTAGGCATCTACCAACAATAGGCTTAATAGAGCCAAGAACAATAACATAAACATTACCACTTCTATTTCCCTTATATGTAACTTGGTAGTTGAGGGCATTCAAAGGAAGTAAATAACACAAGGTAACCATTATCACATAGTTGACTAACACTAATTAAATCGTGATGTAGGCCATCCACAAAGAGAACATTCTTGATGAATAAGGATTCACCTAAATCACCCTCACCTTTGACTTTACCTTTGTTGTTGTCCCCAAAGATGACCGATCCTCCTTTCTTTTTAGTGAAGTTGTTGAAATGGCTTATATCACCTGTCATATGCTTAGTGCAGACACTATCAACAATCCATCTTCCTTTTTCATGCAAGAAAGGAGAATGTCAGTTCCCAACTCAAATTTTGGGATCTGGAGTTATCTTGTGGACCCATTTCATCTTTGGGTTGGTCCCCTTAGGCTTGTTAGGACAATAAGTAGAGTAATGTTCATCACACTTGCAATAAGAACAAACCATATGATTCTTAGTGCTGGAAGACTCTCCTACAAAGAAAGAGGGCTCCTTGCTCTTTTTCTTACCTTCAGCTTTTCTCTTTCCCTTTGATTCACCCCTACACATCCCAAACCACTTGTACCACTTTGTTTGGTAGAATGGTCCAGAATTTCATTTAGAGAGTTCTTCCCTTTAAGGAATTTCTATAGGGATGCTCTCAATCTATGGTTATCATCATTTAAAGAAATAATGGTTGAAGATAAGCTAGCTATGTCATCCCTAGCATGAATAAGATCATCCTCAAGACATAAGGCTTTAGTTAAATATGAATAATTTTCAAGAGAGATAGAAGGAACTTTTGCTTTAGGCAATGAAGTTCTAGACGATATATCATTTACATGACCAAGTAACCTAGCATTTTCAGATTTAAGCATTTGGATTTCTTTAAGATAAACATATCTTTCTTCTCTATGAGCATCAATAAGGAGCTCAAATTCAACATTTTTAGTTTTAACTATTTCAAGCTCTTTAAGGAAATTTTGGTTTTCTTCCTAAATATTTTCAATATTTTTAAGGTAGATACCATTCTCAACTTCAACCCCATTGTACTGGAGCTCATAATCAAGGTATTGCCCTTGTAAATTATCAATACTCTCAAGATTAGATTTTTCATTCAGCTCAAGAATGTCAAGTTTAGCATATAGATCATCAATGCTTTTTCCTAACCATTTTCTTTTAGATTTACATTTAGCAAAAGATGAATAGGTAGAGATAAGCATGTCAATAACATCTTCCTTAGATAACTCATGAAAACTTACCTCACTTACCTCACCAATTTCTTCACTAGTAGAGGCCATGAGTGCAAGGTGGCACTCTCCATCTTCTTTAGAGCTTGAGCTGCTTGAAGATGAAGCTTCCCAAGCTACATTCTTGTGTTTTTTCTCCTTTTTGTCCTTCACTTTCATGACTTGGGACATTCACTCTTGTAGTGTCCCTTTTTCCCACACTTGTAGTGTTACGACCCCACCTCCCGATAACCCCCAATTAAGGGTGACCGAGAGGTCGAAGCCGCACCCATAACTTCTGGATCAAAGGTTCGGCAATTAACCAGGAATAATTATAAAATTTTAACAATCTATACTGAAAAGCTGTAAGAAAATAAACTTTACATACCTTTTTAAATTTTGGATTTTTAACTTCTATCCATGTGTGTATGCTACTCTAACTAATCCTCCTTGTATTTTACTTCATGTATTTCACAACATGATGATTTACTGTTTGTCCTTTTGGCTTGTACCTAAAACGCCGAGAAACAAAACATCGGTCAGCCGAAGCTGGTATGTGGGGGATTCACTAATCATGCAATTATCTATAACAATGTATTGCATTCAATTATCATTTAACAAACAATTTTACGTTTTAAGTATAACTACGCGATCCATGTATACCCTTTTCCCATTATACCCCTCATGACTTCACCTAACAGGTGAATCAGTTTCCAGGGCGGAGTCACATGGCACTACCCGTAAGTAGTCCACTCCTTAACTCATGGTATGCTAAGAGTCTCATGGAACTACACATGGGTAGCCCAGTTTCTAACTCATGATACCCTAGACCTTGCTCTAGGTTATCCTTAGCCTTTTCATAGCCACAGGGGTGGACTCGAATCTAGCTAGTTATACATGTATACTCATAGTGATAGTGATAGTCACTTTATAGTTGCATGAATTAAACCATCCAACAGTTATTTCAAGCATTGAGGGAAACACCGGTAAAATCCTCGAAAAACTAATCGGTATAGTCATAAGCGTAACCACATACCTGATTTGATGATTTCAAAAGCATTAAGTAAACCCAACCAAGAATGCAATCCAAGCAATTCAATCATCACATAATTCCTGAATAGAATATGTACTCTATTTATTACACACTTTATCAAAAATCTACTTTATTGACTTGGATTCACTTTCTAGGGTTTTTGTATCCATTTTAGAGTTTCATTAGTCTTCATTTGGGTTTCTTAGATCCATTCCTCAAACTTTATCCTTTTTAGGTCAACAAACCCTAAAATACTCTTTTCCATTTATATGAACCTTAATTGCTCAACTATCCATTTTAATAGTCTTTTATACCAAAATTAACTTAGGATCATCATATCCCTATTTATTCATGGATTTGAACAATTAAAACAATTAAAAGACATATCCACCTAAATTAGGGTTTTCAAGCTCATTAATGCATATTCATGCACGAAACCCTAAATTAAGCCAATTATATAAAAAGATCATCTTTTTAGATCCTATTTTCTCTTTTATTAACAACAGGTTAATATCAGCTTGAATAATCCAAATAATGTCATTAAGACCATCTATCATCAAATCTAAGGGTTTTTCCTTAATTAAATCATTAAATATGATAACTTTATGTACTTTTCACATTTCAAGCATATTTATGCATAAAAACTCTAAATTGGACTAATCATGTGCAAAGTTGTACCTTTTTACATTTAATAGGTTAACATCAACTCTAATGATCCATTAAAGCCTATCAAACATTTTATTCATTTTAAAATAAGGTTTCTTAATCTTTAATTCATTAAAGATGATAATTTACACTCGTTTTTGAATAGTAAGAGGAATTATCTTCTACTAATATTTTTATTAAATTCCTTGCATTCTCCTGATCAAGATTCATATATTACTTGTCCTAATCGGAGTTACCTATCATTAGATATGATTTTAGCAATAAATCACTTACCACAGCCAATGAGATTGAGCCACATCATCTCAGTCCATGCAATGTTGTGGATTTGGAAATATAACGTAATTACCGTTATTCCCTCACTTAAGTTCCTACTCGTTCAGCCCGCAGAGGGGCAATTTGGTCCACTCGCCTCTACCCCCTTCTTCAACCTTGGGCAGCACGACGGCTGCTACCCTAGCCGCTGAACTGCAGCAAACAGGGGTGAGCCCCCTCCTCTCCAGAGTCTGGCGACCACCGGGGACACCTCCCCTGACTCCGCCACACCTTGCCACACTTGGTGCGCTGCCCGGTCGCATTTGTCACGGTCAGTTTTACACTCCTCAGGCCTGCGACGTGCGACTGCTTTTGTAGTCGTGCGGCCACCGTTGCACCTCAGCTAGGGCCTGGGGAGGATGGTTAGCCTTCACTTCAGCAACGTAGAGTGTTGTTCCTCCATCATGAACCCTCCATAGCTCCCCGTAGCTCCTTGTCATGCTGCTTTTCCAGATTAGGGTTTCATGGACGGAAAGAGAAAGAAGAAGAAGGGAAAGGAAGAGAGATAATCGCATGGGATTCCTCTGGACTTGGACAAGGGTTCGACCCCTCTTATAGGGAGTACACCCACACCCTAATGTACTTGGTCATGAGAAAAGAAAGGCTTTTCCTCATTAGGAAACTCTCTTTCCATAGTTGATAATAATTCTCTCTCTCTCTTCCTTATCTTTTAGGTAACCATATTTCATGGATAATAAAAAATACGAAAAATTATCCCTTTCATTATCTCTAACCTTGCCTTATAATCTCTTGGCCACGAAAAACTATTTTATATTTAATAGAAAATACTTCCATTGTATCAATATCACAAAATTCATTAATAATGTATCACATTATCCTTTTATTTTGCAAATTTGGTATTTTCTCTTTCTTTCCTCTTTATTGGGACTCCTTGGATCCCAAGACACTCTATTATTTCGAAATTCTTTTTATTAGATACTCATTATCCTCCTAGATGCATTATTTCACATTATCATGTTGATTTCTTATTAAAATATTTTCTTTTTGAGAATTTCTCTTTATTTCTCTTTAATTTTTCCTCATTGATTTTCCCTTTTTATATTAGGAATCCTTGGGATACGAAATCCCACTAAGGATAACTCAACTGCACCTCTTTTCACTTGTTTTCCTCATTTTACCATTATTTTCAATTTCTTTTTTAATAAAGAAATATGTAATTTCTCTTTTCTTTTCTTATTGTATTATGTATGCAACTTTGGACTCCTTGGAACCCAAGGAACCCAAGAGGAACGAAACCCATCCGTGGATTACATCTCTTTGCATTCTAGAGGTTTCTACCTCTTCCCTTTTCTCAATTATTCAATTATTCAATTACTAATTGAATTTTCTTTGTTATTTGGGCCCAATAGCCAATAAAGCCCACAACACAGACATCAAGGCTATTGTAAACAAAATACATGTATTCAAAACAAATTATACCATTCTTTGTTCAATTATCTTTAATATGAGAAATTACATTTCTCACAAGATGAACCAAAAATTGGTGTTGTAACATCCTTCCCCTCTTATAGGAAATTTGTCCTCAAAATTCTATCAAGCAAACAAACAATTCAGGATAAGACTTTTCCATGTCCATCATTGGCCCCTATGTGGCTTTTCCATACTCATGGCGTCTCCAAAGAACCTTTATCATCACATGTTCTTTCCTCTGAGTTCTTTCATCCTGGCGTATATAAACTACACAGGTGGACTCAGGCGATTTCAACCTCCCTTGGGGCTCACTAGGTTCATTGCTCAGCACATGGTCGGGGAACCTCACATAGTGCTCTCAATTGGACACCTAAAACTCATCAAACATTACTTTATCCTGAGGGGTAAGGTCAATCTTAACCTCCTCCTCCAAACCATCTCAATGGACCCATGTATCAGGGATTCATCTTTCTTAGCTATAGCTCAGAGGGGTCAGATTTTCATGTCACATATTCTCCTACAGTGAACTGCATATCAGTCTACTTTGCATCTGCTCACAACTCTTGTCGTCTCTAGGCTCCTTTCAGCCATTGCACGATCAAAGCGACTTCATCTACACACATTGTGGCCCTTTTCTAACCATCACGTGGTCCTTTCACCAACATCACCTTACTGAAGTGGTGACTTACACAACCTCTCCTACAGAGCTTTTTTAAATCCCGATACTGGCTATGGTGGTTATCTTCACATCTTTCATAGGACAAGAACTGTCTCTAGCTATCACCCTGAACGAGCACATATGCTCTCATCAGACCCTTTAGTCTGGATCATTCTAACCATTAGTTAGTGGTGATAAATTGTACTAACATATGGTTCTTCATGTTTCTACTTCCACCTCACGGAAGTGAACCTTTAGACTATACTCAAGAACCTTTGAACTCGCATCATGGTGTAGCTGAACCATCTCTCTCATGGGTAGTTCAACCAAATCTGTCCCTTGACAGAACTCTTTCTTTCTCATGTCATCTAGGTAAGGCAAACTATCATAACCCATATTGTATCTCGACCTTCCTTGATTCAGGGAAGACTTACAACATCCATTGCGATGAACTCTCTTTCTCTTTCGGGGACTCTTTAACCTTCATATCAATGCATTGGGTTACTGATGTTCGTCCTTCACCTTCGGCTTGCATGGCCATATACCACATGCAACATAATCTTAGGTATCTAGAGTACCACTGTTACTCATTATCCTCATAGTACGGTGTATGGTGATCTTAAAATTATGATCTCCTCAAGATCGATTCCTCAGAAACCCTAAACAACTCTAGTCGAGGTTTCATCACCTTCCTTTCCAAAGAAATGCATTTGAGGCTCTACCACCATCCTTTCATTGCATCAAGGACTAGACTGGCTAACCAAACAACCACTAACTTGTTCAACAGATCTTGTTACATCTGAGTGCTAGCCCAAACATATCTTCTTTTCCAAACTTAGGGTTAGTCTAACAACCTCTTCTAGCCAAACTAGGCAGATATAGCTCAACCAGGGCATCAATTACCACTTCACCTTCTTACGTATTAGGTAACATTGAAAACATACACTTCCATGTATTCCATTTATTATCTCGTCTCAAACTCTAAGTCTATATTCATCAAGAACACTCTCTGATTTCATCATCATGGTGATCAAACTCAACCTGGTATGACTCATATCTCATGATAAAAACATTCTCATAAGGTGACTATCTCATTCCTCTTAGTGTTTGCAAACCATCCATGTATCATTCACTTTACCAGGGTATGTTATCTTCTCTGTCCTCATACCTCATAGAAACGTTCCAACTGACATCATCTTTTATCCTTAGTGTATGGCATGCGTATTATCCTATCTCTCACTCCCATAACAAGAGGAAATAAGCATTTGGCGGCCGTCCAAATACAAAGTTCTTCCTATTCCACGAGTAGAGATAATACATTCCACCTTCCCAGTACACCTTCAAACCTAAGTTGAAACGTGCAACTTAAGTCTCTACATCACAATCATCTCGTTATCAAAGTTACCTCCATGGAAATGTAGTCTTGAACTTATTGAGGTCTATATCCTTGGTCATCTCCTCTAGGCCTATAGGGTGCCGACTCTTATGGGGTCATCCTTCTTCCCTCATGCATCAAGAGAGTGCCCTACTCACCTGCCCTTTGGGTCCCATGAGTTCATGAAGGTGATCAATCTCCTAACCCATGGCCCTCAGACAAGGATAGCTGCTACCTCCCGACCCTATGGTCATGTGCAACTGGGGAATTAGGCAACAACTACTTCCATCGATCTTATCCCTACCTGACCCTAGGATAGACTTAGGATGCTTCATTTAGTACATGTCCAACTTAGAACCTTGTCCAAGCCTTCATCATCTCTCTTTGTGTACATGGGCTGACATCCATCCTTTCATAGGGGTCATGGTGACTTGACTACCTTGGTCAGGCCCCTTACCAATTACCTCCATGGTAACACCTCCACATGCACTTAGAGATGGATATCTATGGGTCTATAGGCTCATTCTCATACCAAGTACTTTTCACTTAGCTTCTCAAGATCCTATGAGACCTCTTTAGGTTACCTTAGACCAACAAAACTGATATACACCCTACCAAAGGGTCCCTCTCCCATGACGGGAGGAAAACTATCTCTTGACAACATGGTCACAAAAGCTCTTAGGTCTAGGGTTTACATCCACATGAGCCTACTTAACCCTAGCCAACTATTAAGGCACATCAGATCACCTACCGAACCATGCTAGGTCATACTTGTCCTCTTTCCTCCATGCTAGATTAAGATCATACCTTTCTTTATCATCAACCTAGCTGTGAGGGGTTCAACAAACATACCTTTAACTTAAGGGGCTTCCCTTTTCCTCTATACATGAGGAGTACCATGCTCGCTTATACAAGAACTCAACTCTCATCATGAGCATTAGGTACACCACTTCCCCTCTTAGGCCTAGGAACCCTAGGTTCACTTTTAGGTGTCCAACTACATGCTCTATCTCTTAACCATGAACCAAACATGTACATGGTATGACATGCACTTCCTTTCATCCTTCTACTCAAGCAACACATCAGGGTTGAGTCCTCCCCAAGGACAACCAACAAGGTACAAGGCCTCACAATTGGTTACTTAAACCTCCTCAGGGTATAAAGTACTCTTTATCTCATCCAACAAGTAATCACTTATACCATAGGTACTACAAGCATTTTTCTCTCTCTAGGGTTTGGTTCCTCCAAAGGCAACCAAGATATCATCAGCCTCCAGGGATCAAGCATAAGGCAACTACTATCATTCATGTAGGTCGCATCATCCTCAACTCCCCACTATTCCTCAAGTTTTGGGGTTTTAGGCTTCCAACCTCCTTGTTGGGGTCCTACTTACTCTCTAGAGCTAACTCCACCTCCATTCATACTACTAGAGGTCCCTTATCTATGAAGGCTCAAGCTCACAAGCATACCCCTAGGTGGGTGAAGCTTATGCTCAACTCATGTTTGGCTCAAGATTATACCTAGCCCTTTATGCTCATCCCTTAAGCCATCCATCATGCATATTGGCCAGGGTTTCAACCTACTGCCATCCACGAACGTACTCTGGGTGCAAGCTATACCCTACCTGCATAAGCCCATAGGGTGTTATAGGTTTTTCTCTAACCCCATCAATGAAGGATATATCCTTCACTCTAACATGCATGACCCTTCCTAGTGTTGGGTCGCAAGAGGTGCTAGGTCATTAACATCTTGTGGCTCATATGGCATCCAAGGCATATCTATCCAAACACCTGGTCTACCATGACATCTAACTCATCATGTCATCTTTCTCTCTAACCTTCACCTAGGGTTAGGGTTAACATCATCCTCAGAGGATGTGCCAGGTCTCTACTTTTAATGGAGGTCTCTACCTCCAAGACTAACTCACTCTACTCATCCTCCTACTAAGGAGGTCTATCCTCATGTCTCTCCTGAGGCAATGACAACTCGTGTCATACGACCTAAGCATGTATCTATTCTTTAATTTGCACTTAATCTATTAAGCTTATATCCATGACATTTTATTTACATGCTTTTCATTAATTTGGTGGAGGATTCCTTAAACCTTATAAATCTTACCCATACCTCAAGAGGGTGAGGAAAAGAGAGAAAACCCTAATCCTTAAGGTCCTTAATAGAATTTTGTGATGAGAAGGGATGAATAAGATGAGAAAGTCCTAAAGGTATCTTATTTCGATTCATACCCTAAGACTTTGGCCAGGTAGTCACACGGATCCGGGAGTCCTCGTATTCTGACTAGTGGTGCGAAGGAAAATATTGCTAGCCCCCGGTCGTGATCCTTTTCTAGACACCTCCGTCTTTCGGATAATCCTCTAATAACTCCCTTGGGTTCTATGGAGTTTGTAAAATTTAATAATTATTAATGGTTAAGTGAGGAACCTATGCTCTGATACCAAATGTTATGACCCCACCTCCCAATAACCCCCAATTAAGGGTGACCGAGAGGTCGAAGCCGCACCCATAACTTCCAGATCAAAGGTTCGACAATTAACCAGGAATAATTATCAAATTTTAACAATCTATACTGAAAAGCTGTAAGAAAATAAACTTTACATACCTTTTTAAATTTTGGATTTTTAACTTCTATCCATGTGTGTATGCTACTCTAACTAATCCTCCTTGTATTTTACTTCATGTATTTCACAACATGACGATTTACTATTTATCCTTTTGTCTTGTACCTAAAACACCGACAAACAAAATGTCGGTCAGCCAAAGCTGGTATGTGGGGGATTCACTAATCATGCAATTATCTATAATAATGTATTGCATTCAATTATCATTTAACAAACAATTTTACATTTTAAGTATAACTACGCGATCCATGTATACCCTGTTCCCATTATACCCCTCATGACTTCACCTAACAGGTGAATCAGTTTCCAGGGCAGAGTCACATGGCACTACCCGTAAGTAGTCCACTCCTTAACTCATGGTATGCTAAGAGTCTCATGGCACTACACATGGGTAGCCCAATTTCTAACTCATGATACCCTAGACCTTGCTCTAGGTTATCCTTAGCCTTTGCATAGCCACAGGGGTGGACTCGGATCTAGCTAGTTATACATGTATACTCATAGTGATAGTCATAGTCACTTTATAGTTGCATCAATTAAACCATCCAACAGTTATTTCAAGCATTGAGGGAAACATCGGTAAAATCCTCAAAAAACTAATCGGTATAGTCATAAGCGTAACCACATACCTGATTTGATGATTTCACAAGCATGAAGTAAACCCAACCAAGAATGCAATCCAAGCAATTCAATCATCACATAATTCCTGAAAAGAATATGTACTCTATTTATTACACACTTTATCAAGAATCTACTTTATTGACTTGGATTCACTTTCTAGGGTTTTTGTATCCATTTTAGAGTTTTGTTAGTCTTCATTTGGGTTTCTTAGATCCATTCCTCAAACTTTATCCTTTTTAGGTCAACAAACCCTAAAATACTCTTTTCCATTTATATGAACCTTAATTGCTCAACTATCCATTTTAATAGTCTTTTATACCCAAATTGACTTAGGATCATCATATCCCTATTTATTCATGGATTTGAACAATTAAAACAATTAAAAGACATATCCACCTAAATTAGGGTTTTCAAGCTCATTAATGCATATTCATGCACGAAACCCTAAATTAAGCCAATTATATAAAAAGATCATCTTTTTAGATCATATTTTCTCTTTTATTAACAACAGGTTAATATCAGCTTGAATAATCCAAATAATGTCATTAAGACCATCTATCATCAAATCTAAGGGTTTTTCCTTAATTAAATCATTAAAGATGATAACTTTATGTACTTTTCACATTTCAAGCATATTTATGCATAAAAACTCTAAATTGGACTAATCATGTGCAACGTTGTACCTTTTTACATTTAATAGGTTAACATCAACTCTAATGATCCATTAAACCCTATCAAACACTTTATTCATTTTAAAATAGGGTTTCTTAATCTTTAATTCATTAAAGATGATAATTTACACTAGTTTTTGAATATCAAGAGGAATTAGCTTCTACTGATATTTTTATTGAATTCCTTGCATTCTCCTGATCAAGATTCATATATTACTTGTCCTAATTGGAGTTACCTATCATTAGATATGATTTTAGCAATAAATCACTTACCACAGCCAATGAGATTGCGCCACATCATCTCAGTCCATTAGAAATATAACAGAATTACCGTTATACCCTCACTTAAGTTCCTGCTCGTTCAGCCCGTGGAGGGGCAATTTGGTCCACGCGCCTCTACCCCCTTCTTCAACCTTGGGCAGCACGACGACTGCTACCCTATCCGCTGAACTGCAGCAAATGGGGGTGCGCCCCCTCCCCTCCAGAGTCCGGCAACCACCGGGGACACCTCCCCTGACTCCGCCACACCTTGCCGCACTTGGTGCACTACCCGGTCGCAGTCGTCACGGTCAGTTTTACATTCCTTAGGCCTGCGACGTGTGACTGCTTTTGCAGCCGTGCGGCCACCATTGCACCTCGGCTAGGGCCTAGGGACGATGGTTAGCCTTCACTTCAGCAATGTAGAGTGTTGTTCCTCCATCACGAACCCTCCATAGCTCCTCGTAGCTCCTTGTCATGCTACTTTTCCAGATTAGGGTTTCATGGACGGAAAGAGAAAGAAGAAGAAGGGAAAGGAAGAGAGATAATCATATGGGATTCCTATGGACTTGGCCAAGGGTTCGACCCCTCTTATAGGGAGTACACCCACACTCTAATGTACTTGCTCATGAGAAAAGCAAGGCTTTTCCTCATTAGGAAACTATCTTTCAATAGTTGATAATAATTCTCTCTCTCTCTTCATTATCTTTTAGGTAACCATATTTCATGGATAATCAAAAATACGAAAAATTATCCCTTTCATTTTCTCTAACCTTGCCTTATAATCTCTTGGCCACGAAAAACTATTTTTTATTTAATAGAAAATACTTCCATTGCATCAATATCACAAAATTCATTAATAATGCATCACATTATCCTTTTATTTTGCAAATTTGGTATTTTCTCTTTCTTTCCTCTTTATTGGGACTCCTTGGATCCCAAGACACTCTATTATTTCGAAATTCTTTTTATTGGATACTCATTATCCTCCTAGATGCATTATTTCACATTATCATGTTGATTTCTTATTAAAATATTTTCTTTTTGAGAATTTCTCTTTATTTCTCTTTAATTTTTCCTCATTGATTTTCCCTTTTTATATTAGGAATCCTTGGGATACGAAATCCCACTAAGGATAACTCAATTACACCTCTTTTCACTTGTTTTCCTCATTTTACCATTATTTTCAATTTCTTTCTTAATAAAGAAATACGTAATTGCTCTTTTATTTTCTTATTGTATTCTGTATGCAACTTTGGACTCCTTGGAACCCAAGGTACCCAAGAGGCACGAAATCCATCCTTGGATTACATCTCTTTTCCTTCTAGAGGTTTCTACCTCTTCCCTTTTCTCAATTATTCAATTATTCAATTACTAATTGAATTTTCTTTGTTATTTGGGCCCAATAGCCAATAAAGCCCACATCACAACCATCAAGGCTATTGTAAACAAAATCCATGTATTCAAAACAAATTATACCATTCTTTGTTCAATTATCTTTAATATGAGAAATTACATTTCTCACCAGATGAACCCAAAAATTGGGGTTGTAACATGTAGCATCTGGGAGTGGAAGAGGAGGAGGCTTGCTTTCCCTTTAAGTGTTTGCCCTTGATGTAGTTAGCTTCATGCTCACTTGGGCCATCATCTTCACTAGAGGAAGAAGGAGAAGTCTGGAAAGCAAGTTGTTGTTAAGGATGATAGCCTCCACTTGTGCTTTGAAAGCACTATCTTTGATCTTCTTGGCTTCCTTCTCTTCTTGCTTGGATTCTTCTTCTTGCTTGTCAAGCCTTGGCTAATGGGATTGGAGGTTTCCAATGATCTCTTTAGTTAGGATGTCACTAAGGCTCCTCACTTCTTCAATGGAGGTGACCTTTGACTCCCATCTCTTTGGTAGAATCCTCAAGATCTTGGAGTTGATTACACCTCTATCCAAAGTGTTGCCCAAAGCCACCAACCCATTGATGATGACATTGAGTCTTGAGTACATCTCCGCAATACCTTTTTTCTGTCCAATCTTGAAGTTATCTAGAAGGTTGTTCAACATGCAGATCTTGGCCTCCTTAACTTGCTTTGTGCCTTCATAGGTGATGTACGATTTGTCCCAAATCTCATAGGCGATGTCCCAAGATGAGATCCGGTTTAACTCTATTGGGGTAAGGGCTGCATAGAGGATGCTTATGGATTTGGCATTGAGTTGGGCTTCTTTGAGAGTAGCTTCACTCCATGTTGCAACAACTCTAGTTGGCTCCTTGTAAGGTGTGGCCATCACCTTCCACATTTCAAAGTTCATGCCTTGAATGTAGAACTACATACACCTCTTCCAATAGAGGAAGTTGGTGCCATCAAAGACCAGAGGACGCATGGAGAAGCCTCCCTCTAGGTTGAGAGAACCAAGTAGGTTGTCACCCATCTTCTCATCTCGTGGGAGATTGTTAGAGAAGATCCTTGGCTCTGATACCACTTGTTGGATCTAGGGCTCTAGGGGGGGGGTGAATAGAGCTTCAGAAATACTCATAAGATAGATTAGACCTTCAAATTATATCAAATTAAAAATAATAGCTTAAGTGAAGTTTGAAGTCCTAACTAACAAGCATAGCAATGATAAGAGGAATTGATAGCAATCACTTGACAAGGTCATGTAGAGTGGTTCCACTCTCCATACTAGGAGAGAGTCAGTCAACTACATAGAAAGGTCAGCCTCTAGGACTTTTCAAGTGCTTTTCTCTATATTATCACCAATAAGAGTTACAACACAAGACCACCAAAGGACTTACCCATCCAACCAACAAGAGTACTCCACCTTACCAAGGACTTACCCACATTGCCAAGAGTCTTCAACCTTCTCCAAGGTCTTATCCACTCTAGCACAAGTCTTCTGCCTTCAAGGACTTTTCTACTCTTCTTAGATCTTTGGCCTTTTCCTTCTCCTTCTCCTAGAAAAGCTCTTCACCTCTTCTTCAAACTTGAAGAAGACCAGCAATAGCTCCACCTTCACTCGGAGTAGCTTGCTTCACCTTTTCTTCATGGAGGAAAGGGGTAGGGAAGAGGAAGTAGATGAGAGATTTACATGCACATGGGAGTATCTCCCTTAAAACATTCCTATCTCACTCATAATTATGAAATGAAGTGTAAACTAGGGAGAGAAATGGGTTCAAGGAGTTGTAACACACTCAACTATTGCAAGGACTTAGAATAACATGGATGAGCAAACTTGGAATGAACTCCAAGGGGTCCTATTTATAGTTGGGGGTGTTCCCTTGAGAGGGGGATCACTTAGGGTCAAAACATAGCCATTTTCCACAATCCAACGTATCTATTTTCACCCAAAACAACTCACCAACGGTTATAATTACTTTTTTTGCATTTCTCGTACTGTACATTGGGTCGAGTTTCAATAAAGGTAACTCGACCGATCAACTAAAAGGCAAAGCCAATTTTCCAATTATCGGCCGAGTTTGTTCTGGTAAACTTGACCGATTATCTAAAATTAGATTTTCTAAGTGTGTCGGTCGATCTACATCTGTGAGTGTACAACTCAACTGATGCGTCATCTTCAGAAAATCCATCATAGGATCGATAGCGTTTCCACTCGACTGATGAACAACCTGTGACAAACTTTCTTAGTTGACTTTTGAGTGAATAAACCTTGGTATAAAGTGTCCCTAATATTTTTCTCATCTTAGTTACAAGTCATATAATCAATACAAGTGATTATAAAAATCATCTAAGGTCATTTGGAGTGATTTCCCAAATAGCACACGTGCATTGCATTTGACTTGAACTTAAATAAGCTAGGGTTTTTGTAATTTGATCCTTTTCATGTACCTTAAGCCTGAAATCAATCTTGAACAAACATATTAGATACATAGGCATGGAATGGTTAAGTCATTATAAAAATATGGGCATTGTTAAGTCAACAAAAAGAGCACTAAAGTGCCTTGTTTCAATTGGATATGGAAGGTCAATGCCCCTAATAGATGCAAGTTGTTTGGTTGAAAAGTTTTGCTGATTAAGATTTTGGATCAATCTTTTTTGCAACAAAGAGGATTTAGCTTCCCTTTGAGATGTGAGAAGTGTAGAAATCATGTTGAAGATGTTGAGCACATTCTTATTCATTGCCTTTTTATCCAGCAGATTAGGCACTTTGCTGACATGGAGATGTATATTGATCATATACCTAGTTTTGCCCATAGTTTTCCCAAATTCAAATCTAAAAAAGGGAACACGTGTCTTCTGGTTGCTATCCATGATATTTGGAAGGAAAGGAATCTAAGGACTTTTGAAGGACATGAAATCACATCCCTTGCTTTTTGGAGAAATGTGAAGAAAGATGTAGTTTCTATTTCTTAGCCTTGTATAGATAGATACCCTTTCCTATCTAGTTTCCTTTTCTCATGTTTCTCTTTCTTTCTACACTTTGTAAAAACTTTTTGGAAATATACAAAATAGGGGGAATGCATTTTGGATACAAAAAAAAACCTCCCCATCTAAAAAGAAATAACAAAGTAGATCTACTAAGCCATATATATCCAAAAATTTTCCTTAATCATTGTTCTATAAATAGGTCTAGGTAGTTGACCTAGACAACCAAGGGAGTTTCCATCCTAAGTGATTCCTTACACTAAAAAAAACATATGATTCTAACATGGTCTAACAAACCATTGATAAATCTAAAAAAAATTCTTTTTGTACATATTTTATTATAATGAAAATATTTTTTATGATAAAAAAATTATGTTTTGAAGCAAAAAATGGTGCCAAAATCAATAAAGCAAACCAACTCAATCATTTTCCACAACATCATATTGATATTTTTATTCAACCATCACTTCATTCCACCAAATATATCTATATTCCAATTATCAATAGGACATATAGGAAGTGTTTCTAATTTATAGCATCTAAGGAAGGAAAAAGGTTTCCTATTAAAAAGGGTTAACTTCTATCAGATCCTATGGTACACAACATCCATAACTCATTACTTCACCCTAATCATAACTTACATTATTTCATATAAGACATAGGAGTGTCATATGATCATCAAATACTATACCAAAGGATTACGATTTTCCCATCACTAGATATACCAATTGCATTCTTCAACGTGAGAACTTGGATAAAGCCTAGCTATGTGTATTTACATCAACCTACCCTCTATAGTAGTTTATCTAACCTCCCATAAAGTAGTAGATAGCTACTAATCACTAGAAGAGTTAACATTATGGAAGTTGTAACATCCCAGGATTTGAGGCCTCAGATAAGTTGATCTTAAAAGGAATGATTGGACTACCCATATCACCAAGGTGCACCTCCTTTTCCGGGAGCCCATCACTAAGAACTCCATAGTTAAGCGTGCTCAGCTTGGAGTAGTACTGGGATGGGTGACCTACCAGAAGTTGATCCTGGCATGCGCGTGAGTGAGGACAAAGTGCAGTTAAGGCTAGTGGTGGTTTGTGGGGCCAGTCGTCATTCCTGAAACTCTACTAGAGTCTTGGGCAGTGAGCCCAGGCGTTACAAATGGTATCAGAGCCATAACCCCTCCAGTAGGTGGGGCCCACATGGGCATGGCATGCCAGTCTTGAGCTGTACGGTCCAGGCATGTAGGAAAGGGTTGTCCATGGTTGACGTAGCCACCCTTGTGCTGGTATTCTATAATCGGGAGATGGGTGTCCATGGGCCATTGTGGGTCTGCACTGAAATGGGGTCAGATTATGAGGCCATATAGTTGAGCCTTGACGAGGACGTCAAGAGTCTAAGTGGGGAAGATTGTAACATCCCAGGATTTGAGGCCTCAGATAAGTTGATCTTAAAAGGAATGATTTTACAACCCATATCACCAAGGTGCACCTCCTTTTCTGGGAGCCCATCACTAAGAACTCCATAGTTAAGCGTGCTCAGCTTGGAGTAGTACTAGGATGGGTGACCTTTTGGGAAGTTGATCCTGGCATGCGCGTGAGTGAGGACAAAGTGCAGTTAAGGCTAGTGGTGGTTTGTGGGGCCAGTCGTCATTCCTAAAACTCTACTAGAGTCTTGGGCAGTGGGCCCAGGCATTACAAAAGTAATCTTCGACCACCATAGAGAGGGTAGAAGTAGCTAGAGTTCCCAAAAGTTGTGTCTCATCTACAATAGTGGTTTGGAAGTGGACATGGACTGAAACCCTAATTGGTATTCTATGACTCAGGGATTGATATATCAATAACATATACAAGTATACTTAACTTCCTAATTATGGAACGAGATAGGATATCTTTAAATGATCATATTTCAAAGTTCTTTTTCCTTTGATACCATATTGTACATAGTGGGACTCGAGAGGGGATCCATTCCTTACTACACAAGGAATAAAACAATCCTATTCCAACTAAACTTTAATGTATTAAGAAAAATGAGGTATATATTTTTATTTATCATATGGTATGTATCACAAAGCAAAATGATTAATAAGTAGGGAAACATAAATATATACATCATTACAAGGTGATCCATATACAATGGTTCCTCACCTTATAGGTGAAACTACAAGATAAAAGAAAGGCTACATCTAATTTCACATAAGACAAGTTCTGGAAGGCAACATGGCCATCCCAAGTTATCCTCATATACAAACTCCTTCAATTTATATTCATGAGACATGTCCTTTAAGGCACCTACATTTGGGTGGTTTGGGAACATGTAAAAAGTGGGACCTGCTAGTGGGCCCACTCAATGGTAAAAAAAATGAGCATGAAATAATTATGCAGTGGAAAACATAACTATTTACAAAGTTACAAAATATTTCCATGCACATAACTTTCTCAACCTAAGGGTGGTACATAAAATGAAAAAAGTTACATCTATATACACATAAGCCCATATGCAAAGGGTAACAAGGCTATCTCAAGTTGTCCTTATGTTCACCAACGAGGCCACGATCATCCTAAGTCTCTATCCTATAAAGTGCCTACACCTGGGTGGAGGGAACACCCAAAAATAATAGGAAAACAAGATTTGTATCAACAAAAGTTATGTAAATTAGAAAACTTACTAGGGCATTATTTATTTCAAAACTTACTAGGGCATTATTTATTTCTTGCCATTATCAACCATCCAATCACCTAAATATTTGCATGCAGATGTATTTGACTGAAGTAACTGTGAGACCCCTAACCTTGTTTAAAGTGTTGAAATAGCTTAATTATAATATTTAAACTCTTATAAGCCTAATATAACTGTATTATATTCTTTGAAATCATAATACAAGCTTAAGTTTCAAATTTGGTCCAATTTGGACACTATTTGAGCAAGTTATGGAATTTTATGTACATTTTGGACTTTTCTATAATTTACCCAATTGAGGGGTTTTCTTTGCATTTTTTCACATGAATTATTTTTCTTAGGTATTATATTATCATTCTTGAGTATTTTGAGCCATGGGGCTCCTAGTTGAGCCATGGTTTGAAGGAATTTTCCTCAAGGGTATTTTAGTGTTTACCCCTTCATGAATGAGCTACCTTTAGTAGCTATCAACTAATGAATTATTTGATTAGATTGGAAATGCGACAAAGGAGAGCTAAGAAGGTAGATATGGATGGTGGGGAAGCCTCTTATGTGTGTGCTTGTATATTCTTAGTAGTATAAGGCCATGGGAACTTGGAAAGATAGTAGAACTTTAACTTTTTCTTTTTCTTTATCTTAAAGTTTCATATACTTATCCCTAAGCACCCAAACGAGCCAATTTCTTTCCACCACTTCCCTCCTTCTATGAACCTCATTCTCCCTCTATGCTGCTGCAAATTTCCTGTCCAAGGAAGAAGAAAGTGGAGATTTTCTTGGAAAAAGAATCTAGGGTTGCAATTGACTTCCTTTTTGGGTTTAAAAAGATTCCTTTTAGTGATCTTGACCTAAAAGAGTAAGAGTCCCCTTATTTCCTCCATTTATTTCCTTTTTATCTTTATTCCTGCCTTTCTCCAGGTCAGAACCTTGCTGTTCCATGGTAGAAATTGCTCTAAATCTCTAAAACCCTACCTTTCTTGCTCCTTATGCTTTACGTTTGCTTCTTTGATGGAGAAAGGTGCTACATGGACAAGTTCGCAACTTATGCTTGGATGTTCTACCCTACCATATTGTGTTTTCTTATGTTTGAGATTTTATCTTATAATTAGATGCAAGTTTTATAACTTTCTCCACGTTTATTGCTTACGATAAGCTTGCTAGCTCATGTTCTTTCTTTAAAATAATGATCCATGCACTAAAAAGTTGTGCTTGACTTGGATTTCAATTTTTATAATGTTCCCTATTCTGATTGAAGTTATAGATGAACCTATGATCATGTGTATGTTATTTTTAATGTATAATATGACTTGGATCAGGTTGGTCTGACAACCTATGGTGCTGAGCACCTATCAACCAATGGTCAATTTTAGGGTTTAAAGTCGATTTCTTCTAAAAACCCATGACCTGATGGTGGTACCATTGCAACAACCCTATGGTGTTGTCTTCATGACAACTGATGGTAGTGACCAAGGGTGTCAACTGATGTTCACCCCTTAGGTCAGGTTTTGGCCTAATTATAAGCCTAGTGATTAACAACTAAGTACCCATATGATTCTATCAATCAATGGTGATACGAGTTTGTTATTCGATGGTGATTAATGAATATAGTGTTGATCTAACAACCTATGGTGATGTAATGGTCACTACTTATGGTGAATCAGGTCTCCACAATCTATTGTGAGTTAAGCATGTAGGTTTAGCATCAATTAAGCCTTAAACCAATGGTTTCTTGGGTCATTTGATGCAATGGTCAGACCTATACTCCAATTGATGGTTTTAATACATGAACTTGACCTAATGGTTAAGATCTAATGTTTGTTCATCCAATAAATTGGAATGATGCCTAAATATAATATGTTAGTACTAATAAAGCTATTTAGATGGTTTCCTTTATGAGATCAACTTAAGAAGCTCATTTACTGATGGCTTCTTTTAAATAAACAATTGCTTGTGGGTTTCACCCTACTCTCAATGGAACTTTTTATGTTGTTAATTAAGGAATGTCTAGGGTTAGATGGTTACTCTTTCTATAGAACAACTCAATTACTTCATAGGTAGTTTTTTTTCAAGATTTTTAGTTATGTAAACACCAATGGCTTTACGTTTTCACCATTTAATGGTTAAAAGTTGATGCCTCAATATTCTCATTGTTTTGGGTGGATCCTATAGTGTAATGTTATGATTCTAATGATGAGAATTTTATGGTTCAATGCCTTAAGCTTGTAGTATTACCCTTACCCACACATTATTATGATTGATTATCACAATAATGAATTAATGTGTAACCCTAATGAGGCATAGCTTGTTATACCTAGTATTAATATAACTAAATGATGGTAATTGAGTATGAATAGTCCTTGAATAACTAATACAATCATGGAGTACTCTCTTATTGTTTTTGAAACCCTAGTATGATATAACTTGATGGTTACATCTTGATTTATGTGTGGGTTCATACTTGAGAATTGTATGGAATGTGATGGTGATGCTTCACCTTATGCATCCATGATCTAATGGGGATGTCGTGAGTTAGGGCTTGGGTATGAGTACTAATTAGTAACATTAATATAATTAATCTTGTTGAACCTAACTCTAACGAAATAGATAAAGATGAGTATTCATGTTTAACCTTCTTATATGATGACATGATGGTGAAATAACCTCCTTAATATTATCATAACCTTAATATGTTAATTGGTGGTTATCACAGCCACATGGTTGATACTTTCTTATGGTAAACATGTGCATTATGAATATGATGAGGGCTAATCATATCTACATTCCTTGCATGTTGTTGTAATAAAGGACTGTTCTTAATGTTAATATAAACCTTCTATGATTGTTTATGAATATCTCCTAGATCATTAATGCAATATTGTGCTGGTCCAGTGTATTATATGTAAGTGATGTTGTTGAGCCTTGTTATAAGGCATGCAAAGATAATGATGATCTTGTAGGGAATAGTAAGATGGTCTTGATGACCTTTGAGCATGGTTGAACGTTGAATGAGGTGTAATCCTCTTATGTTGATAAGGGTTGATACCCTGTGATATTGTGAAAATGATTTATATCTTATGATAGTATGATGACTAGTGTAGTATCATGAATGGCAAGTGAATAACATCATGTGATGATGAGATGGGAAATGATGTTTCACACATTTTATAACTTTTTAAGTTTTGATATTTATATGCTTTCTAGAAGTGTATTAGGGTGTGTATGTCCACTTGTTTGATGCAACCTTAATTCACCCAATTGAAATAACTAATCAAGTGCAACTCTAATCATCCAGTGCCCTATTCTGTAGAGCCATCTTCAGTGTCAGAACTTTCTGGATGGTGAAATGAGTATTCCTAAGGGAAACTTAGAGTGCAAACTGTTGAGTATGTGGGGGTGGGAAGTTGAGGATATATCCTTGTCATCACAATGCATGTTATTGAGGATGGCTATGATCATGCCTCAGACATTTGATGTGAATGAGGACAACTGCAGTTGTACCTCAGATTAGAGGGTTTTGTATACCCTAGTTTCTAGTGTCGCGACCTATACCAAGGGAAAACTAGTGGTTAGTATCTTGACTATTTTTCACTGTAGTGGCAACTTTGACTAATGTGTCACTGCCTTTTTACTCATACTAACCTAGGGGAAGAGATCTTAGGATACTGAGACTGCTAGATCTTGTACGGAACCAAATAGACCTTCGCAGGGGTCGGTTGGACTTTGGGTGGTACGACTCAAAATCCCCATGGCATAATAAAAGATGTAATACAACTGTGTAGCATATTTGTTTAGGGTTATACACGATGTTTCACATTGGATGATAACCCTTGTTTGTTATCTTTACATAAAGATGATGCTTAGTGCAATTAAGAGATAGTAGATATACTTAGGTTGTGGATATGCTTAAGATTGTAGATGCATACATACAGTAGCTATGCTTATGTTGATAACTATATTGCTACTACTAATTATAATCATGATGCTAGCTATCTCATGTATTTAGTTATGTTTAGCATGCTAGCCATGCCTTTGTAACTAGAGATGCATATACTACTAGTCATGCTTATCCAGATAGTTGTGCTTATGTTGTTAGCTCCTCTTATGATGTTGATATGTTCAACCTATTAGACATGATGATCTTGTTAGCTATGCATATGATACTAAACTTATTCATGATGTTAGAGATGCTCATGCTGCTAGACGCCTTATACTATTAATAGGGATATGAGAATAGTCTAGCTAATGAAGATAGTTATTATCTGCTCCTTTATGTATTTTGTTAATCATCAGTGTTGTTGACACCATTTGTTATATATGATTAAACTTATTAAACTATCTCATTACCTAAAAATGTTGGAATCAATAAATATTGCTTGAGGTTATGTCTCTTACTAGGACATGGGTCTCACCCTTGTGGTTCACCGCATTTTTTTAGGTAATCGTAAGTGAAGAAAACAAACATGTGGAAGCAAAGAGGAGCTATAGTAATGAGTCTTTGAGAAAGTTGATTATATGTTTAATGTGTCCTAGAGTCATCCCTGTACTCTCAGGTCCAGGTAAGAAAAGTTTGTATATGGTGTTTCAAATGAATCATAATTTTGTTAGCATGTTAATGCTTGTTTGTGTGACATATACGAATATTGTTCTCCTATGTATATATTTTGTGGCTAAGGTGATAGACCAATTTGTATCATAATCTTGGCATAGTATGGATACAAGAAATATGTTGGGATCTAAAGCAAATGTTTTTGAGCGGGTGTTGATGTTGAAATTAGTTTTAATTTACCCATATTTTTGGGTATGTGATCAATTAGTGATTGGTTGTATTTTATGTTTTGAGTAATCTCATGTAGTGTAACATGTTCTCACAGTAACTATAGTAGGGTCATGACACCATTGAGTCATTGACCTAAGTAAAATGGGTGATAGTAGTGCACCCTAGGTGGAATAAGTGATTCAACCCTATTTTAGGGCTTAATCCTGTGTCTTTTTGCTCTTTAATCACATCTATACCTGTTAGATTGCATGTCATTCCACCTAATATGCTTATTTGTATAAAATGCACTTATAGACATTATTTGCATGTTTTTCAGGCATTTGGACCACGCTTGATGGAAGAGAGAGAGAAGGGGCGATCCTAGGGTTCCTCTGCACTTGGAGAGGCCCAAAGTGAAGTCTGATGCTCCCTCGACCTACCCCTACTAGCCAAAGATCAATTGAAGCAAAGAAGTCCAAGAAAAGCCAAATATCGAAGTTATTGTGCTGATCCCGGACCCAACACGACCGTGGTACCACAGAACGGTCGTGCTAGGTCACTTAGAGATCGACAGGTTCAACCTCCAAATCAAGCAGAACGCACCATGGCCGTGCAGATTAGCACGGCCATGGTACCACAGAATGGCTGTGCTAGGTTACTTAGAAATTGACAGGTTCAACCTCCAAATCAAGCAGAAGGCACCACGGCCGTGCAGATCAGCACGACCGTGCAATGTGTAGACACCACGGCCATGCCCCGCAAAATGGCCGTGGCACAACAAAGCAAAACGGTTGTGCAGCAGCACCACGACCACATCCACCAAGCCCACCACGGTTGTTCCATACACCACGGCCGTGGCACACCACCTCCACCACAGTCGTGTTGACCCACCACGGCCGTGGCCATTTTGACAAAAACCCTGTAACTCTGACATTTTAATTCCCACGACCGTGCCCATCCACCACGGCCGTGGCGTGGCCTAGCCTACCCACCACGGCCGTGGTACCACACCACGGTCGTGCTACTCACAGAATCTAGCCACTTTTCCACTGCTTTGCCCATTTTACCCCTAACTTAACCCTAGACCCCCTAGATCCCTATATAAGCCCTAGTGACGACTGGGGGTCGAGGGTTGGTGACCTTATAGTCCCATTTTCGCCCCCTTGTCACCTCCACTCCATTCCACTTCACCTCCACCTCAAATCCACTCCATTTCACCATTTCCACCACATAACCCCCCATATCTAAGCCTTCCATCCACTTCCCACCACCATTCTACACCTTTCCATCCCAGAAGAAGGAGAAGGACGACCCTACAGCTGCTGGAGAGAAGGATTTCAACCACTACTCCGAGCTCCATGGCATCTTCTACCTCTTTCTTCTCTCTTTTTGTATTTTGCTTTGTTATGAGTAGCTAGGCCCCTTAGGTGGGCTGTTTGGGGCAAATTATGTTACTCGAATACCATGTTGGGGGAAAATAGCATGTAAACGTTGTAATTCCATTTGTTAATGATCATATTCTATTTCTATCTCTTTGTCCATGGATTGCTTGTTGGTTTGTGTGTGAAATCACCTAGGAATTTAGGCAAATTGCTTGTATGTGTGAATTTTGGGATTTGCCCCTAGGTCCAATTCTTGGATCCCTAGGTTTCCTCCCATCTTCCTACATCCTAATCAATCTCCCTAAACCTAAGTGAGAGATCTAAGTAGCTAGATTAGATAATTCTAGTGCAATTAGCATGGAGCCTTCTCAAGGCTAGAATGTGGGGGAATTGGGGTCCAAAACCCTAATTTCACCTCCCCATTACTACCCTCAACCCCTAATTTCCCTAGGAATGCCTAATCTAGAAACCTAGACTTGATTAGACTCTAATTGAATTGAACCTAATCCCTAACCCAATTGAGCCTCGTAAGGGTAGTAGGGGGTGTTAGGGACTAGTTCCCCTGTACACAACCTAACATATCCATGGCCAGTTAGTAGCTTAGGTTAATTTATTAGACTCTAACTTGTTGTTTGGTTTGGATAATCTAAATGGAATCATAATGTTCACATGTCACCCCCTAACTTAAGTGATAAGTTCATACCCCTAAACATCCCTCACATCTCTTTACTGCATAAAACCCTAGTTCTATGCTTGCTTAGCTTAGTTAGTTCTTTTCTTGCTTAGTTACCTTCTTGCCTTGCTCTTGCCTTGTTTATGCTAATTTAGTTCTTTAATTTCTCTTTTTCTTTTCTCTTGCTTGCCTTAGCATAATTTGTCTTTTCATACCTAGCTTAGTCCTTTCTTTCCTACTTAGTCTTAATCTAGTCTAGGGTTAACATATAGATTTCATTCCTGCCTTTAACTACTTTCTTGTTCATCCTTAGTTAACAATCAAAACAACCTTTAAACCCTTAACCCTAGTCTCCGCAGTAGGAACCTACCCAAACTAACCTAGCTCTAGTGCCCCCTCTTTTCCCTGTGGATCGACCCTATACTTGCCACCTTCATATACTACGACACGACCCCGTGCGCTTTCGGGTGTAGTTGTTTTAGTAGAAGTAGGTGCGTTAGTTAGGTTTATAAATTTCAAAAGTGAATCCACCGTGTGTTTTGACCTCGTGGGGCACATCTAGTCGGGTCAAATCATCTAGTGTGTTGCACCTCTAGCGGAATCGCACCAAGCTTTCTGGCGCCATTGCCGGGGATTAGAGGCGCTCGGCCTAGCTAGTTAGTTTTGCTTTGACTTTTCCTACTGCCCTCATCATTGCTATTCTTTATTCATTTTTCTTTGCATTCTTGGTGTATATTGGTTTGCTAACTTGTTCTCTTTTGTTTGCTTGTGCTTTGTGCATGTGATAAGCCATTCGGGAGGAAACAAGATGGGAGACCAGAATGCACCTCGCAAGCCGCTTCAAGATTACATCATGCCTAGCAACTACAAATTACCAATTGCTAGCAGGGTTGATCAAATGCAAGAGGAGCAATTCTCTATTCCTCCAGGTCTTCTTGGGATCCTACCCATCTTCTACGACTCAGAGAGTGAGAACCCCTACAAGCACTTAGACTCCTTTCTTGAAGTATGCTCCACCTTCAGGACGTCGACGGCTAGTGATGATACAATTCAGTTGACCTTGTTCTCTTTCTCCCTCAAAGATAGAGCTAAAGACTGGTATGACTCAAGAAAGGACATCATGAGTTGGGAAACAATGAAGAATGCTTTCTTGAGACAATTCTACTCTATAGCAAGGTTGACACAAATGCGGCGTTCCGTGACAAGTTTTAGCCAAATGGGAAACGAGCAGTTTCATACTACATGGGAGAGATTCAAGAAGCTGTTTAGAGAATGTCCTCACCATGAGATCCCTTTATGGCAGCTAGTTCAATCATTCTAGTCTGGTTTGTCTCTAAAGGACCAAGACATAATGGACTCTTCTTGTGGAGGAGTTTTCATGGCTAGGCCACCTGAGGAGATATGGCCTTTGTTTGAGAAGTTTGCTGAAGGATTAAGAATTCGAGCTTCTAGCATGATGAATGAAAGGGGGTATGCCTTTGGTGAGACACCTCCTACTCATGATGACTTTAGCCCGCAAGTGATGAGGATTCTTGGTGACATGGTGAACTTCATGAAGAACCAGGTGAAAAATGCTCCTTGCCACCCGGTCAGTTCTATTGAGTTCTATGGGGAAGAAAAGAAGACACCTCACTCCTATAGCTACCAGGAACCACAAAGTCCCACATACATCTCAAGGTTTGAGGAAGAGGTTCTTTCTTGATTGAGAGTGTTTGATGATGTTCAAAGAGATGTTGCAAGGTTAGAAGAGAGAATAGAGCAGCTATCTTCTATAATCTCTCTCCAAGAGGAAAACTTGTCTTCAAGACCCATCGTGAGCCACCATGAAGCAACTGGACCCATGCCCTCCTCTCAATTTTTCTATAGTCCACCCCCCATGCAAGTACACCCCATTCACTCATTCTAAAGCTATTCCCATCCTTACACCCCTCCACCACCTCCCTTACCTCAAATCTCCCAAAACTTCACTTTCCAACCCCAATTCTCTCATCCCCCTCAATTCCCTTCTCCACCTCAATTTCAACCCCAAGTGTCACCTCCACCTCCTCCACAGCCACGACATGCTCCCCCTCTCCACCATGAGCAAGGTAGTCCCGTGACAGTTCTAAGGAGTGGAAAAACTCTTGAGCAGCCCGGAAGTCAAAGAAAGGTTGATAAAGCAAAGCAAATGAAGCCAAGTGGTGATACTGTGATTGATATTGCTGAAGATGGTGTTGTGATACAGCATGTTGAGTTTGGGATTCCATGTGATCCACCACATATCCCTTTTGCAAGTCCTACCATCCCTAGCGTTCCGCCTCATGTTCATGTAAGTGCGGCAAAAACTAGTGATCCTCTGTTTGTAGAATCACTAGATGAGCCACCGGAATTGAAAAGGAGGCAAAAGCACAATGTTGACATTCTTGAGGTGTTTCGCCAAGTAAAGGTGAACATTCCACTTTTGGATGCTATCCAGCAAATCCCATCATATGCCAAGTTCCTCAAGAACCTATGCACTGTGAAAATAAGGTCAACGGTGAGGATTCCAAAGAAGGGGAGACTGAATGAACAAGTGAGCTCCATCATACAACACTCACTTCCCGTGAAGAGAAAGGACCCATGAGCCCCACTCATACCTAGTTACATAGGGGGACATCGCATAGACATGTCCTTGCTTGATTTGGGATCTAGTGTGAATTTGATGCCATATCATGTCTATGTTGAGCTGGGATTGGGCAAGTTGAAGCCGACACATTGCACTCTCCAGTTGGCAGATAGATCCATAAAAGTGCCTAGAGGTAGAGTGGATGATGTCTTGGTGATGATAGACAAGGAAAAAGGCGCGGTGTTCCCGGCGGATTGCATTGTACTTGATATGGAGCCGGAGGATAGGAAGATTCCCATAATCTTGGGGAGGTCGTTCTTATCTACAGCTGATGCTAACATTCATGTACGCAGTGGCACCATGACAGTCTCATTCATGGACATGAAGATCAACATTAACATGTACAAGACCCCAACCCGGCGAGTCCGAGATAGGGATATTGGACATGGTCACTTCACAAGTCCAAATGGGCATTTGAGAGAAGGAAATCAAGGTGAAGAAGTTAATGATGATTATTGTGATCAAAGGGATGAGGAAAACAGATTGAGCGCAAAGGAAGGATGCATGTTTTGCAAGAATGGACACATGAGAATGCCAAACGGATGATTTTTTAAGAATCACCAAGAAGCCTAGCTGAAGGCAAGAAACTCAGCGCTTTTGGGAGGCAACCCACTAAGGTTTGGGGATTTTTGACCCAACCTCACATTTTTGACACTTTTACTTTGTTTTTTTTTACTTTTTTCCAAGAAAGCACACACACACGTATTTTATAGTTTTGTATAGTTTTGATATGTGCAGGTGAGAAAAGAGTGAAATGAAGAAGAATAGATGAAATTTTGACAAAGAGTAAATAGAATATCAACTTGAGATCAATTTTGATGTTTGAACAAGATTCGAGTATCCTACTGTTGTTACGGTGCCCAACACGGCCGTGGTGGTGCACTCACTTTCAATAAGGAAATGATCAGAAAATTGAGAAAATCGACTAAGTTTTGAACCAGGGCAGCACGGCCGTGCAAGGCAGCACGGCCGTGGTACATGAAGCCACCACAGCCGTGCCGCGCAGCACATCCATGCAACAGCCCGATTCCAGCAGATTTAAGTCAGAATTTGCAAAACTTCTTTTCACTTACTGATTTCTCCGAAGAACAAAACGACTGTGCTCCGCGCCCTAGCGCCCGTGCAGCACTCTGCCTGCCTTCTCTAGCCCTCAAATCCTCACCAAATCACTCCCAAGCCATTCCCAATCATTCCCCTACCATTTCCACTACCTTAATCTCCTGATCCCACCCATTTCCATCCACAAACGCACCACTTTCTCTCCATTCCACCCCAACAGCCCCGTTCTTCGGAGAAATATGAAATTTTCTAATTCCAGTTCATTTTTCGAGCAAGAATGAAGAAGTTTGAAGGAAGGCAGTACAGAAGACTAGGGGTGTCATCCCCTACCAAAGGAAGCCAAGGAACAGCCACCCCCAGTTGATGGAGGTGGAATTGGATGCCATAGTAGATCCTATCACTGAAGAAGTCACCGTACAACCACAACGGGGGGTACCATCTTCATCGTAGCCATCGATGTCTACCTCCCGACACTCCGTCTCAACCGAGAGACCTTCCGCCTCAGCCGTGTGGCCGTCAGTTTCAACCACATGGTTGTCCGTCTCCTCCGTGACACAACCAGAGCCCGAGCCGCGGCCACGACTACGACCCCGTCGACGGCTCGTGCTAGCTGATGAAGATGATACTGATATGCCTGAAGTTGAGCAGCAACAAAGCCTGCCACAACACCCATTTTCACAGCCAGAGGTTACTACAGGCAGGGTAAAGGAGCCTAAGCACCCTGGATGCCTGACACACAGAGTGTTGGATACTCGATACGCATGCCCATCGTCAATGGAAGCAATGGGGTTCTATGCCTATTTTCAAGAATTGATGGAAAAATTGGGGCTTTTTGAGATATTGACGTTGCACCAGGAATCATACGTCGAGCTAACGCAGCAGTTCTTCGCCACGCTAGAGAAAGCAACAAATGATGGCGAGAATGCAATTAAGGTAACAATTGGGGATAAGAGGTGGCAGATAACCTCAGAGATGCTAAATCAGATTTTTGCCCCAAGTGGAGAGATGGCTGCCCTCCTAGATGGAGGAAGGATATAAAATGACTCTAGTTCCACGTATCCAGCCATGTGGAAGTGCTTCACCAACCAAAGTACATTTGTAGCAGGGAAATGAAAGACAAGTGGTATTCATATCCCATTTCTCTACTATGTTCAGAAGGTGTTGGCAAACACCATCTTTGGCAGGTATGAAAATCAAGGCAGCTGCACCAACAAAGATCTTTTTGTTCTTGGTTGGATGACAAAAGTGAGACATGTGAACCTGGGGGCGTTATTGATTGATCACATGAGGATAATCCCGTCCAAGAGCACAAATCCTTTTGTAATGGGAGGGATTGTAACATCTATTGCCACTGCCTTAGGACATGACATGACAGGATATACAAAGGAATAGGGTGGCAAGTTGGTTGATTTACACTACCTGGCTCGCTCATCCATGATTACGGTTACGGATCAGAAGATCATTTACCAAATCAACCCACCCTACCCAGGAGTCACAATAGATCTGCCATACCATACTCCTCCGCTCATGGCACAGTATGGACCAATGCCAGATTATCTACAAAAGTTGAGGAGGTATGAGGAGGAGAACCCCAAAGGAGTGGAAGTCCCTGAGGTGAGGTTTGTAGGGGGTTTAGGAGAGCCTTCACAGGTGGCAGAGCAAAGGCGTACGACAGAGGAAAGAGCGGCAAGATGGTGAGGTAAAGAGAAGAAAGGATAGGAGCGTCAGAGCCACAATAGCCATCAGTGAATGCATATGACATGGGTACCATTCATGCACAGCTGGAGAACATTCAGGCGACGCAGGAGAGGATTTTAGAGACACAGGAGGGCTTTCAAAGGACTCAGGATGCCATGTGGTTGGACCACCAACAGATGCATTATCAGGTCAACCACCTTTATCAGTTCCAAAATGCATAGGCCCAGAGGAACCCACAGTGGGGTGAAGATTGGTGGGGTTCTTTGTCAGCATTCCAGGACAACTATCCGCCTCCACAGTCCGACTACTGGGGTGCCTACTACAGGCAGGGAGGAGCACCTCCACCACCTCCACAGTGATCATATACCCTATCACCCTAGACTTTAGTGTCATGCTGAGGACAGCATGGTTCAAAAGTTTGGGGTGGTAGGGCGGTATGCCCTCATTCTTCTTTCACTCATTTTTGCATCTCATCTGCTATTTTACTTTTTGTTTGTTGTTTTTCATTTCTTTTGCTTGTCCTACTGTCTAGTCTAGATTTTTACTACTTTGCATACCTGCATTCCATGTAGTTTACCTTTTTGTCATTTTTTGTGTAATTTTCAAAAATTTTGCTCTTTTGCCATGCATTGCAGAGCATGTTGATTTTTGGTAATTTTTGCATGTTTTAGTTAGGATTTGCTTTTTTACTGCTTTAAGTTCAATAATATATGTTTATATGTGATTGGAGGCAACTTGGCACCATTTTGGCCAATTTTGCCCAAATTTGGAACTTCTTGTCTAAAAATTGTGTTTCGACCCAATCGCTACTGTTTTGAATTAAAATGTTGACCTTTGAAAAATGCAAGTGAATCACCATTGTTTGTTGCTAAGTAGTATCAATGTTTGACTTTTTACATGTGCATCACCTGTCTTAGGATTGTGATTGAATTGGTTGAATTGTGAAACTGAGCAAGCTTTGAACGCTTAGTGTTTGTGGAATTACTTGTTTGATATATCAATTTCATTTTGTTCATTCATGTGGTGTGATATCTTGGATGAAGTGTTGGATTAATTATCATGCAGGATGTCTTATGTGGAAAATCATACCAATGACCCCTCTTTGACCCGACTATTCTTCCACCATCTTCATACCCATCCGCCTCATAAAAAGATGCCCTAGTGCACATAATCAGCCTTGGCCACCTCCAAAAGATTGGGGTGGCCATATCTTTATCTCCCTGCTTCACTCTATCCACCATATGCCCTATCTACACCAAGGGAAAGAAAAAGAAAACAAAAGAAAAAGAAAAGCAAAATAAAATAAAAGGATGCTCCTATTTAAGTGCATTCAAATAAAGAAAAGATGAGTGTGGTTTGCTTGGTGCGGTTTGCTTCTGAAGCGGATCTCTGAGGTGCTACTCTCCGTGGACCGTGGTTCTTCGATGACCAACTTGTCCTGGTGAGGAGGTGGATGCCGGAGGCTGACACCAGACGAGCGTCGTTCACGACTGCCCCTGTGTGGGTTTCCTTGCCGAACGTTGGGAAGCATTGGACGCCTAGAGCCATTGTTGTTATCGCCCATGCGATCGGTACCCCCAGGGCGATCGATAGGAAGAGCGATGGGACTACTACTGGCTGCGCCTATGTGTGCGTTGATATCTCTGCTGAAACTGAACCTCCTCCTGAAATCATGGTTGAATTACCTAACGGGGAGGAGTGGGAGGTTAAGGTGAGATACGAGGCATTGCCGGATAGGTGTGTCAACTGCAAAGTGTTTGGGCACGAGACTGGCCATTGCCCAGGAGCTCGCAAAGAAGGACATCTTGATCCACTGATCGTTCCTGAACGGCCAAGGGGATGAAAGAGGAAGAGAAAGTCTAAACCGCCTGCTAGGCATAAAGAGAAGGTGGCTACTGCTGGACCGTTCGAGGTGGGGCAATCGTCCGGGGCCAAGGAAGCTCCTGAAGTTAATGTGGGTGGAGATGAACCTGTCGCTGCCACGGAGACCCCGGTGGTGGTGATTGACCAACCAAAGGAAGGCGAGGTGTTTGAAGAAACGCCTGAAGCAACCAGAACGGATAAAGTGGCTGACAACCCCTTTTCCATCCTAGAACAAATGGAGGATGAGAATCTGGACGAAGCGCCCAACAGGAGCAGGAGTCTGGTGGAGACCAGAAGCTCCAAGAAGAAGAAGAAGAAGAATGGCCACCCCAGTGATGGGGGTGGCACCAAAGAGGTCTAATGTCTGTCCTCGCATGGAATGTGCGAGGAGCCTCTCTGGCTGGGAGCCAGAAGGTAGTTAGACAAGTGATTGTGGATCAGCAAGTCAGCCTTGTGTTCGGTCTGGAAACTCGCATCAAACGGGAGGTTTCAGGAAGGGTGGACACCTTATTCCCGAGAGGATGGAGGGCTATTTCTAACCTAGAACAGGTTGATGGTGGAAGAATAGTAATTGGATGGGATCCTCGAGCTTGGGATGTAATTCCTATAAGCTTCTCTGACCAAGTGTGCATGGTGAGTTGCTATAATAAGGGTGGGATGTCCTTCATTACTTCTGCTATCTATGGCAAGAACTTGGAAAGGGATAGGGAGAGAATGTGGAAGACTTTAAAGGAGACTGCCCAAGAGCAGGTTCCCTGGTTAGTTATTGGCGACTTTAACAATATCAGGAAAGTTAAGGAGAAGTTTGGTGGGCGTAGAGTCCCTGAACGGGTGATGGCTACGTTTAACGATAATGTAGATGCTACTGGAATCATTGAGTTGGCTCTTAAAGGAGGGTGTACAACCTGGTCTAACAAACAGCAGGGGAATCAGAGAATTGCTAGTACTATGGACAGAGGTTTAGTTAATGAAGCTTGGCTTGATGTGTGGTCGTATGCTGCTATTAAACTTGGCTCCAATCCTAGCAATGACCATGCCTGGCTGAAGCTTGATCTTGCTGATGTCCAGAAAATGCCTAGACCGTTCAGATTTAATAATTGGTGGTGTGAATGGGAGGGGTTTAAAGAGCTTGTCATAGATGCTTGGGGGACTCTGGTGGAGGGCAACCCGCTCTTCATCGTGTTGAGGAAGTTGCAGGTAACCAAATTGAAACTCAAGCAATGGAGTAGGGAGAAGGTCAACCTTAGGAACCTGCTGCATGATGCCAGAACCAAGTATGAGGTTGTTGCCCTTGTTGTTAGATCAGAGCCACGGAACCTTGAGGCTGCTGATGTTGAAAAGGAGGCCGAGGAGAGGTTGAAGAAGCTGATGAAAGCGGAGGAAGTCTTTGTGTGGCAGAGGAGTAGATTAAATTGGTTGAAGGATGGGGATCAGAATACCAGGTGCTATCACACTACTATTAAAAAGAAAGAGATGCTAAAAACTATACATGAACTCATTAATGAAGAGGGTGAGACCATTGTGGGCAGATCTGCCATCGCTTTAAATGTTGTCAACCACTATCAACAGCTCTACAACAAGCCCACGATTGTGTCTCATGGTGATGAGTTTTCTGTCCCTGGCAGACGTGTTACTGAAGAGATGAATAGGCAGTTGTGTCAGCCTGCCTCTGAAGAAGAAATTAAAGCTGCGGTCTTCTCCATCAAACGGTCTAAGGCCCCGGGATGGATGGGTTTAATGGGAGGTTCTTCCAGACGGTGTGGAATACTACTAAACATGACATTGTTAATGTTGTTAGATGGTTTTTGAATGGTGGTAGGATGGTCAGAGCCGTTAACCATGCTTTCATTAAGCTGGTCCCCAAGAAGAAGGATGCTACTAACATGAATGACTATAGGCCTATAGCCTGCTGTGGTGTGCTATATAAAATCATATCCAAACTGCTTGCAGGGAGACTGAAGGAAATCCTGCCCGACATTATTTCCAAAGAACAAAGTGCCTTTATCAAAGGGAGCCGTATAGCTGATAACACCAACCTCACAGCTGAATTCTTGGTAAACTTCAATATTAGTAGATCTAATGCTAAAACCTGCTTGAAAGTGGATCTTACTAAAGCATATGACCATGTGCACTGGGGGTACCTCTGGAAAACCATGTTGAATATGGGATTTGAGGAGAGATGGGTTAATATTGTAAAAGAATGTGTGCAAACAACTTCCTTCTCGGTACTGGTTAATGGTATGCCTGAAGGGCTGTTCTGAGCCAGCAATGGGCTTAGACAAGGAGATCCAATATCCCCCCTGTTGTTCACTATTGTTATGGAAGGGTTAACTCACATGCTTAAAACTGTTGAACTTGAGGGTAAAATAAGAACGTACAAGGTTGCTGGTGTTAAAGTCAAGTCTCATCTCATTTTTGCGGACGATGTGATGTTGTTTTCCACAGGAAATGCGAAGAGACTAGCAGAGGTTAAAAAAGTATTCACTCAGTTTGGTAAGTTGACGGGGCTTTACATCAGCCAAATCAAGTCAGAAATCTACTGCTCTAAATCGTGTGATAACAGGAGAGGACGCTTAAGGGTTTCTTGTGGTATGAGTGCGGGGTGCCTACCTACCAAATACCTTGGTGCTCCGATTGCTGGAGGTAAAGGAGTCACTAAAGACTTCTACTTATGCTTGGACAGTGTCAGAGGTAAAATTGATCACTGGAGTGGTATTAAGATCTCTATGGCGGGTAGGTTGGTACTGGTGCGGACGGTCATACAAAGCATGATTCACTTTTGGGGTAATGTTTGTGAGGTTCCTGAGCCTGTCGCTGGTAGAATACAGAAGATGACTGCAAGTTTTGTTTGGAGTGGAAAACACCATAATGTGGCATGGGAGGTGATCGCCAGGCCATTTGAAAAAAGTGGACTTAATGTAAAACAACCTGCTGACATTCTGGATGCTTGCCGTTACAAAAGAATGGATAGGTTCTTGAGGAACAAGGATAACATTTGGTCTGAGTGGATGACTTTGAGGTATGGGCAGACTTTTCAGGAAGTGCCGCACCAATCAAGGTCTTGGAGAAAGATGTGCAGGTGCTGGGTGGTGGTTCAACCATTGTATCGTGTGGATGACAATGGTATGTTTGTGTTGCTCAACCAACAAAATATACCATGGATCAACAAGATGGATAATAGCTTGCAGGTGTGCTGGTTCAAAACTCTTTGGGGGCCCTTCCACGTGCCCAAATGGAGTACCACCACGTACAAAGCTATTCTTAATAGGCTCACCACTAAGGATCGGTTGCGCAGCTGGGGCATTAAGCTTGATACCACTTGTTGCCTCTGCAACAGGGATGAGGAAAGTCATGACCATTTATTTGGCCAATGCAGGTACGACAGATATATTTGGGCGACTGTGTGTCTCAAGAATGGGTGGACGAATGTGACTAGCTCTTCCTTAGAGGAGATTATTGTCTGGAATGACTCACGTAGCTCTAAATTCTGCAGGGGGTTTGGGGGAGTCTGTATTACCCTCTTTTGTTTTTTGGTTTGGAGGGAAAGGAACAGGCGGATCCATGGGGAGGTTAGAACCTCGGAAACGCAGTTGATACAAAACTTTTGTAGAGAAATTAGAGATGTTGTCAAAGCCAAGAAAGGCTTAGATAAAGGTATGTCTGTATAGTCCAAAACTTTCTGGGGGCTTTTGTAGAGTTACCTCCTAGTTAGTTAGACTTGATGTAGTGGTTCGCAGGGTATAGTTCTTTCTATATCCTTTTTTGGCAATACTATTTACCCATTCCCAAAAAAAAAAAGATGAGTGTGTAAAACACTCCAAAAATCTTACTGCAACCCTTTCTTCCACTTTCATACCCATTGAGCTAGGAAACATCAAACTTAGCTCATTTTACCCTTTTCCACAGCCACGTGGGTCATTTGGTGTGATTTGAGATATAAGATTGAATGCATGAATGTGAAACATCACTCCTAGTCATTCTTGTTTAACGCCACCATGAAACGGTTTACCCAGAACTTAATGGAAGAAATATGGATAACTTGTGTATTCTATGCGCTATATTTGAAGTTCATATGCTTTGTGCTCTTTTCATGATTGGATTGTGAAAGAAGGAGAGGAGAGAGGTGAAATGCATGTACTTAGTCATCTTTGATCCCATTCAGCAACAATCGTCTTTTATATTGCATTTGTCATTTCTTTTTGCAAAAGTTTGTAGAGAGATTGAGTTGGAGCATACTTGAGGACAAGTATGTTTCAAGTTTGGGGTGGTGATTCAGCCCTATTTTAGGGCTTAATCCTGTGTCTTTTTGCTCGTCAATCACATCTATACATGTTAGATTGCATGTCATTCCCCCTAATATGCTTATTTTTATAAAATGCACTTATTGACATTATTTGCATGTTTTTTAGGCATTTGGACCACGCTTGATGGAAGAGAGAGAGAAGGGGTGATCCTAGGGTTCCTCTGCACTTGGAGAGGCCCAAAGTGAAGTCTGATGCTCCCTCGACCTACCCCCAGTGGCCAAAGATCAATTGAAGCAAAGAAGTCCAAGAAAAGCCAAAGATCCAAGTTAAAGTGATGATCCAGGACCCAGCACGGTTGTAGTATCACAGAACGGCCATGCTAGGTCACTTAGAAATCGACAGGTTCAGCCTCCAAATCAAGCAGAAGGCACCACGACCGTGCAGATCAGCATGGCCGTGCAATGGGTAGACACCACGGCCGTGCCCCGCAAAACGGCCGTGGCACAGCATAGCAAAACGGTCGTGCATCAGCACCACGACCACCTCCACCAAGCCCACCACATCCGTTCCATACACCACGACCGTGGCACACCACCTCCACTACGGTCGTGGCCATTTTGACAAAAACCATGTAACTCTGACATTTTAATTCCCACGACTGTGCCCATCCACCACGGCCGTGGCCTACCCTACCCACCACGGCCGTGGTACCACACCATGACCGTGCTACTCACAGAATCCAACCACTTTTCCACTGCTTTCCCCATTTTACTCCTAACTTAACCCTAGACCCCCTAGATCCCTATATAAGCCCTAGTGGCGGATGGGGGTCGAGGGTTGGTGACCTTCTAGTCCCATTTTCTCCCCTTGTCACCTCCACTCCATTCCACTTCACCTCCACCTCAAATCCACTCCATTTCACCATTTCCACCACATAACCCCCCATATCTAAGCCTTCCATCCACTTCCCACCACCATTCTACACCTTTCCATCCAAGAAGAAGGAGAAGGACGACCCTACAGCTGCTGGAGAGAAGGATTTCAGCCACTACTCTGAGCTCCATGGCTTCTTCTACCTCTTTCTTCTCTCTTTTTGTATTTTTCTTTGTTATGAGTAGCTAGGCCCGTTGGGTGGGCTGTTTGGGGGAAATTATATTACTTTGATACCATGTTGGGGCAAAATGGCATGTAAACGTTGTAATTCCATTTGTTAATGATCATATTCTATTTCTATCGCTTTCTCCATGGATTGCTTGTTGGTTTGTGTGTGAAATCACCTAGGAATTTAGGCAAATTGCTTATATGTGTGAATTTTGGGATTTGCCCCTAGGTCCAATTCTTGGATCCCTAGGTTGCCTCCCATATTCCTACATCCTAATCAATCTCCCTAAACCTAAGTGAGAGATCTAAGTAGCTAGATTAGATAATTCTAGTGCAATTAGCATGGAGCCTTCTCAAGGCTAGAATGTGGGGGAATTGGGGTCCAAAACCCTAATTTCACCTCCCCATTACTACCCTCGGCCTCTAATTGCCCTAGGAATGCCTAATCTAGAAACCTAGACTTGATTAGACTCTAATTGAATTGAACCTAATCCCTAACCCAATTGAGCCTCGTAAGGGTAGTAGGGGGTGTTAGGGACTAGTTCTCCTATACACAACCTAACATATCCATGGCCAGTTAGTAGCTTAGGTTAATTCATTAGACTCTAACTTGTTGTTTGGTTTGGATAATCTAAATGCAATCATAATGTTCACATGTCACCCCCCCATCTTGGGGGGGGTGCATCTAGTCGGGTCAAATTGGCTAGTGTGTTGCACCTCTAGCGGAATCACACCAATAAGCATGCCTATGTATATATCAAGATGGAAGTAGCACACCCCGGGCTGAAGTAGTACACCCTAATGGTTACACATAAGCGTCTATGACACTTGAACTAGTCAAATTATCTAACATGCACAAATAGAGTAGAAAGATACACCTTTCACAAACATACGTGGCATGACTTAAGCAAAATAGTAGGTGAGGTCATTGACCCAATTCATCATGATAATAGTAATTTTAGATGAATAATAATACATCCGATTGAGAGTGTATGATCTGTCCAACAAATGGAACAAGAGCAAGTATTTCAAAAGTTGCCTCATTATGGAAAAATTTAGTCGTATAATTCCTAGTTCTTAATAGGGATGAGTACATACATGATCTTCATACATAAAGGTTAACTCGATAGGCATACTTGGTTCCCTTAGTCGAGTAGTCTTCCTAGGACCATGGTATGTATGTTAGCCAAACCAAAGAGAAAATTTACATTCCTATTATAGACTTGTATGTTATTCTTACCCTAATCCTGATCATCTAATTAATATTAGGGTTTATGTTTTTAATCTTATTAAGTGGACATATGATTCAGTAGGTATCTATTTTTGTTCTAATGTTCACCTTTAGCCACATAGGCCTAAGTATGTATAGGTTAAATATGTGTGTGGGTCATAATATGCATGAATACTTCTTATTGTACACATGGTAATCCAATATGTATATATATTCCTACTACATTTATTACTAGTACTAATCATATTGTACTTACCCTTCCTCTCATATAACATTTTAATTTCATTAGGTCGTTCTAGATAGAAGATTCTCAAGATCTATATGGTATTCACAATAACATTTGTACCTACACAATTAGATGCTATAGAATGACTCTAGTCACTAGTTAAAATATTCTCAATCACCATTAATGAATTCTTAAGAGTTCTCGTTTGGTTGATAGATATATTAATCATATGAATGCATAGATTGTAACTATATAATTAGGTGTAATGGTTTCAATTTGTCTTATTTGTGCATATGAATACATCCTACACTATGGGTATCTAGAGTCTTACCAAGTTTTATCTAATGCATTTTTATTAGCTACATTGGTAACCTTCATATTATGAGAAATGAACCCATTGATAAGCATATTTTTATTAATGATGTACTATCATATATGTGCATACTATCTTGCACTAACATTGTTAACATAAATGGAATTGTAGTCACATGTGTATTTCTTAGTGTAACCCTATTCTCTCTCTATTATCTAATTTTTAATGTGAAATTTAATTATATCTTGTGTTGTTGGGGTTATGTGGTAATATACAACTTTAAGGTATATAATTAATCATGTTATGTTGATAAAAAAATATGAGAAGTACAAGAGTACGAACCTATCAATCATGTGCATGAACTGGTATACAATGATTCACCATGATTCGAGGTTGAATCTTTATTCTTATTCTAAACCATGATGGACTCATCAACCGATCTGAGATGATAAGTGTTATGACCCACTCCATGATTAACCAGTAAACACATCGATTAGTGCATCATCATGTTGATTAAGTTCAGTTAAGTACTCACTGATGCAATTAGTGATTTGATCCAGTGTTACATGTTCTCTTGCCTTGAGGTTGTAGAGGATTTCATGCTTGAAATTTTGCAAAAGAAATCACTCGATTTGGACCTCCAAGGAAAAAGATATAACGTTTTCTAGTTTTCTTGGACTTGGCTACAATTTTTCCATTTTATCAACTTATTAACCCCTTCCCTTATCTTATTCTCCCAATCAGTGCTTGAGTGGCGCATTGTAGTTGCGCCAAATTGAGAGCAGCAGAGGGGGGGTGTGTGGGCGATCTCAGGCTTGAGAGAGGGAGGGAACTAGCAATCGAGCTCCATCCACCCTCCTCTATTCGTCCTCCATCCTCCTCTTCTTCCTCACCCTAGCGGCGCCCCAGCCAGCAGAGCAGCGTCATTATTGGCCTGCAGCAGCAACTATGTGAGGCAGCGGCCAAGGACCCTTTTGGGAACAACCAACACCTTAAATCGATCACCTTGGCTCTGGACTTGAGGCCTCGGCTCAAATTCACAACGTTTGTCCCCTCTATCCTCTTCCTCACTCCATGGACACACCAAATAGCTAGGGGTGGCGCCCTACCTTGCAACAACCATAGCTACATGAAGTAGTGGCTAGGAGCTCCTTTTGACGTAGTTTTCACCTCAAAATGATGCTCCCGACTTCGACCGGTAGTTTTGGACACCAATCCGCAACCATCAGCCTTGATTAGGCACCCAATTGAGCTCCTCTCCAACCTATACATGGAGCAGGTTCGAACCAGGTTGTTCCAAGGTTGAAGATGGCATGTGTGTGCCCTAGAATTAGCCTCTAGATGCATTTCATGTTGTTTTCAGATGTCTCGAATCACGGTGAGTAGAGTTTCACTCACTAAGCACGTATAACTCCAACAATCAGGTGTTTTTGGTTAAATTGGTATCATTCACAGATGTCAGCGTTTACCCAGGTGTCGAGAAGTGCTGGAGCCGCTCAATTTCTAATTGCAAGTTTTATTTATTAACATTTGCATGACATTAATTAGTTAATTGATATGTGTGATTTGGATTAGTGAAAATACACGATTGATCGAAACTTAAATTGGTCGATTAAATGTTGAACTCAGTAGCACATAACCAGCGATGGAACAGTTTGGGTATAAACCCAGGTTGTACATTTTTAGTAAGTTAATAGATACTTGATTTTATAGAAATGACGATGACATGAAAAATATTCAAATAAAACCTATTGGTGCGCTCTTTGTTATATTTAAGGTGAATGACTTTATATTTACACAAATTGACACGTTCCTCAAAGATATCATTTAAAATTCCTAATTAATATTAATAATTTGTGCCATGACAAGTAATTGACTTTGAATTGAGTTTTGTGGTGCTTAACTTAGAATTTGGGTTTATGTGCTCGATTTTTGAGGAATTACAAATAATTTACAAGTTCTACTGATGATTTCTAATATATCAAGTAATTAACTCTTGTTAGAGTGTTACAATGATCAATTGTATAATTCCAACGTATATGAGCCAAGTTGATATGAGTTTAGTTTATTTAAGAAATTTCAACCTGCCTGCATGCATGGTATATGGATTACTCAGTAAATTATAATGTTTTTGAGTATACTTCTCTGTCCGGTTTAGAATTATATTCATGTTGTGATTTGAACTACAATTAAATAGACGAGATGCCATTGAAATACTAGAGTCGAGTATAAGTAAGAAAAGGTTCAACATAGTAAGAGTTTTCTAGGAAATAATAAAATTATAGATTTAAGGGCCCTGACACCGTAGAACCCCTATGTGAGATTTGTGCCTTAGGGGTGAAACGACCTAACCCTAGTAGCGTCTAGTATACGGGGGTCAGAACGTGCTGTTAGGTGGAACGGGGGATGAAACCCTAGTGGAAGTCTCCTTAAATCATAGTTTGCAGTGTCCAACATCAACCAGAAGTCTTGGTGGCACTAGAGTAAAGAAAAGACAATAGGTGGCTTGACTCTCCACATGTGTGCTCAGGTTAGAAGGGGAGTCTAGTTTATGACACAATAGGAGTGTCGAGGCCAGAGAGCCAGTTTCTCTGTTCTAGACCAGGAGAGTAGTCAGACTTATCTATCCCGGGGTGTCGGCTAAGTCTTGTACAGTGGGATTGTAGTTCGCTATGAGTCTTCATATGTAGAGTACACTACATATGATTAGGACATAATAAAAAATATGTTCATATAGGTTCACATAGTTTCTTATAAGTTAAAGAGTTAAGAAAGATTTGAGTTAGTTTCACAACAGTTGTCCTTAAAAGAAATTTTAGTATTCTCTGTTATTTAATCATATCTACAATTTTGCAATAGTTGTTATCTTAATGAAATGTAGACATCTCCTGTCATTTAAATTATATTGTTTAGATCTTCTCAGTATAGTATTATCTTGTATTTTATTCCAATTAATAAACATAAAATGAGTTATCTGTGATGGTTGGGTGAAATTCTATTCCCTGAGTGAGTAGCTCACCAACCTACTAAAACATTTTCCAGGTCAGCGTCAACACAAGGAAGCTGAAGGATCATATCACCCAAGTTCTTAGAAGGTAGTTCATAGTTAGATAGAGGTCGCTTAGTCCTTTCTCCTCGGTCCTTGGGCATGTGGGGTGGTAGAGAGAGAATGTAATGTAATATGTAGTTTAGTATGAAGTTATTTGTTTTGTTTATATTCCACATGAAAAATATAATATGTCATGAAATTCTATTTTATCTTCCTTGTAAGGTAAATGTTAAGTTGCTTCCATAGTTTAGTAAGATTTTAGTTTATTATAAGTCATAAGATTTTTCCCTTAAATTAATTTTAAGTGATTATGAAAAGAAAAAGTTAAGGGTGATCTTTGTATTACATTAAATCCTCAAGTTATGCCCTAATCTTATGATTAGTAGTAATTGTGAGTTTGGGGCTTCAAAATATTTTGGTATCAGAGCAAAGGTTTGAGTATGTAGTTACTCTAAGTCAAGGTCAGGGGATGATAAGAGACCAAAAGGATTAGGACTTAGGTGTTTTCCTTCTACCTACAATTTTCTAACAGGAAGTGTTTTGTTATACTATAGAAGATGGCAGGAAGAGGATGTGGTCATGAGGACCAAGCTGGGAGCCACATTGGACCTAATCCTCAAGTGATGGGTCCAGGTGGTGGAGATGATGTGAATGAGGCATGAAGAATGTACAAGATGTTTCTTGAGACTAGGGAAAAGTATAAGATGGAGAGGCGAGCTTCTACCTCGAGCAACAAGGACCTGATGAGATCCTATGAGTTGGTTAAGAAGCTTGGAGGAACCAAGTTCATTGGAACTATGGACCCTGTAGTGGTAGATGAATGGCTGAGATAGTCCGTCTGATGGAGCTGTCTGAGGAAACACAAATCAGTCACATAGTTTATTTGCTTAAAGGTGATGTAGAGCTTTGGTAGTGTGGAGTGGAAGATAAAAGGAGGCACACAATACTGACTTGGAAGGATTTTGTTGATGAATTCCATCTTAAGTACTACCCACCCAACTTTCTGAGTGAGAAGATAAGATAGATGTAGAATATTAGACAAGGAAGTATTACAATTGGTGAATACGAGGCATATTTCACAAGGTTGGCAAATTTTTGTCCGCAACTTGTTCCTAATGATGTAGAAAAGTGCAGAAGATATCAAGAACGATTAAGATCAGAGATTAGACACACTGTTTCTGTAACATCCCTGACCTGGGTTATGAATTAACCCTAGATTGTTTTGCTTAAAAAGGTTAATAAGATTCTTAATCTTATCTTGTGAAAAGTAATTAGGGCTCATGAGAAACTTATGTTTCAATTTTGGTCCTATTTGGACAATGTTGAAGCAATGTTTGCTTATTTTGGACCAAAGTGCAAATTACCCAAGTTGAGGGGTTAAATTGCAAATGTTGCATGGTAAGATGTTCCTCTGATGTTGAGACATCATAAGAATGAATATGATGTAGTGGTATGGCTTTCACAAGCTCGGGCACCAAGATTAAGCTTGTAAAGCAGTGTTGTGCATTAAACCCTAGTTTTGGTGAAAAGTGCAATTTACCCAAAACCTAGGGTTCAATATGCAAATTACCACTTCAATAAGGTCCCTAATATTTCTTGGAAACATTTAGAGCAAATAAAATGAGATGGGTGCCTCATTTGAATTAAGTTGGAGGAGAGAGAATCTTGATATTAAAATAATCAAGATTAATGCCTAATTAAAATCCTAATTTGATTTAGGGCAAAAATGAATAAAAATAATTGAAGGGCTTTCAACCAAAATGTTTTGGGTTGATTTTGGAATAAGGATGAACGTTCCTTTTCCAAGATAAGGAACGAAAATATCCTAAGTAGGTGAAATTCCACTCACCTTATTATAAGAAAAAGAAAACCCACTCACATATGGATATTAATATAATAAGCATTAAGGTGCTTAATTTGATTTTCTTTAAATCAAGGATAATGAAGGAGAATTAAAGGAAAAGGAAGGTGCCTCGTCCTTAAGGGATTTGAGGGGGAAGAGGCGGCCATATTTTTGGAATTTAATGCATTTTAATAATGCATTTTCTCTCTCATCAATTTCCTTATAAAAGTGCCTTTTTCAAGCCAAATGAAAGGCTATTTCGGATTTTCTTCTTCCCCTTGCTTGAAAAAACGACCAAGGAGCTAGGGAGGAGCAGGGAGCACGTCCCCAACCTGTGGTTGAGCCCTTGACCTTCGTTCTCCTTGATTTCATGGTGGGAATCGAAAATAAATTATGGATTCCTTCTTATTTCGATCTCCTCTTCAACCCTATCCAACTTTTACAATCAAAAGCTTGAGGACGAGCCTAGGGGGAGTTGCTAGAGCTTCATCCACCATTAATGGCGTGATCTTGGAGCTTTGGAGCTCAATTGGAGGCGGGTTTTATATCTCAAACCCTTAAACATTGCTATTGCATCAATTCTCTATGCTTTGTTGATTGATTTCTTCAATTTATTGCACTCTTGTTTCTTGCTGCAATTTCCATCAAGAACGGTTGCTGTTCTTGGTTATTCGAAGGAAGGGGATGATGACGTCATCCTAGATGCTTATCCAAAGAAAATTACCAAGCAAAACCGTTTTGATAGCTACTCCAAATCGTTTTAATTTGATTGGCTATGCGGTTTCAGCAAACCGTTTAAGGGCAAACGGTTTGAGACCGTTTGGGATCAAACGGTCTCAAGACCGTTTGAGATGGTTGACCAAGCATTGACCGTTTGGGAATTTTGTTCCTAATTATGTAGGCTGATAACCCTCCAAATTTGATGGATTAACTCCAAAGGAATCGAGAGTTGAAGGCCAATCAATTAGGCAATCGAATTGAATTATGTGCTGATTTTCAACCTGATTATCTTGACCTGCTTGGGCAAACGGTCTCAAGACCGTTTGAGTGCGTTGACCAAGCTTTGACCGTATGCGATTTTTGATCCTAATTATGTTGGCTAATGACTCACCAAGTTTTATGGGTTAACTCCCAAGGAATCGTGAGTTGAATCCTAATCAATTAGGGAAACCTAATTGGATTAAGTGCTGATTTTCAACCTGATCAACTTGACCTGCTTGGGAAAACGGTCTCAAGACCGTTTGAGTGCGTTGACCAAGCGTTGCACGTATGATATTTTTGTTCATAATGATGTTGGTTAATGACCCTCCAAATTTGAGGGGTTAATTCCAAACGAGTCATGAGTTGAAGGCTAATCAATTGGGCTAACCCTAATTGAAATCAGTGCTGAAATCACAATGAGCTAATTTGAGATTTTGGGTTGATTAGCCCAAACGGTCTCAAGACCGTTTGGGGGATCATCCAAACGGTCTCAAGACCGTTTGGGGATCACCCCAAGACCTTTTGGAGGTCTGGGGTCAAGTATAGTTGACCAATTGAAGGTCCAAAGGTACCAAATCATACTGCAACTAAATGCTGATTTGTTGATCAACTCGATAGACCAATCCATGATGAATTTTCACTAGAGTCCAAAGGTTGGATGGGCAAACGGTCTCAAGACCATTTGGAGGTCATCCAAACGGTCTCAAGACCGTTTGGTGGTCACCCAAGACCGTTTGGAGGTCTAGGGTTGAGTATAGTTCAGTGGTTGAAGGTTTAAAGATATCAAGTTGATCTGCAATAGATTGCTGATTTGGTGAGCACTTCAATGAACCAAACCCTAATTAGATTGCTTGGATTGGAGTGATATGATGGGAAAACGGTCCCAAGACCGTTTGAAGGTCATCCAAACGGTCTCAAGACCGTTTGTTGGTCACCCAAGACCGTTTGGAGGTCTAGGGTTGAGTATGGTTAGGTGTTTGAAGGTCTAAAGGTGCCAAGCTGTTATACAATGCAATGCTGATTTGGTGATCAATCCAATGATCCAAACCTTAATTGGATGGCTTGGATTTGAGGGATATGATGGGAAAACGGTCTCAAGACCGTTTGGAGGTCATCCAAAAGACCTCAAGACCGTTTGGGGTCAGGTCATACCCAACTTGAATGATGGTTCAATGGTTTCAAAGCAACTAGTCTTACATTGATTAGTGTTGTTGAATCATCGATTCCAAACCCTAATTCAATTGAATCAAACCCTAATTGATGACCAATTTAGGGTTAATTAAGGGTCAAATAATTTGAAGGTTGACCTATTTAAACTCAATTGAAGTATGGGTATATGTCCAATTGATGATTGGTTCCATGAATCCAATGATTGAAGGAATCAACATTGGAAACCCTAATTCAATTGGATACCTTATAAGGTCCAATGGATCAAACCTTTTTCAAAACCTAATGTGATTAGGTGGGAGATACCTTTAATGGTACTAGTCATTAATGCATAACATATGCATGGATCCAATACATGATGTAAACCCTAATTGAGGCCGATTTCATGTATAACCCTATTAAGAGGTTGCCTACATGTGAAATCACTAATTAGGATGAATAGTAAACCCTAATTCCTTTGGATACCTTATGTAATGGAGGTCCAATGTGATGATGAATGTACTATTGATCCAATGATGGTTAGTAATGTTAACCAATGAAGGAACAAAGGTTAAAACCCTAATAGTACCTAAGTGATTAGTGTCAATTAAGGGATGAACCCTAATTGCTGATAAGATCAATGACTTGGTACACTATGTAAATCATAGTTGTATGTACTTGATTGAAGGGTTGATATGACCTAATAAAGTTAAGAAGCTGATAGCATGAATTCATACATGAATATGAATCATGTGGTGTATAAGGGTTATGATCCTTAATCAAAGAGATCATGAAACCCTAAACATGAACATAAACCCTAATTGACAGGGTTATTGAATTCAACCCTAGTTGAGGGTGATTCCATGTGAAACCCTAGTTGAGGGTGATTCCATGTGAAACCCTAGTTGAGGGTGATTCAATGTGAAACCCTAGTTGAGGGTGATTCCATGTGAAACCCTAGTTGAGGGTGATTCCATGTGAAACCCTAGTATAGGGTGATTCAATGTGAAACCCTAGTTGAGGGTGATTCCAAGTGAAACCCTAATTGAGGGTGCATCCATGTGGAACCCTAGTTGAGGGTGATTTCATGAGAAACCCTAATTGGGAATGCATCCCTAATTGCTTATAGGACCAATGACTTGGTACCCTATGTTAATCATAGTTGTATGCATATGATTGAAGGGTTGATGTGACCTAATCAAGTTGAAAGGATCAAATAATAGAATTCATATATAAATATGATTCATGTGATGATCCTATGTAGCACGACCGTGCAAGGCAGCACGGCCGTGGCGACTTTACTCAGCACGACCGTGCAAGGTAGCACGGCCGTGGTAGCTTTACTTTGCACGACCGTGCAAGGTAGCACGGCCGTGGTGGTCTATGCTTGACATAGAGCAGAATTGAAAGTGACCTAACATGGTCGTTTTGTTAATTCTCAACTTAAGGATGAGAGAGATACTCATACCTTGTGATGATAATCATTTAATGATAATTGATGAGAATAAATAAGTATGAGTGAATACTTATGGTATAAATGTTGGCTCCTAGATGTAGGGAGCAATGAACTAGGGTTTGATCATTGATAATATGATCTTGAAAACCTAAATGGTTAATAATGGAAAACCCTATTCTTAATGAAGGGTAATGATATGTGAGAGAAAGCCCTAATTGATGGAAAACCCTATCCCTGGTAAGGGAATAGTGGTGTTACCCTGTATTGCATGATGTGTTGTAAACCTGATAAGTCTATTATCATGTGTGACAATCATGCGGGTTTCATGAGTTGATGATCATAGCCAGGTATGAGCTATGATGTTTATTTGATAAGAATTGATTGGACATATGTGCCATTATGTTTTTGTTACTGAGAAAGAAGTAACAAGATGAGTTGGGCTTGTAAGCCTTTGTTTTAAGTTGCTGCCTAGTGAGAGGTGACAAGATGTGAATGACCTTGTGCGCCATGTGAATAAAGTTGTTGCCTAGTGAGAGGTGACAAGATGTGAATGGCCTTGTGCGCCATGTGAATAAAGTTGTTGCCTAGTGAGAGGTGACAAGATGTGAATGGTTTTGTGAGCCATGTGAATAAAGTTGTTGCCTAGTGAAAGGTGACAAGATGTACAGTGTTCTGATGAGCCATGTGTGATGGAAACCCAAATCCTGATAAAGGATTAAGGGTAATACCCTTGAATTATTAATACATTGTTTTGGCATGGTATTGATAGATAATTGATGTACTGCTATTATATGTGCTAACCATGCAGGTATTATGAGATGATGAGCATAGCCAGGTATGAGCTATGATGTATTATTAGTTTGAATTGTTAATTGGGCCTTGTGTGCCATAATATACCTTGTGCCTGGTAAGAGGTGGCAAGAGAATTAATGTGCATCAAGTGCCATGATGGATGCTTGTGTAGCAAGTATCATACTTACCTTGGTCAAATGACCTAAAGGTGTTAGTTACCTGAGAAAGAGGTAATAGTGCTCAAGTGATGAACAAAGGGTTTGAATACCCAGGAGTTCACAGTTATGGTATTGAGATTGAGAATGGATGAGAAGCCCCAGTGTTGAAATGAGGGATTAAGATCCCAACACCTTGTGAAAAGAGTATGGCTACGAGCCATGACTCCACAATGATAATGCCAGGATTTAGTCATATGATCTAAGCCTGAAGAGAGTTAATGCAGTGATAATGATTCTGTAGTTTGAATAGATGTTATACATGTTCTTCATATTCATTAAAGGAATAGTAACATGTTTATTCTATCAAGTTACAGTTGCAATGCTTTTGATATAGAATAATGATTTAATCTGTTAGACATCAAAATATCTGCTGTCAAATAAATATGATTTCCCTATTCACATTTATCTTATTAAGTTGCAATAATAATGTTTTTGGCGGAGAGTTATATCTCTCGCTGGGGCAATTTTTATAATTGTCTCACCCCCGTGGGAACCACATTTTTAGGTGGACGCGGACGAGGAGACTGGAATCCTTCAGGAGGTGAAGGACATCAGTAGTAGCAGGGACAACAGTAAAGTCTCAGGTGGAGACATTGACTGTCATGTCATGTTCAGATGTATATAGAAGTCCTATGTGTCGTCTCTGTACTCTCAGGTCCTTGGAGTAGTAGTTAATGATTTCGAGATTTTGGCATAGTGCCTCAAGGGTTTTATACTACCTGTGTACAGTTAAGACAGAGTAGTTAATGTTTGTATTCCTCGAGAAGCAAAAGTACATGAGATGTATATATATGAACTAGGATGTAAAGTTTTACTTTGGTTCTGAATGAAAGAGTTTTCCTGTGAATGGATCTCTTTGCAAAAAGTTTTAATTTTTAGTGATTTTCGCTAATCCGCTGCTTGATGAACGCTTCCGCAATAGTTAATCTTGTTTTCGCGAGACGGTCGTCATAGTTTCAGCCATTGGTCAAAGAGATAGAGACAAATTTGGGGAATTTGTTGAAGCAGAGAGATGTGTAGAAGAGTCAGTTAATGCTGATAAGCAGTCTGAGAGTAAGAAAAGATCTGGAGACTTTATTAGAAGGGGACAAAGAAATGGTGGATACAAAGGAGGTGGTGGTTTCTTTTCAAAGATAGGATGAGGACTTGGCTGTTTTGGTAGACAAGGATCTAGTTTTTCTTCAAGTGGAGGAAGACCCGATTCTAGAAGATGGAGTACACAATCTACATGGACACCTCCAACTAGGTCTTCTGGATCATCAACTTCAGTGATAGGTCTGACAAGGAGAGAGGTACCAAGGTGTGACATCTATGGGAAGTCGTACTCTGGTTGGTGTTGGGGTGCAGATGTTCAGGGTTGTCACAATTGTGGATATGTTGGACACTTTAGAAGGAAATGTCCCCAATTACAGCAAGTGGCAACACTGAGTTCCCAATCACAGTACTAGAATGTCTCGAGATAGGCTCCAGGTGGAGGACCTGGTTGCTCTGTAGCTTCAAGTTCCCAAGGCGGTGCAACACCCAGTTCTAGGGAAGGACAACGAGGGCATCATGGGAGAGGAAGAGCTTCAAGACACTTCTTATCTTTGACACCACAAGAAGGTATTGTTTCTTCTCGAGTAATTATAGGAGAAATGCTTTTCTTTAACAACATTTCAGTTACAGTTTTGATAGATCTGGGTGCTACTCACTCATTTATATAGAGTTCTTTAGCTTGTGAGCTTAACCTATTAACCCATGATTTACCGATTGAGTTGTTGTTGAGGGTTCCTATGACGTCCTCAGATTTTCTAAAACTTAATCTAATGTGTGACGTCCAAATTGAAACCCTCAACTCAACAACAATCCCAATTTAAACATCCCACACTAGGCTAAGAAAGAGAAAATCAAGGGAGTTAGAAGGAAACATAGTAGCACATGTACATGAACAATAATAAAACCATACACACATGTTCACCATTCAACATATAATTACAACATGAATTGTTACAACATTTGATATTACACATTGAAAGGTAAACTTATACATATACATGTACTACATCTAAACAACATGATCTTAAGACAACAGGTCCACCTGTACATCAGCTCGCTACACAACTCTCACTATCCTGGATCTTCAAGATCATATGTCCACAACCTAAACAAAAGATTACATGCGGTACACATCAGCACAATATTCAAGAATATTGTACTGAGTACGCCTACGTGTCTTTTATATACCCCTGATCATATCTAGGCAATAAGATAAAACTAATACTTGGCAGTAACAGAAGAATATAAGAAAAGTGTATACTTGCACAAAGATGTTAATTAACAAAAGAGAACACATATTTTAAGCATAAAAATCCATTATATCATCCATGCATTTACTACCTGAGAGTTGAATGCATCAAGGACTTTATGATCACTACCAAAGAGTTGGATCATATCACAATGTGATCTACTACCAAAGAGTTGGATCACTTCTGAGTACTTTACTACCAAAGAGTTGAAGTACTTCTTTTCCAGCACTTTACTACCAAAGAGTTGAAGTGCTTGGATATAATGGAACATATATATGTGTCATGTGTTCATAGCAATAAGTATGGAAAATCATGCAACATATCATACAAGAACAATCATTTCATCCAATATCATGTGCCAAGTATTTTACTACACATATAACACAAGCATATTGTATAATAAGCCAAGTAAGAGGTAATGGCGTACCTTCCAAAGAGGCATCCTAATCATCATATCCTCATGTCAACTCTAACCTTGTTCATCCCTGATCAAGACAAGATCATATAATATCATCAGGTTCTTATCATCTTACATCTCAACCCTAGTTATATCCATTAGGGTATAGCTTTGTCATTAGGATATGTGCATCATTACTTGTATTCTTGCCTTATATTTATCTTACTGATGTCATATTCCAGATTATGGTTCGTTATCTAAATATTGGGTTCCATATCCTTTTTGTGCAAATATTAACCCTAGGTTTCATGCATTATTCATATTAGGATTTTAAACCATGTATTAAAGGTCAACTTCATATAACATGGATTCTATGCATCATCATGGTTTCATAATTAAAACTGAGGTTTCTTATACTGATATGGGCTTACTCTATAAATTTCATCATTTATTGAGTATGTATGTATTTATAGAATTTTATTTAGGGTTGTTAGCTGTAATTACCATATAAAGCAAATTACATGACTTCGTGTCATAACATGACCATATCTGATATCATATGCATTGCAGACATGATTATGGACTTACTATAATATTATCATAATTTTATAGCATCATTTGATATTTATTATTCATTAAACAAGCATTACACATCTTACATGATATCACCATTATTAATGCATTAAAAGGCTGATATTATGCTTCCATATTGTTCTACGCATTTTTCTGAACATTTTGGTACCTTATTTGCATTTTTCTAATGTGCGAGCTAATTATTACGATTTATCTAAGATCTGCAAATTATGAGAATTTACCTTTTCTCGGCCACTCAAAACTCGCCACGTGGTCTCTAGGGCGCGGCTCAAGGCTTGGGGGTAGGAGGGTCGTCTGGTTCTCGTCTGATGAACCCGGTTCAAATGGGTTTGGCCAATACGCCTTCTTCTCTGTCTCGCATTCTCACGATCCTTCTGATCACGATGCCGTTGCGGTCTTCTGACCTATTCTGCCACTGCCATGGCCTCAGATCCAGTGTGTGATGGTCTTAGTTTCCTCTGCTCAACCCTGATGGTTGCGTGCATCACCCACTTTCTGGTGCGATCTCCTCTTTCACCCATTGCGTGAAGCAATTTTGTCTACTGAGCACCTGTCATGCGGAAGGAAGTAGAAAGTCGTCGTCGTGATCCTCCTCTCTGACGAGCGACTAGCGGAGCCAAGGTTCTCCTTGTTAGCTTTTAGGGGTTCCATCATCTTCGGCAGCCTCTCCCGCATATCCATGGCTACTCGTCTCTGAGGCGTCGGTGGTGGAGCTCCTTTTCCACTAGGTCACTGCCGTGCTGGTTCATCCGTAGCAGAGCACGAAGAGGCGGCTTGCCTATGCTCATCCTTGTGTCAGTCTGAAGCTTTAGAAAGCTTCACAAGACCTCCATGAACTCGTCCACCATCTCCACTTTCGGTGAGCAGCTCCAGAGTTTATCCGCGAGCCTCACCTTCATCTGGCAGCGAAGTGCTCCCCATCCATCTTCAAACCTGCCGCAAGGGTCTATGGGAGCAGTTGGGTTTGACTCCCGTGATCTCGACCTTCATTCTCACCTTCTTATCTTCCTCCGATCATCTCTCAATCTCCCCTCTCATCTCTCTCCAACCTGCTCTATAAACTATAATGGAGACTAGGGGTAAAAGGAGAGTTCGGTCTCTCTCTACTCCCATTCTTGTATTCACGAAAAGAGGGTTGTGCAGGTAACCCACGATCAGGTCAAGATAACGACTCAACTGAGATCGTGAGATAGACCACTAGTCATCCCATAGTCCACGTCGAAGCAACCACTCGTTGACCTTGCATGACTCCTTAACTGACATGGGTTGAAGATGGCAAATCTGTCGTTGAATTAGGATATCCAAGGTTCCACAACAGGGCAACGAAGGTCTTATCTGTGGCTCTCCCTAGTAAAATCATGGCCCTACATTGAACAGGCTCGTGACACTAAGTTGATCAAAGCCTAAGTTGCTAAATATGAAACATTGTTCTAAAGTACATCAAAATATTAATTATTGAGCTGACTTCAAACTTAAATATCTCCTTTTAGGAACACCAAAATATTATGAATCTATAACCATGAATTTGATACAACTCAAGGTACTTCCTATTGAAATTTGGTGCCATAACTCAACTCTTTTATCATTCAATTAAATTTCTCAAATAGGTATAACTTATGGATCCAAATCATTATATCAATCTCAATTAACACTCAAACTTTAAAAAACACTTGAAACTCTCATTGTAACTCAAGATATGGATTCTAAAAGTCCACTCCATCACAGTTCCATTAGGTGAACCAACAATGTTGATAGAGTTTTGTCCCATATGTTTGTTGACCTTTGGTGGTTACACCATCACAGTTAATCTTATACCCCAAGATGTTAACTCTTTTCAAGTTTTTTTTGGGTATGGATTGCCTAGAGACGTATTGAGTTCAGCTTGACTGTTGGAAGAAGGAGGCTATCTTTCAACATGGTGAATTTTCTTGTATCTTTTTTGGACACATGAAAGTTTTGCCTACGTGTATCATATCATCCGTTGTAGCTGATAAGATGTTGCAGAAAGGTTGTGAGGTGTTCTTGGCACATGTAGTAGATACCAGAGCGGAGAAGAGCACAATCAGTCTATGGGATGTGCCAATGGTCTGTGAGTTCCTAGATGTTTTCCCATATGAGTTGTCAGGTCTACCTCCTGAAAGAGAGATAGACTTTGAGATCCAGGTGTTTCCAGGTAGTCACCCTATAGCACTGCCAGCCAATAGAATGGCACTTGTAGAGTTGAAGGAACTGAAGATACAACTACAAGATTTACTAGATAAGGGTTTCATTCGACCTAGTTCTTCGCCATGGGGAGCTCCAGTCTTGTTTGTGAAAAAGAAAGATGGTACTATGAGGTTATGTATAGATTATAGACAGTTGAATAAGATCACCATCAATAATAAGTACATGTTGCCAAGGATAGATGATCTGTTTGATCAATTGCGTGGAGAGATGATATTTTCTAAGATAGACTTGAGATCCATATATCATCAGTTGAGGATAAAGGCTTCAGATATTCCTAAGTCGGCTTTCAGAACAAGATACATGCATTATGAATTTCTGGTCATGTTGTTTGGACTAACTAATGCCCCAATAGCTTTCATGGATATGATAAACCAGATTTTCAATCCGTTCTTGGATCAGTTCATAATTGTTTTCATAGATGACATTCTGATTTATTCCATAGATGATGAGAAGCATGAGCAACATCTGAGGATAGCATTACAGTTGTTGAGACAACACCATTTATATGATAAGTTTAGTAAGTGTGAGTTTTGGTTAGATGAGGTGTCTTTTCTTGGCCATGTCATCTTAGGAGAAGGAGTAAATGTTGACCCTAAGAAAGTCAAGTTTGTTCTATAGTGGGAGCAGCCTAAGACTCCTAATGAGATCAAAATCTTCTTAGGATTGGCAGGTTACTATAGGAGATTCATCCAAAACTTCAGTGTTATAACGTCACCTCTGACACTCTTAATAACAAAGGGTGCTCCGTTTGTCTAGTTAGACAACTGTGAGAAGAGTTTTCAAATCTTAAAGAAGAGGTTGACTACAACACCAGTGCTGATCATGCTTGATGCAGATAAAGTCTACATAGTGTTCTGTTATGCTTCAAGGAGAGGTTTAGGCCGTGTGTTGATGCATGAAGGCAAAGTAGTAGCTTATGCATCTAGACAAATTAAGAAGAATTAGGAGAATTGCCCGACACATGATTTGGAGTTAGCTGCTGTAGTTCATGCTCTTAAGACATGGCATCACTATATTTATGGTGAGGCATGTTAGGTGTTTACGGATCATAAGAGTTTGAAATATATTTTCACCTAGAAGGATATGAATCTTAGACAAGGGAGATGGTTAGAATTGATCAAGGATTATGATGTGACGATAGATTATCATCATGTAAAAGAAAATGTAGTAGTAGATGCCATGAGAAGAAAGTCAAGTTCAACAACTGATGTATTCTCTATGGCATGTTTGAGGAGAGACCTACTAGTAGAGATGTAGAAGCTGAACTTAGAATTATGAGTGACAGAAAAGAGTGGTTTGATTGCACAGATGCAAGTCAAGCCTACCTTTTATGATCAGATCAAGGAACTACAATAGAGTGACAGTGAGTTACAACAGATCATGCAGGACATGACAAGGGGAAAAATACCAGAGTTCAAGTTTTCAGATGAGGGTTTGTTGTATCAACATGATAGGTTGTGTGTACCTGGAGACAGTAATTTGAAAGAACAGATTCTTGAGGAAGCACATGCATCGATGTACTCTATGCATCTAGGTAACACTAAGATGTATAGGAATCTCAAGGAGTTGTACTGGTGGTTAGGTATGAAGAAGGATGTAGCTAAGTATGTGGCTAGATGTAGTGTGTGCCAACAGGTTAAGGCTGAGCATCAGAAACCTACAGGTACCTTGCAATCTCTTCCTATACCAGAGTGGAAGTGGGAACATATCATAATGGATTTTGTGGTAGGGTTGCCCAGGACACCTAGAGGTTGTGACTCGATATGGGTGATTGTGGATAGACTGACTAAGTCTGCTCACTTTCTTCCTGTTAAGTCAACCTTTGATGTCACAAAGTTGGCTAAGATATACGTGGATGAGATAGTCAGGTTGCATGGTATCCCAGATTCAATAATATCAAATAGAGATCCTAAGTTCACATCCAGGTTTTGGAATCAGCTGCATCATGCTTTGGGCACAAATTTGAGGTTCTGTACAACTTTTCATCCACATACAGATGGTTAGTCAGAGAGGACCATTCAGACTCTTGAGGACATGCTGAGAGCATGTGTCTTGCATTTTAGTGGAAGATGGGAAGAACACTTGATCCTGATAGAGTTTGCATACAAAAATAGTCACCATTCCAGTCTTGGTATGGCCCCGTATGAAGCTCTATATGGAAGAAAGTGTAGATCACCTATATGTTGGTATGAGGTGGATGAAAAAGAGATTCTTGGACCAGAGATAGTGGATTTGACTACAAAAAAGATTACAGTGATCAGAGAATAGTTGAAAGCTACACAAGCCAGGCCGAAGAGTTACACTGATAAGAGACATGGACCTCTTGAGTTTGAGGTTGGTGAAGAAGTGTATTTGAAAGTTTCACCATGGAAAGGAGTGTTGAGGTTTGGCAAGAGAGGCAAACTAACTCCTAGGTTTATGGGCCCATATCCTGTCATTGAGAGGATTAGACCTATAGCCTATATGTTGGATTTTCCATTCGAGTTGGCTAATCTACATGATGTGTTTCATGTATCGATCCTGAAGAAGTGTTACCTTGGTATAGAGAAGATAGTGGACCTAGAACCTACACCGCTCAGATCAGATGTGTCTTATGTTGAAGGACCTATTTAGATAGTTGATCGGAGGACTGAGAAGATCAAGAATCATGAGATTTTGTTAATGAAGGTTTTGTGGAGGAACCACAACCTCGAGGAAGCCACGTGGGAGCTTGAGTCTGAAATGTGTAACAAGTTTCCTTTTCTCTTTTAGGAATTTCAGGATGAAATTCTTATAAGGGAGGGAGATTGTTATGACCCTCTCCATGATTAACCCATAAGAACAACGATTAGTGCATCATCATGTTGATTAAGTTGAGTAAAGTACTCACTGATGCAATTAGTGCTTTGATCTACTGTTATAGTCTAACTAGCATGTTTTCTTTCCTTGAGGTTGTAGAGGATTTCTTGCTTGAAATTTTGCAAAAGAAATCACTCTATTTGGACCTCCGAGGCAAACGATAGGACCTTTTCTACTTTTCTTGGACATGGCTGCAATATTTCCATTTTCTCAACTTATTAACCCCTTCCCTTATCTTCTTCTCCCGATCAGTGCTTGAGTGGCACACTGTAGCTGCGCCCGATTGAGAGCAACAGAGGGGGGGCGTGTGGGAGATCTAGGGCTTGAGAGAGGGAGGGAACCAATAGTCTAGCTCCATCCACCCTCCTCTATTCTTCCTCCATCCCCCCTTCTGCCTCACCCTAGCGGCGCCCTGACTAGTAGAGCAGCACTGCAGCCAGCCTGCAACAACAACTGCATGAGGCAGTGGCCAAGGGCCCTTTTGGGTGCAACCAGCACCTTGAATCGATCCCCTTGGCTCCGACTTTGAGGCCTAGGCTCAAATCCACAATGTTTGTCCCCTCTATCCTCTTCCTCGCTCCATGGACACCCTAAACAGCTAGGGGTGGCACTCTACCTTGCAGTAGCCACAACTGCACGAAGCAGTGGCTAGAAGCTCCTTTTGGCATAGCTTGCACCTCAGAATGATTCTTCTGACTTTGACTGGAAGTTTTGGACACCAATCCGCAGCCATCATCCTTGATTAGGCAGCCAATCAAGCTCCTCTCCAACCTATACGTGGAGCAGGTTCAAACCAGGTTGTTCAAAGGTTGAAGATGACCTGTGTGTACCCATGAACTAGCCTCTAGACGTGTTTTAAGTTGTTTTTAGACGTATCGAATCACAATGAATAGAATTTCACTCACTAAGCACGTATAACTACAACAATCAAGTGTTTTTGGTTAAATTGTTATCATTCACAGATGTCAGCATTTACCCAAGTGTCGGGCATTGCCAGCGCCTCTCGATTTCTAATTGCACATTTTATTTATTAATGTTTGCATGATGCTAATTATTTAATTTATATGTGTGATTTGGATTAGTGAAAATACTCGATTGATCGAAACTTAAATTGCTCAATTAAATGTTGAACTCAGTAGCACATGACCAGTAACAGAACAGTTTGGGTATAAACCCAGGCTATACATTTTTAGTAAGTTAATAGATGGTTGATTTCAAAGAAATGATGATGACATGAAAAATATTCAAAGAAAACCTAATGGTACACTCTTTGTTATATTTAAGGTGAATGATTTAATATTTACACAAATTGACACATTCCTCAAAGAAATCATTTGAAATTCCCAATTAATATTAATAATTCATGCCGTGATAAGTAATTGACCTTTAATTGAGTTATGTGATTCATAACTTAGAATTTGGGTTGGTGTGCTCAATTTTCGAGGAACTACAGATAATTTACAAGTGCTACTGGTGATTTCTAATATATCAAGTAATTAACTTTTGTTAGAGTGTTACGATGATCAATTTTATAATTCTAGTGTATTTGAGCCAAGTTGATATGAGTTTAGTTTATTTAAGAAATTTCAACTTGCCTACATGCATGGTATATGGATTACTCAGTAAATTACAATGTTTTTTAATATACTACTCTGTTAGGTCTAGAATGATATTCATGTTGTAATTTGAACTACAATTATATAGATGGGATTCCATAGAAATACCAGAGTCGAGTAAAAGTAAGAAGAAAGTTCAACATAGTAAGAATTTTCTAGGAAATAATAAATTTATAGATTTAAGGGCCCTGATATCATAGAACCCCTATGTAAGGTTTACGCCTTAGGGGTGAAATGACCTAACCCTGGTAGCGTCCAGTATACGGGGATCAGAACGTGCTATCAGGTGGCATGGGGGAAGAATCCCTAGTGGAAGTCTCCTTAAATTTTAGTTTGCAGTGTCCAACATCAACTAGAAGTCCGGTGGCACTAGTGTATAGAAAAGAGTGTCCAACATCAATCATAAGTCTTGGTGGCAATAGAGTACAAAAAAGCCAATAGGTGGCTTGACTCTCTACCTGTGTGCTCAGGTTAGAGGAGGTGTTCAGTTTATGGCACAATAGGTGCCCGAGGCCAGAGAGCCAGTTTCCCTATTGCAGATCAGGAGAGTAGTCAGACATATATATCCCGAGGTGTCAGCTAAGTCTTGTATGGTGGGATCGTAGTTTTCTCTGAGTCCGCATATGTAGAGTACACTGCATATGATCAGAGCATAATATAAAATATTTTCATATAGGTTCATAGAGTTTCTTATAAGTTACAGAGTTAAGGAAGATTTGAGTTAGTTTCACAACAGTTAACCTTTAAAAGAAATTTTAGTATTCTCTATTATTTAATCGTATCTACAGTTTTGCAACAATTGTTATCTTAATGAAATGTTGACATCTCCTATCATTTAAATTATATTGTTCAGATCTAATCAATATAGTATTATCCTGTATTTTATTCCCATTAATAAACATAAAATGAGTTATTTGTGATGGTTGGGTGAAATTCTATTCACTGAGCCAGTAGCTCACCAACCTACTGAAACATTTTTTAGGTCAGTGTCAACACAAGGAAGCTGAAGGATCATATCACCTAAGTTCTTAGAAGGTAGTTCATAGTTAGATAGAGGTCGCTTAGTCCTTTCCCCTCAGTCCTTGGGCATGTAGGGTGGTAGAGAGAGAATGTAATGTAATATGTAGTTTAGTATTAAGTTATCTGTTGTGTTTTATATTCCACATGAAAAATGTAATATGCATAAAATTTTGTTTTATCTTCCTAATAAGGTAAATGGTAAGTTGCTTCCGTAGTTTAGTAAGATTTCAATTTATTCCAAGTCATAAAATTTTTCCCTTAAATTAATTTTAAGTGATTATGAAAAGAAAAAGTTAAGGGTGATCTTTGTAATACGTTAAATCTTCAAGTTATGCCCTAATCTCATGATTGGTGGTAATTGTGAGATCGAGGTGTCACAAGGCCATTAGCCTTGTCTTTATTGGTGTCAAACAAAACCTAATCTTCAAGTACATGACTTGAGGGAGGGACCACTATAGTTCATGTTAGCTTCAAGAATAGAATCTAGAATCCTAGTTGCATGTGGGCAAGAGGCATAAGCATGAGGGATAGGCCTACCCTGGATGTCATGAAACCATGGAAGAGATTGAGCTATGGCGGGAAGAATAATAAGGTGGTTGCCTTAGAGTAGCTGGTGGAGATCAGTAGTGTTGATGGTGGTTTGAACAATCTAAATAATCTCATGCTATGTCATTGGAGGTGTGATAGTCCTAACTCATCAATTGCAATTGTACGAGGGAAGGAAAAGGGATGGAACGGCTAGGTAGGGGTTGGATGTTGGCGATAGACTACTAGAAAAATAGATGATGTGGTTAGCTAGTTTTTGGTGGCTACAACATTGGTGGTGATGCCCTTCTATATTTGTGGGTGGCTCGAGGTAGAAGATGTAGGAAAGCGCAGAGGTTTCGATTTCCCTAGTGCGGGCGACATTACATGTGGTGGACATCCGCACTTCCTGGAGGCATTCAACACCTCCTGGTGACCCGTGGCACTGCTAGGCATAGGTGTGAGGGCGGAGATTGTAAAGGGGAGTCTATAGAGTTCTGTTGTGCGGTTGCAGAAATGGTGGCAGTAGATCATTAGTACTCCACTTGGTGGCACAATAGAGAATATAAGAGGGCATGGGGATGTCTTGGAGATGAAGGAAGCAATTGCCTCCATGATTGATGGTTGTGTCAAGTGCCTTGGACGACGACTGCACTTTGTTGCCACAATTGGTATGGTGTTCATTTGGTGTAGTACATGTTGTGGTAGGGATGAGGGTAGATGCGAGGAGAAAGGAGGATGAGAGGGAGTAGTCAATGTTTGATTCAATCCTTGCAGCTATTGGAGAGACGACTTCCATGATACCACCACGACTAGGAGAGTGTGGCGTCAACAATGCTCCTTATAATGCTATAGCGCTGGCGCTGGTGAGGGAGGAGTGAAGATCTGTTTTGGTGGCCTATTAAAATGAGATAGATACCAATGACTTCTAGGGTATGTGCATGGAGAGGAGATGTAGGCCACTAGGTTTAGCAATGGTTATGGAAGGAAGATGATTAGGGCTTAAGTATGGAGAGAGGAAGAGAAGGAGGAGGATGAAACATAAGGGAGAGAGGAGGACGACTGTCGTTTATAATAGTCGTGATTGGTACACCCTGCATGAGAGACGGGAGGGTGAAAGGGGAGAAGTAACACAACGTTACATTGATGGTTGAATGAAATTAACTTAGGACCAAAGTTTTAAATGAATTTAATTCATTAGGGCTAGGATTACAACCATTTAAATGTATGGTCAAATGAAGTTCAATTGTCACAAAAAATGACATCTTGGCTCATTAAGGTGCGATGAGCTCAATTTTAACATCATTTTTGTTATTTGAAAATTTTTACTATTTTATTTCATTGCTTGTGAGTTTAGTACTCAATTAATGCTTTTAAAGCCTTATTTAATTCATATAATACATTTTTTTTGAATTACTTTATTTCCTTTCTTCAAAATTACTCAAATGATTCCATCCTAGTATCACATTAATTAATTGGTGAATTGGTATATTTAACTCCCAAGTGAATACAAAACTAATTCATTTCTCATCAATCAATATGCAAAAGGATATTCGTTAAAACATTGTAAACTTTTGACTTCAAATGCCTTTAATTAATTTGATTCAAGTAATATAATGTAATACTAACATAATTAAAATGTGTCTTATAATAGTGAAGGTTGAGATAAATACTTAAATTTGGGTATGTTACAAAACAACACCCATAATATAGGAAATAAAGGGAATGCATAACAACACCCTATTATATGAAATAAAGGGAAGCATTAGTAAATGCTAACTATTTGCACAATAAACACATTGGAGCATTATTAGGCATGTAAGAAGTGAAGGATATTTCCAATAAAAAAGGGGAATTACATCATGTAGACATGTTTCAAGAGGATATATATCAAAGGTTTATAATTAAATACTGTGGCAATAAAATAAATTGCAAAAACTAATAATTTTTAGAGATCTTTCCCAATAAATCACAACAATCATAAATGTGAATGCAAGCTAGACTAAGTTGATCTATTGTTAGGCCATACCAACATAGGATGTCAAGCCAGGGAGCAAGGGGGATTGAAACCCCAATCCTCCAAGGATAAGGGGGACAAGAACCCCTATACCCCAAGGGCAACAAGGACTAAAGCCCTGATATCCCAATATGTAAGAAGTGGGACACAAGTCCAATATTTGTTGTTGTACAAATGTACCACTAAGCTAAATTACTAGTCTAATAAGAATGAAAATATAATATTACACGAATAAAGGATTTCATAAACAACATTATGAACAATGTAAAGATGGAAAAATGGGTAATAACTAACACCCAAGAATATTTCCACATTCCAGAAGAAATAAAGGACATATATTTAATGAGGTATAAAAATGGTGTTGAGAAGTAGAATTACTCAAAAGACGTATTATGATATAAAAATGGGTATATAGTCATGTAAATTCTCAAATTAAAATAGGGATTGCATATACATGGTCTTCACAACTATCCGTATCTCTAGGGGTGAGCTTCAAAGTTTGTCCTCATGACCTCACTTTTTTTCTACAAACATTAGTTTATAATTACACATTCATAAATCGAAGTATAGACAAACTTAGTATTGATTATGTGATGGAGTGGAATTTTGGCATCCCTAAATGTCTAATGACATAAATAAACTCAGGCGTTTGAGTTATATTGTAAGTTACCTTGAGTGGTCAATATAAGCGTTTGGCACCAAAGTTAAATGTAAGGTAGTTTATATGATGATAATCATGTGGTACGATTTTGATAAAGTCTATAGGTTGCTACAAGGAGTTATAAGCTTTTAATAATGATGAGATATATAGCATATTAATGAAAATGAAGCCAAGTCTTAGATCAATTCAATGTCATACTCTTTGTTACGTGTTAGCTATGTGACCACACCCTTGACCCTTGGGAAGGAGGTAACCACAGATTAGTGCTAACGTAAGGCTTTTGGAGGTGCGATGAGTTGCAAGTTATCTCCTAGCATGCAGTTGGATAAATGACGGGATGAATGCAAATCGTGGGAAGGAAACCACACTCGTCCACCCCACCATGATAAGAACGTGGAGAGGGAACTGGTTTGGATGAGCAGTTGGTCTCTGGCTAGTGGGTGAGAGACAAGGGAGACCAGAATCCCACTCCCTACCCCGTCTTCACTTCTTCTCATAAACACAGTTGATTGAAATGAGAGCATGAGATCGGTTCTCCCCTCTTTCTCTACCACCATAGCCGACTGCAGTGGCTATCTCTTTTGGCTCTATGAGGAACTACAGATGCACGTGGGAGAATCAATCATTTAGGTCGATGTGGAGGAGGAGACACGCAGAGTGTTATGGGTGTGAAGAGGGAAATCTGGAGGCGGCAGGCTTCCTCGTCGTTCCTCCAACCACATTGGCGACTCACGCACGACAGATCAGAGTCCTGCTGGGGACTCACGAGTAATGAACTTGACCTACAATGTTGGGAGCTGTTGGCGAGGTGCAACCATGGTAAAACCCTTTGCCGGTGATCCAGGACGTTGGGCGGCGGTTTTGCTATTGAGGAGCAGCAGCTGGGGGGGACCGATCGCTAGCCGAAGGAGAGCCCAGTGTGGTGGCCATGAGACGGAATCATAGAAACACCTTGATGGGGTTGCTCAGTTACTGGAGATGAGGCTTGGAGCGGTTCCCTACCCCAGACGGTGGCGTCATAGGACAGAAGGACAGGTGATCGCTTGCCAGAGACAGCCCCAGTGGCGCCGTGAAGGACGGGCGTGTTGGAGTGGTACCATGAGATCGGATCAGCCGATCGAGTAGGTCCTTTTTGCCTTGCCGAAGCCGGAGGATACACCTGCAGCGCTGACTGGAGAGCACTGGATTTTTGGTCGGAGGAAGCAGGCTAGGTGGCGGCGAAGTAGAGTATGAGGTGGCTACCCTTGCGTGTGTTGGGGGCAGACGGAGCGGACGTCGGAGAAAGAAGACGACTTGCATAGAGAGGGGTCGGACGGTCCAGTTAGACTAGAAATGAACCAACTCAATTCAACCTAGAACCAGAGGCAACCCCAGGAAGAATCGACCCGAAAGCAGATCTAGTGAACCGCCGGTTCAGTGCGGGCCAGGAGCTGGAGGCCGTGCCCTTGCTGGCCACGTGGCACTCCCAGATAGTTCGAAAAGGTAAAAATCTCAATAAATGTTCAGTTCTAAATTAATTTGTAGTAAATAGCTCGATGATCCAAAAAATACAAATAAGGTACCAAAATTCTCAAAAAATGCGTAGAACAACCTGGGACTATAATATCAGGCTTTTGATACATCAATCTCAGTGATATCATGAAAGATGTGTAATGCTTATTTAATGAATAATAAATAGCAAAAGATGACATAAAATCATGGAAAAATATCAGTAAGTCCATAATTACATATAAAATGCATATGATCTCAGATATGTTCATGTTCATGCACAAAAGCATATAATTTGATTAATATGGCTAATTAGGGCTAATAACCCTAAATAAAATGTATTAAATACATGCATGCTCAAGAATTGATGAAATTTACAGAATAAGCTCATATTAGTATATGGAACCTCAGTACTAATTATGAGATCATAATGATGAACATAATCCATGTTATATGAAGATGAATCTTAATACATGGTTTTAAACCCTAATCTAGGTTAATGATGTAACCTAGGGTTAATATGTGCGTAAAAAGGATATGGAATCTAATGTTCATATAATGAACCATAATCTGGAAAATGACATCAGTATGATAATTCCCAGACAAGAATATAAGTAATCATGAGAATGCCATAATGAGATAAGAGAAACCCTAATGGATATAATTAGGGTTAAGATGAGATGTAAGATAATAAGAACCTGATGATAGTGTATGATCTTGTCTTAATCATGTTTAATCAAGGATATAGTTGATATCAGGAATATGTTGTGAATAGGATGTCTCTTTGGAAGGTATGCTATTACCTCTTACTTGGCTTATTATACAATATGTTTGTGTTATATGAGTAGTAAAATACTTGGCATATGGTATTGATTGAAATGATTGTTCTTGTACGATATGTTGCATGACTTTCCATACTTATTGTTATGAACACATCAAACATAATATAAATGTTCCATCATAAGATAGCTCATAAACCACTCGGTGGTAGAGCGCATGCATAATGATCACAAACCACTTGGTGGTAGATCGTATGATGTTTGTATAATGATCACAAACCACTCGGTGGTAGATCATAAGGCCTAAAGACGTCAAAGCCACTTGGTGGCAGACGCACAAGATGTATGATGGAAATGTGCTTAAAATATGTGTTCTCTTTTGTTAATGAACATCTTTGTGCAAGTATATGATTTTTCTTATATTTCTTTACAACTGCCAAGTATTAGTTTTATCTTATTGCCAAGATATGATGAGAGGTATATAAAAAGACACGTAGGCATACTCAGTACAATATTCACGAAATATTGTGCTGACGTGTACCACATGTAATCTTTTGTTCAGGTTATGGTTATGCTCTTGAAGATCCAGGATAGATAGAGTTGTGTGGCGAGCTGATGTACAGGTGGACCTATTGTCTTAAGATCCTGTAGTTTAGTTGTAGTACATGTATATGTTAAAGTTTGCTATTAAATATGTAATATCAAATGTTGTAACAATTCATGTTGTAATTATATGTTGAATGGTGAACATGTGTGCATGGTTTTATTATTGTTCATGTACATGTGCTACTGATTGTTTCCTTATGACTTCCTCTGATTTTCTTCTTCTTAGCCTAGTGTGGAATGTTTAAATTGGAATGCTCGCTGAGGTGAGGGTTTCAATTTGGACTTCACACATCAGATTAAGTTTTAGAAAATCCGGGGACGTCACAGATTACCTAGTGTGTCTAGCTGGGGTATATAACTCTAAAAACACCCATATATTGGGTGAGGATGGTATAAGTTGTTATACATTACATTTATTGTATAGGGTCTTAGTTTTTTAATATAATGTGTGAGTGATTTCAATTATAGTCATCTATATATGTTTGTGATTGCATTTCCTATATGTTCCTTCCTTCATTTTGTATTTAGTTCAACCTAGATAAGTATACTTCCTAGCTCCTCAACATGTATCCTCAACTACATGTATATTGATCTAGAAATTTTGATGTATAACTATATTAACATAATTAGGATATGTTCCATAAGAAATACCAAATTTTAAAATTTTATATTTACTGATATGTTAACCTATATATTTGTATATGTACAATTAGTTACAAAGGTTTGATTTCTCAAATTCATTTATATGATCATGTCTTACATTCTTATTGTCTTAATTATCATCTATTCCTTTGCAATGTATCATAACTAAGATATATTCTAAAATTATTATTACAAGCCTATTATCTTCTTAGGGCACCATGTATATGAATGTAATAGGTATACAATTACTAACATAACAAATTCTCCTTCCCTTAACACATAAATTACTACCTAAATATGATTGAATAAGTTAGTAAATATAAATTTAGATTTCTCATTACTAGTAAAAGAATATTATCATATACATGCAGATATACACAAATCATGGGCTATCAACTAAGTGATCATAATCAATGTTATATATTGTTTTCTTGCTTTTATATTTAGAAACAAACATGGAAGGAGTACCAGACCTATGGTGTTAAGGTGTATTATGATCTTCATTGATAAATATCAATGATTTTGGATAAATATCTCAAGCTACATCTTGCTCAACCTATTGGTGGGTGTAAGGCGGCAATGCCGCTCCTACAATGCCCTGCTTTGTGATTGCATAGGAGTTGATATCCACTTTGAACTTGATGATTGCGATACATGTCTTCCAATCATTTGATTTCTTGAATTGAGATTGATATATGTTTCATTCCCTTATTTTGTTCTTTTATTTATGTCTAGATAACTTAAATGTGAGGTTGAATTTGGTCTCCAGGAGGCACTGTCTATGTTAGTCAAGCTACAATATAGGTCATTGCTTCCATGATTTATGGATAAGAGAGGTCTATATGTGCAATAACTGTGGATGTAGGTCGAGGCTTGTATGCTGATGGTTGATTTTAAGTGCAGGTGTAGAGGGGTCATGGACTTAGAAGGTTACATAGCCGATAGCAACAGTTTCAAATGACTCAACATGTCTGTGAAGATCCGAGGCTAGAAACTAGCTATCCATTGAGAAAGGCAATTATGGGGTCAACCTAACTGCTTAACCTTTCATAAAATACACACTATAAGTCAACCTCAAGGATCCCACCAATATTTTACACTAATGTTTCACACTCTCTCAACCTAGAAGATGGACAAGCGGTAAAATATGATTTTCATGAAAGCTATAGTGCCAAAATAGTTGAAGGGTTCAAGGATCTTTTTGCTCCATTAAGTTAGTGGTGGCATCAATGGTTACTAGAACTGGTGGAAGAATTCTATTATGACTGGCCTAGGAAGATAGAGATAGTGATGGGTAGGTTTGAGGTCTTTGGAATTGAGAGGATAGGAAGAATCGAGAGAAGGAATGAAAGTGAAGATGAATAAGAATTTGGAGGGAATATGATGGGGAGGAGAAGGAATGACAACCATTACCCTAGAGCTAGTTTCTAAAGAAACATGTAAAGAGGAGATGAAGGAGTTTTACACAGACAACATGATTGAATCAAATGAAATAAATACTTAGGTCTAAATGTATTTTTTTAATATATTGTATGTTTTAGAATCTAATACAATTAAAAATAATTTCTGATTGACTCACAAATTCATGGGCTTGCTAATAAAGGTATGCATAGTCAAATAATATTAGTTAGTTAGCATTTTGAGGAAATTTGATAATTTATATCCTTAATTAGTTGAAAAGTATTAACTAGATTTATTCTTTATAAATTTGTCAATCATGGTGTGATATTTGCATACCCTCAATTTCTCTAATTATATAACACTAGGAATAATTTTGGATTGTTAATTTTTAAGTCCACAACATTTGAGTTGGTTTTTTTACAAGATCAAACCAACTCGTGATATTAAGTAGTTAATTCACTATAAAACTTCACCTAAAGTAATTTTTGTTATTATACTAGATTATTTGACTTCAATTACTTCCTAATTCAATCATAATCATGGAAAAAGGAACTTATGTCTAGTTTGGTATGATTTAAAACAAAACAATTGAATTAAAATGCTTGGATTTTTCCCAATTAGTTTGTTTAGTTGCTCACAAGGAGAAGAAACTCCCTGGTTTCCAACTCGTGGCCAGCCAACTTTTAAGCCTAAAAGTGGTGAATATGTACCACACCCTCTAAGGGGGAGGTACACTATAATACCAAACAGTTATACTTTTTGGACCCAAATAGCACACAAAACACACACACAACTACAACTCTACTAAATAATATCAAACAAAATTGTTACATTTAACATGCACCCAAGTAAATATGATTTTTACATATGAATTTAGTCCTTTTAGACATTTTGTTTTGCAGTTCATGTAACTACACTTGAGTACATGCTACCAAACATGGCCTTAGAGCTAACATATCATGAAGGGATCTAATAGGTGGGATGGTTAACTTATCAACCAATACTTTGGTATGTTACACTTGCATCATCCGGAAACCAATGATGTAGAAACATGCTTGCATCCCCTTCTTCCATTGAAGAAAATGGATGACGTCCAATGGAAACAATTGGTTAATCTACAAAGCTACAATGAAGTCATTGTCGTATGGTGATTGGTAATAGTGGTTAATTATTCTATTTTTGTGGGTATCTTTCAATGTTCTAGGAAGAATTATTGTGGCAAGATCAATCATGGGAATCTTGGACATGTGGGTTCTAACTAAGTCTTGATAGATAACAAGCTAGTCATATTTGGATAGAATAGATTCTATAGACCGATTGCTTTGTCTCCAAGGTTTTATGGTAAGTTATCTCTGAGATGCATAAGCTATTATAATGATTTAACAACTTATTTAAAGAAGGTACACAAACAAGCTTTGGTTTGTGGCTATCTATAATGAGGTACTAGAAGCATAATGAATCTCCGATGCAACATTAACCATCTAAAAGTTGAGTGTGATCTAGATCTATACTATTACTTGGTAAAGAAGTTATATATTGATTATAAGGTAAATTGCCTCTTATTTATTTATTTGCAATCTAATTAGAGTCATGTTCTTTGAATTATACTAAAAAATAACGATAATTTGGAGAGATCTTAGTTAACATGGTTGGTTTCATGTTTTCTCCACTTAACATTATAACATTGCAAGCATAATGTGTTGCAATAAAATCACAAGTCCATCATGTGCGACACAAAACATATATATCCCCTATGGATGTCATCATTGAGAGTGGAAAGGTAGTGTAACAAAGTAACCAAGCACCAAGTTAACTATGTGGGAGATGAAATCACATATAGATAAATTTGTAGGAGTAATTACTTCATCACTTTTAGAACTTGGTGTCCTGGTTGCTTGTTCTTCCTGCATAAGCCTTTTTTATGGGTTCCTTAAAGGTTATGTTGGTCAACAATTGTGATGGTTGGTTCTTGATTAGGATGGTAACCCTTGGTTTTCCTATAGACTACAATAATGCACATTGATATACATGTTTTCTTTCCTCATTTTTGTTCTTTACCTAAAATTGCAATAGGTGAATTTTGAAATAATAACAAGATCTATATGAATGTTAAAGGATGTTGTTGTTATATCTATACACTACTACATACACATGAATCTAAATAGTACTAATAGGTACGATTATTTTCTCGAATTTTCTATTACATATGCATACATGTAAATCAAAACTAAAAGAACCATTCTTCTCTCTAAGCATACTCTATGTATGTTGGTCATCTACCATCATACAATAGTATTCTTAAATCTCTACTTTCTTTTTCATTGTAAGTTTTTAGACACAACAATGCTTCTGCTTAGGGGTATATAGTTAATGACTAGACATACTCATACCTTTAACCATTTAATTTTGTAGGTATGGCTTCAGATTTTGTCTGGTATAACATAAAAATAGACCCATATGTACACATACCTAGCTGTCCCACCTAGCCAAAAAGAGGGGGAAAAGAAGAGATATTTGGAGAAACTATCCTTTTTGGTGATGAAACATTGCATGGAACTAAATAAAAGTTTTAAAAGTTTCCACCATGTTTTATATGAAAAATGAGGAAAAACAAAATATATTGTTAAAGAGACAATGTAAATCCAAGTTGGATTCGGAGAATGAAATAGAAAAAATAAAAAGGAATCCAGAGATAAGACTGTGCATTTTAGTTACAAGTGGGGAAGTATTAGCACCCCCATCTTTCTTGGTAAATAGGTATCAAGACATCATCTCATTGGAGAAGGATAGAGTGATTCAGGATGGTTGAATTAAGGTAAAACACAATAAAGTGATTTTTTATTGTTGTGTGGGATTTTATGACTAGATATGGTCACCCTCTTCCTATCGTCACCCTAGAATTCTTAATTTGTAGGTGTGTTGAGGTCCCAATCACCTCAGGATCTCCCATTATAGAGATCCCTCATTGGTGATTGGGACCAATTTGTAAGATTTGAGGTCATTAGCAGATGCAGGCTAATGAAACAACATTTGATTTTCTAAGATGTAATAAACATTGATAGTTTTAACAGTAATTAGGAAGCTATTTTAGTGTAAGTATATCAGATGCAACAATAATAGATTAGATGTAGCAGCTATAGATCAAATATAGCAGTTAGTAGATATAGTTGTTACACATAGTAGTTAGAGAAGTTTTTCATTATACAAATATTGATAAGAAAGGAGGTTCCAGGGGAATGATCACCTAATCATAAGTAATACAAAAAAGTAAAAGGGGAGATAGTTTATCCTATAGCTTTGTGTGTGAAAAAGGTGTTGGTAATATAGTGGATGTAGGGGGTATTTATAGTATTCATTTAGGGTTTTGGAGTTTTAAAAAGAACAATCTAGAAAGACAAAGGATCTTCACAATTTTCCACACTACATGGTGTGTGGATCAACACATTATACCATGTGACACGTGGTATATGGCTCAGATCTACTTAATGTCTATGGGGATTAGAAACAAATTCTTGATTTCCTAGTCATTTCTAGACTATTCTAGAGAAAATCAAAGAAAACTTGCACAAAAAGATGTTTGGGAATTATCTCATAGATTGTTTGGGAAACAATTGAATAAAAGAAAATATTTTATTTCAGATAATTCAGTTGGAAAGTTATATGAAAAAAGATTATTTAATAGTGAATTGGAGCACAAACTGCACTTCTAGTCTGAGAAGAAGATTTATCTATAGAATATACAAAAAAATGAAAAAAGGGAATTTTGGGGGAATGTGGAATGGATTCCATCATTAGAAAAATAATGTATTACTCATGAACTTCGTCCAAGTGAGTAAAAATGTTGTGTCAATAGTTTTTCCCTCTCAAGGCATGGTCCAAGACAAGAGTGAGAATCATAGGATTAAGCAAAGTCTAAACCCCATTTTTAGTCATGGATTTCCAAAAAGGTTGGACTCGTCAAGGATGCTCCTAAAAACCTTGGGCATGGTGAAGAGAGGATGTGATTTCTTTTCCTTCTAAGGATGAATTATTAAGGAAGAGATTAGGAATAAATGGCTTCACAAGTATAAGGGCAGCCTTTGGCTTAGACAATTTATTATATCTACCAATTAGTTATTCCCCTAGAGTTCTGATGAGCCTTAACATATTTTTTGCCACACAATTGACTCTCATCATTGCTTCAATTCCTATATCAATATATGTCTGATTCTCCCACTTACTAATGGAATAGTGAGAAAAAGTAAATGTGAAAAGAGGGTGTGACTGGCGGTATGTAAAATGATGATAAGATCAGGAGTCTATGATCATTGAAAAAATAGTGGAAACTATTCTACCTAGAAATAAATATTTGAGATAAAGAGTAATCAACCCTCTTTCTACACATATTTATTCATTATTTATTATTTGAGTGGGACTATTTAGAGTCATTACAATAACTTTTTAAAAGGTGCAATATGCGGATTTTTCCTATCGATATAGGGCTTGGATCGTCAAGATTGGTAGTTGAATTATTTAGACAAGTGTTTTATATTTAACGTGACCTTTTTTGTTTGTGATTGTATCGATTAGTTGTTTATCTGATTAGGGTACCTAATATTAAGAATTGATTCATTTATCTAGTAAAATGTGGTCTCCACAATGTGCTCCTGAAATGGTTCACCTTTCATCTTCTAGAGCATCAATGAGAAATTATGTTTGATTTTCTAATTCTTGGGTTTTGGGTATGGAGATTTGAGCCACAACTCATGAAGAGGTGGGGTCAATAACTTAGTTCATTTATGCATCATGTTCTGGGATTGATAGTGGACATGTGAATGAAATCAGAGTTGATAATTGGAGTCATGATCTAGGTTCGTCAAAAAGGTTTTTGCTGAAAGGTAATCTTGATTTCCATGGCAGGTCATGACTAGATGTCTCCAAAATGATTTTAAAATGAAGAGCTTGATGACCTAGTTTTTCAAGGTCATAATCCGTGATCCAAAATAGTTGAAATATTAAGTTGTGGATTGGTCCAATTTCAAGTCATAGTCTGAGAGCCAAAAAAGATTTAGAAATTTTATGATGATAGTCCAGTTTCAGGTCATGGTCCCGGACACTAAAGGATTAAAAGATGGTAAGGATGACGCTCTAGTTTTGGGTTGTAGTCCAGGACACAAAGATCATATCTATATTTGATAATTACTTCTCTTTGAAAATTTAATATTTTAGTCTTTTGAGTAAAGATTTGACTTCTTTAGATATTAATCAATTTTATTTGTATTTTTTACCCTTTTTTCATATTTTTGTGTTTTTTATAGCCTCTAGAAATTCTACTAACAATCCAAGAACCTAATTCTATTTTTTTAGCAGCTTTTAGTCTTTAAAAGAGGAGAAATGGAAGGAGGGTGACACACCCTTCCCATTTCTTCCCACTCGTGAAACAATAGAAACAATGATCATATCGGGGAGATTAGGGTGACGAAAGTGACAAGTAGAGGGAGAGGAAAAAATCACAAGATTGCTTGGATCCGCCAACTCCTAGCTGGTGGATCATGGTGTTCAACTAGGCATCCCCGATTGCTTTGCAAGTGGTAGAAGAGGAGCTTTAGATTTCCCTCTTATGTGACATTTCAGCTACATCCATCTCAGGCAAGGTATAATTTTCATTTCTACATTTTAGTTTGGCCATTTTGTCCCTTGATGGGGAAATGTGGTTTTTTGTTTCCCGGTATTATTTGTGGTATGGAGGTTGAATGTGATGTCAATGATCTATCTGATTTGCGATATGACTATATTTGTTAGTTTGTTGTTTTCTTGGCCATTTATTTTCCGATGGGCTGATTTCAGATGTTGTGAATAGCTTCTGACATTGGCATCCTTCTTCTACATGGAGTCTCATGATTGGAATGTGAAGGATCACATTGTATATGAGAATTATGCAAGTGATAATGTGAGAATTGAGGCATACCCACAATATTTATGATAACACCCTTGATTGAGTTCCTATGTGATTTATTCATTTCTGATGGCAGTTATACATTAACTAGGAGTCACGATGATGCTAGAGGGATTGTGGTGGAGGTGCACCCTACTGATGGATTTGTATATCAGCTAGGCATGTTGTGAATGAACTTGCATCACTAAGATCGTTGAACGGGTGATGAGGTGTAACCTGGAAACTTTTCTCCATGCCATTTTCTTTCTTCTTTGCTAAGACTGAATTAGGGTTCTTGCCATGTAGCGATTGTATCCACTTTGTATTCCAACTATTCCCATTTTAGCGTCTGGAATTGTTGAATGTATATTGGTGAACTCATTGGAACGAGAAGGGACTATTGTATGCTAGTTTAGTCATTGAGGATATAGTTGCTTGAGGAGATTGTTTTATGTAGCATTAGCCAATGTGGAATCATAGATAGACCTTATCTCCTCTCTCAAATAGTGGATATTCACCCAGAGACTAGTACATTCCATTTTGCATTTGGTGAGCTAGCCATCACCCTAAGTGAGTTTGTCAGTGTTACATTTTTCTAGGTTTTGAGGGATCCCTATTAGTTCTATGCCTGACTGATAGGAGTAGAAATGTTATCACTTGGTTGGGATTCTAGAAGTGAACCCTAGATACATTGAGATGGACTCTGTGTATGAGATCAAGTTTTACTTGGTTTAGAACCATCTTCATTCTTAATGGTGAGTGATAGGGATCCATTAAACTTTTGTATGCATCCCTAAGGCTCATGTTGTTCTTTTTGTTCTTGATCACTAGTTGCTTGTTTAGCAACAACATGTGGAATAATGGATATATCATTTGGTTCTCCTTTATTGTGGATCTAGACATAATTTTCTCCTTTGATTTAAGTGAAGGAATGTCTGCCCATTTGCTAACACACTTGTAGCCATACTTGTGGGCGACCTCAAAGGGGAGATGATCTGGGAAATGATAGGCTGCAAAGCCTTTGTAGGTTTTGACACATTAAGCTTTTACCTTCTGTTGTTTGTGTTTTATCCTTTGAAATTAATGTGGTAGATGATTTTCTCTTACATTTTATTTGCAACTATGGGGATATAAAACTTCTGTCTTCATTGACCTATCACTCTGAATGATCCATAGGGCCATCTACATCCTTCTCTCCCTACATGTCATAATTAGGTTGGATGTAGTAGTAGGGCGAAGTATGAGTAGTGGAGGGGTGAATTGGAGATGATGACTATACATGAGGTATGCGTAGTACTTTAACACTACATTATTTCATGCACATGTAATTGACTCTAATTCTTTGTTTTTGTTTGATCTGATTCAAGATCTTCTCTAGGTTCTAGTGTGTCAAGGAGGCCATGTCTTGCGACAACCTATTTTGAGGTGTTTTTGTTTGACACTTGTTGGATGTAGTTGGAGACTCTGTTTGGGAGTGTGTTGCATATGGGCAAAGCATTGCACTTCAGTGGGATGGTGTATGGCACATCCATTTTGACCCTTTGCTATGATTGGTTCCTCCTAGTCTAGGGATTTTTTACGCTACTTGGGGTTGATGTATGGTCAGGTGACACATGATAAGTACATGGGTGGTACTATGTTCACGGCTAGTCAATTATCTTTTTTAGAGGGGTGCATGGTCATCTTTGACAACCTCCATTGTTGAGTATCTAAGTTTAATGGTTGCATTATATTTTACATGCATTTTCTATAGGTGATTGACTATAAATCAACTGAGGAGCATGACGATCAAGGGTATAAGTTTCATCATCCACCCCTCTTGAGGTAGTTTCTACTTCTAAGGATCCACCTTCTTTTCATGTTAATGCTCTTAGATTAGATGACTTCCTCTGATTGCGACCTCATCGAGATTTTAGTATAGGATGATCAATGTCACTTCTTGGACAACTTTGGCTGGACCTTGTCCATCCATGAGGCATATGAGGCCTTTGAGGAAGCGGGTGGAATCTTTGACTCAAGTATATCCCACCACAATATGGGCATAGTGAGTATTATGGGGATCTTCTGGTGTGGGAGGCTTCTCTTCAGATGTCCCAATTCATACTGCAGATCTGTTGTCGACTACTACAGGAAGAATTTCATATCAATCTGTAGATTATGCCTTAGGTTCCTTCTAGGAACTCCTCTTTAGGTCACCACTAGTCCATCAGTGGTATGTTCTGTAATGTGAGTGGGGGTATCATTCTTCATGTTCTTCTTCCACTAATCATTGTCCTCTATTCATGTTCTTGATGTAATGGCTGAAGAACAAAGTTAAGAAGTAGTAGCACTCTGATTTCATGGCCGGTTTTCCTTTCCTACAAGGAAAATCATCTATATATGATCAATAATTGTAGAAATCTTTTTAATTTTAAATAGAAGTATGAATTTGATTTTAAATAAAATTGTGAGGTTTTGTGATATGCAATTTGGAATTGGATTTTCCTAAGAATGATCTTTGGAAGTTGTCTAGGATAATAGAAGATCGTGTCGATCTACATGCCAACCAAAGGTTGTGGATTTGAGCAACCTGATGGTCTTGTGGGACACAGATTCCTACTTGTCTTGGGATGCATATCCGTATTGACCGTTGATGTATATTCATGTGGCGGATTATTTGATTCCTCTAGGGAAAAGTACATAGAGTCCTCTTGCTCCTGGGAGACAAATTAGCTTTGTATGAGACCTATAAATACAGTTGTATCCCTTTCCTTTTCTGTGCATATTTCTTCTCACAACCCATAGCTATGGGAGAGAGGGAGATAAGGTAAATTCCACTTCTATGACATCCTCCCATCAGCCTACCCATGGTATGTTGATGTGTTACTGATCTCGAGATTGAAGAATTTGTGCTAGAAGGCTTTGGCCTGACTTGTCATCTTCTTCATCTAGCATATGTCATATTGCAACGGAGTTTATGTTCATGGTAATCTCCTTCTAGGATCATCTAAGTCACTCCTTTCTATTTGGGGATGTCATGCTGAATCCCACCTTAGAAGATGTAGCTAAGATGACTTGACTACCTTTCCATGACCTATGCCATGTGGTGTTGAAGAAATAGAGTTGGGATACAAAATTGGGGAATCTTCTTGGCTTGAAAAAGTCCCAAGTTGCTTGATGGCTGATTGAGGACAGTCAGTTTGTTCGGAGGGATTCCATGTGAGATTTATTCAAGAGAGAAGCATATCATGGTATCGACCTTCCTACCAAGCTCTGGCTGTGAGAATATACTCTTATCATTCTGGTATAGCTATTCTTCAAAGTAACTATTAGGAAAGTGATGGTTTCTACTTTCAAATTCATGGCCACCTTGTGGAGTAAGGAAACCATTGTTCCTTTATTACTTGTTGAGTTGTATGAGTGCTTGGATGAAGAAAATATTTCTTGATAGATAAGGGGACATTTCAAGGTATTATAGATATATCTTGGAATGTGCATTAGTCCTGCCAAATTGATAGAGCCTTCAAATCCTCATTATAGTGTGGAGAAGTAGTTTATGCCCAAGAATATTTAGGTAGGTGACCCTCTTCATCTGCTTGGAGATATGGCTCAACGTATTGCGGTCATGAAGGCTATAGATGTGTGTTAGGGATGGATGGAATATAGCACATCATGTGGCATGTCCATGCCAGACTTTTGGTGGCTTATCATCTTTCAAAGTTTGTAGGAATGTGTCATGTATTACCTGTGTCAGTTCTACTATAATTTAATTGTTGGCAATGTGTGTACCAAGTTGAAACATTTCCCTCTTTTTTCAAGAAGCTGACGTAAGTTTCCTAAAAGGGTTATGAGAAAATGTTGCATATGTTGTTGAATCAGAAGACGTTGACTCAAGATTCTTTCCTTGTCGGTCAAGATTTCTCTCTTGAGTACTTCGAGTGCTCTGCATTGGTGCCTTTAGTGGCCGTGACTTGTGATTCTTATGGAGAACCACAATGACGTATATGGTTTCATTTTGTTGTTTGTTGGTTTACATATTGGTACAAGAATTCGAGGTTCTTTAATGACTTTATTATTATTTTTTCTAAATAAAGATTTGTTTTCATGATATGAGGCACTAATTATGGATACTCCCTCCACAATATTTAAAGATTGTGCTAGGATTTAGGTCCTTTAGGTTCATATTACTATGAATTCCCCTCGAAAAAATCATTTGATCAGGGACAATCTAGAGATCTTGTCCATGCGTTTTAGGACACCAAGGATAGGTATAGATTTTTATATATAGGTATAGGCTCCTCGTCATCTAGTGACTTACATGAAGTTGTAAATTTGATACCCCAAACACTTTAATCTATCTAAAATCTTGGTTTTATTATAGGTGTTTCCTTCCTCCAAATGTTCATGCTCGGTCATATTATGGGGCACAACCTCATTCTAAGGTAGAATATGGAATAGATATATTGTACCTAGGTGTCATGTTGTGTGCTAAAGTCATGCCATGTAACACGTGCATCAATTGCAATTCTCTACTCAGTTGGGCCAAAGTGCCAAATTTCAAAGACACAACGCTAGGTTTTAATCCTTATATGCCTTAGTGTAGTGATTTATCATAAGCATATGTCCTTGTTAAAAGGACATGTGGAAAATTGTTATCCTTTTACCCACTAGTTGTGGGTCATTTTGTTGAAGCTTTTGATTTGACATTGATGGTCAGGGCCTTAGTACAAGATCCTAAGATTCTATGTGGAATGAATGTGATTTTCTTAGTGGGTAATCCCCATCTCACAACTTCTAGCTTAGTTCGTATAAATTTTGGCACCACCTCTTTTTAAGAGACAAGGCGAGGATAGATAGAAGGATTTTCAACCTTGTCCTTCTTCCGATGGTCCTTCGTTTCATGTAGGCCGTAACATATGTAAGTGTTCTGGTATCTGCCCAGGTATAGGTGTCTGGATGCTAACTGTGAGGATTATATATGACTTGCCTCTTGGGACTCATAGCATCGTCAATCCTCTTATGTTGGTTATCATGGTGTTGGTATGTATGCCCATAGAGCCAATCATATGATGATTGTAATGGGGCATCATATACTTGATTTTATAATGATAAAGGTAATTTCATTTATTATGTTTGTCTCAACATGAGATGATGATAAAAACATAGTAAATTTATAAAGAATGGTACTAATCGATGACATATGTCTTCAAGTTTAGGACATGTGCAATGAGATCATATGTGTGATAAGAGTACACATATTCTTGTTATGCTCCTAGTAGGCTATTACTTTGGAAGCAAAACAGACAACATTATTACATAGGACTAGAGTGTATGTTGACTGATGCCAGCGTCTCATTAGTCTGGGATATCCAGTTCAACACATAGGTGAATGCTAGAGAACAGTTTATCATACAAACCCACCTTGAGAATGTGATGCGTCTCTTGAGCTTTGGTTGAGACTACACACCACTGAATTGAGTTATGAATAGATGTAACCCCAAAGTCTCTTGAAACACACTTTGAATCTTTTGAATTTTTAATGGGCCTTATACTAACACATTCACATAGACTATAAACTATCACCTACAAGTGCATGAGATTGTATTATAGTATTAGTGATTGGCAAGTGAGGGGTCGATTCGCAAGGAAATCATGCGCTAGATCTAAGTTAGATTAAGATATATTCCTAAAGTGGAGATTAGGGTTTTCAGGGTTTGTAGTTGGTTTTGGTTTAATTACACTAAGATTCATGCAAAAAAGAAAGAAAGGAAACAAAACAAGTGAAACCCTAATTTAACCCTAAACAAGTTAATTCTAGCTAACAAAGAAAGGGAACTATGTGAACAAGGACAAGAAACTAAGATTAAGTGACTCTAGATAAGCAAGTTAGACACTAGAGCAATTAAGGAACTTGATTATCACTAACTAGAAAGATTACTAACAACAAGCTCAAAGGAGCACTCACTTCTAGCAAGACTAAATTATCCTAAGCAAGGAAATTAACTAACGAAAAATTCAAAGCAATTGACTACACTAGCATGAACTAGCTAAGAGAGAAATTGAGGTTTTAGTGAAAGTGAATAAGAGGTGGGACATTTTAGATAATGTTATAAAAATATTAGTTTGGAGGAACATACCATGCAAAACCTAACCTGATAAAGTAAACAAGCAATCAAATGCAATGGAATCATCTTAGACTATAGGTTGGCCAATGATAGAATAGAGTGTGTGAAGGGGAACTACACCCTTTAACTCCCTATCTAGCCTTAGGAGGCTCAATTGGACCAAGGTTTAGGTAGGATATCAATTGGATTTGACTGATCTAGGTTTCTAGGGTGAGAATACTTAGTGTAATTGGGATACAATGGTATAAATCAGTAGTAGAGATGGGGGTATTTCACCTCACATTACTCACCGTCTAGGTTTTAGTAAACTCCTAGAAATTTCACTAAATAATTGTACACTAGATACTTAGATCTCACACCTAGGAATAGGAGAAGGGATATATGTGAGGAAACATGGGGTGCTAGCTAGGGATCCCCAAGTTAGACCTACGAGAAAATCCCAAGATAGCCTCATGTATTCCATCTTCTCCTATTCTTAGGTGGTTTCAAGCATAAAACAACAAGTAATTCATGTTTTCAAGCACAAACCACGAGAAGACACATAATAAATGAGATATCAGTAGAAAGTTGTCATCATAAAATGAAAATACAGAGTTTTAGAAATTATATTTCCCCAACACTATATCAAAGTAACCTTGTAACCCCAAACAACCCACCTCAAAGGGTCTAGATACTCATAGTGTAATAAAGAGTAAAAGAGGGGGTAGAAGAAGAGAGAAAGGTCATGGAGCTTGTGTAAGATCTTCTTCTTCTTCAACTCCAGAATCAAGAGCATGTCCTTCTCTCTCCTTCTTAGCAAGAGTGCATGGAATGGATTGTGGAAGTGGTAAAAACCCTAGAAAACTAGGGTTTTGGGTGAAAGAAGGTGGAAATGAAGTGGATGTGGATGGGAGTAGGTGAGAGATCTTGAATACACTAAGGAACATAAAAATGAATGCTAGGAGGTTGTAACATCGTGCAACAACCACTACCTTGGTATATATAGGTGGTGGGGAAGCACTAGGTTAAGTGAGGGAAAAATTGGAAAATATTATAGCGTTTGGGTGCAAAATGGGCATCATGGTTGTGTTGGGAAGCACGTCCATGGTGGGAAGGGAGTCGCATGACCACAGTGAGAGGGTACAGTCATTCTGGGTGGAGTGGAAAGTGACAGGTTGAATTTAGTAAAATGAAGGCTGGTAACACATATGTGCAGGGAATCATAGCCATTGTGGGGGCTTGGTAGCACGACTGTGGTGGGTGAGTTGGGGATTTGTTTGTTTGGCTTGAAATGCTCATTCTCTTTTTGGCTAGCACGACAATTCTGGCTGGCATGACCGTGTTGGCGTTATCTTGGTGCGACCATGATAGCTAGCATGGACATGTTGTCCAAGTTGCTCTAGCGTTGTCAAATATGTGATTCTATTGTGAGTCTTGATATTTGCAGCACAACCATTGTGTGTCACCACAGTCGTGTTGGATCCTTTGCTTGCACTTGGAACTTCATTCTTTAAGATATATAGACATGTTTGCATTAGCTCGACTCATGGCCACTAAGGGTAGGTTGGGGAGTTTTAGGGCCTTCTTTGGACCTTTTATGGGTGGAGGAACCATAGAACACCTTCCTTCTCTCCCATCCATCCAAGGTGTGGTCCAAGTACCTGAAAAACATGCAAAAAGTGTCCATAAGTGCATTTGATATATATATGCATATTGAAAGAAATAACAAGTAATGTAGCATGTTTATATGTGATTGAAGTACAATACGACACACAATGGAGCCTAAATTAGGGTTGCATCACAACCCCAAATGTAAAACATGCTTGTCCTCAAGTATGCTCCAACTTAATCTCTCTTCAATTTTTTCAACAACCAAGAATGATAAATGCATTGCAACAGATGATTATTGACTAAATGGGCTTAATGCTGACTAAATGCATGTATTCCACCTCTCTCCTCTCCACTTTCACAAACCAATCATGACTAAAGCAGTGAGAATACAAAGTTCAAATATATACCATAGAATGAACAATCAATCCATATGACTTTCATGCAGCTCTATGTAGACCGTTTCATAATGGTGATAATCAAAGATGAGTAGAAGTGTTATTTCAGTCTCATGCATTCAATCTCTTGCTTCCAATCATAATATGTGACCCACATGGCTGCGGAAAAAGGGTCAAGTGAGCTACTTTGATGTTTCCTAACTCAATGGGTATGCAAATAAAAGAAAGGGTTAGGGTGAGAGTTTGGAGTGCTATCACATAAGAACACACATCTTTTCTTTATTTAGATGTTATTACATAGGAGCATTTTTTTTTGCATTTACTTTTTCTTTTCTTTGTCCTTGGTGTAGCTAGGGAATATGGTTGTGAGATGAAGTGGGGAGATATCGATATGGCCACCCCAAACTTTTAGAGGTGGCCAAGTTTGAATATGTGCACTTTGGCATTCTTACATGAGTTAGAGAGGTAAGAAGTGATGAAAGAAAAGTCAATTCAAAGAGGGGTCACTAGTGTGGGTTTCAACATAAGATCTCCTGCATGGAAATTACTCCAAACTTCATCAAATAATGTCACACCAAATGATTGAGAAAACACTAAAACCATATTTTTATAATGAGATCCAACAAATCCTAAGTGTTTGTCGTTTTCTTAGATCACAAATCAACCAAACAATTTACAAGCATGAGATAAGTGATTCACATGTAGAAAGTCAATAGTTAATACCATTTAGAAATAGAACCTAAGAATGTAGAAATGCATTTGTCAAATGTCAACAATTATGGTTCAATAAGCAGAGGTTAGGTCAAAGTATGCTCTAGGGAAAGACATTCTAAATTTGGGAAATTTTGACCAAAATGGTACCAACTTGCCTTCAATTACATCTAAACCTACATTTAGGGAATAGAAATTATAAAGAAGAAAATCCTAGCTAAAACACACCAGAATTACCAAAATCTAAATGATATGCAATGTTTGGCATGAAAAGTAGAAATTTTAAAATTTCACAAACATGCATGAAATTAGCTACATGGTATGAAAGAATATAAGACAAACACACAAAACATGGATGGAAAAGTATAAGAGTTAGTTAAATTGTTTGATCATTTCAACAAAAAATTAGAACAAGGTAAATAGATAAAACATGAGTTAAAGTAAGGGCTTACTGCCCTAAACCCTCAAACTTTTAGACCATGATGTCCTCAACATGTAATACAACTTTAGAATAATAGGGTAAATGGTATGGATTCATGGTAAACAAACACCAAGAGGTGGAGTGATCAATGTAGCTTTAGGTGAGTAGGACAGGACCACCAGGGTTGTGTAGTTCAAAACAACTATGTTGATGTGCTAGCAGGACGACCGTGCTTTGTGGAACAACCGTGATGACCGCTTTCCTATAGCTTTTTTACTGGTTCAATATTTTTTCTTTTCAAGCTTGATCTCCTCCTTGGTTGGCTCCTCCATGCATCATCTTTCTTCTATTGCACCTGATCTAACATGATTCAAAAACAAAAAAACCATCACATATGTTGTGTGTGTGTTTCTTGAAGGAAAACAAAAGTGTAACAAAAAAAGGGATTTTTAGAGAAATAGTCCCAAACCAACATGGGTTGCCTCCCACTAGTGCTAAGTTTAGAGCTTTTATCCAGTCTTGTTGTCCTTCCATTCAATCTACCATTATCCAACAACAAAATGTTTTCCATCCTCATCATAGGAAATCCTCTCAAATGACCTCATTGCTTGATCCTCCTCCCAAGGGTCATGTGATCTTCTCAAGTGTTTTTCTTCATTTTCCTCTCTTTCAGGGTCATCATCATAGATCTCAGCGTAAGAATCCTCATCAAAGAAACTTTTCAACCCATTTAAGTTCATTCCCTTAGGTAGCATCCATCTTATCTTTCAAGTTAGACTTGAGACCTTCAAAAATTTTATGCTATTGTTTTACTTTCTGTTGAGGAATGGGTCTTTATAGGATTCAAAGAGAGGGGTTTCAATCATATTGGACACTTGAGAACTTTGAAATATCACATTGGGATGTCTTGGATCAATCTTTGGGGCACTTGGTGGTGTAATATCAAAGGAAGGTGGGACACTTAGTATCTTTGATTCAAAAGGAGTTGGAAGAAAACATTTGCTAGTGCCCTAGGCACTCTCAATATGAGGTGATATGGAAAAATCTTTATTGCACTTAGCACTCTCACAAGGACTTTTTGGCAAGAATTCCCCATCATGATCTTTATTAAATTCCTTCCCTCCCTTGTTAAGATTCTCAACAACCTTGTCACCCCTCAAGTCTAAAACCATATTCACTTGCTCATAGGGAGGAGGGGGATCATTTGATTATTTTTGTGGTGGTGTTGGTCTTTGGTGTGGTATATTAGGATTTTGAAGAATGTAAGATGTTTGTTGTGGAGGTGGTTGGTATGGTGATGGTTCTTGTAGTTGATATTGTGATGGTGGTTGTGAGGTGTGTTGGAAGTTTTACAAAGGTTGAGGATGTAGTGGATAACAAATACCTTGAGGGGCTCACATTGAACTATATGCATTATTTGGGTTGGATATGGTTTCGGAAGGGATCCTTCCATCCTCACAAAGGGCAAGTGAAAGGGAAATCAGATCCAACCTTTTTTCAATCCAATCAATATATTCATCATGTAGGGTGGTCGAGGAATTGAATGTGTTAATGCATCTCAGTGTACAATCTTGACTTCAAAGGGTTGCTTGTCACATGCACAAGGGGGGAACATACCATAAAAAACAAATCATTCATTGTAGATTGCAAAACCAAACAAATACTCAAATGCAATGGAATAATCCTAGACTATTGGTTGTCCATGGATATATTAAAGTGTGTGAAGGGGAACTACACCCCTCCATAGCCTATCTATCCTTCAAAGGATCAACTGAACCAAGGTTTAGGTGGGATTTCAGTTAGATTTGACTATTCTAGGTTTCTAGGTTGAGAATTGTTAGTGTTATTGGGAGCCAAAGGTAGGAATGGGGGTAGAGGTAGGGGTATTTCACCTCACATTACTCAACATCTATATCTTAGTAAAATTTTAGGAAATCACACTAAACAATCCTACACTAGATACTTCGATCTCATACATAGGAGTAATGGAAGGGATATATGCATGGGAAGATGGGGTACTAGCCAGGGATCCACAAATTGGATCTAGGAGAAAATCCCAAGATAGCCTCACATATGCCATCTTCTCCTAGACTTAGGTAGCTTCAAGCATAAAAAAACAAGTAATTCATGTTTTCAAGCATAAACCACAAGAAGCAACATGGGAAATTAGATAGACGTAGAAATCAATCATCATAGAATAAAAATATAGAGTTTTAAAAAACATATTCCCCCAACATTATATCAAAGTAACATTTTAAACCCCAAATAGACCACCATAAATGTCTTAGATACTCGTAGTGCAAAAAGAGTAAAAGAGGAGGTAGAAAAAGAGAGAAAGGCCATGGAGCTTGTGGAAGATCTTCTTCTTCATGAACTCCATCAATACGAGCATGCCCTTCTCCCTCCTTGGTAGAAAAAGGGCATGGAATGGAAACTGGAAGTGGCAAAACCCTAGAAAACTAGGGTTTTAGGGTGAAGGAGTGGAGATGGAAGGGAGTAGGTGAGAGCTCTTGAATGCACTAAGGAAGGTAGAAATGAATGTCGAGGGTTGTAACCTCATGATACAACCACTTCCTAGGTACTTATAGCTGGAAGGGAAGCACTAGCTTAAGCCACGGAAAAATGGGGAAAATAGTGCACAAAATTGTAGGATTTGGGTGGTAGTACGACCGTGGAGGGAAGGGAGTCCCACAACTGTGTTGAGAGGGAAAGACCATTCTAGGTGGAGTGAAAAATCACATGTTGAATTTGGAAAAATGAAGGATGGTAGCACGACCATGTTGGGAAGCACAGTCATGATGGGGGCTAGGTAGCACGACTTTTCTTGTTAGCATGGTTGTGGTGGGTGAGTTGGGGATGTGGTCATTGTGCTTGGAATGCCCATTCTTCTTCTGGCCAACATTACCGTTCTAGCTGGTAAAACTATGTTGGGGTCTTCTTGGAATGACTGTGTTGTTGAGGTTGCTCTAGCCTTGTCGAATTTGTGATTCTACTTTAGATTTTTGATGTTTGCAACACTACCATTCCATGTCACCACACTAGTGTTGGGTCCTTTGTTTGCACTTTGAACTTCATTCTTTGAGATCCATATACACCTTTTCTTCAGCTTGACCCTTTGCCAATAGGCTTAGGTTGGGAGAGTTTTAGGGCCTTATTTGGACCCCTCCATGGGTCGAGGAAACCTAGAACATCTTCCTTCTCTCCCATCCATCCAAGGTGTGGTCCAAGTACCGTAAAAAATAAAAAAAGTGTTTGTAAGTGTATTTGATAGAAATATGCATATTGGGGGAAATATCAAATAATCAAACATATTTAGATGCGATTGAAGTGCAATAAGACACAAGATGGATCTCTAAATTAGGGATTCATCAGAGTGATACATGGAGACTATAGAATGGTAGTTAGAATCAACTCCCATAGTTATAGTGGTGATTGTGGTTTAGAAATGTGAAGTCACTTTGCTCCTAACATGTTGTTTGATGTATTTTGAAATCATCCAATGTGGCCTTGAATAAGTGTTTCCATAAAGGTGATGATTGGGTGCATTGTGGCACATGGGGATTGAGCGTGAGTGATGTAGATGGGATTCGTTCCTCCTACAGAAGATTGATATCATGGTCACTTCATAAGTGAGATAGAGAGACATATGGTCATACTTCTGTGACTCAACCTACTCTAGTTTAAGGAAAATGGATTGAACATTGGGAGGATGATGATTCCATGCCTCGAGTTCAATCCAAATATCAAAGACAAAGGAACTATATGCTCATTGTAACATTGATCACGAATTGTAGGTTGAAGTTGTTCTCCAACTTTCTAATTACTTGGGTAGCAATGATGTGTTGCTAGATACAACTCATTGCTTGTGATGTCATAAGTTGTTCATGGATATTAACTTCCAATCTAATTTGGGAACTATAGGGTCACACACATAAAATGTACCTAGGAAAGGAGTTTACTAATGAATATGGTTAACTTGATTACTAAAGTCTTAAGTATTCAATTTAAACAACATTGGCTGAAATTGGTTGAACTAGAGTTTGAATCGCTCGATTCATAATATGAATCACCCGCTTCATAAATTACCCAACTAGTTCAAAGATGAAAAATGACCATTTTAGGCTATGAATCGACTTGTTGGGATATCAATAAGACTGGACCAATGATTGATGTTAAATTCATGTTGTTCTAGAAATTGTCACATTAAAGACATTTTTTTTGTGAATAGGAAACATAGTGAACTGACTAATTCAAGTGTTGAACCAATCATTTCACATGTGAACCGATCTATTCAAGTATGAACTGAACATTTCATGGTTTGCATCTTTTGCAAAATTCATGAAATTGTTTCTCTTAGACTCCCAGATGATTTGAAAACCCTGACCCCGATCATCCTATAAATAGGAGAACAGTCGAGGATTTTAGTAGACACAACAATAATCTATGACAATTGTTGTCCTCTCACAATTGTAGTAATGTGAGTTCCCGAGAAATTCTTACTTGTAAAGGGGGGAGATAGTGAGGGAGAGACAACAAAGGAGAGCAAGTCAACACAATAACATTGAATTTTGAAGGGACAACTCCTTCCTGTTGGCCCTATAGTGCAACACTAAGTTCCAGATGGTCTACGTGGACTACTTAGAGACATGGAAGCCATTGCCACCATGCTAGGAGGACAATAACAACCATCGTCTATGGTTATACACCAAGAGGCCATCAACAACATTTGTCGATGTGCAACTTACAAAATGTGCACATCACCATGCAAGAGTTGTCACTAGACTTTCTCCAGAATGAGATATATCTCTTGTGACCTTCTTTCCTAGATACATCATCATTGACATGACCTACTGGTAATGGTATAGGGACAAAAGTTTTCTTTTTGCTATCTTCTCTGTCATTCCTATTCCCAAATAGTGGTATCAGAGCCACATCAATTTACGATGTATCTACATTTAAATATATATGACCAAATTTAATGTATTGCATACGATGTGAATATTTAAATGATTAATGTGCATATCCAACTAATTACCACATATGATTCATATATATATATATATATATATATATATATATATATATATATATATATATATATATATATATATATATATATATATATATATATATATATATATATATATATATATATATATATATATATATATATATATATATATATATATATATATATATATATATATATATATATATATATATATATATATATATATATATATATATATATATATATATATATATATATATATATATATGAAATAAGCAATCTATACATATTACCTTAAAAGCATTTTTATTGTGGATGTATGCGTGGTTATGGCCAAAACCCTTATGGATGTGCGTGATTATTTGATTTTCTTTCATGTTGTTACTTGTTTTACATACTGCACCTCTCCCCTATTTCCAGATATAAATTAATGCTTTTCTTCCTATGTTCTCCTCAAATGTAACTCAAGGATTTCCCTTTTACAATGTAATATGGAATAGGCTAGTTTTAATTTATGTTTCGTCGTGAGAATATGTTCAGCACTTGATGAGTCAAGTGATTAAGTGTCAAGTTGATCAAGTATAGGACCGAGGAGGCCAACGATAGGAGGATCCAACTAATCGAGTGGAGGCCCAACCAATCAACTGGAGGAGTCCATCCAATCACCTGATCTAGGTGCCAATCAATAGAATCAAACGAAGGGGTTTATACGACCATCCTAGCCTACACAAGTATTCTAGTAGAGGTGTCTACATGTGATGTGGACCTTAGGTGGTCACAATTCTTTGTGGCTCCAAAGAATTGCATTGGTATTGCCACAACCATCGCTCATATGTTTTTGATTGCATGTTTTTTGTTTGTGGATATAACATGTATATGATACTTACAATATGTGATGATTGGATATGTATATATATTTATATATAAAACTCCTCAATAAATATTAAGTCTTATATGCTTACCATAAGAAACACACTTTAAAAGCTTGATTGACCAAGCATGTGCATGCCAAGCATGGTGTGTTGTCTATCTCGTGGAAGTGTGATGGTAGCTATGTGGGCCTGCCAAGCAGGGTGGATGACTATCACATTGGCTTATGGGTCGGACTTAATTAGGTGGACATAATGATATTAAGAGCCTAGAAGCAAACATATGGATTATGATAATGATTTTTGCACGTCATCTATGTAAAGACCTCACTTTTTAACAACCCCCAATTACGGAAGGCCAAAAATATGAGAGCCATTACCTAAAATTTTCCCAAGGATCCAAATTCTAAAAAAAATCAATAGTAAATAATCTCATTCATTCCAAATATTCTTTACAAGATTATTTCACATGAAATTCTATTATCGAAATTGTAGATAGATAAGAAGTAACTATCTAACCCTCCTTAGCTTAATGCCTTCAAGTAAATTCATCTAGTTCATCATGTCTTGATATCATCCTACCTAGAATGTACCTAAAACATTGTGAGACAAAAGCATCGATCAACATATCAAAATATATTGTGTACATGGGGTGCATGCAAAAGTGTTCAACTAAACTAACAACATTGATTCCATCAAATTCTTGCAAATAAGAACAAACATTTTCTTCACATAATCTTTCTTTATGCGATACTCATAGTGGCCTTATAACTCAACATAAAGCAAATAAACATCCAACAATTTATTTGTCTAATCCTCAAGAAAATACTCATAAGATATCGACAAACGAATGTGGGTAGTCATAAGTGTAACCACATACCTCAATGGTGACCCATGTAGAATACGTAATTATACTATAAGCATATTCTTTTTTTTGGTAACCAAGCTCTTATATTACTATTTTTTGTATTTTTTATTTACACAACAATCTATAATAAGAAATTGTACAACAAGAGAGAAAAATGATAGATTTACAAAGGATATCCTGCATCAAAAGAGTCTCAAAGAAACAGTAGAAGTTGAAAATAGAATCACCACTAAGCAACACCAACCAGCCAACATCAAGAGATTGAAACATCAATCATCCACCTTCAAGGAGAGTAATATATTTCATAATCATCTCCCATACCTTCCTCCTACCTTTTTCCCTGTGAAGGTGAACTCTAGCATTTCTTTCACCCCAAAGCCAATGCAAACTGCACATAGCAATGAGATGACTTTTTTTATCACTGCATTACACAAGATCAAATGCACTAGAAGGGCATACTAGAAGACCAACCTTGACATCTTCCCTCCACACCTAAGTAGAGAAAGGGCAGGTGAACATGCAGTGGTTGAAGTCTTCTTCATTTTCCTTGCAGAGGAAGAAGTAATATGGAGTAATGAACCCCATTCTCCTGGCATAATTAGTGGTCATCAATTTACCATGACCCACTTTCCAAGCAAGAATGAGGAATCTGTTGGGAACATTAAACTTCCATATCCACTCAAACAAAGGGTTAGAACTACCTTTAGTGTGGACCTCATTCCATATACTCTTCATACCGGAAGAGTAACCTTGACAACTTCCCTCCACACCTAAGCAGAGAAAGGGCAGGTGAACATGTAGTGGTTGAAGTCTTCTTCATTTTCCTTGCAGAGGAAGCAGTAATATGGAGTAATGAACCCCATTCTCCTGGCATAATTAGTGGTCATCAATTTACCATGACCCACTTTCCAAGCAAGAATCAGGAATTTGTTGGGAACATTAAACTTCCATATCCACTCAAACAAAGGGTTAGAACTACCTTTAGTGTGGACCTCATTCCATATACTCTTCATTTTAATAGCCTCCATTCCTTTAAACATAATTTTGTTTTCAGTGTTTATTGGGTTATCAAGACTTTTTAGTAAAAGGTTCATCTCTCTATGAAGCCTCAAATTATCTTGAATCCAACCTCCACTAGTAATCAAGATGCTCACTTTGTTGTCAGCATGAATCCCCAATTTCATAATGCTTTGTTGACCCAATACATCCACAATAAGATGATTGCTTGGAGGCCAAGGCTCACCCCAAAAAGATATATTCATGCCATTTCCAACTGAGTACTTAATATATTTTTTAAGGGTATCCCTCTCCTTAAAAACCCTATTTAGAATCCAAGAGAAGGTAACATTCTGATTGACTTAGCCAAAATGATACTTTTTTGAAATATCTCTCATGAACCCACTTCACCCAAAGGGAATCAACCTTATTGGCAATGTTCCATGCCTAGAATACCATGTAAGCTTTGTTTACCTACATGATAGATCGAATGGCTAAGCCTCCTTCTTTTCTTGGCTTAGTCATAGTGTCCCACTTAATAAAATGGACATTTTAATAATTTTTAGAGACTCCCCAAATGAAATCTCTGATCATCTTCTCAATATCATCGATAACTGAGCAAGGTATAAGAAAGAAATTGGTCCAATAAAGGTGTATAGAGGACAAATTTGAACGGGCCAACTCCTATCTACCAACCATCATCAATTGTTTAGGCTTCCAACCTTCTTGTTTAGATTTGACTTTGTCCGACACCGGGTTGCAGTGCTTCCTAGACAATTTCTCAATAAATAAGCGATCACCAAGTGATTTTTGTCAAGTTTCCCTTCGAAAATACCTAAAATACTACAGATGTCATCTTTATCAACACCAATACTGAATAAAATGGAGCTTTTGCCAACATTAATTTTCAATCCAGTAGCATCTTGAAACTCATCCAAAATATTCTTCAAGGCTCAAGCATTACTCTCATATGGTTTGATGAAGGCCATAAGGTCTACTGTAAAGATTAAATGAGACACCATCATATTGTCTGAAGCACAAAGAGGTCTAATCTTACCCTCATCAACTGCTTGGTCTATGAGTAGAGAGAAAGTCTGCATAACCATCACAAAAAGATAAGGCGCCAAAGGGTCACCTTGTCTAACCCCATTGTTGGGTTTAAAAGAACTCAGAGGTTTACCATTCAACAAGATTTCATAAGTAGTTGTAGAGAAAATCTCTTATAACCAATCTTCCAATAGGGAGAGTGGCCATAAGGTCAATAATATGAAATAAAGCTTCCCAACAGACTAAATCGTACACTTTTGAAATATTGAGCTTAATGCACATCTTTTTCCTGCCCCCTTTCCTATTGAAATCGTGAATAAGGTCATTAGATATAAATATCACATATCTAAAGATTCTCCCTTGGATTACGTCACATAGATTGATACAAATGATAGTGGGCATAATCTACTAAAGCCTATTACTCATGACCATGGTGACAATCTTCAGTAGAACATTGCACACAGAAATCAACCTCCAATTCTTGAGGAGGTGAGTATCATTTGAATTTGATATTAAGGAGATAAAAGTTCTATTCACCTCTCTCAACATCCTCCCTATTCTAAAGAAATGAAGGATGCCCTTGAAAATATTAGGACTGATAAGATTCCAACACTCCTTAAAGAAAAACCATTAAAGCCATCAGGCCTGTGATGTCCTTGGATTTTCTAAAACTTAATCTGATGTGTGACATCCAAATTGAAACCTCACCTTAGTGAGCATCCCAATTTAAAACACCACACACTAGGCTGAGAAGAAGAAAATGAGAAGAAGTCAGAAGGAAGAAACAGTAGCACATGCACATGAACAATTAATAAATCACAAAAAATGTTCACCATTCAACATATAATTACAACTTGAATCGTTACAACATTTGATATTACATATTGAAAAACAAACTTTTACATATACATGTACTACCACTAAACAACAAGATCTTAAGACAATAGGTCCACCTGTACATCAGTTCACCACATAGCTCACAACTATCCTGGTTCTTCAAGATCACATGTCCACACACCTAAACAAAGATTACATGTGGTACACATCAGCAAAATATTCAAGAATATTGTACTGAGTATGCCTATGTGTCTTTTAATATACCTCTCATTACTAAGCTTGGAAATAAGATAAAACTAATACTTGGCATCATTAAACAAATATAAGAAAAAGCATATACTTGAACAAAGATGTTTATTAACAAAGGATAACACATATGTTAAGCTCATTTTCCATTATTATCCATGTATTGACTACCAATGGTTTTGATGCATTCTCTTGACTCTCAAGGAGCTCAATATTAAGGCCTTTATGGTCTCTTTCCAAAGAATTAGATCATATGTACAATGTGACTGACTACCAAAGAGTTAAGTCATTTCCAAGCACTGTACTTCCAAAGAGTTTAGTGCTTTCATATAATGGAATAGATATATTATATTTCATGTGTTCATAGACATAAGTATGAAAAATCAAGCAACATATCATGCAAGAACAATCATTTCATCCAATATCATATGCCAAGTCTTTTGCTACACATATAACACGCATATTGTATATTAAGCCAAGTAAGAGATAATGGTGTATCTTCCAAAGAGATATATTAATCATCACATATCCAAAGTTAACTATCACTCTTGGTCAAACCCTGATTAAGACAAGATCATGTACTAAAATCAGATTGTCATCATATTCACCCTAGTATGTCCAATTGTAGGGTTAAGCTTAGGTCATTAGGATATTGTCATAATTACTTATATTCTTATCTTGGAGTGATCTTACTGATGTCATATTCCATATTATAGTTCATTTCCTATTAATTGTGTTTCACATTATTATGTGAACATATTAACCATAGGTTACATGCATTAACCTTTTTTTTTAAAGACACCACATTCATTACATTAAATCCATACAACATCTACATGTAAAGGGAGATACACCAACCGAACACAGAAAGGTAAAGAGCAGATACAATAACTAGAAACTCATATCGAAACATGATAAGTACACGGATGTATTGATCTCTCTTCTATATCACTGACCAAAACAACTTTTTATGAGAGATTCATTCAACTTGAGATTTTATATGACATAAAGTATATGCTCCAAACCAGTGACCGAAGAAGGGACCATCTTCGCACTTGCTGCCATATAACACAACCAAGCAAAACAACACAAAGATGAACCACAACAACACACATGCCTACACACAACGATGTAACAAGACATGAAGCAAATCAACAAGAAGGAAAAATACACATGGAAAAACCGTCGAACATGTAGTGTGCACCACCTAGGTAGCTTCCGGAAAGGGAGCCAAAACCCCAACGGAACCACCACCAGGAAAAGAGGGCCCTAGCAAGTGTGATATGGGGGGTAGAGGGTGTAGGGAACCCCACCACTACTTCCAACCAGCTCCACAGTCCCTACACGCTCAAGCACTGCCTGAGTGGAAGGAAAAATAGAGGGGCAAAGGCACCTCTAGCAGCACAGTTCCCCCGCTTGATCTCCAGTTCCTATCGACGTTCCAGGGGATGCCCAACTCGTCGACCGACCACCAGGTAACGAGCACACCTGTAGATGAGAAAAGAGGAAAGAAAAAGAGGATGCTCAGCCACTGAGAGCCGCCACACAGGAGAGGCCTCGAGCAGACATGCATTGTGACGAATCGAGTAGGGAGAGAGGAAGATCACCCAGGGGGAGTAGGCCTCACTCGGCCACACACCGGCAACCTCCCTCCTCCCCTGAGTAAAAACCGCCACCAAGGAAACCTAGCGGAACACTAGAGCACCGCACTCTGTAAGTTCCAGGTTACATGCATTAACCTAAATTAGGGTTTTAAACCATGTATTAAGGGTCAACTTCATATAACATGTATTTCATGTATAAAACTAGTCTTAGATTTACATATTATCTTCCAATTACTGATATGAGTGTGTTTTGTGAATTCCATCATTTATTGAGGATCTTTGCATTTATTGCACATTTATTAGTGTTATTAGACCTAATTAGTCATATGGAGAAAATTACATGATTTTGTTCATCAACATCATAATAAATGACCTTAAATAGATTATAAACAATGGATTTACTGACATATTCTCATAATTTTCAGCCATAGTTTGATATTTATTATTCTTGAAATAAGAATAATTCATCTTTCATGATATTACTAACATTTAAGATTCAAAAGACTGATACTATCATTCCACTCTATTCTATTCATTTTTTTGAAAATTTTGGTAGTTTGTTCATATTTTTCTAATGTATGAGCTATTTACTACAAATTATCCAAGATCTATGCAATTTTGGATATTTGAAGGTATTTACCTTTCTTGGCCACTCAACTTTCGCCATGTGTCCACTATGAAATTAGCTCCTTGTTTGGGCTAGTTGGTTCCTGACTGATCGTCCAGTTCATGCTCTGATCTGGTTCGGGGCTCCTTCTCCCTCGCATTCTGGGCTACTACGTGAGAAGCAGGTTCTTTGCCATATGCAAAGCCTGGGTGCCACCCTATTCTAGGGCACTGATGAGGGATAGGTGTCTCTCTCATCCTCCTCAAAAGATCCTCTAGATGCACACAATCCACTGACCTTGCTTCTCCTCTACTAGATCTACATCTATCTGGGCCATCAACTTCTCTGGTACTAACCGCCATGGTGGTGGGTGGAAAGGGGAAGAAGGTTTCTTTACTGTGAAGCTTGCATCTGAAGCATAGGGTATCTTTGGTGGAAGTACAAGAACCCAAATAACATTTTAAACTGAGGTATAAGGGACTATCACAACATCCCCAAACTCACCTCCCTTCCTTCGATAAGTCTAGTTCGTTGGCCATGAAAAACACCTTGGCAGGCCATCTAAGGTACTGGAAACAGTCGATATCTTCTCATCTAACCTTCCTCCTCATTTTCCTTTCTTCTCCTTCCTCTATTATCCTCTCTACATCCTTTTCTACTCCTGGTCACAACCTCCTCAATGAGGAGGAGAGCCAGGAATAATGGAGGGCTCTTTCTCCCTCTACCATTGTCCAAATACTATGCTAACTAGGTAAAAACATGAGCACATGGTGAGCTGAGGATAATTGTCCACTCAGAATTGCTCATTTGACCACGACCTTTGAGCAAGATGTTGTGGAGAGATCGTTGTGTAGGACAATCCCTAATTACAAGGTTAAAGACAATGGCCATAACTGTTCTAACACCATTTTTCTAAATCACATAATGAGATTTGTAAATCTCCATTTAAAAAATAAATGAAATCAATGGTTGATTTAATCGTTTGATTTGAATGAATTTCATGTATGATAGCCTTGTATGTTTTCTTAATGGGCCTTATTGGCTATTAAGCCCAATTGAAAGAGAAAAAGGAATCCTATTGGATAAAGGAATAAACAAGAAAATAGATAAAAGAACAATAATAGGCTAAGGGATATTTTCCAAAATGCAATTTCGTGGTATTAAGGTACCTTGAGGTTCAAGGAACTTAGAATAATAATATAATGACAAAGGAAATAGAAAATATGTGGAAAATATAAATAAATAAGTGTTAACTTGCAACTGAAGAAAATGACTCGTTTTGTTTAGATAATAAACCTAATTTTTGTATGGTGAGAGATAAAATCTTAAACGAGGTTCCCTTTAAATTTGAGACAAAAAGGAATTATAATTTGGGATTTATTGCTTTTTCAAATTATCCTCAAAATAGGATTTATCTTGGAAAATTAGGAAAATTGTTTCCTTTTTGTTTGAGCACAAAGGATGTGGGCTGTTGGATCTTGATCCAACAGGCAACACTCATTGTCTAGTCCCAGTGGGACGCAGACTATAGCATGGTTACAGGGGAAACTTTCCCCCTCATTTTCCCCTCGATCCAACGCATGTGCGTGCTTGGAAAGAGTTCCAATGTGTTCGAGAGAGAGAGACGAACCCTCTCAACCATGGTTTCTTGGTCTCTGGAAATGTCTATGCAAAATGCCCAATTGGGCTAGGTATCATGTTGATATGGGGATCAAGAAACCTAAAAGGGACCCCCCATATCCTATAAATAGGTCCCCATGCACTTCCTCTCACCCACGCGACCTCAGACGGCTGCTTCCCGAGCTTTAGAGCCCTCTCCCTCTCTCGATTGCCCTTTCTCCGGTGAGAGAACCACCGTAGTGTCACTGCGTTGACCAGTGAAGGAAAGGAGGGAGCCGAGGAGCAGTAGCCCTCAGATCTGGGTCTAGTGTGGACTCACGATGGATCTGACGATCGGTAGCAGACAGCGGCGCGCGCACCCCAACTAGTGGGGACGATCAACGCGGAGCGTTAGATCAGGATCCAACAGATCGGCATTAGTAGTCAGGCGCACGACCGAGTTAGTGGGTGCAAGTAATGCAGCGTGTCAGATCTTCAGCGGACTAGCGGCACATCGATCAAACGGGTGACGAAATTCGGTAAATAACTCTCTGTAGTCGAATTCCAGTAAAATGCATTTTTCTTGGAAAAATCATATCTAATGGTATAAAACTCCAATGGAAAAACTTTATACATGAAAGTTGCATATAAAAATACGAGGAACAAGATAAAAATGGTTTGATAACCTGATTCTATTCCATTTTACAAAAGTACCTTAATTTGGTAGATAAATGTATTAAAAGGTAATTAGAAACCTTAATTGTATATAAAGGGTGAATCTTTGTGGATTAATAGGTTAATTTGAAGAATATTAACCTGTTGATTATTAAGATAGAGTTTTCATCAGTTTTGAATGTAAGATTGGCTAATTTAGGGTTTTAATAATTAAATGAAGGATAATATGTATAGAAACCCTAATTTAGTGTAAATGAAGAGGAAAACCTTATTTAAATCGAATTATGGAAAAAAGGTTGCTAAATGATGATCCTAAGTCTATTAAGAGTTGCAAGATGGGAAATTTAGGGTTTTTATGTAGATTTGCTAAATTAGGATTCATAATGTTAAAAGTGGAGACAAAACCCTAATTTCAAAGGAAACCCTAAAATTGGAATAAAAATCATGAGTAATAAGATGAGTTTGGATAAATAATGATAAAAGGAAGTTTATATGTTTATTTCAGGATTTCTGTTCCTCTTTGCTTGCTTGATTGGGTTTCCCTACTTAATTGATTATGTCACCAAAACTACTATTACAGGTATGTTGTTATGCTTATGATTATTCCGAATTAGTTTTCTGAGGATTTTATCGATGTTTCCATCGTGGCTTGAATTAAACCGTTGGATAAATTTAATTCATGCAAACTATAATGTGGATATGAATATCACCTAAGATATGTGCCTACTAACTCAGATCCTAGTCCCCTCTGTAGCTTTGTAGACTGACCTAGTACATGGCTTCCTATGGGGTAGGTCCATCAGGTCATTGAATGACTTAGTACATGGCTACCAATGGGGTAGGACCATCAAGTCACCATGAGTCAGGGATTGGGCTACCTTTAGGTAGGGCCATGTGACTCCATAACACTAAGTATTGGCTACCTATAAGGTAGGACCATGGGGGTAAGGATCTACCATATGAGAGGGGTAGTATCCATGTCCACTGTAGGGACATCACAGAGATAGGGGATAAGTAAGGATTGAGTAGTATTGCTTAAACGTAATCTTGGATGTTAAATGATAATCGGATGATTACATTGTTATCATAGTTGCACAATTTTTGTAATTCCCAACATACCAGCTTTATACTGACCAGTGTTTTGTTTGTCGGAGTTTTAGGTACAAACCCAAAAGGACAAATAGTAAATGGTCACATTATGAATACATGAATTAAAGAACAAGGAGGTATTAGTTAGATTAGTTACAGATGTGGATAGAAGTTTAGGAATCCAAACTTTTCAAAGGTACACAAAATTTTAATTATTACTACTTTTCAGTATAGTCTGGCAAAGTTTGATAATTATTAATGTTTATTTGTTGAACCTTTGATCCAGAAATTAGGATAATGGATCTGACCTCCTGGTCTCCCATAATTGGGGGTTACCGGAAGGTGGGGTCATTACATTTAGTATCAGAGCCAAGGTTCCTCACTTAGCCATTAATAATTATTAATTTTTTCAAACTCTATAGAACCCAAGGGAGTTATTAGAGGATTATATGAAAGACAGAGGTGTCTAGAAAAGAATCACGACCGGGGGCTGGCAATATTTTCCTCCGCACCACTAGTTAGAATATGAGGTCTCTCGGATTCGTGTGACTGGCTGGCCAATGTCTTAGGGTATGATTTGAAATAAGATACCTTTAGAACTCTCTCATCTTATTCATCCCTTCTCATCACACATTCCATTAAGGATTTTAAGAGTTAGGGTTTTTCTCTCTCTTCCCCACCCTCATGTGGTATGGGTAAGTAATTTAAGGATTAAGGAATCCTCCAACAAATTAATAAAAGATACATAATAAGACATCATTGACATAAGTATAATTAGCTTAATGGTATAGACTAAAGATGTTATGTGTATTCTTATGTAGATGGCTCGTGTGCAGATAGTGTCTGTCCCGGATGCCACCAATGGTGGTGGATCTTCACATAATGGAAAGGTGTCTTCTGAGAAGAGGAAAAGGAACCACAGTGGAGATTCCTCAATGAAGACGAAGAGACCCAAGGAAACCACTCATGAGGCCCCTAACCCTGACCCGATACCCTTCAAAAACCTTGATCAAGAAGAAGACCAGGGGTACGAGGAGCAACATGAGTACGAGGAGGTGGCCCGGATGGAAGAATATCAAGATGGTGGTCCTAAACCAACCATGATAATCCACACCCCTGATGCTTTGTGGATGGAACAATAAAAGAAGCTGACAAAGGCCATTCGTGCTTAGGCTCTCCGAGACTTAGCTAGAGGTGAAAATGGCGAGCCGCTTCCTATTCGTCCTCGATTGGGAGCCACCATCTTGGACTTCATCAAGATGAACATCAAGAAGTTCTGGGGAGAAGATAATTCAGAAGTGGTTGATAATATGGAAGCTTGGATTCATGCAGTCGATAATGGGTTCCACATGCTTGAGGTACAACCGAGTAAGAAGGTCCTCTTTGCTGCTCACCTCCTGGAAGGAGCAACCAAGATATGGTGGGAGACACACATCTTACAATGAGATCTGACTGAGGAACCAATGGCATGGGTTGACTTAAAGACAATCTTCACCGCCAGATTCATCCCTGTCTCAGCTAAAAAGGAAAAGGAAAGGGAGTTCACCAACATGACTCAAGGCAACTCATCTGTGGCAGACTTTGGGTGCAGGTTTCCAATCTTGGAGGTTTTTGGGCATATGATGGATGAGGAAAGAAGGGTTGATCACTTCATTGAGCATCTTGACCCTGTCATCAAGCCCCATGTGATGGAAAGTAGACCCAAAACCTTCGACGAGGATTACAACACTGCCCTGGACAGTAATGCATGCCAGTTTCCACCTAAGGGGTATTTGGGTTTCACTGAAGGAACTCAAGGTCAGAAGAACAATCATAAGAAAGCTCATGGGCATCACCAGGCCAAAGGAAGACATGGAGGAAAAGGGAAACCCCATCAAGAGAACAACCGACCATGATGCTGCACCTATTGGAGATGGCATACTGGTGAGTGTCGCCACAAGAAGAGGGTCTGCTACCGTTGTCAACAAGAGGGACATATCCAAGCTGCTTGTCCCCTACCAGATCCAAGAGGACCAGATCCAGTAGCAGCCCCACCTGTGGCAGCTCCTAATGTAGATGTGGGCCCACCTATGGGAGAAAGAAGACAAGCTCGAGTGTTTGCTATTGACAATGAGGAGGCCCAATCAAATGCTAATCGGTTAATCGAGGGTAATAACCCTTAGAGTTTTCGTTTATGTTTAAAAGTTAAGCATGTAATGGTCTAATGCATGCTGAAAAACAATGTAGGCATGCTTGAAGTCATGGGACATAATGTAAAAGTTTTGTTTGACTCTGGATCTACTAATACTTTCATTTCAAGAAATCTTGCAAATGTGCTTTGTTTGGATATCAAGGATTTAGGGTATGTCTTGGATGTTACAACTCTGAGTGGTCGAATCTTTACATCCCTTTTGAAAACTCTGGTGATACTTGTGAGATATTGAGATCATGAGTTTCCTACAAACTTTATCCTTCTTGATATGAATGACTTTGATGTGATCATTAGTATGGATTGGCTTTATACTTATAGGGCCAATATTGACTGTAGGGAGAAGAAAGTGATCATTAAGAAACCAGGTCACCCATATTTTGTCATTAGGGGTAGGAAAGATGCCACCACCATCCTGTATGTGTTAGCCTTGAAAGCTGAGTAGATGATGAGTAAAGGGTGTCAAGCTTTCCTAGTAGTAGTTACTGAGCCAGAACCCAAGGTGCAACCCTTAGAAGAGATAGAGGTAGTAAGGAGGTATGCAGGTGTTTTCCCAGATGATCTACTTGGGATTCCTCCCGAGAGAGAGGTAGATTTTTCAATAGAACTAGCTCCTAGGACAAGCCCTATTTCCTGAGCACCTTATAGAATGGCCCCTGCTGAGTTGCTTGAGTTGAAGAAACAATTGTAGGAATTGCTAGACAAGGGTTTTATCCGCCCTAGCACATCACCATGGGGAGCACCGATTCTTTTTGTAAAGAAAAAGGATGGTTCGCTCCGAATGTGCATAGACTACCGAATGATCAACCAGACTACCATTAAGAACAAATACCCTTTACCCCAGATCGATGACTAGTTTGATCAATTGAAGTATGCTCAAGTCTTTTCCAAAATTGACTTAAGATCAGGTTATCACCAGTTGAGAGTCAAGAGTGAGGACATCCCGAAGACAGCTTTTAGAACACGTTATGGCCACTATGAGTTTGTGGTTATGCCTTTTTGATTGTCCAATGCACCCAGTGTTTTCATGAACCTTATGAATAGTGTGTTCCAACCCTTCCTTGACTCGTTTGTCATTGTATTCATAGATGACATACTAGTTTATTCAGATGACATAGATCAACACTGAGACCACCTAAGTAAAGTCCTTGATATCTTGAGAAAGCAGAAGTTCTATGGGAAATTCTCTAAATGTGAGTTTTGGATAGACCGAGTCATGTTCCTCGGACACATCATTTCAGAAGGAACGATTGTCGTAGATCTAGCTAAAGTATCGGCAGTACGAGTGTAACATCCTCAATTTCATAGCTAAAGTAAGCCTTTAATGTGGGGTTTTCTAGCAAAGGCATGCCATGGGACATAATGAACATAACCATGGCTAGGTACGTAATTAAGTTCACAAAATGTGTATTTCAAGCCATCTGATCAACCAATACACACATTATGACTTGAATGTGTATGATTATAATCGGTTGTATATGAATATAAATGAATTATTACTATGAACAATAATGTGATGAATATACCATATGATGATCCAGTTCATGGCTTGAGCCTTAGACCTAGCTTAGGTCTTCATGTTATGTAACTAAATAAATATGGATCACATGTGTCATACATGAGCTTCAATTGGGAAATTATACTTATTCAAGATTTATTTTCATGATTTAGATCATGATTAAGCTCATGGACCCTTTGCAAGACTATAGAATGCGACATGTGCCCTAGAGTTCAATTCTAGTCCATTTGGGCCAATTAGGTATTACAAATAGGTCCTTGAGGTACAAAATTTGGGAATAGAACATCTAGTGCTCATAATACATGTTCACAATATTTTTATTAGATGAGTAATTAGAATATACAATAGTGGGTGAAATTTCAGATAATTATGATTTAACCAATGGCCAAGGTAATACAAAATAATAATTAACCAATATTTATTTAAAATTTAAATTCAGGGCATCTATCCTGATTAGTTTGACTTGATATCTTTCTCACATAAAGATAAAGACAATGTGTTGTTTACCCCAAAATTTGGGATTAAAAGGAGTCTTTATGCGGCCTATATAATTAATTGTGTAAACTGGACTTTTATCTAAACTAGAAAAGAAAAGAAAAATAAAAAGGGGGCTGAGCAGCCGAGACTCCAGTCCATTGTGGACCAGAGAAGCAGCGCCCCTATACCCCTGCTTTTACAGGACCGGAACAGAGACCTAGAACAAGGGGACCTCGTCCGAGATCCTTAGGCCAGTAGGTTATAAAAGCACCCGATTCTTGAAGAAAAAACAGTTAGCGACTCCATATCTAGGTTTCAGTTGGATCCATGGGTAGAGCATGGTGAAGAGGAGGAATTAGAATAGTGACGGAGGCTAGGGCTGCAGGACCAATTTCTTCGGCCTTGCCCAGACTGCGCCCAAAGGCGACGACGTCCTAGGATTCCAGGTCTACCGGAATGACGAGGAGCTTCGGCATGAGCTGCATCGCGCTCAGATCCGACTTTGAAGATGCTCCAGATAGGGGCGGCATGAACAGGGGATCTACGACAAAAACAGGGGAGAAACCCCCTTTTCATCGGGTGAAGAAGACGCCGCCCTGATCTGGGAAGTTGCCGCCAGATCAAATCTTGACATCCGATATTGACCAAGGTTAGGTAAGCTTCTAAAATTCATATCTTGAGATTGGAAACTCAGATTTTATCAAATAAGATATCCATGGAAATATCTTCGAATATACTACATTATAAAAATATCTCAAGAATGTGATTTGTATGTCTATTATTTATTATGTGTTGGGTAGCCAAAACTATATGATTTTTATGTTTTGCCAATTAAAAATAGTAAACGCCTTTAGAAATTCATACAAATTTTAGTGAATGTGTATTTTTATATGTTTAACATTAATTAAGATCCTGATCTTTCATATATGAAGTTTTAATGAGGTTTTTAATGTAAACCCTTATAAGGGTATTTTGGGTATTTCACCCATGATATGATTTTTAAATGACTTGATATTTTTATATGTGATCATTCCTACATTATATGATTACTTTTCTATAGATTTGATGGATTTTCTTATGTTATTATGTTAGTGTGTACTTTTGGACCTAAGTGGCCATTATCTAGAATAATAGATGATTATCTTGAGACAATAAGTGATATATATGCCTAACTAAGTCTGATATTATTTATCTAAATGGTTTTTAATTTGATTTCATAATATAGTCAAGTAAAATTAGTATTTATGACTATGTTTGAGATTTTATTTGATCTATATGTTCATATGAGTGCATAAGACGACTTATGTTTTATTTGAGTATAAAGATAATATTGATTATATAGTATGAGTTTTATTTTATTTCAACACCAATATTTTATGGTGATTTCAGATTAAAGTTATGTTTAGTCTAAATAAGAACCCTAAGTTGGTATATATAATTAGGAGGATGGGGTTTTGAGATTTAGAAATAGAAAGAGGGAACATGTACTTGGACTTATAGAACTTTGATTATATTCAAGTGATTAAGATTTGGGACAAGAAATCAAGACTAAGTTAAGGACATCATCAACACAAGAGGTAAGTGGTCCATGCACATGAGTACTCATAGTTTATGTTCAATATGTTTACATGTCTTCTGATAAGAGTTTCATGATCTATGTGATTTAATATTCTAAGACTTCAATCTTAAGATTTACAAACAATATTATTCTCATATTTCTATATTTATGCAAGTGTAGATACCCAAAGTCTAAAATAGTGATATGTTGCTCAAAATAGTTGTGACTCATGGACCATATCCATGAGAAAGTTGAAGAATAATATTCCTATATGACTTCTTAGAAATGTTTGGAAGTAATGAATACAATTTCAAGATAAGATATGCCAGTAATGTACCCATACTTAGCTAATGATTTCAAATAGCTTTGTATGAAGAATGTAAGTACACATATGTCATTAGAATTTCTCATATTTATAATCATAGTTATGTAGTATGATTTCAAGTATAAACATGCCATTAAGATTCCATACATATGTAGAAATCTAAGAACTAGATTCCTTAGAATAAATAATATCTAGCATACAAGTACAATGTAAGAATATGAATTTGAAAATATTAGGACATGGTGTACTAATAAAAGTACGTTTGGGATCAGAAGGTATTGTAAAATGAGTTTATGATGGCATCATAAGATAATGACAAATTAAGTTATGATTAGGTTGCAAGACAATATTTTATGAGATTTCTATTCTGATATTTAAGGTTTAACATGTAAGTTTTTATGCAAATATTAAGGTTCAGGGTAGCATCATATTTAACAAGAAGGATTGAACCAGCTTGTCAGAATGCATATTTTTAGATATGTTGTACTTAAAATATGTTTATGAACCTGACTTAAGATACTTTGTATTCCTAGTAATTCTATGAGCATTTCAGGTCCTTTTTCCTAAGATATTTATCATATAATTGGTATAAGTGAAGTAATTTGACCAAATAAGAGTTTTAAAACAAAGTTTAACCCGATAATGAGATACATGTTCAAATCCATCAATGAAGTCAGTTTAAAACTTAGGAATAAAAAGATTTAGATTCAGACATAGACTACTCACTATGTGAGTAGCCAGATTTTGAATAAAGGTACATGATATGGGTTATAGATCCAATCTGAATTATGTAGTAATTGAGATACATGTTTACATTCAGATATAGATTCAGATTCAGATTTAGATATAGATTCAGATTCAGATTCAGATATAGATTCAGATTCATATTTAGATTTAGGATTCAAAATTTAGTACATGTTTAGTACTCAGTTTCAGATAAGTCCAGATTCATAGTTGAGTAAAGATAGACTTAAGATAATTAATTTGAAACATTCACATAATGCATTATATAATAAGTCCTCACCAGAGAGTCTCAGGATGATACAGAGGGTGCACTGCACCAGACACTGTGGGTGTCAAAGAGGGCATTTATGCCAACAGAGGGCACGTTGTGCCTGTTGGCTAAATGGACATCTATAAATCCCTTTGTTTTGATTATGACAAAGATTTCATTCTTATTGATCTAACAAGCTACTTGAGTGTGCAGGAACAAGGCGGATGACAAAGTACTAGGGAAATCCATATGCTTCCATATTTATATTTTCATGCAATGTAATCGCCTTGTAAAAAGCTTGTACAAATATAAAATGTACAAGTACTTAGAATGCATGTAAATCAAGCGTTAGATCTTCCTTAGCTAAACACCATATTTAGATAAGTCATCCCCTTCAAACAAGATCACATTTGCACACTCATACACACATTTAGTGGTTTAATTAAAAGATTGAAACAGGGTCAATCTCGGTCGACTAACTCCTCGACCGAGACACTCTCGGTCGACAATCTTCTCGACCGAGAAAGATCCAAAGTAGCCGTTAGACACAACTGACAAGGTAGTTGGCAGTTGGAGATAGACGTTGCAAATCACTTGATCCAGAGAGCATGTCAGTCGACAAAACTTCGACCGAGTAGGTATCTCGGTCGACCATTCCTCGACCGAGATGAACTCTGACAGCAACTGTAGAGTAAATTAATTAGTCGTTGCTAAAGCAACAAACTTGTACCTAACGGCTAGTTAAGCACTTAGAAACCCCTAGAAGTTGTCTAGAACGTCCTTAAGCATCCTTAGACCATTCCTATAAATAGGACAAGCCATAGGACACTTAAACTCACTTGTTACACTTGAGAAATCCTTGAGCATACATTGAGCAATCTGTTTGTGAGCAATTTGAGCATTGTGACAATTGGACACTTCCTTCCTTAGCTCAAAATTCGAGTCCTATAGGCTAGTATCTCCTACCCACTGCAATCACAAGTCCATACACTTGGTTAGGAGATCTATACGCTTGATCTAGGAAAATCAAGCCTTGGGCTACAAAGGATAAGTTGTAATTTCCTTTTTCCTTTCTTGTTCTCTATTATTGTTTGTACTCTACTTGCTACTCCTAGGTTGGAGGCTGCGGATTGGAGAGGGTGGAGATCTTCTTGGTGAATAAGGCGACCTTGAGCTACTTCAGAAGGCTGGTGCAACAGGAGGTTACTTCTAGAGAGGAAGGCTACTTCAAGGGGGAGCTTGGAGTTACTTCAAGAAGGCTACCTCAAGTTGGTGCACCTACTTCAAGTGAAGGCTGTTCAAGGGGTGTAAAGGAAAGTATTGTACTTTGTATAAATCCTTGAGAAGGTAATAAAATAAATACTTTCAAAATCCCGGTTGGGTAAGCAACAAGGTAGTGGACTGACAACTTTAGTATTTGCTAAAGTTGGAACCACTCTAAACACCTGTCTCCTTCTTCCAATTTCAATTGTGGTTGTTTGAGTTCAATAAATTGTTAAAATTATTTTAAAACTCTATTCACCCCCCTCTAGTGTTTTTCAATTGGTATCAGAGCAGGCTTCAAGGAACCCTAACCAGGTCTTGAAGAATGGAGGGTAATGGTGATTACAATCACAACAAAAGGTGCTGCTTGGACAAAACTACAACATGTTGCAATTGGTGCTTAGGAACAAGCCACACAACAACTAGATGCCCATGGAGATCAAAGAAGGAAGATGAGCACAAAGATTGTCTTATTGCTACAACTAGTGAAGAAGAAGAAGAGGTAAGTCTTTTTGATTTATCTAAAGAAGAACTAGTTTCTAGTCTTGAAGAAACACATATTAAATATGTTGAGTGCAAGAAGAAATTAAAGAAATCTATTAAAGCAAATGATGAATTACATGCTAAGCTTCTTGCTATGACTTCCGAAAATGAAGATCTTAAAAAGATCATTGAAGATCATGATAGTAAGATAAAATCTATAGAGGCAAATTGCAATCTACTTTCTTTAGAGAAGATCAATTTACAAACTCAAGTGAACGATCTTCAAAAACAACCCATATTGTGCACCCATATAGATTATGACACTATTGTCAAAGAACGAAACTCATTGTCATCTAATCTAGACCAAGCAAAACTAGATATCAAGAAGAGAATGGATGAGATTGCCAAGTTACAACAAAAAGTTAGTAGTTTAAATAATAATGGCATTCTCGATCAAATCTTAGATAATTCCTATTATCAAATTGGGAGAAGAGGACTAGGTTACAAGCCTAAAGGGAAATCCTATCAACAACCTAGTTGGAGAAAGTCACAAACCCATCAATCTATATATGTACCTAAAGGAACATCTTCACCCAAGGACAACACAGAACACAACCATAGAAAAAGATATGAGGTTGACTCGATATGTTGTCATTATTGTTTGCGCCTTGGTCACTATTCTGTTTCATGCCCTTACAAGAGAAAAGATGTCGAGTTAGTTTGGGTTCCAAAACCTCCAAACTAAATGAACAAAATCAAGTTGAGATATGACCAAGGACCTTAGTTGCATATTTCTATGTCTATCTCAACTCAACACAATGGGATAACAAATAAATTTAATTATCTAAATATTTAACTTGCATAATTATGTTTCACTTGGAAGAAATTAACAGTTCCAGAAAACTTATCGGTCGAAAGACTGTCGACCGAGAGACCATCGGTCGAGATATTGTCGACCGAGCATGTCACTGATCTCCAGTCTGTTACAAAATTGCTGAATTTTTTTAAATTTGATGAAATTGCTATCTATTTGTGATTGATAACTGGATATATTTTGAAAATCATCCCTGCAAATTTAAATGAGATTAATATTAGTTTATTCCCTAAATGATTTAAGTTTAAACTAAAATTATGCTTAGTTCAATGAAAAGAAAATTTCTATTTTCACATGATTTTTCCTAAAGTATTTTCTGGTCTATCCATATACAAATCATATAATGGAATTATCATTATATGATGTTATCATTACATCATGGATATACTTTCACTATTTGGTACGCATAGATAATGATAATTTTATGCATGGATCCATGATGATATATTCGGTAAGTAAAATGATTTATTAGTTATATGCTATTGCTTGCAACACTTAAGACAAAATCTCTAAATTAGTATCTTTGAAGACTTGAGATATTAATTGTGCCTTCATTTAAGAATCATATTAAGTAGTATGCTTCAACTTGTTACTTAATCAAATTTTATGCAGATATTATACTCGATATATTCAAATTTGAAAATCTGCAAATTTGCCTCTTGGTTAAAATGAAATTTGACCAAGGGGCGCTATGGTCGTAGTCAAATTCGACCTAAAATAAGTTTGACACAATAACTAAGTGAATATCATTTTATTGTGATTAAAAGCACAATTAATTAATGATCACAAAATTGTCCCAATATTGTCAATAATAAAACAAAATATTACTCCCTTAGAAAATATATATATGCTCTACAAATTTAGTCTATCATTTTCATTAAAAATCAGCTTAAAAATTCATACCCAGTAAGTCTGTCGGTCGACGAATTATTCGACCGAAAACCTCTCGGTCAGACCACCTCTCTCGACCGACAGAATCTAGACAGACCTAACATCGGACACACTTCCGGTTGACAATTGTTCGACCGAGACAGTGTCGGTCGACAATTGCTCGACCGAGAATGAGCCGTTGGGATATGACCGTTGCAATCCGACCGTTACCGTTGACGGCCGACCGTTGCAAGTCAACCGTTGGACGGCTGAGTGGCACGTCTGAAATATGACCGTTGTGGACGCTCGGTCGACAAATTGTCGACCGACCCGGTCACTGGATTGCTATAAAAGGGACCAAAAATGGGTCACTTCTTCACACTTTCCTATTCTTGCTTCCATAGGTTCTCTCTAGTGCATTCTTGTGCAAATCTTTAGCATCCTCATCCCCAAGACTTCCTTGCTTCTTCTCCACCTTCAAGCAACACAATGGCCTCATCATCTGCTCGTGGGAAGAAGAAGGTCGCCGGCAGGAAAGGAAGGGAAGCTACTCCACCATTGACGATCATCAATGACATTGCCTTCGTCGACGGAGATGCTGGTGATCGCTATCTACGGCTCTCCTCCAAAGCTCCTCTCCCACGATGACTAGTTGAAGTTATGGACTTCCTCAACATCGTCAATTTGGAGGACCTTTTTGAGGTGCAAAAGTTGAAAGAATTCATCAACCCTTCTTTCCCTTCCTATTCCACCAAGGTAGTGAATGAATTCTATGCTAACTTCATCTCCCACTCTGAAAATGAAACCATCTTCTTCTATACTATGGTCAATGGGCATAGCTTTCGATTTACTGAAGAAGATATTCTTGACATGCTAAATATTGACCTAGATGAATATCAAGACACCCTTGACCTTACCACTGGAAACCCACTTAATCAATTTTCTCAAGATGACCATATCGTTAGTCTTAGTGACATCAAAAGAACCATTTTTCAATCAAATACAACCTGTCACGAAGATAGGGGCACATACTACGCTATCAATCTCAAACATGCAGCTAGGATTGTAAACCTTATTGTTTCAACAAACATACATCCTAGAGAAAATAAGTCTGAAGTTCCTATTTTTCGCATGTGTCTAATCTATGCCATTATCCAACGTATTCCCACAAATTTTATCCGCATTATTCTTAAAAACATGCTTGAGTTTTCTGGCAATCCTCCATATGCTGATCTTGTATGCCAAATTACTCAACATTTTCTTAAGACACAAATTGAGGACATGGGTTATACATGGGAGCGTAGACCACAAAAAATAAGTAAGAATACTGTAGAAAAAATGGGAATTGATTTCGGTCATAAGAGGGCTAGGACGGAAGGAGAGACATCTACCCAAGATATACCACCTCCACCTCCTCCTACCAACCTACCCTATGATCCCATCCAAAACACTCTAACCTATGTGGCTGGATCACAATATCATCTTAGTAAACAATTAGATTATAACCATCATGCCATGACTTATCTAAACCAAAGAATGCAAACCCTTTCTCCAAACCAACCAGATGAATATCCTTATTCTTTAAATCTGGGCATGCTCAATCCATATAATCCGTCTTACAACTACTATCAACCTCCACCTCCACCATCTACAGATCTCACGCATACCCAGTTTTCATCAATACAACTACAAGATATTGCTGCTCATTTCCGATTTGATCGGGTTCCTACCTTCTTGGAAGCATATGCCTTAATCAAGACAGGTGCTCTGGAGTAACAAACTTTGGTCCAGTATTATGGAGCTGAGCCTTTTCTTGGGAAAGACCCTGATGTTGATGTAATTCTTAAGTCTTTCCAGTGAGGTTTGGAGTTGTATTGTAATGACATCTTTGAATGGTTGTAATAAATGGGTCATCTCTATATGATTTGATTATCTTTCCATGCTTGTAATACATTCCATGTTTTTAATGAAATTGGTTATCTTCTCTTGTTACAATGGAATATTCTTCTAAAAGCATATAAGACATCTTCTAAATATGGATTATAAGACTATCATAGTAGAGCATCCAAAATAAGGGGAGAAATAAATAAAAATAAATAAAAAAGAATGCAAATCTTTAAAATTGTGACTAAATTGACTATCTATTGCAAAGAATTCAAACTTCTATTTGGGATATCTATCTAAGGGGGAGTATAGTATAAAATTACGGGGGAGAAATACTATAAATTATTCAACTTGGATATCTTTTTGAAATGACAAAGGGGGAGAAAAGAATATAAAATCAAAAATATAAATGAGTTTCATAACATCTTGGCCAGCACTTACTTGCAAAAACAAAAATGGCTACAAAAGGAAATCTTCAGGTATGAAACTCATATGTTTTATATTTCCTTTATTTATATTTTGGAAATGTTTGTCATCTTCAAAAAGGGGGAGATTGGTTGCTAAATGGACATCTATAAATCCCTTTGTTTTGATTATGACAAACATTTCATTCTTATTGATCTAACAAGCTACTTGAGTGTGCAGGAACAAGGCGGATGACAAAGTACTAGGGAAATCCATATGCTTCCATATTTATATTTTCATGCAATGTAATCGCCTTATAAAAAGCTTGTACAAATATATAATGTACAAGTACTTAGAATGCATGTAAATCAAGCGTTAGATCTTCCCTAGCTAAACACCATATTTAGATAAGTCATCCCCTTCAAATAGGATCACAGTTGCACACTCATACACACATTTAGTGGTTTAATTAAAAGATTGAAACAGGGTCAATCTCGGTCGACTAACTCCTCGACCGAGACACTCTCGGTCGACAATCTTCTCGACCGAGAAAGATCCAAAGTAGCCGTTAGACACAACTGACAAGGTAGTTGGCAGTTGGAGATAGATGTTGCAAATCACTTGATCCAGAGAGCCTGTCGGTCGACAAAACTTCGACCAAGTAGGTATCTCGGTCGACCATTCCTCGACCGAGATGAACTCTGACAGCAACTGCAGAGTAAATTAATTAGCCGTTGCTAAAGCAACAAACTTGTACCTAACGGCTAGTTAAGCACTTAGAAACCCCTAGAAGTTTTCTAGAACGTTCTTAAGCATCCTTAGACCATTCGTATAAATAGGACAAGCCATAGGACACTTAAACTCACTTGTTACACTTGAGAAATCCTTGAGCATACATTGAGTAATCTGTTTGTGAGCAATTTGAGCATTGTGACAATTGGAGACTTCCTTCCTTAGCTCAAAATTCGAGTCCTATAGGCTAGTATCTCCTACCCACTGCAATCACAAGTCCATACACTTGGTTAGGAGATCTATACGCTTGATCTAGGAAAATCAAGCCTTGGGCTACAAAGGATAAGTTGTAATTTCCTTTTTCCTTTCTTGTTCTCTATTACTGTTTGTACTCTGCTTGCTACTCCTAGCTTGGAGGCTGCGGATTGGAGAGGGTGGATATCTTCTTGGTGAAGAAGGCGACCTTGAGCTACTTCAGAAGGCTGGTGCAATGGGAGGTTACTTCTAGAGAGGAAGGCTACTTCAAGGGGGAGCTTGGAGTTACTTCAAGAAGGCTACCTCAAGTTAGTGCACCTACTTCAAGTGAAGGTTGTTCAAGGGGTGTAAAGGAAAGTATTGTATTTTGTATAAATCCTTGAGAAGGTAATAAAATAAATACTTTCAAAATCCCGGTTGGGTAAGAAACTGTCACAGAACCGTTCTTACCCCAATCCCAATCCTACTGCCTAGACAGTAGTAAGGGGATTGAAGCGCCCGTCCCTGAGTGGCCCAATATGATCTATCACACTGGCATATACAATAAGAAATAAATAACTCAAAAACTGGATAATTAAAGAACAAACTAACCCAATATGGAGATATAACTGATTTGTCTTCATCATCAGAGTATGTAGAGTGCGGAAGCGATCTTATTCAATATTCCATTTTTATTGCCTAAAATCAAGAAAATCGAGACACAATCATGCAATTGCACGGTACGCTATCAAAATCAAGTAAAACGATTTATAACAAAATAGTATGCTTGGCAGGACTTATATTTCAAAGAATAATAAGCAATTTGCAAATACAACATTTATTCGACAAGTTTTTCAAGCAATTCGAATTTTATTACGAGTTCCCATTATGCTGTAATTCGAGAAGCATGCTTATATAATTTGTGTGACTCTATTACCCCAACGCGATGGGGAAGGTCACTAGGCTCCTTTTCACCATAGGAACATAGGAGGCTAATGTACATGTCCCACCTCCAAATGGGGGGGGGGTTATTGCACTCAATATCAACATTATCAACATTATCAATATCATCATCATTATCAATATACGGGCAGTCATAATGGGCATTCAATTTATGTTTTCATGTCTTTCAAAATATAATATAGAAAAATAGAAGACTAATCATAGGGAACAATAGCTCATCCAAATAACTAGCCAAGCATACGGTCAAGAGATACATAAAAGTATCTTCAATACAATCAAGGAGGAGTTATATAAATAGCGTACCTTTCACCGAGGATTTTGAGTATAGATCCACTAGTAATAGGTTGACCCTTTGAGTTTGATCCTAAAACATAATGTTTGGATCAAGGGTCAAGATCAAGATATTTGGATATCATGTTGTAATATTCTAGATTAGGGTTACACTTTCCTAGGTCACCCTTAGGGTTAGGTCATCCACTTATGATCAACCAATATTTCAATATATCCAACATTATTTCAAATATCAAGTATTTCGAGTGTGAATGGCCTACCTAGGTTTTCTAGGTACATGTGTTGACCCTAATTATCCTGGTCAATATGCAAGTCCAAAAATAAAGTCTTTAGATCATCATCATGTTCTAACATCATTTGTATTCAAGATCAGATTGATGGGTCAAAACTATATCAATTATTTTGCAAGATCAAGATTACTCATTATCAAGATTATAATCAAGATTGAATCCAGTAAAAGGATCTAGATCATTAATGATTCATTTTCAAGAGTAGATGATTCAAATATATCAGATATAGGTTACAATATAATCATTAGAGTCCAAATCTAAGGTTTCCGAAGATTAATCATGATTATGAGTCATTTGATAATTTAAATATGCAAAGGATCACAGATCTAGAGATATCAGTGAGAAACATTCATAATATGGTCTCAAAAGTATTTTTAAATGATTCATTGGATTTTTCTGATGAAGATTGACTACTTATTTGTAAGTTTTGGAGTTCGGATGCATTTGATACAATTAAAACAAGATCTAGACATTTATATGAATTTCTGAATCGAGAGGAGATATTTACCTTATTTGCAAAAATCGAGGGTCATTGATCCAAGATTGGGTGGCCAAGATCGGGTCACAAGGCTCACTAATATAGGATCTGGTCAATCTTCATTTGGACGGTTTATTCATTGATTTCTTGGTTCAGACCTCGGTTCAACAAAGTATTGGACCGGGCCACCCCCTTCCTGGACCGGCTGGTCTGGGACCTCTCTTCCACACACAGGAGCTCACTCACGAGGCCAGAAGCCAGGCGGAGCACCTCGCCGGCATAAAGGAGGTCTAGGGGCATCAGAGGGCGATGGGAATCCAGAACATGTCGTCCGTGTCCGTGGGGACCTCACGAACTTGATGGTGGTTTCAGAGAAGGAGGATAGCGGCCAGGAGCAGATCGCCCAAGGCATCTGTGTGCGGTGGCATTGATCTGGAGCAGAGAGTGTTTGGCGAGCAAAAGTAGAGTGTTTGAGGCCAAGATGGCGTGCGAGGATGAGCTGTGAGCAGGGTTCACTTGCTGCAGACCTTGGGGGGTCTTTTTATAGTGGTAGGGGATAGGTTTAGGGTGTCGTATGGCCAGAGCATCCATGGCGGCGGCCGCGAGAGAAGTCTATCATTTGCTCTTGAAACCGAATGATTCAAGGGGGAAAAAGGGATAGCTGAATCTGGATTGGTGGGGCGAGCATCCTCGTTCTATTTGATTTTCAAAACGGGGTCCAGACGAGCCAAAAGCACTTGACCTTTCAGTCACCCCCTTCTCCGCTGATTGCGGGAGGTAGGGGATGACCTCCTGACCACAGGATCAGGGTCGTGATCCGTGGCTGGCTGATCCAAGGGCCGAGGTCCCTCCCTTGCCTAAGGCCGTGGATTGCTGGCATGGAAAAGGTCAGAAAACACAAATAAAAGGGGATTTTTAGCACATAACTTCAAAAATTCATAGAAAATCGTAAGAATGTCCAAATGACCTCAAATTTGGACCAAAGCTTCAAAATAATGTGAAGAATATCTAAAAAATATTCGAGAATCAAAAGACAAAGATTTATAGACCAATTTGATTCTTTGGACAAAGTGATGAATGAATCCAATTTGAAGTGTTATAATGTGTATAAAAACTACATTGGTCACCATATCTTGGATTCGAGTCTCAATAATGATTATGAAGACAATAAAAATATTAATTTGGGACCATTAGTAGGTATAATGAGGGCAAAAGAGTAATTATTTTATTATAATGCTAAAATCCACTTTGTCACAGCAACCGGGTAGTGGACTGACAACTTTAGTATTTGCTAAAGTTGGAACCACTCTAAACACATGTCTCCTTCTTCCAATTTCAATTGTGGTTGTTTGAGTTCAATAAATTGTTAAAATTATTTTAAAACTCTATTCACCCCCCTCTAGTGTTTTTCAGTGCCAACTGAGGGTGTGTTGCACCATAGAGGACAGTTCGTTGTCAACAGAGGGAACGTTGTGCCAACAGAGGGTGTGTTGCACCATAGAGGACACTTTGGTGTCAACAGAGGGCACGTTGTGCCAACAGAGGGTGTGTTGCACCATAGAGGACACTTCAGTGTCAATAGAGTAGGACTTATTGTATAATGGTGGCCACAAACAGGTAAAAATCATAAGTAAAAGATACTTTAGATTAGAGTATGTCTGTAATCTCATCCATGAGTGTGATGAGGGGAATTCAGATGAGATAAGTATGACCTAGACACTTTGGTGTAAGTCATGGGACCCATGGTATAGGTCTCCAGAAAAGATAGAGTAGAAAGATAAAAGTTAAAGAAGTCAAGAGATATTATGTTTTCAAATTTTAATCAGAATTTGTTATCAGTTTTATAATGTCCAAGAATATATTGTTAGCTCTTTAGTAATGTGCATTTTAGAATACTCATGCCAATTACTCTAATGACTGTTTTTCCCAATGCATGGCTGGGGACACGATGTCCGTAGGTTTGGAGCGATTGAAGAACAAAGGGACCAACAAAGGCCTAAGAGACTTTCAAGCTTGCCTAGTGGGGTTCCATATACCTAGATGATCATGTGTATTGCCATCTTTTTATTATGAACGTATGCATAAACATGATGTAGTTGTATGTTGACAAAAAGCTATGTATGAATCTATTTTATAGTTTTGCAAAGTGTTTCATTTACTTTTATTGCAATGGTTATCATGTTTGTGACACTCCCCAAAAAAAAACTTCTGCTCATGTGATATAAAAATCTAGGTGTTACAATATGGTATCAGAGCTATTTGGTAAATGGCCACTAGGCAAACATGATTCTCATAGTCACCCTAGAGTGGAGAGGTAAGATCAAGGTTTAGGGATAGATTCTAAAAAAGAATATCATAACCTAGAGTGATTAAGAGGCTTAAGCTCAGAATAGATAGATATCTTAGAGGCAGAAGTCAACCTAGTTTAGATCTAAAGTAGCACCCTAAACCTAGCTAATGAGATAACCTCTTCATTCTCAATGGTTATGGCCAACCAATTGAGGATTGAAGAGGGATGTCTTAAGTAGTAGACCTTTTATGAATCTCTCATTTATTACTGGTCCATGTGGTATGGGACACATGTATCAGTGGGTGAGTAAGAGATAGCATCTGAGGATCCCACATATCTAGGTATGTGCCTGATCACCACATATCTAGGAATGTTGGAGTTACCTGAAGGACCTTAGATTAGACAGTCATGTACAACTAATGTTAGAAATTCATGACAAGGTTGAGATGGATGCCCTAAGTATAAATCCAAGTTTAGTTTCACAAACCCTAAGTATGAGTTGATAAGTAGACCAAGGTAATAGATAATACTCACAATTTTTTTTAATGAAAATGCATTACATATATCTTTTCATGCAAAAGTTTGAACATAAGTGTGTCTTACAATAAATGAACAAGTAATTAGAACCCTAAGGTGGGTAGTAGCCAAGAGAAATTTCAAGGATGAAATTTATTTTAAGGTGGGTAGAATTGTAACATCCTCAATTTCATAGCTAAATTAAGCATTTAATGTGGGGTTTATTAGCAAAGGCATGCCATGGGACATAATGAACATAACCATGGCTAGGTACGTAATTAAGTTCACAAAATGTGTATTTCAAGCCATCTGATCAACCAATACACATATTATGACTTGAATGTGTATGATTATAATCGGTTGTATATGAATATAAATGAATTATAACTATGAACAATAATGTGATGAATATACCATATGATGATCCAGTTCACGGCTTGAGCCTTAGACCTAGCTTAGGTCTTCATGTTATGTAACTAAAGAAATATCGATCACATGTGTGATACATGATCTTCAATTAGGAAATTATATTTATTCAAGATTTATTTGCATGATTTAGATCATGATTAAGCTCATGGACCCTTTGCAAGACTATAGAATGCGCCATGTGCCCTAGAGTTCAATTCTAGTCCATTTGGGCCAATTAGGTATTACAAATAGGTCCTTGAGGTACAAAATTTGGGAATAGAACATCTAGTGCTCATAATAAATGTTCACAATATTTTTATTAGTTGAGTAATTAGAATATACAATAGTGGGTGAAACTTTAGATAATTATGATTTAACCAATGGCCAAGGTAATTTAAAAAAAAAAGTAATTAACCAATATTTATATAAAAGATAAATTTTGGGCATCTATCCTGATTAGTTTGAATTGATATCTTTCTCACATAAAGATAAAGACAATGTGTTGTTTACCCCAAAATTTGGGATTAAAGGTGTCTTTATGCAGCCTATATAATTAATTGTATAAACTGGACTTTTATCTAAAATAGAAAAGAAAAGAAAAATAAAAAGGGGGCTGAGCGGCCAAGACTCCAGTCCAGTGCGGACCAGAGAACTGGCGCCCCTATATCCCTGCCTTCACAGGACCGGAACAGAGTCCTAGAATAAAGGGACCTCGTATGAGATCCCTAGGCTAGTAGGTTATAAAAGCACCCGATTCTTGAAGAAAAAATAGTTAGCGACTCCATATCTAGGTTTTGGTTGGATCCATGGGTAGAGCACGATGAAGAGGAGGAATTAGAGTAGTGACAGAGGCTAGGGCTGTAGGACCAATTTCTTCGGCCTTGCCCAGGCTGCGCCCAAAGGAGACGGCGCCCTAGGGTTCCAGGTCTACCGGAATGACGAGGAGCTTTGGCATGAGCTGCATCGCGCTCAGAGATGGCTTTGAAGATGCTCCGGATAGGGGCGGCGTGAATAGGGAATCTACGCAAAAAATAGGGGAGAAACCTCTTTTCATCGGGTGAAGAAGACGTCGCCCAGATCTGGGAAGCTGCCGCCAGATCAAATCTTGACGGCCGATATTGACCAAGGTTAGGTAAGCTTCTAAAATTCATATCTTGAGATTGGAAACTCAGATTTTATCAAATATGATATCCATGGAAAGAACTTCGAATGTAGTACATTCTAAAAATATCTCCAGAATGTGATTTGTATGTCTATTATTTATTATGTGTTGGGTAGCCAAAACTATATGATTTTGATGTTTTGCCAATTAAAAATAGTAAACGCCTTTAGAAGTTCATACAAATTTTAATGAATATGTATTTTGATATGTTTAACATTAATTAATATCCTAATCTTTCATATATGAAGTTTTAATGAGGTTATTAATGTAAACCCTAATAAGGGTATTTTGGGTATTTCACCCATGATATGATTTTTAAATGATATGATATTTTTATATGTGATCATTCCTACATTATATGATCACTTTTCTATAGATTTGATGGATTTTCTTATGTTATTATGTTAGTATGTACTTTTGGACCTAAGTGGCCATTATCTAGAATAATAGATGATTATCTTGAGACGATAAGTGATATATATGCCTAATTAAGTCTGATATTATATATCTAAATGGTTTTTAATTTGATTTCATAATAGAGTCAAGTAAAATTAGTATATATGACTATGTTTGAGATTTTCTTTGATCTATATGTTCATATGACTGCATAAGATGACTTATGTCTTATTTGAGTATAAAGATAATATTGATTATATAGTATGAGTTTTATTTTATTTCAACACCAATATTTTATGGTGATTTCAGATTAAAGTTATGTTTAGTCTAAATAAGAACCCTAAGTTGGTATATATAATTAGGAGGATGGGGTTTTGAGATTTAGAAATAGAAAGAGGGAACATGTACTTGGACTTATAGAACTTTGATTATATTCAGGTGATTAGGATTTGGGACAAGAAATCAAGACTAAGTTAAGGACATCATCAACACAAGAGGTAAGTGGTCCATGCACATGAGTACTCATAGTTTATGTTCAATATGTTTACACGTCTCCTGATAAGAGTTTCATGATCTATGTGATTTAATATTCTAAGACTTGAATGTTAAGATTTACAAACAACATTATTCTCATATTTCTATATTTATGCAAGTGTAGATACCCAAAGTCTAAAATAGTGATATGTTGCTCAAAATAGTTGTGACTCATGGACCAAATCCATGAGAAAGTTGAAGAATCATATTCCTATAAGACTTCTTAGAAATGTTTGGAAGTAATGAATACGATTTCAAGATAAGATATGCCAGTAATGTACCCATACTTAGTTGATGATTTCAAATAGCTTTGTATGAAGAATTTAAGTACACATATGTTATTAGAATTTCTCATATTTATAATCATAGTTATGTAGTAAGATTTCAAGTAGAAACATGCCATTAAGATTTCATACATATGTAGAAATCTAAGAACTAGATTCCTTAGAATAAATAGTATCTAGAATACAAGTACAATGTAAGAATATGAATTTGAAAATATTAGGACATGGCATACTAATAAAAGTACGTTTGGGATCAGAAGGTATTTTAAAATGAGTTTATTATGGAATTATAAGATAAAGACAAATTAAGTTATGATTAGGTTGAAAGACAATATTTTATGAGATTTCTATTCTGATATTTAAGGTTTAACATGTAAGTTTTTATGAAAATATTAAGGTTCAGGGTAGCATCATATTTAACAAGAAGGATTGAACCACCTTGTTAGAATGCATATTTTTAGATATGTTGTACTTAAAATATGTTTATGAACCTGACTTAAGATACTTTGTATGCCTAGTAATTCTATGAGCATTTCAGGTCCTTTTTCCTAAGCTATTTATCCTATAATTGGTATAAGTGAAGTAATTTGACCAAATAAGAGTTTTAAAACAAAGTTTACCCCGATAATGAGATACGTGTTCAAATCCAGCAATGAAGTCAGTTTAGAACTTAAGAATAGAAAAATTTAGATTCAGACTTAGACTACTCATTGTGTGAGTATCCAGATTTAGAATAAAGGTACATGATATGGGTTATAGACCCAATCTGAATTATGTAGTAATTGAGATACATGTTTACATTCAGATATAGATTCAGATTTAGATTCATATATAGATTCATATTCAAATTTAGATTTTAGATTCATAATTTAGTACATGTTTAGTACTCAGTTTCAGATAAGTCTAGATTCAGAGTTTAGTAAAGATAGACTTAACATAATTAATTTGAAACATTCAGATAATGCATTATATAATAAGTCCTCACTAGAGAGTCCCGGGATGATACATAGGGCGTGCTGCGCCAGACACTGCGGGTGTCACAGAGGGCATTTAAGCCAACAGAGGGCACATTGTACCAACAGAGGGTGTGTTGCACCATAGAGGACACTTCTGTGTCAACAGAGGGCACGTTGTGCCAATAGAGGGTGTGTTGCACCATAGAGGACACTTCAGTATCAACAGAGGGCACGTTTTGCCAACCGAGGGTGTGTTGCACCATGAGGACATTTCAGTGTCAGTAGAGGATGACTTATTATATAATGGTGGCCACAAACAGATAAAAATCGTAAGTAAAAGTTACTTTAGATTAGAGTATGGCTGTAATCTCATCCATGAGTGTGATGAGAGGAATTCAGATGAGATAAGTATGACCTAGACTGTAACGACCCCGCCTCCTGGTAACCCCCAATTAAGGGAGACCCGAAGGTCAGAGCCGCTATTCAATTAACCAGATCAAAGGTTCGACAAATAATCAATAACAATTATGAAATTCTACTAACTAAACTGAAAATGGGTATAAAATAAAACTTTGTTTACATTTTAAAATATGGGATTTCCAATCTTCTATCCATGCAGATACTAATCTAACTAATCCTCCTGTGCACGTTACTTATCATTTAATTACACATATGTCACTTTATTGTTTGTTCTTTTCATTGTACCTAAAACGCCGACAAACAAAACGTCGGTCAGCAAGAAGCTGGTATGTGGGGGAAACAATAATCATGCAACTATAATAACAAAGTAATCATCCAATTATCATTTAACAACCAACATTACATTTTATACCATACTACTCAATCCTTTCCTATCCCCTATCTTTGTGTTGTCCCTGTAGTGGACTGAGATACTACCTCTCTCTAGGTAGATCCTTATTAAACCCCACATGATCCTACCTAACACGTAGATCAATATCTAGGGTTGAGTCGCATGGCACAACCCATAGGTAGTCCAATCTCTAACTCAATGTGACTTGATGGACCTACCCCATTGGTAGCCATTTACTAAGTCATCCAATGACCTGATGGGCCTAACCCATTGGTAGCCATTTACTCGGTCAACCCATTAAGCTACAGAGGGGACTAGGATCTAAGCTAGTAGGCATATCTCTTATGTGATAGTCATATTCACATTATACTTTTCATGAATTAAATACATCCAACAGTTTAATTCAAGCCATGATGGAAACATCGATAAAAACTTTGGAAAACTTTAGAAAACTAACTTGATATATTCATAAGCGTAACCACATACCTATCAAGATGTCTTGAATGCAGATTCAGTTAAGTAATCCAGAGTAAATCAAGCACAATTCAATCCTAAAATATTCATCCAATATTTTCTATCACGGATCACGGTTTACAAATCTAATAGGTCTAATCGTGCCCTAGGGTTACTAGCCCTTTTTAAGGTTTCGAACATAATTAGAGTTTCACCACTTTTACTTTATTTTTATCAAAATATCCATCAAACCCTAATGATCTCAGTTTGTTTCCCATTAATATCTTAATATCAGATTTTTTGGTCGGCGATCTTAATATCAGATTTGAATCACAAAAACCCTAATTATCGGGTTATTATATTCTTTCTTCTCTTTTTCCCTCACTTAGGATTTCTAAGGGTTTTAAATCAACATATTAGGTTTAAAACCCTAATCCTTGCAATTTTATCATCAAAATAGGTTACAATCTATCTTAATCATCAAACCAGTTAATAATTCTTGAAATTTACACACTTGCAAGATTCAATCTATTTTAGATCATCAATTAGGTTTTCTAACCATAAATTAATACCTTTTCTATTCAAAATATGCACTTTTGCTAAAATATACATATTTAGGTATCCAAACCATTTTTATCTTGTTCCTTGTATTTTTCTAGTCAACTTTCATATTTTGAGTTTATCAATCTGAGATTCCTAGTAATTTCTATGGATTTTGCAAGAAAACCCATTTTTATGCAAAATCAATCAGAGAGGAGAAATACCCAAAAAAATGACGGCCGTGGGATCGGTGGATCGATGATCCACCCTTTGGATCTAACGATGTGCAGTTTTCTTTGCATCCCAGTCACGGTGACTTTACATAATTGCCCCTAACTTCTTGATCTGAAACCACACACGCCTGGGGGTAGATGCGTTATTCCCTCCTTTCTCACCTTCAACCTCGCGCTTGCCCAGCACTCGCGAGCCTGCGTTCCCCAGCTCTAGGTTGCCGTCAACCTAGAGGTTGACTTCAGGCAACAGGGTGCCGGAGGGCTGGCTTTTGGAGCGGAATCCTCTGCTGCTCCTCGCCTGACTCACCAGTGCCCACCATTTCTTAGGAGGCGGCGCCAACGAGAAAGGAGAGAAGGAGCTTCGCCGATGGAACACAGTAGAAGGGAGGGAAGAAAATAGAGATCGGTTGGCAGAATTGAAGGCTGGGATGAACACCCTAGATTCGGCCGAGTCTTATGACTAGTCTCATCCTTTGCATGGAGCGCTAAAGCCTTTATATAGATACTAGGATCGAGAGTTGGGTTTCACGACACGAGTGGTTTGGGCAAAGCTTCTAGAGAGCTCCAAACCAGGCAAAACTCAAGGTAGGCGAGTTCGCCCTGGTCTCCCAAATCTAAAGGAAAGGTTCCCGAGTTTTCTTATGCATTCAATCGAGAGGGAAACTCTCTGGAAATCTCTGCCACTTTCCATACATGGCCCGAGGTAGGTGACAAATCAGTCTTCGTTGGATCCTAGATCAACGTCTGCTATTTCATACGCATTAGCAAAAGTATTCCCAGTAGAAATCAAAAACACAACTTTTAATACTTTCCTAGTCTTTTATGGATTTTTTGAAATTCATATCTCCCAAACCACTCATCCAATTAACACCAAATTTTGAGGGAAAGTTAATAAAAACTTTATCTACCTTTCTACCAAAATGAGGCTCATTATCTAAAAGAAAACGTACATTTTTATTAGGTGCAAGATATTACTCGAGTAAGTATATTTCTTGCTTATTTTCTTTTTCTTTTGCTATTAAATTATCATTCTGAGTTCCTTGAACCTTAAGGAACCTTAATGGCTTGAAAACCCATCTTGGGAATATACATTGACCTTTTATTTATCTTTTATCCTTTATTCCCCATTATCTTATTTATTTCTTATCAAAATATCTCTTTTTGAGAATTTTCTTTATTTCTCTTTTATTTTCCTCATTGGTATTCTTTTTATCATTAGGAATCCTTGGGATACGAAATTCCACCAAGGATAACTCCATTATACCTCTTTTCACTTGTTTTCCACATTTTACTATTATTTCTAATTTCCTTCTTAATAAAGAAATACTTAATTGACCTTTTTCTTTTCTTTTTGCATTATCATGCAACTTTGGACTCCTTGGAACTCAAGGAACCCATGTGGCACGAAATCCACCTTTGGATTAAGCTCTTTTGCCTTCAAGAGGTTTCCACACCTTTCTTTTCTCAAATTCTCAATTATTCATTAATTAATTGAATTTCCCTTGTCATTGGGCCCAATAGCCAATAAAGCCCACAACATAATCATCAAGCTTATTGTAAACAAAATCAAAAAATTGTATTATTATTATTTTTTCCAAATATCTTTAACATGAGAATTTACATTTCTCAACAAATGAACCCAAAATTGGGGTTTTAACATAGACACTTTCGTGTAAGTCATGGGACCCATGGTATAGGTCTCCAGAAAAGATAGAGTAGAAAGATAAGAGTTAAAGAAATCAAGAGATATTATGTTTTCAGATTTTAATCAGCATTTGTTATCACTTTTATAATGTCCAAGAATATATTGTTAGCTCTTCATTAATGTGCATTTTAGAATACTCATGTCACTTACTCTAACGATTGTTTTTCCCAATGCATGGCTGGGGACGCGATGTCCGCAGGTTTGGAGCGATTGAAGAACAAAGGGACCAACAAAGGCCTAAGAGACTTTCAAGCTTGCCTAGTGGGGTTCCATCTACCTAGATGATCTTGTGTATTGACATCATTTTATTATGAACTTATGCATAAACATGATGTAGTTGTATGTTGACAAAAAGCTATGTATGAATCAATTTTACAGTTTTGCAAAGTGTTTCATTTACTTTTATTGCAATGGTTATCATGTTTGTGACACTCCCAAAAAAAAACTTCCTCTCATGTGATATAAAAATCTGGGTGTTACAACGAGACTGGCATGCACTGAAGAATCCCTCTGAAATCCGAAGCTTCTTGGGGTTAGCAGGATATCATCGACGTTTCATCAAGGATTTCTCAAAGATTGCCTTGCCTTTGACCATGTTGACTTGGAAGGATGTGAAGTTTGTAAGGTCTGATGTGTGTGAAGCTCATTTTCAGGAGTTGAAGGAGAAGCTGACCACTGCACCGGTTTTGACTCTACCATTAGGTAATGAGGGTTTCATGATTTTCACCGATGCATCAAAGATGGAACTTGGCTGTGTGTTAGAACAGAATCGGCATGTGGTTGTGTATGCCTCCCGGCAACTCAATCCAAACGAGGTGAATTGCCCGACGCATGACTTAGAGCTGGCTGCTATCATTCATGCATTGATGATATGGCGACATTACTTGTATGGTGCTACCTTCAAAATCTTCACCGACCATAAGAGCCTAAAATACCTCCTGACACAGAAAGACCTAAACCTACGACAACGATGATGGATGGAGTACATGAAGGATTACGACTTCACCATCGCTTATCATCCAGGGCAGGAGAATGTCGTAGAAGATGCTTTGAGTCAGAAGCAACTCATATGTGCAGCTGTTTTGTCCAACTAGTAGAAGAGTTTAGAAGAACTTGTGAAGTGGACTCCACAACTATTAGAGGATCGAGTTCAATTGGCCAATATCCAGATACAGTCAGAATTGTTGAGTGAGATTGTAGCAGCACAGTTGGCCAGTGGAGAACTTGACAAGATGAAAGGATTGATGAAGAAGCCTCATACGTGTCTTTCATTGGGAATAAACAGAGGGATTAGATTTGAGAATCACATATGGGTTCCTGAAGACTCACCGTTGAAAGAACATATCCTACAAGAGGCTCATGGTTCTAAGTACACGGTGCACTCGGGAAATACTAAGATGTTTAAGGACATGTAGAGGTTTTTCTGGTGGCCATGAATGAAGAGAGATATTGCGGCATATGTGGCCAACTGTCTTATGTGCCAAATGGTGAAGGCTGAACACCAATGACCCAGTGGACTTTTATAGTCTATAGAGATTCCAAAGTGGAAATGGGAGCAGATCACCATGGATTTCATGGTGGGTCTACCCTGGACCAAGAGAAGTCATGATGCGATATGGGTTGTGATAGATCGCCTTACCAAGTCAGCACACTTACTTGCCCTAAAGACCACTTCCAAGGTGTCAGACTTAGCTGAGTTGTATATCAGAGAGATAGTGTGTTTTCATGGTGTAAATGGTTCCATCATCTAAGATAGAGACCCAAAGTTTACTTCCAAGCTGTGGAAGCAAGTTCAAGAGGAACTTGGTATAAAGTTGAGATTCAGTACCACATATCACCCCTAGACAGATGGTCAGTCAGAAAGGACAATCCAAACCTTAAAGGATCTGTTGAGAGCTTGTGTGCTCGATTGGGGTGGATCATGGGAGCAGTACTTACCATTAGCTGAGTCTGCCTACAATAACAGTTAGCAAGCCAGTATTGGGATGCCTCTGTATGAAGCTCTATATGGTAGACTGTGTCAGTCACCACTTCACTGGGATGATGTTGGTGAAAGGACCTTATTGAGGTCAGCTGAACTCCAAGTGTATGCTGATAAAGTCGCTTTGATCAGGTAAAGGCTAAAGAGAGCCCATGATCGAAAAAAGTCGTATGCTGATGTGAGGCAGACTGATGTGCATTTCACTGTGGGAGAACATGTTTTTATGAAAATTTGACCGCTCCGAGCTATAGCTAAGAACAGAGGAAAGTTGAGTCCCTGATACGTGGGTCCATTTGAAGTATTAGAACATATTGGTGAAGTCGCATATCGTTTGGTGTTACCCACTCAATATAGTATGATGCATGATGTGTTTCACGTGTCCAATCTGAAGCGATATGTGCAAGATCTAAGCCATGTGCTGAGCATTGAACCTATTGAGCTTCAAGGGAAGCTAACTTATCATGAGATACCAAGGTGAAAGATCTCAGAAATAAGAATATAGAGATGGTAAAGGTTCTTTGGAAGCACCATGGAGAGGATGAAGCCACATGGGAGCTGAAGACGGACATGGAGAAAGCATATCCTGATTTTTTTTTTGATTGATGCATTTTGAGGGAAAAATTCCTATAAGGAGGGGAGGATGTTATAACCCCATTTTTCTAAATCATATAATGAGATTTGTAAATCTCCATTTATAAAATAAATGAAATCAATGGTTGATTTAATGGTTTGATTTGAATGAATTTCATGTATGATAGCCTTGTATGTTTTCTTAATGGGCCTTATTGGCTATTAAGCCCAATTGAAAAAGAAAAAGAAAAAGAAAAGAAAAAGGAATCCTATTGGATAAAGGAATAAACAAGAAAATATATAAAAGAAGAATAAAAGGCTAAGGGATATTTTCCAAAATGGAATTTCGAGGTATTAAGGTACCTTTAGGTTCAAGGAACTCAAAATAATAATATAATGACAAAGGAAATAGAAAATATGTGGAAAATATAAATAAATAAGTGTTAACTTGCAACTAAAGAAAAGGACTCGTTTTCTTTAGATAATAATCCCAATTTTTTCATAATGAGAGATAAAACCTTAAACGAGGTTCCCTTAAAATTTGATACAAAAAGGAGTTATAATTTGGGAGTTATTGCCTTTTCAAATTATCCTCAAAATAGGATTTATCTTGGAAAATTAGGAAAACTGTTTCCTTTTTGTTTGAGCACAAAGGATGTGGGATGTTGGATCTTGATCCATCATCTAGTCCCATTGGGATGTGGACTATAGCACGGTTACATGGGAAACTTTCCCCCTCGTTTTCCCCTCGATCCAGCGCATGTGTGTGCTTGGAAAGAGTTCTAGTGTGTTCGGGAGAGAGAGATGAACCCTCTCAACCCTGGTTTCTTGGTCTCTGGAAATGTCTACGCAAAACACCCAATTGGTCTAGGAAACAGGTTGCGACGAGGATCAAGAACCCTAATAGGGACCCCCCATATCCTATAAATAGGTCCCCATGCACTTTCTCTCACCTACGCGACCTCGGACGGCTGCTTCCCGAGCTTTAGAGCCCTCTCCCTCTCTCGATTGTCCTTTCTCCAGTGAGAGAACCACTACGACACTACCACGTTATCCAGCAAAGAAAAGGAGGGAGACGAGGAGCAATTGCCCTTAGATCTGGGTCAAGCGTGGACTCACGAAGGATCTGACGATCGATAGCGGACAACGGTGCACGCACCCCAGCTAGTGGGGACGATCAACGTGGAGCGTTAGATCATGATCCAATAGACCGACGTTAGGAGTCGGGCACATGACCGAGTTAGTGGGTGCAAGCAATGTAGAGCGTCGGATCTTCAGCGGACCCGTGGCTCAGCGATCAAATGGTGGACGAAATTCGGTAAATAACTCTCCCTAGTCGAATTTCCAATAAAATGCATTTTTCTTGGAAAAATCATATCTAATGGTAGAAAACTCCAATGGACAAACTTTATACATGAAAGTTGCATAGAAAAATATGCGGAATAAGTTAAAAATGGTTTGATAACGTGATTCTATTCCATTTTACAAAAGTACCTTAATTTGATAGAAAAATGTATTAAAAGGTAATTAGAAACCTTAATTGTATATAAAGGGTGAATCTTTGTGGATTAATAGATTAATTTGAAGAATAGTAACTTTTTGATTATTAAGATAGAGTTTTCATCTGTCTTAAATGTCATATTGGCTAATTTAGGGTTTTAATCATTAAATGAAGGATAATATGTATAGAAACCCTAATTTATGGTAAAAGAAGAGGAAAACCTTATTTATTTTGAATTATGGAAAAAGGTTGCTAAATGATGATCCTAAGTCTATTAAGAGTAGTAATATGAGAAATTTAGGGTTTTTATGTAGATTTGCTAAATTAGGATTCATAATGTTAAAAGTGGAGACAAAACCCTAATTTCAAAGGAAACCCTAAAATTGGAATAGAAATCCTGAGAAATAAGATGAGTTTGGATAAATAATGATAAAAGGAAGTTTATATGTTTATTTCAGGATTTCTGTTCATCTTTGTTTGCTTGATTGGGTTTCCCTGCTTAATTGATTTTGTCACCAAAACTACCGTGACAGGTATGTGGTTACGCTTATGATTATTCTGAATTAGTTTTCTGAGGATTTTATGGATGTTTCCATCGCGGCTTGAATTAAACTGTTGGATGAATTTAATTCATGCAAACTATAATGTGGATATGACTATCACCTAAGATATGTGCCTACTAACTCAGATCCTAGTCCCCTCTGTAGCTTGATTGACAGACCTAGTGCATGGATACCTATGGGGTTGGTCCATTAGGCCATTGAATGACTTAGTACATGGCTACCAATGGGGTAGGACCATCAAGTCACCATGAGTCAGGGATTGGGCTACCTTTGGGTAGGGCCATGTGACTCCATAACCCTAAGTATTGGCTACCTATAAGGTAGGACCATGGGGGTAAGGATCTACCATTTGAGAGAGGTAGTATCCATGTCCACTGCAGGGACATCATAGAGATAGGGGATAGGTAAGGATTGAGTAGTATTGCTTCAAATGTAATCTTGGATGTTAAATGATAATTGGTTGATTACATTGTTATCATAGTTGCTCAATTTTTGTAATTCCCCACATACCAGCTTTATGCTGACCGACATTTTGTTTGTCGGCATTTTAGGTACAAACCCAAAAGGACAAACAGTAAATTGTCACATTGTGAATACATGAATTAAAGAACAAGGAGGTATTAGTTAGATTAGTTACAGTTGTGGATAGAAGTTTAGAAATTCAAACTTTTCAAAGGTACACAAAATTTTAATTATTACTGCTTTTCAGTATAGTTTGGTAAAGTTTGATAATTATTAATGTTTATTTGTCGAAACTTTGATCCGGAAATTGGGATAACGGCTCTGACCTCCTGGTCTCCTGTAATTGGGGGTTACTGGAAGGCGGGGTCGTTACAATAGCCATTTGATCAGAAGATGTGGCTAGGATTAGTCTGCTCCTTTGGTGATCTGTGGTTTCCAAACTCTCTGGGGCACAGGGTGCTGGATCTAAGATCCAAGTCCAATGAAAGGCAATGCAAAAACATTTAAAGGAAAAGGGGTGTGCATGACATAACATCCAAATGATCCAAGCCTATATTTCTAACATTAAATTTTGATCCCAAGTACATCAAAAATAATCATTTAGTATATTTCAAACCTAAATATCTCTGTCTAGAAGCATCAAAATCCAACAAGACTTTGATAATAGATTTACTATAGTCCAAGTTACACTCAAGTGAATTTTGGTACCAATACATCAATATATGACCAAACAAATAAATACCTCGAAAGGCATGAACATAGGGATTTTAATAGTAATATTAACATGCATCACCATCCAAACTTTACCAAATCACTTATAACTCCCAAGATAAATCAACATTCATAAATTCACTTATGTCATTAATTATTCATGGATTCCAAAAGTTCACTCCATCACATCCTACACACCTTAAAAGAAATTTCATCCTCAAAATTAAGATAAAATCCAATCTTTCACATCATATACATCTTAAAAGAAATTTCATCCTCGAAATTAAGACATTCTATTACTATAAGGAAAAACTCAAAAAGGGGCCTTGATCCACATGTCAGACACAACTATAGGTGCAACATATCCACAAACAAAGCTTCATAACTGTATCGATATCTTTCTAGGAGATTCTAAAAGAATCTAGGATTAACCACCCCTTCATATAAGGTTAACACTAGGGTTTAGAAACTCTAATTATTTTGTGACATATTTCACATTTAGGATTTCGATCCTCATTCACCCAATAAAAAAAATGCCAACATTTTTTATATTGTGCTAAATTTTTAGACTATATCAAACATATTTATTAAGCACTAATATTATCATTGTTTGGCATATATCATTAAGATGATCTCATTTCATTATTCATATAAATTGCAACATTTACTAGTGATTTCATCACAACAATATCATCATTATTCATGTAACACATATCACTAGTGTCATCTCATTGTACTTTCTTATATTAGGTTGTAAACTCTATTAGAGATTCATCATGACATTAGCTAACTATTCATATTATCATCATTATTAATGTATATGGTTAACCATTTATACATAAAGATCTATCAAACCATAACTAGTACACCATGTCATATTCATATGTCAAATCTCAAGACTAGATCAGATTCTTATCTATGTTATATCATGGTTGTGCTAAAGAAACTTATGTGAGTGGCTTGTTAAATATATATCAAAGCTTCATCCAGTCCAACTGAGGTTCCCCTGACACATATCATGCGGATAACTTTGTTCCCAGTATATCTGAGCTCACACAACTCTATGAGTATCTCATACACATATACTTTATCTTCCCTCTTGGTCTAGGGTTCTTAGGTCTACCTGATTGGCACCAGTTGATAGCCTTACAAGTTCTAGCCACATAAACCAAACCAAAACATGCTATGACATTCTCTTCATAGGCTTTATACTCATGAATCATGCTTACCCAAAACTCTCTTATATATGCAACCACTAGACTCATAAAAGGAACCACCAACCCAAACATGAGGCTTTATATAAACTAACATAGTTGCCTCCTCCAGGGTCTTGAGTATCTCTCTCCCTCACCCAGATGGTAGGTACACATACTCATATTCAGATATTCTTATATAACTAGCCTCTCACTGACTCTTGGATTTGGTCTTACTTGGGACATGTAGGGTTCAACAAAACTATAGGAATCATGCATAAAGGAACTCAACTCATCCACTTAGGAGTATTCTAGTTTAGGACACATCATAACACATATTTCTCATATTAATCATATCTTAGAGTTTAGGTTATCTGACCTTCTCCCTCTAGGTCTCACTCTCCCTAGATTTAACCCACAAACTAGTCCTAACACTAGAGGTCCTCCTTTGTAAAAGAACTTGAGGCTCATGCTGACTCACAATCTTAGCTCATCTTAACTTAGAAAGGCACACATACTTAAATAATCAAACTTATCTCAAAACATCAAATATGAACTTAGGTCCTCAAGACAAACATATATCATCACAAATTCATCTTATATCATCTATATAAGACTTACATCATCTTCGAATCTTATTTCATCTATTCCATCAATCACATATTCCAAACAAGGCTCTATACATCTAATCTAGAACTACTATCTCTTCTAGATTGATGTCATTAACTTTCACTTAGGTTGCATGACCACCTCCTACTCATACATGTGTGGGGACACATTTTTGTAATACTTACTTATATAATAATATATTATATAGTTTTTCTATGATAAAACATGCATCTGAGAAAAACTATCAAGGTTCGATCCGATTGGAATCAAAAACCAAATCCACAAAACGAGTGTCCCACACATAGTAGAGAGTACAATGTCATGAAAACTAGTGAAAGGGGTGAGAACATGGTGTAGCTACCCAAAACATAGATGCATCATATGTAAAAGGTTTCTCTTCCCATGATGTACGTCATTTCCAAATAATGCAACGTCCCATAATGTTGCACTATAAGGAAAGAATGACACCAAAGGACCTGCTATACATTAAGCACCAGTCTAGAAATAGTTCTCAGACATCTAGGTTCTAACCTAGAGGCTAGGTCAGATCTAGTCTCTAAAAGATGACTAATCTAACCCTAAGGATTATTAAGTTCAAGGTTCTCTTTAGTTTGAGTTGCATAATAAGCAAATGTCAGGCTTTGTTGTTGTTCATGCTGTGATACTGTCTATGACATCCCTATATTTTCTAAAGCTTAATTTGATGTGTGACGTCTAAATTGAAACCTCACCTCAGCGAGCATCCCAATTTAAAACACCACACACTAGGCTTAGAATAATAAAATCAAAGGAAGTCAGAAGGAAACAAGAATAGCACATGCACATGAATAATAAATAAACCACAATAGATGTTCACCATTCAACATATAATTACAACATAAATTGTTACAACATTTGATATTATGTATTGAACAAAAAATGTTTACATATACATGTACTACACTAAACAATAGGATCTTAAGACAACAGGTCCACATGTACATCAGCTGTTACACAACTCACAACTATCCTGGTTCTTCAAGATCATATGTCCACATACCTAAACAAAGATTACATGTGATACACGTCAGCACAATATTCAAGAATATTATACTAAGTATGCCTACATTTCTTTTAATATACCTCTCATTACTAAGCTTGGAAATAAGATAAAACTACTACTTGGCAACATTTAACAAATATAAGAAAAAGCATATACTTGAACAAAGATGTTTATTAACAAAAGAGAACACATATTTTAAGCTTATTTTTCATAATATATCCATGCAGTGACCATCGAACATTTTGATGCATTCTCTTGACTCTCAAGGAGCTCAAGATTAAGGCCTTTACAATCTCTTGCCAATGAGTTAGATCATATGTACAATGTGACCGACTACCAAAGAGTTAAGTCACTTCCAAGCACTATACTACCAAAGAGTTTAGTGCTTTCATATAATGGAATAGTTATATTATGTTTCATGTGTTGATAGACATAGGTATGGAAAATCAAGCAACATATCATGCAAGAACAATCATTTCATCCAATATCATATGTCAATTATTTTACTACACATAACACACGCATATTGTATAATAAATCAAGTAAGAGGTAATGGCATACCTTCCAAAGAGATATACTAATCATCACATATCCTGAGTCAACTATCACTCTTGGTCAAAGCTTCATTAAGACAAGATCATGTACTAACATCAGATTCTCATCATCTTAACCCTAGTATGTCCTGTTTTAGGGTTATGCTTAGTTCATTAGGATATTGCCATAATTACTTATATTCTTGTCTTGGAGTCATCTTACTGATGTCATATTTTGTATAATAGTTCATTTACTATTAATTGTATTTCACATTATTATTTGAACATATTAACCATATGTTACATGCATTAACCTAAATTAGGGTTTTAAACAATGTATTAAGGGTCAACTTCATATAACATTGATTTTGTGTATAAAATTGATCTCAGATTTACATATTATCTTCTAGTTACTGATATGAGGGTGTTTTGTGAATTTCATCATTTATTGAGCATCTTTGCATTTATTGCACATTAACTTGGGTTATTAGTTCTAATAAGCCATATGGAGATAATTATATGATTTCATGCATCAACAACATAATAACTGACCTTAAATAGATTATAATAAGAATATGGATTTATTGACATATTCTCATAATTTAAGGCCATGATTTAATATTTATTATTCATGAAATAAGAATAATACATCTTGCATGATATTACTGACATTTAAGCTTCAAAAGACTGATATTATCATTCCACTATGTTCTACTCATTTTTCTGAGAATTGTAGTAGTCTGTTAATCTTTTTTTGATGTATGTGTTATATACTATGAATTATCCAAGATCTACACAATTCTAGATATTTGAAGGTATTTTTCTTTCTTGGCCACTGAGATTTTACCATATGTTCACTATGAAATTGGCTCCTTGTTTGGGCCGGTTGGTTCCTGACTGATCATTCAGTTCATGGTTTGATTTAGTTCACAGCTCCTTCTCCCTCGTGTTTTGGGCTACTACGTGAGAAGTGGGTTCTCTGTTAGACGCCATGCCTGGGTACCGCCGTGTTCTAAGGCACCAATAAGGGATAGACATCTCTCTCCTCCTCGCTTGACAGTGCCTCCAGAAGATCCACTAGATGCACACACTCCACTTACCTCACTTCTCCTCTACTAGATCTCCATCTCTCCATCTCTCTCATCCATCATCTTCTCTGGAACCAACTGCCATGGTGGTGGGTGAAAAGGGGAAGAAGGTTTCCTTGTTGCGAAGCTTGCATCTGAAGCACATGGTAGCTTTGGTGGAATTACAGGAACCTAGATAGCCTTTTAGACTGAGGTATAAGGGACTACCACAATGTGCCCAACCTCACCTCCCTTCCTCTAATAAGTCTAGTTCCCAGGCCATGAAAATCTCCCTTGCAGGCCATCTATGGTACTGGAAACAACCAATATCTTCTCCTGTAACCTTACTCCTCATTTTCCTTTCTTCTCCTTCCTCTATTATCCTCTCTACCTCCTTTTCTACTCCTAGTCACAGCCTGCTCAATGAGGTGGAGAGCCAGGAACAATGGAGGGCTCGTTCTCTCTCTACCATTGTCCAAACACTAGGATAACTGGGTAAAAACAAAGCACATGGTGAGCTGAGGATAACTATCCACTCAGAATTGCACCTTCAACCATGACTTTCAAGAAAGATGTCACACCCGCATCACACGATTACCACTAATCATGATATTAGGGAATGAGTTGAGGATTAAACATAATACAAAGATCACCCTTAACTTTTTCTTCTTTTTCAAACTCTTTGTTTTCTTGCATTGAACCACATAAACTAACTTTACAAGGGAATTTAAACTTTGATTTCTTTAACATGATCTCAACATAAACGATACACATCCATACATTCATTCTCAGGTACACGACATGATAATCAGACACATTCTCTCTTATTAAGGAAACAAAGATACAAAACATTACTTACAACACTCTCACATCTATACTAGGACCTACAGTGACAGGGACCGACTGAAATTAACTAATCTCATACTTCTCCTCCTAGAAGCTACTAGGTGGCTTAACTCATGTGGTATATCTACTCTGATAAGTTGACCTTCTTCAAGTCCACATGGTTTCCCTAAAAATTGTGAGTCAAGGGGTGATCCTACTCGCTCAGTGAATGAGTACTTCAAAGAAACAGTCTAAAGCACTGATATAATTATAGATATACTTTTGAGCAACTAATATCAATTATAACAGTAGTAAGCTTTAAAGAGATTGATCATTGACAATCATAAAATGGCAGGATACTCTAGATATCAACAAGAGTAAATCAATATATGAGCATGCTTGATTAATTTCGACAAGAACTAATAATTCAGAAACATACAAAGAATAATTGTTGGGAAACTGTACTCAAATCTTTCTTAGCCTTTCTTACTTATAAAAAACTATTTAAACCTATATGAACATATTTTAGCTTATGCCTTGATCATATGCAGTGTACTCTACATATGAAGACTCATAGAGAACTATGATCTCACCATATAAGACTTAGCTGACACACCCGGGAATGCTAAGACTGACTACGTCGCTAGTCTGCAATAGGAAAATGGCTCTCTAGCCTCGGCACACCTATTATGCCATAAAAACTAGACTCCTCCTCTAACCTGAGCACACAGGAAGAGAGTCAAGCCACCTATTAGCTTTTCTATACTCTAGTGCCACCAGGACCTCTGCTTGATGTTGGACACTACATGATGTATATTAAGGAGACTTCCACTAGGGCTTCATCCCCCGTACCACCTGTTAGTACGTTCCGACCCCCGTATATAGGAAAATGCAAGGGTTAGGTCATTTCATCCCTACGGTGCAGACCTCTCATAGGGAATCTATGGTGTTCAGGGCTATTAAGTCTATTATTTTATTTTTCTTGGAAAGTTCTTACTATATTGTATCTTTTCCCTTACTTATACTTGACTCTGGGATCTCTATGGTACCATGTCTATTTATTTGAAGTTTATAACACAACATGCATTTGAACTTGTTGTCCACTCTTGTAGTCTCTTGGTTGCACAATATTGGGTCCTTTTATAGGCAGAGAAAAGCAAGGTAGTTGTCTAATGGAGTCCGAATCTAGGGAAGATTTGAGGAAATCTTCATCGGTTACAAACTAGATGAAAACTAGGTTAGGCAAGATTGGAATGAACTCCTAGATTCAATGGGAGTACTTTTGGAAGTTATTATGGACCAAGGAGAGTGAGATATGAGGGGGAGGAAAGTGAGTTATATTGCTTTGTTTCCCCTTTTAGTTAGAGGTAGAAGACATCAACAAGTTTGTAGGATTCTGATCGGGGGGTCACGAATGTGTGTGACATGTACAAGGGCCCTAGTTCCCTTTTTTGATATAAATGTGACACATTGCCTTTATTTCAATTAATCCTCTCACTTTAGGGATACTACTTAATTGCATATCTCTCTCCTTTATTATCTAATTAACTTAAAATTTCAAAGTGATGTTTCTAATTACTAAATTTCAGCATGGGGAATATTTGGTGACAAAAGATATTTCTAGGTACCCCTTTAATTTCTCTCTCTCTCTCTCTCTCTTCAAAAAGGAATACATATCATTTATTTCAATTAGATCCCTCTATTTTTACGAATTTATCTAGGATACTAGTAGCACCCTTTTTCTATGAAAGTTGGAGGGAAACTCATTAAAATCTTTCCCAACATTAATCCATTTTGTAGGAATTATTTGAATACCATTTATACACGAAACTTGATTCTTTAGTTAATAGTTAATTTACTTACATACTCCACATGGAGAGTTCTTTTTCTTCAAATTTTTCTTTTTTTTTTTCTTATTATTTTCAAGTATCCCAAAAGTTTGGTCGTTATATTCATGTTTGATGCCCGAAACATTATGTTGCCACTCTTGGCTCAATAATTATTCTTCTAATTATCTACAACCCTATATATCTAATTTTCATTTAGAAACTTGCACCTTATCTTATAATTTAGTTATCTAGTAGTTAACAAATTCACAATTCTTTATTTAGGCATGAAATCTCTTATTTATTTAACTTGTGCCACAAAGGACCTTTTTGCAAAGCAAATAGTTTCACGAGCCTTTAGATGGGTCATGGGTTGCAAGCATGCCACAAAGTTGACTTTATTATTCCATCAATTGTACCATTGGGGAGATTAGTTATTAATTCATGCATTATATTTATACCATTCAATGTTATCGAAATTGAGAATATAACGATCTATTCAAGAGTTCCATGAGATGTAATTGGCAAATGTTGCCTACCGTTATAAATTGGATATGGACGCCGACATTGACTGGGTATTAACTTAATTATTCTGGATCTTGGCTCACTATAAGGTTGTATGCTGCAATCTTTAGAATTGGTAGTGAGGGCTAATAATTTGAACAAAATACAGGAGCAATAATTAATTAAAGGACTAATCAATATCGTCAATCGTATCAAATCCAATCAAAAATATTTTGAAAAAAGTTGTAAAAATCTTTTGCACAATTCTAATGGCAAACACAAACATGTTTTCCTTGTGATCCATATTTGAGAAGGACAAATTGAATGGGAATAACTTCCACAATTGGATCAATATTTTGAGAATCGTTCTCACTCTAGAGTACGAGCTCTATGTCTAAGAGACACTAGAGTCAGATGAAACTGATCCCACCACACCCAAGGCTGATAGGGATGTATTGTGGATGTCAAGTGTCTGATGTTGTTCTTAATGAACTATGAGTTGCAGATACAACATGAGAACATGGATGTTGTTGAGATGGCAACACATCATAAGAACATGTACCAAGATCAGGAAAGACAAGAGAGAGAGGATGTCTTAAAGGCATTGTTCAAGTGCAATATGGCTAAAGGAGATCCAGTATGTCCCTATACACTCAAGTTAATTGGGTATGTGGAGTACCTTACTAGAGCGGGTTTCCCTTAGGTCATGAGTTGGCCACAAATTTGATTCTGCTATCACTATCGAAATTATACAACTAGTTTGTCATGAACAACAACATGAATGATTCTGACAAGCCATTACCAGAATTACTTGGCATGTTGAGGATAGATGATGTGCATATGAAGAAGGACAAACCCAAATATGTGATGATGATCAATAGAAGGAAGAATAAGGGTAAAACAAAAGATAAGAAGAGTTCTAAAACTAGCTATAAGATGAAGTCTTATGCACTGAAATCTAAGTGAGGAGTGAATAAGGAAGGCAAGTGCCACCACTATCACCATCTTGGACACTAGAAAAGGAACTACCCGCTTTATTTAGAGGAACTTAGAAAGAAGATGAAGGAGATAAAGATCTCCACTTCAGGACCCAAGAAGAAGTAAGATAGATCTATGTGGAGCAAGAGTTGCTGCCACTATAGTTGAAATCTATCTTTGAGCCTGATGGGCATGTAAAGATCTCCACTTCAGCTCCAACCACCCTTGAAGCAACTTTCCTTGAAGTATTCTCAAGCTCCTCTTGAAGCAACCTTCTCTACCAAGAAGTAGCTTCAATTGTTCTCCCTCAAGTAGCCTCCACCTTGAAAAGAACAATGCAGAACCCTAATCGGTCGACAATTTGGTCGACTGAACTCTATCTCGATCAAGCTTTTCTTCAAGCGAGCTTGGGTTTAAGACAAAAGTATTGCAACGTCTATTTCCAACTCCTAACTACCAACCAATCAGTCTAACAGTCACATGCTTTAGACCAATGCTTACTCAGTCGAGATTATTTTTGACCGAAGACTATTTTAGACCACAATTGTGTAAGTTGTTGAACATTGCTCACAAGTTTGACCTAGGTGGTTCTCGGTCGACAAGTTCTTCGACCGAGGGTTTCCCTATTTTAGACTTTTAAATCACCTACTAAGTGTGTGTTTCAGTGTGTGTTGGTGACTCTTACATTGGGTGAAATCTTTCTAAGGGTTGTATGTGGGTAGGGAAGATCTAACGCTTGGTTTACATGATGTTCAAGTACTTTAACATTATATTTTTGCACAAGTCTTTACATTTGAGTACAATCATGAACATTTATACAATTAAGCGCATTTTGATATTAAATTTGCATTGATCTTCATATTCACACTTAGTAGGATTTCCTTATTCCTTTGAACGCTAAAATACTCAAATAACATATTAGATCCACAAGTGTGAAATGTTTATCATCATCAAAACAAAGGGTACATTAATGTCCAATTAAGCCAACAATCTCACCCTTTTTGAAGATGACAAATATTTCTAAAATATAATCAAAATGATTTGAATGAGATGAGTTTCATACCTAAGATTTACCTGAGATGAATAATATTTTCTTATTTTCATAAAGTATGTGCTAATTATTCCTAAACAGATATGGAACATAGTATCCATCTCTTAAGGAATATAACATCAATTAATGTTAAGCTAAGAAACCATGAAACTTATTCATTTTATTTAATATTATTCCCCCCCCCCCCGTTTTCATTTCAAAAAGATAGCCATATAAACCTTTTACTCCCCCTCAATATGACATTCAAAGTGCAAAAAAAGTAATAAAAATGTACAATGAAATCCAAAAGATAGATTTTACTAAAATGATCAAGTGAACACAAACAAGCTCAGTTCCATTGATAGTAATGTAAGATAGCATCATAAACATCACTAGAATTGATTACTTAAGTTGCACTACTCACTACATAGGACATCATCACTTGAAGGATTGCAAGATTAAATCAACCTCAGGATTTTTCCCAAGAAATGGAGCATCACCATAGTACTTGACAAGTGTTTGCCAATCAAGTGCACATGTCTTAGTAAGAGAATATGTCTCCAAAAATGTAGGTGCTCTATCAAACCTGAAGTGTGCATCAATGTCTTGGAGTTGCATGGGTGAGTATTGGGTATGGGAAAGATCATGTGAAGGTGGTTGTGGGATTTGGGTGTATTGGATTGAAAGGTTAAAAGGATAGAGATTCCCGGGATAGAGTGTATATGGGTATGTGTCGGGAACATTGGGAGACAAGGCTTGCATTCTTTGATTAAGATAGGTCATGTCATGATGATTGTAATATAATTGTCTCCCAAGATGAAAGGTAATTATCCAATTTTTCTATGGAGCAGCTAGGAGGAGTAGGAGTGGAGGATTTGATTTCATGGATGTCTCTCCTTCAGTCCTAGCCCTATTGTGTCCAAGTTCAAGGCCCATTTTATCTATAATGTGTTTGGTGAGTTTTTGAGGACGCATATCACACTTGTAGTTTAGATCCTCTAGGTTTTTGTCAAGGAAAAATTGGATAATTTGACACACAAAATCAGCATAGGGAGGATTTCTAGAGAATTCAAACATATTTTATAGGATAATACAAATGTAATTGACTAGGATACTTTCTACGATAACATAAATTAGATAAATCCTAAATTGTGGGATTTCAGTTTTGTTTGCTCTAGGGTAGATGTTGAGGTTTACTACCCTAGCTTTCGGGGTGAGAGATGTAGCATAGTAAGTTCCCCTATTCTCATGGCATGAAGTATTAGGAAGGAAAATGGCCTTTTGATGTCTCCAAAGCTAATAGTGTTATCATTTGTGGAGAGTTTGGATAAATGGTTTATGGTGGTTATGTCTATGAAACCTCCATATTCCTCCTCATCTATATCTAACATTTTTAGGATGTCTTTTTTAGAAAAAAAGAATCCTAACCTATCAACCATGGAATTAAAAGAGAAGGGGTTATTGGAATCCCTAGTATGATTAGCATAGAACTCATTTACAGCCTAGGTGGGCAAAAAACGAAAGGATGGTTCAAAAAACTCCGCCAACATTTTCACTTTAAAGAGTTTGGGGAGATCAAGGAGCGTGATGAAGTCGTTGGTGTCCACCAGGTGTCGAGAAAGATGGGTCTTTGAGGTGAGCTTGAGGTAGCGTTCTCTAGCAGCAACATCGTTGAAGGTAATGTCGTTGATGATGCTCAAGGTTGGAGTGGTCATTCTTCCCTTCCTTGATGCTACTTGCTTCTTCACACTATGCGCTGAAGAGGAGGTCATCTTGAACAAGTGGAGGTGGAAGAAGAACTAGGGATGATATTGGAAGAGTATTACTAAAGAATATCTCTAAAGTTCACTTGAGAGGAGGTGGAGAAGAGAGCAATTGAAGTGTGAGTAGAATGGGAAGATTGGGATCCCTTTTATAGCATATCAAGGACCTACTAGGTCAATGATTTCTTTGGCCGAGATCCTAATGACTCTCTTCTGACGCTCCTCGTAACGACTAGTTCGGTTGACTAAGAATTATCTCTCTCCAATATATGTTCGAACGAATGAGAGTCTGTGAGTAGTTTTAGTGAATTTTTTTGAGCTTGTTTACGTACTTGTGCATGATAATAAATTATTGTGACTAATCAAAGAAATAATACTGGAATTTTATGCAATAAAAATAACATAAAATTCAATTAAGAAAATTTAGATTTTTCCATATATGAAAAAATATCTTCTAGGGGAGTAAAAGTAAGTTAATATAATTCCTCTTTAATTGATTAGAAAAAATGTCAAGTTTAGTCATAATTCAAACACTAAGAATAATATCTCAACCATTTGCAAGGGATGTTAAGCCCTGAAATGATATGAGATTCCTTTAGGCTCATATTGGGATTAATAGATGTATCTCAAAATAAGTGAAAGGGATGTTAAGCCCAAATTGGTGTAGAGAATCCAAATAAGAGGAAAAATATATGCACATCATTTCCAAGAATTTTTGTAAGCATAAAATTACTTCGGTGTTTCAAATTATAATCAATTTTCAAATCAATTAATTATGAGATAATTTTATAGGCAAGTTTCTTGTATGAACAATCTTTTTATGCCACAAACAATTCATTTATTGTTTTCAAATAGTGTTCATAAAGTTGAGAGATTTACAATTAATTTTCCTTTTGATATTTTTCTCTCATGCCCATTTTCATAATGTAATTCTTTTACACATAGAACATTTGAGAATTTTGCAACATTACCTATGCCAATAGTTTTGCCTTTGAAGCTTTCTCCAAATGTGACCTTATTTCCATGTATGTATCTTTATAGACCTATAAAGTATAATGTTTTGGTCCCCATATAGTGGTCCTTTTTGTTAGGATCATTTATTAAGACATTTTGGAATATCTAATTGGAAAGAGTTTAACAAGATTGATTATAGTCAAAAGTTTTTTGATAATCTCTTTTCAGAATAATACTCAGTCGACAATTTGTTCAACCAAATGATATTTTGGTCAATCTATTGTGCCATCCAGAATAATTTTCCATAAAATATATTTTTTATAGAATCACTCTTGGTCGACTATCTTTTTGATAGAAGATAGTCTTGATTGAGAACTTTTTCAACCAGGAGGGTTTCTGTGTGTTGTATCAATTTTAAGCAAAACATGTTGCTATTTCCAATCAAATCATACAAAAACATATGCAAGTAAAAGCTTTGTTTAGTTGAGACAAGAAAATTTGATTTTCAAATGAAGTTTTAGGTCAAATCTCAACTAAGTGTTCCACATTTCTAAGTCTGAGGTTTTGGAACCAAAACAGATCCTTATCCTTATTTTTCTTGTAAGAGCATGAAAATAAATAGTGACCAAGACGTAAACAATAATGACAACCGATGAAATCAATTTCATTTCTCTTTTTAACATTGTAGTTATGAGTTGGATTCTTTTTAGGTGCATACATGGCTTTGATTTTAGGTACTTGAGTCTTTTTAGGTCTAGTTTTTTATATGATTTTTCTTTAGGAACATAACTTATACCTCTCCTTTCAATTTAGCCAGATGATTCCTTTAGAATTTATCAAGAATATCTTTATATTTTAAGATACTAATATCCTTTTTTAACTTAGCAATTTCATCCATTCTAGCAATTTCATTCGTTCTCTTTTTAATTTCTAACTTTACTTGATCTAGATTAGATAACAAACTATCTCTTTCTTTGACAATAGCATCATAATCTGAGTGAGTACAAGAATAGGTTGTGTTTGAAGATCATTTATCTTGGCAAGCAATTCAACCTTTTCTTGGCAAAGAAAATTATAGTTAATTTCTAGAGAAAGCAACTTAATATTGCAATCATTAATAGATGATTTCAAAGTAGATTTTTCAGATGTAAGACTTTCCTTTTCAAAAGTAAGATCATTCAATTTAACTTAAAAATCTTCATTGGTTTTTGTAAGCCTTTTTAGTTTCTTTTTACAATCAACATATTTATCATGTAATTCTTCAAATCTAGTGACGTACTCTTCTTTAGATAAATAAAGAAGACATACCTTATTTTCTTCTTCATCTATTGTTGCAATGAAACAACTTATCGTGTCTTGTTTGGTCATGAGACATTCCACTTCCTCCTCACTTTTGCTATCATCGCTTGAGTCATACTAAGCTATTTTGTAGGCTATTTCTTACTTCTTGAGAGAAGATTTCTTTCCATTCATAAATTTGGGACACTCGTTCTTTTAGTGTCCCTTGTTACCACATTCAAAGAACCTAAGGGAACAAGAGGAAGAAGTAGAAGCATTTTTGTTAGTTTTAAACCTTCTATATTGCTTACCATTTACAATGAGTGTGTCTTCTTAACTATCTTCTTCACTTGTTTCATTACTTTCTTTAGTTGATGCCCTAAAACCAATGTCCTTCCTTTTCTTCTTCTTGTGTTCGGCTTCTAATCTTTCTTCTTCTTCAAGAGTTACCTCATGAGTCTGTAGATTGCCAATGAGCTGCACCATCCTTATTGTGGTGAGATAATTTAGCTACTTCAATGGATGTCACCTTTGGCTTGTATTTTTTAGGCAATGATCTAATAATTTTGGACACTTGATCTTATTCACTTATATACTTGCATAATGCACTTAAATAGTTAAAAATGGAGGAAAATCATGCATACAATTCACAAATAGATTCATTAGGTAGCATATGAAATTGTTCAAACTTTTGTTTAAGCATATTGATTTTGGTGTTTTTAACTTAGGTAGTTCCTTAATGAGTTATGGAGAGTTTATGCAAAATATCATAAACCATATCACATGAAGATATTCTATTAAACTCACTTATAAAAATAGAACAATATAAAATTCTTACCGCCTATGCATTTAATTGAACTTGTTTTACCGTATTTGGATCCCATGTTGCATACTCTGTCATGGGAAGTACATAGGGTGTAGATAACATCCTCTAAAGGTCTAAGCTAATCCATTAGAATTAAAATTTCATCCTTCTCTTCAAATAAGTGTAGTTTCTTCCATCAATGGGTGGTGGCCAACTCACATAGGTTCTTTCAAGGTTGAGGTTGTGAAGTACACCGTCCCCCATTCTTCAAGACCGATTATGGCACCTTGAAGATCGGATCTGATACCAATTGAAAGATCTAGACGGGGGTGAATAGAGATTTTTGGATAATTTAAAATAATTAAAACACTCAACCAAAGGAGGAGGAAATAAGGAAGAAACTTGTGTTTAGAGTGGTTTCAACCTTTGAATACAAAGGTTCTCAGTCCATTACTCAATTGTTTCCAATTGGGATTTTGAAAGTGATTAATTTTATTACCTCACAAGGATGTTACATAAAATACAATCACCTTCCATGAAGTATCCTTCACCTAGAAGTAGCCTCAATCCTCCTTGTGGTATCCTTCTTTGAAGTAACTTCAATCGCTTGGAGAAACCATCTCCCCCTAGAAGTAGCTCCACCACCTTGAAATAACCTTCCTTTGGAAGTAGCTCCAACCACCCTTGAAGCAGCCTTCCTTGAAGTAATCTCAAGATCCTCTTGAAGCAGCCTTATCCACCAAGAAGTAGCTTCAAATGTGCTCCCTCAAGTAGCCTCCACGATCGTGAAGTATCCAAGGAGCAAAAATAGCTTGTACCTGTGAAGGGGGATTGGAAGAAGGAAATACAACAATGAAGTACATCACTTTGATCCTATATCAAGCATTAGAATCTCATATCCACTTAAGATGAACGTGTCTACATGTGGTATCTAGGATATTGTAGCTATAGGACCCCTTCTAGAGAATAAGGTGGAAAATAACAAGTGAATCTTAGCTTGATTGCTCTCAATAGTGAATGCTCAAATGTAGCTTGGGTGGTTTAGGTGTGCTAAGGCCTCTCCTATTTATAGGAATGGTTTGCAAGTGTCTAGGGACGTTCTAGGGAGTGTCTAGAGTGTTCTTAGTGCTTAACTAGTCCTTTGGTGTACATTAGTTGGATAGCAATCTATAATTTATTTGTGCTTGAAAAGAACAATCCAACACCCTGATTGGTCAACAATTTTGTCAACCGAACTGCATCACAGTCGAGATTTTTTTTGAAAAAACCTAGGTTTAAGGAAAAAGTATTGGAGCATCTATTTCCAACTCCCAATTACAAACTACTCAGTATACCGGTCACAAGTTTTAGACTGAAGCATAATCGGTCGAGATTATTTCCAATCAAAGACTATTTTAGAGCTCAATTGTGTAAGTTGTTGAACAATGCTCAGAAGTTTGACTGAGGTGGTTCACAGTTGACAAGAACTTCAAATGATTGTGTCTCGTTTGACAATTTCTTTGACTGAGGGTGTCCCTATTTTAGACTTTTCAATCACCTAGTAAGTGTGTGTTTCAATACTAACTTTAGGGGAAACCTATCTAAGGGTTATAAGTGGGTAGGGAAGATCTAACACTTGATTTACATGATGTCTAAGTACTTGTACATTATATTTTTGTACAAGTGTTTACATTTGAGTACAATCATGAACATTTATAGAATTAAGTGCATTTTGATCTTCATCTTCTCACTTATAATGATTTCCTTATTCCTTTGAACCCTAAAATACTCAAATAACATGTTAGATCCACAAGTGTGAAATGTTTGTCATCATCAAAACAAAGGGTATGTTAGTGTGCAATTTATCGAACACATTGAACCTAAAGAGATATTGTGGGAACAAGTAGAATAACAAGTTGTTTTGGACTCACAAGTTCCTTATGTAACATAAAAATCATAGATCTAGTATAACACCCCTTGTACTTGAAAGATTAGGATATCTTATGGCTAAAGAAGGCAATGAGTTGGTCATAGACGATGAGACAACAATCTACCTAGAAGCTATTGAGGGACTAGAGTCTGAGAAATGGCTTGAGGCCATGAGTTCCAAGATGGAGTCCATGTACACCAACAAGGTATGACCTTGGTGGATCCACATGAAGGGGTAAAACCCATAGGATGCAATTGGGTCTTTAAAAGGAAGACTGACATGGATGGTATTGTACAAACCTATAGAGCATATTGGTTGCAAAGCGTTTCAAGCCAGTTCAAAGTGTTGAACATGGTGAAATCTTTTCAACGGTTGCCATGGTTGAATCCATGTAGATCATGCTTATCGTTATAGCTTAGTATGACTATGACATTTGGAAAATGGATTTTGGACCCACATTCTTTAACAATAATATTGTAGAGGATATCTGTGTGTGACACAACCTAAAATGTTTTATAAATCCATATATTGCAAGTGAAGTGTATAAGCTACAAAGGTCAATCTATGGATTGAAGCAAGCATACCAGAGATGGAATCTTCGATTTGACAAGATAGTCAAAGAGTTAGATTTTAGTTGAAATGAAGATGAAACATGTAATTACAGTAGGTTAGTGGGAGCATATTTGCATTCCACATAATTATGGGGAATGAAATCCATTTCCTGCAAATATTCAAACCTATCTGAGAAGCACCTTCTCTACAAAAAGATTAGGCAAAGCACCCTATATCTTCGAAATTAAGACTATATAGATAAATCTTGAATGATTATTGACCTAAGTTAGAGCACATGTATTGGCAAGATGGTGAAGGATTCAGCATAACTACTCAATAAGAGAAACTTTGTCCATGTCTCCTAGATTTAGTCTCTCCAGATCATAGTATCCCAGTTCTTGTGAAGAATAGGAATACATGAGTAAAATGCCAACTACATTCACAATATTATGTACTCGTCCCATTGTCTTGTATGTATTGGACATGATCAATGTATATTCTATCAGATCTCAATGAAAGTCACTAGACTACCATAAATAACGTCCTTAAGTACTTAAGAATCAGTAAAAGGATCGATTCATTGGTTATGGTAATAAGGGAAAGTTGGATGTAAAAGGTTACATCAACACAAGCTTCCAAAATGACAAAGAAGATTAATGATCACAATATTAATTTGTGTTTGACCTTTAATTAGAACTATAAGTTGGAAAATTTTCAAGCAATAGACAATTGTTGATTCTATAATAGAAGTTGAGTACCTTGCTATTTTGAGAACAACAGAGGATATAGTATGGATCAAGAAGTTCATGTATATAAACTTATGGGAGGTTCCAACCATTGATGACACAATACAAGTACTACAAAAATAATAGAGCTATTGGATAGGAAAAAGAACCCAGAAAGCATACTACAACATTTCCATCTCATACAAAAGATGGTATAGGGAGGAGATATGAATGCTTGAAAAATATTGATTAGAAGAAAACACTGCTAACCCTCTATAAAAGCTCTTGCATAGAAGAAACATGATGTACATGTTGAAGATCACTTGGAATAAGATTCATAAGTGATTGGATCTAATCGCAAGTGGGAGTCTATAGGTATGTTTTCCCATAGAGCCAATCATGTGATGATTATAACATGGCATCATATACTTGATTTGTTAATGATAATGGTAATTGTGTCTATTATGTTTGTCTCAAACATGAGATGAAACATAGTATATGTATAGTGAATGGTGATACTTAATGACATATGTGTTCATGTTTTGGACCTGGACAATGAGATAACATGTATGATAAGAGTACACATATTTTTGCTATGCTCCTAGTCTAATATTACTATGGAAGAAAAATGGACAACATTAATACATAAGACTATAGTGTGTATTGTCTGATGATAGAATCTCATTAGTCATGATATGGGATGTCAAGTCAAACACATAGGTACATGTTAGAGAATAGTGTATCAGATAAGCCTACCTTGAGAGTGATACATGGAGACCATGGAATGGTAGTTAGAATCATCTCTCATAGTGATAGTGGTGATTGTGGTTCTTAGACCTAAATTCACTATACCCATCACATGTTGTTCAATGTATTTTGACATCATTCAATGCGACCTTGAATAAGGGTTGCCATGAAGGTGATTTTGGGGTGCACTGTGACACATGGGGATTGAGTGTGAGTGATGTAGATGGGATTTGTTCCTCCTAAAGAAGATTAATGTCATGTCCACTTGATAAGCGAGACAAAGAACATATGGCCATACTTATGTGACTTAATATGTGACATGTGAGCTAACATGCATCTCATACAGCTAGCTTTAGTTCAAGGAACATGGATTGAATATTGAGAGGATGTTGATTATATGCCTCGAGTTCTATCATAATATAAGAGATAGAGGAACTATACGATCACTATAAAATTGATCATGGATTTTAGGTTGAAGTTGTTCTCCAACTTGAAATTACTTATGTATTAATGATGTGTTGCTAGATACTGCATGTTGCTTGTGATGACATAAGTTGGTTATGGACATTCACTACAAACATAATTTGGGACCTATAGGGTCACGCACATATGATGCACCTAGAAAAAAGTTTACTCATGAATATGGTTCAAGTTGATTGCTAAAGTGTTTGGGTATTCAGATTAAACAACATCATCTAAAATTGGTTGAATCAGAATTTGAACCGCCTGATTCAGAAATGCACCAAGCAGTTTAGAGTAGGAATCACTCGGTTAAAAAATAAACCAACCAGTTCATTGATACGAAAGAATAGTTCAGTTTGTGAACCAACCAATTTAGGGATGAGTAAGACTAGATCAATGATTGATGCTAGCATCATGTTGTGCACTAATTATCAAATTAAATCAATTTTTTTTGTGAATGGGAAAAATAGTGAGCTGACTGATTCAAGTGTTTGAACAGACCATTTCACATGTAAATGGACTGGTTCAAGTTTTAACCGATTGTTTTGTGATTCATGGCTTCCAAAAAATTCATGAAATTTTGTCTCTTCGACTCCCATATTATCTGGAAACCCTGACCTTGGCCATCCTATAAAAAGGGGATAGTTATGGCTCTTAGTAGACACAACAATTAGTTCTGACAATTGTTGTCCTCTAACAGTTGTGGTAATGTGAGATCCCAAGCAAGTCTTACCCATAATAGGAAGAGACAATGAGGGAGAGACAAGAAGGGAGAGCAAGTCAATGCTAGAACATTGACGTTTGAAGGGACAACTCCTTCTCATTGGCCCTAGTGGTACAATGAGGAGTTCCCATTGGTCTATGTGAACTACATAGAGGCATGGAGGTCATGGAAACCATGTTAGAAGGACAACAACCACTGCTACCCATGGTGCTACTCTAAGAGGTTGTTGTCGATAGTTGTTTATATGTAGCCTGCAAGTGTGCACATCATTGTGCTAGAGTTGTCGTTGGACTTGCTCCAGATGCAAGTATATCTCTTGCTACCTTCTTTTATAGATACATCATTGTTGACATGATCTTTTGGTAACGAAATAGAGATACATTTTTTATTTTCGTTGCCTTCTCTATTGTCCCTATTCTCCAACACATGGGTCTTCACCTCACCTTTTTCCATAATCAAGAATATGTTTGGGTTCATTTTAATAGGGTGTGTTTGTTTTAAGGAGTTTTTTAGGATGGGAACTTGTTGGGACCTCTGGATAATGATCATGCTCCTTCCATACTAGTCCCTAGGTTCTAGTTTGACCTTTCCATTTTGGGTTTCATGAGGGGACACAATCAAGTGTTTATGTAAATTTTAGTATTTTAGAGGGGTGGGAGGGTTTGGCTCCCTTACATGGCTCTCTAGAAGAGGTTTTGCTTATTGTTGCACTCTGATCAACAATGGTAGCATTTAAAAAAGACGACACTTGTGTGATGAACATGGATATCCCCATCCATGTCTTTTAAGCCCAGGTCACATGAATTGTAGTAGTCGCAGATGATCTAGGGTCCTTCCCATTTAGGGTTGAACTTGCCCCTATAATCAACAATATGGATGACTCACAATACCATGTTTCCCTTTGGGAAACTTTGTGGTCTGACCTTCTTGTTGAAGGTGTAATATCATCAAATTTTTGTGAATTTGAAGTATATAAATATAAGACTCAAGCTATAAACAAATTCCATAAATATATGTGTTAGAATAATAAATCCATCCACTTTATGGCATGGGTGCAATTGATGGACCAAGTGAGGTCCATGAGACTATTTTCTTTACAAATATGTCCTTCAGGCACACAATAATGAGATAAAAGATTTCATGCATAAATAAAGGATAATTGAAATATGAAATAATGTGTAAGTTTCCAAAAGGAAATAAGATATACAATGTTTTAGATAACTAAAGGAATAATTATCTAGCCAAGGATGGAAACACAAGATTTAAGGCATGTAATAAGAATATCTCATTCTGACTTTTTATATAATTAATCATAATGACTAAAAGAAGAGAATTCTAGAATTTGAGAGAAAAATGACATATCATGTGGTATGTGTAATGGATTTAAGAATATGCTAAAGAAGAAAGTTTCGGATAATAAACATATTCCAATAAATCCAAAAAATTATATATATGTTGGGAAAGATATTAATGATTTTCCCTCAATATTAAAAAAAAAGATATTCCTGGTGGCCATGGGAAATACAAAAAAAGGGTTTTAAATGCAATTAAAAGATATGATTTCATACTTTGAAATCAATTGAATAACCTGACTTTGGATCTGGATTAGTAGTGCCCATTGATGTGCATGCCTGACATGGGTATGGGATCTGGGATCGAATGTCTCAGCCATCATCCCCTACCTCCAGCCGAAAAGGAAACCAAAGCCAACATTGTTTGCGATTTTCCCTGGATGCCTTCTCTCTCCCCTCTTCACCTTTTTCTTTGTTTCTTTTCCCATTAGAATTGGTAGAGTGAAATGTAACTAAAAAGCCCTAGCACAACAATTACTTTGCTAGTTTAGGAAAATTCTAAATTCTCGTACGAACTTGAATTCTAGGGCATTGATAAAATCTTGAGTTCTCTGCTACTACTGCCTATATAAGGCAATAGAAAGGTTGGTTTTGACCCCAAGGGTTTTTACCCTCATCCCCTTTCTATCGAATCCCATTGGTTCCTGGTCGCCTTACATCATATTCTCCAAGGTCAATGAGTTCTTGTCCCTTATCTTGTGCATTACAAAAGAATTTCCTCTGCTTGGAGCTTCACCTTAGAGCCCCAAAGCACAGATGGTCTTAAGTGGATCCCAAAGTAGGTTTCCAATTAGTTGATCTTGTATCATTGGGATAACTAACTAGAGGAGTAATGCCAAACTACTGTGAGGGGTTGTGAATAATGGAAATTGACTCTTGGGACTCTAACAAGCCTTCAAGACCCTAATATTGACTCCAAGGTACTTGATCCACTAACTTATGTTTCCAATTATCATGCTTAAGCCTGATACTCGTAGCTGATTGTTTCATCCATCGGGATGAGAGAGGAAGGGATCTCCAACCTCAAGGAGTGGTACCAACAATAGTACCTAAATTACTTCTCATATCAATTAAAATGACCCTATGACGTTAGTTTATAACCCACACTTATGTGAGCGACACTACACTCAAAGGTCTAAGATGTTTGTTATTTGGGGACATGCACACCGACTACAGAGACCCATCCTTAGTTGTGATGATAAAAGAAACCAACATAGTATGAGTCTAAGTCACCGGTTTAGGAACCCAAACTGATGTCGCAAAAGCCATATTAGGTCATAATTGTAACTAATAAATGTTCCCAAGTCGTTGGTTTACAAATCAACCAAAACCTATTTAGCATCTAATCCCTCAGTTTCAACAAATAAAACTGACGATTAAGAGGCATAGTGATGGTTGTATCAAATAAACAGACAACCATGATTGTGCTGACTGGCATGGTTGTGCTACCCAACACATACATTTTATTTTATTCCTATAATGTCGATTTTATGCCTATAACTGATGACTCATACCTACAATGACAATTTCTTTGTCACAACTAACAATTATGTTTTTTTAAATAACAAGTCTACAAACCTATTGTTCGGCAGGTCAGTAGGATGTAAAACCTACAGTTTAAAACTAGAGTTCTGAACTATAGGTTAACAACATCTTGTGAGTTCATCTTAACAAAATGCCACCAAACCTACAGTAACAAACATAATATGCACATAATTCCATTCATTCTCCAAATCCATTCTCATCACATGTGCAAACATAATTCTATTCATTCATCTTCACATTCATTCACTCACATGATCCTTAATTCATATATGTACTAATTCCATTCTCATGACATGTAGAAACACAATTCATTCATTCATATTTGCATTCACACATGTATAAAGATCATCATTCACAAATGCACCAATAACTTATCACATCAAATTTATATTTGCAAGAATTCATAATAACCACCTACTTAGAAATAATGACATCAAAGTTTATAAATCTCAATCTTTACCCAATCAAATTCAAACTTCACTTCCTTAATGAAGGCTTGTTCCCATTGTTCTTGTATGTCATCTAGTTGTTCTATGGTATATAGATTTTTTTTGTCAAAAACCTATAAAGATATTTTCATATTATCAAATGACACCATTACTTATGATGATCAAGACTATATATATAGATTGCATTTTTTATGTAGTTGATGTCTAGTACATATCTGACAATCATCTATGTATATCACATCAAACAGTATCCACATACCCAACCATTGTCTTGAATAACACACTATAAATTTCAAGATACAAAATGTTAACAAATAAAAGTAAGCATAATTGGCATAAAAATGCATTTGAGTCAAAAAACCACATCAACATCCCACCAAGTTATCACTTTCTTTTTCTTATCCACCTTCTTCCATCCTTTTTGAAATCTTTTGTAGCCCTATACATTAATGTAACACTTTTAACTGCATTAGTAAATTGTCATGTAATAATATATTTTAGTGGATATAAATATAAAAAAATACCCATGTGAATAATACCTTTTTTAATCTGTGTCCCCACTATCAACTTTGTCACCCATAGGATCTAGATAATACACAGTTAGTGTCACGGGGACAATAATCAATAACACCCATGTTTATTCATGAGTGAAAAGAAAGCAAACAAAAAAACTCAAAATCCAAAATGAAATGTAATTCTTAAGTTAAAATTATATGCAAAGTAAGTAAACTTACTCAACATTGTATGGAGCTAAAATCACACTCTTTCTTGCTTTACCAAAATATTCAAATGAGGTAGAGAAGTATTGGATAACAGATGTAGGGTATTTAACTACACAGATAATCAATTATGGAACTACAAATGCCACAAGGGTTAGTGTGAACTGTTTATAGATCATATGAAAGTGACTATAAAATGTATATCATGTATGCATTAATATATAAGAAAACCGAACAAAATATATATGATGACGTATTTTGATATATAATATCTCACCATATCCAAAGTTCTATCATATATGTATTTAACCAAGCATAAGTAAACTTCTCCAAAACATCTTGCAAAAATATACTAATATCTTGATGTTGACTACATCGTCCTCCTTATATGAACCATCATAGTCGACTCTTCTTTAAAGGCTCCTATACATACTGCCATATCATTGCAATGAGGACCTACCGTGTCAAATAGGTCCTATATAGTCCAACTAGGTAATTCAGGAGGAGATGGAGGTGGAGGACGAGCTGTGGAGATTTCTTAGGCGTCGTCTTCTGCATATATAGAATCTCATACCAATTGTCATGTATATAAATATACAAATGCAATGTAAATTTAGCATACATCAGCACAGACAACTTCCGCTTTGGGCCATGCAACGATACCACCTTCTTCTTCACTTATCCTCTCATGCTCGGGGTGGTCAAATGGCAGTGCAGTCTACTTCCAAGCAGTGTAGACAAGCCTCAACATCACACGAACCGCATCGGTGGGCATTGGAGCACCATGACTCATGTCACTTGTAAGGGGTGGGTTAGCCTCACCCACAAGAATGACATATCCTTGTAATAAAAGACAACATTGCCTCAACCCCTACAAATTTACATAAAGTGTTATATATATACCTAAACTCAAACATATTATGCACATCATTCTGGAAGACTACTATGTCATAAAAATACTTACAAGGGGACGACATGGCCTCAACCCCTACAAATTTGCATAAAGTGTTATATATATACCTAAACTCAAACATATTGTACAAATTATTTTGGAAGAATACTATGTCATAAAAATACTTAGAACAACATGCTAGATGGTGGGTCAGCGGGATTACTTTCAACCACCTCTATCGTAGGAGGGTCCACCTCATATGAAGAGTGGGGAACCATAGGTACTATATGGGAATAATGATACTCTCTCATTTATTCATCTATATCCTTTAAAATCATCTATTGTACCTTTTCTAAGAGCCCTTTGCGTTTATGCTTTGATGGTCCAAAGAAGTCTCTTATACCCATACCAGCCCCAACATATGTAATACACCCAAGACACTCTGGTTTACCAAGAGAAACTATCAATTCATCCTTTACGCTCTCATGAATGAACTTGCATTGTTTCCTTTGCTCGCAGACCTCCTAATAATCATCATCATTAGTAATTGGTAAGTAAGACATAACAATCGTCAATACTGATTGCTGTAACAGTTAAATTTTACCATTTTTGCACCTGCCTCAGCAATTGTGGGGTTGGGTGTTTCTCCAGACTTGGATTGCCTCGCAACTATCCATATATAATGGTGAAGTAGAGGTTTAGTAGTAGTAGAGGACTCAACAGTCCCAGGAGTAGGTTGCTGAGAAGAAGACGCCTGCCATAGCTTTTGGTGAAGATGTGAATACCTACATGGACCCATCATGTGGTTGTGCACATTCTTTGGACGTCTTTCTTTTAAGCATTGCTTATAGCCTGGTTAGTCCAAACCATTTGTAAAATATGTAAAACAAAGAATACAATATGAGGAGCGAGGCTTAATACCATGAATTCATCAGTTTGTCTCTTAGCAACAAACACCTCCCACACCTTCGGGTCAAGATAGTTCCCTTTCTCTGTGACTAACTTCTTCTTCTTAGCATTTTGTATGTATTCTCTTATCAGATTTATCCTCTAATTCCTTAGTACCTTGCTAAAATGCTCATCACCGCTTACAATGCAATTTTTCATCTAGTTCAAATATGCTCTACATTAGACATCGTATACTTAATGGAATATTCTTAAAAATAGAATTATCAATATCTTCAAAAATACAATTGCAAATGATAATATCTCACACATATGTCCTTCCTTATTAAGTCTTTCTTTCTTGGATCGACTTTATGCCAAGATTCTAAATTTACATATATTCTGCGATGAGTCAGAACCCCTAGATACATAAAAGAACTGTGGTTCTTCCCATCTAGATTTCATAGATTATCAAATTTCAATGACTAGCTTTAGTTTGTTCCCCTTTTGCTCTAGTAACGTTTTCATAATGATGATGCCACATATTGTTGCACGCTTACAATGTTGCACATCAAGCTTAGCAAGATCCTCAGGGTCCACGTCCTCATGCTAAAATTGACAAAAGAAAACATAAGTCATAGAAATATATAACTTATAAATGTGATAAAACAATACAGTAAGAACACATTATAAAATGCACATCTATGTAATAAAACAATACAACTTACAACAATATCAGGTAATCATCCTCACAATGCACATTTTCAGGGTGCTCATCCTCATAGTAATCATCATCACGATCTTGAAACTCATGGTCAGACACCATATGAAATATTGTCATGTAAAAAGTAGTCAAACAATGAAATATAAGGGATAAAGAACATAAAATGCTTATCTAACATTTAAAATAATAAATTCATGCCTCTAATGTTTGGATCATTTAAGAGTCCCTAAAGGGAAGAGAGATGGCTCGAGGGCGCGGAAGGGGCGGAAGGGGGAGAGGATGCGGGCAAAGCCCTAGCGAGATCAGATGTAGGGGGCAAGCTGCTACTGTAGAGTCAGCATTGTCGATTCCTCCTATTGCTAATCAGTGGCTAACGGATATGGAAGTGGGAAGAATCCTTCTTATGTTCCCCCGAACCCGGGTATGAATTTGTCGCAAAAGGAGAAGGAGGTGGCAACGTCTTCATCCAACCACCCCCAAAACCCCCCTCCAAATAGCTCCTCTGAAGTAGCACCGCTGTCTCTCCTGGCTGATTGGCTCCTATCTAGTCAGCTAGATAGAGCAGCACTGGAGGTAGCCTCAGTAGAGTTTATTGATCCCACCATCAAGGACGGAGTTCGGCGTGCTTCAATATCCAGTGAGGAGTGCCCAACTCGAAACTGGGATGACTACATATCTATACGATTCGTCGGGAGGAAGCCCTTCAAGGGTCAGCTAGCAGGCTGGATGCGTAGGAAGTGGCGGCCAAGCAGACCTATTGATATCGTCTCTGAAGAAAGAGATGGATTTGTTGTTTTATTGGAGTCACACAGTGAGAGAAAAAGGGTGTTGGATTAGGCACCCTGGTTCTTGGATGGCACCCTCATCATCGCCAACGCCTGGTGACCTGGTTCCCCTCTCCAACCCCTTTCCTTCCAACAACTTCCAGTGTGGTTCAAGATCGAAAACATGGGCCTCCCACAGACACGATCCCACATTGTGAGTGTAACCAGTTCCATAGGCAAGCCGCTGGACTTTGCAGACATTTCTCTGTCAGCAGAGTGCCTTGGTGCGGTGACCGTCTGCATTGAAGTCAGCTCCGACCAAAGTCTTCCCAAGTGTGCGACGATGGAGCTGGATGCCAAGATGATACAACTCAACCTTGAGATTGTATCTAAACACGCGTTTTGCTCAAGTTGAAAACTCTTTGGTCACATGGCTAGTGCCTGCCCATAGGTCATGAAGAAAACAAACTCCTATATGGATCTGCAGCTAAGGAACATATCAACTAAAGGTGCTCGAAGGAATGCCAAAGCCAAGGTGGATTCCAAAGCGATACCTAAGGTTCTATCTAGTTCCATTGTAGATCAGGAGAAGGCTTGTGAAGATCAATCTTCTACTACTGGTGATGAAATTCTCTTGGATTCCATTGCACAACATGTGAAGGACATTTTTCTCACCTCTTCTTCTAAACAACAGAACCAATCGTCCTCTTCTAACATTCTTTAGGTTGATCCTGACTTGGTTAGGCCTCCACCAGGTGACAACAATGGGAGAGTGAACCTTGACTGGGAACTGGAGAATAGAAGTAGGGAGGGATCGAGCTCCGAGTCCTGGAGAGTCAATAAAGTTTGGGAAAGCTTCAAATTCTCAGTTGATTACCAAATACAAAAAGGGAACCAGCTTGAGGATGATGAAGGGTCTAATGCCTACTTGTGTTCAGACCCTGATTCGGAGCACTGGGAACCTGATTTAGTAGACTTTGGTCAGTCAAGGTCCAAAAAGAAGAAGAAACCAGTTAGGAAAAGAAGGGATGGGTCTTAGCTCTGAGCTTCTCTTTCTGGTTTCTCGTTGCTTAGTCTTATGAGGTTTGTCCCTGTAGAATGTTGAGTCTCTATGTTTTTGAGCACAATGATGGTCATTAGTCTTTCTCCTTCCCCACAATTTTAGTGATGAGAATAAAGCTAGTGGAAGGGAGGGTTGCTTTTAAAGGTCATAGTTATGTTTCAACTGCTTAGTGGAATCTCGTCCATCTTCATAGTCACTTCAAAAGCAAAGAAATTTTTGGGTATTATGAGGATGATCTGTCCCAAAGTATGATGTTGTTTGATTGGATTGGTGACGATTGATTCTTCGCTCGATATTGGCTAAGTCTTCAAAATTTTAGAGTGATGGGCATATAGTTAGTGTTTCCTTATTCAGTAGGAAGCTCGTGTCAATTGTTATGGAGTCTGTACAAGATATTGTGCTATGGGTATCTTTTCTCCTAGTTGTATTGTCTTCTTACATGAATTCTTTGATTCTTTACAGTATTTTTAGTTTCTCCTTTTGTGAGACTGGGGGTGCTTATCCTTTTGTACCAAAAGTTTTGGGATTTTTCATATAGTAACACATTTTTTTCTCGACCAAAAAAAATGTTTGGATCTTGTATTAATTAAAATTCTCTAAGTATGATCTACATACATATATAAGTCAATGTCAACTTCAATATTTTGCATTGGAAAGACAAATGAGAATGAACTGGAGCCATCATACTTGATATACTACTCTTCTTTATCTGTAGGATATGCAATGAACTACCTTTTACCATGACGAACAACTGAGCAATTTTCATTTGCAGGATCATTGATATAAAAATACTTGCTTCACCTATGATGCCATTATAAATGGTTTACCCTTCTCACCCCTCTTTTCAAAATTCACTAATGTGAAACCCAATTGATCCATTAAAACTTTGGTGTTATCAACCCAATTACACCTAAAGACTGAAACTCTCAAATCTATATAGTCAAACTTCCAAATGTCTACAATGACACTATAATATGACATTTTAGCTTCACTTGGACTCTTATCCTTCGCACTATAAATATACATTGATGATGCTTGAAGGGTTACCCCATTGTTTTTTATGACATTCTTATCATCTTGACTCTTTGTGTAATATGAAAATCCATTTATGTCAAACCCTTCATAAGACATAAGATTCATTTTTATTTTAAAGGTGAGGCATTTGATATTTTCAGCAACATTATGTGGTTCTTGAGACAGTTGACATAGGACGTTATCTTCAAACTATGTAATAAATGTCTTGTTATGCTCTCTAGCAAGCCACATTGAATTGGCTCGAGGACATTTTTTCTTGATGAAATTTGTATGTTTGGTGATATAACTACTCACTTCATTGATGTTGTGTAAAATATACAAGTGTTCTTGTTCCCACAACTCATGACTGATTACTTCCACTCGTGCTCCTAAAGTCCCTCTATCGGAGTAGTCCTCAATATTCTTGTCATTTACAGGAGCTTCATTACAACTCAAAAACTCATCGCAAAATTCCATAAGCTCCCTGGCAATGTAACATTCAATAATACTTCCTTCACACTGATAATAGTTTTAAACATCACCTTTATAAACACTCATGGACCGTTCAAAAGGATACATCCAATGCGTGAAAACCAGTCCCAACATTTTCACTTCCCTAGTCAGATGGAAAATAAGATGTACCATGATATCAATGAATGAAGGAGGAAAATACATCTCAAGTTGGTGTAAGGTAACAACCACTTCTCTTTGCAACTTTTTAGATTCTCATGATCAATAACTATGTTGCATAAAGTGTAGAAGAAGAATTTCCATGGGCAATATTTATTGTTAACCTTACATGCTTCAATAATATAGATTGAATTTCCATGGGCAATATTTGTTGCACTAGAGTGTGACAATTATGAGATCTAATACATATCATCTTTAGATCCTTCATTAATACCAATCTATAAATATTAGAAGAGTATCAGTGTGGTACCTTAACATTAAGCAAACACTCACAAAAAGTTTTCTTCTCCCTTCTAGATAATGTGTAACAAGAAGGAGGTAAATATATTTTCGATCACGACTGACTTCTTTTGTTAATTCATTCCTTATTCCCATTTCACGTAGGTCCATTTTGGATTGGATGCCATCTTTAGTCTTACCTAGTATATTCAATAGAGTACCAATGTCACTATCACAAACATTTTTCTCGACATGCATGACATCGATAGAATGTCTAACTTCCAAAGAACTCCAATTAGGAAGATACCATAATATTGATCTCTTCTTGTATAAATAGTTTCCACTCTATGTGGGAATGGTACATTGTGATCTCTTAAAGAATGCATTGACAAAGTTTTTTACTCTTTTATAAATAACCTCCCCTGATATGGGTTTAGGGACACTTCATTCCTCATTCGATCCATTGAACGCTTTGCAAAACCTTTGGTAAGGATAACTTTAGGAAGAAAACTTTGATGACCAAGATATATAGTCTTGCTACCATATTTTAATCATATTGAATCAGTATTCTCTTCACATATAGGGCATGCTTTCAATCATTTTACATTGTATCCAGACAAATTCCAATATACTAGAAAGTCATTAACAATGCAACACAACATAGGATGCAAACAAAATGTCTCTATACACAAAGCATCATAGGTCATCACACCTTCTCCCGAGAGTTTCTTTAAGTCATCAATCATAGGTTCAAGATAAACATTGATATCATTGCCAAGTCATTAAGGCTCGATATCATCAACGACAACATAAGATACTTATTTTCCATACACAATTAGGGAGGAGGATTGTATATAATAGTCATAATAGGCTAGGTGCTATGTTGGCTTCTCAATTTGTCGTATGGATTTATCCCATTGATACAAAGCCCAAGTCTTAGATTACAAACTTCTACAACAAATTGAAGGAACAATAAATCAATCTTCTTCCACTACAGGGAATCATGCACATGTTGTAGGATCCCATCATTATTTTTCTTTACCTCTTCATGCCACCATAAATTCTATGCATCGATGGGATCTGCAAACAAGTGTTGAAACTGTGATATTATAGGTAGATACCACATCACCTTATAGAAGAGAAGATTTTTGACTTCCCTGAACTCATCATTTTATATATTGATGCCCCACATTTTGGACAATCTTTCAAATCATAATAGTCCTTTTAAGATAACACAAAGTCATTTGGGAATGTATGTATCTTCTTAGCCTTCATTCCCATTGGGCATACCATTTTCTTAATTTGTATGTTGATATTGGAAGCTTGTTGCCTTTAGGAAAAAATTCAGTCAACAAAGACAACAATGACATGAATCTTTTGTTGATCCATATATTGTTAGCCCTCAGAGTATACAATCTCAACATGAAGCTCAGCTTCGTAAACTTAGTACAACCAATGTATAACGTTCTCTCAACATCATGCACAATGATTCTAAATAAGGAAGGTGGATCAATGTGCTCTCCCACACAACTATCTAGCATTACATCAACCATGCATATTATAATCCATTTGTTCACATCTACATCATCAACAACAATTTCTTCTTCAAAACAAGTACTGCTATCAACATCTACTGATCTCATTGTTGGAATATCTCCATGCTAGTACCATTATATATAGCCATGTACAATCCCATTGCACATTACATGACTTTTTATTTCGTCAACAATGTCAACTTTCAAGTTGTTACTACAACGCTTACATGGACAATAGAACCTATCCCCTGGTCATTTCCTATGTTCCTCCTCAAATATTAAAAACTGATCAAGACTATTAATAAACTTTGGAGTGAAGAAATTTGGAATGGACATCCATGATCTATCCATTCTATAATCAAAGAGAAAACAAGTATTAGGGTGTAGGGTTTACATGATTTTTTAGGTATTACAAATTAGGGTGTATCATTTAGGATTTGGGGATAACGGTTTATAAATTTGGGTTTATGGTTTATAGATTAGGGTTTAGGGTTTAGTAATGAATGTGTGTACCACCTATCTCATTCTTGAACACCTAATCTCAGTATTATGTTTATAATGTCTATTCAGTTTCCAAGAAAATTTCAGTAGCATTTCCCCACAGTTCTCCACGTGAACCGATGTAGATGGGCAAATGTCCACCAACATATGTACTTAGAGAACAAATGGGAAAGTGCTGAAAAAACATCTTGAAAATCAAATATACATTATACACTTACATACTAAGTGATATTAAGTGTTCAAGAATAGCACCAAACTAGGGACTATCCAAGAATTACTCCTAATGAGTATATCCTAGATGGGTTTGTAAGCAAACATATATATATGTCCAAAATTAAGGTTTACAATTCATATCAGTTCTGTGCAAATACAAACCCATAAATCCAGAAATCACATACATCCTATCATCATTTTATGACATAACATCCAATATCCTTATTCACATTAATAAGATTTGGGTTATTAATAACCCACACATTAATCATACAACATTGTATACAAATAACAATCAATATGGTACACACTATTGAATATAATAAAAGATAATTGGCCAGTCAATTTCATACTAGTTATGCAACTTCATAGAGAGAATATATCAATTTCATCATCCCATATGTATCACAAAGTCATAGTAAAAATGAGATTCTCATAGAAACCCTAGATTTCAATTCATCATTTGGAATCCACTTATTTATTAACATTTAGGATGTAAGAAATGGGAACTACTGTAATTTAAATAAAAAATAAAAAATACCTTGGTCTGTTGGTGAAAATGGCTAGTAGAAGCAATGATATAGAGCTGAAGCACGGGTATAGTGATGGGAGACCAAAGAGGTGATGATGGTGATGATGACAAAGGTGTCTAGCTCCAGCAGTAACAACAACAGTGAGCTCCAGTGATGTAGAAACAAGCTCCAGTTATGTTGAGATCCAACAACAACGACATCAACAAGATCGACAGATAATGAGCTCCAGTGGTGGGGTACAACAAGCAAACCACGGACAGTGGAGAGCATAGCTATTGGAGAAGAGGAGCGGCTATGAAGAAGTAGAAAGCTCAAGCGGAGCAACAAACAAAAGATAACAACTAAGGCAGAGAGTAGCAATAATGGTGACAATAACAACAACTTGAGCGGTGACAATGGAAACATCAGTACGAGAGGCAAAAATGAAAAATTCTCTAGATCTAAGTATTGGGAGAGAAATGAAATAGAAAATGGGGGAAATAAATTTCATGGGTGGTATTAAGTGGGACATAGTCTTCGGTTGTTTTAATAAATTGTCAACTAAGATCTTAGACTTTGGTTACTTTTAGTTAAAAAACACATGACCTAGTAACTTAGACATTGGTTAGAGCTAAAAAACTGATGCAAGAAGTCATCATCCGGATGAAAAAAACTAGCCTGAGTAATGGCCTTAGTCATTGGTTGTATATCAAAAAGTGACACCTAACCTAGTGACTTAGACATCCTCTTGCTTTATGAAAATGATGCTAGAGGCCTGACGCAATTTTACCGTGCGCAGAAACCCAAGTAAACGCGTCGAAGTAGTACATGCCTTTGTGAGGCCCGAGTCGAACTCAGGGATACGTGAAATCGTCGGAGACTCCTACTAACTACTTACGATCAGCTAAGCTGATTAAAAGATTGATAATTGTTCTTAAAATTAAAAGAAAATAAAAATAAACAAAACAAGCAATCGATTAAATGTTGGTTTAATCAATTCAAAAGGAGATCTTTAGGATTGCGGTTTCACCGTGGGTTTTCATTGTATTAAATTCTCTATAGTTATTCAATTTTATCTCTCTATCCGGGTGGTGGCCTGAAATCAGAATTGCCCATTGTCGTGGTACAATTCACTACCTTTGTCTAGGACGGTTCCACCGTCGTAGTAACATATACCCTAAACTAGGTGCATTAGGAACGACCTCTCGGTATCCACTATTAATCTTACACCACCTTATTCAAGGGATTTGTCAATTAATGTAAATTCCGTCTCTTTTCAACCGTTAATTCTTCTTTCAAAGCAATTAAGGGCATTAGATTATTATTATGGTGATCAAGGATAACAATATATTGGAGAAAACGAAATTCTACCATGGATTTAAGAGATAAGATATGAATTGCTATTATAAAATCATCATACAATGAATCCCCGGGCTACTCCCGATCCTAAAGACAAAGGGGATTAGCCCCGCATGTTCATCTCAGAGTACAATGTAGAGAAGAAAAAGGGAAACATGAAGGAAAACGTGATTGAGTGATTAAACCCCTGAACGGAGAAGGTCCAATCGATCCTTAGCGTGGAATCCGCGTTCTCCCACCTTTCGGTGGTGGAGATCATCTTCTTCAGCATCCGGATCGGCTGGGGCATGCTCTCGTGCTCCTTTCTTCTCTCCTTGCTCTCTGGTATGCATGCAGCAACTAATGACGTCCTCCTTTTTGTGTCAAGGGCACCACCATTAGGTATATTTCCCAAATTAGGTCGCCAATCAACCACAACCGTCCAATTGGGATTAATCTGAAACCAACTCATATCTGACAGTGTCGATACCATCGACGCGGGTCGATGGTATCGACCTAGCGTGATAGTGGCAATCCTTCTTTTCTTTCGTCTGTGCGCCTGATGTCATCTCGATACCATCGACGCGGGTCGATGGTATCAACGAACATGTAGCGACAATTTTGTCTTTTTGTGTCACTGTAGCTCCATCAGTCGATAGTATCGACATTTTGGTCGATAGTATCGACGCACTTCTCGCCAGCAACCTGATGGTATCTCGATACCATCGACATCCTTGTCGATAGTATCGACTTTCTTCTGCTCCTTGCGGCTGGCAACCTGTGGTCTGGCCGATGGTATCGACCACCGTCGATGGTATCGACGACAGCAGATACTTGTTTTTCCTGAAATTAACACACGGAACCACATAAATCCACACAAAATGTATTCTTTCGATAATAAATACTCAAAATGCTTGAAATAAGGGGAATTTGACATAAAGAAGTAGCATAGACCAAAGTAGATGAATTATGAAACATTAACCATGAAAATGACTAATAAATGCATAAAATGCATATCAAACAAATCTATAAATGCGACTCAAAATCATCGCATCAAACTCCCCTAAGCTTGAACATTGCTCGCCCTCGAGCAACTAAACCTTAGAATATAATTGCTAGAGTCAACTATAGAACAAATCATCACAACAAACATCCCATATGATCCCCACCAGACATTCACATTCCGGCCCTTACTAACCACAAAATGATAATTACCCTACAAGCGACAATAATTTTCCATAAAAGATATCTACCTCAAAACTGATCAACACTATCACATAAGGCAGTTAACATAATAAAATTCGTCGGTCCAAACTTATTGCATCTTGTGATCTCCTATACTATGTTGCTCGCCCTAACTACCATTTACATGGAAGCAGCTCTCCTTATATTCATGAGTGAGGAGAAAATCACGGTGACCTACCAATTTCGAGCAACGAGTAGATAGAATGGGTGGCTTATTGAAGAAGTGGAAGTATTATACAGTTTCAACATGCATAAAACAAAATTGCCCTAAATGATGCAAATGCACATGAAAAATGCCCTAATGCCTAAGATTGGGTGGAATGATGCATGCACTAACATCCAATCTCAAAATAAGATGGATATCTAACTGAGCTACATCATGTACTTACTCATCTTAATATGCAGGTGAGATTATGTTCCTTTCTCCCTCTTATTCCTCTTGCTTCTCAAAAACTTGGTTCTTTTTTCTTTCTCAATTTTTTTTCAAAAATTCTTTCTTCTTTTTTTTTTCTTTCAGACCCTTATATCCACGATTGACAATGAATAATTTATTGTGCTTACTTTTCTGCATAACTCAAAGATTTGAATTACTTAGAAGGTATGGAACAATTTAATTCACCATTAAAGTAGAAATGAGGTACATGATATACTCCATGCATAAAAGTTATGAATGCAACTAAATGACATGCACCTAAGGGTAGTGTGCATGTAAACCTATTCTAATTTTTTTTTCTTATTTTTCATGCAAACATATGAAGGTGGCTACAATGCAAGTCCTATCTACATGCCATGCAACCAACAAGGTTAAAACCGTACTTTACTTCCAAATCTTGGTGGATTGTGAAAGGCAATGAGGTGGATAGATCACAAGACTAATTGACTGAACCTTTGAAAAAATATTATGTGTCCCTCCTTACTGACTTGTGTAGTAGTTAAGAGGTTTTTCTCTCTTACATCACATTAAAGTCTCATTATCATTTGGTCAATTTAGGCTCAACAACCAATTCCGTCCACTTTCATGAATCATTAGGAATGTACAGTCATGATTTTCCATTTTAAAGTTGACAAACCCAATCATTTTCTAAGTTACGTGATCAAGGTTAAACAACACTCAAGCTTGCGAACACTCAAAATTTTTTAGATTCCCTCAATTCCCCATGCACATGCAACTGAGATGACACAACATTAACGACATCCACGATTACACTAGATAGATTGTGGATCCTAAAATAAACTAAGATTGTAGAAAACAAATGACAGGAAATAAAAGCAATAAAACTAAAAATATAGAAAATGAAAGATAGAACTGTTCTAATACCCCCCCAAGCTTGAATTCGACTATGGCCTCATAGTCAAAAACAATCTTAAAGGTTGGAATAGAGATACCACTTTTACTCTTCAGGTGGAGGCGGGTACTGCGGAGCCGTAGCGTCCCAAGACGGATACTCCCCTTGGAAGCTCAGATCAAACTGGGCCCTAGGTGGAGGTTGTGGATAGCCTCCGAAGTAATTTTGGCTCCAATAGTGGTCGTAAAAGGGCTCCTGTTGCATCTCCATCAGTTGCAACCGATCATGAATTTGTTGTTGGTTGTCCAGGAGAAGACGCTCGTTCTCGAACATTGCCCTTTGATTGTCCAGTAACCGATTTGTAGTGTCTTGAATACCGGTGTACATCGCCATGTGATGCTGCTACGTCTGATGTATGTCTTGCAGCATAGTATACATGCCCTGCATCGAGTAGGCATCCTCACTTGGCTGCGAGGGCGGTGGTGGTGACGGAGGCTGTGATGATGAAGATGCACCCAGATGCATCCAAGGAAGCTTCCGTGGTGCCACTCGTGCTCAAAGAGGTGTAAATTCCTCCTCTTCCTCTTCAGCCTCATTGTCATTGCCATTTCCATCGTCGTTGTCACCGTCTTCATCAGAGTCGGCGATGGCTATGATAGGCCATCAGAAGTGTTGCGCCCCTTCGATATTGAAGACTGGATCAGGAAGCGAGCATTCTTGGTAGGCGTGGTTGACGTGGCAGTGCGCATATGCCAAACCATCTCGAAGAAGGATGAGATTGGAGCGGTGAAGATGTTGCAAGTTCACCTTGCTCCTGGTGGAGAGAGGGGTAAGCTGCTGGAAATTCAACCGGAGGTAGATGGCCAACTTGGTGATAAACCCGCCAAAATGAATTGGCGCTTTCCATGTACTCCTCTTCACCGCCAAAACTCTCTGCAAAAAGAAGGCTCCCCAATTGCATTCTTGACGTTTCAGGAGCTTATACAAGAAGAATAAGTTTGTCTCCTGAAACTTGCTGAGGGCCAAATCACCCCGAGCAAACAATGTAGAACTGAGCATCCGGTGAAGTATCCGGACGAAAGGGTGCTTGAAATCAGCTACCGCAGCATTATGGTAGCTCACTGACTTGCCCGATGACACCGTCACCAGCTCGGTGAAGATGGCATCATAGTCGACACGGTTGTCCGATCACCGGTAATCATGTTGTGAGTGATTCCAGTTGAAGATCTTGTTGAACTGCCAGAGTGTAAGGGTATAGTCGTTGTTGTACAGCTGGAACGACACCTGGCCCTTGATCCACTCGCAGTCGGTGGCTATGACGTCGTTGGGCACGACGCAGACGTCCAGTGATGCCATGAACTCAGCCACCAACTCCTTGTACGTAGGCCACTCTCCGAAGAACGGCTGGCCATCTGCATGAAACTCCAACTCGTCAGGCCGTCTTCCCGTGCGTTGGGCCTGACCCTTCAGGATGTAGTCGAGGTTGGCTTCAAACCCAAGGTTGCGGATGGTTTCTCGTTCAACATAACGGGTCGGCTCGATCTTCCTCTTTAAGATATCCTCGTAGATCTTCTTCACCTCCGCGGATGGATGGATTAGCCGCGGGCGTGCAACTGACGCGGTCGGAGGTGTCATGAACTCCGGGATGTCTATCGGATTCGCACGTGAAGACGACGCTCCAGCTACGTGAACCATGATTGTGAGAGAAAGGGGAATAGAAAGGGAGCTCGGTGAAGATCGGAGAATCGAATCTCCGCTCGATGAAGAACTAGCTCGGTGTTGCTCGTCGTCGGGCTTGGACAACTCTAGAACACGCTCAGAACAAGTGGAGGAAGATTGCACTGAAGGTGTGATGTCATCTGATGCAAATACTCCTCATATATAGCCGTGGCTAGCGCTATTGTCCGCCCGTCGATACCATCGACGCGAGTCGATGGTATCGACTCGGGTAGCACGATCCGTACCTCCATGAGTATCGACGGTTGTCGATGGCTGGATCTGTGGGGCCCAGATTGATGACGCGTCGATACTATCGACGCAAGTCAATGGTATCAACCCGTCCCCCGGATCGACTTCCTTGTTGCTGCGATTGCCGTTGATCTTTCCTCACGAATTGTTGATGTGGCGCGTCGATACTATCGACGCAAGTCGATGGTATCGACGCTCTGATTAGGGAAAACCCTCGCGAGGCCCGGCCGCCGCCTTCTTTACATAAATGTGTCGATACGATAGACACACCCGTCGATGGTTTCGACTTTCCTGAGACGATTTGTTCTGAAAATCTCCAGAGATCTCGATAGTATCGACACCCATGTCGATACCGTCGACCGCTGATTGCAATCTTCTTGTTGGTACGTCGATACCATCGACGAGGCCGTCGATGGTACTGACGTAGTGCGATTCCTGCAATCACCAACCTGTACCATGGTCGATACCATCGACGCAAGGGTCGATGGTATCGACTCTTCCTCAGCCCTGCACATGTAGCAAACGATCACGGTATCTTTTTTACATTAAAAACTAAGTGAAAACAAATCAACATACGAATGTAAATGAACTAAACTAAGGTACCAATGGTTGGGTTGCCTCCCAACAAGCGCCCTTATTTAACGTCTTAGGCTAGATGACTTGAAGCACATCATGCATCCGAAAGTGAAATGAGTTTGACCTCATTTACCTTCCTCGTGTAATCTTCACCAAAATATAGCTTCAACCTCTGTCCATTCACCAAAAATGTAGTCTCACCATCGCGCACCAAGATTGCACCATGTGGTTTGACATCTTCCACCGTGAATGGCCCACTCCATCGGGATTTCAGCTTCCCGGGATGCAACTTCAGCCTTGAATTGAACAACAACACCTGATCTCCATTCTTGAAGGTGCGCATCTGAATGTGGCGATCGTGGATCAACTTAGTGCGCTCCTTGTATATCCGAGAGTTCTCATATGCAGTCATGCGCAACTCATCCAATTCATTTAATTAAAGCAATCTCTTCTTCCCCGCCTCATCATAACTCAAGTTGAGCTTTCTTAGCGCCCATTGTGCTTTATGCTCTAACTCTACCGAAAAGTGACAAGCTCAGTCGTACGCCAACCTAAAAGGCGTGGTGCCTATAGGTGTCTTGTATGTCATCCTATATGCCCACAATGCATCTGGCAGTAAGGCACTCCAGTTCTTCCTCGTGGAAGCCACCGTACGCTCCAAGATTTTCTTAATTTTGTGATTGGAGACCTCCACCTGTCCTTGAGTTTGTGGGTGATACAAGGTACCTATGTTATGGTTGACCCCATATTTCTTCAACAATGCCGAGAACTTTTGATTCTTAAAGTGCGTACCCCCATCACTGATGATCATTCGGGGCACTCCAAACATGTAGAAGATATGTTCCTTAACGAATCTACACACTATAGTAGAATCATTAGTCCTTCTGGGTATTGCTTCTACCCACTTCGCCACATAATCAACATCTAAGAGGATATATAAATTCGAATTAGAGGACACAAAGGGTCCCATGAAATCTATACCCCATACGTCAAATACCTCAACCTCTTGGAAGACATTTAGGGGCATCTCTTGTCTCCTTGAAATGTTACCCGCCCTTTGGCAGGAATCGCATTGTCTGACGAACTCATAGGCATCTCAGAACAAGCTAGGCCAATATAGGCCACTTTCCAACACTTTGGCCGCCTTACGAGAGCTCGCGTGGTGTCCGCTCGTAGGTAGAGTGTGACAGTGATGAAGAACACTCTCGTATTCATCCTCATGTACACACCTGCGTAGAACACCATCCCTGCATTTCTTCAAAAGAATGGGGTCATCCCAAAAATAATATCGTAGAGAATGGAAAAACTTTTTCTTCTCTTGATATGTCCAATCATCAGGGATGATCCTGCAAGCAAGATAATTCACAATATAGGAAAACCAAGGATCTTTAGAATTCACTTTCAACAATTGTTCATCCGGAAATGTCTCGGTTATGGGTATGTGTAAATCTTTTTCATCTACCCTCTCTAACCTAGACAAATGATCTGCTACAACATTCTCAATCCCCGCCTTGTCTTTAATTTCTATATCAAATTCTTGTAGGAGCAAGATCCACCTAATCAATCTAGGTTTGGCATCTTTTTTCTCCATCAAATATTCAATAGCGGCGTGGTCAGTCCAAACAACTACCTTCGATCCAACTAAATATTGCCTAAACTTTTCAAAAGTGAAAACAACAGCAAGCAATTCTTTTTCAGTAGTTGTGTAATTTAATTGGGCATCATTCAAAGTCTTAGAAGCATAAAAGATTACGGCAGGTTTATTGTCCACCCACTATCCCAACACAGCTCCTACAGCAAAATCCGATGCATCACGCATGAGTTCAAACGGCTTAGTCCAATCCGGTGTTTGAACAACCGGCGTGGAAATCAATTTCTCCTTCAGCACATTGAACGTGTGTAAACATTTGTCATTGAAATCAAAGACGACATCTTTCTCGAGCAGCTCGGATAGAGGTTTGGCAATTTTAGAAAAATCTTTTATGAACCGACGATAAAATCTGGCGTGTCCTAAGAAACTCCTTACCCCTTTTACCGAATTTGGTGGATGAAAATTTAGAAATTACTTCAATTTTAATTGGATCTACCTCCAAACCTTTGCTGGACACTTTATGTCCTAGCACTATCCCTTCACTTACCATCATATGACATTTCTCCCAGTTGAGGACCAAAAGGCATTCATCAAATGAAGCACCATAAACCGAAAAATCATCCATAAAGACTTCAAGACAGCGTTCTACCATATCAGAAAAAATGGCGAGCATACAACGCTAAAAAGTCGCTGGTGCATTGCATAATCCAAAGGGCATGTGGCGATACACAAAAGTTCCATATGGACAAGTGAAGGTAGATTTGTCTTGGTCCTTAGGGTCAATTGAAATTTGATTATATCCCGAATACCTGTCCAGAAAACAGAAATGAGATCGGCCGACCAAGCGCTCTAGAATTTGATCAATAAATGGGAGAGGAAAATGATCCTTTAGCGTAGCGGCATTAATACGTCGGTAATCAATACAAAGTCGCCACCCGGTTACCCAACGGGTGGTGACAAGTTCATTTAAAATATTTTGAGTGATAGTAATACCCCCCTTTTTAGGGACTACCTGTGTGGGACTTACCCATGTCGAGTCTGAAATCACATAGATGATACCTGCGGAGAGAAGCTTAATCACCTCTTTCTTCACCACCTCCATCATGCTCGAATTCAGTCGACGTTGCGGTTGGATTACCGGCTTAGCTCCCTCCTCGAGCCGAATCTTATGCTGACACACAATAGGGGAAATCCCCTTGATATCTGCAACAGACCACCCAAATGCTCCCTGGTGGTTCTTCAGCACTATCAACAATTTGTCTTCTTCTTCCGCACTCAGATATGTAGAAATGATCACATGTAATTTTTCTTCCTCAGCTAGAAAGGCGTACTTGAGGTGCGGTGGCAGCGGCTTTAACTCCAACTCCGGTGGGATGATTAAAGATGATTGAAGCGGTGGGGGGAGTTCACCTAAATCTTCATAATACCTCGCATAGAAGCATGGAAGCATCTGAAGCATCTTGGCGCACTCCTTGAGTGATTTGCTTCTCATCCAATCATGAGTGATGTTGACTAAACAAGCCTCCAATGGTAATTCCGGATATGCATCAAAAACTGAATTTTCTATAGCATCATCCTCCGTAGAGGGAGGAATGTCCTCATTCTCATCATTCGGGAACCCGACAGCCTTGCAAAGGGATACTACTTTGGTCTTCTCCATGATGTCTACAGCCAAAGTCCCTTTGTCCACCTTGGTCATTACATGAGCCATATCCAGAAATGGCTTCCCTAGACAAAGTGAGATGGTATTATCAAAATGTTTTACCATGTGGCATTGCTCCTTGGATTTATGTGAAGTAGCGCTGGAAGGCATGACCATCTCAAATCGGTCATCGTCTATACCCATGGTCAACCGAATTCTCCCCATCTCGAGTATCATGTCGGCTGTAGCTTGGAATGGTCTTCTGAGTAATAGATCATTGCCTTGTTCATCTTGCATCTCCATGATGACAAAATCTGCAGGAAATACAAATCTATCCACTTTCACAAGCACATCTTCACAAATCCCATATAGTTTCACCACAGAGTTATCTGCCAATTGAATTGTCATGTTACTTTTCCGTGACTCCTTTAATCCCAACTTCTTGAATGTAGAAAGGGGCATTAGATTGATGCTTGCTCCCGAGTCCCATAATGCCTCACCAAATTTGACTTTCTCGATATAGCATGAAACGTTGAAACAACCTAGATCTTGCCTCTTTGGTGGCAATGTGCCCATGATAAAGGCACTCACCTGCTCCTTAAGCACAACTACTTCAGTGTCTGGAATTTTTCTTTTCTTTGTGATGATATCCTTTAGAAATTTCCCATAAGAAGGGATTTGCTCAATAGCTTCGAATAGAGGGATGTTGACTGAAAGCTTTCTAAAACTGTCTAAGAACTTTTTGAATTGGGCGTCTACCTTCCTTTCCTTAGCACTGTTCGGATAAGGGACCGGGACAGCCTGTGCCCTTTGATGCGGTGGCACATAGGGTGTCTATTTCTTAGGCCCTTCCTCCTCTGCAATATGATCTTCAGTAGCATCCACTACTATGTCATCAACTGGTTCTATGACCGGTGCATGCAGATTCTCAGTGGCCTCAACTTCAATTTCATCTTGGGGTTTGCTTGCTTCATCGGCCCTGGGATTTAACAATTTCTTGCCACTTCTTAGCAAGATGGCCTTCGCTTGTTGGTTTCCACCTAGAACATTAGTATTTCCCGGGAAACCTGGATGTGTCGGCTTCTTCAAACTGGCTATCTCCGCAGCCATCTGTGCCATAGATGTCTCTATTGTCCTCATTTGAGCCCCATGGCTCTGCAGTGTCTGCCCGAATTGGTTCATGAACTCCCCTTGTTGCTTTATTTGCTGGCCGAAAGTAGCCATGAGTTCTTGATTTTGCTTTATGACTTGATTGAGCAGCTCTGTGCTCTTATCCTCTGCTGTTGGCTGGGGTTTAGCATCCGGATCCTGCAAGAAGTTATTTGGATCCTTCCAGCAGAACTTCTTGTCTTTCCTCCATGAATAGTCGTTGTTCCTGTAGCCTTGTTGCTGCCTCATGAACTTCACTTGAGCCTCGTCCTCGGACTCAGTATCCTCCTTTGCAAGAAATTTCTTTGCAAGAACATCCATTTTCTCATTCAGCTCCTTGATTGCTTTAGATTCACCTACTACTCGAACATGCTCCACGATGCCTCTTTCTCCCCATGATTGTTTCTTGGCCATGTTCTTTAAGATCTCCCAACATCTAGTGTTTGTGTTATTCAAGAAGAATCCAGAACCGGCTGAATCAAGGTTGCTTCTATCATGCTCGGAGAGAGAAAAATAGAAGATCTTCACTTGTGTCTCCTTTTCAAGCCCGTGATGTCTGAAACCTTTCCCAGGACTCAGAATAGGTCTCTCCTGCTTGTTGGGTGAAGTTGTGGATCTTTCTGATCATGTCATTGGTCTTCTCGGGCGGAAAGAACCTCTCGAAGAAAACCTCCACCATGTGGTCCCAAGACTCCACATATTCATCGTCCAAGTTATGTAACCATTCTCGCGCATTTTCCGCTAGAGAACTCGGGAAAAGCTTCAAGTAGAGAACATCTTGTGGAAATTTTTCGATTTTTATCATATCACAATTCTCCACAAATTGACTTATGTGCGCGACGGGGTCTTCATTTTTGAGCCAATGGAAAGCATTCGACTTCACCAAGTTGATTAAAGCCGGATCAATCTTGTATGTCAGAATATTCACCGCTTGCTTCTTGATCGGCCCTTTAGAAGCGGATGAGGAAGAAGACTTAATCTTCTCCCATATTGTCTGTGGCTCATCCATCTTTTCTTGTACAGATTCAGAAACTATATCCTCCAGCTAGTCTTGATTATACTCATCCTCGTCTTCCGATCCTGACAGCGGAACCTCTAGTGCTTGCCTCGTGTAGTCAGTACTACGCGTCTGCACCATGCACAGTACCTGCAGTTAGAAAAATTAAATTTAGTACAGTGCTTGATGATTGCAAATATTTAGAAAATAGATGAATTTTTGAAATTATAAAAAAATAAAAAATGTGGCCAAGAGTGGCTGCTTGTAGCACTCGTAGTGCCGACAATTCGCCGTATCCCCGACAACGGCGCCAAAAACTTGACGCAATTTTACCGTGCACAGAAACGCAAGTGAACGCGTCGAAGTAGTACATGCCTTTGTGAGGCCCGAGTCGAACGCAGGGATACGTGAAATCGTCGAAGACTCCTACTAACTATATACGATCAGCTAAGTCGATTAAAAGATTGAGAATTGTTGTTAAAATTAAAAGAAAATAAAAATAAACAAAACAAGCAATCGGGTAAATGTTGGTTTAATCAATTCAAAAGGAGATCTTTAGGATTGCGGTTTCACCACGGGTTTTCATTGTATTAAATTCTCTATAGTTATTCAATTTTATCTCTCTATCCGGGTAGTGGCCTGAAATCAGAATTGCCCACTGTCGTGGTACAATTCACTACCGTTATCTAGGTCGGTTCCACCGTCGTAGTAACCTATACCCTAAACTAGGTGCATTAGGAGCGACCTCTCGGTATCCACCATTAATCTTACACCACCTTGTTCAAGGGATTTGTCAATTAATCTAAATTCCGTCTCTTTTCAACCGTTAATTCTTCTTTCAAAGCAATGAAGGGCATTAGATTATTATTATGGTGATCAAGCATAACAATATATTGGAGAAAACGAAATTATACCATGGATTTAAGATATAAGATATGAATTGCTATTATAAAATCATCATACAATGAATCCCCAGGCTACTCCCGGTCCTAAACACAAAGGGGATTAGCCCCGCATGTTCATCTCAGAGTAAAATGTAGATAAGAAAAAGGGAAACATGAAGGAGAACGTGATTGAGTGATTAAACCCCTGAACGGAGAAGGTCCAATCGATCCTTAGCGTGGAATCCACGTTCTCCCGCCTTTCGGTGGTGGAGATCGTCTTCTTCAGTGTCTGGATCAGCTGGGGCGTTCTCTCGTGCTCCGTTCTTCTCTCATTGCTCTTCGAGATGCGTGCATCAACTAATGACGTCCTCCTTTTTGTGTCAAGGGCTCCGTCATTAGGTATATTTCCCGAATTAGGTCGCAAATTAACCACAATCGTCCGATTGGGATTAATTTGAAACCAACTCATATCTGACGGTGTCTATACCATCGATGCGGGTCAATGGTATCGACCTAGCGTGATAGTGGCAATCCTTCTTTTCTTTCGTCTGTGCGCCTGATGTCATCTCGATACCATCGACGCGGGTCGATGGTATCGACGAACCTGTAGTGACGGTTTTGTCTTTTTGTGTCGATGTAGCTCCATCAATCGATAGTATTGACATTTTGGTCGATAGTATCGACGCACTTCTCGCCAGCAACCTGATGGTATCTCGATACCATCAACATCCCTGTCGATAGTATCGACTTTCTTCTGGTCCTTGCGGCTGGCAACCTGTGGTCTGGTTGATGGTATCGAGCACCGTCGATGGTATCGACGGTAGCAGATACTTGTTTTTCCTAAAATTAACACACGGAACCACATAAATCCACACAAAATATATTCTTTCGATAATAAATACTCAAAATGCTTGAAATAAGGGGAATTTGACATAAAGAAGTAGCATAGACCAAAGTAGATGAATTATACAACATTAACCATGAAAATGACTAATAAATGCATAAAACGCATATCAAACAAGTCTATAAATGCGATTCAAAATAATCGCATCAAGGCCATTATCTGAATGAAAAAAAATTGACCTCAATCGGGCTTGAGTCATTGGTTTCTTCTAGATGAACCAACACTAGAGTGCAATTCGGGGGGAACACCTTTTTCATAGGGATGTGGCGTGAACCGTCTAAGGTCAATTTCTTGACAACAAAATGGCACCGATTGTGCAATTTTTTGTGGTTTTTCCTCATAGTTAGTGTTGGTTTTGTGAAGAGAGAACTGATGCCATGAGTATTTTGGAAGCACTATATATTTCACACGAAGGTGTCTTTCCTTGGTTCTAACACAATCGACATTTTCTTAAACTCTTGGAGGAAAATATTTTCCCAAAAAAGTTGTATTTTGTGGGATATTTTAGAAGTCGGTTTTTTTGAAAAGTAACTTATGTTAAACATAAAGTAGTGTCTGTGATTTTTCTTAATCAAAATTACTTGATAAATGGTGACATTTGTGCTAGATGACCGATGTTGGTTGATATATAGTGTCATTTTTCCAATGTGGCTGATGTTAGGGAAAGTGACATTAGATGTCAGAAATGTACTAGTGCAAACTCAACCATGTTATCATCCCTATCCCCTAACATTGGTATCCCATAGTCAACTACCTAGTTGACTAATGGTGTTGTTTCCTGTCAAGCCATGGTAGGTAGTAGGAAAAATGAATCCCATGTGGGAATTTACTCACCAACCCCCATCCCACGTGACCATCCAAGTCATGGCGCATGGGCAATGGTGTTTTTCACTCTGTTGCCAAATGGGACCAGCTACGCTGGGTAGGCGCTGAGATGGCCAAACTACATTGGCTAGGGTCCAACCCATTTGGTAGAGTGGATAAGTGGATAAGGTCAATTAGTGCTGACATGGCACTAGTTGATTGGCCAATATGTGTTTATCTTGTTCAAATTGTAATAAATAACTGGAAACTCTGACCGTGACAAACCATATATGAAAAGTTATTTAAAAATGAGAATAATGTGAATAAAATAAAGTAAATGCCTAATTCTAATCCCAATACCAAAAGTAATGCTAAAGATATGTTAAAGTGATGATTAGTAAATTGCAACCCTAGAATTTAGTTGTTGAATACACTAAATGCTTTTATTCATGTTGTACATAAGTACCACTACTATAGCTAAATAGTCTAATAAAATTATCATGCTAGAAAAGAATCCATGGCAAGTAATAGCATGACATAAGTAGAACACAGTAGTGGGGTACCAAGAGTCTAAGACCCAAGAAAAAGAATATCATTACCAATTTTGAGGTAATTTAATAAAATAATCATGAATAGATGAAATAGGGTTAATATAGTGCCTCATTAGGGAATATAGCGTTTGGTTTGCAAATATCCCAACTTAGGGGGTACGAATGCACATACATAAATAGGGATTGTGCATACCTCTCTTATTGATGTCAATTACTAAATTTCAACACTTGTACTGAGTCCAAGTTCCACTTTGCCTATTTTCAATGTATTAACATGTACTTTTTTTTTGTCAGCAAAAATCCTGTTACTATTGTGATATACCAAAACTTTAGGTACAAGAAATCACACACCCTAATCCTATGAGAGGATTACCAAACATAGCAAAATAATACTACCAGTCTTGCGCAGAAGACCCATACTGATAGAAGAAGACTCTGCTAAAGAACAAACATCAAAAGTGTTCATACAAGCATAAGCAAATATTTCTAAAACCTACTCTAATGAGGAGCTCCACTAACAATACGCCCACCCACAAAGAGTGCAGACTCATCATCATAGGCTGGAGAGTATCAACCAAAGCATGTACCTGATCCTTTAATGGAGTTTGGAGGTAAAGACTCATCTAAATTCATCATCTACCTCAACTTAACTGTTGGTATCCCCTTCATGTGATCCTGGCAGTTCAACAAGAGAGCTTTGATATCTGAATCAACTGTGTCGATAACCAAGAGAAGAATCTAGGAACTCCCTTCACACATGCATTATCCACACTCACAAAAATAGTCGAACAAAAAACCAGAAAATAGCTCCCAGCCATCAGACACCAGAAAGAGAAAACTCGGCATCAATTGCCACTCAAACTAGGTACCAGGAATCAAGAAGGAAGGACGCATGTCATCCATCTTTCCTCCTTGTAGAATCTTCTATTTGCACAGAAGCAACCCATCAAACACCAGAGGGGTGTCCCTTAACGTAGCAGCAAAGGCCAACAGGGGAAAGAAGAAGACAGTTGGTGGAGGGATCGTTGAGCAGGTCTAATACAAGTATTAACATGTATTAGAGTACATAATGCATATTAATATATAGAAACCCTAATTTTAGAACTTTTTAGAAAAATTCGGATTTAGATTTTGAAAATATCACCAGTGAACTTATTAGGTTCTCCTGATCAATAAAACATATTTTTATGTTATTTTTGGAGTTATGATGATTAAGATGTAATTTTTATGGATTTTATGCATCAAAATCATTTTACAAAAACCACCCTTCGTCAATCCATGAAATAAGACTATGAAAATATTTTTATTAGATAGAGATTAATTTTCCAATTCCAAAACATATTTATTTGTCAAATTTGGATAAGCGGATTAGAAGACATGAATTTTTTAATACTGACAAATAGGAAATTGCCACATCATCAAATCGATCGAGATAATTGAAGAGAGAGGGAGAGGGAGAAAACACCATTTGACTCAAGATCAGGTTTCAAGTTGCATATGTAACAAAACTAGATCTTCTAGAAAAGGTAAAATAGTAAGAAACCAAAACCCTAGAAGAACATGGTAAATAGATATGGAGATCATCGATTTTAAACATAGAAGCATGAGTTTTAAGCATGTAGTAAGAAATATATGAGAAGGGGGTTATAAATCTCACCTCAAGGAAGGTAAGAAGGTCCAAACAGAAAGGATCGCGAGATTAGAAGGTCTGGTTGCTCCAAGCCGAACTCCTTTTTTGAGCAAAGATCACCTTCTCCACTTTAGACGTGCAAGCCCTATAGCAAAAGAGCATGGAGATGCGATGTTTAAGGGCTCTAAGTGGGGTTTCACCATGGAAGACTAGGGTTCCTACCTGGAGGAAGGTGGAGGGAAGTCTAACAGCATGCAAATATGGAAGGAAAGGAGGATACTTACTAGTTTCGGTCGAAATCACCAAGGAGGAGCTTAAGAAATCCTAAATAGAGAAATATGGAACCCTAGGAGCCTTCTTCACCAAGGTAAGCACTCTCTTTTACCTTGGCATAGCATGTTCATGGACAAAAAGAGTAGGAACGATTCTATAAGGTTGGGGAAATAGAAGGAGAGCATTGCTTCTTGGATTGGGAGGTGGGAAAGGGTAGATATGACTTTTTAAAGAAGGGGGCAAGCATGAGGTGTCTATGGGGCTTTCCATGTGTCCTTAGCCTAGGGCTTCATGGGAATGCAAGAGGACAATTCATAGAGACTTATTGTATACCAAATGTCAGTCCTAAAAGCCCATGGAGACTTCTAGGGCATTCCCACCATCCTTCAATCAAAGAAATAACATTATTGGTTGATAGCTTTTAAAATTAAGCTCATTTATAAAGAGGGTAATCACTAAAATGCCCTGGAAGAGAAACATCTTAAAACCAAGGTGAAACTTGGTGAACCATGGTTCAAAATCTCGAGAATGGTAAGGGAATATTGAAGTATTATAACGCATGTGATAATTTGCAAAGCAAACCTCCCAATTGGTTAAATTGCATAAAAGTTCAAAATGTACCCAAAATTGCATAACTTACACAAACAACATCCAAATCAAACCAAATTTAATACTTAGGATAATTTTATGTATTCAAATCACATCACAAAGTTATATTAAGGTTTAAAGCACTTAATTATAGTAATTAAGATTCTAAAATACATTAAGATTTGGGGCCTAACACTTCTAACATGGATTTATTTACCATTATTCCACTTAAGTGGTGATTTTACATTTTAGATCCTTAAATAAGATTTCACCAAGGTATTTGTGCATAAAACCTTCCATTTGTATCATTATTGAACAAATGTTCACCAAACTAATATGAATTCCACAATTTAAGCATCAAGGACAAAAAGGATAGATATGATAGGAAAATATTGGGAAAGGGCCAAAAAGAGAATATGTCAAAGTTTCGATATGTTACAGCACTCCACTCCTTAAAGAGGATTTTGTCCTAGAAATCTAAAGCGAAGTGAGAAGGGTGATTATGAAACATATCACCACTAAACTCTAAGATTGTTTTTATTAAACTTCCACCAAAACCTTTACTAACTTAAACTCCTTATTTTTGAACTTCTTAACTTGGGAGTTTAGAATCTTCTCAAGAAACTCCACATAGGTTAGGTTCTCATGGATCACCTAAAGGTTCCACTTTTATTATTTTATTAAATTTTTTGGCATATTTGACTTATATTCATTAGGATATCACATTATCATTACTATTCTTTTAATTGTGTCATGTTATATTTACTTTGTTGCCAAAAGAGTTATATTTTATTATTATACACAAAGTTCTATATATTCCTTGTTTATCTCATTAAAAGTTTTAGGGAAATTATAGTTTACTCAATTATCTCAATTTACTTGATTATTATCCTTAATAATTTGGATTTAGTCTCTGTTATCAACCAATTATAAAAGATTGTTTTTAAGAAATAACACATTTTATGTATTATTTTACAATTAATCCAAATAATGTCGCATTAATCACTTATATCTGTATTAAATATTGTCACATTGTCACATTAATTTTCATACTCACAATAATATGTCACCATTAATCAATTTCTCATATTTATTCACTTCTTATTATTGATTATGAACATTTGTGTGAATCAATTACTGCTTATCCATATTGAAGTCATTATATATATTTTAATGATCAGGCCATACCGATATCATATAGATTCGGGTGTCCTCATAAACCAAGCTAGTGGTGCGGCTGAAAATCTTGCCAGCTCGCAAACCCTGATCCTTTCTACCTTTGCTTTCACTTTCATGTCCTAGTAGTTGCCTAAAGGCAAGCTAAATAATGTGAAACTATATGGGGTACCAAGAGTCCAAGACCCAAGAAAAAGAATATCATTACCAATATTGAGGTAATTTAACAAAAGAATCATGAATAGAGGAAATAGGGTTCATATAGGGCCTTAGTAGGGAATATAGGGTTTGATTTGCAAATATCCCAACTTTGGGTGTAAGAATGCACATACATAAATAGGGATTGCACGTACCTCTCTTATTGATATCAATTACTACCTTTCACCATTTTAATTGAGTCCAAGTTCAACTTTGTCTATTTTCAATGTATTAACATGTATTAGAGTACATAATGCATATTAATGTATATAAACCCTAATTTCAAATATTTTTAGAAAAATTCGCATTATGCATGGATATATAATGGAAAATAAGCTTAAAATATGTGTTCTCTTTTGTTAATGAATATCCTTGTGCAAGTATACACTTTTCTTATATTGCCAAGATATGATGAGAGGTATATAAAAGACACGTAGGCGTACTCAGTACAATATTCTTGAATATTGTGCTGACGTGTACCACATGTAATCTTTTGTTTAGGTTGTGGTCATGCTCTTGAAGATCCATGTAAGTTGAGAGTTGTGTGACAAGCTGATGTACAGGTGGACCTGTTGTCTTAAGATCCTGTAGTAATAGTGGTAGTACATGTATATGTAGAGGTTTGCTGTTCAATATGTAATATCATATTTTGTAACTATTCATGTTGTAATTATATATTGAATGGTGAACATGTGTGTATGGTTTTATTATTGTTCATGTACATGTGCTAATGTTGTTTCCTTCTGACTCCCTTGATTTTCTTCTTCTTAGACTAATGTGGGGTGTTTAAATTGGGATTCTCACTGAGGTGAGGGTTTCAATTTGGACGTCACACATCAGATTAAGTTTTAGAAAATCATAGGATGTCACCAATCAACTTATTAGTTTCTCATAAACAAGAACACATATTTTTATGTTAATTTTGGAGTTATGATAATTAAGATGTAATTTTTATGGATTTTACGCATCAAATTCATTTAACAAAAACCACCCTTTGTCAAACCATTAAATCATACCTTGAAAATATTTTTATTAGATTGATATTAATTTTCCAATTCGAAAACATATTTATTTGTCAAATTTCGATAAGCATATTAGAAGATATTAATTTTTCAATATTGGCCAATAGTAAGTTGCCACATCATCAAACTGACCGAGATAATTGAAGAGAGAGGGAGAGGGAAAAAACACCATTTGACCCAAGATCAGGTTTGAAATTGCATAGGTAACCAAACTAGAGCTTCTAGAGAAGGTAAAATAGCAAGAAACCAAAACCCTAGAAGAACATGGTAAATAGAGATGGAGATCATCCATTTTAAACATAGAAGCATGACTTTTAAGCATGTAGTAAGAAATATATGAGAAGGGGGTTATAAAAATCGCCTCTAGGAAGGTTAGAAGGTCCAAACAGAAAGGATCCCGAGATTAGAAGATTTGGTTGCTCCAAGCCAAGCTCCTTTCTTGAGCGAAGATCACCTTCTCCACTTTAGAGGTGCAAACCCTAGCAAAAGAGCATGGAGATGAGATGTTTAAGGGCTCTAAGTGGGGTTTCACCATGGAAGACCAGGGTTTCGACCTAGAGGAAGGTTGAAGGAAGACTAAAAGCACTAAAATAGGGAAGGAAATGATGATACTTACTAGTTTTGGTCAAAATCACCAAGGAGGAGCTTAAGAAATGCTAAATAGAGAAATTTGGAACCCTAGCAGCCTTCTTCACCAAGGTAAGCACTCACTTTTACCTTGGGACAGCACCTTTGTGGAAAAACAGAGTAGGAATGATGCTCTAAGATGGGGTAAAGATTAGGAGAGGATTTATTCTTGGATTGGGAGGTGGGAAGGGGTAGAAATGGCTTTATAATGAAGGGGGCAAGCATGAGGTGTCTATGGGACTTTCCATGTGTCCTTAGCCTAGGGCTTCATGGCTATGCAAGAGGAAAGCTCATAGCGACTTCTTGTATAACAAATTTCGGTCCTAAAATCTCATGGAGACTTCTAGGCAATCCCCACCGTTCTTCAAACAAAGAAATAACACCATTGGTTGATAGGTTTTAAAGATAAGCTCATTTATAAAGAGGGTAATCCCTAAAATTCCCTTGAAGAGAAACACCTTCAAACCATGGTGCAACTAGGTGCCCCATGGTTCAAAATCTTGATAGTGGTAAGGGAATATCTAAGGATTATAACACAAGTGATAATTTGCAAAGAAAACCTACAAATTGGGTAAATTGCATACAAGTCCAGAATGTACCTAAAATTGCATAACATAGACAAACAACATCCAAATTAAACCATATTTGAAACGTAAACTAATTTTATGTTTTCAAATCACATCAAAAAGTTATATTAGGGTTTATAACATTTAGTTATGGTAATTAAGCTTGTACAATACATTTAGCAAGGTTTGGGGCCTTAAACTTCTAACATGGATTTATTTACCATTGTTCCACTCAAGCAATGATTTTACATTTTAGATCCTTAAATAAGATTTCACCAAGGTATTCATGCATAAACCCTTCCATTGGTATCCTTATTGAAAAAATGTTCACCAAACCACTATGAATTCCACAATTTAAGCATCCAGGGCAAAAAGGATAGAAATGATAGGAAAATATTGGGAAAGGGACAAAAAGAGAATATGTCAAAGTTTCTGTAAGTTACAATAAGATAAAGACTTAAGGATAGGATCTGGAAAAGATGGGGTTCCTTCACTTCTCTCCCTTTCTCACCTCTCATTTTTCCCCCTCTGATAGAGAACAAGGTTCCAGTTCTAATGGTATGCTTTTCAATAGTAACCCCTCTTCAGGTTAAAATATAATCAAAATATTATTTTATATAATAAAAATGGTTGGATTTAACACATTGAATCTTGTCCATAAGTGTTTGTGTTGATACCATTGACTTGGGAGTCAGTATGACTTACTTTTTACAATAAAAGTCATTTTCCATCTCAATCTGGAATAATAATATATTTGTACTTTGATGCCATGTCAATATCACCGAGTTGTAATTTGGTGGTATCGACTTTTATCTAGTAAATGATTATTATTTACAATAAAATAAGAAATGAATGAGGCCAATAATTATCACAATAATTAAATATATTACATATATGTAAAATACATGGAAAATTGGAAGAATTTATGCACTATTGATTTTTTACTAATTTATGGAAATATATATTAAAAGATATTCAATTAATATCAAATGACAATGAAAACAATCAAAATAGATAGCAAAATAATGATAATTTATGCATATTTCAGGTATGTGGTCCTCCAGACTCTCAGATTTAGCAATCATGGTGTCCACATATACCTCCACTTCTTTGTGCATCATTTCATAAAATAGGGCAACCATTGCCCTTTGATATGTGACTATGATTTTCTCAAGACCGAAAGGCATGACCCAATATCAGAATGCTCCCCATTTTATGATGTAGGTTGTCTTCTCATTATCTTCTTTCCCATCTTGATCATGTTGTAGTTGGAAAATTTGTCTATGCGACTGAGTATTATATGGTCGATTGTGTTGTCAACTAGCACGTCGATATGTGGAACTGGAAAGTCATCTCTAGGAGATGCTTTGTTGAGGTCACAATAATCCACATACATTAGTACTTTTTCTTCTTTTTTGGAAAGTGGTACAATGTTGGTGATTTATGTAGGATATCTAATCGACTCTAAGAAACCGACATTGTATTTCTTTTAATCTTCTTCAATGATCTTAAGGTTCTATTTTGGGTACAACTGTTCATCCATTGCATGATGGGAGGAATGTCGGGAATGAGAAGTAGTCAACACACAATGATAGACTCATCCAACCTTGAAATGTCAGCATAGATCCATGCAAAATCATTGATATAGTATCATAGATTCTCTATCAATTGGCCTTTGGTATCTTGTGGTAGACGCACCCAACTTTGACTTTGAGTTACTTAGGGCCTGAGATGAAGTTCACCGTCTCTATCACATCTTGTGTATGAAAAGGTTGATGCTTCTTTGTCATACTCCATGACATGGAATTCTTTGAACTTAGCATCTTCATTATTGTATATTTGTGCTACACTAATGAAATAGTTGGCAAATTCTTCAAGAGATTGCTCATCTTTAGGCTCTTTTGGGTTTTCTAGGATTTGTAGTTTTTTTGGGGTTTTTGTTTATTTTGAATTTTTTAATGTATATTGTGGGGGTGAGTGGGGATGTGGTGGAGCATGACTAACTAATCACTCTAGAATTTCCAACACATTAGGGTTTCATTCCTAATATGGGTTTTTTCGGGTGCATGGGAAGACCTAGTCCATAAGATGTTATGTTCATCGACACACTAGTTTTGGAATGTATCACCATTTCAAACAAGATGGATGAGAGTATGATGGTCTTCCACCTCCTTCCCATCGAAGATGGAATTGACACCCCACCGCTTGATCTTGTTGTAGGCATTTTCATATTCATCCCACATGACATTGTACTCTTCCTTTGTGACCTCAGAGTCTTCCGTCTTAGCATCATCTTGGCTGGGATAGCTGGGACAAATCTTGAGAAGATAATATTCGGCTATTTCTGGTGGCACTATCACCCCTTCAGATGTTGGGTTGACAATTTCTACATGGCCAACATGATCATCTTGATAATGTTTGATGTTTCTTCTGATGTCAGAATGCTTATGCATTGTTTAATGATAGCAGGGTATACATTCAATTAATTGCTTCCTCATTTAGAGGGATGACCTTGTTCTCAGACTATTTGATGTGTTGGGTGGTCCAGAAACCCTATATTTCTTTGATGATGAGGTTGGTCTTCTTTATGCTGACTGCAATCTTGGGATTGTCCTCCTAGCTTCATTGACTTCTTGTACATAGTAGGGTGACTTCATTGGGTCAAAAACCTTAGCAGTATCTAGATTATCTATAGTGATAGCCACCATGTACGAAAAGTACAAATGGGGATCCTTATTCTCAAGGCCAAGGTTGCATCATTAAAGCACCCGGAGTTGACTCTCTTCATTTAGTCGAATGTGTTAGGATTCACAGCTCAAGTCTTGAGTCTGTGGTACACAATTAAGTTATCTACTTTGAGTCAAGTCCCTTGTAGTGGGCCACACTGCCACAGACTTCTAATATAGTGTCCAGCTAATGATCCAAGGCTAGGTGTAGGATAGGCCATAGAACCCTAGACCTAAACCCTTCTACCCTTAATGGATTAGGATGGTCTTTGTGCTTCCTTGATGTCTAGCTCCCAATCCTTGATATGAAGGAATGCACATCTCTCTTAGCCATTTAGAAAATAACCTAGGATTGTTGTGGAGATGGAGATTTCTTCTACATGGTATTACTAAACTGGTATTGACAATGTGTACCATCTTAAAGAAAAATAGGAGACTAACTTCATTGATGTCAGAAATGGTGCCATAATTATTAACTTGAATGATGACAATAGCATGGCGTAGTCGATGCTTCACTTTTTAATATAGAGATGAGGGAACCCCCCACTTCTCATGATTCTTTTGGTCACCCTAGGAGAAATTTGAAGGAGAGACTCAACTTCATGACCATGAAAAGGAATGTGAAGGTCTATGGTTTGATTTGCAACTTCAAAGTAATTTCACCCAGATCATCTTTAATTAATCTATCTATGGATGTTGCTTTATTTGTCATCTAGTTGAGTTTAGAAGGATTCATCCTCAGGTTGATTAGTGTCTCTCTGGGTCATACATTGAGGCAGACACCATTGTTGATAAAACACTATGGTATCTTGAGGCTGTTGTATATTTTTATGATTATCAAAGGCCTATCGTGACTTCATCTTGTTGGTATGTCATCCTCAAATAATGAGATTTGATGCGGGGTGGTGATTAACTTGATGGTGGTTGCAAGAAGTTTTGTCCTCACATATTTGAAGATGTAGTCCCCTTTTAAAGTCTCCATGACCACTTCTCAGTGTCTGGGGGAATTCTCCATCCATTCTTCTAATGGAACTTCCCCTTCTGATTCCTTGAGGAATGGGTGGTATCTAGGCTTTTATGAGTTGCTTTTCGTACAAAGCTCAGGTGTTGGAAATACATTTTTCTTATAAATAAGTGGAATGAAAACCTTGTCGACCACCTCTTTTGTTATGCTCTTACAGATACCTACATAAATAGTCACCTTCTCCGTGCCCTTTTCTAGAGGTAGCAGTACTTCTAGCAGAAAGTAATGTTGGTCTTCCTTTGTTTAGACTAGAGAGGAATTGGTAGCTGATATGACGACCATAGGGAGAGGAATTGTAGTTTTTTGGGTCTTTCCTAGGATTAGTGTCTTTGGGACCTAGACTTTCTTTACTCTTGTCCCTTGGTTGGATTTTTTTATGCTATTTGGTTGTACTTTCAACCTTTGACAAGCTCCTAGTATTCCAAACATCCTTATGCTGCTTACAAGTATTACATGCTTCTTTTCCTCGACTGAGGTGATGATCTAAGTACTTTGAGACCAGTGCTTGCTCTAGGGGGAGTACAAGGCCATGTGGTGATTCTTCTTGTGGAGAGATGACAAATATCATATTGGAGGATGTCGACACCTCTTTTGATGCAACTATGTTGACCTTGCCAGAATCTATCAAAATTTGCAAGGCATATTTGAGTGAGATGCATCAGTTGTTTTGTGACCCATTTCTCAGGGGAAGTCACAAAAGGTGTTGGTGTTGTATATTTCAGCAAGTGATTCAGTGGATCTACCATGATAGGGAACTAGATTAATTGCTTGATATCTTTCAAGATGGTGACGAAAGAGTCTCTGAAGTAAACTTCTACTTTGGCTTAGTAGGTTCTTCTATTGATGGAGTGGATGTTGCTGCCTCATAATGAGGTATTGAATTACTCACTATTGGAGGAGTTTTTATTACCGTCTACTGCATTTTTTGTTGTATAGGTAGTGTTGAGTACCCACAATAGTTTCTTTTTGGCCACCTGTAGTTTGGTAGCATGTATTGAAGTTGATAGTTGGGTGGCATCACTTCAGCTTTCTATGGTTGAGGTGCCTAGGCATGGGCCATCTGAGTTTCTGTGTATGCACTATCAAAATTTGGATTGTTGGTTGTTGTCGCTTGCCACCTCTAGATGGAACAAGCACTTCCCCTACATTGGTGTCTAGGGCCTTCACCTTGGTCCATTTGGGCTTTCGACTAGTCATTTTAGGTGAGGATGTTGGATAGAAGGTGAGTCCTATGTTTTGATAGACCCCACTCCTAATGGAATTCTTAATCTGTAACACTAGTTGTATGAGCTTTGAGAAAGTGTTGCACCTCTGTAGAAATAAGAGGGGTGCAAGGGCAGCAAGGAGACTCCATTCTCCATCTCCAGTCTTCATATATGTGGGCTTGAACTCTAGCTGGGCCTCTAGCTCCCTCCACCATCCAATGAACTTGGAGAAGCTATCGTCGGCCTTTTGTTGCAATGCTTCCATGTCTTCTTTAGTTCGGACCTGGTCTAAATTCCAAGAATATTTATCAATGAACTTGTAGGCCATTAGTTATATCTTGCTTGATGTACCAAGCTAATGCATGACATTTCAAAGATCATGCACAATATGTATTAGTACTTTATCATAATCCTAGATTTCCATCATATCTAAGCCATACACCTTGATGTGAGCCATGGGATCCCCTTTTCCAGAGTGCTCATGGAGGTTTGGCATGTTGAAGTTTTCAGACAACTTCATGTCTAGGAAGTGGCAAAAGTCATTGAATGCATTTCCATTGTCTTTCTTTCCCCTCTAGGTATTTGATCTTCTATAAAATTTTGAGTGCAATAGTTTGCTATTATGTAGTTGATTATTGTGCAATAGCTTGCTATCGCACATCCACCACTCGTATCATTGGCATCCTAATTGTCGTTGGAGGCTCCATGCACATTGAATGGCTTAGATAACATGTCCAAAATGGAGCGTATATAGAGTAGTCAAACTCTTACATTTATAACATGACACTTAGGCCCCCACAACTATTATTCAAGGCCCAGTGTACTAAATTGGGGTTGATCTAGAAGGACAAGGATTGGTGAGCATTAAGAATGTACAACCTTGTCTTAGTGACACCAATCAAAGAGGTAACTTAAATGTGGGGTTCCTTAGGGAACGGTCAAACAAAGTAAAATAAGTAAAATAAAGCAACGAGTAAAACAAGAGAAAAAGTAGAACCAAGAGAGATATAACATATACCTATGGGAACATGGATTAGGTTTCACCATCTAAGATCTCTCACCAACATCTAATATTCACACACATTGTATACCCTTAGCAAGATTACAAGCAATCATCATATATGTCTATTCCCTCCTCTCTCGAGCTTAGGATAGATCAAGATTACAAGGTTGTCACTCTCACTTTCTCTTGAGATGGCAAACAAAAAATCACAAAATATAAGCATATGACCATTATCTTAAACACTTCAACATTATCATGCATTCATGAAACTTCATGTCAGTTTGTTAAGTTTAGTAGCACTCTTTTTAGGCACTAACATTCAAGCATCACAAGATGGTTGCTAATCATACAAGTGAACAAATAAGAACAAGTACATGGGGATAATCATTACTAAGAGTATATATTCAACTGGATGTAAATATTTACATGTTGGGAGAGCCTTAGTGGTTATTCCCAACCCAATTTATGTGTTTAGCCACTCACAACGGTGAGTAGCATTATGGATTTACAAGCATAATGAAACATGGGGTGAGAATGATGAAATAGCTAAAGTAGATGAAGGCAGATGAATAGATCTAGAGAAGAAGGGAGATGTACCAATTGTGACCATAAATGACCAAGGTTGATGCATGTCTCCTTCAAGTCTGGATCTAGCGTGTGCATAGAGGGGAAACTAGTCATTTCAAAGAAGAGGCTGATAATGTTAGTGATGGTGTGAATCCTCTCTCTCTGTTGGACTTGCATCTTTGGAGATCTAGGATGAATAAAAATGTTTGATGAAAATTTAATAATGAGGAAACACTTCATCTTCTCTCACAAATTGCGACCCCATCCATGTATGAAGTATTCAACTATTTATAGGAATGACCCATGAGGCAACTAACTTAAGATCAACAATCATTGAAAATGTTGTGGGCTAGTCAGTCACTAAGATGCGTTGGTCACTGAAGTTATGAATTAGCGGTCAACGAGATTGTTTTGTCACTGTTGTGATTGCCTCTAGTGGTTGCCTGAATTGGTGGTTGCTGATCTTGCCTATACTCTAGCAGGCACTAAACATCGAGGCCAATGGCCACTGATATATCATCCTGGTTGTTGGCCAAAGTGCTAGCAATCACTGGGATGCCTGATCCATCGATCACTAATGTGATGCGGGGTTAGCAGTCGATAAGGAATAATGACTGTTGAGTTTGTTTCCTAGAAATTTTGAGGTCGTAGTCTTAGTGGCCGCTTAAGTATGGTATTTCCAGTGGTCACCTAGATCAAAGTTTGCCTCTGGTGGCATTTTGTGCAAATTAAAGACAAAGAGATGGAATTAGGCAGTAATATGAAAACATACCAAAACAATTACAATCATCCAAGTAAATAAATGTCAAAATGATACTATTAGGGTAAACGTGCACTAAAATATCAACAAAATTGGGGGTTATCACCCCCCCCCCAAAACTCATAGTATAGAATGTCCTTAGGCTAAAAAGTAGAATTAAATCATTGAACAACTTCAGAGGGCTTTATTAAATTATTGATTTTGTGAGTGTGAAGAATTTCATCACGTCAACCTTTCAGGATATATGTATTGTGACTAGATGTTTTCAACCCAAGCTCTCTCTTAGATTGGGGGTTGTGATACTTGTATTACCTGCTACAAAATTCTTTAGTGTAAGGATTTATCTATCATGATACATGGATGATCTTTTTCCAAGCCTTACTTGTACAAGGTTCTGGCTATGGTAGCTTTCACACCTAACTTTTGTTTTTTTGGAGATACTAGCTATTCTGATGGGGTGGGCTAAGGTTGTAGTGTTTTTTTCCCTTCTCAGGTCCCCTCAACCATGTCTACCATTGTAATGACATTTTTCCCCGATTAGGAACTGATGTAATGTCATGTGGTTGTGTGAGGTTTCCCTAAAAAGGTAGCTGGGAAAGTTTGGCTTCTGAATCTATTCCCCTCAATATCTTTTAAATTTGGCACAATGTACATGATCATATTCCACTTGATTTTATTCTTTCTCATAGGCTATGGGTGATAGGAATATTAACTGAAGTTTTGGGTTTTCAACCCTCATTTGATTCTAAAGAGGGGATTCTAAGCACGAGAAGGGGTAAGATATTTCCTCCTTGCCATGATTATGTGCTTTCCTAATTGTACTTGCAAACATGATGGTCAATCATGTTTGTATTCTAAAAAATATTCCTTTCCTCAATGATTTTATTGGATCTAGGGCCCTAGAGGGGGGGGGGGTGAATAGATCTTCAAAATTCTCACAAGATAATTTATACCTTCAAATAATATCCATCAAAACCAATAGCTTAAGAACAATTTGAAGTCCTATCTGAGCAAGCATCACAAGGATGGGATAAATTAAAACATGCACTTGGAAAAGGTCTTTTAGAGGGGTTCCAATCTCTAAAGTAGGAGATAGTCAATCCATAACGTAGAGAGGTCAACCTCTAGGACTTTGTAATTTGTGTATACTTATATTTATTCATAAGAGATACAATGAGAACGTCATACATCCAAGGACTTACCTACTCAAGACAAGAGTCTTCCACCTACACAAGGACTTACCCACTTGATCAAGATGTCATCAACCTTCAACAAGGACTTACCCAAACTTGCGTCAAGTCTTTGGCCTTGAAGGATTACCCACTCTTCTTGAATATTGGCCTTGCCCTTCTCCCTCACCTGATGAAGATCTTCACCTCTTCTTCAACCTTAAAGAAGACCAACAACACCTTCACCTTCACTCGAAGTAGCTTGCTTCAACCTTTTCTCTTTGAGAAAGGGGGTATGGAAAACGGAAGGAATGAGAGCTTTACAAGCACATTGTGGTAGCTCTCTTACAACATGCCTAAATCACTCACAATCATGAAATGCTTAGTAAATGGGAGAGATAAAGGGGCTCAAAGGGTTGCAACACACTAAACTATAGCAAGGACTTCGAATAGCATGAATGAGAAAACTTGGAATGAACTCTAAGGGGTCCTATTTATAGCTGGTGATGTTCATTTGAGTGTGGGATCACATAAGCAAAAAAACTAGCCATTTTGCAACTTATAAGATTTATTTTTTCTCAAAACAACTCTCCAATGGTTATAATCACTTTTTCTATGTTTTCCATACAATACATTCAATTGAGTTTTGATAAAGGTAACTTAACCAATCCACTAAAGTAAAAAGCCAATTTTCAAACTATCGGTCGAGTTTGTTCTGGGAAACTTGACCAATGTGTCAAAATCAGTTTGCTTAGTTGATCATGTGGTCAAGTTCTATGAGTATGCAACTCGACCGATTGGTCATTTTAGAAAGTCCATCATTGGATCGGTCAAGTTTCCAACTCGACAAATAAACAACATGTGACAAATTTTCCAATTTAACTTTTCAGTGACCAAACATTGGCATTAAGTGTCCATAGTTTTTTCTCATGTTAGCTACAAGTCATATCAGCAATACAAGTGATTAATAATTAATCAAAGGTCATTTGGAGTGATTTCCCAAAATGCACACTTGCATTGCTTTTGACTTGCACTTGGACAAGCTAGTTCTTCTGTAATTTGATCCTTTTCATGTACCTAAAGCCTGAAATTAATCTTGAACAAACATATTTGATACATAGGAATGGAATGGTTAAGTCATTATCAAAATATGGGCAATGTATAACTCTCAAGTCAACATTCTCCCCCTTTTTGACAATGAGAAATCATTCCTCAACCATTTTGAAAAGGACATGTCAAGTTATACCTTAGCCTTGTGAATTGCAGGGGGATTAATGATTTGAACAATGTGAATTGTTCCCTCTCAATCTATGCGTACACTCACCGGCATAGTTAGTCTTTCTACAAAAAAAATCATATAACATATATACTATATGGTCCTTTAGCAAATCACATGATAAAGAAAATAATGAACAAGAAAAGCATCACATAGACAATAAAAGAAATAAAGGCAATATGGTTGAGATTCAAAACATTGAACTTCTCTCTCCCTTCTGACATAATAAAAAGGGAAGGGGGTATAAGAGAACAAAAAATAGGAATTCTCCAAGCACAACCAAAACATACAATCCACAAACTAAAACACGTAATCTCAAAGTATTCACCAAATAGAGATGAGAGAGAAACCAGCAATCTAAGTCATAATCAAAATATGGGAAACATGGCATCAACTCATGAGATATAGTGAATCAAAGAGTAAGTGTACCTGTAATTAGGATTACAACATAGAGATCATGTCCTCAAAAGCAACTACAAACCAAAATGATGAAACCAACATGATGATAAATAGTACAACTCTGATAATGTTCCCAAATGTTTTTAGTAGAAAATATTCTAGAAAATATATATATAATCAACATATACAAACTATAAACTAAAACATCTCAAAATCTAGGTCATCTATGTCCACAACATCATCATCATCAACAACATCATCAACAGAGGCTTTTGGCTCATAGTCACCATCTCCTACAGAAGGTGCAACAGATATAGCAACATCACCTTCATCACCAGAACCACTAGCAGATCCACCAGAACCATCATCACCATCATCCTAAGAGGCCTCCTCCTCATCAGTAGTAGCTTCCTCATCAGTTTGATCTGTAATCTCCTCATCGATAGAGGAACCAAAGCCACGACCAGGCTACCTGACATTCTTCTCAGCACAAGACATACCAAGGTCATGTAAATCTTTGGTTTTAGGAGAGGAAGGAGTAAAGGTTCCAAGCCCTACAAATAGGGTAGCTATTGGACCAATAGGGATAGGTAGTACAACATGAGTAGATCCACAAACATAAAAGGCTTTAGCAACATAAGCAGCTGGTAAATAGGCAAGGTAAAAGTGATCATATGCATAGGATGCATAGTTACCTCTTGGGTAGGGCCGGTAGGAAGGATAAGGATGTGAACATGAGAGGTTCATTCTAGACATGATGGCATAAAGATCTTGATGGATATGCTCCTAAACCTAAATATTATACGCCTACGGATGCATCATGTAACCCATGAAGGTTTCATTTGATACACAGAAAGAGGCTGGGCAAGTCGGGATGGCTGAAGTGGTGGAGGTAGAGGCTCTGGGTGTGGTAGAGGAAGGGAGAGGCACATTCTTCTAAATTGTGGTCTCACTGATGCAAACTCCTTTCTGAGATGGTTTGTAATGAAGGTCATCTAAAAGAGATTTTCCAGTCGTAGTATGAAAAAGATCACAAATCAGGGATAGTAGGGTGGGTGAAATCTTCAGTTGTTCTTACCAGAGTAAAAGTAGGTCATGTGATGGAGTACATATCTGGCCCACTTGACTACGATGTTATTCACGATAAAAAACATAATCACCATGGTGTTCTCTACAATTTCAGTCTAGTTTTTCTTTGGATGAATACTACAATTTACAATTGGGGTGAGTATGCATTTCTTGAGGTCTAAGGATGAGAAGGGAAGGGTACACTTCGTCTTATAGGGAAGTTGAGGCTTCTTCAAGAATTTATGAATGTCACATAGAGTGAGATCATATTGATTGTATAAGGCCTCAGGGTCAACAAGGTCAAAATACTTAGGGTAATCCTTCCTCAAAGTATCAGTCACCTCAATTCTTGAGAAAAAGATGTTCAAGGTATCCTCAGAGACTTGAAATTTCTTCCCGACTATCATGGAAGTAAGTACTACTTGAGAATTAGGTGGGGTAACAAGAGTGTCATAATTCCACTACAAATTAGCATAGAATCCATGAATAGATTTGGTTCTAGGGATGGAATTGAAATAACACTCATGTTCAACACTCAAGGAGGAGAGGTGGTGGTCGTACAACAACTCGGATACTTAATCAATGACCTTTTATCTACGAGGTCTTGGCTAAAAAAGGGCACGAAAAGGAAAGGAGTTGCTAGGAAGGAGTTCCCTGCATCTATTTAGAGTATCATTGGAGACAAAGAAGGTATCATCAAAGGGTATAAGGCATGAGTTGGAGGAGGAGGATGGTGCTCCATTTAGGGCGGCTCTCTTTCTCATGTTTGATGCCATGGAGATGAAATGAGAAGGATTGAGAGAACAAAATTGATGAAAACACCACCACTAAAAAAACGTCTACACACCTAGAGTTGAAGGAAAAAAGGTCAAGGGAGGTCAAGCTAGGGCTAACTAATGCTAGGGAGCGGAAGGTTGAGGCTAGGGTTGAGAGCTTGAGGGAGCTGGAGGTTGGATTGGTCAGTTTTTCTCTAGTTGAGAGGGAGAAAAGTCGGCCAAACAAAAGTTAAGTTTGCTCCAGACTGGCCATCGAAAAAGTTCTATGACTTAGAAAGTCAACTGAATGGTTCTTTAAAAATGTTGTCGGCCACTGATTGGTCGAGTTGGAAACTCGACTAATGTTCAACCTGAACCAACTTTAGAAATTTTAAATTCTAGCCATTATAGTGCTAATTAAATTTATTTTTATAGCCCATTTTGCGTTTTAAACATACTTAGGCACATATCACTCATCATTGGGTACTATCTTGTGATAAAACAAGTGTTTGTAAAAATTACTCAAAAGAAGAAAAAAACAAGGAAAATGAACAAGAAAATAGCATTATAGTGAGCAAGGGTGATCAAGACATAAGCAAAGCATATAGGATAGATAAAAACTATCTAGACGGCATATAAAAATCATTCAAAGTAGTTATGAGTATTTTAGATCTAATAAAATTAAATTTCTCTCTATCTAGAGGTTTAGTGAAAATTTTGGCCAACTGATTTTTTGTGTCACCATGCGTGATATAGATATCATTTTTGGCAATGTGATCACAAAGAAAATGATGACGAACCTCTATATGATTGTCTCTACTATTTAATACATGATTGTAAGAAAAATTAATTGCACTAGTATTATCACAATATATAGGAGAAGCATTAAAATGAATGTTTAAGTCTTGAAGCATTTGCTTCATCCATAGGACATGGGCACAACAACACCTGGCTGCAATGTATTCAGCCTCAGTGGTTGATAATGCCACTGTGCTCTATTTCTTGAAGAACCAAGACACCAAGCATGGTCCTAGGAGAAAGCAAGTTCCACTTGTGCAATTTCTATCAATCAAGCATCATGCATAATCCACATCACTATAAGTTGTAAGAGTAAAGTCCCTTGACTTGGGATACCATAGTCCAAAATTTGGGGTTTTGGCTAAGTACCTTAAAATCCTCTTAACAAGGTATAAGATGTGATTTCTTGGGATTTGATTGAAAGCAAGCAAACAAGCCAACACTAAACATTATATCAAGTCTAGAGACAGTTATGTGAAGTAAAATTGGAATCATACCTCCATAGAGCTTCTCATCTACCTTCTCACCTTCTTCATCTTTCTAAAGTTCATGGTGTTTGACATGGGTGTGTCCATCGGCTTGGTTTTCTCCATTCCAAAACACTTAAGTAGCTCACTTGTGTACTTGCCTTGGTTGATTAAGTTTCCATCTTTACTTTTCTTGATTTGAAAGTCGAGGAAGAATGTAAGATCACCCATCATGCTCATCCTAAACTCACTCTGCATAAGATCACTAAACTCCTTACAAAGATCAAGATTATTTCCGCCAAAAATGATATCATCAACATATTTAGAAATAAGGTAGAATCTACTTTGCCCATGATATACCCATGATCTAACAAAAAGTTCTTTAATTTCTCATACCAAGCTTGAGGTGCTTGTTTGAGTCCAAGAGAGCTTTTTGCAACAAATAACCATGTGTAGGTAAACTATCATGTTCAAAGCCTAGGGGTTGTGCAACATACACATCCTCCTCAATTGTAGCATTCAAAAATGTACTTTTAACATCCATTTGATAAAGAAGAAAGTTTTTGTAACTAGTAAAAAAAAGCAACATACGAATATACTTAAATCTAGCTATAGGTGCATATGTTTCATCAAAATCTATACCTTCCTACTGATTTTAGCCTTGAGCCACTAACCTTGATTTGTTCCTTACCACCTTGCCACTTTCATCTAGATTGTTGCGGTGGAACCACTTGGTGCCAATGATATTTCTATCACTTGGTCTTGGCACTAGGGTCCATACTTTGTTCTTTTCAAATTTCTCCAACTCTTCTTGCATTGCTAGGATCCATTCATCATCCCCAAGAGCTTCTTTGATGTTCTTTGGCTCAAGTTGTGAGATGAATGCTCTGCTGGCTTATTCTTTGTAGAAGGAAGGCCATGTATTCACTCTTTAAAATGGGTCACCTAAGATAATCTCTTTTGGATAATTCTTTACAAAGCAGGGAATCGGATCCTTCTTCTCTTCATGTTTCTCTTCTTCTTGAGTGACCACCTATTTTCCATTTTGCGTGATGTTAAGTTTTTCTAGAATAGGAATTATCTCAATTGCAACATCATCATTTGGAACAATATCTTTGGGAATAGAGGGGTTAGTCTCAATAAACTTAACATTTATAGATTCTTATACTTTAGGAAAATCAACATTAAATACTCTATAAGACTTCCTAGTAGTGCTATAGCCAAGAAAGAAAGTCTTGCAAGATTTTAGATCAAACTTGTCGAGAGGAGCTTTTTTATTCAAATCAAAACAAGGATATCCAAAAACATAAAAATACTCAATAGAAGGCTTCCTGCCATGCCATACCTCATAGGGGGTTTTCTTTAAGGAAGGATGTGTAAAAACTTAGTTTTGCACAAAACATGATGTAATTTCGACTTTGGCCCAAAATTTCTTAGGAATGTCATACTCTAAAAGCATGGTCCTATCCATATCCTATAGATACCTATTCTTCCTCTCTACAACCTTATTTTGTTGAAGTGTTCAAGGTGAAGAGAAGTTATGTGCATAGCCAGATTCTTCACAAAAGTGTTCAAAAGATCATTTTCAAATTCTCCCCCATGACCACTATGGATGGAAACAATCTAGAAAGAAACTTCATTCTCAATGCATTTACAAAATCCATAGAAAACATCTGCTGTATCACTCTTGGAAATGATAAAGAAGGTCCAAATATATCCAGAAAAGTCATCGACAATAACAAGGCAATACTTGGAACCACATAGAAATTGAATTTTCATTGGTCCAAATAGATCAATGTGAAGAAATTCTAGAGCTCTCTTGGTACTAAGGACTCCTTTGGAATTGAAGGAGGACTTGGTTTTCTTTCCTTGGGTACAAGGTTGGCATTCCTCATCCGTTTAAAATTCCAATTTGGAAAGTCTCTTAACCAAGTCCTTTCTTCTCAACTTCTTCAACTAATGCATATTTATGTTACCAAGCCGATGATGCCTAAGAAAAATATCACTAAAACTAACTACTAGGCATCCAACAATAGTCTTAATAGAGTCAAGACCGATTACATAAAGATTACCACTTCTAGTTCCCTTGTATATGACTTGATAGGTGAAGGAATCTAGAATCAAGCATTCAAAGGAAGTAAATAGCACAAGGTAACCATTATCACATAATTGACTTACACTTATTAAATTGTGATGTAGGACATCAACAAAAAGAACATTCTTTGTACACAAGGATTCACCTACATCACACTCACATTTTACCTTACCTTTCTTGTTGTCCCCAAAAGAAACCAAACCTCCTTTCATTTTGATGAAGTTGTTGAAATGGCTTATATCACATGTCCTATGTTTAGTGTAGCTATTATCAACAATCCATCTTCCTTTTTCCTACAAGAAAGGAGAGTGTCGGTTCCCAACTCAAACATTGGGATCCGGAGTTAGTTTGGGGACCCATTTCATCTTTGGATTGGACCCCTTTGGCTTGTAAGGACAACAAGTAAAGTAATGATCATCACATTTGCAATGAGAAGAAATCATAAGGTTCTTAGTGCCAGAAGACTCTCCAATGAAAAAAGGATGTTTCCTTATGATTTTTATTACCTTTGTATTTGTTCGTGCCCTTATGTGTTCCCCCCACAAATGCCAAACACTATTTCCACTGTTTGGTAGAATGGTCAAGGATTTCATTTAGGGAGATTTTCCCTTTGAGGAATTTCTACAGAGAGGCTCTAAGTCTATGATTGTTATCAATAAGAGATATAACAGTAGAATACAAACTAGCAAGATCATCTCTAGCATGAACAAGGTCTACCTCTAAATAGAGGGTGTTAGTAAAATAAGAATCTTTCTCAAGAGAAATAGAAGCAACATCATTACTAGGCAAGATAGGTCTAAAAGATAAATCATTGACTTGACCAAGAAACCTAGCATTTTCATATTTAAGCACTTGATTTCTTTGAGATAAACATCCCTCTCATCCTTACGAGCATAAATAATAATCTTAAATTCAAAATTTTTAGTTTTAAGAGTTTCACGCTCAGCTAGGCTCTTTTGGTTATCTTCCTTAAGAGTTTCAATGTTCTTAAGGTAAACACCATTATCTACCTCAACTCCATTGTATTGGAGATCAAGATCAATAAATTGGCCTTGCAAGTTATGAATGCTCTCAAGATGAGTTTTCTTATTTTGCTCAAGAATCTCAAGTTTAGCATACAAATCATCAATATTTTTTCCTAACCTTTTTGTTTTAGATGTACATTTAGCAAACGAGGAAAGGGTAGAAACAAGCATATCAATAAGAGTTTCTTTATATAACTCATACAATGTTACCTTACTCACCTCACCATTTTCTTCACTTGTTGAGGCCATGAGTGTAAGGTGGCACTCTCCAACTTCTTCAAAACTAGAGCCACTTGAGGATGATTCCTCCCAAGCTGCATGAGCTGCAATCTTGTGTTTTTTCTGCTTCTTTTCCTTCCTCTTGTACTTGCTCTCCTTATTGTACTCTTCCTCCTTCTTAGAGATTCTCTTTTGGTGTCACATTCTTGATTTAGAACATTCACTCTTATAGTGTCCCTTTTGGCCACACTTGTAGCATCTAGGAGTAGAGGAGGAGGATTGCTTTCCCTTCAAGTACTTGCCCTTGGTGTAGTTCACTAGGGACATCATTTTCACTAGAGGAGGAGGGAGATGTTTGGCAAGCAAGTTGTTGTTGAAGGATGATAGCCTCCACTTGATCTTTGAAAGAACCTTCTTTGATCTTCGTGGCTTCCTTCTCTTCTTGGTTGGCATCTTCTTCTTATTTGTCAAGCCTTGGCTCATGAGCTTGTAGATTGCTAATGAGCTCTTCATTTGGGATGTCACCAAGGATTCTCACTTCTTCAATAGAATTCACCTTTGACTCCCATATCTTTGGTAGAGTCTTCATGATCTTGGAGTTGATTACACCTCTATTCAAGGTGTTGCCTAAATCAGCTAGGCCATTGATGATGATGTTGAGCCTAGAGTACATCTCAAGAATCCTTCTTTCTTGCCCATAATGAAGTTATCTAGAAGGTTGTTAAACATGTAGCTATTAGCCTCCCCAACTTGCTTTGTGCCCTCATAGGTAATTCAAAACTTATCCCAAATCTCATAGGTTGTATCCCATGAGGAGATGCGGTTGAACTTTGTTGGGGTAAGGGATGCATAGAGGATGCTATGGCTTTGGCATTGAGCTGGGCTTCTTTTAGTGCATCTTCATTCCATGTTGACACAACTCTAGTTGGCTCCTTGTATGGTGTGACCACCACCTTCCACATATCAAAGTTCATCCCTTTAATGTACAACTACATACGTCTCTTCCAATAGAGGAAGTTGGTGTCATCGAATATCAGAGGACAAATGGAGAAGACTCCCTCTAGGTTGAGTGAACCAAGTAGATTGTCTCCCATCTTCTTGTCTCATGTTAGACTGTTGGAGAATATCATTGGCTCTAATACCACTGGTTGGATATAGGGCTCTAGAGGGAGGGGTGAATAGAACTTCTACAAGATAAGTTAGACCTTCAAATTATATCAATCAAAATGAATAGCTTAAGAACAATTTGAAGTCCTATCGAAGCAAGCAAAGCAAGGATGAGAGAAATTGAAACAAGAACTTGGACAAGGTGGCTTAGAGTTGTTCCAATCTCCAAACTAGGAGATAGTCAATCCACTACCTAGAGAGGTAAACCTCTAGGACTTTGCAATCTGTGTATACTTATATTCATTCATAAGAGATGTAAGGAGACCACCATACATCAAAGGACTTACCTACTCAAGACAACCATCTTCCACATGAAAATGGTCAAATTATACAAGTCTTAACTTGTTCAGGTTCAAGTCAAATGCAATGCAAGTGTGCAATTTGGGAAATCACTGCAAATGACCTTAGATAATTTTTGTAATCACTTATATTGATGATATGAATTGTAACTAAGATGAGAAAAATACCAGGGACACTTAATTCCAAGGTTTAAACACTCTAAAGTCAATTTAGAAAATTTGTCATAGGCTATTCATCAGTCGAGTAGGAAAGTCGACCGATCCTATGATGGATTTTCTGAAGATGACCCATTGGTTGAGTTGCACACTCATAGAAATGGACCAACCGACTCACTGAGAAAATCTAATTTTAGCTCATCGGTCGAGTTTCCCAGAACAAACTTGACCGATAGTTTGAAGATTGTCTTTATCTTTTAGTTGATTGGTAGAGCTATCTAAATTGAAACTCGACTGAATGTATTGTACAAAAAATGTAGAAAAATTGATTATTACTGTTGGTGAGTTGTTTTGGGTGAGAATAGATCCATTTCAACTTGGAAAATGGATATATTTCGACCCTAAGTGATCCCAAACTTAAGGGAACACCCCCATCTATAAATAGGACCCCTTGGAGTTCATTCCAAGTTTTCTCATTCATGCTATTCTATGTCCTTACTATAGTTGAGTGTGTTGCAACTCCTTGAGCCCCTTTCTCTCTCTAGTTTACACTTCATTTTGTGAATATGAGTGAGATAGGCCTATTATAAGAGAGATACTTCCTTGTGCTTGAAGTGAACTCCAAGGGGTCCTCTTTATAGATGTGGGTGTTCCTTTGAGTGTGGGATCACTTAAGAACAAAAACTAGCCATTTTGCAACTTTCAACGGGTCTATTTTCACTCAAAACAACTCTCCAAAGGTTATAATCACTTTTTTTGTGTTTTTCATAACATACATTTGATCAAATTTCAATAAAGGTAACTCGACCGATCCACTAAAGGACAAAGCCAATTTTCAAACCATTGGTCAATTTTGTTTTTGGAAACTGGACCGATGAGTCTAAATTATTTTTTCTTAGTTGATCGATCAGTTGAGTTCTATGATGTGCAACTCGGCCGATTGGTCATTTCAAAAAATCCATCATTGGATCGGTCAAGTTTCCAACTCGACCGATAAACAACCTATGATAAAATTTCCAATTTTACTTTTGAGTGACCAAACGTTGGAATTAAGTGTCCCTAATTTTCTTCTCATCTTATTTACTAGTCATATCATCAATAAAAGTGATTAAAAAATTAATTTAAGTTCATTTGGAGTGATTTCCCAAAACACACATTTGCATTGCTTTTGACTTGAACTTGGACAAGCTAGGGCTTGTGTAATTTGATCTTTTTCTTGAACCTAAAGCCTAAAATTAATCTTGAACAAACATATTAGATACATAGGAATGGAATGGTTAAGTCATTATCAAAATATGGGCAATGCATAACTCTCAAATCAATAGATTTATCCTAGGAGGACAAGCGTCTTTGTGCATTTTCTATTATCTTGAGGTAAGGGTGACATTAAAACTTTATCACACTCAAATTTGAGGTAAAATAAATAGCCCAAAACTATCATTCTTAAAATAATTATCCTAAGAGTTATTCTGAAGACAAGTAAGTCTAAGAATAGGAGTTATGACAATACATCAAGAAAATTGGATCCAAAATTTGCCTTTTGCATTTAATTGATACTTGTAGTTTGTATTAAAAAAAATTTTTTTTTTCAAAAATTCTCACAAAAGTCACAAAAGGGGCATATGTGCAACATCAAAATTTGCAAAATAAGAAGATTAAAGATTTAGGGTGGTGTATTTAGATGGGAAGAGGGTATGAGAGTAGTACCTCCCATGACCGTTTATAAACCCCCAAACATATCATACACTTTGTCCATGAATGTCAAAGATGGAGGTTGGAAATGAAAGGGTGAGGTTTACCCTTTATATTTGAGTTCTTTTGTGGTCCAACTGTTGTGCAACAATATGTTGGCATAGAATCCTCAGAGCAAGTGGTACTTCTCCTACTGCATACTTTTAACCTTCACTCCTCGATATGCCAAAGTTGAGATCTAGTCAAGGTAGTGGAAACCACTATTGTTAGATAGTTAGGTCTGTTGAGTGCTTCTATAGAAGAATAGTGGTTTCTTAAAGTCTTTATTTGGGGTTTGCCCATATCCCCTATTGTGCTCCTTTATCATTTCAATTATTGCTTCTATACAAGTCTGCATTTTTTCTTCCATGACACTCCTTAGCATTGTCACATTTGTATGCTTCCTCAAGGAGAAGGACACATCATAGATATTGTAGAGCATTGCCGTAATTGTGTTGATGTTGATTTCGAAGAATATCCAATAATGTCGTGCATGATAGGGAAGAAGATGAACTCTGGAAACAAAATTTGTAGGTGTTGTAACATTCTCTCTTTTTCACTAGAGTTTTATTTTTTGATAATATCCTCTACTAACATGTAGTATTCCATGTGAGTATTGGGCATACTGTCTCCAAGTAGGGATTGATAGGTTGTCATTACACTCACAGTTAGATAACCATTTGGTCATAGTGTGTTGTGGAGGTCCTATTTTAGAATGTAGATTCCATATCTTTCAAAGCTCACTTCACCCATCTAGTTAGTTACTTTCAATTTATCCATTATTATGTGTAGCGACTCTAAAGATATGCCTTCACATGACCAATTGTCAAAGTCTAGGAAGTTGGATTCCATTATACCCACTAGCCCTCTAAGCCTTTCTTCTTTTAGTTCTTCTTCCTCAATCTCACCCTCCTATGTTGGCTCCATCACTATCTAGACATTTGGCTTGGGGATGATGGTGGGAGACAATTCTTCTGTGTTCTTTGTTGTATCTGGTGTTTTTTCTTCATATGTTGTTTGTTCTAGGTGCCGATCTTAATTGTGGCTCTATTCTTTAGCTTGCCATCTTGCCTTCCATTTTGATGCACGCTCTGGTTCATAAGGATCCCTCCATAGAGCTTTCATTTGTCACACCACAACTACTTCTTATGAAGTACCCCTTATGGACTCTATGAGGCACCATGTCTAGAGCCATCTCCAGGTCATTGATGAAATGATGGTCGTTGATGACATCCATTGCGGTATACCTTAAATCTCATGCATATCTTTGAGTAATATATCTTCAAAGGGGATGTCTTTATTAACTACTTTGATTAGACAGAGAATGATGAAGGAACAATTCTCCGACCCCTGCTCCTCTTGTGGGACTTTGGTATTGATCGTGAAATTTTTCTAGTAGGCTATGAGAAAGGGTCCTTCCTTCTAGAAGGCACGTTCAAAATGTTATGGTACCTCCAGAATTTCACGTGCCTCTTTGTTTTTTAACACCAAAGTCATGATGGGAAGCTTGACACTACATCATTTGTAAATCGTCATTTGTCGATTATAAAGATACACTATTATCAATGCCTAACAGTTAATTGTTCTGATAGGCAAGGTAACAAATCATGTTTCCTCTCTTATAACGAGATCTTACAACTCCTTCATAGGTTTCACATCAATTTATCTCTCATATAGCCTCCTTGATAGTGTTGTGTTTCTGTTGAATACAGACTGAACCTTGTCTAGGTGTAGGAACTCTTCCAGAGTTGTCACACAGAGTACTCTAAATAATCCTTTATATACCCTTGCTTTCCTTGAAAATATTCCTCTAAAGTGATCGCTAGTAAGGGTCCTCCCATTGTTGTTGTATAATATGTCTGATCCTGGGAGAGTGTTGTCTAGTACATCTTCTAGAACATGGACATCTTTACACAAAATATGTGATATTGAGGTCATGCCATTTCTACCATTTTATATGGAATATGGGGATCCATTGGTCCTCTTGGTTCTTCTACTAAGGGTGGTAGATGCTCCCTTGGTGGTAAACCAATGAAGGAGGCCATGCCACCTTCCTCTATGCCTCATGTCACTTCTTTGTGGTTCTTGCTGTCAGTACTTTATCGTGTGCATGTATTGTTGGGATTTCAACTGAGGGTGGTATTGTAGTATTTTATATGGTGTCTCTTGTCACTTTTGATTATTTCGACATCATTTCGAGCATTTTGGTGTCAAGTGCAGTGAAGGTGGCAGCAATCTTCCCATCATATATGACATCATTCTATTTATTATGGTTCGGGTCTTGTAAGTAGACGTCACAGGTGTCCATGCCTATCTTCATCTCATCCAGGTATATGATAAGAGTTTCTTCATCATAGGTCATTGACTTATCAGTGCTTATTTCTCCCACTTTGGATGGATCTTATATAGGTTGACTCTCTAGAGTTGGATTGTCATTATGGGTGAAGAGTCTTAATCAAACACTTTCACCATGGTGTTGGTGATGGTTGCTGGTGCCTCTAACTATTGTTGTAGTTCTTTAGACTCGGTTGACTCTTCCTTGTGGTCCTTAGGTTTGCTTTTAACATCTTCTCCTTTGTGTTGATTTGAGTTTGAAGGACTCAAAGATGCTTGAGATGGAAAAGAGATAACTATTCATTTTGATCTTTTTTGTGCTCACCACTCCTCCATGTTCTTATGTTACTCCTCTATTGCTATTAGGGCCTCTTCATGTTCATTGAGCAAGACTTCTCTTTCTTGGTGCATTACATCCCTTTCCCTCATGAATTCCTCCATACCTTCTTCCATCGCTTGCATTGATTGCATCATCATTCTTTGGTTGGCTGATACAGACTAAATCGTGCGTGTGAAAGGAGGCAGACTTAGAAGGATCAAATTTAAATTTATAACCTGAAACCTTGAAGGACCCCACAATTTTATTATAGGGTCAAAGTAGATATATGGTGTCAAAACATAGGTATGTGGGGTCTTTTCGGAGGCTTAAGATATTGCTCTTAAGTCAGATAAGCTAATTTGATATTTGATAAAAGTATGGAACTAGAACTAGTCTAGAAAAATGTCACGAAATAAAACAAAACAAAGAAAAGAAAACAAAATAGAGTCAGTCGGATGCTACAATTCAAAGAGAAAGAGTTCCTAACTATGTAACCACAAGTTGGGTAGTCTATGCACCCATTCTTGGGTGTAGACAACCCTCGAACACCCCAGCAAGCAACCTGCAACCAAACATGGTATGTACTGTGGCATCTGTTCTTGTGGGGTCATCCCACTCGCTTTTGTGAAGCATGACTAAAACTGATCAATGATATGAAACCTCTCTCGAGGATGATAAATCAACACCCTAGAATACTCTAGATACCCTCTCAGGTCTAGAATATTCTGAGATTCTAGAAACATGTGTGATATGGGAAGTACCTGGTAGTGGGCCCTACCATGTCAGGCTAGACCTGGTCGTGCCCAGGTCTACATTTCTGCACAAATCACCTTGAACCGTCCTCCTTTCAGATTCCAATCAAAACTACATTCTCTTATCTATTTCTAAATGAATCTCTCAATATAGGTAGAAATAGAACTTCAAGCAAGAAAGAGATCAACCAAACTAGAAATCATAACCAGAAAGTGAAGGTAAAACATAAAACATACTACATCTAAAATAAAACTTCTTCCTTAAGGTAAAAGTACATAAATATGCCCAAAACGAGCTACATTACCAAGAAGAAGCTCAACTAGCCGTGGACAACCATAGTTGGCATTGAACAAAGATGGTAGAACATCATTTATATAGAAACAAAGGAGTACAATAGAAGAAAGGGGAAGAAGAAGAGATTTAACCCATAAAGGTGAGGTGTCTCTCGCTCCTTGACCTCTGTATATGTTGGATCTCATCTTTCGGTCATCCTCCTTGGTCTTCTAGACTCCTTGGCCTCCTTTCTATTTGATTCTTCCACAAACATCACCTTGGTGGGTGTATGAAGGTGGAAGATGGCTTAAAATAATAGGATATGGGTGAATAGTGGTCAAAAATAGTGGTAGATGAAAGAAAACTAAAGGAACAGATGTAGGATGAGCACTTCATCCCTTTCAAACCTTAGAACTCTCCCATGTGGATCTGGGAACCGAGAATGTGCAGAACCATGATGTGGAACCAGAAAAATCTCCCAACCCTTCTCTAGGTCGCGAGGGATGAGTATTAATAGGAGAAGGAAGAAGATGGTTGTGGCGTCTGCCTTGGTCGCTACCCCAGTCTCAGCCTGGGCACGGTCATGTTGGAGTCATGGTCAAGGCACATCCCATGGTCAAGGTGGTTTTGTCATGGTCGCGGTCATGTGTCGCGGTCGCACTGGTGTACTACAGTCAAGTTGGGGTGTTGGTCACAGCATATAGGTCTCAGCCCGATCATGCCAAGTGTCACAGTCGTGACATTGTCTTCTTGGCCATGATCATGACCCTCATGGAACAAACCCACCACCACAGTGTGGGGGGTCGGGGGATATTACTAGTGATTGATGGGCTCACGTCGATGAACCTTCTAGTTGGTGAGGATGCATTCTGATAAAGGACTGGCCATCAAAAATAGCGGGACCACTGTCTCCTAAGATGGTGCACAAACTACGACGTTTGTGGGGTAGGATCTGGAGAAATGAAATCTTATTGAGTTCGGTGCCTGCATGTTCCAAAATTGACTAGTTGAGAAACTCCATCTACAAATTACTAAGAGATAAGGACCTAGGGTTATTTTGGGCATACTAAGGCTATAATGACACAAAACTATAAATAAATGCTTTGCATAAATGCATGAATTTGGGCGTTATCATTGGCAAAGTCGTCATGTATAAATTGGGGGATGGCAATTGACCTCTTATCTATCAATTCTACATTTATGGTTAGTGCTTGTAGAATATAGGAAATAAATATTGAACTGGAAGAAGAGTTTTGCACTTGCTCACACATGATGTCGAATTGACACCTTAATTCTTCTCTAAGGCTTGTTGAATGTTTTTGTTCACATAGGGGTATCATCATTACATCTATTGCAGTTGTCGATAGTGATGGTATTTCCTTCTTTACTTGATTTTGAGTTGGAGTCAATCACTTTGGCTCCAATAGTTATTTTGTACCTACTTCATCTATGAATGATGGTGCCTTCACTTGTTTTTTCGAATTTGTTTTCATTTCTTGAACGTCCCCTGAGGTCTTTAGTTGTTCATATGACCTTGTGATAGGTACTTATGCACCCCCTTTTTTTGTCATTGAACATGGTTGGGTAGTGAAGGTGTCAACCCCTACCTCATCATTATTAAGATCTACTAGTGTTTTTGGGATTGGCTACTCTGCCCTGGCTTCATACTTTTCTTTTTGTTGGACTAGTTTCAAAACCGATGTTGGTGCTTTGGGGACTACCTTGCAGAATTTGATAGAAAACTTTTGCCTTCTTGCTGGTTCTGCCACTTTCTCCTATTCTTGTGTTGGTGGTTGGATTAGAGGTGTCAGTGCATCTGTTGGTTTTTTAATGACGCTTGACAACATTTCGTCAATGTCCTCCCTAGAGACCGGCAGCTTATGAGTTTCATAGTGGCTCATTTTTGGAAGAGGAAGTAGGATGTTTGATTTGTCTTGTTTATAAAAGAACTTGTTTCCCTTATGTGAAAGTATTCCATCTATTATGAGTTACTTGATATCAATGAGGTTGTGTCCATAGGTCACCTCATACTTTCTTACTTCTTCTAGTCCAATGAAGTAGAACTCTATTAATGTGATTTGGCCTCCCATCCAGAAATCCATTTTTCCGTCTGGGCCGACAGTTGTGGATAACTTGTCAATTAATATCTTGTCGATGTTGACTGGCCATCTCTTGAGAACTAACCAGATCAGGAAGAGGTCCCCTCTAGATATGTTCCTAGTTTCAAATATTGTGAACACTATGTTGGCAACGATCTTCTGGATCACACTTATAAAGAAAGATGACATCTATGTTGCATTCAAGGTCCCCGACCTATGCTTGGATTCTCCCATCAGCCTCTCCTAGGTTTTATGGTTGCTGAATTCAATCACATCCCTATCAGATCTTGTCTCCATACTGGCTCTGACATGTTAGTTTTAGTAAATATGGCACACAATATTTTTTCCATTATATAGTAGTTTGTCCTATTTAGTCTTACTTATAGTTTAAATTCCCCACCCATCTCATTTTTTTCTCTATCCTAGAGAGGCATCTTTACCAAAGGAGACATGAACTCTATAGTGAGGCATGTGTATGAGCATTGGACCTATGCACATATCATGTGGAGGTTTTCTGCCTTTAGGAATTCAATGACCCATTCATGGTGCCCTAGTTGTATGAAGTCATGCCTATCCATATATTGGGTTGGCTTGAACTTTTTTATCTTCATGAAAAGGTTGTACTTTTTTAGGTTCTCCTGGCCCCTAGGTTGTAATGTGGTTGTCAATTGTTCATAGTTGCACCAATTGATCTTTTTTATCTTTCTCATGGTTGTGTATGTCGGTGTGGTTGACGATGCTTCCCATGTAGTCTATGTTTTAATCTTCACAAATATTCTCTTCTTTTTTGGTGTTGGGTCATTTAGACCTATACATGTCTCCTTTTGCTTCCTCTTTGTCTTTGTTTCTTTCTTAGAAGGGATGTATTTTGACATGTTCATTGCCTCAGAGTGATAGAATTCATCATATGACAAAGAGAAATCATGTCTTAGCAATGTTTCAAAATGATCCTTGTCATAGTTCTAGAATTACTCACTTCTCTTCAGGCATATCTATAAATTCATTGAGGGCTTTGTTGATGAGATCAAAAACCTCCTCTATCCTATCTAGAGACGTAACCCTCTAGTTCGAAGAGTCATAAGTCGATGAAGACATCCTATTGAATAAAGAAAAAAATGTTTTATCAGTAGATGAAAGTCGGTTGCACTCAACCAACTAAAATAGGGAATGGGGGTGGTGGGTCAGTATATGATACTAAGATGAGAGAGAGATTAAGAAAAAAAAGTCAACAATTCTCATTGGTCACTATGAACCTAATAAAGTTTAGTGATTGTCAAAACCTTTGAACATGGTGGTTGATGAGATTTTATCTCATCAATCACTGAAAATACTGAGAAAAAGGAGGTCAATGGGATTCTTAAGTGATTCTCAATAGTCAATTAGAAATTAGGTCAAGCGATCACTAAAAACTTTTTCCAATGGGCACTGAGAAATCATAAAGAGATGGTCACTAAAAATCTAGGAGGTCTCAATGATCGCTAAGAACTCTGAGAAAAGATGATCTTTAAGAAATCGGGTTAGGCGATCGCTGAAGTCTTTGTTCAGTGGTCACCTAGAATCAAAAGGTTTGTCGGGGAAACTTTAGGGACTCACACGATGGCGATCACGGCAAACTCATGGAATGATCATTTTCCTCTCTTGATGGAAGTATGGGGTTCCAAACCCAAAGAATTGATGATCAAATTGGAATCTGAACATAAGAGAAGGGAGATGAATCAAAGGCGGAGTCCTAATCGCGTTTGAATAAAGTGATCAAAGGTTTAGGGTTACCATATACTTGCAGTGGTCTGTTGGTTAAGTGTAATACCTTCATCTTGGTGTGAGTTCTAATGTCGGGACGACATGGATGGAAATGGAGATGATGAGGGACTGGGACTTTGTCGGTGAAGGGTTGGTATTTCTCATCATCTAGGTTGTACTCCAATCATTCTCAAAATTTCTCTAGAGCTTCATTGTTGTGAGTGTAATAGTGAAGATAGGAGATGGAACCAAGGGTTTATATGCCCTTGGGTCTAGGTGATCGCTGAAATTTTATTTAAATGGTCGCTAAAAAATTCCTGATAGAAGGTCGTCAAGATTTTGGAATTCTTGAAGGTCACTGAAATTTTATCTCTTGGACTTCAAAAATTCACATCATCGGTCGTTGAAAAATTGGGGATTCCCTACTGTCACCAAAATCTTGAAACCATGATGTGATTGTTGAAAATATGTATTAATGATCGTTGAAAATACTTGGTGAACTAGTGGAATTAATATTAGCAGTTGCTAAAAATACAATTCTCAGGTACCAATGGTCATTGGCTTGAATTCACCTCCTAAAATCAAGGCATATTCATGAATTTCATTTTCAACTTTATTCTATAAACACTATTTTTTTTTGGAAAATTTAGGTAAGTATATTCAAAAACCCCTGAGTGGGGACAAATTTACAAGCCACACCCTAACATGGGGCTACATCAGCCAAGGAATTGGTTACAACAGATCCCAATTCCTAGCTATAATAGGTGATACATAATGGAAAGATTTAAAATTAAAGTGCATCCTCTTGATCTCATGAGATAGCTGGTTGAAAATTTCTACATAATTAGAAGATCCTCTATTATGTAGCCTCCTATTATGCTCAGACCATAGCAAGTAAACAACACCAGTGATATCCCAGAGTTCAATGGTTGTGGATTGCTTAGACCTCTTACCAAGGTCAGATAGACAAGTATAGAGGGAATACGATGACCGGATATTTAGTTTAAGTTGGGCTCAACCCCATATATACCTCTAGAACTTATAACCTCCAAGAGATGAGCAGTTGAGTCTCTATCTTGAGCACACAACAACCAAGCAGGTATAGGAGAACCCATCCATGAGCTTATCCTCTCAAAAGTCAAAAGAACATTATGAAGAGCACGGAATGTAGTGAGGCTCCACTAAGGATGGTATTTAGAGAGCCATAGGTTCTCATAGGCTTTGTCATTTGGAAGATTCTGTCAGATATTATCACATAGGGTTCTGTCATCTGCAGGTGAGAAGGAGGGCCAAAGCAATGACATGCGTCTATGGCATGTAGAACCACACATAGCATTAGTAGAGTCCAAAGAATCACCATACCTACTTGACATCCATGCACCCCAGATGCTTTGGGATTGAATGAATTTCTTGATACGATGTAATGTATGTTAATCAGCTAGCTCATCAAGTCTCTTAAGGCCAAGACAACCTTCTTTTGTTGGAAAGGCCAACCTTGACCAACTAGAGGGGTGTGTAGAGCTACCCCATAAGAAATCAGATAAAAACAGCTCCATATGTTGTAACACAGAGGAGGGAATGTCGCCCATCCTCATCTAGTATCCAATCAAACCCATGGCACAATGTTTAATGAGAACAAGATGGCCTACCATAGAAATTTTGGAGCCCGAGCATCTTTGTATCATATCTCTCAACTTGTCTAGGCATTTGTGAAAGTGACATCTCCTGAGGTTGCCACCAGCCATTGGAAACCCAAGGTACTTGGTAGGCCAAGTACCTTGCTGAATTCCCATACAGTTGAACTGAGCTTCCTTATTATGGAAAGAAGAAGAAAGATAGAGATGAGTTTTATTCAGATTGCATTTCATACCAAACACAACACAAAAATCATGCAATAGTTGTTTGAGATTGGCAAGGCTGCGAACACGACCTTCAGAGAAGATAACAACATCATCAACGAATAAAAGATGCCTAAGTGCCTTGGTCTTGTTGATAGGGAAGCTTCGGATTAGTTTCTTTTCATGTGCATCTGCAAGACATCTACTAAAACCTTCAATACCCAGAGCAAAGAGTAATGGCGATAGTGGATCACCTTGCCTGAGGTCATTGGTGTTTTTGAAGAAACCAACAGAAGAACCATTCAGCAGAAGAGAAAAAGATGGTGTCTCCATGCATTGCTTCAGGATAGAGATAAATGTCTCACCAAATCCAAGGCCCACAAGACATTCCCATATATAAGACCATCGTACTAAATCAAAGTCCTTGATGATATCCAAATTGATACAAGCAGCAGGTGGACTATTCTTCGGTTCAATTTGAGTGTGAAATCAACAGCTAGAAGAGAGCAGTCCTTTATACTTCTTCCTTTGACAAAATAACCTTGAGAAGGATAAATTATATTAGGCAGAAGGAGAGCTAACATTTTTTAGATAACCTTGGCTATGGTTTTGTAGAGCATCAAGCAACAAGAAATCGGTCGAAAATCACCTGGAGATGAGACTATGTCTTTCTTGGGGATGAGAGCAAGAAAAACATGGTTGACTAGCCTAACCATGTGTCCTCCTTCAAAAATCCATTGAACAACCTTAAGGATATCTTTACAAATGATGTTCTAGTTTCCTCTATAGAAATAACCATTGAAACCATCAGGACCCGGGATTTTCTGAGGGCCAATGCTTCAAACAACATCTCAAACTTCCTTCATATTGGGTATAGAGCATAACATCTCATTATCAACTTCATTAACTAAAGGTTCCCATTCTGGGATGCAAGAACTCGTTGTTTCTTGTGGTTGATTATAGAGTTGTTCAAAGAATTGTATGGTATCATGAGAGATGGTGTCATTATCCTACATAAGATTGCCTTGTGAGTCAAATAACTCAATGACTGAATTGATAACATCCCTATGCTTAACTATGGTATGATAGACTTTGGTATTCCTATCACCATTAGTAAGCCATTCCATCCTACTACATTGCCAGTAGTAGGATTCCTCGGCCTTGAGAAGGACTTCCATCTTCCCGAGGGTCTGTTTCTCAGCATTGATAAGATCTAGGTCCAATGGACTTCTTCCAAGGACAGACGAGATATCATTCAGCTCCAATCATTCTCTAGAGATAAGGTTTTTGAGATTGACATATTGTTGAGACCATGTTCTCAACCTCTCCTTGACATGTTTGAGTTTTTGACATAAATGAAATAGCGAGTTGCCAGTAATATTAATAGCCCAAGACTCTTTGATAATATCCTGGCAGCCCTCCCACTCCATCCAGAAGTTGAGAAACCTAAACGGTTTCTTCTTGAAAGTTATGTTCCTCATATTGACGTTTAAGGCACAATGATCAGAATAATTGGAAGTGATGAATTTATTTTTGGATCCATGGAATTTGGACAGCCAAGCATCATTGAAAATGGCTCGGTCTAGCTTGCATGCAACTCTCTTGGCAACACCTTGTTTTATTATGCCAGGTGTAAACTTCCTTCCCAATGATTGGTAGTTCAGCAAGTCCTGCATTATCTAAGGAAGCATTGAAAGAGCTTAGGATGGTTGGGGTACTTCGCGGCCACCTGCTTTCTCCTCTTTCTTCCTGATGTAATTAAAGTCACTGATGATAAGCCAAGCCTCATCCATATTAGTAGCTATTCTCTCTAAAGTGTTCCATAGCATAGAGCGTTTAGCCACAAAGTTTCTTGCATAGACAACCACGAGATGGATAAGAAGACCTCCTTTATTAAGGCACTTCATGGTGATCTATTGATCATCCATTTCAGAAGTCATAGTGTCCCAACATTTAGGATTCCAATCGACATAGATATGGCCATTTGGATCATGTAGATGATTAGAAACCCATGTCCAACCTTTAGGAAACATACAATCAGATGTGTGGATCATATGTGACTTTATTTTAGATTCAACCAAGATTGCAATAGTAGATTTTTTATCAAGAATGGTTCTCCTAACCTTTCTCTTTTTTTGTGGCTTCCCAGAGCCATGAACATTAGTCATAATAAAGGTCATTAATGACCTCTGTAGGTAGATCGGGTTTTGCGAGACTCGTCACCCTTAGATGACTTGGGAGTCTTGGAAGAAGAAGCAATGTCAGAAGGTTTTAGTTGCTTGTCTTTAGCTGTTGCAGATAGAGCAGTATCATTAGAAGCAATAACCAGCTCTGTTGGGGTCGAGCCATCAATTACAAAACTTGTGACTTCATCAGCACTAGTCCCCGTCGATGAGCCAGAAGTGAGGCTCATGACCTACATGATTGGGGTCTATCCGCTAGTTGCAGAACCTACAACTTCTTTATTAATAGTCCCCGTCACTGGCACATCACCAGAACCAGTAAATTCCTTAGAAGGATGCCCATTAGAAGATATATCTAGAGCATCATCACCTGAACCCAATGTCTGTGCTTCTGAACTAGACTCGTGATCTTCCACAGTTTGAGTAATCTTGTTTTTCTGACCAAAAACCTTCCAAACTTACGATGCTTTAGGAGCAGGAATCACCTCAAGAGACTTAGGTTTGAGGGGGCATTCAGTGTCATCATGCCTGAATACTTTGTAGTCAGGACATCTCTTCAGAACATATTCATAACGTATTCATAGTGGATCTTCACAGGTACAGGATCACGTTTAGGCATGTTGACCCATATCTCCAAGGAAGGTTATTTGTCAGCTTCAATCTCAACCAAGGTGCGCACCTCACCATGAGATTCCTGCCCAATGAATTTGTAATCGATTCTAAGGAGCTTCCCAACCCCTCTAGCCATGATACCAACTGCTCTAGTAGACTAATTAGGACCCATGGTAGGGATATTGATCCAAATAGGAATAGAAAGGAAGAAGTTCTTATGCAAATTGTCTACTGTTTTGTATTCTTTGACAAACACAAGTCTGTTATCAAACCAACGTGGTCCGCTCTTGATGATGTTCTTTTTATCCTTGGTCGAGTTGAATCTCAGAAGAAAAAACTTATCTAGTTTAGAGAACAGATTAAAGCCTCCCTTTGGCTTCCATACTCGACGTATCTAGACTAATAGATGGAAATAATATGGCCATTTCCCCTTCACATACAAGATAGCAGTGTGCTCCCAACATTTTTTCATAGCTTCATAATTCGGATCATCGATCATCACGAATCTCTTCCCCTCTTTTTACTCAGGTGGATCGAAGTGATGCTTCTTGAACAAGTTCTCGCCAGTAATAACTTGGTTCCATGCTTTCCTAGGGACATTTGGATCAAGCCTATCATCATGCTTTCCAGCAGATGTCTCCACCGCAACCATGGTGGTCGGTGAGAGGGGAGGGACTCCCCTCTTTGAGGTGATCGGAGTCGATCGCCTCAGTAGTCACCAGAGGCGGCGCAAACCCTAGGGGAGGCACACACATAACTTTTATTCTATAAACACTAGAAATTAAAAAAAAAGTATAAAACTTTTGATTAAAGTTCTAACTATTAGGAAAAATCTAGGATATAAGAAAACACTTAAAACTAAGGGAACATGTAAAGAAGTCCTTATCATTATTCTATGCACACTAGAATTTATGAAACATAATAAAATTTCCAAAACAAATGATGAAATTTGTTATTAGAAATTAGGAATAGTCTAATAAAAGAAAAACAAGACTATAAATTTGAAGAAATTTGAGTAATCCTAGGGTTTCCTCCCAAGAAGCATTCATTTATAGTCTTTAGATTGACTTTCACTTGTTTTGTTCCTTCAAACATCTTTTGGTGGTGCTGGTGAGGGTTCTTCCAACTGGAGTTCTGATCTTCTGGTGAACATTTTCATCTTTGTAGTGTATCTTCACACAATGCACATTCACTTTGAACACCCATGTCTTTTCACTTCAAATTTCCATCATCCCCAATGGATGGTGAAGGTACCAAACCATCTCTATCTCCTCTTTACCAAAAAAAGTATGCTGCTAGAGTTAAATAGGAAGACTTCATCCCCTTATGGCACATCCTTCCTTTTTAGATGTGCATCATGCCACACCTTGGTCCTTTTCTTATAGATCTTAGCATTATCATAGGCATGTAGCCTAATTTCCTCCAACTCTTGTAGTTGTAAAAATATTTTCTTTCTACCAGGGATGGGTCCATGTTCAAGAATATGATGGACCAAAAGGCCTTATGTTCCAGTTCCACTGGCAGGTGGAAGGGCTTCCCATATATCAAAAATTAAGGGGTTGTCCCTATGGGGTTTTTATATGCAGTTCGGTACACCCAAAGTGCATCATCAAGCTTCATTGACCAATGTTTCTAAGTTTGACTGACTATTTTCTCTAGAATTTTCTTTATCTGGCAATATTACACTTCCACTTTCCTGGACATCTATAGATGATAAGGTGTTTCTACTTTGTGCTTAACCTCGTACTTCTTCAATGGAGCTTCAAATTGTCTTTCCTCATAGTGGGATACCCCATTAGTGATGATAGTCTATGGGACACGAAATCTGGGAAAGATAGTCTTCTCAAATGGTATGATAATTGCCTTGGAGTTGCAAGTGGGGTTTACCACTGAATCCATCCATTTGGACACATAGTCAACAACAACAAGGATGTATTGGTTTCTCCTAGATGAAGGGAAAGGCCTCGTGTAATCCATCCCCTTGACATTGTCTACTTTGATCCATTTTGACATAGGCATTTCATTCCTTCTGGAGATGTTCCTATCCTTTGGCATTCATTACACACCTTATGATAGACATGTGCATCCTTAAATAGTGTAGGCCAGTGGAATCCTGACAGTAGAACTTTTGTTATTGTTTTATCTCCACCAAGATGGCCTCCATATGACGATGAATGGCATTCGTGTAGGATCTTGGGGACTTATTCTTTTGGAATGCACCTCTAGTATATATTGGTCACACATCTTTTGAACAAGAGTAGGTCATCTCAGTAATAACTCTTCAAATTTGAAAACAACTTTTTGTTTTGGTTGTAGGTGAAACATGCCAAATAGTTACAAATGTCGACAAACCATGGTAGGTTGGGCTCAACAAACTTTTCAATAATCATGGATTCATCAGTGCAATTGTCATTAACATGTAATAAATCATTCGTGGTGATTGTGATCCTTGAAAAATGGTCAGTAACCACATTTTATGTTCCCTTCTTATCTATTATATCTTGGTCGAACAGTTGGAGTAACAAGGCCCAACACAAGAGTCTAGGTTTTGAGTCTTTCTTTTGCATTAGATATTTTATTCCCCTATGGTCCATGTACACTTTAACTTTGATCCTACGACGTAGGATCTGAACTTTTTTAAGGCAAACACTATCGCTAACATTTATTTTTCTGTGGTCATATAGTTGACTTGTGCCTCGTCAAGGGTCTTGATAGAGTAGTAGATAAAATGATGCTTTTTATCTTTCTTCTATCCTAGCACAACTCCAATCATAATGTCACTGGAGTCACACATTATTTCAAATAGGAACTCCCAGTCTAGAGCTTGGAGTATAGGTGTTATGGTGAGATCATTCCGCAATGTATTGAAAGCCTTGAAACAATCATTTAAGAAATTCAACTCAACATCCTTGATGAGAAAATTAGACAAGGGTTTCAAGATCTTTGAAAAGTCTTTTACAAATCTCCTATAATATCATGCATGTCCAAGAAACCTTATTACTACTATCATAGATTTCAGAAGTGGAAGTTTAGAGATGGATTCAACCTTACTGAAGTCCACCTCTATTCTTTCTCAGAGACTTTGTGTCCCAACACTATCACTTCTGAACCATGAAATGGCATTTTTTCTAATTCAGAACTAACTGATTCTCTTTGCACCTCACTGAAACCTTTGATAAATTCTTCAAACAACTATGAAAGTCATATCAATAGATTGATATATCATCCATGAAGACCTCCATGATATCTTCTAGGAAATCAGCTAAAATGGATATCATGCACCTTTGAAAAGTTTTCAATGCATTGCATAACCCAAACAACATTCTTATAAAAGCATAGCTATTGTAGCTACATGTGAATGTCAAGTTCTTTGGATCATTGAGGTAAATAGGGACTTGATAAAATCATGAGTATCCATCTAGGAAATAGTAGTATGAGCGGTGGGCCAGGTGTTCTAGGAATTGATCAATGAAAGGTAAAGTGAAATGATCTTTCCTGATTGTAGTATTGAGTTTCATGTAATTACTGCACATATGCCATCATGTCACTATTCTTGTTCTCATCCCACCTTTCTTAGGAACCACACATATCAAGATTACCTAGTTTTTGACATAATTGGGATATAATTATCATCTCATGCAACTTTATCACTTCCTTCTTAACGACCTCCCTAAACATTTGATTCGACTTCTTTTGTAGTTGAGCTAGGGGTTATGTAGTTTCCTCCAAGATAATCCAATGCAAATAGATGGACTTAAGACATGGATGATTTCTATATAATATCCTATCTCCTAACTACATATCTTATGTTCATTTATCAACTTCTCCTTTTGGTTTACTGTCAGGACAAAGTTTACGATTATCAGATTTCTTGCTTCATCATTATGGAATTCATACCTTAGACCTTCAGGAAGTTGTTTTAGCTCTATCTTGGGCTTTGGTGCTTCTTTCTCTTCCTATGCCTGCTCTAGTGATTTATACTTTGCAGTCTCAATGGTTCCTTCTTAATCATAACTACATTCTTCTTCATGTTGATTCAAATATTCAAGGATTTCTACAACTTATGGGTCCTCAACATTGGGGTCTGGGTTGTTTCAAGCTTGCATGAGGGGATCAACTATGGCATTCTCCTCTTGGACCTCTTCACAAAACTGATAGTATATGTCCATAAAAAGCTGATTTGAAAAGAGAAGGAACTCTCACACAATCCTGTTCACAAAATAGGATGTGATGGTTTCCTACATGGATAGTAATAATCCCAGCCTCGACATCTATTAATGCTCTCCCAATAGAGAGGAATGGTCTTCCAAATATCATGAGACACATCGGGTATTACACTATATTTACTACAACAATGTCACATGGAAAAAAGAATCATCTCACATGGATTGGGACATCTTCGACAACACTACTGGCTTTGTGAAAGTGTGGTCAGCTAGTTGAATCCTCATTCTAGTTTTCATCATATCAATAAGGCAAAACTTCTAGGATAGAGTGAGGGGCATGAGGATAATGCTTTCCCCTATATTCATAAGTCCTTGTCTTACCTCATTGTCTCTGACATTGAAGTTAATAGTGAATGCTCTTGATCCTTCTTCTTCTTTGGAATCTTTTCTTGACAAAATGAACTTGACATTTTTTCTAGTCTAACCCTTTCTACATGATCTCCTCTCCTTCTTTTAATAATATGATCCTTAAAGAACTTGGCATAGGTCAGCATATCCTCGATGGCATTGAAGAATGGAACATCAAGGTGTAGATTCTTCACAACTTCTAGAAATTTTCATATCTCTTCTTTAAGTGGGCCTTGATCAGCTCATATGGGAAGGGACTCTGGGTGAATATGAATCTCTATTTGCAAGAGCCTCTTCACCATGGACATATTTCTTTTATTTGACAATCTTGTTACCCTTGCCCTTCTCTTTTGCTTTATCCTTATTGGTGGGCACTCTCTCATCAGGCTCTTCGTTTATCATAGTTGGTTTGGGTTGTGATGTAGTGTTAGAGTTTCCTTATTGGATCATTTTTGCTTTCATATCTTATAGAATCTATATAGAGTGGAGAGTGGCTATTTTCACACTTTCTGTGTTAGATGGTATCTTTCCTTGTATGTTTTAATGAGTTTTGACAACTATGAAAGTTTTTGATCGATCTATTTTTGATGGATTTACATGTCATTCATTTGAGTTGTTACACTTCCCTTCTGAGTCTGCATAGAAGTCAAAATCCTACTATTTTTTTAGCACTTTATGTCAACTTTTCATTACAAAGTGGCCTATCGCTTAGAAAAAGTGAACATTTTGGTCATCATATCCTACTGGTTGGGAGTCTTTCCTTGATGTAGACATCTCCCTTGGTTGTTTCTGCTTTGGTTTTGTCCTTGACCGTGGTAATTGTTCTTAATCTGCTGATAGTTGGTGTTGCATGTGAACACAGGTTTTACACTACCTCTACCTAAACCTAGTGGTATCTTGGTAGGCATTCTCAGCTGTATCATTGTTTCCATATGAGAAATCATGATGATTTGGCCTTGTGAAGTTAACATAAGAAACATTTTGTTTGTCTTCTTTGTTTCTATCTTCCTCTGGTTTAGTATAGATAAAGTTTTCAACATCATTTCCTCCTTCTCCACAGGTCACACACTTCATGACTTTCTCGGTCTTCCCTTTTCCCTAGTATCTAGTATCCTTCAACTTCTTTACATCTGAAGTGATCTTTTGAATTTGGGATGTTATGGATTCTAACGCCTTAGACTAGGTAGTTGATCCTTCAGAAGTTGCTTTCTTGGTTGTCCATGTATCATACTCCAATCAAGCTTGTAGAGTAACCATGTTATCAATTATTATTAGGGTTTTCTTTGTATTCATGACTAAGAAGTTACTCCCTACTAATGCATTCAATGAATTTCTCTCAGTAGGGGTAAGATCATTGCAAAAAGTTGTGATAGAAATCCCTTGTTGTAATTATGGTCAGGGAAAGTCCTCTGATACTCTTGGAAATGCTCCTATGATTCGTACAAGTTCTCTCTAGGCTTCTACATGAATCTAGTTACCTTGTGCCTATTCGTGAGGGTCTTCTCATTTGGGTGGAACTTGGTGACAAACATGTCAGCCATGGGTTCCCATCCATTAATTGTCTTGTCAGGTAAAGTGAGGTACCAGGACAAGGCTTTGTCTCTCAAAGGAAAGATCAACCCCTTGCACTACATCACCTCATGTGAAACCCTTTTCATCTTAATGGTGTCACAAATGTTCTTAAAGGTGTCTAGGTGACAGTAAGGGTTTTCATCACATGAATTTCCTCCAAAGGATTTGTTTTGAATCAAAGAGACCAAATATGGCTTCATTTAAAAATTTCAAGCATTGAATCTAGGAATGATAACTGGGCAATATGATTCAGTGGGTGTGGTAGCCAATTCATGGAGGGAAGGGCCTCTATCATCATCATCATCTTCATTGTTATGATTTTTATTGTTTTCATTATTGTCATTGTTCTCCTCATTATTTCTCCCATTCCTACTTGCTCTAGGATGATGCTCTTCATCGTGATGTCCTTCTTCACACTCCTCATCAAAGGGTGTTATCGATATGTCATGAGGTGGGTGCTTAGGTCCTTCCTCATCAGAGTAGTACTCATCATGTTTGGATTCAGTCTCTACTGGAGATCAAGGTTGCTCAACTCTTGGGTTATAGAATCTTACATGATGCCCTCCTCTATAAAGTGACATGTTGATGGTTGATGGTTGTATTTTCTGTCCATTCCTCGTCAGACTACCAAAAATAATTTGCACAGTCAAGTTAGAAACTAGACGTATGAAAACAAGAAATTTGAGATAGTTCAAAGATAGTGGATCAAAAATAGTGCAGTCAAGTCTATTGCTAGATTTGAGGCACATGTGTATGGTGAGTAGATTTGGGTTATTAACAATAGTAGTTGCCAAATCCCCAAAAATGGTGCCAAAATTTTTACTGACCAAAATACATGTCTAAAAAGGAGAGGATCAAGAGCAATCAGACTCTTAAATTTATAACCCAACACTCAAGCTCCCGCAACTATTATACGAGGTCTAATGTAGTTAACTGGGGTCGATCCATAGGGAATGGATTGGTATGTGTTAAGAAAGTAGAACCTTTTCTCCGTTACACCAATCAAGAGGTAGATTAAGTGTGGTATTCTTTAGGGAATGATGTTACTCGAACTAATCAAACAAAGTAAAATAAGTAAAATAAAGCAAGGAGTAAAATAGGAGAACAAGTAGAAACAAAGAACGATATAACAAATATGGATGGGAAAGTGGATTGGGTTTCACCATCTAAGGTCTCTCACCAACATGTAATACTCACACCCATTGCATACCCTTAGCAAGATTAAAAGAAATCATCATATATGTCCATCTCCTTCTCTCTCAAGCTTAGGATAGATCTAGATTATAAGGTTCTCTCTCTCTCAATATGGCAAACAAACTATCACAAATATAACCATATTACCATTATCTTCAACATTCCAACATTTTCTTGCATTCATGCAACTTCATGACACTTAGATAAGGTTAATACTACTCTTTTGAGCTATAGTCATTATTTCAAAGAATAGGCTGATGATGTTAGTGATGGTGTGGATCCTCACTCTCCTGTGGACATTCATCTTCAGAGATATAGGACCAATGAAAATAATTGATGGATACTCTACAATGCATCAACACTTTGTCATCTCTCACATGTCGCAACCCCTTCCATATATGAAGTGCTACAATTTATAGGCACAATCCTTGAGGCAACCGACTTAAGCTTATTGGTCATTGAGACTACTGTGGGCTAATCGGTTGTTGAAATAATGAAATCTACAATCAACAATCTTCATCAGTTGCTGATGTGATTGCCTCCAGCAGTCACCTAAATCGATGGTCATTGATCTTGTCTCTACTCTAACGAGAACCAAACATCAACACCAACTACCACTAACACTTAGATAAGGTTAATACTACTCTTTTGAGCTATAATCATTATTTCAAAGAATAGGGTGATGATGTTAGTGATGGTGTGGATCCTCACTTTCCTGTGGACATTCGTCTTCAGAGATATAGGACCAATGAAAATAATTGATGGATACTCTACAATGCATCAACATTTTGTCATCTCTCACATGTCGCAACCCCTTCCATATATGAAGTGCTACAATTTATAGGCACAATCCTTGAGGCAACCAACTTAAGCTTATTGGTCATTGAGACTACTGTGGGCTAATCGGTTGCTGAAATAATGAAATCTACAATAAACAATCTTCATCGGTTGTTGATGTGATTGCCTCCAGCGTCACCTAAATCGATGGTCATTGATCTTGTCTCTACTCTAACGAGAACCAAACATCAACACCAACTACCACTAATGTAGTGTCTTGGTTTCTTGTTGAAGTATTTGTGATAGCTAGGATTCCAGGCCGATCAATTGCTAATGTGATGTGGGGTCATCAATCACCAAGGAATATGAGTGTCAACGACTGCTATGGTAGTTTCCTGGCAATTGTTGAGGTCATAAGCCTAGCGACCACTTAAGTATGCTATTGTTAGTGGTCACCTAGATTCAAGTTCACCTTCGGTGGCATTATGTGCAAATGAAAGACAATGAGATGGAATTAGGTAGTGATATCGAAACTTTCCAAAACAATTAGAATTATCAAAGTAAAGAAATGTCAAAAAAATATTATTAGGGTAAACATGCACTCAAATATCCACAATGTTGGAGATTATCAACACAGGTGGTGGAAATCCATACCCTCCTCCTGTGTACATGTTTTACCATGAGTGTGATGGTTGATATAGAGTGTGTAAGTTGGGGATGGGTCCTCGACCAGTCAGATGTTATTTTTTATCCTTTTTTGTAGGTTTGTCCTTCTTTCCACCCCTAGGAAACTCCCTTTGTTGATGCAAATTATTCTTCTTTCTTTTTTCCTTCACTCCTCCTTTAGGATCCAATATAGATTTCACTGCCTACTGAGTTGTTGGTATTCCCCAATGTTCCTAAACGGTGGACCCTAATAGGGCACATGCTTGAATAGTTCCGATTGAGGTGGGTGGGAACCCAACATGCCATAGGTGAAGAAAGATAGTGATGATCTGATGTGGGTAGCTCCCTGAGATGTGAATCTCAAGTTGTGCCATCCTGTAGTATATCTAGATCATGGTTGTGGGATGAAGAGAACGTTGGAAAACTACATAGGTGGATGACCTTAATGTGAGTCTAATGTCTCAGGAAATGATGTGGCTTCCTTACTCTTTCCCACACCTTTAGATTGGTCTTGCTTTTTGTGAGTGATATCCCCTTTGTAGGCTTTCTCCGATTAACGATCCACACTACTAATGTAGGCCATTTGGGTTGATCATTGGTGAGACCAATTAAAGTATGGGCTTCTTGATCTTCCTATAATATCCTAAACTTCACATTCATAGGATTCAAAAGTAGGGTGTAACATTGTATGAGAAAGTACCTCATGTTTAATGATGAGTCTTGCTACATGCACTATACCAGGTACAAAAGTAAAAGACTTCCCTTTTCTTTTTTGGGACCCTCTCACGATGGGCAACACATGTGAATCTTTTTTTTTAGATTTTGTAATAATTATTTTAGATGGTTGTTCCTGCGCCTAGCATGTTTTAGGTAAGGGAATGTATTACCCTTCATTTAATATGTGCTTGCCAGATTTTTTGAAGGGAAGAAAAGAAACATGGTGGACGTGATGCTCCTCATAGAAGTGCTTTGAGAGAACTATTCAAAAGAGGATGAAGAGTGGGGACCTGAGTGGGGTAGTGATTGTTCTCAAAGAATCACTTTTAATCCCCAGGGCATCTTCATCCAAAAGGGGTACCAAATGGAAACCCTTGGAAACATTCATGAAACCCTAGTTTCATTTGAGTTTGATAGGTTTCTCATAGGATTTCATGCCCCTTATATGTGGTTAATGTTAGACAAGGAAGGGTCCTCAGCTTGTCTGCTCCTAACTTCTGATGTCAGGTAGAAGATAATGGTCTAGTTTATGGTCATTGTCCAGAACCGTGAATGTGAGCATGAAAGAACAACTTTCATCTAGTATAGGGTCATATTCCAGGGTCGTGAGTGTGAGCTTGCACAGAGCCAGATGATCTAATACTAGGTCATAGTCGAGGACCTTGAGTCAGAATATGAAGTGTGTAATTGGGCCAGTTTTAGGTCGTGGTGTAGAACCCAAAGTGACTGAAATGTGAAGTTGGGATCAGTTTCAGATCATATTCCAAGACCATGGTGGGGAGGACATGGCATTGGCAAGTGGCATCTTACATGTCACAAATCAATTCCCCTCTTGCCTAGGTTTTGAGGGTAGTCCCACCATTGAAGGGAGGTCTAGATTTTTAGTGTTGTTTACTCCTTAAGAGGATTCATGATAGCAAAAAGAGTTGATCCATTTAGCAAGATTATCTAATTTTGACAAGAAAGATTGTTAATCAAGCTTGCCAGTCTATAAAAGATCGTTTGGTTCATCCTTGGGAAAATATTGTGTGAGATTTGTGATAATTTGATATTTTTACCTTTAAAAGAAAAGATTGTTTGAGTTTTATAATCCTTCTGAAAGTTTGTTTGAATTTGAGATTTTTTACCTTTTGAGAAAGAGATTGGTTGAGTTTTTAATCCTTTTGAAATAATGTTTGAATTTTAGACTATTTACCTTTTCTACAAATAATGTTTGAGTTTTAACCACTTGAAAGATTGTTTGAATTTAAGATTGTTGACCTTTTGGAAAAAAAAATTTTGGGTCTGTGATGCTTTTGAAAGATTGTTTGAATTTGAGATTGTTAGACTTTTATAAAAAAAAGTTGTTTGAGTTTTCTAATCCTTCTAAAAGATTGTTTGAATTTAAGATTGTTAACCTGAAAATTGTTCAAATTTTCACACAAAAGGGTTAGCAAACATATCAAACATTTTTTTAGCAGTATAAGTATTGGAAGAAAATGACCCTCCCATTTTAGTTCATGAGTTTAGATCAATCATAACATCTTCACTCAAACGTGACATGTATAGAAGGGGTGGGTCCTTATATTTTCTATGGATAGATGGAACTCATCAAGGTGTAACTTGGGTTTGCCGTATAAGGGTATTACTCCCAATGCACCATGGTGACGATGGTGGACATAATTATTTGTGACTGCTTGGAGAGTGAGATGCTTTCAAGGCCTTTAGACGTCTAGCTGGATGTTGTGTTTGTACCTATACTGACATATAAATCATCACTTGTAGGGATCCAACATGAGTTTGACACCCATTCAAAGACACATATTTGTAGTTGCGTGAAGTGCATGTGATGGGTTTTAATATTTTTAGAAGCATACCTGTAAATCATGAAAGTCTAATATATGCAAAAATATTGCAGAATTTTTTGTTTGAGAAAAATCAAATTTCATTACCAATCTACACCTTTTGTTCACCCTTTATTATTATTTTTTGTTTTTTATAAAGGACTTAGGAAAGAAGACACCAAACCATAAATGTGAAGCGGGGTTGAAACCCTAAATCAATAAGGGGAAGAGATACCTAGAATGAAATGAAAACCAAAATGAGATTATTACTTCCTAAATAGAACAATGAAATAGAGGGAAAGTAGTACCCGTAGATCACCTTGATACACAAGCCAGGGGTTGGCATATCATATGGATGTACCACCTTGCTCCTAGATCAAATAAGATCAAAAAAAATGATAGAAGAAAAATAATGAATGATATTGAAGATGCTAACTCTTCATTATTAGACAGTAGGAGTTTGATTTAGATCTTCTTGTCTATCCCTAATGGAGTCTCCAATCTGTCACACCCAGCCCAAAAGAGGGGGAAATAAATAGGTGTATTCAAATTTTCCACTGCATTTTATATGATAAATGAGAATTCATGTTAATTTTTTTTTAAATGATGAGAGAAATCACATGACAATAAAAATGACAAGAAAATAAATAGGTGTATTCAGAGTTTCCACTGCATTTTATATGATAAATGTGGAAAAATATACATTATTGAAGCCATTTTATGAATCAAAGTTGAACTTGGAGAAAGAAACATCAAAATATAAAAATACATCTAGAGTTTAGATGCAACGATCTAGTTATGAGTGATGAAGGATTAACACCCCTTTCTCACCAAGTAAACCAATATCAAGATAACATCTTATTGCTAGAGGATAGAGATATTCAAGATGGTTGTATTAATGTAAAACATAAAAGTATGACAAATTGTTGTGTGAGCTTTTAGGGTTGGAAATTTCCATGTCCATCCCATTATCACCATGAAATTTCTAATTTTTAGGTGAATTATGGTCCTAATCACCTCAAGAAATTCCACGATAGAGAACCCTCATTGATGATTAAGTTCAATGTGTAAGATTAGAGAATTTCAGACTTTTGGACAAAACTTTCTTATGATGTGGCACATCATCGTGATGTGCCACACTATGGGGCACACAGATCAAGGAAATCCATTGTGTGACATATGGCACACATATCATATCTACCATGTGTCCTAGGGGATTAACAAGTTTCTCTAAGATTTTTCTGAAAAACAATTGAAAAAATGAAATATTTTATTTCAGATAACACAACTAGGAAATTTATAGGAAAATAGCTTATCTAAAGTAAAATTGGAGCACATATTGCACTTTTGGTCTAAGAAGAAGGTTTCTTTCTATAAAGCCCTAAAATGGGTGAAAATAGGTGCAAACAAGTGGATTAAATATGTGGAAAAATATGCAAAAGGGTACGAAATGGTAAACATGGAAATTGGGTGGAATGTGGCATCAACACTAGCTATAATAACCGTAGGTATATTGTGAAATTATATAAATATGAGGTTCTATATATATATCATAGTGCTAATTCCATAAAAATTATAATATGTTATTTTTGTTATGATACAATGATATATTAATTGTATATGATATTAGCATCTCATTGTTATAGTAGATACACCAATACATGAGTCAAGTTTAATGTTTACATATTTTTGTATTGAACATTGTAGTATATGAGTTATGCAACATACCATGAGACTGTATTGGTTTTAAATTGGTGTTACTTTAGTTTAGGTTTGTAATAAGATAAGTTATATTTCAATTTGGTACATAATATACACTATTGATATAAGATATAGAAATAAAGTAAGATATAATAAAAACTTATTTAACTATTGATTTGTTTATATCATAGGGGTCTAGATGGTTTGGCTTAAAGATACTTGTTAGACTAGGGGTATGTGTGTCTGTTGGTTTTTGGGTAAAAATATCTATATCCATGATGGATTTGAATGGGTATAAATTTACAAGTATGCAAATTTACATGTATCCATTTACAACCCTACATCTGATGACTAGTGTGAATCACTTTTGGTGATCTATTTTTAGATTTATGCATTCTTAAGTTATTTTCTTGTATCATCTTATGTTTTATTGTTCATACATATTTGTCTCCAAATATAGAAGGCATGTCCATGCACTCACCATTGTAATATAGATTTTACAATATGTATAGAAGAATTGATCATTTATAGAGAAACCAAGGCATACCATAGGATAATAATTTTGTATTCCCCATGAAATTTAATTGTAACAAGTTTGATAGAGATATTGTCAATTTTGTTTCTAAATGTTTCTATTATCTAAATCATCAACATAGCATGCATTGTACCTGAGATGGTAAAAAGATGATAAAAATGGTAATTGACAACTTATACTCCACTAACAAGAGTATTTGAGTGTGCTTATCATAGGCTTTTTAATTACTAGAAAAGGAAAACAATATACCACTACCATTCGATGTCAACTTTTACACATAAGAGTACATTAAACTATGTGGTATTTCATTTATATAGACCTGGTATACAATTTGTATACATTTAGTACACAAAATAAAACATTAAGTGCATACGAATTCTAATGTTTTGAAATGTTGTCGTCTATTATTTGACTGTTGTGTTATATATTAATATAGTTTCTAAGATACATATTTATACAAAGGACAATATACAAAGTGTATAAAAACCCTATCAAAAATAATCACACAACAATACAATGGAAATAGTTTGTTGTGAACCTTATTTAGTCATTATACAATCGTTAACACGTATTTAAAATTGAAATATTAGACAATGGTAAAGAAAATCTATATTGTTAAATGATACAAATACATATTCATTTTATTGTTAGTTAGGTTTATTTCAAACTGTGTATATTCCATACCATTTGATAAGGGTTATATTTGTGTGTAGGGGTAGGGTGTTTAAAATTTGGTTTTATGTCAATTTTGGATTGTAATGGAATCCATGATTATGTAAAACTTGTGATGAAACACCACTTTATGCTCAACTTTAGAAAATTGCCAAACTAGAACTTGACTTGATTTTATAGTATGTAACTTGAGAAGCAACTAGGATTTTATATTTTCATTAGCATTATCAAATAAATCCATACATATATAAATGAATACTAGTAACTTACTTATAATAATATAGTATACTCATTTCAATATTAACTTAAATAATTTTATAATATAAGTAACTTGTAATTTAAAAAATTTGGATCCTTGCTTGAATCATAATTTTTTAAATGTTCCAAGTAAAAAATTACCTAGTTTTGATATAACCATCATGTTACCAACCTGAAGGAAATCTAAATAACAAATTCCAAATTCAAGCTCATTCTACTCCTTGTAGAGATTGGTCATTCTGGAATAACTTTGACCAACTAAAAGTGAAGGATTTATGTAGATACATGACATAATTACTTTCTATTAGTGCACAATAGTTCAGAGTAAAAAAATATCTTTTATTGTTATCATCCAAATAGTTCTTCTTGTATGATGGTAAGAGTGAAAAGACTCATAGAAAGATTTTATAAGGGAAGTGACAAAAAAGTTTATTGGTTTTGACTTAAGAAAAGATGCTACTTATTTTTCCCTACTTGGGAGTAAGAACTAGAACTAAAATCCTTACCATAACATTTATTTGCACCCATTTAATAATTTACAACACATTGTATTGAGTCATGTAATGTCAACTAAGTTTCCACATTGAATTTAATTTTTTGCAAGACACATTAAGAATATTAATATCTTAGGCCTTGGCTCTGCAATGTGGTCATATGAAACAAATATACATCTTATCTCTATTCACCTCAGATATTGGATCTACTACTTTGCATCTTTATAGTTTCTAAAACAAAAGAACTTGTGGAATATGGATGTGTTATGCTTCCCCTATTTTACTAAAACATGTACATTTTGTATATAATTTTCCGTAAATGCATGTTTCCTATGTAAAACTAATAGATTTACTTCATATTACGTTTTTGTAGATACAAAAATATATATAACCTCGTTTGGATGATGATTTTTATCATTATTTAAGTAGAAGGATATTGGAAAGTGTTGAGAAACTAATTACATTAATTCAAATATTGGTTGGACATTTTTTATTTTAACCAAAAAGTATTACGTAGTGTTAACACAAATAATTAATTAGTTGAAAGGATATTTGACGTTCTAGGAAAAGTATGGTTGCAGAATAGTCAAATATTTAATTGTAGGTCAATAAGATGATTTGTCTAAGATGTAGTTTTCCTAATAAGTTGAGTACATGTTCCATTAGTAACCTATGAAAAATGTATACCATTTAAGATAATTATGACAACCTATAATAGTGCTAAATACACATCAACATGTGAAACAAAAAGTAGAATGAAAAAAATATTTTGTTTGAATGGGTCATAAATGTATAATAAAATGATAATTACTAGTGTTAGGAATATAGTAATTTATGTTAAGAAACATTCAATTTATCTCACCCGGTGTGAAGAAGTTTTATTGTGGAAAGATGTATAACGAAAATTATAGCGCTTGTCAAAGAGTTAATCCATGCGATGAAAATGAAGAAATGAGATAAAACTACGACAATAAAAGTAGACTTTTGAAGCCCTAAGATTAGATGAAATGGGATTTCATTGTTGACATGATAAAGAAAGTGGGTCTTTGTCCTAATATATATCATCTTGAAGTAGTTTAAGATTGTATTTCATTCTATTGTGGAAGAAAAACATTGTTGTTTAGGACCCAAAAAATAAAACATTTGGGGAACTACAAAATGTTTTGGAGAAAATGGTGGATAATGAGAGCAGAGTGCACGATGTTCATTCCATAGCCCAGAAACTAGTAAGGGGTGGATGCCACATCAATGGTACCCTTAGTAGGGGTGGTACCAACTGTGTTGATGATTATAGGGTTTTTTCCAACCTCAAATCCAGAGGCCTCTCATTAACTAGTTTGGTAGTAGGGATTGGATTCCATTACATTATTCTGCAGGGATATAATTTTTTGAAGGAAAATCATATGGATTATTCATATTCTTCATCCTAGAATGACATTTAGGAAATTCTTGATAACTATTTCTGACAATTTTATTACCAATCTATCAGTTCAACTGAAACAACACCTGTGGCTACAAATACTTTTATATCCTTTCATGATGCTACATTCAGTTCTTATGTCCGTTATAAAAGTTATTTCTTAGATGATGATGAACCTAAGGTTGTCAATCCTAAAGACATGTCTCTTACATGTGAACAAGGTTTTCTAGAAGTATTCATTGAAGTAGAGTTGTATACAATACTAGACAAACCATAGAGGTATTCTGTGAGAACTCGTTACACTAAACCAGATTACTCAAAACATAAAACACAATGAATCACTAATTAATCACATACCCAAAAATATGGGTAAATTAAAACTGATTTCAACATCAGCACCTACTCAGAAACACTTGCATAAGAGCCCAACATCTTTCTTATATCCATACTATGCCAAGAATTTGATACAAATTGTTCTATCGTCTTAGCCACCACATATATACATAGGAGAACAAAATTGTCTATATGCGTCGACAATCTTAAGCATATCCATAACGTAAGTATATCTACTATCTCTTAATTGCACTAAGCATCATATTTATGTAAAAAAACAAACAAGGGTAAGCATCCAATGTGAAACGTTGTGTATAACCCTAAACAAATATGCTACACGGCTATCTTACATCTTTTACCATGCCCTAAGGAAATTGAGGATACCACTCAAAATCCAACTGACTACTACTAAGTCAAAATCAATGCCATACAAGATCTAGAAAGAGTCGGACTCCTAAGATCTTCTCTGTCCCCAGTCAGTACAGGTCTGCCACTGTGACACATTAGGACAAGCTACTAATAGCCTAGTTCGTCCTTGGTACAGGTCACAACACTAGTAAAAGGAGGTAGGTACGCATACCCTACCATCCAAGGTACAACCGCAGTTGTCCTCCAATCTTGTCACATATATAATCACTGAGACATGACCACAACCATTCTCAATCACATCAGATGTATGAGGCATGACCATATCCAACCTCCACAATTTGCATTGTGGATGACAATGATATATCCTCAACTTGCCACCCCCACATACTCAAGAGTATGCACTTTGAGTTTCCCTTAGGAATACTCATTATACCATCTGGAAAATTATGAAACTCAGATGGATCTATGGAACAGGGCACTACATGATTAGAGTTTCACTTGATTAGTTATGCCAATTGGGTGAATTAAGGTTGCATCAAACAAGTGGACATACAAACCCTAATTTACTTCTAACAAGCACATAAATATCACAAATTCAAAAGATATAAAATGTGTGAAACATAATTTCTCATCTCATCATCACATGGTACTATTCACTTTCCATTCGTGAGACCACACTAGTCATCATACTATCACAAGATATAGATCCTTTTCATAATATCAAAGGGTCCTCATTTGGACATCAGATCCCAGAGGCCGGAAGGCTGCTCCATTGCTACCTCATCTCCACTAAGCTCTGCATCATCCTACCCGTACATCTCTGGAGGTAGACACAAGGATCGAGGTGAAGAGACAAACGTCATCGACAAAGTTGGAGAAATTCTGAAGACTGGAGCAATCTACATCGGGCTTCCACATATCTACTCTTCTGCTCTGACGATGATTCCCTTCTCTTTCTTCTCTTTCTTTGTTGCTCCCTTTATGAGGAGAGAGTAGTTCCATCCACTGGGGTGTGGGAACTAGCCCCGTTTCCTGTTCTTTGTAATCTGTACCAAAAGATATTGTCTTTCCAATTCAATACTAAATTGTTTCATTACATACTCGAATGTTGGTCGCCTTCTTGCGTGATCTATTGTCTTTTGCTATGGTTTGTCTACAACCACTCTTGATACTCGAATATCGATTTAGTGTTGGTTCTTGATGTGTGTATCCACCTCACATCTATTTTGGTATCTAGGAATGCTCTTCAACGAGTGGAGTAAACTCACTTCCATCTTTGTACTTTCATGCTATGAAATGGAATCTGTTGACATATGAAAGTACAATCTTGATAGGTCAAGGAACAAACTCTATGAAGGGAGTGATGCAAAGTAAGTGACCAATCGTTCGATGATGGATATCATTGCAACACTCCCACGTTTCTCATAGCTATGTCCTCAAAATAGGGATGGTCTATAAGGACACTAATCAAATTGGTAATTATCGCTTGCTTGTTAGTTTTCCGATGCACGTTTCACAAGGTTGAGTAAGATTCTCTCTTCGGAGACTACATATCTTCATTGACACATAGATATGTACCGAATGAGAGTTACTCAACCCTTGAAGGACGTGTGCAATACGCTTGTCCCACAAGACATCAGTATTGTACAACATACATGTGTCTTGCTTGCAGGTCTTGCTATATTTGGTACAAGTACAATGCATGTGTAGTGGCGGTGAACATCCACAGCATCCCAGTGATCCATCATCATTTTCTAATCTTAGATTTTAAACCTCAACTAGTTTTTATACTTGCCTTTACTTTTGCATGTTTTAGGTTAAATAACTCAAATCAAACTTGTAGTCATAGATGATTAACTTAGATCAAGACAAAACGAGATAAAGACACTCAGATTCTTAAACATTGTCATTTGGGTTCGATCCTAAATTTGTACTATGATAAGGCTTCCACACTCTTGTGGGGTTGGAGTTTTTATCTAGCACTAATTCTAGGTAAACCTAGAGGGTACATCAACTCCCTAGGATTTTTGGTGCACAATTAGAACTTCCACCGCAAGAGTAATCTACCGACGTAAGTTCTAGCTCCATCAAAAAATGGCGTCATTTCCGGGGATAATGGTGTAGGAATCGTATTTTTCAATTTTCATGTCGATTTAGGTTTCTCTAGGGTTTTTCATTTTCTTTTCAAAAACCTAAAAAAAAGTGAAGGACTTAATCTTGCATATCTTCTTGGATTTGAAGTGGTTGGTCAAGCTTGATAAACTCATTCTTTGATTTCAGGTACCAACTCTCTTCAAAATGAAGCAGTCGACACCACCAACCGTTAGATGTCAACTATGTGGTGACTATTCTCATGCATCGATTTACTGCTTGAACGTCCCTCCTCACTAAATGATGGCTCTGCGTCAAGTATTTGCAAATCATATAGTTGGGAAACTCAAAGCAACATCTTCATACAATTATGGATATAATGCAAGTTATAATCCATATCACCCTAGAGGCTACTACGAAAAACCTAACTATGGTGTATTTCAAGGCGTAGACTATAACATAGGAAGGAACCTGGAAAACAATGCAAATCAATACTATGATGAGGAGAGCTATTATCAACATCAACCCAACGGGTGCAATGAAGAGCCTTCTTATTGAGATCAACATACATTAATGGAAGAACTATGTGCCTTACAGACGTCGGTGGATCAATGACTAGTCGATCAGACAGCCGTGACCAAGAAGTTGATGGCCGATCTTGATCAACTTACCCAATTTTTCAACGCTTCTGACCAACATGTAGAACAACCACCAATTTCAACTAAGCACATCCCTACTCCACATGTTGATTATGATAATGATTACAAAATCATGTGGGACATGGCTTCCAATGATCTTCAAGCATCAGTGCAGGGTGAGGAATCATCCTCAGAGCAAATAACTGAACTCAAAGATGATTTCTTCACAACATTACAAGAGAAAGAATCATTTTCTGAGCCAAGGTTTGACTTGGATAATGATTCCTACACTATGCTCTTAGATGAAAGATTGAGTAGACAATATGGGGATTCTCTATAGTCAGGAGATAAATTGGAGATAAACTATAACACTTACCTACCTTCCGACTTCATAGACCCAGATCCAACTATTGAGGAGAAATTAGCAATGATCGACTACCTAAATGACAAAATCTCTTCAACTTCAGCTGTTTCATCAATGAAGTCCATAGAAGAAGGGTTTATGTCATAAGAACTCTACACTCCTTCACAGTCAGACTTAGAGGAATACATGAATGATTCAAATAAGAATATATCTTTTATGCAAGAGACTCAACTAACTCCATTACTGGAACATGATCTGATTTGTCCTTATGAAGATATTTCTGATCATTCGGCTGATCTAGAAACAAACTTTGAGGATGAGACTGATCAAAATCTTGATTCAAAAATGGATCATGCTACTCTCACTGAGCCTGATGATGAAAAAGAATCATGGGAGAAGGATGGGTCTCAAGATAATGAATCTATGACCGATCCTTTCCATGAGATGACGTTACCAGAGCTACCACATCTACAAGAAGTCCAGACAAAGCCAGTTCTCGAACAAGAGCATGATCTTTATATTGAATCTCCTTCTAGTCACTTGAATGAGTTGATAGTACACTATGAAGAGAAACATGAACCATCTCTTACTTTTGGAATGGATTACGATATTTCTGTAGACTCTTGTAATGACAAAAAGGACCCATGGGAGGACATCGAGCCACAAACCTATCCTCTTATAGCAACTCATCCCTATGAAGAAGCTCCTCCTAAGCTACCACATATTCAAGAGAATGAGATACTTCCATTACCTACACAAGGTTTTATTCTTCCCATAGTGACTCTTCCCGAGCACTTAATAGAACTGGATGAGTACTATGAAGAAGTACTGGAACAAAAACCTGACTCAGAAATGGAGTATTTTACTCCCAATATCGAAGAAACGGAGTCATTAGGAGATTCTAGTCCTCAAAATATTATGTCATGGACTAATCCCGCCCATGAAGAGACATCATTGGAACCTCTACCCCGGAATCCCATGATTCCTTTACCCGAGTAAGAGTTTGTTCTACCAGTCGAATCCTCTTCTAGTTACTTGGATGAATTAATGGTGTTCTACGAGGAAAATTCTGAACAAAATTTTGAAATGAAGAATGACACTCTTATCAATTTGAACATTGATAAAGATGATGATACTTCCCAAAATAACTCCTTTGATGAAGAAACGTCATCTCAGCTACCATATACTACACAAGAAAAGCTAGGTGATGAAATGAAGCCTGAATTGGATCCACCACCTAATCCAGGATAGGAGGAAGTTCAAGCGGCCGACCCTCAATCAACTGCTCTAGATTTTGAAGAAAGTAGTTTTACTTTGAACTTCTAGGGTGAGCCACAACTGGAGGACATAAATATGCATGATTTCGACTACCCACCTAGTCCTCCAATCTCGACATCTTATATTTCACCTCCCACGCTGATGGGGGAAGGTCTCTGGATTCTTCTGGATGGACAACGAGGTGAAAGAAATGTGCATCCAAGTCGCCCAGAAGAATTGTTCGAGTTACCATGACCACCCAGTCAATAGGTTGTTCAGGCCACTTCCTCGCTCTCGGCAACGACTATCATGAGACATCTTCATTAGACCTTCTTCCAGCTACGAGGACCGCCTGGTTAACATTGTGCAACCCTTCCCCTCCATCTCAAACCTAGTATTTGTTCAGAAATGGGCAAACTCATAAGTTCGAGGTGGAGGGCGGGTGGTATGACTCCTACTCCACCATCTACCTTTACTGCTTTCTATTTTTCCATTCTAAGTTCTTTTTTGCAATTTTCTCGCTTTTTCATAATTTTTTTAAAATAAAACCTCTATCTAGTTGGCTCTTGTTTTTCGAATCTGTGATCATCACCACTTTTCATTGTGAATTCCCGAGAAAAAGAATGCTTAAAACCTAGACAATACATGTTTTCATCTTACATAGTCTTTGAACTCTAATGTCGTATCCTCAAATAGAAAAAGATGATATGCTTCAATAAGACTCAGATAGATAAAATGCATCACGCCTCTAACTGATTAATGAATCTGTTGTATGGAATTCTCATTGGATGTTTTATCATGTCACTATTTGAGTAGAGTGTGAAAAAAAATATGCCATACGGAATCGCTAAGCAAACTACATCATGATCTGAACTCTCTTCTACACTTCTTCATTCATTTTCATACCTCTCCACTCACCAATCATGCTAAAGCTTTAAGTTCGGTGTGGCATGCCACACTCCTTTCTAGTGAAAACTAGAACATTGTCGAACTCTAAGTTCGGTGTGGTGAACCACACCTCTGCCGAAATCTAATTTCGGTGTGGTAAACCACACCTTTTTCTATTATAAACTAGAACTTTTACGAACACTAAGTTTGGTGTGGTACACCACACCTCTTTGTCTACTACCGCTTCTTCCATACCCCTCAATACATAATAGGGGCATATCACCTTTTCATTTTGATTCAAAGAGTATATGATGATGATTGTGCACATACCAAGGTTGGTGAAAAATCTACCCTGATACCAAAAAGAGGCCTGGCAGCCCAAATTTACAAAAATCCAAAAATACCCTTTCTCCTAAACCAAGTGAGAATGAATAAAAGCCATAGTTTGAATAAAAACATGAATGTTGTGCCCTGAATAAGGATTATTGATAAAGGTCTTGCCCAACCGGTACATTAGCTGCCCTCACAAAGGAAGATGTGTCGTGCTCGGTAGTGAGATCCTATGGCTCCAAAAATGACCCCTTATCTCATATGGAAGAGGTAAGCTAGCCAAAAGCCTTAAGACAACCTACACACACTTTTGAGTTACCTTTAGGAAAAAAACTGGGTGTAAGGCTAAGTCAACCAATATTGTGCACAAAATATTCAAAGTGTCTCGATGAATTACCAATAATAAGAGTCTTGAGTCAATCAAAGGAGAGATTCTTATCTCTTGATCACACCCCTATTCTTTCCGTTTTCAACCTACTGGCACCACAATTTCCTCTTTTCCAACCATTCTCTTGAAAACACCAGTGACAGATCATATGCATGTTTGTTGATTTTGCGGGTCTTTTCAAAATCACATAAAACTTTTTAACATGACTGATACAGCAATGAGTCAGTAAAGTGAACTTAAAAACAAGGATATCATAAGATGTATTCCGTGATCTATGGAAGCCTTGATGTTGTATCGATCTGAGCAATGAACAAAATTATGATATGACATAAGGATGAGACAATCACGAGATGAATGATTTCATTGATGACTGCTTTAAGTTTTCCATTCCTCGGGATGAGTAACGCTTAAGTTTGGTGTGGTGATGAATCTTCCAGATTCATCCTCGGTCACCAATTCAAAGGATTTTAGATGTTTTTTCCCTAATTTTGTTTTGCTTCGCTTTTTTTTTTCTCATTTTGTGAAAATTCTGACGTTTGCACGCATATCAGGTAATTACGAGACGAACGAGCTTTTTGCCGACTGTCTTAGGCTTTTTCGTTCCTCTGAATGAGCAACGCTTAAGTTCAGTGTGGTGATGAATCCTCTAGATTCATCATCAGAGTCGCCAATTCTAGGGATTTTGTGCCTCATATCGACTGATCTACACTTGTTTTGGTTTACTCTAAGTATCTCCTCAGTTTCATGTAAATAGTAGTTTAATAGTTTGAAATTACCTGTTTTTTTATCATTATCATCCCTTACTCACTTTTCTTATTCTCTGTAGATAATTATCAACCATTCGATCGAGATCCAATGGTTCCTTTTCATCCAACCAATCAATCTTGACGGTCTTGACCATTCGGTCTCGATCCATGCAGTTTCTTCCATTCAGTCTCTTGACCCATGCAGATTTGGGCTAATGGTCTTGGCCACCATATCTCCCCTAACGGTTTACAACTCCATTTGGTCTGCCTCACGATCCCAAGACCGCAAGGTGCGACATCCACTTGCAAACCGTGAGGACCCCACAGCCTTGATGTTGTATCGATCTGAGCAATGAACAAAATTATGATATGACATAAGGATGAGACAATCACGAGATGAATGATTTCATTGATGACTGCTTTAAGTTTTCCATTCCTCGGGATGAGTAACGCTTAAGTTTGGTGTGGTGATGAATCTTCCAGATTCATCCTCGGTCACCAATTCAAAGGATTTTAGATGTTTTTTCCCTAATTTTGTTTTGCTTCGCTTTTTTTTTCTCATTTTGTGAAAATTCTGACGTTTGCACGCATATCAGGTAATTACGAGACGAACGAGCTTTTTGCCGACTGTCTTAGGCTTTTTCGTTCCTCTGAATGAGCAACGCTTAAGTTCAGTGTGGTGATGAATCCTCTAGATTCATCATCAGAGTCGCCAATTCTAGGGATTTTGTGCCTCATATCGACTGATCTACACTTGTTTTGGTTTACTCTAAGTATCTCCTCAGTTTCATGTAAATAGTAGTTTAATAGTTTGAAATTACCTGTTTTTTTATCATTATCATCCCTTACTCACTTTTCTTATTCTCTGTAGATAATTATCAACCATTCGATCGAGATCCAATGGTTCCTTTTCATCCAACCAATCAATCTTGACGGTCTTGACCATTCGGTCTCGATCCATGCAGTTTCTTCCATTCAGTCTCTTGACCCATGCAGATTTGGGCTAATGGTCTTGGCCACCATATCTCCCCTAACGGTTTACAACTCCATTTGGTCTGCCTCACGATCCCAAGACCGCAAGGTGCGACATCCACTTGCAAACCGTGAGGACCCCGCATCCATCGTCGACCTGCTGCTCTACGAGCACCTGCAACCCTAACCTGACGGCGCCTGCAAACACCATGGGACCTGCTTTCTCCACCCTTCCACCTCTGTCGCCATCACCGCCCTCTCCGTGCTGATCATGCTCCACCTACTCAACAACAGTGATAAAGCACCTGCAGCGCCGCCATCCTCATCTTCCTCTCACACCCTTCATGACTTCCAACACGATATGCAGCAAACCTCTATGACGACATCATTTTCCTCACGCCAGTAGCACCTGTGACCTTCTCACCACCGCTGTCCATGACGACCTTCTCCCCATGACCTCCGACATCGTCCTTCTCACCAACAGTAGCGACAATCTGCAGTGCCTCTACCCCTTCCTTCCCCTCTTCCTCTCTCCGCTAGTCGACCGCCTCCAACACACATGCTCCTCGCGGTCTTGAGACCGCTTGTGTAAACAACTGGGCCCACTGGCCATGGCTCTAGTAGAGTTTCAGGAATGACGACTGGCCCCACAAACCACCACTAGCCTTAACTGTGCACTTTTTCCACACTGACGCGCAAGCCAAGATCAACTTCCTGACTGGTCACCCATCCTAGCACTACTCCAAGCTGAGCACGCTTAACTATGGAGTTCTTTAGTGATGGGCTCCCGGAAAAGGAGGTGCACCTCGGTGATATGGGTAGTACAATCATTCCTTTTAAGATCAACTTATCCAAGGCCTCAAATCCTGAGATGTTGCAATCTCCCCCACTTAGACTCTTGACGTTCTCGTCAAGGCTCAACTATATGGCCTCATAATCTGACCCCATTTCAGTGCAGACCCACAATGGCCCATGGACACCCATCTCCCAATCACAGAATACTAGTGCAAGGGTCACTACGTCAACCATGGACAACCCTTTCCTACATGCATGGACCCCATGTCTTAAGACTAGCATGCCATGGCCATGTGGGCCCCACCTACTGGAGGGGTTATGGATCTGATACCATTTGTAAACAACTGGGCCCATTTCCCATGGCTCTAGTAGAGTTTTAGGAATGACGACTGGCCCCACAAACTACCATTAGCCTTAACTGTGCACTTTCTCCACACTGACGCGCAAGCCAGGATCAACTTCCCAATTGGTCACCCATCCTAGTACTACTCCAAGCTGAGCACGCTTAACTATGGAGTTCTTTACAGATGGGATCCCAGAAAAGGAGGTGCACCTTGGTGATATGGGTAGTCCAATCATTCCTCTTAAGATCAAATTATCCAAGGCCTCAAATCCTGGGATGTTATAGCTTGGCTCCTCGCAGTTTCAAGACCGCTTGGCACCTCTCGGTTTCCAGACCGTGAAGGCTGAGGATCGTGAGAAACAAATGACCGATTGGAAGCTAAGCACACTGAGAATGTTTGATCACTTGACCTAAAACCGTGAAGGACGCTCCCGGTTTCCAAAACCGTGAAGAGAAGGACAAGATCGAGAGGTGTAGGACCATTTGGACACATGTGCAAGACCATGAAGAACGCTGGGATGCAAAACCGTATGAATCCCTAGACCGATAGGCACTGAAGAACGGTTTCCCTAAGACCATGTGATCGAAGACCGATGGAAGCATCGAGAAGTGAAGACCGTTTAGACAAGGGTGTGAGAACACATGACCCCAAGACCAGTGGAGTCCATGTGACTGAGAAAACCAAATAGAGTTATCATTTCCAAGTCCATGTGAAGACCCTCTCGATCTCAAGACTGAGAGGAGGACCGCAAGCACTGAAAACCTTGAAAGGGAAACTGAAAGCTAAAGCCAAGATAATGTTGGCTAAATGGACATCATTTAAATCCCTCTGTTTTGATAATGACAAACATTTCATTCGTGTGGATCTAACGTGCTACTTGAGTTTTGTAGGGTTTAGGTGGATGACAAACACTTGGAAGATCTATATGCTAAAATTTCTTTATGTCATGAATGTAATCAAATGTAAAAACGTGTACAAGTATATAATGTACAAGTACTTAGACATCATGTAAATCAAGCGTTAGATCTTCCCTAGCCAATCACAACACTTAGATAGGTCATCCCCTACAATAGTGTCACATCTGCTCACTCATACACACACTTAGTACTTGGCTTAAAACATTGAAACAGGGTTAATCTCGGTCGACAAAATTCTCGACCGAGACACTCTCGGTCGACAAACTCTTCGACCGAGAATTACCCAGGTAGCTGTTAGACACAGCAGACAAGGTAGTTGGGAGTTGGATTAGAACGTTATATACACTTGCTCCAGACAGTCCCTCGGTCGACAAGTCCTTGACCGAGAAGGACTCTCGTTCAACAATTCTTCGATTGAGATGAGTTCTGTCTGCACTTTTCAGAGTTAATTAACTAGCCGTTGTTAAAACAACTAATGGTTACCTAACGGCAAGTTAAGCAATAAGAACCCACCTAGAAAGTGTCTAGAACGTCCTTAAGAATCCATAGGCCATTCCTATAAATAGGACAAGCCATAGGACACCCAAGACACACTTGTGCAATACTTGAGCTCTCATACTTGAAATTGGCAATATGTTTTGAGCAATTGTGCAACACTAGTACTTGCTACTCATTTCCTTTGCTCAAATTCGTGTCCTATAGGCTAGCATCTCCTACCCACTAAACCTACACTTCCATACTCATTGGTTAGGAGATCAATACTCTTGATATAGGAAATCAAGCCTTGTGCTTCAAGTGGTAAATTGTAATTTCCATTTCCGTTCTTGTTCTTTCTTATTGCTTGTTCTCTCCTTGATACTCCTAGGGTTGGAGGTTGTGGATTGGAGAGAGTTTGATCTTCTTGGTGAAGAAGGAGATCTTTGGACTACTTCTAGAAGGGTGTCTCAACGGGAAGCTACTTCAAGAGGAAGGCTACTTCAAGGGGGAGCTTGAAGTTACTTCAAGGAAGGCTGCTTCAAAGTTGGTGAGACTTCTTCTAGGTGAAGGTTGTCCAAAGGGTGTTGAAAGTGTTGTAATTTGATGTAATATCCTTGTGAGGTAATAAAATTAAATACTTTCAAAATCACGGTTGGGTAAGCAACCAGGTAGTGGATTGACTGCCTTAGTATTTGCTAAGGTTGGAACCACTCTAAACACCTTGTCTCCTTCTTATTATCTTAATTGTGGTTGTTTGAGTTAAATTATTTTTAAATATCCATAAAACCCTATTCACCCCCCCTCTAGTGGTTTTTCAGAGAAGAGATATTTTTTGGAAAATTTGCAGATCCAGTCCAAACCGTCCATGACTCAGCTAGCCTATAAATAGAACTACAAGGGTCCTCATTTGGACATCAGATTCGGGAGGCTGGAAGGCTGCTCCATTGCTACCTCATCTCCACCAAGCTATGCCTCATCCTACCCGTACATCTCTGGAGGTAGACATGAGGATCGAGGTGAAGAGACAGACTTCATCGAAAAAGTTGGAGAAATTCCAAAGACTGGAGCAATTTACCCCAGGATGCCACAGATCTACTCTTCTTCTTCGACGATGATTCCCTTCTCTTTCTTCTCTTTCTTTGTTGCTCCCTCTATGAGGAGTGAGTAGTTCCATCCACTAGGGTGTGGGAACTAGCTCCGCTGCCGGTGCTTTGTAATATGTACCAAAAGATGTTGTCTTTCCGATTCAATACTAAATCGTTTCATTACATGCTCGAATGTTGGCCGCCTTGTTGCGTGAGCTATTGTCTTTTGTTATGGTTTGTGTTACAACCCAAACTTTTGGGTTCATTTGGTGAGAAATGCGATTTCTTATATTAAAGATATTTGAACAAATAAAGATATAATTTGTTTTGAGTAAATGGATTTTTTTTACAATAGCCTTGATGATTGTTTTGTCGGCTTTATTAGCTATTGGGCCAAATAATAAGGAAAAGACAAAAGGAATTCCATTGTTAATATGAAATGGAGAAAAGAAATATGTAGAAACCTCTAGAAGGCAAAAGTATGTAATCCAAAGGTGGATTTCGTGCCTCATGGGTTCCTTTGGTTCCAAGGAGTCCAAAGTTGCACAAAGAAAGTAATAAGAAAAGAACAGATCAATTAAATATTTCTTTATTAAGAAAGAAATTGAAAACAATGATAAAATGCGGAAAATAAGTGAAAAGAGGTATAATTGAGTTATCCTTGATGTATTTTCGTATCCAAAGGATTCCTAATGTTAAATGGAATTCCAATGAGGAAAATAAAAAGAAAGATAAAGATAAATCCTCAAAAAGAGATATTTTAATAAGAAATAAACAAGATAATGTGAAATAATGAATATAGATGCATCTAGAAGGATAATAAGTATCCTTAAAAAGGAATTTAGAAATCATAGAGTTCCTTGGGGTCCAAGGAGCCCCAATGAAGAAAAAGATAGAGAAAATATCAATAATACAATATAAGAGGATAGTGTGATGTATTATTAATGAATTATGGTGGCATTGTTAAAAAGGAAATATTTTCTACTAAAAGAAAATATAATTTCGTGGCCAATGAATTAAAAGGAAAGTCTAAAGAGAATAAGGGAGAGGATTTCCGTATTCCTAAAAATCCAATGAATATATTGTTTTAAGAAGATGATTGAGAGAGAGAAACTTGCTTCTTCATGAAGGAATTGAATTCCTATTGAAAGAGGGATTGTTTGCTTCGAGGGCAAGCACCCAGGGCCTTACCACACTCCCCTATAAAAGGGGTAAGACATGGGGTCGAGTCTAGAAGATCCCACATATCATCTTCTCCTCTTCTTCCACAATTTCATCCCTAAACCCTAACTAAAGAGAAGCTGCATTTTTTCGAAGCCACGAGGCTACAAGAGGGAGTTGCGAGGGAGCCTTGCCGCTTCCACAATGGCTTGAAGTGCTTGGGTGAGCATCCCCTCACCCTAGCTGGCTGTAGCAACATTAGCACAGCTACATAGGGCGGCCATGTTGAAGGTCTGCCCAGCCATTTTCCTCCACCATGGAAGCAGCCTATATGCACATGTAGGTGTGGCGGAGGGTGTCCGAGAGATTAGAGTAGCTTCCGGTCACCGTTGGGGTCCAGGGGAGGAGAGGAGCCGCACCCAACCATGGCTAGGGCAGCAGCAGGCCGCCAGAGCAAGGTTGAAGATGACCCTTGGGTCGTTGGACGGAAACACCCCTCTAGCGTGTGAAGGACCGGCCACTTAAGTAAGGGCAAAGTCGACAATTCATTATATTTCCAAATCACTGCATTGCATGGAGATAGAGGAGATGTGGCATCCTCTGATTGGCCCAAAAAGGTAAACCTTGCAAAATTCATAACTAAATGTTGGTAAATCCGATGATAGCAAATAATATATGCATTTTGCTCAAAAAAAGAAGCGGAATTCATAAAAAATATATTTGAAGGCTAATTCCTCTTGCTATTCAAAAAGTAGTGTAAATTATCAACTTTAATGAATTAAAGATCAAGAAACCGTATTTTGAGATGATTAATGTAATTAATAGGGTTTAATGGACGATTAATGTTCATAATAGCATGTTAATCATGAAAAGATACATTAAGATAAAAAATGATGAACTTTGCATGTAATTAGTTTAATTGAGAGTTCATGTGCATAAATATGCTTTAATGTGCCTTGAAACCCTAATATTAATAAATGTGACTCATAATGGTTTTATTTATTCAAAATCGTAAATAAAGCTAATATATGATGATTTTAAGCTATTTCGAGTATAAAAGTTCCTAATTGTGGATAAATACCCTTAATGTAGTAATAGGGTTTTCTAATGAATCAAAGATAGAATTAATGGAAAATCGAGTTCATATGTGAATTAGACCATAATGAACTTTGAATTGATGATAAATGAGCATAAAGATCTTTTCATGGATTAAAAGGATAAAAACGGTAGTTTTGATGTAAAAGTGGCTTAATGGGCTTAATTGATGGTTAATGATGCCTTTTTTGATATCAGGGTTATATGTTGTTAAAGGTAACCTTAATATCTTGTGAGAAGTATGGATGAGATAATTAGGGTTTCAAATAGTAAAAGATGAAGGGAAACCCTAATTACAATGGAAAACCTAAAAGAGGAATAGAAGCCCTAGGAAGAGAGCTAAGTTTAGTAGATCTTGATGGCATGATTAATAATAGGAAATTGTATGCATATTTCAGGATCTCATAATGTGCTTGCTTGCTTATTTGGATTTCTTATTTTGGATTATTTTGTCTCAAATCTGCCTGACAAGTATGTGGTTATGCTTATGAATAATCGCTTTAGTTTCACGGCGATTTTCGAACGTTTTTATCGGTTGCTTCAAAAACTGTTGGACGCCTTTTATTTCATGCAACTATAGAGTGACTATGACTATCACTATAAATGTATATATAACTAGCTTAGATCTGGATCCTCCTTTGTGGCTTTGCAAATGCTAAAAAGGGGTAACCTATAGCAAGGTCTAGGTTATCATGAGTTAGAAATTGGGCTACCCACATGTAGTGCCATGAGACTCTTAGCATACCATGAGTTAAGGAGTGGGCTACCTTCGGGTAGTGCCATGTGACTCAACCTTTGAAACTGATTCACTTGTTAGGTGGGATCATGAGGGGTTTAATGGTGATATACCAAAAGGAAGGTAGCATCCAGGTCCATTATAGGGACAACACGGAGGATAGGATATGTGTGGATCGTGCAGTTATATTTAAAACGTAAAGTTGGTTGTTAAATTGTAATTGAATACAATATGTTGTTATTAATTGCAAGATTACTGTTTCCCCCACATACCAGCTTTATGCTGACCGACATTGTTTTCCAACATTTTAGGTACAAGTGAAAAGAACAAACAGTAAAGTGGCAGTTGTGGAATTAAATATGAATTAATGTGCAAAGGAGGATTAGTTAGAATAGATTTTGTTTGGATAGAAGTAGATATCCAAGCTTTTGAAAAAGGTATGAAAAGTTTAATTACAACCTTTCAGTCTAGTTTAGTAGAATTTGATAATTATTATTGATTATTTGTTGAACCTTTGATCTGGAAATTGGGATAATGGCTCTGACCTTTTGGTCTCCCTTAATTGGGGGTTACTGGGAGGCGGGGTCATTACATTTGGTATCAGAGCGTAGGTTCCTCATTTAATCTTTAATAATTATTAAATTTTACAAACTCCATAGAACCCAAGGGAGTTATTAGAGGATTTTCCAAAAGACTGAGGTGTATACAAAAGGATGACATCTAGGGGCTGGCAAGATTTTCCTTCGCAGTTCTAGTCAGAATATGAGGACTATCAGATTAGTGTGACTTCCTGGCCAATGTCTTAGGATCTGACTCGAAATAAGATACCTTTAGGACTCTCTCATCTTGTTCATCCCTTCTCAACTCAAATGTTGTTAAGGATTATAAGGATTAGGGTTTTCTCTCGTTTCCTCACCCTCTTGAGGTATGGGTAAGATTGATAAGGTTTAAGGAATACTCCACCAAATTAATAAAAAGCATGTAAAAAAGATGTCATGAACATAAGCTTAATAGATTAAGTGTAAGAGAATAGATACATGCTTAGGTCGTATGACATAAGTTTTCATGCCCTCAGGAGAGACTTGAGGCTATACCTTCTTGTCAGGAGGGTAAGTGAAGAGAGTTAGTCTTGGAGGTAGAGATCTCCATTATAAGTGGACACCTGGCACATCCTCTAAGGATGATGTTAACCCTAACCCTAAGTGAAGGTTAAAGAGAGAGATGACATTATGAGTTAGATGTCATGGTAGACCAAGTGTTTGGATGGACATGCCTTAGATGCCATATGATCCATGAGAGGTTGGATGACCGAGTACCTTTGGCAACCCAACCCTGGGAAGGGTCGTGCATGTTAGAGTGAAGGATAGCTCCTTCATTGATGAGGTTAGAGAAGAACCTATGGAAACCCCATGAGCTTATATGAGCATGGCATAGTAGGCACCCAAAATACGTCAGTAGTGCGAGGAGGAGGTCAAAACCCTAGCCAAGGGAGTATGTTGGATAACTGATGAGATAAGCATAATGAGTTGTGGATAACCTTGAGTAAACATAAGAGTGAACATAGGCTTCACCATGTAGAGGTATGCTTGTGAGCCTGATCCATATTCATGGAGAGAGGACCTTTAGTATAAGGTTGGTTGTGGAGTTAGCTCTAGAGAGAGAGAGCAGGACCCAAGCAAGAAGGTTGGAAGCCTAGACTCTGAGATATGAGGAAAAGTGGGGAGTTGAGGATGATGCAACCTAAGTGGATGTCTGTGGTTGCCTCATACTTGATCCCTAGAGGTTGATGATGTCCTGGTTTCCATGAGAGGAACCAAACCCTAGAGAGAGGATGAGTCTACTAGTACCTCTGTACCTATGGTATAGATGAGGAAGATGAGTTCCTTAAACCATGAAGAGGTTTAGTAATAGGTTGTGAGACCTTGTACCGTGTTGTTTGTTCTTGAGGAGGACTCAACTATAAAGTGTTTCTCGAATAGAAGGATGACAGGAAGCGCATGTCATGCCTTATACATGCTTGATACATGGTTAAGAGGTTGAGCATGCATTTGGACATCCAGAAAGCGAACCTAAGCCTAAGAGGGGAAGTGGTGTACCTAATGCTCATTATGCGAGTTGAGTTTCTATAGATGCAAGCATGGTACTCCTCATGATTAGAGGAAAGGGAAACCCCTTAAGTTTAAAGTATGTTTGATGAACCCCTCACAACAAAGTTGATAACATGGGAAGGTATGATCTTAATCCAGCATTGATGAAAGAGAATAAGTATGACCTAACATGGTTTAGTAGGTGGTCTGCTTGTACCTTGGTAGTTGTTGGGTTGAGCATGCTCATATGGATGTAAACCCTAAGAAGGCTTGTGACGTTGTTGTCAAGAGTTGTAGTTTCCTCCCATCTTAGGAAAGGGACCCATTGGAAGGGTGTATACTAGTTCTATGGGTTTTGAGGAAATCTAAAGAGGTCTCATAGGATCTTGAGAAGCTAAGTGAAATGTACATGGTATGAGAATGAACCGATAGACCCATAGATAACCATATCTAAGTGCATGTGGATGTGTTACCATGGAGGTAACCGGTATGGGACCTGACTAAGGTAGGCAGGTTGCCATGACCCTATGAAAGAATGGAAGTCAGCTCCTGAATGCAGAGAGAGAGATGGTGAAGGCTTGGGTAAGGTTCCAAGTTGAAATGTACTATGATAGAATCCTAAGTCTATCCTAGGGTCAGGTAGGGATAAGACCGATGGAAGTAGGAATTGCCTAATTCTCTAGTTGCACATGACCATAGGGTCGGGAGGTAACAACTATCATTGTCTGAGGGCCATGGGTTAGGAGATTGATCACCTTCATGAACTCATGGGACCCAAAGGGTAGATGAGTAGGGCACTCTCTGGATGCATGAGGGAAGAGGAATGACCCAAAAGTGCCAACACCCTATAGACCCAGAGGATATGACCAAGGATTGTGTGGTGACCCAAGTGGGTTCAAGACTAGTTTTCCATGGAGGTAACTTTGATATTGAGATGTTTGTGATGTGGAGACATATGGGGCACATTTCAAGTTAGATTTAAAGGTGTACTAGCAAGGTGGGATGTACCATCTCTACTTTTGGAATAGGAAGAACTTTGTATTTGGACTGCAGCCAAATGCTTATTTCCTCTTGTTATGGGAGTGAGAGATAGGACAATATATATGTCATACACCAAGGATAAAAGGTGATGTGAGTTGGAATGTTTCCATAAGGTATGAGGACAAAGGTGATAACATACCCTAGTAGAGTGAATGATACATGGATAGTTTACAGGAAGTAAGAGAGATAAAGTATTCACCTTATCAGGATGTTTTATCATGAGCTATGAGTTATACAAGTTTGAGTTCGAAAAACCAAGAGAATAATCTCTGATTTTTCTTGATGAAGATAGACTTAGAGATGAGATAAGGTAATAAGTGAAATACATGGAGGTGTATGTCTTCAATGTTACATAACACCTAAGGATGTGAAGTGGTAATGGATGCTCTAGATGAGATACATCTTCCTAGTTTAGATGGAGGCTAGAAGAGGTTGATAGGATAACCCCCAGTTGGAAAAAGAGATAAGTTTGGATAACACACAGATGTGACAATATTGGTTGATCAAGTTAATGGTTGTCTGGTTAGCCAGCCTAGGGCTTATCATGATAAATGGATGGTTGTAGAACCTCAGATGTACTTATTTGGAAAAGAGGGTGATGAAACCCTAACTAGAGTGGTTTAGGGTTTATGAGGAATCGATCTTGAGGAATCATGACATACAGGAGATCATGATTACCATATACCATGGTACTACCAAGATAATAAGTGACAATAGTACTTTGGATGCTTAAGATGAAGTTGCATGGGGTAAGTTGCCATGCAAGCCAGGAGGTGAAGGATGAATACCAGTAACCCAGTATATCGATATGGAGGATAAAAGAGTCCCTGAGAGGGAATGGGAGTTCATCACTATGGATGTTGTGGTAAGTCTCCCCTAGACCAAGGAAGGTCAAGATGCAATATGGGTTATGGTAGATTTCCTTACCTAGGTGACATGAGAAAGAAAGAGTACTATCAAGGGACAGATCTAGTTGAACTACATATGAGAGAGATGGTTCAACTACACCGGGATGCGGGTTAAAAAGTTCTTAGGTATAACCTAAAGATACACTTTCGTAGGGTGGAAGTAGATACATGAAGAACTCGATGTTAGTACAGTTTATCACCCTAGCTAATGGTTAGTATGATCCAGACTAGTGGGTCTGATGAGAGCATGTGTTCTCATTTAGGGTGATACACAGAGACACTTCTTGTCTTCAGTATGATGTGATGATAACCACCATAGCCAGTATCGGGATGTAAAGAAGCTCTGTAAGGGAGGTTGCGTCAGTCACCACTTCATTAAGATGATGTTGGTGAAGGGACTTCATGAAGGTCAAGAAAGGACCACCGTGTGTGTAGATGAAGTCACTTTGATCAAGCAATGATTGAAAGGAGCCCAGAGACGACAAGAGTTGTAAGTTGATGCAAGGTAGACTGACATGCAGTTCATGTTGGGGGAATATGTGACATGAAAATTCGACCCCTCTAAGTTCTAGGTAAGAGAGTTGAGTTCCCGATGCATGGGTTCTTTTGACATGGTTTGGTGGAGAAGGTTAAGTTTTCCCTTACCCCTTAGGATAATGTGATGTGTGATGAGTTTCATGTGTCCAACTTAGAGCACTATGTGAGGTACCCAGACCATGTGTGGAGCAATGAACCTAGTGAGCCCCAAGGGAGGACGAAATGACCTGAGTCACCTATGAGGACATTTATAGATGCCAAAGTGAAAGAACTCAGAGAAAGAAATATGTGATGATAAAGGTTCTTTGGAAGCACCATGGATATGGCAAAGCCACATAGGGGCCAATGATGGACATGTAAAAGTCTTATCCTAAATTGTTTGTTTGCTTGATGGAATTTTGAGGGCAAAATTCCTATAAGTGGGGAAGGATGTTACAACCCCAACTTTTGGGTTCATTTGGTGAGAAATGTGATTTCTCATATTAAAGATATTTGAACAAATAAAGATATAAATTGTTTTGAGAAAATGGATTTCGTTTAAAATATCCTTGATGATTGTTTTGTGGGCTTTATTGGCTATTGGGCCCAATAATAAGGAAAAGACAAAAGGAATTTCATTGTTAATATGAAATGGAGAAAAGAAAGATGTAGAAACCTCTAGAAGGCAAAAGTATGTAATCCAAAGGTGGATTTCATGCCTCATGGGTTCCTAGGGTTCCAAGGAATCCAAATTTGCAAAAAGAAAGCAATAAGAAAAGAAAAGATCAATTAAATATTTCTTTATAAGTGAAAAGAGGTATAATTGAGTTACCTTGATGGATTTTCGTATCCAAAGGATTCCTAATGTTAAATTGAATGCCAATGAGGAAAATAAAAAGAAAGATACAGAGAAATCCTCAAAAAGAGATATTTTAATAAGAAATAAATAAGATAATGTGAAATAATGAATATAGATGCATCTAGAATGATAATAAGTATCCTTAAAAAGGAATTTCGAAATCATAGAGTTCCTTGGGGTCCAAGGAGCCCCAATGAAGAAAAAGAAAGAGAAAATATCAATAATACAATATAATAGGCTAGTGTGATGTATTATTAATGAATTATGGTGGCATTGTTAAAAAGGAAATATTTTCTACTAAAAGAAAATATAATTTTGTGGCCAATGAATTAAAAGGCAAGTCTAAAGAGAATAAGGGAGAGGATTTTCATATTCCTAAAAATCCAATGAATATGTTGTTTTAAGAAGATGATTAAGAGAGAGAAACTTGCTTCTTCATGAAGGAATTGAATTCCTATTGAAAGAGGGATTGGTTTCTTCGAGGGAAAGCACCTCAGGGCGTTACTACACTCCCCTATATAAGGGGTAAGACCTGGGGCCGAGTCCAGAAGATCCCACATACCATCTTCTCCTTTTCTTCCACAGTTTCATCCCTAAACCCTAACTAAAGAGAATATGCATTTTTTCAAAGCCATGAGGCTACAAGAGAGAGTTGTGAGGGAGCCTTGTCGCTTCCACAATGGTCTGAGGTGCTTGGGTGAGCGTCCCCTCACCCTAGCTGGTCGTAGCAGCACCAGCACGACTGCATAGGTTGGCCGTGTTGCAGGTCTGCCCAACCATTTTCCGCCACCATGGAAGCAACCTAGATGCACTTGTACGTGCGGCGGAGGGTGTCCGAGAGATTGGAGTAGGTTCTTGTGCATAAATATGCTTTAATGGGCCTTGAAACCCTAATATTAATAAATGTGACTCATAATGGTTTTAATTGTTAAAAATCATGAATAAAGCTAAGATATGATGATTTTAAGCTATTTCGAGTATAAAAGTTCCTAATTGTGGATAAATACCCTTAATGTAGTAATTAGGGTTTTCTAATGAATAAAAGATAGAATTAATGGCAAATCGAGTTCATATGTGAATGAGATCATAATGAACTTTGAATTGATGATAAATGAGCATAATGATCTTGTCATGGATTAAAAGGATAAAAATGGTAGTTTTGATGTAAAGGAGGCTTAATGGGCTTAATTGATGGTTAATGATGCCTTTTATGATATCAGGGTTATATGTTGTTAAAGGTAACCTTAATATCTTGTGAGAAGTATGGATGAGATAATTATGGTTTAAAATAGTAAAAGATGAAGGGAAACCCTAAATGTGGAATAGAAGCCCTAGGAAGCGAGCTAAGTTTAATAGATCTTGATGGCATGAGTAATAATAGGAAATTGTATGCATCTTTTAGGATCTCATAATGTGCTTGATTGATTTTTTGGATTTGTTGATTGGATTATTCTGTCTCAAATCTGCCTGACAGGTATGTGGTTACGCTTATGAATAATCGCTTTAGTTTCACGGTGATTTTCAAACATTTTTATCGGTTGCTTGAAATAATTGTTGGATGGCTTTTATTTCATGCAACTATATAGTGACTATGACTATCACTATAAATGTATATATAACTGGCATAGATCTGGATCCTCTTCTGTGGCTTTCCAAATGCTAAAAAGGGGTAACCTATAGCAAGGTCTAGGTTATCATGAGTTAGAAATTGGGCTACCCACGTGTAGTGCCATGAGACTCTTAGCATACCATGAGTTAAGGAGTGGGCTACCTACGGGTAGTGCCATGTAACTCAACCCTAAAAACTGATTCACCTGTTAGGTGGGATCATAAGGGGTTTAATGGGGATATACCAAAAGGAAGGTAGCATCCATGTCCACTGTAGGGACAGCGCAGAGGATAGGATATGTGTGGATCGTGCAGTTATATTTAAAACGTAAAGTTGGTTGTTAAACTGTAATTGAATGCAATATGTTGTTATTAATTGCATGATTATTGTTTCCCCCACATACAAGCTTTATGTTGACTGAGATTTTGTTTGTCAGCGTTTTAGGTACAAGTGAAAAGAACAAACAGTAAAGTGGAAGTTGTGGAATTAAATATGAATTAAAGTGCAAAGGAGGATTAGGTAGAATAGATTCCATTTGGATAGAAGTAGATATCCAAGCTTTTGAAAAAGGTATGAAAAGTTTAATTACAACCTTTCAGTCTAGTTTAGTAGAATTTGATAATTATTATTGATTATTTGTTGAACCTTTGATCCAGAAATTGGGATAACGACTCTGACCTCTTGGTCTCCCTTAATTGGGGGTTACTAGTAGGCGAGGTTGTTACAGTTTGTCTACGATTGCTCTTGAGACTCGAATATTGATTTAGTGTTGGTTCTTGATGTGTGTATCCACCGCACATCTGTTTCGGTATCTAGGAACTCTCTTCAAGGAGTACTGGAGTAAACTCACTTCCATCGTTGAACTTTCATGCTATGAAATGGAATTAGTTGTCATATGAAAGTACAATCTTGATAGGTCGAGGAACACACTCTGCAAAGGGAGTGATGCAAAGTAAGTGATCATTCTTTCGAAGATGTCTAGCATTGCAACACTCCCACGTTTCTCATAGCTATGTCCTCAAAAAAGGGATGGTCTATAAGGATACTAATCGAATTGGTAATTATTTCTCGCTTGTTAGTTTTCCGATGCACATTTCACGAGGTTGAGTAAGATTCTCAATTCAAAGACTACATATCTTCATTGACACGTAGATATGTACCAGATGAAAGTTACTCAACCTGTGAATGATGTGTGAAATACTCTTGTCCCACAAGACATCGATATTGTACAACATCCATGTGTCTTGCTTGCAGGTCTCGCTATATTTGGTACATGTACAATGCATGTGTAGTGGTGGTGAACATCCACATCACCCTAGTGATCCATCATCATTTTTTAATCTTAGATTTTAAACCTTAACTAGTTTTTATACTTTCCTTTACTTTTGCATGTTTTAGGTTAAATAACTCAAATCAAACTTTTAGTCAGAGATGATTAACTTAGATCGAGACGAAATGAGATAAAGACACTCAGATTCTTAAACATTGTCCTTTGGGTTCGATCCTAAATCTGTATTATGATAAGGCTTCCACACACTTGTGGGGTTGGAGTTTTTATCTAGCACCAATTCTAGGTAAACCTAGAGGGTACATCAACTCCCTAGGATTTTTGGTGCACAATTAGAACTTCCACCGGAAGAGTAATCTACCAATGTATGTTCTAGCTCCATCATTAAAGGCAACCGGTCCCAAGACCGAATAAAGGCAAATGGTCCCAAGACTGAATAAAGGAAAATGGTACCAATACCATATGAATACAAACGGTCCCAAGACCGAATAAAGGCAAACGGTCCCAAGACTGAACAAAGTCCAAACGTTCCCAAGACCGTATGAACTCAAACGGTCCCAAGACCGAATAGAGGAAAATGATCTGGAGATCGAATGAAGTCCAAACGGTACCAAGATCGAATGAACTCAGATGGTCCCAAGACCGAATAAAGGCAAATAGTTTGGAAACCGGATGAAGGCAAACAGTCCCAAGACCGTATGAACTCAAACGGTCCCAAGACCGAATAAAAGAAAATGGTCTGGAGACCACATGAAGTCAAACGGTCCCGAGACCGTATAAAGCCAAATGGTCCTGAGACCATTTGAAGCCAAACGGTCCTGAGACCGCATGATGCCAAATGGTCCCCAAACCGTTAAAGATCCAAATGGTCCCAAGACCGTTTGGGAATCCTTGGAAGCCTATATATAGAACCGAAGGAGTTCTCATTTGGCATCAAATTCTTGGATGCCCAAAGGCTGCCCCAACCATTCCAAAGCTGTTTCATCTTCCATCCTCTGCCCCAAGGCTATCGGTCCAAGATCCACACTTCATCAAGTTGCTTTTTGTCTCATCGACATAGAAGGTGGGAAATGAAGAAGTATGCATCAAGTCAACCAAGTGGTGTGAAGATAGTTGCTCTCTACTCTAAGGGGTCGACCTTCCTCCCTCCTACGTGGAGATGATGCTTTCTTTCTCTCTTCCCACCTCCTTCTTGGTTCCTACCATGAGTGAGTACTCCCATACACTAGGGTGTGGGGAGTAGCCCCGCTACTCATGTTTTCATTTCATACATTACAATTCATGGGTTTGCAATAGAAAAATACTATCTATTCAGTTCAACATCAATCGTTTAATGAATGCTAGTTTCTTAATCACCAACTTGTGTTATCTATTATCTGTTAGTGCAAATTGTCTATGTTTGTACTTCTAGATTTGAATATCGACTTCTTGTTGGCTCTAGATGTATGTAGTCACCATATGTTTGGTTTGGTATCTAGGAGCATTTCTCGAGGAGTGGGGTAAACTCACCTCCATCATTGTACTTTCATACTATGAAATGGAATCAGTTGACGTATGAAAGTAAAACCTTGATAGGTCGAGGAACACACTTTGCGAGGGGAGTGATGCAAAGTAAGTGACCATTAATTTGGGGATGGTTGGCATTGTAGTGCTTCCACGTTTCTTGTAGTTAGTTATCTGAAAGGAAGCTAAGTCCACAAAGATACTAACTGTTTAGGACCTTTTCTTTGCAAGCCATGTTATTATGATCTATGTTTTGATCCATGGGTAGTGGTGCTGAAACTCGATCACATCCTAGTGGTTTCTAAATTTTTTTTACAACCTTAAGTTTACTTTCTTGTTATTTAATTTCTCCACACATTAGTTTAATCATCAAACCAACTCTTTGATCTAAATATCAACTTTTAAGTGGATAAGTGGGATTATTACGTTTTCCATCTTGTTAAACTCTTAACAAGACCGTTGTCTCATGGATTCGACCCTTAACTATACTATGATAAGACTTCCACATATCTTAGCATACATGGGTGGAGATCTTATTTTAGCATACGCAAGGCTAAACTTAGAGACTTACTATCTCTAGGATTTTTAGTGGTGCACGCAACTCCACATAAGTGGGGGCTCCATTAAAAATTGGCGTCATTGCTGGGGACAACGTAACATTTTAATTTTACTTATTAACTTTCTAGTTGATTAGGATTTTACTCTTTTCTTTAACCATTATTCATATCACCTTGATTTCATTATTTCTCCACATTATCTAAAGTGTGTTTCTTCTTCTACTCAAGTAGAAAATGTGTCTGCAACCTTTGCATAACATCAGATTCTCCCCTAAACTAGAGTACGACTCTGAGGTAGAACGAAGCTTCCACCGACGCATCCGACTCAACCGCCAACGAGCCAGACAAATGGATGACGAACAGTACCAAGCCGCTTTGGTTATGGAAAGAGTCAATGCGGCCATAGCTACTCAAAGAGCACAACTTATTGCTGACACATGTGCTCAGATTCAAGTTGAGGTCCAACCTGAAGAATAGGCCTACATTCAAGATGAGAATGAAGCAACCACAAATGTTGCTTAGATAGTGTTGCGAAACAAGAAACTTCGGGATTATGACGTTCCTAAGAAATTTGAAGATAATCACCTAGTTAGGCCCCCGCTCATCAATGTTCCTAACTTTGAGATCCACACGCAATTGATCCAGATTATGCAAGGCATTTCATTCTCTGGAAGTGTTGGAGATGACTGCATGGATCACATAAAGTGATTCAAGTCTCTTTGTCGGCTAGTACCACATGTCGGAGTTCCTTTTGACGCAATCATGCTACATCTTTTTCACTTCACGTTGTCTGGAAGAACATTGAGCTGGTATAACGCGCTATATGGGGATCCAATCACCACCTGGTCTCCTTTGGAAGAAAAGATTCGAGAGAAGTTATTTCCACCTTCATTGACTTATGAGATTAGGGGACAAATTAATCACTTTTCTCAACTCCCAGGGGAATCACTGGAGGAATTGTGGGAAAGATTCAAGGAACTTTTAAGGAAATGCCCACATCATGGAATCTCCCAAAATCAGATGATAGAAACATTCTATAGAGGATTAAGTGATGACATTAAGAAATTTTTGGATTCCTCATCTGGGGGGGATTTCATGCCAAAGAACTATGAAGATGCCTGGAGGATTGTTACACTTAGAGCCAAGAACTAATCCAATTGGGGAAGGTCATCCATTGGGGGAATTCTAAAAGTTTGTAAAGATGAAGAATCAATGGAAATGAAAGCCATTGCCAAAGCCCTAAAAACTATAGCTCACAAGCAACAAATCCTTGAAACAACACTCCGAGAAAAGAAGAGCCCCCAACAGGTCAAGGCAGCTACTGGGACTTGTGAGGCATGTCATGCATCCGATCATTTGACATTATCATGTGGTCTCCTATACAATGTGATGATGGACACGTAGACACCAGAGCTGCAATATGAACTGATCATCGAATATCCTGAAGATCTGTCACTGGAGCAAGTCAATTCCATTCACACCATACCAGGACAAGCTTATTATAACCAGAATCTACCAAGAAACCATCCCGGGTTTTAGTATGGGAATCCTTCGGGGACTGCCAACCCATAGCACCAGACCTAAGGAGGAGTTTTTAATAGATCGCCACTAGGTTTCCAGAACAACTATAATCAAAACCAAGGAAACTTCATAGGAGGATTGCAAGGATTCGCACAACTAAGAAACCCTTCTACATACTACCAATACACTCATCTGCCATTGCACCCGCAATTGCAGCAACCTCAACTACAACAACCATAAATTTAAGAACCCCAATTACCCGAACCTCAGCAGCAACAACCACAATAGTATCAACAAAATCCACCAAAGAATAATCTGCCTCCGCCAACAGATGAACTGTCATTGATAAGACAAATGTTTCAATCACAACAAACCATGCTAGCCAACCAGCAAGCCCAACAAAAAGTCATCGAAGCACAGTTAGCACATATTGCGGCCCAATTAAAACCTCGAGCAGGAACCTTTGCTGGTCAGCCAGAGATAAACCCAAGACACGATCAACCCAGACAAGAACAATTGAAATACATTACCACAAGGTTTGGTCATGTCCTCCCTGAAGCCACAAAAATCATTCAGGAAAATGAAGATATACCTATAATCACCCCAATTGTAAGCATGAATCCAGAAACTAAAAATACTATAGAAATCGAGAAGGGGAAGGAAAAGGAACTAGATTTCAAAGAACCTGAAGTCCCGCCATATAAGCCCAGAATACCATATCTAGGCAGGTTGAGAGGGACTAAACTGGATACTAGATTCCAAAAATTTAAGGAATCAATGAAGAAACTTTATATTGATATTCCATTCCTTGATGCCCTCTCTGAAATTCCAGCTTGGGCCAAATACCTGAAGACCTCGCTATCAAGGAAATGTATGACCGAAGAACAAGAGACTGTTAAACTAGCTCAGACAACTTCTGATATTATTCTTAACAAAATGCCTAAAAATAGAAGGATCCTGGTTCCTTTGGTATCCAATGTTCTATTGGAAATGCCTCTACAAAAAAGGATTAGCTGATCTGGTAGCTAGCATATCTATTATGCCTTTCTCAATGTGTAAAAGGTTGGGTTTTACCAAATTGTTACCCACTGCAATGACAATATAACTGGCTGATTCTACCATCACTGCACTATTGGGAATCATTGAAGATATCCCAGTCAGGATAGGAAAGGACTCTTACGTCCCTTGCGACTTTGTTATTATGGATATAAAGGAATATCTAAGATATCCAATAATATTCGGCAGACCCTTCCTTGCCATGGCCAGAGCACTTATCGATGTTGTAGTTGGTACAATTATCTCAAGACTAGGAAAGGAAGCCATTCAATTCAGAATCCTTAACAACCTAAAAGGTCCCAACATCTAGGAAGAAGTTTTTTTTCTCGAGGCAATAGAAAAAATGTATCAATTATAGCAAGAAACATCCAAACCATATAATGATCTGGAGAATGTCTTGACAAATCCAGAAGTTGAATTTTCAGCCAGCGAACTAGTATAACAATGTCGATGATATTTAGGCTAAGCCGAAGAAGCTCCAACAGCCACCTTTGAGGAATTGAAATATGTCACCATTTTGGAAACAATAGAAGTACCCAAGGCCCCTAAAATGAAAGCCTTACCAATAGGACTCAAACATGTCTTCCTGGATGAAGAAAAATTGTGCCCACTCATAATCAGCTCTACCTTAATAGATGATCAGGAAGAAAGACTTCTTGCTGAGCTTAGGAAACACTAAAAAGCTATCGAGTATAAAATGACTGACCTAACAGGAATAAATCCAGCTCTGTGCATGCATAGACTACCCATGGTATAAGAGTTTAAACCATCAAGGGAACATCAGAGAAACTAAACTTGAACCTCAAAGAAGTGGTTTGCCTCGAGGTCCTTAAACTCCTAAAAGCTGGTATAATATATCCCATTTTTTATTCTCAATGGGTTAGCCCGGTCCAAGTGGTCCCTAAAAAAGGGGGGACTACTGTTGTTATGAATGATAAAAATGAGCTAGTACCCACAAGGACTGTCACTGGATGTAGGATGTGTATCGATTATAGGAAGATGAACAAAGAAACAAGAAAATATCATTTTCCCCTACCTTTTCTTGATGAAGTCCTTGAACATTTGGCCCACCAAAAATTATTTTGCTACCTTGATGGTTATTATGGGTTCTATCAAATCCTGATACACCCAGAAGACCAAGAAAAGACAACCTTCACTTGCCCCTTTGGAACTTACGCCTTCAGAAGGATGCCTTTTGGGCTATGTAACACACCTGCAACCTTCTAAAGGTTCATGTCTGCAATATTCGCAGGATTAACTGAATCAATCATGGAAATATTTATGGATGATTTTTCAGTCTACGGAAATTATTTTGATAATTGTCTACTTAACCTCGGAAAAGTATTACAAAGATGCGAGGAAACAAACCTGATCCTATTTTGGGAGAAATGTCACTTTATGGTGACAAAACGTGTTGTCCTCGGGCACCGAGTGAGTGAAAGAGGAATTGAAGTGGATAAGGCAAAGATTGATGTCATTTCCAAAATGTCACCACCTAAAGACAATAGAGGAGTGTGAGCATTTTTGGGCCACACTAGTTTTTAATAAAGATTTCTTCAAAATAGCAAAGTCCATGACCTATTTGTTGACAAAAGATGCAAATTTCAATTTTGATCAAGAATGCTTAAATAGCTACATGACCTTAAGAAACTATCTAATCTTTGCACCCATTCTGAGAGCACCCCTGTCACGGAACCGGAATCCCAGTACCATGAACCAAATGAATACCAAAGGAGACATGTGGAAGCATAAATCTTAGCACACATGAACATATAACAAGATAAAGGCACCAACATAATCTCAACAATCAACAAGATATATTAAGAAACATCATTATATTACATGTTCTAGAGTCACTTTGTACAAGTCTTCTCATGTATACTATATCTGGATCTTACAACAAGTACACCTAGCATAGCTCACCCAGCCCATCAACCTTCTAGCCATCTCTGAACCTAAAAACAACATACGAGAAATGGGTCAACACACGAGGTGTTGAGTATGGGGAAGAAAAATACACATATGTATAAGATTTGTATAACTTTGAAAAGATTTCAAGACTAAACGAACAAGAATAAATATGTTAACTATTTAACAAATATGAAACCATGTTTTTTGTCATTTCACTCCATTATACCAACAATATCAAGCATGTTTAAGGCCTTTGACCATCTTCCCATCGGAAGGGTCCGTAAGGGTGCTCAAGCTTAGCTAACCCTATTATACGAGAGGGACCTCAACGACGTAACCAAGAGTTAACCCTTTATCAAACATATTATAATGGAGTTCTATATATATATATATATATATATATATATATATATATATATATATATATGTGTGTGTGTGTGTGTGTGTGTGTGTGTGTGTGTGTGTGTTCTAGTTATAAAACCGATGAGGAAAACATCGAGTAAGACATAGAAATACTACATGACAATATTTGAGCAAGTTAACAAACAAGTATACAATATATGTCTTTTCAAGAAAGAAAGTGATAGTCATATAACTAGATAAGGCCCATACCTGATTCAGAGATTATTAACTTAACACATCCATTACCATCTAGATCATAAGCCAACCTGATTAACAACAAGATTACATATATGCGTTAGATTCTCATTATTAACCCTAATTAGATGCATTTTAGGGTTTTGGCCAAGATGGGTTCCAAGTTGATTATTGGTTCATTATATGATATCGTACTGATCTAGAGGTCATCATGATGGTGTGGTTCTAGTTTCATATCATTGTATGGTTCCAAAGATTACATATGACCATTTCCGGGTTCAAGTTCCTTAAGTATATTAAAGGGTCAAAGACTCATAATAGAGTAATCAAGGTCAAAGGTAATCAATGAATAAGAGCCCAGCATAAGGGATGGTTTAGATTAGCAATAATAGACACATTCAACATAAGGGGATGTCTACTAGTGTCTAGGCACCATAATCCAACATGGAATAGCAATACTCAATCATACATGCAATTATGGGTCAAAAGAATCAACCATATCAAGGGGCATATTATGGATTGATATTAGGGTCAAAGAGAGACATATATTACTGATTTGAAGTTGATTAGGCATTGTTCCATAATTAAGTAGAAATATTAGCATCAAAAAGGCAATGTACATCGTTATAGTCCAATGTGGTCAAATATGTACAAAAGGAGTCATGTATAAGCATTAGGGGGAGTATTACCTTCATTTAGTTCAAGGGTGCATAAAAGATACTCATTTAAGGATCGGTGGTAAATTGAGCATCGAGATCCAATCATTAATCATAATCATGTGTTTATCATATTGAAAGTAGTCAAAGGTTACATCTTTAGCAATATAAGAAAACTAGAAGAAGATTCAGGGTCTGGAAATAAGATCATTTTGTAGGTGTTTTCAAGAGGATCAGTTTGATATATAACGTTACCCATTTTGGCCTCTAGATGAGAGAGATATGATTTTTTTAAAGTTTAACATTAAAAGTATAGGAGATAATATGGGATGTGTTACCATATATTTCCCTCATGATCTTGATCGTCCATCTCAGACCTGGCAGCTTCTTATTCCTACGGGTCTTGCCTACTTTATTGCGCTGCTTGCAGACACCATCTACCATTAGTTGGCGATGGGCAAATCTGTGTGCATGGCTTGCTGCTGCCGCAGTTCGCCTAGCTCATGATTGGCGGCCATGGATGATCTTCGGGGCTCACCCATCTTCTGCCTCATGGACCTATCAGTCCTCACTTGTCGGTCCGGCGGCCAAGATCGCAGACTTCCCCTGTTTCAACACCATGAACATAGGCTGAAATAGGGGTCCCTACCTTGCAACCTAGCGCACCTCCACCGCGGATCATGGCAGGGTAAGAAACCCTTGCATCAGCACTGCCCGTTGTACGAGCCCAGGCAGGAGGGCCGTTCTCCCATCGGGCAACCTCGCACGTGACCCCCCCCCCTTTTCTGTGTGTAGGAACATGGCATAGATAGGGGACGATGGCCCCCACCACTTCCGGTGATCACTCCCTTTACATCATCCCTACATAGGGGTTGTGGGTGCTCTGACGGCCTTGCTATCCCATGGAATTGACCTTCTGGTGGCTAGTGCTATAAAAGGAGCAGGGAATTAGGGTTTGGGGTCATTAAATCCATTGTAATGTATCTTCTTTCCCGATTTGGCGAGGGAAATTCTATGTACATTGCATTTCTACCCCAAACGGGAAGGGAAAGAAGGGGTTTTCAAGGTAAGCAGTTGGGCCACGGTTTAGCTAGTCCCATGTAGGGTCGGCCCAACATCTTAAGGCATATAGAGGCAAATAGATCATGTCATCTTCCAAATACCATAACTTTGGATTCGTAGCTCGGATCTGGGTGATTTTTGTTTCGTTGGATTCGTAATTAAATCACGTACAAGATGACACATGTTACTAAGACAAAAGGTTATGGTCATGATCTTCAAAAAATCTAACAAATATGGTGATATGAACTAAATGGTATTTAGTTCAAAAGTACAAGTTTATGTCACATTCAGAAAAGTTGAACATTAATGTGACTAATATGGATTCTCCCAACCATCGAACCATGAAATTCACATTGAATTGAGTAAGAGGTCAAATGATGAAGGAGAAGGGTACAAGATAGGATTGAGAAAAGTCAGGTCGTCACATCCTTCCCTCCTTCAACGAAATTTCATCCTCGAAATTAGTCCAAGATCATAGTTGAAAGTCACTGTTCACACTCATCATGCCTAGGCATCCTACCATGGTTGTCATGACATTCCCCACAATGGGATGCATGCTAGTTTACCAAATTGAGGGTGTACTCATCTTGATTGTATATATATTACTTAGTGTTCCATCATAATGTGACATCATCATTGCATTAGTATTTACCCATCCCTTAGTATCTTTGGATTAGTTTTTTTTTCATCTGGTTGTGAGATTAGATATGTTACCCCTCATTATTCAAGCTAAGATCTCATGACATCATCATATTTAATTTCATGATTTGAAAGCTACATATTTATGTATAGTATAATTTCATATTAGGTTTAACTTATGAGAGTGGCTTATCATGCATATTCAAGTTTTTAAACATAAGTGAGATACTTCATGTATCAAGCATCATTCTAGGAACAACATTATCATCAATGTCAAGATTTTTGAATTCTCTCACTTATATCTAGAAATAGCTCCACAAGCTCAAGCCACTCAAGCTATGACATATGTTTCCAACAAGACATGTTAACCACAACCTTCTACTTGTAACAAAACTTTCTACCCATCTTTTGAAAAACAAGGATTACCTCTAGATTCCTCTATATACAACTACTAACCCGAGTATGAGGCTCATTCTGGATATCACACATCGTATACATCATCTAAGGGTCTTGGGACATCTCCCTCACCTATATAGCAAGCATCAAACTTTCAGTTGGCTCTTTCTCTAGGGTTAGCTCTGATACCATCTGTCACGGAACCAAAATCTCAGTCCCATGAACCAAACGAATACCAAAGGTGACATGTGAAAGCGTAAAGCTTAGCACACATGAACATATAACAAGATAAAGGCACCAACATAATCTCAACAATCAACAAGATATATTAAGAAACATCATTATATTACATGATTTGAATTACATGTTCAAGAGTCACTTTGTACAAGTCTGCTCATGTATACTATATCCGGATCTTACAACAAGTACACCTAGCATTGCTCACCAATCCCATCAACCTTCTAGCCATCTCTGAACCTAAAAACAACATACGAGAAATGGGTCAACACACGAAGTGTTGAGTATGGGGCATAAAAATACACATATGTATAAGCTTTGTATAACTTTGAAAAGATTTCAAGACTAAACGAACAAGAATAAATATGTTAACTATTTAACAAATATGAAACCATATTTTATGTCATTTCACTCCATTATACCAACAATATCAAGCATGTTTAAGGCCTTTGACCATCTTCCCATCGGAAGGGTCTGTAAGGGTGCTCAAGCTTAGCTAACCCTTTTATATGAGAGGGACCTAAAGGATGTAAGCAAGAGCTAACCCTTTATCAATAATATTATAATGGAGTTCTATATATATATATGTGTGTTCAAGTTATAAAACTGACGAGGCAAACATCGAGTAAGACATAGCAATAGTACATGACAATAATTGAGCAAGTTAATAAACAAGTATACAATATATGTCTTTTCAAGCAAGAAAGCAATATTCATATAACTAGATAAGGCCCATACCTGATTCAGAGATTCTTAACTTAACACGTCTACTACCATCTAGATCATAAGCCAACCTGATTAACAACAAGATTACATATATGCATTAGATTCTCATTATTAACCCTAATTAGATGCATTTTAGGGTTTTGGCCAAGATGGGTTCCAAGTTTCTTATTGGTTCATTAAATGATATCGTACTGATCTAGAGGTCATCATGATGGTGTGGTTCTAGTTTCATATCATTGTTTGGTTCCATAGATTACATATGACCATTTCAAGGTTCAAGCTCCTTAAGTATATTAAAGGGTCAAAGACTCATAATAGAGTAATCAAGGTCAAAGGTAATCAATTAATAAGAGCCCATCATAAGGGATGGTTTAGATTAGCAATAATAGACACATTCAATGTAAGGGGATGTCCACTAGTGTCTAGGTGCCATAATCTAACATGGGGTAGCAATACTCAATCATACATGCAATTATGGGTCAAAAGAATCAACCATATCAAGGGGCATATTATGGATTGATATTAGAGTCAAAGAGAGACATATTTTACTGATTTGAAGTTGATTAGGCATTGTTCCATCATTAAGTAGCAAGATTAGCATAAAAAGGGTAATGTACATCATTATAGTCTAATGTGGTCAAATATGTACAAAAGGAGTCATGTATAAGCATTAGGGAGAGTATGACCTTCATTTAGTTCAAGGGTGCATAAAAGACACTAATTTAAGGATCCGGGGTAGATTGAGCATCGAGATCCAATCATTAATCATAATCATGTGTTCAGCATATTCAAAGTAGTCAAAGGTTACATCTTTAGCAATATAAGGAAACTAGAAGAAGATTTAGGGTCTGGAAATAAGCTCATTTTGTAGGTCTTTTCGAGAGGATCAGTTTGATATATAACGTTACCCATTTTTCCCTCTAGATGAGAAAGATATGATTTTTTAAAAGTGTCATATTAAAAGTATAGGAGATAATATGGGAGGTGTTACCATATATTTCCCTCATGATCTTGATCGCCCATCTCAGACCTGGCGGCTGCTTATTCGGGTGGGTCTTTCCTACTGTATTGTGATGCTTGCAGACACCAGCTGCCATTAGTTGGTGATGTGCAAATCTGTGTGCACAGCTTGCTGCTGTTGTAGTTCGCCTAGCTTATGATCGGCGGCCATGGATGATCTTCGGGGCTCACCCATCTTCTGCCTCGTGGACCTATCGGTCCTCACTTGTTGGTCCGACGGCCAAGATCATAGACTTCCCCTGTTTCAGCACCATGAACAGAGGCCGAAATAGGGGTCCCTACCTTGCAACCTAGCGCACCTCCACCGCGGATCATGGCAGGGTAAGAGACCCCTGCATCAACACTGCCCCTTGTACGAGCCCAGGGAGGAGGGTCGTTCTCCCATTGGGCAACCTCGCATGCGACCCCCGCCCCCCCCCCCCCCCCCTTTTCTGTGTGTAGGAACATGGCATAGACAGGGGATGACACCCCCACCACTTCCGACGATCACTCCCTTTACAACAGCCCAACATAGGGGTTGTGGGTGCTCCGACGGCCTTGTTGTCCCATGGAATCGACCTTATGGCAGCTAGTTCTATAAAAGGAGCAGGGAGTTAGGGTTTGGGGTCATTAAATCCATTGTAACGTATCTTCTTTCCCAATTTGTCAAGGGAAAGTCTCTGTGCGTTGCATTTCTTCCCCAAACGGGAAGGGAAAGAAGGGGGTTTCAAGGTAAGAAGTTGGGCCACGGTTTAGTTGGGCCCATGTAGGGCCGACCAAACATCTTAAGGCATATAGAGGAAAATAGATCATGTCATCTTCCAAATACCATAACTTTGAATTCATAGCTCGGATCCGGGTGATTTTTGTTTCATTGGATTCGTAATTAAATCACATGTCACATGTTACTAAGACAAAAGGTTATGGTCATGATCTTCAAAAAATCTAACAAATATGGTGATATGAACAAAATGGTATTTAGTTCAAAAGTACAAATTGATGTCACATTCACAAAAGTTGAACATTGATGTGACTAATATGGATCCTCCCAACCATCGAACCATGAAATTCACATTGAATTGAGTAACAGGTCAAATGATGAAGGAGAAGGGTATAAGATAGGAATGAGAAAAGTCAGGTTGTCACATCCTTCCCTCCTTCAAAGAAATTTCATCCTCAAAATTAGTCCAAGATCATAGTTGAAAGTCAAAGTTCACACTCATCATGCCTAGGTATCCTACCATGGTTGTCACGACATTCCCCACAATGGGATGTGTGCTAGGTTACCATATTGAGGGTGTACCCATCTTGATTGTATACATATTACTTAGTGTTCCATTATAATGTGACATCATCATGGCATTAGGGTTTACCCATCCCTTGGTATCTCTGGATTAGTTTTTTTTTTCATCTGGTTGTGAGATTATATATGTTACCCCTCATTATTCAAGCTAAGATCTCATGACATCATCATATTTAATTTCATGATTTGAAAGCTACATATTTATGTATAGTATAATTTCATATTAGGTCTAACTTATGAGAGTGGCTTATCATGCATATTCAAGTTTTTAAACATAAGTGAGATACTTCATGTATCAAGCATCATTCTAGGAACAACATTATCATCAATGTCAAGATTTTTTAATTCTCTCACTTATATCTAGAAATAGCTCCACAAGCTCAAGCCACTCAAGCTACGACATATGTTTCCAACAAGACATGTTAACCACAACCTTCTACGTGTAACAAAAATTTCTACCCATCTTTCGAAAAACAAGGATTACCTCTAGATTCCTCTATATACAACTACTAACCTGAGTATGAGGCTCATCATGGATATCACACATCGTATACATCATCTAAGGGTCTTGGGACATCTCCCTCACCTATATAACAAGCATCAAACTTTCAATTGCCTCTTTCTCTAGGGTTAGCTTTGATACCATCTATCACGGAATCGGAATCCCAGTACCTTGAACCAAAAAAATACCAAATGCGACATGTGGAAGCGTAAAGCTTAGCACACATGAACATATAACAAGATAAAGGCACCAACATAATCTCAACAATCAACAAGATATATTTAGAAACATCATTATATTACATTATTTGAATTACATGTTCAAGAGTCACTTTGTACAAGTCTGCTCATGTATACTATATCTGGATCTTACAACAAGTACACCTAGCATAGCTCACCAAGCCCATCAACCTTCTAGCCATCTCTGAACCTAAAAACAACATACGAGAAATGGGTCAACACACGACGTGTTGAGTATGGGGCATAAAAATACACATGTATAAGTTTTGTATAACTTTGAAAAGATTTCCAGACTAAACGAACAAGAATAAATATGTTAACTTTTTAACAAATATGAAACCATATTTTAGGTCATTTCACTCCATTATACCAACAATATCAAGCATGTTTAAGGCCTTTGACCATCTTCCCGTCGGAAGGGTATGTAAGGGTGCTCAAGCTTAGCTAACCCTTTTATACGAGAGGGACCTGAAGGACGTAACCAAGAGTTAACCCTTTATCAACAATATTATAATGGAGTTATACATATATATATATATATATATATATATATATATATATATATATATATATATATATATATATATATATATATATATATATATATATATATATATATATATATATATATATATATATATATATGTGTGTGTGTGTGTGTGTGTGTGTGTGTGTGTGTTCAAGTTATAAAACCGACGAGGCAAACATCAAGTAAGACATAGCAATACTACATGACAATATTTGAGCAAGTTAACAAACAAGTATACAATATATGTTTTTTCAAGCAAGAAAGCGATAGTCATATAACTAGATAAGGCCCATACCTAATTCAGAGATTCTTAACTTAACACGTCCATTACCATCTAGATCATAAGCCAACCTAATTAACAACAAGATTACATATATGCATTAGATTCTCATTATTAACCCTAATTAGATGCATTTTAAGGTTTTGGCCAAGATGGGTTCCAAGTTGCTTATTGGTTCATTATATGATATCATACTGATCTAGAGGTCATCATGATGGTGTGGTTCTAGTTTCATATCATTGTATGGTTCCACAGATTACATATGACCATTTCAAGGTTCAAGTTCCTTAAGTATATTAAAGGGTCCAAGACTCATAATAGAGTAATCAAGATCAAAGGTATTCAATGAATAAGGGCCCAACATAAGGGATGGTTTAGATTAGAAATAATAGACACATTCAATGTAAGGGGATTTCTACTAGTGTCTAGGTGCCATAATCCAACATGGGGTAGCAATACTCAGTCGTACATGCAATTATGGGTCAAAAGAATCAACCATATCAAGGGGCATATTATGGATTGATATTAGAGTCAAAGAGAGACATATATTACTGATTTGAAGTTGATTATGCATTGTTCCATCATTAAGTAGCAATATTAGCATCAAAAGGGCAATCTACATCATTATAGTCCAATGTGGTCAAATATGTACAAAAGGAGTCATGTATAAGCATTAGGGGGAGTATGACATTCATTTAGTTCAAGGGTGCATAAAAGATACTGATTTAAGTATCGAGGGTAGATTGATCATAGAGATCCAATCATTAATCATAATCATGTGGTCAGCATATTCAAAGTAGTCAAAGGTTACATCTTTAGCAATATAAGGAAACTAGAAGAAGATTCAGGGTCTGGAAATAAGCTCATTTTGTAGGTCTTTTCGAGAGGATCAGTTTGATATATAACTTTACCCATTTTGGCCTCTAGATGAGAGAGATATGATTTTCTTAAAGTTTCACATTAAAAGTATAGGAGATAATATGGGAGGCGTTACCATATATTTCCCTCACGATCTTGATCGTCCGTCTCAGACCTGGCGACTGCTTTTTCCTACGGGTCTTACCTACTGTATTGTGCTGCTTGCAGAAACCAGGTGCCATTAGTTGGCGATGTGCAAATTTGTGTGCATGGCTTGCTGCTGCCGCAGTTCACCTAGCTCGTGATCGGCGGCCATGGATGATCTTCGGGGCTCACCCATCTTCTACCTCGTGGACCTATCGGTCCTCACGTGTCGGTTTGGCGACCACGATCACAGACTTCCCCTGTTTCAGCACCATGAACAGAGGCCAAAATAGGGGTCCCTACCTTGCAACCTAGTACACCTCCACCGCAGATCATGGCAGGGTAAGAGACCCCTGCATCAGCATTGCCCCTTGTATGAGCCCAGGCAGGAGGGCCGTTCTCCCATTGGGCAACCTCGCACGCGACCCCCCCCCCTTTTCTGTGTGCAAGAACATGGCATAGACAGGGGACGACGCCCCCCCACCACTTCCGACGATCACTCCCTTTACAGCAGCCCAACATAGGGGTTGTGGGTGCTCCGACGACCTTGTTGTCCCATGGAATTGACCTTGTGGCAGCTAGTGCTATAAAAGGAGCAGGGAGTTAGGGTTTGGGGTCATTAAATCGATTGTAACGTATCTTCTTTCCCGATTTGGCGAGGTAAAATCCTTGTGCATTGCATTTCTTCCCCAAACGGGAAGGGAAAGAAGGGGGTTTCAAGGTAAGCAGTTGGGCCATGGTTTAACTGGGCCCATGTAGGGTCAGTCCAACATCTTAAGGCATATAGAGGCAAATAGATCATGTCACCTTCCAAATACCATAACATTGGATTCATAGCTCGGATCTGGGTGATTTTTGTTTCATTGGATTCGTAATTAAATCATGCACAACATGACACATGCTACTAAGCCAAAAGGTTATGGTCATGATCTTCAAAAAATCTAACAAATATGGTGATATGAACTAAATGGTATTTAGTTCAAAAGTACAAATGGATGTCACATTCAGAAAAGTTGAACATTGATGTGACTAATATGGATTCTCGCAACCATCGAACCATGAAATTCACATTGAATTGAGTAAGAGGTCAAATGATGAAGGAGAAGGGTACAAGATAGGATTGAGAAAAGTCAGGTTGTCACAACCCCATTGGTCACAACCATTCAAGATAATGTGTGACACAAGTGATATAATAGGAGCGGTGCTAGGGAAAAGAATAGACATGAAGCCCTATGTGATATACTATGCATCAAAGATGCTAGATGAGGCCCAAAAGAATTATACAACTACTGAAAAAGAATTCTTGGTTGTTGTTTACTCCTTTGAGAAATTTTGCTCTTATCTAATCGCATCAAAAGTCATAGTATACACCCACCATTCTGCAATTAAATACCTAATTCAAAAACAAGATGCAAAACCCAGACTCATCCACTGGGTGTTGATGCTACAAGAATTTGATTTGGAAATAAAAGATAAAAGCGGGGTAGAAAATGTCATTGTAGATCACTTAAGTCACATCGAGCCTCCGGATGATGACAATATATCTATTTGAGACTCTTTACCCGATGACCAACTCATGAAAGTCACTAAGGGATTTCCTTGGTATGCTGATATAGTAAACTACCTGGCTATATGAATTATACACCCTTTTGCTTCCTACCACGAAAAAAGAAATTTCTTCATGATGCCAAGTAGTATTTTTGGGAAGAACCATACCTTTTTCACTTGTGCACAGACGGACTATTCCGTCGTTGCCTACTAGAAGAAGAAATTATCCCAATTCTAGAACATTGTCATTCTGGCCCCATTGGGGGCATATGAGTTCAAAGAAGACCTCCCTCAAAGTCCTACAATCAGGTTTCTTTTGGCCAACGATAGCAAGGGACGCCCATGATTTTGTATGATCTTGCAATAAATGTCAGCTTTCCGGTGGTATATCTAAACAGAATGAAATGCCTCTTACTCTGTGGCAAGAGATTGAAATCTTTGATGTATGGGGAGTAGATTACATGGGTCCATTTCGCCCATCTTATGGATTTTCCTATATACTATTCGTTGTGGATTACATTTCAAAATGGGTAGAGGCTATACCCACCGTTTCTTGTGACTCCAAACCAGTTATCAAGATGTTCAAGGATATCATCTTCCCTAGATTCAGAGTCCCTCGAACAATCATATCAGATGGAGGATTTCATTTCATAGAACGAAGTTTCAAAGCTCTCCTACGAAAATATGGAGTTAAACATAAGGTCACCACACCTTACCATCCACATACAAGTGGCCAAGTCAAAGTTTCAAATAGATAGCTAAAAGCCATTTTAGAAAAAAAATGGTCAACTGACATCACACAGACTGGTCTATCAAGCTCCCTGATGCTCTTTAGGCATACTGCACTACTTACAAAACACCAATTGGAATGACTCCATTTTGTTTGGTATATGGGAAGTCATGTCATCTTCCAGTTGAACTAGAAAATAAAACTCGGTGGGCCATCAAATAATTGAATTTCAACTTCAAAAGCGCTAGCGAGTATATACAACTACAATTACAAGAACTTGAGGAAGTACGAATGACTGCCTACCAAAGCGCTAGGATCTACAAGGAACAAACTAAGATGTGACACGATGGACATCTCAAAAGGAAAGATATCGTCGTCAGAGATAAAGTCCTTCTTTTCAACTCCAGACTTAAGATGTTCCCCGGAAAACTATGCACAAAGTGGTCCGGGCCATTCACCATCAAGCACATCTACCCAACTGGAGCCATCATCATTATTGATGACAATGGAGAACAGAAAACTATTAATGGCCATAGATTGAAGAAATACTATACCCCAGCTGACAAAATTCCAAGACAAACTATTGAGATTCATGATCATGCTACATCAATCTAACCAAGTCAGAATTTCGTCGAGCCAACGACGTAAAACCAAGGCGCTACTTGGGAGGCAACCCAAGAACTGAGTATTACCTTTTATTTTATTTTCTAATTTCTTATTAATTATTTTAGACCTATCATAACATCCAGAACAAACATAAAAATATAAAAACCAAAAACCATTTCAATCCTATCCTAACGGTTTTGAAACTGTTTGGATCCTTACGGTCTCGAAACCGTTTGGGCTCTATATGGTCTCAAAACCATTTGGATCCACATAGTCTCAAAATCGTTTGGATACTTACTGTCTCAAAACCATTTGGGCTCCATACGGTCTCGAAACTGTTTGGATCCATACAATCTTGAAACTGTTTGGATCCTTACGGTCTCGAAACTACTTGGGTTCCATACGGTCTTGAAACTATTTTCCCTTGAGAATTTATAATGTCACCCCTCCTTTTTCTATAAATACCACTTCACCCCCTTCCCTTTCCTTTCCTTTAGTTTCTCAAATTTTCTCTCTCGCGCGTAAGCCCTGTTCCATTCCCAGTTCACGTCGCTTCCTTGCTACTCCATCCCAACTCCACATCTGTCATCTCCGTGTGCATCCAAGTTTGCCTTCACCCGCTCTGTCATCCATTCCGACGACACCACCACCGTGACATGTCCACCGTCTTCATCATCTAGCAGCAAGGTAGAATGCTGCTATGGAAACTGCCATCTATACTAATGTCAGTGCCATTTTTGTCGCTTCTACCGCGAACGAAGTTCCCAATTGTCGCTGACGCTATCACCGCCATCAACATCTTCATCGACGGCACCATTTTCACCATTTTCACCATCTTTTCACTGCTCGTCGTCCTCGCCGTTTCATCTTCCTATGGTCTCGACCCAAATGATCATGAAACCGTTTGGAGCCAAATAGTCGTGAAACCATTTGGGGCCAAATGGTGGAGAAACCATTTGGGGCCAAACGGTCTTGAAACCGTTTGGACCCAAACGGTCGTAAAACCATTTGGAGCGAAAACCGGTTGGACCCAAACAGTCATGAAACCGTTTGGGGCCAAACGGTCGAGAATCCGTTTGGAGCCAAATGATCTTGAAACAGTTTGGAGCCAAACGGTCTTGAAACCGTTTGGACCCAAACGGTCGTAAAACTGTTTGGAGCAAACACTGTTTGGACCCAAACGGTAGTGAAACTGTTTGAGAGAAACTATTTGGAGCCAAATGGTCTTGATACTATTTGGACCCAAACGGTCTTGGAAAACATAATTTCACCCTTAAAATGATTTCATACCTAAATATATTGCAATTCTTTAAACATTTTTTCCTCTTTAACATATATAATCTTATGATTACAGAATGGAATCACCTACAAAAGAAGCCATAGGAACTACTGAAGCTCCCTTCTGGACAAGGGAGCAACTATTGGAGGACCGCCCAAAGCTCCAGCAAATCATGGGCACCTACGAAAAGACCGGAAAGGTCCACTAAAGGTTGACTTGATCAAGGTCATGCACAACCTTGAGTGAGTCAACATGTGCATGACCAAGGAACCTGTTGAAAAAGTGGAAGAAATTTCCTCCAGTGACGATGGTTAGGAGTACGCACCAAACTCTGAGGATGAATCCCCAGTCCCAAAGTCCAAAGGCAAGAGGAAGACTGAAGAAGCCGCCAAGGGACAACCATCAAAGAAAAGGGCAAGGAAGCAAGTTTGGCCCTCTACCGTAAGGGAACAGATCTTGGTAGGACACGCCATCCCTACTATTGCAAATCCTACCACCACCCCCACCGCAGAACCTACACCAGCTGACCTATACATCCAACACCTCCCAGCCGGTGATAAGGTGCTACGACCGACAAAGTACGTCTGCCCCAACGTACTGAAGAAGATGGGGATTTATGACAGAGTCCTCACCCTGCTCGACAGTGCAAACCTCTCAAAACTCTACTTCATTGTAGAGAATTCTTATGTCGAACCCACAATAGAGTTCTTCACACACCTCAACAAAGAAACTATGGATGCAAAGGATAAATTGAAAGATGGAGGTGACCACAGCCTGGTAACCTCACTTTTTGGTAACAAGGTTGTCTTGATTGAGAACACGCTGAATGAGATATTCATCGACCAAGATCAAATAAAAAAGGCTAAGGAGGCAAGTCTAGACCATCCCCAGTTTAATAGACATACCTTCTAGAAAGCTCTAATGGGGATTCCAAACTACGAGGCAAAGACATGCAAGGCCTCTAACATACATTCTGGCCTAGTGCGCACACTGCACAAAATTATTACAGGCACTCTTTTCCCCAGGATAGAGGGTGGAAATATTAGTATTTTCGATCTCTTTATTCTATGGTCCATCCTCAAAGGGCTTCCGGTCAACATCGGATGACATCTGATACAAAATCACTCAGCTTACGCCCTTGGAAAAGAAATATGCATGATAGGTCACATAACATCAATCTTGAAATTTCTCAAGATGGACAGACCACTACCCAAGTGCACTGTGATAAAGGGTGACCTCCTTACAAATGAGTAGAGTTTAAATAACTCATACATCATAAAGGATAAGGATGCAAAACTCCACTACATCTTCTGCCCCACTGTCAAAGTATCTAGGACATTGTTGCTGCTTCCAGAATTGGCATATTACGACAAAGATATCATCTTCCCTAGATTCAGAGTCCCTCGAACAATCATATCAGATGGAGGATCTAATTTCTTAGAACAAAGTTTCAAAGCTCTCCTACAGAAATATGGAGTTAAACATAAGGTCACCGCACCTTACCATCCATAGACATGTGGCCAAGTTGAAGTTTCAAATAGATAGCTAAAAGCCAATTTAGAAAAACCAGTCAACAAACATCACACAGACTGGTCTATCAAGCTCCCTGATGCTCTTTGGGCATACCACACTACTTACAAAACACCAATAGGAATGACTCCATTTCGTTTGGTATATGGGAAGTCATGTCATCTTCCAGTTGAACTGGAAAATAAAACTTGGTGGGCCACCAAACAATTGAATTTTGACTTCAAAAGTGCTGGCGAGTATAGACAACTGCAATTACAAGAACTTGAGGAAGTATGAATGATTTCCTACCAAAGCGCCAGGATCTACAATGTGGCATGATGGACATCTCAAAAGGAAAGATATCATCGTCGGAGATAAAGTCCTTCTTTTCAACTCCAGACTTAAGATGTTCCCCAGAAAACTACGCACAAAGTGGTCTGGGCCATTCACCATCAAGCAAATCTGCCCAACTGGAGCCATCATCATTATTGATGACAATGGAGGAGAGAGAACTGTTAATGGCCATAGATTGAAAAAATGCTATACCCCAGCTAACAAAATTCCAAGACAAACTATTGAGATTCATGATCATGCTACATCAATCTAACCAAGTCAGAACTTCGTCGAGCCAGCGACGTAAAACCAAGGCGGTACTTGGGAGGAAACCCAAGAACTGAGTATTACCTTTTATTTTATTTTCTACTTTCTTATTGCTTATTTTAGACCTATCATAACATCCAGAACAAACATAAAAATATAAAAACCAAAAACCATTTCAATCCTACCCTAACGATTTTGAAACCATTTGGATCCTTACAGTCTCGAAACCGTTTGGGCTCCATACGGTCTCGAAACCATTTGGATCCACACAGTCTCGAAACCGTTTGGATCCTTATGGTCTCGAAACCATTTGGGCTCCATACAGTCTCGAAACCGTTTGGATCCATACGATCTTGAAACCGTTTGGATCCTTACGGTCTCGAAACCATTTGGGCTCCATACGGTCTTGAAACTGTTTGCCCTTAAAAATTTATAATGTCGCCCCTCCTTTTTCTATAAATACCACTTCACCCCCTTCCCTTTCCTTTCCTTTCCTTTGGTTTCTCAAACTTTCTCTCTCATGCGTAAGCCCTGTTCCATTCCCAGTTCACGTCGATTCCTCACTACTCTATCCCGACTCCACTTCTGTCATCTCCGTGCGCATCCAAGTTTGCCTTCACCCCCTCCATCATCCTTTCTGACGACACCACCACCGCGACATGTCTGCCGTCTTCATCATCTAGCAGCAAGGTAGAATGCTTCTATGGAAAACGCCATCTGCACTAATATCGGTGCCATTTTCACTGCTTCTACCGCGAGCGAAGTTCCCAATTGTCGCTGACGCTATCACCGCCATCAACATCTTCATCGACGGCGCCGTTTTCGCCATTTTCGCCATCTTTTCACTTCTCATCGTCCTCATTGTTTCATCTTCATATGGTCTCGACCCAAAGAATCATGAAACTGTTTGGAGCCAAATGGTCGTGAAACCGTTTGGGGCCAAACAGTCGAGAAACCGTTTGGGGCCAAACAGTCTTGAAACTGTTTGGGGCCAAACGGTCTTGAAACCGTTTGCACCCAAACGATCGTAAAACCATTTGGAGTGAAAACCATTTGGACCGAAACAGTCATGAAACCGTTTGGGGCCAAATGGTCGAGAAACCATTTGGAGCCAAACGATCTTAAAACCATTTGGAGCCAAACGGTCTTGAAACCGTTTGGACCCAAACAGTCATAAAACCATTTGGAGCGAAAACCGTTTGGACCCAAATGGTAGTGAAACTGTTTGAGAGAAACTATTTGGAGCCAAACGGTCTTGATACCATTTGGACACAAACGGTCTTAGAAAACATAATTTCACCCTTAAAATGATTTCATCCCTAAATATATTGCAATTCTTTCAACATTTGGAACCGTTTGGATCCTTAAAATGATTTGAAGTGAAAACCATTTGGACCCAAATGGTCATGAAACCATTTGGGGTCAAACGGTCGAGAAACTATTTGGAGCCAAACGATCTTATAATTGTTTGGAGCCAAACAATCTTGAAACTGTTTGGACCCAAACGGTCGTAAAACTGTTTGGAGCAAAAACCGTTTGGACCCAAATGATAGTGAATGTGTTTGAGAGAAACTATTTGGAGCCAAATGGTCTTGATACCGTTTGGACCCAAATGGTCTTGGAAAACATACTTTCACCCTTAAAATGATTTCATCCCTAAATATATTGCAATTCTTTCAACATTTGGAACCGTTTGGATCTTTAAAATGATTTGAAACCATTTGGATCCTTATGGTCTCGAAACCGTTTAGGCTCCATACGATCTCGAAACCATTTGGATACACACAGTCTCGAAACTGTTTGGATCCTTATGGTCTTGAAACTATTTTGGCTCCATACCGTTTAAAACGATTTGGATATATACGGTCTCGAAACCATTTGGATCCACACAGTCTCAAAACCGTTTGGATCCTTACGGTCTTGGAAACTGTTTGATATCATTTGGACACAAATGGTAGTGAAATTGTTTGAGAGAAAATATTTGGATCCAAATGTTATTGATACCGTTTGGACCCAAATGGTCTTGGAAAACATAATTTCACCCTTTAAACGATTTCGTCCCTAAATATATTGCAATTCTTTCAACATTTTTTCCTCTTAAACATATATAATCTTATGATTACAGAATGGCCTCACGTGCAAAAGAAGCCACAGGAACTACTGACACTCCCTTCTGGATAAGGGAGAAACTACTAGAGGACCATGCAAAGCTCCAGCAAATCATGGACACCTACAAAAAGACCGGAAAGGTCCCACCAAAGGTTGACTTGATCAAGGTCATGCACAACCTTAAGTGAGTCAACATGTGCCTAACCAAGGACCTTGTTAAAGAGGCGGAAGATATTTCCTCCAGTGATGATGGTTCGGAGTATGCACCAAACACTGCGGACAAATCCCCAATCCCAAATTCCAAATGCAAGAGGAAGACTGAAGAAGCCGCCAAGGGACAACCATCAAAGAAAAGGGCAAGGAAGCAAGTCTTGCCCTCTACCGCAAGGGAACAGATCTTGGTAGGACACGCCATCCCTGCTATTGCAAATTCTGCCACCACAACCACCGCAGAACATGCACCAGCTGACCTATACATCCAACACCTCCCAGCCAGTGACAAGGTGCTACGACTGACAAAGTACGTCTGCCCCAACGTACTGAAGAAGATGGGGATTTGTGACAAAGTCCTCACCCTGCTCGACATTGTGAACCTCTCAAAACTCTACTTCATTGTAGAGAATTCTTATGTCGAACCCACAATAGAGTTCTTCACACACCTCAACAAAGAAACTATGGATGCAAAGGACAAATGGAAAGATGGAGGTGACCACAGCCTGGTAACCTCACTTTTTGGTAACAAGGTTGTCTTGATTGAGAACATGCTGAATGAGATATTCATCGACCAAGATCAGATAAAAAAGGCTAAGGAGGAAAGTCTAGACCATCCCCAATTTAATATACATACCTTCTAGAAAGCTCTGATGGGGATTCCAAACTACGAGGCGAAGACTTGCAAGGCCTCTTACATACATTCTGGCCTAGTACGCACAATGCACAAAATTATTACAGACACTTTTTTCCCCAGGATAGAGGTTGGAAATATTATTATTTTCGATCTCTTTATTCTATGGTCCATCCTCAAAGGGCTTCCGGTCAACATCAGATGGCATCTGATACAAAATCACTCAACTTACGCCCTTGGAAAAGAAATCTGCATGGGAGGTCACATGACATCAATCTTGAAATTTCTCAAGATGGACAAACCACTACCCAAGTGCACGGTGATAAAGGGTGACATCCTTACAAATGAGTAGAGTTTAAAAACTCATACATCAAAAAGAAGAAGGATGCAAAACTCCAATACATCTTTGGCCCCACTTTCAAAGTATCTAGGACATTGTTGTTGCTTCCAGAATTGGCAGATTATGACAAAGAAAAGTGTCTCTTCACTGAAGAGGAGCTTGGCAACCTTATAGCCTCAGTCAAAGCAATGGTTGGGAGACAGAGCACAGCGTCAGTGCCCCTGTAGCAAGGCCAAAGAAAATTCTAGTAACTCAGTCTTCAAAGCTACGCATACAAAAACAACAGCAATCAGAGATGCCTACATCAAAGATAACCCAGACGCGGAGCCACCACACAACGCTGAAAACATAGTAACCCCAACACCAGAACCTTTCATCTTCAATCTGGTTGTTGGGTTCACCTCTACAACCACCACCACTACTACCATCTTACACCACTCCACCACCTCACCAACACCTTCCACCATTCGACCATCCATCCTTCTTATCCCATTCTCCACAACAACGCCCACCATAATTTCTTCATCCACATCCACAACGTCACCCGCATACTCCGCCTCACTCTTTTTCTCTTCAGGCATTCCATTCTCCACCTCAACGCCCGATCTCACCTTCACTTCAACCACTTTCCCCTCAACTTTCCCATTTCATCCCTTCTCACCCGAGATGTCACCACCATTCCCATCCACCACCTCATCTACCACCACCATCCTGATACTTCTAGTAACTCCATCAACAGTCCCCACACAATTTGCGAGTCCATCAATAGTGTCTCTTTCGCAAGGCACTACCACCCTTCCACCCTGACCCCAACCACCTCACCCTTCCATCTCCGGGGTCCCCTTTTCAAAAGTCAGTGAGGAATTCAGACGAAAATTTGACGCCATTCGAAACCTCCTCACCGACACTTCTAACATATTATTATCTATTTTTTCTTGTGTGCAGGATATCGCTTCACAGGTCTCCAAGACTGACGAGCAGAACAACGCCTTACCAGGCATCATCGCAAGCATCCAAAAATGACTTGAAGTAGCGGCCCAGCAAGTCAACCTCATCGTCAACCGCTTACAAAACCTGCCGGAGTTGGTACTCAAGATGAAAGGCAATCAAGAGTTTTTGGCCCAGTAAGTCGACAAGGTCTCTATGCAAACTCAACCTTTGCCTAAGACCCTCCGCGAGCTTCAGCAGCAGCATACTGCTCAATTCACGTGCTTGGATGACATCAACAACAACCTAGTACAACTCATCCTCTTCCAAGAGGAGGACTCCAACAAAGAACTCAACGACCTTCACACACAAATAATCGATCAATCCGCACAACTCCGCTCTACCGAAGCAAGATATGCGGATCTTAAAGATAGCCACGATGCACTGCTCAAAACCCACGAGCATGTGCAAGTGGCACTCAAAGAGATGCAAGCAATCCTTTGGCAGTGCACGAAGAAGTCGATCACGAAGGCAGAAGAAAAGGCAGCGAATGACGATGATGACGACAGTGAAAATGATGATGAGGACTCTGATTCCTCGGCTGACTCCAACAATGACAGCTCATCCTTAGACGATCAACCCAATGACCTAGGCAATGCTGGGGAGGGCACCAGCCGAGGGGCATACCCCACAAAAATAGCAAAGGACAGAGGCCACCAAGAGGGTGGAACCAAAGATCCCAAGTCCCCTGATAACAATGACAATGTCAAAATGTCATATGGGGACCAGTTCTTTAACTTTTCAGCTATGGGATCCCTAGGGGACACTACCAAAGATGCAGCTTTTATTGAGTTCCAACAATGCATACTAGGATCTAGCATTAACCCACCCACAACAGTCATCCATAAATACTCTACTCCCGACCAACCTATGCCTTTCCCCCCAGAGCAGGAAGAATCTGATAGAATGAGTCTAGACATAGACGATAAACTCAACTCTGATTCTGACTCTGATAAAGATGAAGATCAACCTTTTTTCTTGGATGACAACGAGTAGACTTCACTTCCTCTACCACAAGACCTTCCCCTATTGCCACCGCTACCTCACAAAATGCATGACTTGGACATGGCGGCCATCTCTACATTAGATGTTCAAGAGATCTTCATCCTGAACACTATCATAGACGATGCCAAAACTGAGGGGGACATCATCTATGACAATACAAAGACAAAGCACAAGTTGACATGAGAAGGATTCTGTATCATCCTTCGACCACAATCGATGGTGAAGATGGCTATCTTCCGTGTCTTCCTTGCCAATGCTATTGAGGAATTCTAGAGCCCAAAAAGGTTGCAGCCCGTCTTCAACGCTTCACTCGCTCTATCCTTAAGCTTATTACATAAGGACTTCTGGGAAAAGTCCATTGAGCGGCTGCAAACTGGCCTTGCACGACGGTCACGCTACATTTCCATGCCCTTCAGAGTTTCCGACCACTGGCTGCTCATGATTGTCAACACCGCGGCTCGTGACGCCAAGGTGTACAACTTTTGTGCCAGCAAACTAAAGGTCGGACAATAAATTTTGTTAGATTGGAAGTTGGGGAAGCACGATGCATCCCTTTTCGGCTTCTCAAACTAATATGGGTTGCTTTCCCATCTCTAAGACATGGTTGGAGCCAACCATGGTTCCAAATCATCAATCCAATAGTCCAAACTTTAGCTGGTTCAAGGGATTGCACTTTTTGTACAATATGATTCATAGAAGCGCTCAATAGACAAATACCCTTTACCGAGCTTGCAACAGAGGATATGCACTCCTTACGAGGACGTTATGCCATGGAGCTAATTTGCAACAGACGATTCTTTAAGGATCCGACAATGGCACAAGATGACGTACCTTAGTATCTATTCTCTGCTATCCAATGTCTGCAAAAGTGTCCATACCAGACAATTGTTACAACCCCAATCTTTGGGTTCGTTTGGTGAGAAATATAATTTCTCATATTAAATATATTGGAACAAAAAATGATATAATTTATTTTGAATAAATGGATTTTGTTTACAATAGCCTTGATGATTGTGTTGTGGGCTTTATTTTCTATTGAGCCCAATAACAAGGAAATTCAATTAGTTAATGAATAATTGAGAATTTGAGAAAAGAAAGATGTGGAAACCTCTAGAAGGCAAAATAATATAATCCAAAGGTGGATTTCGTGCCACATGGGTTCCTTTGGTTCCAAGGAGTCCAAAGTTGCAAAGAAAAAGTAATAAGAAAAGAAAAGATTAATTAAGTATTTCTTTATTAAGAAAGAAATTAAAAACAATGGTAAAATGTGGAAAATAAGTAGAAAGATGTATAATTGAGTTATCCTTAGTGGAATTTCGTATCCCAAGGATTTATAATGATAAAAGGAATACCAATGAGGAAAGTAAAAGAGAAATAAAGAGAAATCCTCAAAAAGAGATATTTTAATAATAAATAAACATGATAAAGAAGAATAATGCATTTAGATGCATCTAGAACGATAATGAGTATCCAATAAAAAGGATTTCAAAATAATAGTGTTTCTTGGGATCCAAGGAGTCCCAATGAAGAAAGCGGAAAGAGAAAATACCTATAAAAAGAAAATAAGAATATAATGTGAATACATTATTAATGGATTATGTGGTATTGTTAAAAAGGAAATAGTTTCTACTAAAGGAAAAAAGAAATTCGTGCCAATGGTTTAAAAAGCAAGAATAAAGAGAATAAATGATAGGAATTTCGAATTCCTAAATATCCATGCAATAAGGAATATCAAGGAAATAGGTAGGAGAGAGAAAGATTCCTTCCTAATGAAGGAATTGGATCCTATTTGGAAAAGGACTAGTTGACACAGAGGTGGTCATCTTAGGGCGTGGGTAGCCACCCCTATATGAGGAGGTAGAGCCTCTGGATCAAATTCCAAAGTAACCCCACACATATCTCTCCCTCTTCTCCTTTATTTATTCTTTCAACCCTAGCACGATTGGTGTAACATTGGGAACAATCAAGGAGTTGTGGAATCATCATATTGGAGGAGGAAACATTCCACGACAACCCTAATATGCTCGGCTACCAATCCAACACCCTCATTTTCGAGCAACCACTACCGAATGTCTACAAAACTACAACAACTGTGGTAGCAATCACGGACTACTCTCACTCAGTAATGGTCGTGTTTGCCACGAGTTAAAGGAACTTCGTGTGCGCCCAGGTGCTGCGGAGTCAAGGCTAGGTTTGGGTGGCAAGCTCCAGACTAGGGAGGAGGAAACGACCCCCGTATGACTGCAACCGCGGCTGCACATGCAGCTGCAAGTTACTGGTCTGCCCGACCCATCCTGGCCATCATGGCCGTAGGTCAAGGCTTGAGGGAGGACGAGGGTGGGTGGCGGAGGTGATGGAGCCATCCCTGATGGCCGAAGGGATCAGGAAGGAGGAGGAGAAGTCGCGCCTTCGGGTGTTAGGGCGGCAGCGAGACTGTTGTCACGAGGTAGGGGATGAAGCAGTCAATTGGACTGTTTAACCCTTTGGGGGTATGAAGGTTGAGAAGCTTAAGCAGGGGCAGAGGCATCATTTGATTATGTTTCCAAATCGTGAGAGCTTTGCATGGTAAAGGAGGTGATGTGGCGCTCTCCGATTGGTCCAGAGTAAGTGAATTTCATTAAATTCGTATCTCCTTAACCGTAGCTCGGATAGATGCGCATTATACATGAATTTTGATAAGGAGAACTCAAGGAATGCAATAAAAATATATTTGAAGCCTAATTCGGATTGCAATTCAAAAATTAATGGAAGTTATTAACTTTAGATGTAATAATGATTAAGAAACCCTATTTTGATATGAGTAATGTGATTAGTAGGGTTTAATTGATGATTAAAGTTGATATTAACCTGTTAATCATAAAAAGGAACATTAGGAACAAAGAGGATGAACTTTTCATGTAATTAGTTTAATGTAGAGTTTATGTGCATAAGTATGCTTTAATGAACCTTGAACCCTATCTTTGGTAATTATGACCCTTAATGATTTTAATTGGTCAAATTCATGTACAAAGCTAAGATATGATTGTTCTAATCTTTGTGAGCATTAAAGTTCCTAATTTGTGGATGAATACCCTTAATGTAGAAATTATGGTTTTCTAATGGTTAAAGATGGAATTAATGACAAATAAAGTTCATATGTGACTTAGACCATAATGAACTATGAATTGACGATAAATGAGTGTAATGATCTTGTCAAATATTAAAAGGATAAATATAGTAGCTTTAATGTGAAAGAAGCTTAATGGACTTATTTAATGGTTAAATATGCCTTTAATCCGAAACTGAGGATTAGATGTTGAAATAATTAGGGTTTGTGATCAATTGCGTTAAATTAGGGTTTGAAATAGTATAGGATGAAGGGAAACCCTAACTGCAATGGAAACCCTAAAAGTGGACCAGAAACCCTAGGAAGCGAGCTAGATTTAATAGATTTTAATGACATGAGTAATAAAAGGAAATTGTATAATTGTTTCAGGATCTTATTGAATGTTTGCTTGCCTATTGATTGATTGGATTATTTCTGTCTCACATCAGCTTGACAGGTATGTGGTTACGCTTATGATTATCTTGTATTAGTTTTCTGAGGATTTTATCGATGTTTACATTGTGTCTTGAATTAATTGTTGGATGAATTTAATTCATGCAAATTATAATGTGAATATGACTATCACATAAGAGATGTGCCTACTAGCTCAGATCGTAGTCCCCTCTGTAGCTTAATGGGTTGACCTAGTACATGGCTACTAATGGGTTAGGCCCATCAGGTCATTGGATGACTTAGTATATGGATACAAATGGGGTAGGTCCATCAAGTCACTTTGAGTCAGGGATTGGACTACCTATGGGTAGTGCCATGTGACTCAACCCTAGATATTGATCTACCTATTAGGTAGGATCATGCAGGGTTTAATAAGGATCTACCTAGAGAGAGGTAGTATATCCGTCCACTACAGGGACAGCGTAGAGATAGGGGATAGGAAAGGATTGAGTAGTATGGTTTAAAACGTAATCTTGGCTGTTAAATGATAATTGGTTGATTACTTTGTAAGTATAGTTGTACGATTATTGTTTCCCCCACATACCAGCTTCTTGCTGACCAACATTTTATTTGTCGGCATTTTAGGTATAAATGAAAAGAACAAATAGGAAAGTGGCATATTGGAATTAAATGAGAAATAATGTGCACAGGAGGATTAGTTAGATTAGTATCTTCATGGACAAAAGTTTAGAAATCCCAATTTTTCAAAGGTAAGCAAAGTTTTATTGTATACCAGTTTTCAGTTTAGTTGGTAAAGTGTATTAATTGTTATTGATTATTTTTTGAACCTTTGATCCGGGTTATTGGTTAACGGCTCTGACCTTTCGGTCTCCCTTAATTGGGGGTTACCGAGAGGCGGGGTCGTTACATAATGATTGACCATTAAACTTCTAATTGATCCAAAACCTGACCTAATGGGGTGACCATAGGTTGTCACAATCATTTGCCACCTTTGATCACGACCATCAGTTGTTGTGAAGACAACACCTTAGGGTTTTTGCAATGGTAACATCAACGGGTCATGGATATATATAAGAAATCAGCTTTAAATCCTAAAATTGACCATTGGTTGATAGGTGCTAAGAACCATAGATTGTCAAACCAACCTGATACAGTCATTTTATACCTTAGGAATAACGTAAACATGATCAGAGGTTCATCTAGAACTGAAATCAGAATAGGGATCATTATAAAAATCAAAATCCAAGTCAAGCATAGATTTTTAGTGCATGAATCATCATTTTCAAGCAAGAACATGAGCTAGCAAGCTTATGGTAAGCAATAAACATGGAGCAAGTTATAAAACTTGCCTCTAATAAGAAGATGAAACCCCACATAGAAGAAAACTCGAGCAGGTAGGGTAGAAAATCCAAGCGTAAGCTATGAACTTGTGCATGTAGCACCTCTCTTCATCAAATGAGCAAACCCTAAGCATAAGGAGCAAGAAAGGTAGGGTTTTAGCGCTTTAGAGCAAATTATACCATGGAACAGAAAGGTTCCAACCTGGAGGAAGGTCTAAGGAAGGAGAATAGAAAGCGAAATGGAGAAGGAAATAAGAAAATAACTTTCCTTGGTCAGAATCCCTAGAAGATTACCTTGGAAACCCTAGGTAGGGCTAAATGGAGCTCTAGGAGACCTTCTTCTCCAAAAAGAGGTTGTTTTCTACCTTAGAGCACTTGGTTCAACATAAAAATAGAGGGGAGTCGTTGCTCCAGGTTAAAGGAAAGAGAAATCAAGCATAGTTTTGTACTTGGGCAAGGAAGAGGTAAATATAGCCCATGGATAAGGATGGAAGCAAGCTTGAGGTGTAAAAGTAGCTTCCCCATGTTTCTATGGTCTTAAACTATTAAGATAAACAAGGACACACACAAAAAGATCTGCCACTTTCCTTATAGACTTTCGTAGCTCCCATTTGTCAAATTTCCCAACGAATCACATAATTCATTAGTTGATAGCTACTAAAGGTAGCTCATCCGTGAAGGGGTAAACCCTAAAATACCCTTGGAGAAAACACCTTCAAACCAAGGTTTAAATAGGTACCCCATGGATCAATAAGATCAATAATGATGACAGAATATCCAAAGAACATAATGCAAGTGATAAATTGTAAAGAAAACCTCTCAATTGGGTGAATTACATAGTAGTCCAAAATGTGCATTAAATTGCATAACTTGCTCAAACAATGTCCAAATTGGACCAAATTTGAAACCTAAGATTGTCTTATCATTTCAAAGCATATCACAATGTTATATTATGGTTATAAAAATCCAATTATTATAATTAAGCTTATTCAACTCATTAAGCAAGTTTGGGGGCCTTACAACTATAAACCCCTAAAAGGGATTTCGCCCCCGAAATCCAAGGTAAACAAAGATGTGTACTTCCTTTGAATCTCATCATATTACCTTCACATGGTTACTTGCATATCATGGTGATGTCACATCATTCATACATATCTCATCTTCGGTCAGCATAAAACCCCCCATCTAAGAAGACATTCTCAATATGGAATTGATAACACCCATTTTATGGCTGCTACAGCTTATATTTTACTATCAAAACTGTCTCCAAAGATGACTTCCTCTCTGTTTTATCTAATTTATTGAATAGAACTAATGCCCACTATGCTCCTGACAACATTTCCTATCTTTTGTAGAGTTTCTATTATTTTTCCACCAAAAGAATGCTAATGGGCCTGACCTGTCCAACCCACAACAAGTTAACCACCCTGATCCATCAAAGAGGCAAAGACATACGCCCTCTACCCATCACGGTTGATGCCCAATATGGCAACAACCTGACACAGGTGTGTTGCATGGGATCTTTGACGGACTACATGTTCTTACCCGACAAGAAGCCTTTCCCGCCATGGTCCATCATCTGATGGAGTTTATCACGCGACACAGCCACCTTTCTATGCTACAGCCCGCCAGGGTCTTTACCCGACATGATCCATGCTGATCTACTCACAACTCGGCATGCGAAGGCCCCCTCCAGCCATGTCGGGCGACAGACATGTCGATCATATCCCAAAGCCACATTAATGGAGTAGACAAAGGACACATATCCCAACGAGGGCCGCAACTCCCACTAGTCGCTACCTATAAATAGAAGCTACAGGACTCTAATGGGAAGGATCACAACCCTAGGGAGCTAACTCTAAGAGCACAGGAGCTAGTGCATCGAATCCCAAGGCATGTCAGGTGACACTAGGTACCCCAACCCGAGAGGGGCGGGAGCAGTTCACTTAGGACTTGACCCAGTAGCAGCAGTAGAGCGATATGACCTTCAAGGCCACTATAAATGTGTCGGGCCGCTAGCTGGGTCTCAACCAGAGATGGTCTGCCCTACCATGCCTGACACGAGGAACTGAGAACCTAAGGCAAATCTAACCAGACACATGTCCTAACGCGACACGATACCCATCCCGATATGGCCTACCCCTTGCGGCTGCAGCCCGACAGGGCTTGCTGCCCAACACGACCATATCAGGTAGAGGGTCCTATCTCGATATGCACTTGACCCATCACAGTTTGCAACCTGACACGGTCAAGAACCTGACACAGTCGTATCCCGATAGAGCTCATGCCCGATACCGGGTTAGCCTTAACTTAGGGGTTCGCTGCTATGTATATCGATCTCCTACATCAAGGAGGCCGATACCTATCTTCCCTATTTTAGCAATTTACTTTTGTTTACCATTGCATTGTAACTAAACCTTTTATCTCCTTATTCTTATGGAATTTGTGGAGTTTATCTCATATTGTTCTGTGTATGGTTCCTTTTTGTTGGACGATCTCTTTATAGCATATGAGCTCTAGTCTCTTCTATTTGGATCACACTTTTGACTAGCTATCAAATTGTGTTTCTCATTTTGACTCCCTTGTGAGAGGGATGTCGTAAACTCTAGAGCCTGGTCTGATTCAGGTGTATGATAGTACCTAGGATCAGGGTTGCCATGGCATATCTTTCCACTCTAGTCTATGTTTAGTACTCTTGAGAGAGAGAATTCATGCATAGTTAGAGGCATCCTCTTTGAGAGAAGATGGTGCATGATGTATTCCACTTCCACTTGTTACGGTTAATTTTTCCTCTTTTGTGCCTTACTCCGATGATAGTTTTGTCTCCTCAGTTTCCAATATACAAAACCTCTATAAAAACTACTAAACCCTAAAACCTTAATCTTTCTAGTAACTCCTTTCGGAGATAGGATTTTAGTTTAATTCTTTATGATTCTTTCTTGTTACAACAACCCTTGTCCTTTGACCTTTCTGACGTGCTTAGACAGGTAAAACATGAGTTCGAAAGCACCGTTCTTCGTATCCTTGTGTTCGACCCCAAACTATTTCGACCCTATGCTAGTTGCAGGATGTCTTAAACATGTGGGTATTATAAATTTTTAAAGTCTGATAACCGAGACATGACTCCATTCTTGGACCCACGTTTAAGGCTGGCCAACATTTTGGCATCGTTGTCAGGGATAGGCAACAAAAACCATTCTACAAACTTGAGTTTTGCTTGCACTTTGCCAAAAACCTTGTACATATGCATATAATACTACACATATTTATTGCACGTAGTTTATACAACATACTAATACATTTACACTTTTCTTTCTTTCTAGGTACTTTCTCACCTTTTCAAGCCATCTTTTGTTCTGACAAGTCATGGCTGAGCAACTTCTGGAAGCCCACTCCTTGCACGCATTTGTCCATGTTTGGGCAAATGAAGAAAGGAATCCAGTGGTTGTGCAACCCCTTAACATTACCAACTTCTAGTTGAAGCCTTCTTTCCTCCAGCTGCTATAGCATAACCGGTTTGGCGGGAATACTACTGAAGAAAACATGTACAACCATCTCACAACTTTCAAAAGGACTTGCAACACCTTCAAGGTCAATAGAGTTCTGATAGCACACATCTGCATCCAATGCTTCCCTTTCTCTATGAGAGACTAAGCGTTGGAGTGGTAAACATGTCTACAAGATGGGAGTCTTCTCGATTGGGAGCATCTCGCTAACACATTTATCGCCAAGTTCTTCCCCATTGAAAGAATAACCAAGTGTTAGAACAAGATAACGAGGTACTCAAAAAAACCCTCAGAAAACCTACAAGAGACCTGGGAGAGGTTTCAAAGTTACCAGTTAGAATGCCCACATCATGGTTTTTCTGAACCTAAGCTAATCATCACATTCTATAATGGGGTGTGTGCTTCAGAGAGGAAATCCTTGAACACAGTAGTTGGCAACAATTTTCTAGGACTCAGTGCTCAGAGGGCCATGGAAATTATTGATAACATGGCCACTAATTAGTAGGACAGCAAGTATGACCGAGAGTCTATGAGCCATACCACTCCGAGAGAATCCAAATCGATGGAAGCCATCACGGCTAAGTTAGAAAAAATAGTAATCGATGTCCAAACCCTGAAGGAACAGGGTTATAAAGGAAAAGCAAGGCAAGAAGTGGTGAGAAGTTGCGTCACCTGTGGAGAGCTAGACCACATGTCTGACTTCTTCTCACACACAGTCATTCAAGGAGATCTTGATGAGGATAGTATGGAAAATGTTAGTTATGTCTAGTATCGATGCCTTGATCACCCTGGTTTTTCCTACGGAAATACCAGCACAGCTGAGAACTCTCATCAGCTAGTGGGCGGAAATCCCTCGGGAGGACCGTCAAACCAACAACGTCAAATAGGGTTCCAACAACAACAAACTTCTGATGGATCCTCCACTTATGTGGAGTTGCGTAAACCACTAAAAATCCTAGAGATAGTTAATCTCTAAGTTTAGTCGTGTGTATGCTATAATAAGATCTCCACCCACGTATGCTAAGATACGTGGAGGTCTTATCATAGTATAGTTAAGGGTCAAATCCACGAGACAACGGTCTTGTTAAGAGTTTAACAAGATGGAAAACATAGTAATCTTACTTATCCACTTAAAAGTTGATATTTAGATCAAAGCTTTGATTTGATGGTTAAGCTAATGTGTAAAGAAAGAAAATAACAAGAAAGTAAACTTAAAGTTACCAACAATATTTAGAAGCTACTAGGATGTGATCGGGTTTCACCACCACTACGCATGGATCAAGATATACATCACAATAACTTGGCTTGCAAAGAAAAGATTATAAATAGTTAGTATCTTTGTAGACTTAGTTCCCTTTCAGATAACTAACTATGAGAAATGTGAAAGTGTTGCAATGCCAACCATCCCCAGAGGAATGGTCACTTACTTTGCATCACTCCCGTCACAAAGTGTATAACTCGACCTGTCAAGGTTGTACTTTCATACGTCAACTGATTCCATTTCATAGTATGAAAGTACAACAATGGAGGTGAGTTTACTCCACTTCTTGAGAAACGTTCCTAGATACCAAACCAAATGTATAGTCACTACATACAACCTGGAACCAACAAACAATCAATATTCAAATCTAGAAGTACAAACATAGACAATTTACACTAATAGATAATAGATAACACAAGTTGGTGATCAAGCAACTAGCATTCATTTAAATGATTGATGTTGAACCCGAAAGATAGTGTTTTTCTATTGCAAACTCAAGAATTACAATGTATGAAATGAAAACATGGGTAGCGGGGATACTCCCCACACCCTAGTGTATGAAACTACTCGCTCATGGCAAGAACAAAGAAGGAGGCAAGAAGAGAGAGAGAAAGCATCATATCCACAAAGGAGGGAGGAAGGTCGACCCCTTGGAGGAGAGAGTGACTATCTTCACACCGTGTGGTTGTCTTGATGAAGAATCCTCCACTTCCTACCTTCTTATGTTGATGAGAGAGGAAGTAGCTTGAAGATGGAGTATGGATCTTGAATCGGCAGCCTCTGGGTGAAGGATGAAGGTGGAACAACTCTGGAGTGATTGGGGCAGCCTCTGGATGTCCAAGAAGTTCATACCAAATGAGGACCCCTTAGGTCATATTTATAGGCTTTCAAAGAATCCCCATCGGTCTTGGGATCATTTTGGGTCTTTAACGGTTTGGAGACTGTTTGCCTTTATTCGGTCTCGGGACCGTTTGAGTTCATTCGGTCTAGGGACCGTTTGGATCCATTCGGTCTTGGGACCGTTAGGGTCCATTCGGTCTTGGGACCGTGTGGACTTCATTCGGTCTCTAGACCATTTGCCTTTATTCAGTCTCGGGACCATTTGGAATTAATTCGGTCTTGGGACCATTTGAGTTCATTCAGTCATGGGACCGTGTGGACTTCATTCGGTCTCCAGACCATTTTCCTTTATTCGGTCTCGGGACCGTTTGAGTTCATTCGGTCTTGGGACCGTGTGGACTTCATTCGGTCTCAGGACCGTTTGAGTTCATTCAGTCTTGGGACCGTGTGGACTTCCTTCGGTCTTGGGACCATTTGAGTTCATTCATTCCTGGGACCGTGTAGACTTCATTCGGTCTTCAGACGGTTTGCCTTTATTCGGTCTTGGGACCGTTTGAGTTCATTCGGTCTTGGGGACCGTTTGGACTTCATTCCGTCTTCAGACCGTTTGCCCCTTTTGCAATTTTTTTGGGTTTTTCTGTAAGAAGAAACTGATAAATGTTAGTTTAATGGTGAATTCATTATAACGCAGAAAGTTAAGGAATATATCTAATTTAACTAAGAAAGGGGATAGAAAATTAAGAAAAACTAGTAAGATAACATCACAAAAATGGGAGGTTATCACCCCCCCCCAACTTAGAGTCTAGCTTGTCCTCAAGTTGGATAGAGCTAAGGCACGTAGTGACGAGGCGATTTTATTAAGTGAATATTTCCATACTCTTGCTTCATTTCTAAACTAGAGATCTCCTAGAGTTATATCGGGACTTCCTCTTGCATTAACTCTTTTGGGTGAGAGTTGTGTGGATCTCAGGTTCCTTCTGTATCGCATAACTCAGACTGGGACCACCTTTTCCTCGATCGCATTATGTGCATGTTTTTGTCTCTAAGCAGTTTTATACTTCTTTGAAAATCCTACCGAAAGCTAAGATAGGTAAGAGGGTTGGTTAAAGGCTTTTGTGTAACTCCCCATTATGGTGGGGGAGGGTTTATCTAAACTTTTAGGATCTCACTACCAAGTGTGGCACATTTGCCTTTGTGAGGGCAGCTAAATGTACCAGCTGGGCGAGTCCTTTATCGGCTTTTTCATGTACTTGGATATATTAGGATCTCACTAGCGGGTGTGACATAACTACCTTTGTGAGGGAAGCTGAATGTACCGGCCAGGCGAGATCTTTATTGGTTCTTCGTATAAGTCCTTATGCATGGCACAACTCTCATGTTTTTATTCAACACTCAGGCTTTTATTCATATGCTCACAGGCTTAGGATTTGGATATTTAGGATTTTATTTGGGCTGCCAAGCCTCTTTTTGAAAAGAAGAAAACTATTTCTTAGGGCTTCCAGACATGCACTTATTACAGTTTCGTACTTGGTGGTCCTCTTGCGAGGTTCCTTGATTTGGATTTAACCTGGTTCCCTCCTGTTCTTGAGAGTGTTTAGCTTGTGTCGGTCAGGATGTTAACTTGTGGAGAGACTGATGCAGAATTGAAGTAAAAGCATAAGAATCGAGTATGAAGGTGAGTTCTTAATTCGCCATTACATGCCTAAATGCTTCATATGTAAGTGAGGATTAATTTGTCTCTAACATAGCTAGGGGTGTTCTTTTCCAAAAAGAGAGTTGTTTTATATGCAAGAGTTATTCGATCAAAAAAATTACTGAAAAATCTATGTGTTGAAGGGAAGGAAAAATATGTACGGAAGAACATGGGTGAAAAGGGGTTTGAATATGATACCTCGCCCTTGCCCAGTGTACCCCCACCCCCTAACTTATCATCCACTCTGTCCTCAGAGTGTCAAGATGATATGTTGAGAAGTACATGGGTAAGGGTATCACCATTCTGTTAAATCCTTGTTTGCTCGATACGATCGTAGGAGGGTGGCTGCAAACTTTTCTTGTAAAGTGTGATAATCCATGTCCTTCATGTCTTCCATGTGCTTATCGAGGACAATAAGGGTGTACATCCAGTAAAGGACGTGGAAACCACAATCGTTAGATTCTCTGATCTACTGGGGACATATGTGGCTGAAGGTTGTGTGGTGAAAATGTTCTTTTTCATACGCCTTTGTGTGTTTGCCCAGGAGATCAAGTAGTCATTCAACACAGTCCTTCACCACTTCCTCTATGGGTGTCTTTGCAGTAACATCATACTTGTTTTGGTTTGGATCAAAATGGTTGTGGGAACAATTATAGATGATTGTTGTTCCATCTTGTAGGTTTGTTTCCAGTAGCATCCAATGGTTGGAGTGAAGAAAGGGAAGCATAATGAACTTTGGAGTCTTATGTTGAAGATATGAAATTAGTGCCTCCGTGGTTCCGAAGTTCTTCAACCCTAATAGATCATCTTTCATGTATGTTGAAGCCATATAAACCATAGGGTGGTTCCATGCTAGAAGGAACCGGTACGTAGTCATGTACCCCCCAATAGGGCCAAAATGGCAATGTTCTAGGACAAGGATAATTTCTTCTTCTGGAAGACAATGACAAAAAAGTCCATCTGCACATAGACGGAAAAGATATGGTTCATACTAGAAGTATTTCTTAACATCACGAACGAATTTCCTTTTATCGTGGTCAGAGGCAGAAGGATGGAAAATTCATGTAGCCAGATAGTTCACTATATCGGCATACCAGGGAAATCTGGTGGTAACTTTCATAAGTTGGTCGTCGGGCAGGGAGTCTCAAATAGGTATATTATCATCCTCCTAAGACTTGATGTGACTTAGATGATCAACGATGACATTTTCCACCCCGCTCTTGTCCTTTATTTCTAAGTCAAATTCTTGAAGCATCAATACCCAGCAGATGAGTATGGGTTTTACATCTTGTTTCTGAATTAGGTATCTGATGGCTGAGTGGTCCGGGTATACTATGTATTTTGATCCGATAAGATAGGAACAAAATTTCTCAAAGGCATAGATGATAGCCAAGAATTCCTTTTCATTAGTAGTATATTTCTTTTGCGCCACATCTAGCATTTTTTATACATAGTATATCACATAGGGCTTTTTGTCTATTCTCTGCCCTAGCACTACTCCTATGGCATAATCTTTAGCATCACACATTATCTCGAATGGTTGTGACCAGTCAGGTGGTCTCAGAATCAGTGCAGAGATTAGAGCATTCTTTAAGGTTGTGAAACTATGTAGGCATTCATGGTCAAAATTGAAATCGGCATCCTTGGTCCACAAGTAGGTAATGGGTTTTGCTATTTTTGAGAAGTCTTTAATAAATCTTCGATAGAATCTAGCAGGACCCAGAAATGCTCGCACTCCCCTTATGTATTTTGGTAGTGACATCTTTGAGATGGCATCGATCTTCGCTTTGTCTACTTCAATTCCTCTTTCACTTACTCTATGTCTGAGGAAAACACCTTTGGTTACCATGAAGTGGCACTTTTCCCAATTTAGGATAAGGTTTGTTTCCTCGCATCTTTGTAAAACTTTTTTGAGGTTGAGTAGACAATTGGAAAAAGAATCTCTGTAAACTAAAAAGTCATCCATAAATACTTCCATTATGGACTCAGTTAATCCCACAAAAATTGTTGACATACACCTTTGGAAAGTTGCGGGTGCGTTACACAGCCCAAAAGGCATCCTTCTGAAAGCATAGGTTCCAAAGGGGCAAAAGGTTGTTTTTTCTTGGTCTTCCCGGTGTATTGGAATTTGATAGAACCCGTAATAACCATCGAGGTAGCAAAAAAACTTTTAGTGGGCCAAGCATTCAAGGACTTCATCAAGGAAAGGTAGAGGGAAGTGGTATTTTCTTGTTGCTTTGTTTAGTTTTCTATAATCGATACACATCCTCCATCATGTGACAGTCCTAGTGGGTACTAGCTCATTCTTATCATTTAGAACGATAGTGGTCCCCCCTTTTTGGGAACCACTTGGACCGGACTAACCCACTGAGAATCGGAAATCGGATAAATGATACCAACTTTTAGGAGTTTAAGAACTTCATCGCAAACCACTTCTTTGAGATTTGGGTTTAATTTTCTCTGGTGTTATCGTGAAGGTTTAAGCTCTTCTACCATGGGTAATCTATGCATACATAGAGCTGGATTTATTCATGTTAGGTCATTCATCTTGTACCCAATGATTTTCTTGTGCTTTCTTAATTCAATAAGCAGTCTTTCTTCTTGGTCGTCTATTAAAGTGGAACTGATAATGACTAAGCATAATTTTTCTTCATCAAGGAAGGCATGCTTGAGCCCAACTGGTAGGGCTTTCATCTTAAGTGTCTTGGGTACTTCTGCGCTTTCCAATACGGTGTCAGATTTCAACTCCTCAAAGGTAGCTTCGGGGGTTTCCTCGGCTTGTTCAAGGTATTGCAGACATTGTTGAACTAGTTCGTTGGTTGAGAATTCAGCTTCTGGATTTGTTAAAATCTTTTCCAAATCATCAGATGGTTTGGAGGGTTCTCACTTTAACTGAGACATTTTATCGATTGCTTTGAGAAGGAAAACTTCTTCGTGGATGCTAGGGCCTTTTAAACTGCCAAAGACCCTGAATTGAAAAGCTTCCTTTCCTAGTCTTAAGGTAATGGTGCCAGCTTTAACATCAATTAGCGCTCTGGATGTAGCAAGGAAAGGTCTGCCAAAAATTATTGGATACCTCAGATCTTCTTTTATATGCATAATAACAAAGTCACAGGGAACATACAAGTCTTTCCCTACTCTTACTAGGATATCTACAATAATTCCCCAAGGAGTAGTGATGGTAGAATCAGCCAATTGAATTGTCATTGTTGTGGGTAGCAAATCAGTAAAACCCAATCTTTTACACATGGAAAATGGCATAATGGATATGCTTTCTCCCAAATCGACTAATCCTTTCTTGCAAGAGGTATTCCTGATAGAACATTGGATGCCAAAAGAGCCAGGGTCCTTCTGCTTTGGCATCTTATTAAGAATGATGTCAGAAGTAGTTTGAGCTAATTTTACAGTCTCATGTTCTTCAGTCATATATTTCTTTGATGGTAAAGTCTTCACATATTTTGACCAAGCTAGGATTTCAGAAAGAGCATCGAGAAATGGAATATCTACATATAGCTTCTTCATAGCTTCCTTGAATTTCTAGAATCTGGTGTCCAGTTTAGTTTCCCTCAATCTACCTGGGTAGGGTATCCTAGGCTTATATGGTGGGACTTCTGGTTCGTTGGTAACTTCCTCTTTTTTCTTTTCCTTTCCAGCCTCAACAGATTGGTTTGTGCTAGCAATTGGGTTTACCTCAGTTATATCTTCATCTTCTTGAATGATTTTTGTGGCTTCAGTAAGGACACGACCCGACCTTATGGTGTTGTCTTTCAATTGCTCTTGTCTGGATTGATCATGTCTTGGGTTTATCTCTGGTTGACCAATGAAAGTGCCTACCAGAGGTTTTAGTTGAGATGTGATTTATGCTAGCTGACCGTTGACAACTTTTTGTTGGGCATGCTGGTTGGCAAGCATGGTTTGTTGCGATTGCAACATTTGTCTCATTAATGACAACTCATATGTCAGTGGAGGTGGATTAATTTTTTGTGGGTTTTGTTGATATTGTTGTGGTTGCTACTGCTGAGGCACGGTGGATAGTTGGGGTTGTTGAACTTGTAGTTGTTGCAGCTGAGGTTTCTGCAATTGCGGGTGCAACGGTGGATGAGTATATTGATAATACATAGAAGGATTTCTTGGTTGTGTGAATCCTTGCAATCCTCCTCTAAAATTTCTCTGGTTTCGATTATAATTGTTCTGGAAACCTGGTAGCGATCTATTAAAACCCCCTCCTTGGGTCTGGTGTTGCGGGTTGGCAGTCCCCGAAGGATTCCCATATTGAAATCTAGGATGGTTTCTTGGTTGATTTGGGTTGTAATAAGCTTGTCCTGGTATAGTGTGGATGGAATTCACTTGTTCTGGTGACAGATCCTCAGGCTGTTCGATGATTGGTTCATACTGTGGTTGTGGTGTCTGAATGTCCATCATCACATTATATAGGATACCACATGATAATGTGGGATGATCGGATGCATGACATGCTTTGCAAGTCACGGTAGCGACCTTGACCTATTGGGGCCTCTTCCTTTCTCCAAGTGTCATTTCAAGAACTTGTTGCTTGTGAGCAATAGTTTTTAGGGCTTCAGCGATGGCTTTCATTTCCATTGATTCATCAGCCTTACAAACTTTTAGAATTCCCCTGGTGGATGACCTTCCCCAATTAGATTGGTTCTCGGCCCCAAGTGTAACAATCCTCCAGACATCTTCATAATTCTTTCGTATGAAATTCCCCCCAGATGACGAATCAAAAAAATTCTTAATATCATCACTTACTCCTCTGTAGAATGTCTCTATTAACTAGTTTTGAGAGATTCCGTGGTGCGGACATTTCCTCAAAAGTTCCTTAAATCTCTCCCAGGATTCTGCCAGTGATTCCCTAGGGAGTTGAGAGAAGTGAATAATTTGTCCCCTAATCTCATAAGTCAAGGAAGGTGAAAAGAACTTTTCTAGAAACTTTTCTTCCAAAGGAGCCCAAGTGGAGATTGGCTCCCCATCTAGTGCATTATACCAGCTCAATGCCCTTCCAGACAAAGTGAAGTGAAATAGGTGCAGCATGATTGTGTCGAGAGGAACTCTGGCATGTGGTACTAGCCGACAAAGAGACTTGAATCGCTTTAGCTGGTCCATGCAATCATTCCCATCACATCCATAAAATGAAATGCCTTGCATAATTTGTATCCATTGCGTGTGGATCTCAAAGTTAAGAACATTGATGAGCGGGGGTCTAACTGGGTGATTATCTTCAAAGTTATTAGGAATGGCTGCTTCATTTTCAGCTTGAATGCAGGCATGTTCTTCAGCTCAGACCTTAGATTGAATATAAGCACATGCATCAGCAATAAGGTGTGCTCTTTGAGCTGCTAAGGCCGCATTGACTCTTTCCATAACCAAAGCGGCTTGGCATTGTTCGTCGACCATTTGTCTGGCTTGTTGGTAGTTAAGGAGGATGCATCGATGGAAGCTTCATTCTACCTCAGATTTGTACTCTGGTTCAGGGGAGAATTTGATGTTGTGCAAAGGTTGCATACACATTTTCTACCTGAGTAGAAGAAGAAACACACTTAAGGTAATGTGGAGAAATGATGAAATCAAGATGATAAAAATTATGATTAAGGAAAAGTGTAAAATCCTAATCAACTAGAAAGGTAACAAGTAAAATTTAAACATTTTGTTGTCCCCAGCAACGACGCCAATTTTTTATGGAGCCTCCACTTATGTGGAGTTGCGTGCACCACTAAAAATCCTAGAGATAGTTAATATCTAAGTTTAGCCTTGCATATGCTATAATAAGAGCTCCACCCACGTATGCTAAGATACATGGAAGTCTTATCGTAGTATAATTAAGGGCCGAATCCATGAGACAACGGTCTTGTTAAGAGTTTAACAAGATGGAAAATGTAGTAATCTTACTTATCCACCTAAAAGTTGACATTTAGATCAAATATTTGATTTGATGGTTAAGCTAATGTGCAAAGAAAGAAAATAACAAGGAAGTAAACTTAAAGTTACAAACAATATTTAGAAACCACTAGGATGTGATTGAGTTTCACCACCACTACACATGGATCAAGACATACATCAAAATAACTTGGCTTGCAAAGAAAAGAGTCTAAATAGTTAGTATCTTTGTAGACTTAGTTCCCTTTCAGATAACTAACTATGAGAAATGTGACAGTGTTGCAATGCCAGCCATCCCCAGATGAATGGTCACTTACTTTGCATCACTCCCCTCGCAAAGTGTGTTCCTCGACCTATCAAGGTTGTACTTTCATACGTCAACTGATTCCATTTCATAGTATGAAAGTACAACAATGGAGGTGAGTTTACTCCACTTCTTGAGAAACGTTCCTAGATACCGAACCAAATGTATGGTGACTACATACAACCTGGTACCAACAAACAGTCAATATTGAAATCTAGAAGTACAAACATAGACAATTTGCACTAACAAATAATAGATAACACAAGTTGGTGATCAAGCAACTAGCATTCATTTAAACGATTGATGTTGAATCGGAAAGATAGTGTTTTTCTATTGCAAACTCAAGAATTACAATGTATGAAATGAAAACATGGGTAGCGGGGCTACTCCCCGCACCCTAGTGTATGAAACTACACGCTCATGGCAAGAACAAAGAAGGAGGCGGGAAGAGAGAGAGAAAGCATCATCTCCATGTAGGAGGGAGGAAGGTCGACCCCTTGGAGGAGAGAGCGACTATCTTCACGCCGTGTGGTTGTCTTGATGAAGAATCCTCCACTTCCCACCTTCTTATGTTGATGAGAGAAGAAGTAGCTTGAAGATGGAGTATGGATCTTGAACCGGCAGCCTCTGGGTGAAGGATGAAGGTGGAACAGCTCTGGAGTGATTGGGGCAGCCTCTTGACGTCCAAGAAGTTCATACCAAATGAGGACCCCTTAGGTCCTATTTATAGGCTTTCAAAGAATCCCCATCGGTCTTGGGATCATTTTGGATCTTTAACGGTTTGGAGACAGTTTGCCTTTATTCAGTCTCGGGACCATTTGAGTTCATTCAGTCTTGGGACCATATGGATCCATTCGGTCCTGGGACCGTTTGGGTCCATTCGGTCTTGGGACCGTGTGGACTTCATTCGGTCTCCAGACCATTTGCCTTTATTCGGTCTTGAGACTATTTGGACTTCATTTGGTCTTGGGACCGTTTGAGTTCATTCGGTCTTGGGACCATGTGGACTTCATTCGGTCTCCAGACCGTTTGCCTTTATTCGATCTTGGGACTGTTTGAGTTCATTCGGTCTTGGGACCGTGTGGATTTCATACGGTCTCAGAACCGTTTGAGTTCATTCGGTCTTGGGAGAATGTGGACTTCATTCGGTCTCGGGACTGTTTGAGTTCATTCAATCTTGGGGCCATGTAGACTTCATTCGGTCTTCAGACCGTTTGCCTTTATTCGGTCTTGGGACCATTTGAGTTCATTCGGTCTTGGGGACCATTTGGACTTCATTCGGTCTTCAGACCGTTTGCCCCTTTTGCAATTTTTTTGGGTTTTTCTGTATGAAGAAAGAGATAAATGTTAGTTTAATGGTGAATTCATAATAATGCAGAAAGTTAAGGAATATATCTAATTTATCTAAGAAAGAGTATGGAAAATTAAGAAAAACTAGTAAGATAACATCACAAAAATGGGAGGCTATTAACTTCCCAGTAGAACCAACCGCAGACACCGTCTATGATGACGGAGTTGATGTCCTTCACTAACAGGAAGAATGACCTTAATCAGAAAATGCATAAAAGCTCTGTGGATAGCACGACTTTGCTGAAATTGATGCAGCAGCAGATGGGAGGATTTTAAACACAGATAGGGGAGCTCCAACATCATAATAAACAGATCGACCAATAGCTGGCGAGCCTCGCCCAGACCATCAATCATCATGTGGGATGTTTTCCCTCCAATACCGAAACAAATCCGCGTGGACATGAGACCGCAAAGATGGTCATTTTATGGTCAAGAACAGTGGTAAAGACAAACATTGAAAAGGAAGCGACAACAGTGATAGCACCAGCTGAGGAGGTTATCCAAGGGGTATGTACTAGAGGAAGTCCCAGTAAAGTTAAGGAAAGTGACCAAAGAAAGAGCCGACAGCGTTTCTTCTGAAGAACGTCCGGAGAAGTATGAACCACATGTACCTTTCCCACATAAGTTGGTGAAAGCCCATCTTAAAAAGAGATATGAGAAGTTTATGGCTGTGATCAAGAAATTGTACCTTGACATCCCATTTCTGAATGCCATTGAGGAGATGCCTACCTATGCCAAGTTTGTGAAAGATCTGATTTCAAGGAAGAAGAGAGGCGAAGATGTTGAGACCGTAAAGCTGGCACAGATGTCCAGTTCCTTCGTCAAAGCAAGTATGTCGTCAAAGAAGAAAGATCTTGGGGCCTTTTTCATCCCCTTACAAGTTGGGGATAACATAACACATAAAAGTCTTTCCGACCTAGGGGTAAGTATTAGCTTGATTCCCTTGTCCCTTGCTAAGAGGATTGGTCTCACTGATATGGTAAATACGAACATGAGGATCCAACACACTGATCACACCTTTACCAAGCCAGTTAGAGTAGTTGAGGATGTGCCCATTTGAGTTGGGTGATTCTTTATACCATGTAATATAGTTTTGATCGATACAGTAGAAAATCCCAACTTCCCTATTATCTTTGGGCGACCTTTCCTAGTGTATGTTCGAGCCCTCATAGACATAGAAGCAGGCATGATAACTGTAATGACCCTGACCTGGGTTATGAGGTAACCCTATTTTTTTGTGGATAATAAAGTTTCTTAGAAATTTAATATAATCCCCTAAGGTTTTTTGTTATTATATGACACACTTATGTTTCAAGTTTGGTCCCGATTGAATGTTGTTTGAGCAATTTTCCTTTGTTTTGGACCAAAGTGCAATTTACCCAAATTGAGGGGCTATAATGCAAAATGTCACATGTTAAATGTACCCCATGTGTTTTATCATCATAAGAGAGAGAATTATTCTAAGTGGTGGCTTGTGGAAAGCCCAAATTCCAAGTTTGAACTTGTTTGAACAATGTTGGTACCTTGTGCACCAATTTTGGTACAAATTGTAATTTACCCAAAATGTGGGGTTAATATGAAAATTACCACCTCTAGATTGTTCCTACTTCCTCTATGTATCATTTATAGGAGGGATAATGAATGAGACACCACGTTTGAATCAATTATGAATGATGGTAATCTTGGTGATGAAATGACCAAGAAAAGGGTTGAATATGAAAGTTTAACTTGAGTTGTATCAAGTTGAAAAGCTTATATATGAGTGCCTATCGGCCAAGGAGCCATAGGACAAGTCTCATATCGTTTTGTGAACTTTTGGAAAAGGCCATATCGTGCAAAGCACCTCAAGGAGGTGAGTTGTGTCAGGTTACAACTTCCTTAGCAAAATTGTGATGAGTTGTGAATAAAGTGATGAATTAATTGATATATCTTATTCAAAAGGATATGTAATGGACGCATATTTATCCCTAAATGATCCTCAACTATTTTTCATGACAAGATAAATGTTTATGCATGCATTTACACGTGTCACCCATGCATGACACCTGACACCTACTAGCTCAAAATGACGACACCTTATTTTTACCTTCCTTCATGAACAACAAGTATATATACCCCTAGTTTCACCCCTTGGTGCACTTTTGCGACCCTTACCACCCTCATACCCTAAGGTATCGTGAATAGAGCTCATATATCGTGAAGGGATTCTGTGGTATCATGCATGGGCCTTGGGTTATCGCCCATGGCAAGATCATATCGCCCAAGTAGGTGATATCGACCATATAGGGTGATATCGGCCATAGAGTGATGTGTTGAGTGGCATATCATGCAAGTGAGTGTCATATCGTGCACGAGGGGTGGCATATCGTGAAAGGACACAAGGGTATCGTGCAAGAGTGTTAAGTATCAAGAAGGAGCTCATACTTAACCCTAAGGTGAGGCCATGATCATCTTCAACCTTGGATTGAAGTATGATTTTAGGGTTTTTATCTTCCTTTCTTTTCTTCTTCACTGATTGCTTATACATGGTGATTCCTTGTATATGAAGGAGTTGTGAACGAGCCTTGGACCTTTGATAAGTCACCTTCAACCTTAGGAACGTGGAGCTTTGGATCTTGGAGCTTTGAAGTTGTTCTTAAGGCGGGTTATATAACTTGAACTCAACCATGTTATTATTCATAACCTAAATTGCTATACTTAATGAATTACTTTTAATTCCGAAATTTCCTGAAATAGTTGATGAAATTATGAGTTCTAGTAGTTTCTTAGACCTGTTTCCATGAACTATAACAGTTATAACTATGTTCTAGAGCTGGAAGATGATGGTATCACTTTATAAAATTGATATCGGGTGCAAGCACATAAGCAAGCACCTCTAACCCGATATGATGATGTCCCTACTTTACTAAAACAATATGGATATGATTGTATACATTGTTGCATGATATGGGGGTGTATTATACACCTCTTGCATGTTATGAAGTCTATTCTAGACTCCATGCACGATACAAGGTCAGTTGTATACTTGTAAGTTGACAAGAAACCCTAATTTGGGTAATCAATATAAGTAAAGAGTAACAAGTGCTAATGCACGGTATGATCATATGATACATCATTGGTACATAGTATCATGAGTCCTACATGACCTTGCACGACATGGTTGCATGACACATAATCTTGCGTGATAGGGTTGCACGATACACAACCCTAGACAATATGGTAACCCGACAAGGTGATGAGTTGATACCTCTTAAGCATCTTGGGTGACACATATATGTACCATGTGCCCATCACAATCAACCCTAACCTGACATGGGTGTTGCAACCTAATGTTTGATGGTGTATCCCAATATGGTTTGGTACCCTACATTCCAATTGACTTGTATTTTGGGTTGAGTCTGATATGGCAAACCCTAATCTGTCACGGCCAACCCTAGATGGTGAGCCGCCTGATTTGGTGATTGAATGCACCTCTAGTCTGACATGGTGATGGTTAAATACCTCATGCACGACATGGGTAACACATACAAACACCTCTTGCTCGATATGGATGATGGTCATATACCTATAGCCCGATATGGTGAGTGCTCATACACCTCCAACCCGATATGCTGGTGCTTATACACCTACAACTTGATATGGTGAACATATGCACATCTTTAACCCTATACACTTTGTAAAGGTAAGAGCAAGACACTCTTAAGAGTGATTAGTGTGACACCAATTAATGGTGTGGCTAATACCTTGATAGGTGAAGCACGTAGAGTGGTTGATATCGGACAACTTTATATCAATAATGCCTTAACCCAAGATGAGTCCATATTATTGATGATGATTGAATAATTCAAATGTGTGACTTATGACCAATACATTACATGATAAATGTGATGATCTAGTGCATAAAGTATTAGGATGGGAAATACCCTAATATAAGATAAGATGATGAACTTAAGTAAGATAAAAGTGATGAGGGAAGTGATACATCAAAACATGATAGATATCACATCCAGCACTTCAAGGTTGATATATCTTGATGCACCTTAAGTCCAATATAGTTGGATGAGTAACACATGAAGTGTGTCATGTCAATTGTTACATTGAGATGTAATGAACCTTGATAAGTGTAGGCTAACATGCCTCGAGAAGGGTTAATCCAAGTTTATAAAGTATGATGTAATCATACTCTGCTAAGGATGAGAGATGAACTCATACCTTGTGATGATAATCATTTAATGATAAATGATGACAATTTATAAGTATGATTGAATACTTATGATATCAAAGTCTTCTCCTAGATGTGTGGAGTGATGAATTAGGGTTTGATCATTCATAATATGATCTTGAAAACATGAATGGTTAATAATGGAAAACCCTAACCCTAATGAAGGGTGATGATATGTAAGAAAAACCCTAATCAATAAGAAAGGGAAACCCTAACCCTAATGATGGGAAGGTTGTAATTCTCTTATTGCATAAGCCTTTAAGGCATGTTAAATACTTGTATAAAAGTATAAAGATGTAATGGCCTTGTGAGCCATGTGAATAAGTTGTTGCCTAGTGAGAGGTGATAAGATGTAATGGCCTTGTGAGTCCTGTGATAAGTTGTTACCTAGTGAGAGGTGACAAGATGTAATGGCCTTGTGAGCCATGTGACAAGTTGTTACCTAGTGAGAGGTGATAAGATATTTAATGGGCCTTGTGAGCCATGTGATAATGTTTTGCCTAGTGAGAGGTGACAAGATACTTAATGGGCCTTGTGAGCCATGTGAGATGCTTGTGTAACAAGTATCGTGTATACATTGGTCCTCAGACCTAGAGGTATTAGTTGCCTGATAAGTGGTAATAGTGTTTTGTGATGAACTAAGGGTTTGAATACCCAGATCCAGTAATCATGATAATAATGATGTGAAGGGATGAGAATTCCTAGTAATGTGATAAGGGACTAAGATCCCAAGTATCATGTGTTTTAAATATTTTGAAAGTACTTGATAAATGTATTACGCCTTTCTTTGTAGCATATGTTATAATAATTCTTGTTTGAAACTTGACTGATGCTAAAATAATATGGTAATGCACTTAATTAATCAAGTGGAATCTTATCATGTAGTTCCCTGGCCAGAGATCCATCATCGTCAATAGCTGGTGATGGTGAAATAGGGTTTCCTACGAGATCTCCTAATGAATGCATATTGTTGAATATGTGGGGGTGATGGGCGCGAATACCTTACGCCCTAATGTGGGATTGACGTGAGATAAACATGAGATCTCTCAATCCTTCATTATAAAGGTTGGGATGGATGTATCACGAATCTCCCGATGATGATGATGAATGTCGGATGATGTGGAGATAAACATAAAATCTCTTGATTCCAAAGAGAGGCAGTTGACGTTGTAACTCTATAGCAGTTGCCAGTATACCCAATTAAGCTATGATAAGAAGTTGACATAGTCCTGCTTGTGGTCTTGCACTGATTGAGATGTGGGAGGTCATAACAGCTGGCTCTGCTAGATGACCTATTTATGGCACCGACTTTGGGTTTCTCAACTGAAGGTTGGAGTATGAGCGGTATACCTCATCTCCTCAGGGCATAAGTGTGATTGTAAAATGTAATCAGCCGAGTAGCATATCTACTTAAGGATCAAATATGGAAAAATTGATTGATGCGTACTTCAGTTATACATCTTAGTTGATAGATGTTATTTATTCTCTTTACATTCCTTGCAAAGCAGATAGATGATTTATAACTCTACCATGGGTAGATAAAATGTTCTCCTTAAGAAATGAGAGTACTTCATTTTGTTCATATAGTGAATTATCCGGCCTATTAATATAAAAAGAACCTCTGCTCAGTTTATAAATGCTTAATCTGTGATAATAATATGGTCGGTAGAGAGTTATATCTCTCATTGGGACAACTATCTCACCCCGTTGGATCCACATTTTTTTAGGTGGACGTGCACGAGGGGGACTGAGACGTACTGTAGAGAAAGAACAATAGCAATAGGGATAGCAGTGACAGCTCAGGTTGAGTGTACTGTCTGTCGTGTCTTGTAGATAGTAGTCCTATGTGTCGTCTCTGTACTCTCAGGTCCTTGGATTTAGTATGTGTTGGTTTTATGAATAATCTGAGATTTTGGCTTGTATGCCTCGAGGTTTGATGATGCTTTAAGTATATTTTTTGAGAAAGCAGTTGTTATATGTTATCCTTCAGAAGAGATGGCGTGGTGTATATACAATGTGAACAATGATGTATATAAAGTTTTGGTTCTACCTTAAAGAGTTTTCCTAGAAATGGATCACTTTGCAAAATGGTTTTAATTTTTAGTAATTTTTGTTAAACTGTAATTTATGTTTATTCCTCTTAATTAGTAATGATTTGTTCGACTGTCGTTACAATAACAATCCAAGTTGGAGGAGATTACATGAACTTCAACATCAGAGATTGTATGAAAGCCCCTTTATTCTTTGAATCCTCTTATTTCATTGAAAGCTATTAGCAGCTATGCAATGAAGTAAGGGAAGAGAAGGCCATGGTAGACCCGCTAATGTGCGCCCTATCTGGCGAGGAAAAAGAGGTCGAGGAAACGGAGGTCAAGGAATTGCTGGCTTTTCTAGAAGTTGAAGGTTTGTATGAAGAAGAAGACCATATGGAGACATTTATGTATGTTGCCCTCTGTAAAGACCTCACCAATGAACAAGAGAAGGATACCCCACCCCAGTTGAAAGTTTTTTTGAGAGGCTTGAAATACCATTTTCTAGATGAGGAGAAGATGAATCTTGTGATTATCAACTCAGAGATGACTGATAGCCAAAAAGATTAGTTGCTTGAGGAGTTGAGGCTACAGAGAAAGGCCCTGGGTTACTCAATTAGAGACCTACGGGGGATCAATCCTTCTGTGTGTATGCACATGATCTACTTGGAAGAGGACTCCAAGTTGTATGCCCAACCCCAGAGGAAACTGAATGAGAAGCTTCGAGAAGTGGTTAGTAAAGAAGTGGTGAAACTCTGAGATGCAGGAATAATCTATGCCATCAGCGATATCACGTGGGTATGTCCAATTCAAGTCATCCCAAAGAAAGGAGGTATAACATTGGTTAAAGGAGATAATGGAGTCGAGGTCGCTACAAAGACGATGACCAGCTGGTGGATGTGCATCGATTACCGAAAGCTCAACACCGCCACCCGCAAGGACCATTTCCCCTCCCATTCATCAATCATATGTTGGAGTGTCTGGCCCATCATTCCTACTTTTGCTGGTTGGATGGGTATTCATGGTTCTATTAGATCCCTATTCACCCTGACGATCAAGAAAAGACCACCTTTACATTCATCTATGGAACTTTTGCTTTCAGAATAATGCCCTTTGGGCTTTGTAATGCACCTGCCACTTTTCAGCGGTGCATGAATGCCATCTTCATAGATTTTCTAGAGAATAAAATGGAGGTTTTTATGGATGAATTTAGTGTTTATGGCAGCTCCTTCGATGATTGCCTTGATAACCTATCTCTGGTAATGAAGATATGTGAAGAGCAAAGTCTTACCCTAAATTGGGAAAAGTGCCACTTCATGGTGCAAGAAGGAATAGTCCTCGGACACAAGGTGTCTAGCAAAGGTATTGAAGTCGATCAATCCAAGGTGGAAGTGATAGCCAAGATTCCTCCTCCCACATCTTTTATGATATTCGAAGTTTCTTAGGTCATGTCAGTTACTATCGACGGTTCATCAAAGACTTTTCGAAGATCGCAAAGCGCCTTTGCAATATGTTGATGAAAGATGTGAAATTTTATTTCACGGATGAGTGCATGAAGGCATTCTCCACTCTGAAGGATGCCATGGTATCCGCACCCATTCTCCAGTCCCCCAACTGGAATCTTCCTTTCAAGCTCATGTGTGACTCCAGTGACTTTTCCATAGGCGCAGTCCTTGGCCAGAAAAAAAAATAAAAAGCACCACGTGATCTTTTATGGAAGTAAGACCCTGGATGAGGCACATTTGAATTATACTACTACTGAGAAAGAGATGTTGGTGATTGTATATGCTTTTTATAAGTTTCGATCCTACCTTGTGGGCTCTAAGGTACTTAATGCAGAAGAAAGATGTGAAGCCCAAGTTGTTGTGTTGGGCATTACTGTTACATGAGTTCATTCATGAAATAATAGATAAGAAAGGTTCTGAGAATGTGGTCGCCGACCACCTTTCAAGGATCTAGGTGGAGGATGACCACCCACTGCCAATAAATGAAAGTTATGCCGATGAATCTATCTATGTTGCCCACTTGGCTGACCCTGAAGGGCCATGGTATGCAAACTTTTGCAATTACCTAGCCTGCAAGCAACTACCCCCGGAAATGTCCTACAATAAGAAGAAGAAATTCTTCTCTAATTTGAAGAACTACTACTGTGATGACACTCAGTTGTTTAGCCGTTGTGCTGATGGGTTATATAGAAGGTGTATACCGGAGTATGAAGCTCCAAAGATTCTGTTTGAGTGTCATTCCTCCCCCTATGGAGGGCACCTAGGAGGTGAAAGGATTGTAATCAAAGTACTCCAGTCAGACTTTTATTGGTCGATTCTCTTCAAATACGCTCATGCTTATGTCAAGTCCTGCAGTGAATGTCAAAGAATGGGGAACATTTCCTGTCAGAATGAGATGCCACTGTCAGAATGGATCGAGGTAGAAATCTTTGATGTGTGGGGGATAGATTATATGGGACCCTTCCCCTCCTCCTATGGTTTCAAATACATCCTTGTTGCAGTTGAGTATGTCTCTAAATGGGTGGAGGCTATACCCACCACCACATGTGATGCCAAAGCAGTGATAAAGCTCTTTACCAAGGTAATCTTTCCAAGGTTTGGGGTGCTAAGAACTGTCATCAGCGATGGTGGATCTCACTTTGCAGAAAGGCAGTTTGAATCACTGTTGTACAGATATGGTGTTCGTCACAAAGTCACCATGCCATACCACCCACATACATGGGGACATGTTGAAGTTTCTAATCGACATATCAAGTAGATATTAAAGAAAATAGTTGGCAAGTCTCACAAGGACTGGTCAACTAAATTAGACGATGCTCTCTGGGCATACAGAACTGCTTATAAGACATCATTGGGCACCACACTGTACCGCTTGATATATGGGAAAACTTGCCACCTGCCCTTTGAGTTGGAGCATAAGGCATACTGGGCCATCAAACGTCTCAACATGTACCCAATGCTAGCTGGAAAGAAAAGGTTTCTTCATCTCCAAGAACTTGAAGAGCTGAGACTTCATGCCTATGAAAATGCGAGGATATACAATCTGAGAGCCAAATTCTGGCATGATTCCCACCTGAGGAAGAAGGATGTCAATGAAGGTGATAAGGTTTTGTTATTTAAATCTTCTTTTCGCATTTTTTCAGGAAAACTGCAGACCAAGTGGTCCAGAACATTCATAGTAGCAAAGATATATCTGTCTGGGATGATGGAGCTTTATGATAAAGATGATCCAGCAAAGGTTTTTCCAGTCAATGGACACAGAGTGAAGAGGTTCTATGAAGACGAAGCCTTTGTGAGAAGATCTGAGATACCCCTATAGGATGTTGAAGCTGCACCAACCAGAGGAGTATAGAAAGATCCAAAGATGTCGAGCTGACGACGGAAACCACAACGCTCCTCGGGAGGTAGCCCAAATTTTTCATTCCTAGAATAGGATGATATTTCCTTTTTCAACAAAGAACACTATGAACAATCTCATTGTAATAAGGCCCGAGTCTATGCTCGTGCCATGAGCACAGACTCTATTTCATGGGCCATCAACTTAGTTTAATTGACTTGATGAGTAATGATATATGAGGACAAAGATTACCCTTAGGCCCATGATGTTTTACCCATCAAGTGCCTTATGTTCTTTAGTTTTTCTATCCTTGTTTTTTTCTTTCCTTTAATCCCTCTTTTCTAGCATATCAGACATGAATGATACTTGTTCCTTGCTTTTGCTCAGCGCGACAAGTTCTACAAAATTCATGTCGCCCAACCCACCTGATGAGTATTGGGCGACCCCTTAGTTTCAGTTTTACATGGTTTTGCATAGGCGTGGCGGGAAAAAGATGTGTCATATGATATGCGGCCCTGGCTACCGTATCGTCTTGGCCATATTGGCTTGCATGCCCCGTGCTTGTAAGGTTTAGCCTGGTTTCCCGACACACATTCTGGGCAAGCCTGTCGCTCAACGCATCACCCCGCTGCGCAACGTGAGTGTCGTGCAGACCCTTGTCGCGAAAGGAGTGCACCAAGTGTAGCATATTGGCCGACACACCTTTGCCGCAAGATATGTGTACCGTGCGATGTAAAGCCTTCTCAAAATATTCACAACACGATAGATTAGACAGTTCTTACCGTGCTCTAGCAGACGATTTTGGTGCATGTGCGACATGTGTCCAGGTTTTTACCCATTTTACCCTGTTCGCGGTCGGTTATATATAGTAACTCGAGTTTAACCATGTCAGGTTACCGATTTACTTACTGTTTGCTCCCGTATCATTCTTTCTCTTCACCATTCTAACTCCCATATCGGCCTTCGTCCACTGACCTTTGCATCACATTAAAGATCTTCTAGCCCGATACAGGTGAAACCCTAGGTGCCTTATCTTGTAACTTGTGTTGCTTTGTGTCACGCAGACTGTATCGGCCAAACTATGTCGCGCGCTACCTTCTCGTGTTCTGGCTCATGTCGGGTAGAACATTTAGACGTGTGTCGAGTTTTTCTTATCACGTGATAAGCCCTCCGAATTTCTTCACCACCTTATTTTAATAGGTCTTTAGTCTGCGTCGGGCGACACCTGTGTCATGTGACATAACAACAATAGCATTTATATCAGGCAAAAACCATGAGCTCACGACAATGACTCTATCGCTTGGTTTGTTTTGTAAAAGCTACGACTTATGTTAGGCGACATGAGTATCACCCAACATGATGCAGTGTGTGTCATCTCTGTTATCGCATATAGGTGCATCGTGTTTTCAACCTTGTCGCGCAATGCCCCATATCGTGTGACACCCCTATTGGGCATCTATGTCAGGCAGGATCAGTTCTGAGGAAGCCACCCGATATCGGTCTAACATTTCGCCAAAACCTTATCATATGATGACCCTATGTATGTGATGTTTTTACCTCCTACCCGATATCGACCTTCTAGTGTCGAGCACTCACATATCGTGCGACAATTTTTCCTTACGTGCCCAACCCGATACCATTTTTATGGGTATCACCCAACCATATTGGGTGACACTCCTACCTTCATTCCTTGCCCAATATCAGGTAAACGCAAGTTTTAGCGAGCAACCCTTTTTGACTTAACTTGTTTGTTTAATTATTATTATAGAAAATGTCACGTACAAAGCAAACTATCATCCAAGTTGATGAACAAGGCCGAAGGGTCAACCTGGAGGCCAAAAATGAAGCCACCACCGGACAGAAATGCCCCAATCCTGAGACAGTTGGGCCATCTGAGGCCGAGAAGCGTCCCAGAACAAAAGTGGCCCCGACCCCAACAACAATGGCAGAACCAGAGCCCCTGGCCCACTCACTAGGCCAGTTAGGTGGTGTCTTTAATCCAGCTATATCTCGAAGACCTGATGGCTATGTGGCACAAACTGCAATACTGCCACCGCTATCCACAACAACTTCTATTATCAAATGACTGCGGTGTCTACTTGCTGCACTGGATCTACTGGATGGTAGCCCTCAAAAAGATGCTAGATAAGCTCCACAACTTAGGCTACCACAGCCAACGCGGAGAGTATGTGATGGAGTTCTTATCTTCCAAGGGAGCCCACTTTTGTTGAACCCTCATTGATATATGCCTATCCTTTCCAATTTTATCTCACAACTCTAGGACATAGTGTAGGGTATGTTTGGGGGGGTACTCCATAGCATAAGTGAGGGAGGTACTCAAAATATTTCCCCTTTTGTTCTTTTGCTTTTCTTACCATACTCTATGTATACATGTATATATATGACTGATAGAAAACAATACATACACAACTTCTTATCTCTACAAAACACTTTATAGTAAAAATTTTGCACAACTTCTTCCAGTCTGTTCTCTCCGTATCTAAGGTGGTGCTTATTTCTATTTTGCACTTTTGAAAACGCAGTCCCAAACAATAAAGTCAACAACTTTTCTACGCCAACTTTGAAAAATAATCTTGCAATAGCTAAGAGATGTGCATATGAAGGAAAAATCCAAACAGTAAATTCTTTTTCTTTTCCCTACCCATAAATATCCCAAAAAGAGAGGAAAGCCTTATGAGAGCGAATAAAAGCATGAGAGTTGTGACTAGAAAAAAAAATAATGAAAAAAACACTTGTCTTTCCAAAAGTACCCATCTTTAGGCATGGTAGATCTAGGGCAGTGGTATGTAGGATGTGAAATCACTGCTCTAAAGCCAACTGACTTGGACTACTGGGACCACTTTCCCATTAACGGACCCGTACCTGGATGGACAATTGGGATGCAAGAAAAACTCAAAAATCCTTAAGCCTTCCCAAAAACCCCACCTTCTACGCCCAAGTTGTTTGGTGTGAAAGCTAACTTCAAAACCGTACACCAAAATCTCACCGAAGTTGAAGAGAAATTTTTTTCTTAAATAAGGCAGGAACAATAAATTCTATTGCACGTAGTCAGACGTAATTTTCCCTAGGACATCTCAAAAATTCTCTTAAACCCCTTGTCCGAAGACTACATCTGGTTTTGAATAAGTATTACAAACAAATTTTTAAAATAAGCACAGATTGATTGAAGACAATCAAAATGCTAAGTTTGGGAGATTTGATAACACCCATTTTATGGCTGCTAAAGATTATATTTTTCTATCAAAACTTCCTCTAAACCTGACTTCCTCTCCGTTTTATCTTATTTATTGAATAGAATTAATGCCCACTATGCCCCTGACAACATTTCCTATCTTTTGCAGAGTTTCTCTTATTTTTCCACCAAAAGAATGCTAATGGGCCTGACCTGGCCAACCCACAACAAGTTAACCGCCCTGGTCCATCAAAGCAGCGAAGCGATACGTCCTCTATCCATCACGGTCACTTCCCAATATGGTAGCAACCCGGCACGAGTGTGTCACGCGGGAGCCTTGATGAACTACACGTTGTTACCCGACAAGGATCCTTGCCCACCATGGTCTGTCGGCTGATGGAGTTTATCATGCGACACGGCCACCTTTCGGTGATGCAGCCCGCCAGGGTCTTTACTCGACACAACCCATGGTGATCTACTCACAACCTGACATGCGACAGCCCCCGCCAGCCGGGTCGAGCGACAGACGTGTCGACCATCTCCCAAAGACACATTAACGGAGAAGACAAAGGACACATGGCCCAATGAGGGCCACAACTCCCACCATCCTCTCCCTATAAATAGAAACTATTAGACTCCGATGGGAAGGATCGCAACCCTAGGGATCTAACTCCGAGAGCACATGAGCTAATGTGTCGAATCCTAAGGCCTATCGGGCGACACTAGCTGAGCACACCCCCAACTCGAGAGGGGCAGGAGGAGTTCACTTAGGACTCGACCCAGTAGCAACAACAAAGGGATACAACCTTAAAGGCACCTACAAATGTGTTGGGCCGCTAGTTGGGTCTCAACCCGAGACGGTCTGCCCAACCATGCCCAACATGAGGAAATGAGAACCTAAGGCAAAGCTAACCCGACACATGTCCTAATGTGACACGATACCCGTCCTGATATGGCCTACATGTTGTGGCTGCAGCCCAACATGGCTTGCCACATGACACGGACATATCGGGTAGAGGATCCTATCCCAATACGCCCTTTACCCGTCACGGTTCGCAACCTGACACGGTCAATAACCCGACATAGTCCTATCCTGATAGGGCTCTTGCCCGATACTGGGTTAGCATTACCGTAGGGGTCTGCTGCTATGTATATCGACCTCCTACATCAAGGAGGTCGATACCTATCTTCCCTATTTCAGTAATTTACTTTCGTTTACCATTGCATTGTAACTAAATCTTTTATCTCCTTATGCTTAAGGAATCTGTGGAGTTTATCTCATATTGTTCTATGTATGGTTCCTTTTTGTTGGATGATCTCTTTATAGCATCTCAACTCTAGTCTCTTCTATTTGGATCACGCTTTTGACTAGCTATCAAATCATGTTTCTCGCTTTGATTCCCTTAAGAGAGGGTTGTCATAAACTCTAGGGCCTAGTCTCATTCAGGTGTACGAGAGTACCCATGATCATGGTTGCCCTGGCATATCTTTCCACTCTAGTCTATGTTTAGTACTCTTGAGAGAGAGAATTGGTGCATAGTTAGAGGCATCCTCTTTGAGAGAAGAGGGTGCAGGTTGTATTTCACTTCCGCTTGTTACGGTTAAGTTTTCCTCCTTCATGCCTTACTCTGATGATAGTTTTGTCTCCTCAGTTTCCAATATACAAAACCTCTATAAAAACTGCTAAACCGTAAAACCTTAATCTTTTTGGTAACTCATTTTAAAGATAGGTTTTTAGTTTAATTCTTTATGATTCTTTCTTGTTACAACAACCCTTATCCTTTGACCTTTTTGACGTGCTTAGACAAGTAAAACTTGAGTTATGAAGTGTCGTTCTTCCTATGCCTGTGTTCGACCCCCGAACTATTTCGACCTTGTGCTAGTTGCAGGATGTCTTAAACATTCTGGTATTATAAAATTTTAAAGTCTGATAACCTATACATGACTCCATTCTTGGACCCATGTTTAAGGCTCGTCAGGAATGTAGAAACGTGTTGTCTCATCTGGACAACTCTAGTAGTAATGTTCAACTTTAAATTATATCTATCATCCTAAAATTATATCTATTGTATCAACACATTACTCAAAATTCATACTTGATAACTTTTTACCAATCATGGCATGTGTTCCATACCATTCCTTAAAGCATATAAAAAAGGTGATGTATCCATCTTTTTTTTTCTAGATACACTAACACGGGAACACTTGTCAGTTCTTTTTCAGCATCAAAAGAAATGTTGACGCTGGCACCTATCATTCCATACAAGGAAACATCATTCCTAGTCAACCTTATTAGGGGTGAAACAACAACACTATCTTCACCTTACTTGGATTTACACAACCTACTTAGAAGACATATCATGATCCCATAAAGAAATTTAATCAACCCCATCTCACTCTTGATCAACTTGTCTCATAGCTATTGCTTCTTTGGCAACCCTAAGTTTTTTGAATAAATATTGATCATATTTTTTACCATATTTGAAATACTTTGACATGTCATCATTCAAAGGTTGATATAACTTGTATGACATGACTGGAACACTATGTTCCTCCTATTCATAAATTTTATTTGTACATTGGCTAGTCTAAAGGACATAACTCTAAACTCATCATGGTCATGTGAATTATGTCATCCAATCTAACTTTTATGCATTCATATTTGATCATATGTTTATCTTAAAGGAACACGATATCACATATCTATTGACCAACAAACCATCTATCCTTGATAGTGGTCTTGCCCAACTATCCTTGAACCATACACAAAATTATAGAATCACTTTTGTTTTTTTTTCCTTTCCAAACAACATTTAGAGGGTCATCATCAACTCTCGTTCTCTCTCTAAGAGAGAGAAACACTTGGAATGTTCATTTAATAAACATCTCCAACCTTCACATATTTCTCATATTGTTGATACATCTTGGATGGTAGGATTCATTATCTTGGTATCCACGTCATGTTCTATAAGGAACTCACATCATTATATCATATAGTTTTACCAACATAACAAATATCAAGACATCTAAGAGGACTCTTCCTAATTATTAGAACTCTCAAAAGAAAAGTCATCACAATCTTTATAAACTTGGAACCATAGTCCAAACAACCTTATGTTATAATATGCTACCCACCCTCATGTTTACAACGAATCCACACATAACAAGTGACAATGATCCACTTGAAAGTTGTGCCCTAGAAAGAAAAGACACAAAGGGAAACACACTTCCCACATCATAGCAATATTGTTCAAGGTCACTAGCAAAAAGGTAACCAATTCTATTTTCATTATGCAAGTTACATCTTCTTATGTATCATTTTACCTTTTTCATTTCAGTTTCCTTGCCATTAGCATAGGAATCATCATGATTAACATATCTCATTACTCCTTCCTTGATGACTATTTATCACACTTGGTATGTTTTATTATTTTATTATGTTTTTCAACCACTTATTGATAGGTAAATCATCATATTCCACATTTTCTTCATTAAATTAGGATCATCTCCCCTAAGTTCTTTCACATGCCATGCTGATTTTTCATTAACACTTTCTAACACACATAGGTTGGTCTGAGATTAACTCAGATCCCACCTTATTTTTTTTTATCATTGTTCCCATTCATCTTCTCATTTTGTACTTGTTATAAAAGTTCTCTCTATGTTATGTGGATTTCATACTTTGATTCATTTTTTAAGCATAGACTTGTTTGTCTTTTACTTTATTATCTTCTCGAATCAAATCTTCAAGAACTCCTCTTTTCCTTATTTGTATTCAGATTTAGATTTCATGGTGTTGTATCTTTCTCTTATATTTACCAAACATTTAAGTTTTGATAGATAATGATGCAATTATCATCGTCTTTAAGGTAGGATTGAGATATTCACACCATTATTTCTTATTCGTTATGCTCTTTAGATTGTCTCAAAATGACTACTTGATCAGAGTAATCAGAAAGATAACAACCTAAGAGTTCCATACTTACCTTTTCTTCAATAATTGAATACATGGCCAGGGCACCCAAATACTGATATTAGGTAGTATGCACCATATTTTTATGTCATATTCATTACTTAGACATCATCCTACTCCTAAGTTCTAGTGTCCCTGTAGACTCAGTGAACCTAAAGCTATGATATCAACTTGTGAGAACCTATTACACTAAACCAGATTACTCCAAACATAAAACACAATCAATCACTAATTAATCACATACCCAAAAATATGGGTAAATTAAAATCGATTTCAACGTCAGCACCCTCTCAGAAACATTTTCATAAGAGCCCAACATCTTTCTTATATCCATACTATGCCAAGAATATGATACAAATTGTTCTATCGTCTTAGCCACCACATATATACACAAGAGAACAATATTGGTATATGCCATACAAATAAGTATTAATATGCTAACAGAAGTCCAATTCATTTGAAACACCATATACAAAATTTTTCTCGCCCAGACCTGAGAGTACAAGGATGGCTCTAAGACACACTAGACATATAATCAACTTTATCAAAGATTCATTACTATAGCTCCTCTTTGCTGCCACATGTTTGTTTTCGTCACTTCCAATTACCTAAAAAAATGTGGCGAACCATAAGGGTGATACCCATGTCCCTGCAAGAGATATAACCTCCAAAAACATTTATTGATTACAACATTTTTAAGAAATTAAACAGTTAAGCAGTTTAATCAAAGATAAAATAAATAAGATCAGAAATATTGATGATTAACAAAATAAATAAAGGATTAGATGATAACTATCATCATTATCCAGACTATCATCCTTTATCTTGTTGACAATATAAGCAATTTAGTAGCATATACAGTTCTAGCATCACGAGCAAGTCTAGTAACATAGCATAGCTAACAACATGAGCATATTTAATTGGTTGAACATATAAACATCATAAGAAGAGATAACAACATAAGCACAACTACTTGGATAAGCATGATTAGCAATATATGCATATCTAGTTACAAAGGCATGGCTAGCATGCTAAACATAACTAACAACATGAGATATCTAGCATCGTGACTATAATTAGCAGTAGTAGTATAGTTATCAACATAAGCATGGCTAATGCATATATGCATCTACAATCTTAAGCATATCCACAACATAAGTATATCTACTATCTCTTAATTGCACTAAGCATCATCTTTATGTAAAGATAACAAACAAGGGTTATCATCCAATGTGAAATGTTGTGTATAACCCTAAACAAATATGCTACATGGCTATCTTACATCTTTTATTATGCCCTGAGGAAATTGAGGATACCACGCAAAATCCAACTGACCACTACTAAGTCGAAATCAGTGCCATACAAGATCTAGGAAGAGCCGGACTCCTAAGATCTTCTCTGCCCCCAGTCAGTACAGGTTTGCCACATTGACACATAAGGTCAAGCTGCTAACATCCTAGTCCATCCTTGGTACAGGTCACGACACTAGTGAAAGAAGGTGGGTACGCATACCGTACCATCTGAGGTACAACCATAGTTGTCCTCCAATCTTGTCACATATATAATCATTGAGATATGACCACAGCCATTCTCAATAACATCCGATGTATGAGGCATGACCATAGCCAACCTCCACAATCTGCATTGTGGATTACAAGGATATATCCTCAACTTGCCACCCCCACATACTCAACAGTATGCGCTCTGAGTTTCCCTTAGTAATACTCGTTTCACCATTTGGAAAATTCTGACACTCAGATGGATCTTTGGCACAGGTCACAACATGATTAGAGTTTCACTTTATTAGTTATGCCAATTGGGTGAATTAAGGTTGCATCAAACAAGTGGACATACAAACCCTAATTCACTTCTAGCAAGCACATAAATATCACAACTTCAAAAGATATAAATCTGTGAAACATAATTTCTCATCTCATCATCACATGGTACTATTCACTTGCCATTCAAGAGACCACAGTAGTCATCATACTATCACAAGATATAGATCCTTTACATAATATCACAGGGTATCAACCCTTATTAGTACAAGAGGATTGCACCTCATTCATGGCTCAACCATGCCCAAAGGTCATTAAGATCATCATACTATCATAGGATATAAAATCCTTTTCACAATATTATAGGGTATCAACCCTTATCAACACAAGAGGATTACACGTCATTTAGGGCTCAACCATGCCCAAAGGTCATTAAGACCATCACATTATACCCTACAAGATCATCATTATATTTCCATGCCTTATAAAAAGGCTCAACAACATCACTTACATATAATACACCAGATCAACACAATATTGCATTAATGAGCTAGGAGATATTCATAAACAATCATAATCGGGTTATATTAACATTAAGAACATTCCTTTATTACATCAACATGTAAGGAATCTAGATATGACTAACCCTCATCATATTCATAATGCATATATTTAGCATAAGAAAGTATCAACCATGTAACTATGATAACCACCAATTAACACATTAGGGTTATGATCATATTAAGGATGTTATTCCACCATCATTCCATCATATAAGAATGTTAAACATGAATAATCATCTTTATCTATTTGCATTAGAGTAAGGTTCAACATGACAAATTATATCAATGTTACTAATCAACACTTATACCCAAACCCTAACTCACGTAATCCCCATCGGATCATGGATGCATAAGGTGAAGCATCACCATAACATTCCATACTATTCTCAAGTATGAACCCACACATAAATCAAGGTGTAACCATCGCGTTATATCATACTAGGGTTTCAACAACAATAAGAGAGTACTCCATGATTGAATTAGTCATTCAAGGACTATTCATACCCAATTACCATCATTTAGTTATATTAAAGCTAGGTATAACAAGCTATACCTCATTAGGGTTACATATCAACACAATATTATTATCATCCCTTCTATTCATATGAGTGAATAGGTAATACTACCTTATTAAGGGTAACCCTCCATTTTTTCCATCATCATTCAACCCATATCAACATACCACAGTGTCACCCAGAACCATTAGATGTTTAAAAGGTAAGACCATTGGTTGTTTACATAAGTAAACACCTTGGATAAAACACCTATGAAGTCCTTGATTTGTTCTCTAGAAAGAGTCACCATTTAACCCTAGACATCCCTTGATTAACAACACAAAAAGTTCCATTGAGAGTAGGGTAAAACCCACAATCGACTGTTCATTTAAAACAAGCCATCCATTGTCAACAAGTAAGATCCTTAAGTTGATCATATAAAGGAAACCATATAAATCACATTATTAGGACCAACATATTACATTATCCATCATTCCACTTTATTGTAGGAATAAATAGTATATCTTGACCATTGGGTCAAGTTCATATGTTAAAACCATCAATTATAGTGTAGGTCCGACCATTGCATCAAGTGACCCAAGAAACCATTGGTCTAAGGCTTAATTGATGCTACAATTACAATGCTTAACTTACCATAGGTTGTAGATAACTGATTTGCCATCATTAGTGACCATTAAATCACCATAGGTTGTTAGATCAACATTATATTCATTACTCAACATCAAATATTAAGCTAATGTCATCATTGATTGATAACATCAGTAGGGTACTTAATGATTGATCATTAAACTTGTAATTGATACAAAACATGATCTAAGGGGGTGACCATAGGCTGTCACCATAATTTGAAACCTTTGATCACGACCATCAGTTGTCATGAAGACAACACCATAGGGTTATTGCAATGGTAACATCATCGGGTCATGGATTTATATAAGAAATCAACTTTAAACCCTAAAATTGACCATTGGTTGATAGGTGCTTAGCACCATCGGTTGTCAAACCAACCTGATCCAAGTCATATTATACATTACAAATAACGTACACATGATCACAGGTTCATCTAGAACTGAAATAAGAATAGGAAACATTATAAAAATCAAAATCCAAGTCAAGCATAGCTTTTTAGTGCATGAACCATCATTTTCAAGTAAGAATATGAGCTAGCAAGCTTATGGTAAGCAATAAACTTGGATCAAGCCATAAAATTTTCCTATAATGAGAAGATAAATCCCACATAGAAGAAAACTCAAGCAGTTAGGGTATAAAATCCAAGCATAAGCTATGAACTTGTCCATCTAGCACCTTTCTTCATCAAATGAGCAAACCCTAAGCATAAGGAGCAAGAAAGGTAGGGTTTTAGAGCGTTAGAGAAAATTCTACCATGGAACAGAAAAGTTACGACCTAGAGGAAGGTATAAGGATGTATAAGAGCAAGATAAATGGAGAAGGAAATAAGAAAATAACTTGCCTTGGTCTAAATCCCTATAAGATGACCTTGGAAACCCTAGGTAGGGCTAAATGGAGCTCTAGGAGACCTTCTTCTCCAAAAAGAGGTTGTCTTCTACCTTATATCACTTGGTTCCACATAAAAACAGAGGGTACTCATTGATCCAGGTTAAAGGAAAGAGAAATAAAGCATAGTTTTGTACTTAGGCAAGGAAGAGGTAAATATAGCCCATGGATAAGGATGGAAGCAAGCATGAGGTGTAAAAGTAGCTTCCCCATTTTTCTATGGCCTTAAACTATTAAGAATATACAAGAACACACACAAAAAGCTCCCAAACCATCCTTATAGACCTTATTATCTCTCCTTTGTCTAATATACCCAGCCAATCACATAATTCATTAGTTGATAGCTATTAAAGGTAGCTCATCCGTGAAGGGGTAAACCCTAAAATACCCTTGGAGAAAACACCTTCTAACCAAGGTTTAAATAGGCACCCCATTTCTCAAAAAGATAAATAATGATGAGATAATATCCAAGGAACATAATGCAAGTGATTAATTGCAAATAAAACCTCTCAATTGGGTGAATTGTAGAAAAGTCCAAAATGTGCATAAAATTGCAGAACTTGCTCAAACAGTGTCCAAATTGGACCAAATTTGAAACTTAAGCTTGAATTATGATTTTAAAGCATACCAAAATTTTATATTAGGTTTATAAGAATTAAATTATGATAATTAAGCTTATTCAACTCATTAAGCAAGTTTAGGGGCCTTACATATTCTTTAGTGGTCAAACTCATTGGAAAAGCATTAGTTATCGTACTTTCCATGATTGACTATGTATGGCATAGAAATGAACAATGAAGTAGATAGTGTATGATTTAAGTTTTAACCACTTTGTAATTCAACTCTCCTACAAATAGATTTCATGAAAGCACTTACTTGGGTCCTTGGTCAATGTTTGGTAGTTGTTGTATGGTATTGAAATCACTATAGATTTGATCCCCTCAAATGGAGTTCCTTCCAAATCATTACTTGAATTGTATGGTTGACCTTCCTATACATGTCTACAAACAAAGTGATCTTTGAGAGGTCTAAGAAGTTCTAAGGAAGTTGTTTTGCATGGATGATCAAACTAAGAACTGAATAGAAGTTGTATTTCTACCCTCTTTGTTTAAATCAATTCTACCTCTCCAGATCAACCAATAGTCACAATTAATAGATCAATATATTGAGTTGAATACAAGCCACTGTCATCCTTATGCCATAGATGTGGAATTATAGAACATTATTTGTAACATTGCCCTATAGATTGTCTAACAATTACAGAACAAACAACTCCATTAATGTCGTATGATGTAAAACTATATCGGGTGGATGAAGAACATATATGGAAACCTACTGTGGTAAAACATTTATACTAGGTATCCCGCCATATGGTTTAGAAAATTTTCATTCAAACCTTATTCTACTAGATAGTCTAACAAATTTACATTTCTCATTGAAATTGAGGCAATCTAATCTAAAGATTTGAAAAACACTAGTGTGATAGAAGCCACATGAATTTCAACATTGATTGTATTGAGGATTCGGATGGAAAGAGAAAATAATCAATGCCTCTAGTAAATGATGAAATTGAGGATTTCACCTATGTTGATACCAATGACACAAGATGAAATCAACTATAATCATATCGACACACCTATCAATAATCCAAGAGAAAAAAATGCTACTAATTATAATGCAAAGGCATGAATAAAGACTTCACACTTAAATGAAAATATACTTTTCTTGATACAAAACTAGATAACACTATCTTTGACTAGAGAACATTGATTATTACATATATTTGATAACATTTAAATGCAAGATCAACATGTTGCAACCTAATATGGCCTCAGGGACATTTGTTCGTAATACATGGATATCAACTGGTAAGATGAAAGACTCCCCTTATTTTACTCAAAGTCAAGAAAGAAAACTGCCTAACCTTAGTGCGCCTTCAAAAAGTGAGGGTCCTTAAGTTTTCCTCTAGGTCTTAAATACTATTTGTTGGAATGTAAGGGGCATCAGACATGGTACTAACTTCAACACTGTCAAAGATCTTATATATTGACATCAAGAAATTTTTTTAGCCATCTTTGAACAACAAATATTTTCTCAAGAAGTAGCCAAGGTTATGAAAAAATTAGGTTCTTCTCTTCTCATTTTATACAATTTTGAAGTCTTTCTAGTGGCATATGGTTGTTACGGAGATCAAATGCATGTACAATTCACATTATTGAGAGTCATAACCAATTCATGCATCTATATGTAAATGAAAAAATTACCTATGAATAGTTTATGTTCACCCTAACATGATTGTCAAAGATCTTATATATTGACATTGAGAAATTATTTTATACATCTTTGAACAAAAAATATTTTCTCAAAAAGTAGCCAAGGTAATGAAAAAACTAGGTTCTCATCTTCTAATCAATATAGGCTTGAGGTTTCTCTAGTGGCATGTGGTTGTTATGGAGATCAAATGCATGTACTATTCCCATTGTTGAGAGTCATAACCAACTCATGCATCGCTATGTGAATGAAACATATTACCTATGAATAGTTTATGTTCACCCTAATATGACTATAAGGAGTTGTTTTAGAAATAGTTGTCATGATTAATTTTACCAATTCAAAAACATTGGGTCGTCAGGGTGATTTTAGAGTCATGTTAAATCTCATTGAGAAGAAAGGAAGTAGGTTATTCAACCATGTTTAATCTTTTGTGTTTCATGAATATCTTCTTCAAGATAATCTATTTGACATTGGATTATCTAAATTTCTATTTAATTATAAAAAAGGGTTTCTTCACATAGGTATTCAACAGGTGTTTGTTAATTCTCTATGGATTCAATCCAACTATAGTTTGTCAGTTCACCACCTTCTAATTATTAGTTCATATTATAATCCCGTATATTTTTAGAATATTCATTCAAGACATGTTAAACATGTATTTAGCACTAAGGCATCATCAAATGTCTATCTACAATTTAAAAAGTTTCTACATGATCATTGGTACAATAATTATGACTTCATGGCTGCAATGAATGTCTGGTCTCAGATAATATCATGGGACAAGGAGTCAGAACGTAATAAACAAAGAACTAAGAAAAATATGAACCTTTTGATATTAAGATTAAATACTTTATCCTTGAACCTAATTTCTCCAAAATCATAGATACACTTTGTAGTGAATTACAACAAATATATGGATGTTGTGTATCAGAAGAAGATGCTATTAAGGAAGTGATAGAATATAGTTGAAAGATGGTAATGACAACACTACATACTATCATGCATATGTTAAAAATAGACATCACTTAGATTAGTTAGTTACTTGATTGACATTAATGGTACATGGGTAACTGAGGACATATATGTAAAGTAATTAGTTCTAAATTATTTTATAAGACAGTTCAAATCAATACTATCATTTCTCAACAAAAGTTTGACCTGATTCTTGCCAATTTTTTTCCATAATCACCTTTTTACATTCATAGTATTTAGCATATTCCCTCTACTTAATAAATAGTAAATTCTTTGCATTTATGAGTTTCAATAAAACTTCTAGACCAGATGGTGTCAAAATACAATTCATTCTCCATCATCGGCTAATAGTGAAACCTTCCTTAAACTAATACATATTTCTCTAATGGGTTTTCCTTTACCTCACCGGATGTGTGATTTTGCTATTTTATCATTCCTAATAAAAAACATGTTACCTCTTGTGGTGAGATAAGCCCTATTTATTCAAATAATGATTTCTTAAAACTTATTCAAAAATTAGAGTAGAGTGTTTCTAGCCTCATATATATGGATCTAGTAGACATGTCTCTGAAAAAATCATTTTTGTATAATAACTTGTACACAACATGAGATTTTCTATATTAGAACAATACATTCCTATTAAAGTGGATCTTTTTTTAGATACTCAAGCCTGAAAGCATTATATATTGCATCATCCTTCTCTATATATGACCTCTCCTTCATTAGGACTAATAGAACGTGAAAATATCTTAGTTCTTTGTTTTAGAGGTTGAGTAAACATGTCGGATAGCACCCACAAGATGCACCTTCCCCACCTTGCTTTTTTTGTCTTCAAAAAGTTTATATACTAGTAGGTTCATGTCTCTCAGCCTCTACTTCATGTGAAAGACCTCTCTCATCTTCTTCTCATGTTTAATGGCCACCACTAGAGTTTTGTATTTCACAAGGTACTCCTAGTTTACAATGAACCTTATAACTAGCTTGGATTCATTCAAGATCATAAAATTAGTTTCTTCATATATTTTTTTCTCATGTATATATCTTCTTTTATGGCCAATAACTAATCTTCAAGCGTGTCATTTCCCTCAAGCTTGATTGCACCTCCCCTGATCCATTTCCCTCTACATTCTTGAAGATGAAGCTGGTACATTGTGCCTTCTTTCCCTCCTAGACTATTGTGTCCACATTAGTGGTGATCCATTCACCACAATGAGGTGTCAAACAATGTCTAGTGTTCTGATTAGAAATATGTGTAACATTATCTCTTATAGGATTTTTTTCTCCATTAGAAATAACATGTGTACTTCTTTGATCATAACTTGAATATGGATCTTCAATAGATTATTGACTATCTATTTTCTGTTGGAAAATGAAATCATTCTTAGTATTTTATATTTTCCAACAAATAATAGCAAACTCCATGTTCCATCCATCTCTTCAGTACCTACATTTTGAATTCCTCCCAACCATCTTTCACTTTTGATTTCCATGAAAACCCAATCTCCTAAAGGTAGATTTATAGACAAACACATTTCTCTTATACTTGAATAGTAACACACATCATGGATTGCATATTCTAATTCATCTCAACATCTTTGAAATTCACTATTTTATGTCACCCTCCTTCTCCTTCATAGATCATTTTTCTTAACTTTATTATGCTTTAATCACCGTAAGTACCTAGACTCATAGAGGACCCTACATCTTTCCAAAAATGTTCTAGTTTACCTTTTAAAGTGGATCTCTCAAAATTTTATGTTCTAGTGTCTTGGGAGTTTATTCTAGATAGTATCACTCAAGAATGATCTAAAAAGTTTATTCACAAACTATATCATGTACTCTAACATTGGTGGTCGTATTTGGGTTCTAGGGAATGGGGACAAATTGAAAAGTTTCAAATCTAGGAAAGGTTTGTGACAAGGAGATCCTTAATCTCCCTATTTGTTTATGATGTGTCTAAAATACAATAAGTCAGTTTGTAGATGCAAGATTGAGCAATGGTAACTGGAGACCAATTAATTTATCACAACAAGGGCCTACATTCTCTCATGTTGCATTTTTTGATGATGTCATACTCTTTTCAATAATTTTGTTACTTACATTGGTATGATTAGTAAGTGTTTTCAATTATTTAACCATTGGGCAATCATTTTCTATAGAAAAAAGAGTTATATATTTCTCTCCTTTTGTTCCTACCACAACCAACATATATATATGTACATGAGCTAGTATGAAAATGACATCTTACTTAGGTAAATGTCTATGTGTTCCTATTTTACATGATAAACTTACGAAAGCTACCTATGAACAAGTCTTAGAGAAAACACAAAAAACCTAAGTGGTTGGGAAGCACACACTATTTCCCTTTTAGAAGTATATTCTTTCTACATTTTTGGATTTAGTTCCTACATACACAACACAAATAAGTGTTCTTACATTTTGTTTATTCCAAAGATTGAGAACATGATTAGACACTTCATATGGAAGAAATCCCTTCAGAGGAACCTCTATCACTACTTTGTTGGCATGAGTTGATTGCAAACAAGAATAACATTGGTACTAGTATACCTTCAGTGGTTCAACATACTATGGTGTTGCTTATGCAGTCTTATTGGATATACTTTCAGGTAGATCATGTACATGGCTCAATGGGTTCATGTAAGTAAAAATCCTTGAAAACAAGGTCAGCTTTTTAATACACGACATTTTGGAGGGTTGTAGGCGAACTCTAAAATCTTTTACTAGAACATAGCATAAAAATGTTAGTAATGATCATTAAATATCAATTTGGAATCACCATTGGGTTCTACGTGAGTGTAATCTAATTAACAATGTCATTAGGATACCTCCTCTCCTAACGGATCTCAAATTTGATTCCATGGTGAGTATAAAGGGACTTTAGGATTCTAAATTAATCAGCCATTACTTTCCTATTAATGGTGCAGAAAAGATAGAAATCACACCTATTCATTCTTATGATTTAGAAAATGACAATTGGGCATGGACTCTAACTCCACTAGGATAATAGATCTTACAACTTGTCAGTTATGGATATGGCAAGATGCAATGTAGGGCCATGGAAGCTTCTCTACAAGATTCAAACTCCTACTAAGGAGAACATATTTTGTGGTTAACAATATATTAGGCACTTATGACAAAATGCTAGAAGGACTTAATTTTTTTACTATGATTCCATTGTGTCTCATCTATCATAATGCTATTAACTACATTCTACATGTGATTGTAAGTGGTTAAAAAAGATTGGAAGGCCCTAAATATAGAAATTATCCTACAAAAAACTTTCTTAGTCACCATTGTCTAATTAAAACAATGCTTAAAGTCTAACATGGAAAACCAATATTTTTTCATGACCTCTTTCTATGAAATATGGGTATATATAAATGCATACACATTTAATGTTGTTATGTGTAATACTAGTAAAATGATTATTAAGATTTGATTAATTCTTTATACTATTAATTTGTCTTTACAAATGAATATCTCTCAAGCATATTCTAATCCCATGTATACTTATTGTATGGGTACATCAACCTTGGGGTTGGGACAAACTCAATGTTCATGCCTCTATTAAAAATGAGAGATCCTCTATAGCACTATAGTTCCTCTTTCTAATGAAGTAGCATGGTTGTGTGTATGGGGCAAGGGTTTATCAACTAGATCGGTTTTGGTTGTTGAAATTACAGCTATAGAGTTATCTTTACATTGTGCATGGAGCAAAGGTTGGGCTCAAGTTGTATTAGATTTTGACAACAACATGATTATCAATGATTTTCATGCTTATGAAGATATTTATCTATGGACTGCTTGGAAGATATCCATAACTTCCTTGATCTCTAATGAATAGGCAATCAAGATATTGAAGATTTAATAATGAATCAACAAAGATATCTAAATAAGAACATTACCATGTTTCCAAAAAAACACCTTATTTTATCCAGACTTTGTTTGTCACTAAGTTTAGTATTAAGGTTTACATAAAACTCCATAAGAATTTTTCAATTTTGACGAACACTAATATATGTAAATTTACTTAGAAAAGGTTTTACAATTGAACCTTAGAAAAGGTTTTACAATTGAAAACATGGTTATAATAAAAATTGAGTGAGAAAATCAAAATTTGGATCACTTAAAATATTAACAGTATAACTTGTTGTACAATAATAATACCACGAGGAGATTTTGATACTTGAACTTTCACATCTAGATTATTATATATTAAAATATGGAAAAAGACAGAAGAGGAAGGGACGGTTCCACACCTAGATGTAGAAAAAGATCATCTCGAATTATATGTACATATTGTATACCATCAACAAACCAAGTAAGAAAACTCTCACAAGGAGAATACAACTCAAACATATTGACTGAAGCACTCTCACATAAGGAGGGAATTGTCGAACATGGAAAATAACAAAACTTTCATAGACATAGATGATAAAGTTTTCACCCAAGTTCACTCTTTGATGTCAATAGAAAGGGAGAACTAAAGCATGCTTCCCCTCCCAAAATCTGGCCAAAATTTTAAAATGTATTTTTCAATAATAATTTAAGTTATACATTTAGCATTAGAGATGTAGTTATACAATTTTTATCATTTGATGTTTCATTAATTTAATAATTACATGAGAATATAAAGTCAAAATAGGTATGATATATAAAAAGGTGGAGAATAGAATGAATAAATATCCAACCAAAATAACCTCATGATTATATCAATTTTCATTGTGGATCGTGAGTTTATCATTTAATATTATTAATACTTAAAATTTAAAATAATTAAATAATTTTTCTTGATAACTTAAATATGGTGGAATGCATTCAGGTTGAATATGATGTGTGTCAATATGTTTTCTACTCGTTAAATATAGTAAAAATATTTTAATTTTTGTAACGATCTTGGTTTTAATGACATGTGATTATAGATAAAGAATGATGTTAAAAAATGCATTTCAATAATAATCCCCTTCCATCAACATAAAACACTAGTCAAAAGGGAAACGAATAGCCAAAGTGGATTGCAAAAGTTTACACCAAGACTTATTCAAATTGTTAGTGTTACATGCAAAGCACGTGCCCAGACTAGTCTAGATATTAAGTTGTGTGTTTAGTTTTGACCCAATATAACATACCAAACTTTGCAAGAATCGCACAAATCAGTGAAAACTATTTATGAAACCTTAACAATATGAGGAAAGTTAGTTATATTTATCACACAATATGTACGATTCAAATATAGTTTGAATGTTTTCTTTGTCACGGTTTTGTTTGTTCTTATATACATATTTTTAATAAGAAAAAATTATTGTTGCTAAGAACCTGCTTTCCAGATGATCTAATTGGATATCAAATCTGCAACTCGGCTAATAAATCGTCCAACCTTTCAAGTTGAACAAGTACCTTGTTGCATTCTGTCTATAAGTGAGACATTTTGAACCGGATGACTTGTGTAAAGCCACGTCCCCACAATGAAGACTAGAGGAGCTCACTTATTGTAGAATCGCAGTGTCCACCCTAAAGCTGGATTCCCAGAAAATCTTGTACCTACAAGTTTCGTCTTAGGAGAACACGTCTCCTCCAACTAACTTTCCAGGTGAGAAGTATGGAATCGTTTTAAAAATTAGTAATAGATCATACACGTGTTTCCCTATATTTTCAGTGTCTGGCCGCACATCTTTACACCAACAAGAGGATAAGATCATGATACCAGTTATCAATGGCACTGGCCCCTACAACATCATGAATTTATTTGCATGGGAAAAACCCTTGTGTATATGAATTAATCTTAGTTACCTATTTCAGTTGCACCTGATGATGTTGTTGGTTTCTTTTCCGCTTATTGGATACCCCGAGTCTACTGTGTGAAATATTCTTGATATGAGTACACGTACATTGATGACAATGTACCAATCTTTTAGAGAAAATGACTTGATGGTTAACGGGGCGCGTATGTCAGATTTAGTCAATGACGAAAAAGGCTGTCGGTCACGGAATTGGTTGAGTAGCACACCTCTTTCGGCTTTTGGCTTCTTACTCAGTGTGCGCTGCGTGGTCGCAATTACAAGTTGTACGTTGCTGCGTGTGCGAGGGGGTATGCTTGCTATACAAGGATGTTTTCAACTCGAAATAATGATGCCATTGCAGATGTTTGACGAGTGGAGATGTTGTAGAGTGAACGCCATCCATGTAGGCCCTCAATGCTATCTCCAGTTACTGTAGTGAAAGGAGCTGAAGGTCACTATCTGGCAAGCCGATTTTATGCTTGTTCGGCTGAAGATGACAACAAGAATCCACGCGATAACTGATGGTGCACTTCCTTTCCGATTTATGCCAAATGGGTCAAAGTGAATCAATGGATCTGAATCAAATTGCATGATAGTACGTATGATGACAACAAATTTGCTAAACAATGAATGTTTTGGCAGTAGTCGCGACAACAATTGAAATCCCTGATCCATTTGTCAACTCAGCCACGGACTTTATTCGAAGTTGGAATTTTGTCAGCATCATTCTTGATTACACTTCTGTCGTATGATATAGAATGGCAGGGAAAGGTGAAAAGGATTGCTGGTCAAAGGTCCACGCAAAACTTGGCCCATGGTTCCTGCCAAACAAACACAGGAGATGCAGTTGTCCAGCTATGCAATGAACGTATCCAAGACTATATACTTATCTAAAGTTATTCTTGATCAGTACGCTAATGTTAAATGTTTCTTCACGTCCATGTTTTCTGATGAAAAAATATGTTACGAATTCGAATATGCATCGCATTACTTCCTTGAGTTTAGATTTATTAGCCCGGTGTGAACAAATAGTAAGCTGCATCTTTGTTCATCTCTTGACATGTGTACAGTATGACTAAATTTGTTGATTAAGACTAAATAGACGTGACAAGTGGCCTTGATCTAGCAGGGGATTTGTACTCACACGGGACTAACAAATCCTAAACCTACACGACTTTGTGGGCCTAACAGTATTTGCCGCCCTACAAGATGGCAACTTCGGACAAGAACACATGTGGCCCGCCATACACGTCCTGTTGAAAGGGACTCCTGGAGTCATCCACTCATATTGATCTCTAATAGGTTAGGAGAGTATATAAAAGACATTTGAACAATCATATATATCCGAGTACAAACCATTCAGAACAACACGCATCTGGAACCTGGGACAGACCTATGCGGAAGCGTGTATGGAAGACATTAGCCATCGTAACATAGACAATATGGCCGTCTCGCCCAAGCAATTGTCGGAATATTTCCGTACCTTGCCTACTTCGGAAATCGGAATCCACATGAAGCCCAGACGAAACAAGGTCCTTCACGTATTAAAGTACATACTTTTACAAATAAGCACCATCAAACGCTAGAGATGCACTACTTACCGAGGTAAACAAGTATAACTATGGAAGACACTCCATATTAGATGCGCTCGTCGTTTATAAAGAGGGAAATTCCAATGCCATCGACATTTGCGACAATGTCCTCCCGTACTTAGCCTTAGAAATAATTATGTCCCCTCAACCCGTTGCAAAAGGCAGTTTGTTATCTAATCTTCCTCAACTCCAAGGCGGAACGTCCCTAGGTATTGGTAAGATAACTAAGTCTCAGTAGCTGGTAATATAGGACAAGTCGGCAATAAGAATCAATTACAATACACCATCTTTTTCTCACTCCTCTCTAAAATCCAATTCCCCAAAATAAATATGTCGTCGCTATGTCCCGGTCCTAGGTATGGTCTATACCTATACTAGAATACGAAAACTTTATCTACGAGCTACATCAATATCAAGTAAACGAGATACACAAATTTTCCCTATCCTTCCTTTTACTATTTGATCATTGGCATATGCAACAAACTTCATTTTCTTAGTCGTTAATTGAATCTGATTTGGAACCAAGGTCAAGATAAAAATTTGCTTGTCGTGACACTCCATTCAAATACAAAAATAATGTATTGATAATATCATATTTTTTCTACCTCTAAGTATGAATACAATTTTTCCTGCTTCCAAAGAAGCTAAATTCCTCAATTTTTCACTCATTTGCAGTCACATGGATGTATATTGTTCTGTTTTAAGATTAAAGATACACTTGTTCCTAAGTTTGTTCATTGTAGGCCAAGGAAAATGTGTAATCGAGTGAAGGTGATAACTTTGAGATACTACAATAGCATGCATTGTTTCCTCTTTATTTATGTCCATTTCATCGCCATTTCAGCCAACAGAACAGAGATATGGCTTGTCTTGCAGATATGTTAATTGGCTATAGGAAAAACTCTGTTAAAAATCACTACAAAAAAAGTATGATTTGACTACAATTTTTCTAACTACATATACTACATTTATAGTTAAAAAGTACTTTTCTTTACAAATTCTTAAAATATAAATGAAAAAATATAGTTGATTGCAATAACTTTAAAACGGACTACAGATCTCAATAGACAATAAAAATTTCTTTCCCCTTCCTCCCTCCCGAATAACTCTTAACACCAAAAATATTCAATTTTTCTGCGCCTACACTTCGTCTCTCCCGAATAACTCTTAACACCAAAAATATTCGATAACTCTTAACTCCCGAATAACTCTTAACTCCCGAATAACTCTTAACTCTCCTCACAATTCCCAGTGGCGCCCCCACTGCGCCTGCACTTCGTCTCTCCTCGTCATCCACTTTGATGGTGCCCCTCACCCATCATGTCTCCTATTCCCATAACCCACAAAATCTGACTACTCTCTCACCCTCTTCTCCTTCCCCCATCTGGATCTCCTTCCGTATACTACCGTCTGACCTCGCAGACCAGCGAAGAAGAGGTCCTGGAAGGACGAAGCCTACGAGGAGATAGATATGAGAAGGACATGCTTGAAGCATTGCAGAAAGCTCCTCCATGACACCCACGTCAAGGTAACCCCTCCACGCTCAAAGCTTTGTCAATATCCTGCAATCAAGGAGGCAATTTTGAATCTGTGCACTTGTGAAAACCTCTAGAGGGGGGGTGAATAGAGTTTTATGATAATTTTAAATTAATTTAAACTCAAACAACCACGGAGAAAGATTGGACAAGGAGACACAAGGGTTTAGAGTGGTTCCTAGCCTTAGCAAATACTAAGGTAGTCAGTCCACTACCCGGTTGCTTACCCAACCGGGATTTGAAAAGAAATTATTTTATTACCTCGCAAGGACTTTACATAAAATACATTTCTTTTCCCTAAACCCTTCAAGCAGCCTTCACCTAGAAGTAATCGCCCAACTCGAAGCAGCCTTCCCTTGAAGTAGATGCACCAACTCCCGTTGCACCAGCCTTCTGAAGTAGCTTCCCGTGCGATAGCCTTCTTGAAGTAGCTTGAAGTCCCCTTCTCCACCTGAGAAGTCAACCCTCTCCAATCCGCAGCCTCCAACCCTAGGAGTAGCAAGGAGAGTACAAAAGATAAACAGGAACAAGAAAGGAAAACAGAAATTACAACTTATCCTTTTAAGCACAAGGCTTGATTTGCCTATGTCAAGCGTATAAATCTCCTAACCAATGTGTATGACAATGTGATTGTAGTGGATAGGAGATACTAGCCTATAGGGCACGAAATGGGAGCAATAGGAATGAATGGCAAGTGTAGGAATTGCTCTATTGCTCTAAAACAGATTGCAAGTGTGTATTCAAGCTCAAGTATAGCACAAGTATATCTTGGATGTGCTTTGGTGTCCTAAGGCATGTCCTATTTATAGGAATGGCCTATGTATGCTTAAGGACGTTCTAGACAACTTCTAGGGGGTTCCTAGTGCTTAACTAGCCGTTAGGAATAAGTTAGGCGCATTAGCAACGGCTAGTTAATTAATTCTGCAGTTGCTGTCAGAGATCATCTCGGTCGATGACTCGTCGACCGAGATGCCCAGTCGGTCGAGGATTCGTCGACCGACAGGCTCTCTGGATTAACGTTTATTTGCAACTGTTAACTGCTGTGTCTAACGGCTACTTTTGGTCAATCTCGGTCGAGAAGTTTGTCGACCGAGAGTGTCTCGGTCGAGGAGTGTGGTCGACCGAGATTGACTCTGTTTCAATCTTTTAATTAAACCACTAAGTGTGTTTATGAGTGTGCATAATGTGATCCTTTTGGAAGGGATGACTTGTCTAACTATGGTGTGTAGCTAGGGAAGATCTAACGCTTGATTTACATGCAATCTAAGTGCTTGTACATTATATAACTGTACAAGTTTTTACAATAGTGATTACATTGCATGAAAGTAAATATGTAAGCTCGTGATTTCCCTAGTTGCTTTGTCATCCACCATAATCCTGCACACTCAAGTAGCTCGTTAGAATAATAAGAATGAAATGTTTGTCATCATCGAAACAAAGGGATTTATCATAATGTCCAATTTATCCAACAATCTCCCCCTTTTTGAAGATGACAAACATTTCCTAAAATATGAAATAAGGAAATATAAAGCATGTGAACCTGAAGATTACCTTTTGTAGCCATTCTTGTTTTACAAGTGTGAGTGCTGGCAATCAGGATGAAACTCATATATATTTATATTTTTGATTTTATATTCTTTCTCCCCCTTTGTCATTTCAAAAAGATATCCAATTTGAATATTTTTTTTTTTAAATTTTATATTTTGCTCCCCCTTAAATAGATATCCTTTTAGAAACATGGATTTGTGTCTAATTTATCCACTATTTGTTTCTCAATCATTTGCAAAGGATATTAAGCCTTGAAATGATATGAGATCATGTTAGGTTTATGGCATATGTATATAGATTTCTCACCCATTTTACAAGGGATGTTAAGCCCTGAAAATGATATGAGATTCCCTTAAGCTCATGACAAATGTATATTTATCTCTCATCTATCCCTAAATTAAATGAGATTCCTTTAAGCTTAGAGTACATAAAAATGTCTCCAACCAAATGCAAGGGATGTTAAGCCCTGATTTGTTTAGAGAGTTCCTTTAAGTTCAAGATATATCAATTTTATAAATTTCTTCATAACCAAGAGTAAAAATACTAAGGTCGTATCAGGCAATCAAATTCGTTTTTATGCGCTCCCCCTTTATCTTATAATTTAGGCAATTTAATGCTTCTAAGGTCACAAATAATTTTAAATGTTGATTTTGACCTTTATCATAAGTATACTAAGATTAAGTGCAATAAAATGATGTCCAAATAAGCATTTTGTCAAAGCTTATTTTAGGTCGCCCTTGACTACGACCGTAGTGCCCCTTGGCTAAATTTTGTTTTAACCAAGAGGCGAAATTTACAGATTTCCAATTAAGCATTTTACATCAATTTGTGATGCATGTTTCAATGAAAGCACAATGAATATTTCAAATCTTTTAAAGATATCAATTGAAAAACATTGTATTCTTTGCAAGCATTTCGAAGAGATATATCACCAATAAATTCTTTTGCTTGCCTGTGTAATGATAGAATGATAGAACAGAAATTTTTCTTTAAACTAAGAATAATTTTGGTTTTTGATCAAATTCATTTCTCATAATCTTTCAAGGATGATTTCCATAATTGATACTTTATTATACAGTCATTAATCATGAATAGACAACAATTTTGAACAATTTCAAAAGAATTCAGCAATTTTACAGCATTCTGAAAAACAGTGACATGCTCGGTCGACAATTGCTCGACCGACACTTACTCGGTCGACAACTGCTCGACCGACCAAGTTTCTGGAAAATATTCAGAAATCTTAATCAACTTCAAATAAAAGAGGTTATGCAAATTATAGCTCGATGATGTTGAGATAAGACATTATGATATCAGAAGTCGGTTTAGGTCAAATCTCAACTAATTAATTTGAAGCTTCTAAGTTTTAGGAATCCAAGCTAACTCATCTTTCTTTTTCTTAAAAGGGCATGAAAATGAATAATGTCCAAGACGCATGCAATAATGGCAACTAATAGCATCAACTTCATTTCTAGGAATTGTGTTCCTAGGTACAAATATAGTCTTGGATGCTCTTTTGGGTTTATTTCTTCTTGGATTGTATCCTAATCCTTTCCTTCCATTGTAACTAGAGGAAATTTTCAGAATATTGTCAAGTAGGTTATTTCCTCCTAACTCATTTACATTTCTTTGCAACCTAGCAATATCTTTCTTTGCTTGATCTAAATTGGATACTAGGGCATTTCTTTCTTTAACAACCTTATCATAATCTAAATGTGAACATAGAATAGGTTGTTTCTGGAGATCATTAACCTGAGTTTGCAAATTTGATTTTTCTAAGGAAAGAAGATTGCAATTTGCTTCTACCGATTTAATCTTAAGAGCACAATCTTCATTTTCCTTTTTAAGATTTTCATTTTCAGATACAAGAGCAAGAATTCTAGCCTTTAAATCTTTATTTGTCTTCTTAAATTTCTTCTTGCATTCAATGTATTTTTCATGAGTATCTTGAAGACTTGCAATTAAATCCTCTTTTGGTAGATCATAAAGACTTACCTCTTCTTCGTCGTCATTTGTTGTAGCAATGAGGCATTCTACTTCTTCATCATCGCTATCATCACTTGAATCATCCCATGCAGCTCGATATGCTTTTTCTTTATTTTTGTGAGATGATTTCTTCCCTTTCTTAAGTTTTGGACATTCTCCTTTCATATGTCCTTTCTTGCCACATTCAAAGCACCTGGAAGAAGAAACACTAGAAGTTTTATTAGTTTTAACACTTTTATATTTCTTACCATTTACAACGAGGGTTTCTTCTTCTTCACTATCATCTTCACTTGTGTCATGATTGTCTCTAGTTGAAGCTTTGAAAGCAATGTCCTTCTTTTTCCCATGTTGGCGTTCATGTTCTCTCCTTTCTTCCTCTTCTAGATCTGCCTCATGAGCTTCTAAGTTTCCGATGAGTTGCTCCATTTTGAGGCGAGTGAGGTCATTTGCTTCTGCAATAGCTGTCACCTTTGGTTTGTACTTTGGAGGAAGAGATCGAAGTATTTTTGATACTTGATCTTCCTCAAGAACAGGTTTCCCTAAAGCACTCAAACCATTTACAATAGTAGAAAATTTTGAATACATTTCACTAATAGTTTCGTTTGGATCCATGCGAAAATGTTCAAATTTCGTTTTAAGCATGCTAACTTTTGAATTTCTAACTTGGGTTGTACCCTCATAAGTTATAGCTAGTTTATTCCAAATGTCATAAGCTGTATCACAATTTGATATTCTATTAAATTCTCCTACTGAAATAGAACAATATAAAATACTTACAGCTTTTGCATTCAATTGGGCTAGTTTTACCGTATTTGCATCCCAATGTGCAAAGTCGTTTTGAGGAGGCACATATGGAGTAGACACCATTCTCCATAACTCCCAGTTGATTCCTTGAAAGTAGAATTGCATCCTCCTCTTCCAATATTGGTAGTTTGTTCCATCGAATGGTGGAGGCCTAGCAACAAGTGTTCCTTCAATGTTGAGGTTGTTGAGCACTCCATCCCCCATCTTTTCTTCAAGACCTTGTTAGGGCTCCTTGAAGCCTGCTCTGATACCAATTGAAAACCTCTAGAGGGGGGGTGAATAGAGTTTTATGATAATTTTAAATTAATTTAAACTCAAACAACCACGGAGAAAGATTGGACAAGGAGACACAAGGGTTTAGAGTGGTTCCTAGCCTTAGCAAATACTAAGGTAGTCAGTCCACTACCCGGTTGCTTACCCAACCGGGATTTGAAAAGAAATTATTTTATTACCTCGCAAGGACTTTACATAAAATACATTTCTTTTCCCTAAACCCTTCAAGCAGCCTTCACCTAGAAGTAATCGCCCAACTCGAAGCAGCCTTCCCTTGAAGTAGATGCACCAACTCCCGTTGCACCAGCCTTCTGAAGTAGCTTCCCGTGCGATAGCCTTCTTGAAGTAGCTTGAAGTCCCCTTCTCCACCTGAGAAGTCAACCCTCTCCAATCCGCAGCCTCCAACCCTAGGAGTAGCAAGGAGAGTACAAAAGATAAACAGGAACAAGAAAGGAAAACAGAAATTACAACTTATCCTTTTAAGCACAAGGCTTGATTTGCCTATGTCAAGCGTATAAATCTCCTAACCAATGTGTATGACAATGTGATTGTAGTGGATAGGAGATACTAGCCTATAGGGCACGAAATGGGAGCAATAGGAATGAATGGCAAGTGTAGGAATTGCTCTATTGCTCTAAAACAGATTGCAAGTGTGTATTCAAGCTCAAGTATAGCACAAGTATATCTTGGATGTGCTTTGGTGTCCTAAGGCATGTCCTATTTATAGGAATGGCCTATGTATGCTTAAGGACGTTCTAGACAACTTCTAGGGGGTTCCTAGTGCTTAACTAGCCGTTAGGAATAAGTTAGGCGCATTAGCAACGGCTAGTTAATTAATTCTGCAGTTGCTGTCAGAGATCATCTCGGTCGATGACTCGTCGACCGAGATGCCCAGTCGGTCGAGGATTCGTCGACCGACAGGCTCTCTGGATTAACGTTTATTTGCAACTGTTAACTGCTGTGTCTAACGGCTACTTTTGGTCAATCTCGGTCGAGAAGTTTGTCGACCGAGAGTGTCTCGGTCGAGGAGTGTGGTCGACCGAGATTGACTCTGTTTCAATCTTTTAATTAAACCACTAAGTGTGTTTATGAGTGTGCATAATGTGATCCTTTTGGAAGGGATGACTTGTCTAACTATGGTGTGTAGCTAGGGAAGATCTAACGCTTGATTTACATGCAATCTAAGTGCTTGTACATTATATAACTGTACAAGTTTTTACAATAGTGATTACATTGCATGAAAGTAAATATGTAAGCTCGTGATTTCCCTAGTTGCTTTGTCATCCACCATAATCCTGCACACTCAAGTAGCTCGTTAGAATAATAAGAATGAAATGTTTGTCATCATCGAAACAAAGGGATTTATCATAATGTCCAATTTATCCAACAACTTGGTCAGAGGAGTCAGATATGTTAAGTTGGCATTGGGGATTCGTTTGGTTACCCGGAGCTGGACGGATTGGATTGGACTTTATGCTTCAGCAAGCTAAATACTAGGTTTGGTTTACAGGATCTGCAAAATGCACATAATCATGCGGTTTTGATCAAACGATGAATGTGGGACGACGCTGTCATTTTTAGAACATCCGAGCACCGAGATTCAGAGGGATTTCCACGGTCTCATGTTGCAGTAATGAGTGAAAAAGGCTGTCAGTCCTTCCTGCCTTCAGGGGCAGCGCCAGATGACCAAATGTAAGTATCATGCTAGATGGATCAGCAAAATAGAAATATCTTTCTACTGGGATATTCCGAATGCAACATTTCTTGAAATCTGGCTATATACAGCAAAGAAAACGTACCCATTATGTACACAACCTAACTAGAGGAATCACTTGCTTGATTGCAGTCTATATGGGTCTTCATGTGGCAAACCATCAAGCATAAGATGACATGGACATGAAGGACCACATTGGCATGTTCGTTAGTGTAATCATCTTCTGACATTGCTTGACTATTGTTGCTACTTCTGAGAATGTAAGGCCACATCACGCTGTGCTACTCTTAGTAACTTTTTCTTTTTCTTTTCAGTTCAATCTTTACTATATTTTCCTCCCCTTTTATGTGAAATGAACTGGAATGATGATTGGGATAAACCCCTATGTACATCTATTTCTCAAGGGGAAACAGAGTGGATAAGATGCAAGTAAGAGAAATACCTACATGTATCATGCATGTTTTTCTCATCTCATGGTGTCTACCAATTTAGTTGTAGTCTATGCAATTATAGGTAACCAAAATTGACTTAACTTTTCTTCCTTAGAACTAATTTCTTACTTGTCAAACTTTAGTATAAATAAACCAATCACTTTTATATCAGTAACTTGCTATTATATTACCTTTGATGATGAATAAATGGTATATTCTTGTGCATCTGCAAAGATGCAACTGTGAGGCAAGTAGGATGACCAATTACTGCTGCACAAATTGGCCTTTCTGAAGGATCAACTTCACATTGGTGATATGGTGCGGTCAGGATGACCAATAACACTTGCAATCATGAAATTATGTTTATCCATGAAGGGAATATAGTGGACATGGAAGGAGATGCAACCTAAGATGGCCTTGTTCTTGTGAGTGTCCATGGAATGCATGTTCCTGTTAGAGTTCACTTTTTCAGTGGAGAGAATTTCACATGATTTTTCTGCTGATGACCGAGTTTGCATTAAATCTATGACAAAGAACTCATCCCCTGTTGAGATCCTACATTCTATGGACTATGAAGGCAGGGTGACTGCTGGTTTTATTGGTTTGGAAACTCTTTGGAAAGGAAACTACATAGATCTTCAAATGGCAGAAATCATTCTATAAGGGTCAATCTATGATGTTGAAGCTTACTGACTCCATCCTAATATTTTTAGTGGTTGTAGAAATTTGGGGGGTCATGGGTAACTAGGAGGATCATGCAGATTATTTCCAATGGGTGTCTTGTGGTTTCATTCCATGGGCGGTTGGTCTTTGGTGAGTCAGAGACTTTCTAGTAAATTCCATAGAAGTTCAATGGTAGATTTTGTAATTGTAAGGTGTGATACAAAAGTACCAACACCTTGAAGATTCCATTGGATGGTTAGGCCATTGTTGATTGCATTTGGACTTTTCATGGTTGTGAAGGTGGGATTTTTCAAGGTTTGGTTGATTTCCTTGATCTTGTTGGAAAACTTTCCTCTATAGCTCATTGCTCCAGCCTATTAAGTTCCTATATCTCTGATATATGTAAATGGTTTCCCAAGTTAAAATTTAACCGATAACGGTATTGATCCGAAGAAAGAGAACGTAGTCACCACAAATTCAGTGCAAAGGTTCCAGGGATTCCATTTGTGATGTAGGGACCCCTTTAGTTAGGTATTTAGGTCCAAGAGGGTATAAAATGTGTCTACCTGTAGATTCTTTTTTGATATCCAGAGGATCCCCATCCAATCAAATAGGTTTACCATGGTTAACTCAAGGCTTGTATATATTAGAGTGTTGGTGATGTTGTCAGGTAACTCAAGATCATTTTCTCAGAGAACTTAGATCTCCTGGTTTATTGGTCAGATCTAGTGTTAACATTAGTTTCATTATGTCTTAGAGAAAACCTTTAAATCCCATGCTCTTGTACTATGCTCTTTTGAGGTTGGACGATGCCTTCTGACCATGTTAGTATTTAGTGTGTGATAAAGCTTTTTTAGAGAAGGCCAAACTTTTTCTGTTATGTTTTTAGTTCAATGGAGTTTTCTTGTTAAAGTGGTTCTTTAAGTCTTATCATATTATAGAAATTCATAAGGATCTACATAGATTTAAAAACTTCCTAGTTCCCATTGTTGAAGAGATTTTCTTATATGGAGCTTTGTTTAGTTCCATATTAGAAGTACTACATTGCCCCTTGATCTAGGGATGGCTATCCCCTAAGGGTCCAACCCTCCCTTATCCACCACATGGTTCTCCATTCTTTCCCTTCATTCCCAAATTAGACTCTCTTTATTGTATTCCTCCTCTTTCTTCTTTTCAACAATTTGACAACTTCACCTTCTTCTTTATTGCTATCCTGGACTTAAGGAAAGGATACAAATCTTGTGCTCAGTCCCTTATAGGTCGCCTGGATCCAGCAAGATGTGGTCAAATCCCTTGACAAGGGGTTGACATAGAGTGAGGTTGGATGCCGCTTTATCCTCGTGATTGTCAGGGCCACTATACCATAGCAAGATGCTAATGTTAGTGTTGTTTGGGATGCCACCTAGGCACCCTTGGAAAATCTTCAGGGTTCAAATACAAGGTTCCTAACCAAGTTAAGCAATTTGGGTGTATGACTATGTGCTTTGGGTAGGTCTCCTAGACAGTTATAGATTGAATTTTGGATTTCCCTTAAACTATCATCTTGCTTAATGATCAATATCATATACCCTTCTGATCTCCTTGTTGTAATGTTTTATTACTGATAGGACAAAACTTGTTATGTTTCTTTTATTTCTTTTGGTTATTTTAATATGAAGTTCACATGTCTTGGTTATGTTTGGCCTAACATGTGCGAATTGAGTATTCTATTATAGATTCTACTTGAATTTTCTTGGCATGAGTTTTGATATAAATGGAGTTGTGCATTTTTATTTTGTGGAGGTTAATTGGCTTATAGTGAAAGAAGGAAAACGTTGCATCTAGACAAACATATGAAAATAGAACACATAAATCGGCTAGATTCATGGCATCTGATTTATAAGAGCTAAGACTCAAGATACGCCTGGCACATGCTCCTGAGTCGATCATCTCGAGATAATTAACCCATGCTTCTCTTAACAAATATATGTTTTATATTTATTTCATCTGGTAATTCATAGTAGAAACAACCTTGTATTGGTCATAATTATAATATAACTACACTCATGGTTTTGTACATGACACAAAGGTTGGCAATGCCAAGCTCCCACATCTTCGGCTCTTGAGTTTAACTACAAAGTGAACTCATCCTTGTGCTTAATTGAGGAGGTATCACTAGAGATTAATTGAGGAGATATGACCTAATTAATATTTGACATCTGTCTGTAGTTTATTTCCTACATAGCCATCTTGCCATCTTGTAAAGATGCTTACCTAGACTAAATCTGAAGGTTCTTATTATTTGTCTTCCATCTAATATAACCTTCTGAAACTTTCCATCTAATATAACCTTCTGAAACTTACTTGCTGAAATAGGGATGTTATGTAGAATTGATCTGAATAAAATTGATGTGACAAATGGTGGACAAATAATGCTAATTTTTGTGCTCCTGTTTTCATCTTCTAACCAACCATTTGTTCTATTTTGGTTTTTCCAAGGACCATGAAACTTCTCTATGGACCCAATGTCTCGCAGTTCCTGTCATCTATAATGAGAGTTTCCCCTTCAAGATCCTAGCACCCCCACCATTTTTTAACTACCAAGTAACTCTTGTTCATCCCGGATACAACCATACTAACATTGCTTCCTTATTGGCTAACGTTTCTAGCATGAACCTCTACAACATAGTGGTGATTCCATCTTAGGAAGATCTCAAAAGTTCTTCGAGAAGTTCACAGGCAGTGGTGATATCCATGGAGCCTAGCTAAAACAAAACATTATCTTAGTGGTTTTCATTGCAACCATTATTGATTCAATAGTATCTAATATCCACTCATCATAAGTTATTTCATATATTTTATGTACTTTAGGATTCGAACACTTCTTCTGAAGGGTACACCAACATGATAGTGTTGGGTAGTGGGGCCATGAGAGGATGGGAGTTTCGTGCCTTTAATACTTGCTTAGAATATTCAAACTTGGTTGTTTTTTTTTGTTAAATTGAAGCACATGAGTTACTTGAAGGATTTTTTTTCATCAACTTGAGTAACTCTTATTACTTTGTCATTTGGCTCCTAGTCAATTTTTACAATGCATGCACTGATTTGAGTCATTAGACCATCCTACTCTAGATCATTCATCTATATAGAACCTACATATCATCTAGAATAGATTTCCCTAACAGATGTATATTGATCTCAAATGACAGGCATGAGATTGAGTTCATATTGGTTAATGATATTCAATGTGTTCATCATCTGCAAGCTGACACAGTCTAAATATAGAGCTAGCTACTATCCTTCAATGACATGAATGCACACTCAATGAGGCCTTTCTATAGGATATCCACAAACTTTACCCTTTGAAGTTTAAATTTGATTTTTGATCCATTCTGTTGCAGCTGATCTCTATTCCTTACACACCAATCGAGTTTTTCTGCACATTTCCTACAAATTTCAGTCCTCTAGGTTAGGTTGTAATTGTTCATATGGGTGGTCGTGACAATGATGCTGACTCCCAAGGTATTGTTGCTATAAGGTAGGTCTATTGTAAATTGGATATATTAGATGGATCAGTTAGAAAGTTATCATCCAAAAGTAGTGAAGGAAATCTCAGTTATTACAAATTCCATCTTCTACACACCACAGATATAAGCATATGCAATTTTTCAATAATTATGCTTGTACTTCCAAGTTATAAAATGCATTGTATTGAAGAGAAGTCGTCATACCAAAGCAAGGAACGTGCCTCATTTCAAAGATAGAACAATACATTTTATCTAAAATATATGATTAATGCACTTTGTATCATTTAAGAATAAAATAAGTAAAAGCAAAGTTTTATTGAATCAATAAGCAAATTCGGTAAGGTAATAAGTCAAATAACATTAAGTAAGCAAGGTATAAAGCTTCTAAACAATATATTCTTTTCCATATTCCAAAATAGTATATTCTATTGCATCACTTCGTTTTCTTTGCTCACTATTTTCTCAGGTAGGAAACTCTGTTTTTGGCCATACACCAGGGTGAAAATTACTAGCATTGTTTATAGGCAAAAACGCAACATGATGCAATGAACAGTTCTACAGTTCTAGAATTAAATAGAATTTTTTTGTGAGAGTTAGTTTGCCCTTGATGGAATTTCTAGCACATTCCCTTGAAGAGTTACTCCAAATAGTTTCTCAAGTTTGATAGTTTGAAAGTTGTTCTTCATTGTGTGATATGACCTAGAGCTGAATCTCACTACCCTCAAGAAGTAAATTGGCAGATGCTAACTCATCAGTAGCCTCAAGACTGTAAAGCAAGACTCCCTCAGTATATTAGCTTCATCTGACCAGGTGCAAAGTCAGCAATGAACCATATCAGGAACAACCTTTTTTTAGAGACAACATGTTAGGATCGTCACACCTGAAAGAAATGTTCGTAGTACCTTGACACTGATTTTTCACCTGACCAAATTATCATATCATCAAGATTTGATGTTGCTAGAGTTGATTCTCTTTATTTCTGTGATGTGACTCCTGATGATTATGCACTTATGACATACATGTTATCTAGCCCGTCATGTGGAAAATTTCATTCCATACTAGAGGGAGGGAACAATCTCAGGTCGATTTCTTATCATCATTATTGTTGTTAACGTACTTCCAAGTGAGGTGTCCAAGAAGGATCCAAATGACATTGTACCTTCTAAAGGATGTTTACAAACTGTTATTGAAGTATCAAGAATTCACTCATAGTGTTTTCCTATCTTAAAGGGAAGATGTGGCACCATCCAGTCAAAATGAGAATTTGCAACTTTCTCCATTACAATTCCGTAGTAGACTTTGAAGTTCAGAAGAGCCTGAACCTTGCAAGTATGAATATTATGTTCATAAAACTACAACACAAAGCCATTTAGTATTTTTTTTCCTTTTAGTATGACTGCATTTGGGCAATCACTATTTAAACACTCACCTAATTTCCTTCTTTTTCTTCATTCTAGTGTAATCCATCGTAACTATGTGCTTGTGATTCTGGATGTAGTATGATGACCATGTCCTTCCAATGTCTTCTCAAAGCTAGAGATATTTAAAATGAGGAGGATTTCCCATGTACAGGGTTAAATATGGGCACATGCAAAATTGACAGATTGAGGATTGCAACTCCATTATCCAAATTCAGTTTTGTATAAGCCAATGAAGATCAAATTTCTAACAACCTAGTACAGGAGGGTCCTCTTTCTAGTAAAGTTCAATTTTATACAAGCTAGTGAAGATCAAATTGCTGAAAACCTATTAATAAAGGGTCCTCTTTCTAGCAATCTCATTATTCATTCAAAATGGCATTTTGACATATTTCATCTTTGAAGCCTTAGCTGGGGATGTGGGCATCAACCAAGTTGTTGTTTGTGTTGGCATCTCAAGGGTAATTAAACTCATCCTTGCTCATGTCTTGTGGTAGGAATGCTATTATTTTTATAGCATAACATGTACGAATAACCAACCTATATTTATTACATTCTGATTCTAGGACTAGCTATTGTAGTCTTTCCATAACTCTGTTGTGCTAAGGTGATTCTCACTAGATGTGTGAAAACAATAAGTGATTTTTGACCATCCTAGTAGCTCTCTATTGTGTAGGTTTGGAGATTTCTTGGTTTGCATCCTGTGTGCTTTCAATTCATATTCAATTCTGCTTCGATCTTAAAGATAAATGCAGAACGACCAACAAGATTCTATTTGTTGAGTTGTTAAAGCAGTTAGTTTGCTGTTGCACAAGGTAGTCTTCCTCAACCAATAGCAACCAAGACTTTTTATATAAATTTGAATGCCGATGAATGCAACTGTAGTGATGAAACTCATCATCAATGGGTAAACATGATATGAAGCAAAGAGAGCAGGGAATCATGCTGGTATACATCCTCATGTGATGATTAAGGCCTTCATGTGCTTATCTTTGGATATGAAAACCTTCTTATAGTGTGATATTTTATGCGCAAATCTCAAAATTGATCTTCAACTACAGAAGGTATAAGCCACTATTACTTTATTCCATTATTTGTTATATATTTATTAACTTGTGCCCATGAAGGAAGAAAATATTAGTCACTGAAAATCTAGAGTTGCTGGTGTTAGCATCCTTCATTCTATTGGTCTGTTCTAATGGCCGTATCCCTTCTTCACTTAACTTATGTGTCCTTTTTTCTTTCAAATTGCAATGCTTCAACAACATGTAGGTGTCATTTCACTGGTGTTTTGATTTTACCTATATCTGTGATAATAAAAATGAGATTCCTTCCACTGGATTTGACATTCCATTTTCCAGACCCTTTAGATTTCTGATAATTAAAAAGATATTCCTTGCACAGTCTTTCCATAACCAAGATTCCTTATAATTATAAATTTATAATTCCTTTTCTCGTTACCTCATTCTAGTTACCCATGTCTATTTCTTATCTTGTGTGCTTCAAATTGTAGGAATATTTATGTTAAGGGACTAAATCTTTTGTGTCAAATGGATGGAAAGGGGTTTGGTATTATCTGTAATAGTCTATATAATCTATATGCATTCATTTTGCATTTGCATCCTTCTAGAGAAAGAAACATTTTGAACTTATCAAAATGTTATTGTGCCCTAACTTCTTGGAAATTATATCAAATACAATTTTCTGCTCTCATTTTTATTTCTTGCTTTTCTCTATCTATGTGGGCCAACTGCCCAATCACCAAGTGGGAGTGGTTACATCAATCAGGGATATAGTTATAATGGTGATGTAAATGTGAATGGGTCACATGGTAATCAGGGTGTCTATGGGGCTGTTGGATATTGTGTAGGTAGTGTTGGCCTTCTTGGTTTCCTTAGAAGTGGGGGAAAACATGCAGTGTATGGGTAGAATGTTTGTCAAAGCCAATTAGGTTCTAGGTACCTAAATTCCTAGATGTCAGATCCTTGTCAAGATGAGGGTTCAAGGTACACAAATTCGTGGAGGTTCAAGGTACCTCAAACTATTTTTACTATTGATATGGTGTTACCAAATTCATTTAATTCCTTGGACATGTATTCACTCAGAGATTTCAGAACACTGTATCAGCTCTTCCACTAGCATGAAGTATGTATCAATGGTTTATTTCATATTCTAAATAGTTATATTAGAGGTCATGGTCTCATTCTTTCACCCTCAACACAAGGCATCAAAGAAAAATGACAGATGTAGAGTAGTAGTAAAGAGAATTTTCATATGAATGGAGAAGATCAACATGTAGGAGGGAGTTGAGTTGAGTTCAGAGGTAGGAGGGAGGTTGGGTAAATAAAGAGAGAGGTTTTTTCACTTTAATTCCCTAGAAATGGTTGTTCTGATGACCCCTATCATTCAAAGATTGTCTATGGATTACATGTAAGGACTTTGTGAATAAAAAGCACATCACATTAGGGGTCTTTGGGAAAAGTCTGTAAGATTTTTGTAGATTATCATATTGATCAACAAATCTAGGTAGAGATTATAATGGTAGAAGGAAAAGCCCTTTTATATATCGTGCCTCATATTATTACCTTTCAAGATGATGGACAATTTCATTGCAGCACTAGGTCCAATATATAAATTTAGATTAAGTCTCCTGTATGTAAAAATATGAGTTTGTTGCTCCGAGCAATCTTTGTATCATCAAGGGAGCTCTGCAATGGCTCTCGTTTACAGTTGGTGTCTTGTCATGTTATTTTAGAAATGTAATGAAACCTACTTATCCATTACTTGGAAATGTATTTTCTTCATTACTTGTTGCGACAAGTTCTTCCATCAATTACCTCTCATCTTCTTGGTCCAACAAAGGGCTTTGGGAATCTTGATGGCACTTGCTGGCATCTGTATGCCCATGATCATTGCTAGCACTGGAGGGGCACTTATCGTCCTCATATTCTTTCTCGTGGGTGGATTCACCTACCTAAGGTTTTTTTTTTACTTTCTTTCTTCCATTTCATCAAGAACCGCATACTAGAAAGTGTCATTTTATCTTTCTCCACAAGGTATCAGTTCATATATTTTATGACTTAAGAGAGACGTGCCATAGGTTACCAATGATTACAAGAGAAAATGTTTTTGTGTCCCTCAATCATCTTATACAACCTGCCATAGGTTACCAATAATTACAAGATGTTATTCACGCAGAAGACCACCAGTATAACACAAAAAAAGAAGAGCCTGATGCATGCAACAAGAAAATAATAAACTAAAAAGAATATTGCCAGTAGGTCAATGCATATCATAGGTGCAAAAAAGTGACCTTGTTGCTACTTATCCGACAACCACTGTTAGTAGTACTTCTGTCAATCTGTTGATGACAATATGCAGGGGGCATACAGATACATCTTTAAAAGTGAATTGCAAAGACTATTAGATCAATAAAAGATTGGTGATTGCCTTGTTGCTAATTCTTAGAACTTCTATGCATCTATGTTCATGCCATGAGGTATTGACTATAATACATTGGTCTTGGTATTTACAGGTGGGAGTAAATATAAGTCTCACATGATGTTGAGCAGGGACCAATAATGAAGAAAATATGGCGACTATTCAGGCATGTGCCTTGTGGATACCAAAATGTCCTAATGCCTCTAAGGGTGCCTTGCACTTTTGAGTCACACACTTCTTATACAAACACTAAGGCTTTAGCCTAGAGGAACATTTTTTGTTCCTTTGTCTGTTGGTATCATGTTATTAAAACCGTGAATGTGGATGGTTCAATTTGGAATCTAAGGGTAAATTTGTTGTTGTTGAACAGAGTAAGACATATTATACCAAGTTAAATAACATTTCATGAAGTCCTGGGGGTACAATGAACCCTTGCACTTTAGAAGTGAAGTGAGGTTCACTGGAAGTCTTGAACAATAAACTAACTATTAATTATCTTGTTCAAGATGGCTAGGGACAGAGCATTTGCTACATGGAAGCACACTATTAAATTTGCTGCTGGAACAAAGGATGGAAAACTAGACAAAGTTATTGCAAATTTGTCATTATCCTCTAATATAATTGCTTTCATGGACTCATGGAATACCTTTTGTTTATGTGCAATATTCTTCTTTTCTAGTAACTAGCCTTGACTTCAACTAAACGGGTATATATCCAAATACTTTTAATTTTCAGATGGTCTGGAGCACTTATTCAACCAAATGTGCAAGAAAATGGTTGTTGTTGGATGGTGCCTTAAAAAACAATCTAAGGCATATGTTTTAATAATTGATGCCATGTTCTGCATGCCATGTATCTTTATTTTCATAAATTTCTGTTCATGCCAATGCCTAGTTCTGAAATTCAACCATCGGACACCATGATTCTTGATTACCATGGTGGTAGGCTCCTGGTCCCTGGTGAAGGGTCCGATAGAAATTTTAGAAGAAGGCACAATGTTCAGATTGAACCCAGCTTGCTTGGATCCCAAGTGCCTAGAAACCGCCCAGGATATGCCTCTTTTCCAGCTACTGATCTTCCTAATCCTAGCACAAATGGACAATGGAACTGTAATAGCATTCCTATGATATTTCATGTGCTCAATTTCCTTCTTCAGCTCCTGGGTTCTTCAATGTAGATATAAACCAACCTATATTTGGAAATACAAGCAGAGTTGGTGGACATGCCAGTGGTGTACATGACTGTGTGGTTTCCCTTTTACTTATAGAGATGAAGCTTCAATCTCACAGATTGTGAGATTGTTCAACAATGTCAAAACTATTTTCAAATTGGAAAAGTGATTATGCTTAAGAGAAAGGCCAACTCCTAAACATCGATTACATGCTAAGGACCTTCCCACCCAAACTGGTGTGAGCTTCCAGGAGATCAGATCTACAGTGCAACTTTCTAAGGTGGTTGACGTTGTCACAAACTTAGGAGGGTCCTATGCTCTCACCTTTAGTTGCAGCTTGAAGGTTCTGTTGGATACCCTTGAATCTGCATCTGCATATTTCCCCACAAGAATCTCATGGTTTGATTTTGAGTTGTTCATATTTGCATGTTTACAATTTTTGATTAATATGGGTTTGATTTTTTCAGGTGGAACGTGCCACATCCTCTTGGTTTTACAGGTGCAACATCTACCAACATGGATGAACTCCACCACTCCTTCAACCACATGAAAGATTCAATTCCCTTATTCTATCTACATAACATGGATAGAAAATTCTCTCTTTACATATGAACGTTGGAACCTTAAAACTAAAAAGTCGTGTGTGAAATTCCTACATATAGTTGTCATTAACGTTGCATGCTAACTTCACTGATTCTTAGCTTGAATAATGTGAATGACATATTAGTTTACTATATTCCTTATTTGTTGCATGAATGAATCAAATGATAACAAAAGATTCTCTTCTTCATCCTGAAAAGACATATTTAATAAGGATGTTAGATCCTCAACATGATAAGATAATCTAGTGGTTTATTTTTCTCAAGGTCTTGCTCATTATCTTAATGATTATATTACTTATCTTGGATTCCAGTAGTATATTATCTAATGATTTTCATACTTTGATTTCCATGTATATGCAATGGACTTGGTCCAACACACTTTGTCAGGAGCCTCTGTCATTTGAAGGGCCTTTAATATGCTACAGGTAACTAGAGAGTCAGTTTTCCTAACAGATTTCCAGCTACTACTATACATAAATACTTCCCATTTGCATATTGTACTCTCATTGATTGTCTATCTTAACAAATTTGTTCAAAGGGCTATTATGTATAATATTGTTACAATTGTTACGTAGTTGACAGTAAACATATTAGAAACTACAGTTTGTTGGTATGTGTTTGAGTAGGTTTCTACATATAGTGGATGTCCTTATGGCGATTATAACCCATTTTAGTCTAATGTTTTAGCTTAGTATTTTGTCTTTTACTTATAGTGAAGTGATGGAAGTTTTTTTTTTATTTCTATATTGATTAAAGTACATATTATGCATGACAGCTTTCTTTCTATGCATATGAACTTTAAAAACAAACTCAACCACTTTCCCGTACGATTTTCACATCATTTCTATGTGTTAGTAACAATCAAATTCAGCAAACTTCATCCACTTTAAGGACCCTAGAAGTTTCTACGGTTGTTTATTGTCAAGAAACCATACATACAATCAATTTATGTGTATTGTATTAGTCCTTTAGAATAATAAAAGTGGTTGTAATATGCTACAATATAATTTTTGACTGGAAATGTTTATTGCAACTAAGGGAATGATTGCATTTTGTACAAAATGAATACCAAGGGCCTTCCGCCATGGAGATTCTAAGGAAGGTTTATCCGTTTGGAAAAGCCACCAAAACTGGTTAGACGCCATCTTGAAGCTTGTAACATCAGCTCAACATCTTGATAAATAGGAACCTCAAGGGGTGAATTGATATCTTAATTTTGATTCTGATAATACTAAAAGAACCTAATGATAGAAGATAGAAGCTACATAAGTAGAATACCTTAAAATTTAGATCGTTCAATCAGCACGATCAACTCATGACATCACTCCTTCATCAATATCATAGGCTACTAGAAACCGAGTCACATAGGAGGAAAAGCAATCAGAAAACCATCTTAAGGATAACTGAACAATAGTTACTCATGAGCAAAAAGAATAATTAATGATCCAATCAGAATAGTAAATAAGCCAACAGTCTACTAATCTGGCATCAAATTAACTTAGCAGCTGAGCATAGAGACCCACCTCAAACAGAAAAACCATTAAATTGATCTCTTTACATCCAGAAAAATAGAGCTCATATGCATTCATTCTGAAAATGGAAGCTTGTAATCATAAACTCAACATTTTGAAAAAAAATAGGATACTCCAAAAAACGTACTAGAACCTAATTTTTATTTAACAAATCTAAAACAACAACCTATTCTAGGAAGCCACATCAGTACAATAACCTAAATTTCAGACCTTGCGTTTGACATCATCGACTCATGTTATCAACCCAAATCATTTGGATGATTCCTTATACTTTTAGTGTTTGCAACCTCCATCAGTTTGGTTGGTGGAGTTTTGTCTTTTATAGAATCTTACGTATTAACATTAGTGCCACTTCCCTTTCCTCCAAATTTTATAAATCACATGGGCCATCAAATTATTCTTCTACTTCAGAAATGTGACAACATGTCTTTTATCAACAAAACTAATATCCTACTTATGAAACAAAGGGGTTATGCATTGGTTGACCAATGTGGCCTATATTCACCTCCCAAAACAAAGAAAGTTATCTTACAAAACATACTACATTTCTTGGTGAGATGTATGACTGGTCTTGTTATCATACATTGTGATTCCTTGGTGATTCCTGAATATTGCAGACACACTAGTCTTATTATCAGCTAGAAAGGTAGCTTCAACATCATGATTTTTGTATCCCACAATAGGTGGTGTATAAGAAGAGGAAATCATGGTAGATATGGAGCAATCTATGCTCTATTGTGAATTTGACCCTCTAAGGAGATGCATGCCCTTTGTCGCGACCTGTGAACTGTGGTGAGCTGCAGTACCGAAACTTGTATGAAGATCATTGGATTCATGTATATTCAAGAAGCAAGGATATCGGCTGCAAATGAGATAGTAGTGTCAATATCACATTTATGATGATCTAGCTCATCAGGGTTGTAAAGTTAGAACATGGGGCACCACTGAGGACATATTTTATAGGGGAGGAGGAACAAATGGCAGAAGTGTGTGTGCCTTATAGCAGGCCATGGGAGGTGGTCTATGACTCCCTGTTACATATGGTGTATAACTTAAAAGTATAACATGTCTGGTAGTAAGGTTGCTCTTCTTAGGTAGCTGGTTTGATTTATTGCTATAAAAAGTGTTTTAACTTTAGATGTAATGTAGATTACCAAATGGGGTTCCTAAGATCACATTGTCATTGGTTATTTAGGCCTCTAACAGTTACTATATTGCACAATCAACACTATATTATACTCCACAGTCAGTAGTTACTATACTTCATAGTCAACACAGCTTGTTGGTACTTTTTTCTATGGTCTCACCTGGGGGACAATACGAATATTTAGGCTACTAAGGTAAGGTTTCTACTAGCACAAATAACCTATATTGTTTTAGGCATGGAACTCAATTTCTCATTATAAGATCATTCCATGGGACGGACCAAATAAGTTATTAATTTTAAGCTTCCTCATTTTTTTACCTTTGTCAATTTAGTTGCAATTTATGCATACTTAAACCCACTTAGAAAGAGTGTGAACTTCTTCCTTGTATCAAGTCTTCTTTGGAAAGAGTAATACATTATTATTATGCATACTTTTTGTTTTTATTTCTACTGGAGATCTGTATGTTGGCCTTTCTACGTTTAGCTTTAAAGTGTGCTTAAAAGGTTGGTTTCATGGTTCCACTTTAAGCTATATGACTTTCCCAATTATCAATTTATAGGGTCCAATGTAGTTTGATACGTTAATAGTTTGATACTCCTAAATCACTAGTTTGATACTCCTATCTTTTGTATATTAATAGTTTCTCAGCAGCTAACTTGATATTAATCTATATCTCAGCAAAGAGTAGCATAAGAAATAATAGCTTATAAAGATGAGGAGTTGAGAGCTTGGTTTGCGCATGTGTATAAGAAATGACTTTGCAATCTGGTGCTAACCCTGCTCAACTGTGATACGAAGCTAAAATAATTGATTCTAAGCTATGAGAAAGAACATCTTCGCAAAAGGGCAACCCTGCTCAACCAAGTCAAGATTGTATTGTTTATAATTTTCAATCCAACACGTGCTGTTCTTCATGATGGTGCAACAACAACAAGAGCCCAATCTATCACCAACTCATCGAACAAAAAAAGAAGACAATAAGGATGCTAAAATTGGCCGAGAAAGACAACTCTTTCACAAAGATGTTAGTAGACCGCTGAATCATTGATATATGTATATCCTTTTCTTTGTACACATTGTGTAATAGGGGCAAGGTATACGTCCTCCCCATGTACATTTAACGTTTCATTATAAATGAAAGTAAGATTGTTGGCATAATGAGCATAACTTGCTTTAACTACTACAATGTTGTTACTAAAAGAGTTTGTGTACTAACAAATTACACTATATATATATATATATATATATATATATAGTCAAACAATGCATATATGTATGTGTACTAAATGACACTACATATGTAGCTAGATGCATAATCAACTATGTATATGTATGTAGTAACTGATGCCTTTCCCTACAGATTAAATACATATAAAATGTATTAAATTCATGTTTTTGCTACATACTGACTGCAAATGCAATCATAGTCATACATTTATCTATAATTACACTTACATTTAAATATGTAAGGACAATATCTAGCTACACTTCTGATTACATATGAATTTGTAGTGAATGGATTATCTAACTACATATTTTTAAAATATAGTTGAAGTCTTTAGCTATACAAGCATATACTACAATTTGTATATGTAAAGAAATATGTAGTTAAATCCTTTAACTACAAAATATGGGGTTTTCGCTACAATTTGTTTTATAGTTAAAGACCATTTTTTGTAGTGAATAATGGTTTGACCGTGTTTCATATGCTAAGAAAACTTATATTATTAGCACAAGTCTTTTGTATTTGATTTTAAAGACACTCAAATCCATTACAAGGGTTCTCAAAATAGTTATCGCATTCAAAATTCTTGGGAGCGTGTCGTGAGTGATTATAATTGACAATTGAATAATAGGTATGTCGGCAAGCATAGAGTCGACAAGACAAAGCAACCATTGTATTTATAAATTGTGTTTTTCTTCAAAATCATGGATTGACATGGAGCACATACAATCTTATATCTTGATCAAAGTAAGTGATATAATGGGAAAATGATTCACCTAATTTCACCTGAAGTACTTAATTTGAGTCTCTAACTATTATTTTTATATGACAATCCCCATAATGATAGCTACATAGCTAGGAGCATTTGACAATTGATAGAGATATTATACGAAAAATGATTTTTTGCATATAAAATATTAGCATAATATGATGTGGAGATGTCACGTTAACATGTCGTCATGTCCCCAAGAGGCTCATATGTAAAACAAAATTGTCTGTTTCCTTCTTCTTCTCGAATTATATCTTGTTTACATGACATTTTGTATTACTTGTTCCTTGATATGTGGTTGCCTCATATACATAAGTAACCGTTTCTTACATGATCAATGATATGTTGATTTAATATATATGTTGATCATATTTTTTGCATTTATTTGGTGTGGAGAACTCTGGGAGAGACCACACTCTACAGGACAATGGGCACGGAGAGGGTGCTACGACGGCCATGGATGACACTACGTCAGACATGGTAGGGGTGTCTCTGTGGTGATTCTTTTGTAGATGCCATGGACCAGTCAGACAAAGAGAGTCATAGTCATGTGGAGGAATTTCATGATGTAACCATTGGGGGTGTAGACGAACGAGACCCTATAATGGTATCTGGTGAGTGTGTGGCAGTTATGATGATTGAATCTCACTCTGATCTCAGCCTTGATGTTTCAAGATGTCTTCACAAGTGGGATTGTTGTTAAACTATGCTGATACCGGTTGACACTCTGATCCAAAGGTGGTTTCCAAATCATAGTCACAATCTGAAGTAGAGTCCTCATGTCATGATGGTCCTACTAATGATTACTTGTGCCATGTCCATCCTCAATTGCAATCTAAGGAATCGGCCAAAACTTCACATGTAGTAATTTCCTTCACTAGAAGTTTTGTGATGAAACTGGTGGTAATGTTGCGGTTCATGTACTTTCTTGGAAGATAAATCTCAAGTCTCCATTAATGATGAATAAAAATATCATGTAGAAGAAAATGGACCTTCTAATATTTGTGTGTCTCTTGATGCTCGTACTTACCACAATAGGCCATGGTCCTTTTCAGTCCTAGTCAAGTTAGTTGGTTGATTGATTGGTTATCTTACTCTTTGTTATAGACTAAATCTTCTAAGCAAATTAGTCGGGAGATGGGAAGTATATGAACTCAGTTTGAAAAACTTTGTGATGTAATTAAACTTCAACAAAAATTATAACAAAGCTCTTGCGGGTGGCCCTTGGTCTTTGTATGGTTGTTCGTTGAGAGTTAGGCAATAGCTCCCCATTTTTCTTCCAACTATGGGACTACTCAAATACATCACTATATGGGTAAGAGTAATTGGCTTGCCTCTTAACCTATATCATCCTATGTTATTTCAACAAGTAGGTGATGTGCTAGGAAAGTTATTTAAGATAGACAAACACACTCGAACCTACACAAGGAGTCATTTTACTCATTTTGCAATTGAGATCAAAACTAAACAACCAGTTGTATATGCAGTAGTTATTGATAAATTGGTCTATTGAGTCGAGCATGAATCTTAACCAATCATCTATTATACATGTGGGTTGTTAGTGAATCACCAAGGAGATTGCAATGTTCAAGTTGAAGTTCCTACAACATAAGATACTGCAGATCATGGCAATGATACAAGAATGCAATGGAATTCTAAAGAAGATTTATGACATGTATTTTCTGGAAAAAATATTCACACCCATCATCTTTAAAGATTTGTGAATCATGACCCTAAGGTTGTCTTGTCAGGACATGTAACCGATGACATACCAATTACTAGATACAATGGATGATGGTGATGATAATGATCTAGCAATGTATATTTCTCCTATACCACATAATATTCACAACAATACCATCTCCAAAATATGGAATAAGAATCAGAAGCAGGGTCTCTCTATGTCACTATGTCTCTCTGTTGATACCAATAATGTTGCTACTAATGTAGAAGTTCCTATCCTAGAAACCTAGGCTATCCATGCTTATCTTTCCATATTTAACACCATTGATTAAGATTATGTAGTGGAAGATAATCCTTCCAATAAAATCATCAAACCTAGTCTTGATTAAGTGATCTCTCATGTGCCATGTGAAAGTAATTATGTAATACAAGTCCAAAATTTTCCTTATATGGCCTTGAAAATCGGTTAGACCCCCACCTTACACTCATCTTTCTTCTTCTAGAAAAATTGGTAGAGATGTGAGGAGAACAAGTGGAAACATGAAACACTCCCCATGCATGACCAAGAGTCAAGCTAAGAGACTCCAATCTACCTAGAAAGAATATCAACGCTTGGGCTCTCAGGAGGTTGTTGATTCAATATAATTGTTTCCATGCTAGATATTCTATGTTGGTACATTAGGGGTATTGGCAATGAGCATACCTAGAATCATATTAAAGATATGATATGTAGTTACAAGCCTATGTTGGATGGTATTCTAGAACCAAGAATTTCTAGAATTATTATTGAAGCTTCTATTCATCTGATTGGATTTAATGTTTCTCATAGAGATGAATCTCGTGGGTTCTCTAGAGGTATTTGGCTTTTATGGAACTCTAATCTAGTATAAGTTAAGCTCATTAAAAGTCATAAATGGTATCTTCATTGTTGTGCCAAAAATAATTATTATGTTACTATTATATATGTGCATCATATTCCTTAGATCCGCCACTTATTATGGAAACACTTACCATGACTAAGCTCTAATATTTAGCTACCCTAGGTAGTGATCGAAGACTTCAATGTGATGTTGTCTCCTATTGAGATATGATGTTTGTCTAAATTTAACTTCTCATAATGTACTCTCTTTTTGGATTGCTTGATGCATTCAAATTTAACATCCTTGGGATTTCATGGCTATCCCTTTACTTGTAAGGCAATCAGTCTACATGAACTCTTAGATAGAGTGTTGGTTAATTCCATATTTATCTTATATGCACCCACAATTTTCTGTGTGTCATCTTCTCAGAATTCAATATGATCACAATCCACTATGGTTTTATAAAATGGAATATGCTATCTACAAATTTGTGTTCCAAAATAAAGCTAGTTGGACATCTGATGCAAATTTCAACCAACTATGGCACATAAGTGGTCCTATTCTTTAGAATTTGTAAGTGCTCTTTATAACATAAAACATATAAAATCCAATGGGACAATAAAACATCTCTGACATACAATACTCAAAATCTAACATTCTTTAGAAAATTCAGGCTAGTCAAGATGTTTTGATCGCACAATATTTGATATCCCAAGATATCTACTCGGATTATTTCACTACTACAGAAACAACGTTCAACGTCGCTTTTAGTGGCCTCAGTTTTTTTAGTAAAACTGACGAGGTTAACATTAAATGTTGGTTAATAAGGACATCCAACATATATATTTGAAGACCAACCAGACACATGTATCTCTTTTCATTCAGTGTCGGTTGAAGAAAAGAAACCGATGCCTAAAGTAGCCTGTGAAATCCAATTTTTTCGAGCAAAAAAAAACTACACCAAAGTATCAGCAACAACGTCGGTGTTTTGCCTAATTACCGACGTTGAATGAAGATAAAATTTTGTGCCAAAAGTTCCAATATGGATGTCGGTTGTCTTATCATAACCGACGTTATAAGGGTGCACGCTCCGTCCCCGCCAAAAAAATTAGGGTAAAGGAATGTCCAATTGGATGTCGGTTTGTTACTATCAACTGACACTTAAGGTTTTAGGTGTTGGTTTTGTAGATAACCGACGTCGTTTACAAACTTAATAGACCCACGATCACCCGAGTCTTCCCCTTTATTCTGTTTCATCGCGAGAATTCAGAACCTGATGCTCGCCTAAAATTGCCGACGACGCCCCCGTCTGCCCGCATTGAACCTGCTGGTTGCCGCTGCTGCTGCTGGTGCGTCTGCTACTCACCACCGGTGCCTCTGCTTTTGCTGCTCGCCTCACTGACACCGTTGTTGCTACTGCTCTCCTCGCCGATGGTCTGCTGCTCCTCCTGGTCCTCCTACTCCTCCTGGTCCTCCTCCTCCTACCCTCGGTTTCCCTACTCTCCTCGCCAGTTGCCCAAAGGTACCTACTCCCACTCTTCTTCCTCCGCCCTCAAGCAGGTGCCCTGCTCCGTGTGGGATTTCACCTCTTCTTTTTCCTCCTGCTCCCTCTCAGATGGTTGTTTTATTAAAGCAAGGCCACAACCGTGTTGGCTGGCCATGGCCGTGGCTGTGTTGGTCTACCACAGTCGTGTTGGCCAGCATGGCCGTGCTGCCCCTAGGCAACACGACCGTGGTAGGCCAACACAGCCACGGCCTTGGCCAGCCCAAATGGTCATGGCCTTGCTTTAATCCAACAACCATCCGAGAGGGAGCATGAGGAAGAAGAAGATACATTTGCAATTGAATACTAATGCTTGACCTGATTCTGTAAATTTTGATGCATGTTGAATTAAGATATTAAAACCCTAATACACATTTCACCATAATCTTGAATTACTATATTGTTGAAATCTTGTGATCAATCTATGTAAGATATTAAAACCCTAATGTTAAATCTCTGATTTTGTAGTGATGTGTCACCCTAACATCTACATGAATCCGTATTGTATGATGTAGATTGTTGATAATGCATGAGCTAGTTTGAAATTTTAGAATCAATTATGAATCTCTCCATCCCTATGTCATACTAATTTATGTGTAATCTTTATCTTGATGGTGAACATGCATGGACACTGGAAATGTTGAAATCAATGTTATGGAATGACAACACATGTATTTGTTGGCCTAGAAACCCGTCCAAGATTTATTCATTAGGAGTAAATCTTGGATAGTCCCCGGTTTGAGACTGTTCTTGAACACCTAATCTCACTTAGGATGTAAGTGTATAATGTGTATTTGGTTTTCAAGAAAATTCCGATAGCATTTCCCCATTTGTTCTCTAAGTACATTTGTACTTGGAGAACAATGGGGAAATGTTGCCAAAATTGTTTTGAAAACCCAATACAGATTATACACTTACTAGTGAGATTAGGTGTTCAAGAATGGGATAGGTGGTACACATTTATTATATATAAGAATGACAACACATGTATTTGTTGGCCTAAAGTTTTAACCGTGCAAAAGCTCTATTCTGTTAACCCTAGACCCTAATCTTGTTGTAATATATACTTGTTTTCTCTTTGATCATAGAATGGATAGATCATGGATGTCCATTCACAATTGCTGCACCCCAGAGTTTATATCTGGTCTTGACCAGTTTATTAGATTTGCCGAGGAACATAGGAAACAACCTGGAGATAGGTTCTACTATCCATGTAGGCATTGCGGTAACAACTTGAAAGTCAGCACTGGTGACGAAATCAATAGTCATGTCATGTGCAATGAGATTATACAAGGCTATATAGAATGGGACTGGCATGGAGAGATTTCAAACTCAAAACCAGTGGATGTCGATAGCAGTGCTTGTGTAGAAGAAAAAATTGCCTCTGATGACGTAGATATGAATGAACCAGTTCCAATAGACATCGTTGATGCGATGTTGGATAGTTGTGGGGTAGAGCACACCGATCCACCTCCCATTTTTAGAAACATTGTGCATGATGCTGAGATATCATTATACACAGGTTATACTAAGTTTATGAAGCTTAGCGGTGTGTTGAGATTGTATAAGCTGAAAGCTAACAATAGATAGAGCGACAAAAGCTTCATGTCATTGTTGTCTTTGTTGAAAGATATGCTTCCTGAAGGAAACGAGCTGCCAATCTCAACATACCAGGTAAATAAATTGTTGTGCCCAATTGGAATGGATGCTAAGAAGATACACGCATGCCCAAATGATTGTGTATTATTTCAAAAGGACTATGTGGATTTGAAAGATTGTCCAAAATGTGATACGTCACGGTATAAATTGACGACTTCGGGGGAGTCCAAAACTGGTTCTCCTGCCAAGGTGATGTGGTATCTACCTATAATATCACGGTTTCAATGCTTTTTTTTCAATCCGATAGATGTGAAGAATTTGAGGTGGCATGCAGATGTTAAGAAAAATAATGACGGAATCCTACGACATGCGTCTAATTCCCCACGGTGGAAGAAGATTGATCTATTGTACCCTGACGTTGGTGAAGAAGTTAGGAATCTAAGACTTGGGCTTGGTACATATGGGATGAATCCGTACGGGACATTGAGCAGCCAACATAGCACTTGGCCATTCGTGCTTGTTATATACAATCTTCCTCCTTAGCTGTGTATGAAAAATAAGTACATAATGTTGTCGTTGTTGATATCGGGCCCTAAACAACCAGGAAATGATATCGATGTTTATCTTGAACCTCTAATTGATGAATTAAAGAAACTCTGGGGTGAAGGTGTGATGACCTATGATGATTCATGAAGAGATACATTTTTCTTGTATGCTATGTTGTTTTGCACTATTAATGACTTTCCAGCATATGGGAATTTGTCTGGATATAGTGTCAAAGGAGCTAAAGTGTGTCCTATATGTGAAGAGAACACTGATTCAATAAGACTAAAACATGGCGGTAAGACTGTATATCTTGGTCATCGAAGGTTTCTTACAAAATTCCACCTGTATCGTACGAAGCACAAAGAATTCAATGGATTGAATGAGGAACGAAGTGCACCTAAACCTATACCAGGGGAGGTTGTTTATGAAAGAGTAAAAGACTTTGTCAATGAATTTGGTAAGAGATCACAATGTACTATTGCCACACGGAGTGACAAATATTTATTCAAGAAGAAGTCAATATTTTGAGATCTTCCTTATTGGAGTTTTTTGACAGTTAGACATTGTATTGATGTCATGCACGTTGAGAAAAATGTTTGTGATAGTGTCATTGGTACTTTTTTGAATATACCAGGTAAGACTAAAGATGGGATAAAATCCAGACTGGACCTACGTGAAATGGGAATAAGGTCATAATTAATAGAATTTCGTGAAATGGGAAATCAGAGAACATACTTATCTCTCGCTTGTTACACATTGTCTAGAAAGGAGAAGAAAGCTTTTTGTGAATGTTTGGTAAATGTTAAGGCACCATAGGGTTACTCATCCAACATCTGTAGATTGGTATCAATGAAATATTTGAAGTTGATAGGTCTTAAATATCATGATTTTCATACTCTAATGTAACAAATATTTCCTGTGGCAATTAGATCTATATTGCTGAAGCATGTAAGGTTTGCAATCACCAGACTTTGTTTCTTTTTCAACAGTCTGTGCAGCAAAGTTATTGACACTGAAACTCTCGATAATTTGCAAAGAGAAGTGGTTGTTACCCTATGTGATCTTGAGATGTATTTTCCTCCGTCGTTCTTTGATACCATGGTACATCTTGTTGTCCACTTGATTAGGGAAGTGAAAATGTTGGGACCAATTTTCTTGCATTTGATGTATCCCTTTGAACGATACATGAGCATTTTTGAAAGTGAGGTTCGAAACTGTTATCAACCTGAAGGGAGTATTATTGAGGGTTATGTGGTGATAGAGGTTATGGATTTTTGCAATGACTTTCTCAGTGGTAATGACACTCCTGGTAATGACAAGAATATTGAGGAACAAGTTGGCAAAGGAATTTTGGGATCACGGGTGAAAGTAATCAGCCGTGAGCAGTTGGAACAAGGTTACTTGTATATTTTACACAACATGGATGACGTGAGTGTTTATATCGAGGAACATACCAATTTCATCAAGAGACAATATCCTCGAGCCAATACAATGTGGCTTGCTAGAGAGCATAACAAGACATTTATTAAGTGGGTCGAAGATAAAGTATTACATCAACTATCTCAAACTCCAAATGGTATTACTGAAACTATCAAATGCCTCACCTTTAAACTGAAATTGAATGTTATTTCTGATGAAGGGTATGACATTAATGGATTCACATATTGCACAAAGTGCCAAGATGATAAGAGTGTCGTCCAAAACAGTGGGGTCACCCTTCAAGCATCGACTATGTTTTTTGCAAGTGTAAAGGATAAGAGTCCACGTGAAGCTAAAATGTCATATTATAGTGTCATTGAAGATATATGGGAGTTTGACTGCATAGATTTCATAATTCTTCTCTTCAAATGTAATTGGGTTGATAACACCAAAGGAGTTATAGTGGATGAATTGGGTTTCACTTTAGTGGACTTTGAAAAGATTGGCGAGAAGGGTGAACCATTCATATTGGCATCACAGGCGAAACAAGTATTTTATATCGATGATCCTGTAAATGATAAATGGTCAGTTGTTCTTCATAGTAAAAGACAGTTCATTGAAAATCATATAGATGGAGAAGAGTACTATGATATGTATGATGACTCCAGTCCATTCTCAGTTGGGTTGCTAACACCAGCAAATATTGAAGCTAATGATGACTTATATGTGCGCGGAGATCACAATGAAGGATTGTTAATTGATAAAAAATCATAATATTAGAGGCATGTTTATATTTTTTTATATGTTATATTTTTCTGAATGTGAACTTTACAATGTGAATTACTTTACAATGTGAATGTGAACTTTACAATGTGAATTTTACAATGTGAATTACTTTACAATGTGAATGTGAACTTTACAATGTGAGCTTTACAATGTGAATTACTTTACAATGTGAACTTTACAATGTTAATTACTTTACAATGTGAATGTGAACTTTACAATGTGAATTTTACAATGTGAAGTTTACAATGTGAATGTGAACTTTTAGATGGTTGAGCATTCTCCTGATGACTGTGCTAATGATTACCGTGAGGGTGAGGATATCAATGTGCCACATCACAATGAAAGTTTTAAAAATATATATCATATATTTATATCTATATGTCCATTTCTAGTTATATCCTGTAAGTGTGTTTATTTTGTCAGATTTTAGATGTACCCTCTGAAGCACTTGAGGCACTTGATGAGAAACACAAAAAAGTTGACAAGAGAAGGGGCATCACTATGATGAAGAAGTTAATAGCACAAAGGGGCAATGGACCCAAACTTGTTGTGGATTTTGCTAATGCAAGAAATGCAATTGGAGTGAATTGCAATTCGTTTGTTTCATATCTTGGGTATGTTACTCGTAGCCACTGCGGTTGTAAGATAGATTCATGGCATAAAGTTCTTAAGGGGAAGAAATACATAATAAGGAAGGATTTATGCGTGAGTCATTATTAATTTGCAATTCTATTTGTTAGATTACTATTTTTTTTTATACTATTTAATAGTAATTCTATTTTGCAGAATATATTTGAATTGGATGAAAAGTTGCATTGTAAATGTGTAATGCAATGTTGTGGGAGAGTCCTAAGGAACTATAGGACAAATCTCACCTGAGGATACATAAAAGAAGGTGACAATAGGAAGAAGACAGCCATAGAACAATGGCACTTCCTAGACCAAGAAGAATCAGACACATTTGTTGCTTCAAGACAAACTGATGAATTCAAGGTATTAGGTGTCACCCCCAATTTAATTAATATATGTTGTATTCACCTATTAAAGATTAACATTTAGTGTTACTAACCAAATCATTAATGTGCATACTAACTAGGCCCTCAGTGAGGCTCAATAAGCAAGGTGTGCACTGAATGTGCATGACCACACAATGGATCCAAAGGGGTATGAAGGCATTCGCCAAAGACTACAGGCTCAAGCTACTGCTCAGTATGCTGCTACTCAGGAGTCCTCTACTATAGGTAGCACACCTCTGCCTCGCCATGATGTTTGGATAGCTGGGAGGAAAAATATGAAGGGGGAAATAAGGAAGCCCGCAACTGCTGAGGTGGCTGTAAAAATGGTAAAATACAACTCTTACAACAATCGTTCGAATATTGATTATTTGTGGTGTTTACTTAATTACAATTTTTTTTGGAGATTAGAGGGAGCTGCACAAGCTGAGGAAATAAGGAAAGTTCAGCCTTGAGGGCACAAGGGATGAATTGACAGTTGCTCTGGGTAACCCAGAGCATCCTGGACGTGTTAGGGCTGTAGGCGCTGGTGTGGACATCAAAGCGTTCTTTTGGCCATCCCAACACAAACATGTCCCAAAAGCGGGAATTTCACAAGAAGAGGTAACCTATTCCTTCTTTATAATGTTACTCTAAAAGAGAATTCCATAATCAGAAGCTAATGTTTCTTTTATCCATGTATAGGTAGATAAGCGAGTTGATAGGAAACTTGAAGAAGCACTGAGCAAGTGGCAGGCATCTCAGACTGCCACTCAACAAACAATACCTATGGCATCCCACTCTACTCCTACTGTAGAGGTTGGGAGTAATCCTGTAGACCCACCACTAGCACATCCAATGTAAGTATTTTTATGACATAATAACTAGTCTTTTCAAGATGATATCTTTTCAAGATGATATGTATATATGTATATAACATTCTTTACACAAACTTTTGTAGGGGTTGAAGCCATGTCATCTAAAAAGTAAAGAATTTGTCATTGCAGAGCCATCGGCTTACCCATCCCTATGAGGGGAAATGTTTCATGGGTCTCCATTACCAGTTGGTTGGGTTTGTGTGAGCCTGCTACATATATTCCCCAACTGGATGGATCTTCCATTGCCATATGCCCACCCAAATTGTGAAATGCTTGGTGAGGCAGAATGCGGAGTGATATTGTGCCTAAAAGTGGATGTCCTCTATACTGAAACTGTATGGTAAATTTACATTACGTTAAATTGTTAGTGTGTGTATATGATGTGAGTTGATCTGAAATTATATATATATATATATATATATATATATATATATATATATATATATATATATATATATATATATATAGGTTAAAAAGAAGGCACCTAGAGCATCTAGGCCTCCACCTCCACCTCCTACATTTCCAAGTTGGGTTCCACAAGACCTACATGTCCCGTTAGGTCCTAATTGTAGGGGTATGGCAATATGGTTAGGCGAACATGATATAAATTTCCCTATAACTATTTCTATAGATGCGGATGCTGCAGGTCAATCATACAAAAGCAATCTATTTATACAAGATATTTTGGAGTTGTTTAGATATGATTGGCTGAATACATCTGTGATAGAGCTATGGATAAGGTGAGATCTTCTTTATACATCCATATACCTTGTGTAGTATCTAGTGATTTGGTTTCTTATTTATTAATGCATGCGTAATACATGGCTTGCATCTACTTAGACAAGATATGTGTAGATTTTTCATTCGAACATGTAGGATTTTTGATTCCATCTTTGATTAGTCTAGTAGCTAAAGACCCTCCGTCAGTTCATCAATACTGTTGTGATGCTTTTACAAATTTTTCTCAAAATAAGAAGACGGTGATAATAGCTCCATTCAATGTGGAGTAAGTTTACTTTGCTTATAATTTGGACTTAAGAAAATTACATTTTTATTGTGGATTTTGAGTTATTAATTTTTAACTTTTTTACCTCTAGTGGTACGCATTGGGAGTTACTAGTTATTGTCCTCGAGATGTTCATTGTCTATTATCTAGATCCTAAGGGGACTAAATTGAATTTAAAATATGGACACAAAATGAAAATGGCATTATTCCGGTGAGAAATATTTCATTTTCATATCTGTTAACATATGTTATTATATTACTATTTATTTATGCAATGTACTGTGTTACATTAACATGTAGGGATTTAGATGAGTTCAAAAAGGCTGGAGGACATGTCTCTAGGAAAAAGAACCAGCAAATAATTTGAAAAAATGTGGAAGTAAGTTCCCGACTGCAATGTATATATTATTACAGTGAACAATGCTTAATTGGTTGTATTTTTTAATATTTTGTATGTTTCAATTTATAGTGTGCTACACAAGACAACGAATGGGCATGTGCATACTATGTGATGCAATTTATGCACATGATTATCAAATATGCCGCAATGGACATCGATACCATTCTTGAGGTATTATATATAGTCTCATTAGATAATATGAAATATATCAATCTTATTTATATATTATTAATTATATATATACATCATTCTCTTTGCAGGTGTTGAAAGCTGACCACAATATAGGAAAGGCCTTACCAGATGTACATGCTCCCTATACGACGGAAGAATAAAATCATGTAAGAGAAGAATGGGCAACAACCATACAAGTAGTGGGGGTTTTAACATATAATTGGGATGTTGATAGCGAATAATGACTAAAGAATGATATTTTGTAAATGAATTTCTGAATTATAATATGTGTGAATGTTTCTACATGTCTTAATGTTTCTACATGTGTCTGAGTGAAAATGAATGAAACTGTTGGTTGTTATACGAATGTTTCTACATGTGTGAGTGTGAAAATGAATGGAACTATATATTACTACATGAATGTTTCTACATGTGTGAAAATCGAATGGCACTGTAGGTTGCTAAATGTGTGAACATTTATGTTGTTAATTTTACAGGTTTGTGGCCTGTTGTTGGCTGATATCAATGGATGTCGTAAAACCTGCAATTTATAACTGAACTGTAGGTTTCTCATCCTGCGACCAGCCACAATAGGTCTACAGAGTGACAAAAAAAAACATAAAATAGGCGTAGGTTATTTGTATAAAATCGATGACAAATGGTTACACTTTAGGTTGCCCTACTAGTAATCGACGTCGATTTCCCTACTGAGGCCAGACACCACGGCCGTGCTAGCCAGCACGGTCGTGGCAGCGGGCCACACACTACGGTCGTGTTGGCCAACACGACCGTGACAGTGGACCAGACACCACAGCCGTGCTGGCCAGCATAGTGGTGGCAGCGGGTGAGTTTGTGTCGGTTATCACTAATAAACTGACGTTGATAGTGCCCCAGATGGCACCCTTTCTGTGGCGCGAAGGTATATGGCGTCGATTTCAAATCTAATAACTGACGCCTATACCCCCCTGTTGGCGTGTTTTTGATGGCGTGCGAAGGGTTGTGGCATCGGTTTGATAACCGACGTGTAACAGTTGGGCTTTTAGTGGTGCCCACATAGGTGTCGCTTAAAAACCAACACTAAAGGCCTTAAATAACTGACACTAAAGTCTGGTTATGTACTACTATTTGTTAACACAATATGATATGATTTTACATACAAATTCATGAATTTAAAGTAGAAAAGTCATGTGACATGGTTGAAAGAGGGGTATGACAACACGACATTCTATCATGCATATGTTAAAGCCATAAAATAAAGGAACAATTTTCTTTTTATTCAATGTTGACAATTTGGTCAACTCAGATCTAGTTTCTCTTAAGAAGTTGATCCATGAATACTTCGAGTCCCAGTTTTGTTCATATTTCTCTCTAAGACATCATGCTATTAATCAAATTCCACATCATTAGTACATGCTATTTGGTTTTGAAGCAACCACAGTGGCGATGTTGTCGTCTAATTCAAATATTTTCAATGTGGAGAAACAAGGTGGCTGGTCCAGATGGTGTTCACTGGGAGTTCTTGATTAGTTAGTGGGGCACTATCAAATATTATATATTGAACACTATAAATGCAACGTTGTATTGATATTCATTACCTTAGGCAATATGTTATGTTCTTATGGTTCCTATTCCTGAAGTATCAAACTCTAGAAAATACAGTCATTTTTAGCTTATCTCATTGAACTACCTTGAATCTTATATCCAAGATTGTGGTTCATAAACTTAAGCCACATATGGCTAATTGGATCAGTAATATGCAGTCCAATTTTGTGTATGGTCGTAGAATCACTGATAACATCATATTATTCTAGGAATTGATACATAATATGCATAGACAACATGGACAAAAGAAAATGGCAATTAAAATTTATATGGTAAAGTCATATGACTGAGAGTCTTGGGAATTCATCTTTGACGCTGTAGTTAAAGCTAATATTACTATTTTGATCATGAATAATATCATGATTTCTATTTGTGGTGGAAACATTTTTTCTATCTGGAATGGTGATCATTTACCTTGTTTTAAAGTAGGAAGGGGTTTGATCCAGGGGGATCCTTTATCCCTGTATCTATTTTTCATGTTCTTAAACTGTATGATCTTGATGATTAAGCTAGAATTTTATGTTGGTAGGCAAAATCATATCAAACTATCAAGTCAAGGGACAACATTTTCACATGTTGCCTTCACCGATGATATTACCATGTTTTCTTGAGCTAACATTCAACACATTAACATCATAATCATATGTTTTGAGGCCTGTGGTTATGGTTCTAGTAAATATATTTTGATAGATACAAGTGTGATATTTTTTTTCACCTAATGTGCCATCAGGCTTGAGAAACGAATCTTCCATATAGCTAGGATGAAAATTACTACGGACATGAACGGTTATCCTAGTGTACCTATAATACATCATAAAATAATTAAATCCACATATTCTTAGACTTATGACGAGACACAAACACATGCATCTAGTTGATCTTCTTATGCTCCCTCTTTGGCTGGAAGGGTGTGTCTTACAAAGACTATTCTAAATTATCTTCCTAATTATGCTATGCACAAATGTGTCCTATCAATATCTACATGTAAGTATTGTCTCTTTAATACAAAGGTTTATATGTTGAAGAGGTGAAGGTTCATCACTTCTATCTTTGGTTGTCTGGACACAACTCATTATGCCCAAGGAAAGTGCAGGTATGGGAATAATGTCAAAGATTGAATGGAATACTACACTAATAACCTCTTCGCATGTCAAAATATGGCTTAGGAAGTAGGTATTCAACGCAAATGTAGGTCTTTCAGACAACACTTAGGTCATCGTAATACATCCTTTTGGAGAACACTTAGTTCCTTGACGAATCTAGTCCTACAAAACTGTCAATGAAGTGTAGGAAATGGTGAATGCACATCATTATGATTTGATGTCTAGATCTGCCAAGTTCAAAATCAGAACAATATGATTATCCAACAAGTTCCATCTGATTTCATGGACTCAAAGGTGTCAAATATGGTGATGATAGATGGTGCATGAAAATTTAAGTTTACTAATACCTATTTCTAATCTGATATCACAATGTAAATTCTATCGTTACCATTTCCTTTATTGGAAATAATTGTTGGTATTGAAACCTAACAACTTTAGGACGTTTCATTATTTCATTAGATTATTGAATTGTAATAATTGGCATGAAAGGACTTCATAAGGTCCTTGGAATTAGTTATGGTAGTTACATATACCAAGTGTTGATGAGTAACACTAGAAGGGCTCAGTGACACTCTATTGAGGATCCTAAATGCCATATGTGTGCAATAGAAGTTGAGTCCATTGTAAATTTTCTTTGATTTTATACATTCATTTCCTTAGTATAGTAGAAGATAAAGATTGAATTCAACTTGGATCATTTCTTCTCATTACCTCTTATGATTTGCTTAGATTCTTACATGGCTACACCTTCTGAGACATTTATATATTTCTTTGTGTTTACTATAAACTATGGGTGGCTAGCAATGAATTCATCGTTAGTGAAGTCCCTCATAATGTTAATATGCTAACTAACAATATTATTAGTATGCATGTTACCCTCTCTATGGTATTCAATTGTACACAGATACAAGACAATACATTTGTTCCCATACTTCATCACATATGGTTACCTCCTACTCTTGGAGGGGAAAGATTAATACAAATGCTTCTTCTTGACCTAGTAGTATGTCTATAGATATTTTGCTATAGATCATGAGGGTTTTTGGTAATTTGGTTCATGTAAAACTATCTTCACAAACTCTATGCTGGAAGCTGAAATGACAGCTAATCATATAGCATTAAAATGAGCAGTGATTTTAGAATACAATAGCATACTCATTGGGTCTGATATAGCTCTATAGTTCAATTTATTAATAATAATGGTCAAAGTAATACTAGATTTACTACCAGGTTGTTATCTATTCAATATATTAAGTTCTTATGAGAATAAGTTCTAGTGACAAAGTTTGATAGGGCATTAAATGAAGAGGTATACTTGTTGGAGAAGTTGCATCATTCAACAAGGGAGTTATGTATTCTATATCATCCCCCTCCTATGAAATTTGAGCATGTATTAGGGTGTAATACTAGTTAATTGTAACTTTTTTCATGCTTTATGAATGATGTATCAATGAAACATTTGTTTCTTGAAAAAAAGAATGTTCATTCAATATGGTTATTTAATGTTCACAAATATCTTAGTGCGTTTATAGGATGATTCCTTGTATGTAATGTTTATTATCTTCAGTTTAAATGTTTTGAGAGAGATATAGTGTGAGATACTATGTTCACTTTTAGATTATAGACAAAAACAAGTTATGTCCCACATGTCTATGTTGAGTAGAATTGAGTGATTATATAACTCAATACAAAAATATCTAGTGGTCAGTCATCTAGACTACTATTATAATTCCAAGAAGTGATATACAATATAACAAGTGCATCTATATCATTTATTAGCATCATTGAAAATGACCCATTAATAAGAATTTTCATGACCATATGTGGTAATATTAATTCCTATAGGTTTTGTCAACTAACTTTGAATCACTTCTTTGTATTTATGTAGTAATTTATGTTTCAATTGTTTATGAAAATAAGATAAATACTTTAAATTTTTAGTATATTAATGATTTTTTTTTACTTTTTTATTGAATCAATTACAAAGGGAGTAGATAACTCATTCTACTAGTCTAATATATGATAAGGCCAACATATTTCCATTTTTGAGGAAAAGTATAATCCATAAAATTTTATCCAATATAGAATGTGTTCCTGAGTAGCTCTAGACAATATGAATCAACCACAAGAGATAGTTTTCACCTAAAATTGGGGAATTTAATGCCTAGTAGAATTTTCATGTCTCTGACACTTCTAATTTAACCATCACATTGATAACATCTTTAAACATGCAATACTTGGAATTCCATTACCATGGTAGCCATAACTTGTAATGAAAACCTCAGCTGGAGATGTGCAAACTCTAACTTAGTTCAAATAAGATTTTTTGACACTAGGAAAAACACAAACTAAGCTATGCCAAATAAGTCATATAAATAGCAGGGTAAACATAAGATGAACCTTATTGCATAGAAAAAAGAATAAGTGTCCATGACTAACATTACTACTTTATAAATTGGATTCATACCCCACAGAATATAGTGTCAGTAGTAGTATCTTGCAAAATTACATAGCTTGTTCAGGTTTTCAACTTAGTTTCACTAATATCTTGCCACTTTTCTATTTTTTCTCATATTTCAAAGTACATTATCCTATATTTTATGACCATGGTTAAGTTAACCATTGATTTTAATTCATACTAGATTCATATGCAGTCACATTCATTATATAATGTTTAACATGCAACCCAATTTTTCTTTCTAATAATTATCCTTCATAATATTACAATATGTGAGAGCTCTTAATTGCAAGGCATGCAAATTTCATCTTTTGAGTATTCATACATTTCAAATATCTTTACTTCATTCTTCTTTAAATACTTTTCAAGAATAGTTTAATACTCAATTTACCAACCACAATAGAATATCATCTTGTGTGAAAATATATATTATCACAGAGTAAATTAATTTTATGATTCATTATTATTACATTATCATATCAATACTCATTTTTTTGTTTAAAGATTTTCAAAGATGAAATATCTTATATTCAATTATAGTTCCATTGACCTTTCTTACCCTCTAATAATGGTTGACAGTCATATTTCATTGCTTAATTAGTTTTATAAATCAATTATTTATGATAAATTTCTAGTTTGGGTCAATTTGAACTTTGTTTACCTAGATATTATAATTGCATGTACATTTGCACACCTATTTGAAAATTCACCAAAAATTAGTGCATAATATCTATGAGTGATCTATTTTCATACTTACATTCAAAAGATTGATTAATCTTATTTGATTTGGATTCTTTGAGACTTGATTTGAATAAGGTTTACTTCCTTGGTTCTTAAACCCTTATCCTTGCCTAATGTTGTTGCTTGGATGGGTAGGCTCAATAGCCTACCTTGAGCCTCTATGGATTTGGTCCTACCGTGCCTCTATGGCTTAACTATTGAGGTTCCTTATGGAGTTGGGTATCAAGTTTGACCCTTGATAAGTTATTGTGGATCTTGACGGGTGTATGTAGAGGAGTGGTTTGATCGATGTAATGGGGTGTGGCTTCAGTGGCCTTGGCTTTAGACCTCAATAGGTCCATCCATGAGCCTTGATCAATCTTTGGTGGATGATCCTTGATATGTACCTTCAAGTAGAGGACCCTATACAAGGTATCTTGACACTCTTGGAAGCATACACCTTGATATCTATCCTTCCCTTATCCCCTCAGTATCCTTGTATAAGTGGGTCGGGTTGGTTTAGTCTTTTGAAACTTTGTTCTATATATAACGAACAACCTTGGCATCCATGCCTCATTTAGCTATATATGTACCTATTTCTACATGGAGGGGAGATCAAGAGTCTTGAAACCCTTTCTTAGAGGTCTATAGATTGAAGAAGGAGCTTGCATGTCTTTCCATGTTGATGATAAAGATTCCAAATCTGTTCCCTAAACAAGATGACTTCTTTATAACCTTGATACATTAAAGATATTGATTATGCGATTTGTTTTTCTACTGATTTAATTTAGTTATACCTCTGTTGACTGAGTTACAAGTATTTTCATGTTAGCACTAGTGCATATAGATAGTGAACCTTTTTTTTCTCAAATTTCAATGGTAGAACTAGTTCATATAGCTAAAGAACATTTTTCTCTCTCTTTTTTTACCTAGTTTGGCCTAGGTATTGCATGAGGAAGCTTCTTTGGAACCATTAAATGGTAGTTCATGAGTTGTGGTGTTGAGTTTGTGGATTTCTGGTTTGGACTGAAGTTCATATCCCTTAGAGGTATGTGATATAAATCTTATTAGCTTCTTTTGGCTACTTTATGTATACAAAACCTAATATGCCTATATGTCACAAAACATGCCTAAACATAAACTTTTAAAGGATTATTTAGTAAGAATGTTATTTGGAGTTTTTTTGGATGCTCTTCTCTCTAGGTGGTGATTTGTGATGTTATTTGTACACCCTTATATATGTATGGGTTGAAATTCCAATATTACATGCATTTATGCCCTAAAAATGCTCTTTTTATGATATTTTCTAGCCATGTTGGAAGAAAACAAACTATGAAAATGTCGTATTAATGGAATGTGATTCTATGATGAAATTACGAAGATTTCCCAATTTTTATTCTGCTAAAATTTTGTAAGGCTTAAACTTGATACATAAACGTAGCTCTTTAGTGCTTGAAATCAAGGGTTTATAACATTATTGGGATTTTTACATCTCATTGACTTATCCATAGGCAGAGAACCCTACCTTACATTTTTTATGGAAGAACTTCTTTTGTTCTTAAATAATATATTTACTAACAAAATTGGTTCATCAAAGGTTCTCATATATGCTTTGATATCATGGAACATTTTTTTTATTACACATATTTTGATTAGGTAGCTATAAGGGCTTTCATTCCTCACATACCACCAAATCACAACACATCTCATGTTTTAGGTTTTGTTATTCTAGTATATCCAAATTATCTTAAAATAAACTATATGTTACCAGAGAGAAAGTGTAGAATATGGTGTGTGTATTAAATTATAGGGCTAGTCTTTATATGGGACTATGGGTGTCTGCTAATACCCAATTACACAATCAGAAACTAATCTCGATATAGAAAAATATGGAAAAATTTATAGACTTAACACTCCCCATCAAAACTGTGGTGTAGTTATTATAGACACCTGGTTTGTTACATATGATTTAAACCTGACATCCATTTGAATAATTAGTAAATACATCTACAAGTTGATCTTCTAAGAGAACTAGTAGAAGTCATATTAAGTTATCTTAAACCTTCTCTTTGATGGTGACAATGAACTTGGACATGTTGTCTACGTTCATGAAATATGAGATTGGAAGCAATGTGAACAACAACTTGATTTTTGAATTGCAATTCTATTCCTTTAGATTTTTGAGAAATCCTAGTTCTTCTGTGAGGTTCATGACCCAAAGAAGTTCACTAGTGACATGAGCCATAGGTCAATTTTTATATTTAGCACTTGAGTAGGAAACAACATTCTTCTTCTTACTCTTCTAAGAGACCAGGTTACCTCCTACAAAGACACCATATCTAGTCGAATGGTTAGTCGATGATGGAGCTTATTCCATATGCATAAAAAACCATGCATATTTAGGTGCACATGCCTAGTGTAGAGGAGACCTTTCGTAGGTAATTGTTTGATATAATGAAGGATTTGAATAACACCTCGTCCCAATGACCAATATTTGGTTTCTCCATGAATTAACTAACTAAACATGTAGAAAATGAGATGTCTAGTTGAGTAACTGTGAGATATTTTAGTTTTCAACCAGTCATATGTACTATCTAGGATCAAGAACATGATCCCCCTCATCTATATACAATTCAACTTTAGCATCCATAGGTGATTATGTAGGCTTTGATCCCAACATGCCCATTTATATAAGGAGATCTAGTGCATACTTTAACTAAGGTATGATAATTCCATCATTGGACCTTGCCACCTTAATACCATGGAAGTACTTGAGAGGACTAAGGTATTTGGTATAATTTTTTTCTTAAAGAAACCATTTTAAACATTTAACTCCTTGGTGATCATCACCTATAATAACAATTTTGTCCAATGATATAATCAAGAGATCAATTTTGATAGAAAATAGAGTGGTCGAGACTTGGACATTATAGACCAAAGGCTTCATAGACTGACTAAACTCCTTGAACCACTCTTGGGGTGACTTCTCTAGCCCATACAAAGATTTATAAGGTGGCACACAAGATGAGACTCCCCCTGAGCAATGAACCTAGGAGGTTTCTCCATATATATTTCTCCAGACATGTCTCCATTAAGGAAGGCGTTCTTGGTGTCTAATTGTTGCAACAACAAAGAGAAGTAACCATATAATGAGATGAATAGATGGACATATGACATCATGGCCAAAAGAGAACCAACTTCTAGATAATACTTCCAATACACTTGGGTGTACCCGTTTCTGATGAGTCTTTCTTTAAGATAGTCAATAGTCCAATATGGACCAACTTCAATTGAGTAAACCCATATGCAACCAACTATTTCGTTATTTAGAGGAATTGTTAGTATACTCTGTGTGCTATTTTTTAATGGAACATTCATCTCCTTCTTCTTAGTTTCTTTCCAACTAGGGTGATTCAGTGAAATAGAGATACTACAGGGTATTGGGACAGTAGATATGACACAAAATTAGATATAGGATAGATAGTGTCAGATGACTTCCCTTTTATTAAGGAAATACACAGATCATTGGGATTTGTAGAAACTCTATATTCGATAGTGATTTGACAAGGAAGAGAGATGTGTCATCATCTTATACATGCTCAAAGTTATCTGATAACTTACATGACCGAAGTCTTCTGAAGATGATTGAGAGGTTTTTATGTGTTTTCTAAAGTAAGAGGTTTCTTACAAAAATTTGAAATCAATAGATATATAAAAATAATCTTTGGTAGGATGATAACAATAATACCCCTTTTAATTTTTGGAATAGACAAGGAAGGCAAACATCAACACTCAAAGACTGCACTTGTTACAAATGTTACTTAATTTATGAACAAAACTAACATAAAAAAGAATTTAGAAGGAACACTGTATAGCAGGAAGTTAGGATATTAAATATAAAATGAGATTTTGTTATTCAAAATAGAAGAAGACATGATTAATAGGGGAGGTAGACATGAGGACAGTGTCTCCCCAAAACTGGAAGGAAACATTCATATGGTATAGAAGAGTTCTCACTATTGTGATAACATGTCTATTTTTACATTCTTCTATCCCATTTGGTTGAGGAGCATGAGGACAAGAAGATTGATTAATGATTCCTTTTCTAGAAATAAATGTGTTAAGTGCATGACTGAAGTATTCTTCCAAATTGCCATTTCAAAAAAGATATGGATCCTTCAAAGAATTATGTTGTGGTTTCAAGACAAAATTTGTTCACGGTAGAGAAACCTCATGGTGATCTTTCATGAGATATAACCATTTCATTCTAGAAAATTCGTTAATAAAAGTAATAAAATATCAAAATCCAAGTTTGGAGGAGACCTTGCTCAGTCCCCAAATATCTAAGCCAACAATATGAAAGATACAGTCTACACACATAACATGTACATATTAAAAACTAGATCTATTGTGCTTTCCTACTTGACAAGATTCACATTCAAGTTAATCTTAATGGGAAAATAATGGATTTAATACATGAAGCTTCTCGAATGATATGTGACCAAGGCTATTGTGTATGTGTACACGAGACACATCCATTCAAGCCTTCATATCCATTTATAGATAGTAGAAACCAACATCCTCATACCCACCACGTATCTCTGCCTTTGTCTAAAGGTCTTGTATAAAACATCAATACGGATTGAAAGTGATGAAGACATGAAGAGTACAGTCCAATTAGTAATATACAATAAACTAAATAGAAAGGAATGGATAAAAAATACAAACAAAGGGACATTAGCTCATCCAAGTAAATAGCCAAGTATATAGTCAAGAGATACATAAAAGTATCTTCAATACAATCAAGGAGGGGTTATATAATAGCATACCTTTCACTAAGATTTCGAGTATAGATCATGAGTAATAGGTCAACCCTTCGAGCTAGATCCTAAAACACCATATTTGGATCAAGGGTTAAGATCAAGATATTTGGAAATCTTGTTCTCTCATCATCGAGACATCACATACCCAACCATGCATGCAATAAAAACCATATTAGAGTAAGAAACATTGAGAACTATGATAACAAAATAATCACTTTGAAATAAGGAAAACATGAAAATAATTAAGAAATAAACTTGGGTTCACATATTATGATCTTAGTGGTTGATAACTATTATAGAAAAATAATTATTTTGAAATAAGGAAAACATGAAAATAATTAAGAAATAAACTTGGGGTCACATATTATTATCTTAGTGGTTGATTGTAGTGTCATATGCTCTTATGAACCACCTATTCTCATAAGGATCATTGGATCAACTGATGTTCCATCTGAACTCATGATTTGCTCCCTAATGCATCCTCCTCCTCTCTCACCATGACCATGTCCTCTAGCAGACAAATTGGTGGTGTTGTGAGAGTTGAAGGCATATGAATCAGTGATATGTTTGGTTGAAGAGTTTTGCTCGAGAAAGACTATAGAGACACATTAATATGGTTCTTCAAAGGAGGAAAGATTTATCTCTAATAGAATTTAGATTTTAATACATTCATAATCCTTCTAATGACTAGCAAGGGATTTGGTAACATTCATCTTATTTTGCTACTTTTGGAGTTTGACATGATCGATACAGATAGGAAAGAGAATTTTTAGATATTCTATGATGTATGTAACCTCTCCAAAATATTGTTGAAGACTCTTCTCGGCCTGATGAAGATTGTATATCTCAACTATGATGTCATACATTTAAGATATGGTGTTGATGTACATTAGTCAGAGATGATTCCAAGTTGACTAGTCCTCAGTCAGGTGATATGTGATATCAATGATATGAGACTCCATTGAGTTACATAGACCAGAGAGGAGGTTGGTGGGGAATGAGTGACGTAGGTGAACAAGAGTACTTTGCACCACAACCATCTCTTTTTTATGGATTCTACAGATTGATGTCTGCTGCTTCCCACTATGGAATAAATCATCAATGGGAATTCCTTCTTTGAGATGATGTTCTGTATAACAAGAGGTGTGGGTGTAGGTTGTGGATGCTTTGTATCTTCCATGATATAGTGCATCTCAGCTACAACACAGCATGTTTCCAGACTGACATAGTGTGTAAGACAATGGCAAGTCATCTTCAGGACTAAAATCTAGCTGCAGAAGTATGTGTCTAATCTTGTAATAGTTTGTATGTTGTCAGAAAAATGGAAGACCTAGCAGAGACATGTCGTGTTAGATTCTGATAGGATGTGTTATTGCATTTCTGTTTAATTGGAGATGACTCTAGATTTGTATATCTTGTAGCACTATTTGTACATGGATAGTATACAAGGATCAAGTGAGTAGAGTGGAGATGATTTCCATGGAGATGGATCCAATGAAGATAATTTCCATTGTAGATATGTTTCCAAGGAGATGATTAGTGCAGAAAAGTGGTTGGAGAAGATGTGGATTTGGGTGGAGATGGTTTCCACTGGAATATGTTTCCATAAAGGAGACCTCCACACAAAAATGGCCACAAGATATATAGATTTGGGTGGAGATGATGTCCACTATATTTATATTCCTGTGAAGACGACTTTCGTTAAAACTTAACTTCTACTATGAAGAAGTAGTCACTGAGAACAACAAAGAAGATAACATCTCCTCAAGAGAACTTGTGAACTTCATTCTAACAATGGATTGAGGTGCTCTGATACTATATTACCAGAGAGACTATGAAGAATATATTTTGCATATTATATGTAATGTCCCTGACCTTGGTTATGAGTTAACCCTAGGTGTTTTGCCTAAATATGTAATTAAATTCTTGTGATTATCTTTTTGCATGTAATTAAGTTCCTAAGGAACATACATTTTCATTTCTGTCTCTTTAAACAATGATTGTAGTATTGTTGGTAATATAGAGACCTATATGCAAATTACCCAGGTAAGGGGTTTAACTTGCCAAATTTCACAAGTTAAGATGTTCCTCTAATAAAGAGACATCATATGAAGGAATATGATGAGGTATGATGGATTTCCCAAGTTTGGGCACCAAGGTACAGCTTGTGGAGCAATCCTTGTGCTTAAACCCTAATTTTGGTGTAAAGTGCAATTTACCCAAAATGTGGGGTGCAACTTGTGCTATACACTTTCTAGAATATCTTTTATGACTTTTGACATCATTTAAACTAATAATGATGAAGGGGGAACTTCCTTTGAATAATCATATAATAAGGAACACCTTTGTAATTAAATCATCAAGATGTAAGTAAGCAGACCCTTATGTACATATGTACCTTAGTGATAAGTTGACCTTCCTTGCCTTTAGTTCTTGGTTTTAGAAGGACTTTTACCTTATAAAAGAAGAGGAGGGACGTGCCTAAAATAAAGGAAGGAACTATTTGTGAAAAGGAGGAGTAAGTTGTCCTTATGATGAAAATAACCCCAAAGGTACTTATACCCTTTCCTTTGCAATCAAAGGCAACGATTCCCTTTCACTCTTCACTTATCTCTTGCTGTGGCCAACTAAGGAAGGAGCTCAGGAGCTCAAGGGGATGACCAACCTGTTCTAGGTAAGAGAACACCACCTTTTAGCTCGGATTCATGGAGGAAATTCATGTATAAGGTTGGTTCTATGGTTAATTCACTTAGATTCTTTGTTCTAGCAGACCATCCCCATCTTTTCCTTGGAGAATCACCTCTGGCCGAGTTTTGGAGCTCAAGAAACCATTAGAGGTTTGAAGCTTGGAAGCTTGGAGCTCTAGGAACAACGTTCTAAGGCGGGTTTTATAACCCTAACTCCTAGCTTTGTTATGCATACCTTTGTTCTTACTTTTGTGCTTAGTTCTTCTTCTACCACCCTCCTTCCTTGCTCTTTTGCAAGGAAAACGGTGGTGTAACTGACCTGATCAGAGGTTAGGGATGATGGGCATGGATTACTAGGTAACTTTATGAAACGACCTTGGACCCTTTTGGTCCAAACGAGTGCAACTCGTTTAAGGTCAAACGGGTTCAACTCGTTTGATCTCAAACGATCTTGCAAGATCATTTGGATCAAAACGATCCCAAGACCATTTCATAGGGTTGACCAAGGGATGACCATTTTAGGGTCTGTTCATAATGTATTGAATTTCAATCCTACAAAGAATCATAATCTAATTCCTAATCAATTGAGAGTTGAAGGCACTTCAACACCCTAACCCTAATCGGGTTAAAATTGCTGAATTTAAATATAGATCCTGTTGAGTTTTGGGTTGAAGGACCCAAACGGGTTCAAACCCGTTTTGGATTCACCCAAACGGTCTCACACTCGTTTAATGACACCCCAAGACCGTTTGGAGGTCTAGGGTTAAGGAAATTTGATCAATTGAAGGTCCAATTTTCAATAGGTTGAAGAATTGATAAAAGTGCTGATTTTAGACCTAATTAGGGTTCAACCCTAATCAAATCAACTTAGATTTTGGTCAAACTTTGGGAAAACGGTCTCAAGACCGTTTGGAGGACATCCAAACGATCTCAAGACCGTTTGGGCCAAGTTTGGGCCCAATTGGAGTTCAATTGATGGGTTCTATTACACTTTGTTTCACATTATTGAAAATTGATGATTAGCCGATCGGAAACCCTAATTGAGTTAGACTTAACCCTAATTGGCTTTCAATTGAGGGTCACATTGGAGTCCAATTGATTGAGGCTCATCCTAATTGACTCAATTTGTAAGTGGTTAACATGGCTTTTGTCAATTAAAAGCTTCAACATAGGAAACCCTATTCAAATATAACCTATGTGTCACCTTTATGTTCATGCGGTTTGAACCCAAGTTGGTCCACACTCGTTTGAGTCCAAACGAGTCCACACTCATTTAAGCCCAAATGAGTCTACACTCATTTGATCTCAAATGGGTTCACACTCGTTTGATCTCAAACGGGTTCACACTCGTTTGATCTCAAATGGGTTCACACTCGTTTGATCTCAAACAGGTTCACACCCGTTTGAACTCAAATGGGTTCACACCTTTTTAGACTCAAGTGGGTCCACACCCGTTTAAGGTCAAGTGGGTCCACACTCATTTAAGGTTCAAATGGGTCCAAGGTCGTTTGAGGGTAAATGAGTTCAAGGTCGTTTAAGAATCAAATGGGTTGAAGGTTTAAGGTTAAACCCTAAACCAATTGGAGACCTTCAAGGTTGATTATACTTAATCACTTAAAAGTGTAAAAGGTTCAATGATGATCTAATCTAAACCCTAATGGTAACCTAAGGTGTTAAGGGACTAAGTGGCTAATGAATTGACCCATGATGATGGTAAATGAGTAAATTACCAAAATGCCCCTGAAAGGTTCAATTGAGTGGTACCTTGTTTTAATCAAACCCTAATCACATGATAGTGATGAGTTGACTTGTGTTAATCAATGAGGACTTAACCCAACCTAATCTAGAGTGGTGTAATCACTATCTACTAGTTAGAGGAGAGAGAACGTACCAATTATAATGGAAACTCAAGTAAAATACCTTCAATATACATGAATGTGCAAGTTTAGGTATGATCCACTTATTTGATATCATGGAAACCCTAATTATGATAATTGATGAATCTTAATCTTATCTGAGGTCTTTAATGATGATGTTTCTCATACATGGGGATGTTATGAGATCATTTCACCATGAGGTGAATAGTAAACCCTAATTCTAGGGTGATGACATGTAATGTGAATAGTAAACCCTAATTGATGAAAACCATGGAAACCTAGCTCTTGTATGAGTAGGGAGATACAACTTCTTTAAATAAATTATTTACTGTTATCAATTGATTTAACCATGCAGGTTCCTTTATGAGGATGATCATATCCAGGTATGGATGATGATACTATATTCATTGAAAGCATGTTGTTAGCTTTATGAATAGTGATATATCCTGATGCCTTGTTAATAGCATCTTATGAGATTGATAGGCTGTGAGAGCCATGAATACCATCAAGGTCATGCTTTAAGAGATGACTTGTGATGAGAATATTGAGAAATGATAATTGATGAGAGTTAGGCTTGTTATATTTAGTATTCTTCCTTCATAGCTGATATGCTAATGATTAATGTTTGAAAACATGTATGATGATAAAAGAATACTGAAATGTACCTAACTAATCAAGTATAATCATACCATGTAGAGCCCTGATCATAGATCCATCATCGTCAGGAATTAGATGATGGTGAATAGGTTTTCCTAAGGGGATTCCTGGAGCACATACTTTTGAATATGTGGGGTAATATGGATGTGAATTTCCTTACATCCTAGTGTAGGAATTGATGTAGATGTATCTTTATTCTATCAATCCTTCACTATGTGTTTATGCCGGGGTGATGTAACACTAATCTCCCGAGGAAATCTTTTATACCGCATCGATGAGAGATAAACAAGAAATCTTTCAATGGTGAAGAGAGTACAGAATGCCACTGTGACTCTAATAGTGAAGTACCAGAATACCTTGGTAAACTATTGTAACAGAGACACTAGATGTCCTGCATGTTGATCCTCATACTGACTGAGGAAGATGAGGTCATAAGAATCTGGCTCTTTTGATGACCTATGTATGATACTGATGCGACTTAATAGTGATCGGTTGGAGTATGAGCGGTATACCTCATCTCCGTAGGGCATAATGATGTTTGTAAAATATAATCAACCACGTAGCATATCTTCTTAGATTGAACTACGGGATACATTGGTTGAAGATACATTACTTAGTATACATGTTCTTCATATTCCTTAAATGTTGTTGTTCTAATTGATAACAATCTGTTGTTGATTACCTTAAAGATTTTATTGCTTATATTGTTCTTGATTGCTATAATAAAGCTTATGGCGGAGAGTTATAACTCTCGCTGGGACAATTATTTAAAATTGTCTCACCCCGTAGATTTCAACTTTTTAGGTGGTCGTCGAGGGCGAAGGAACCAGTCTGCAGGTGATCAGTATCAGCAGCAGCAGCACCAGGAGCAGCAGTAAATCTCAGGTGGAGATTCAGACTGCTGAGTTGTGTAGTTAGATAGTCAGTCTTATGTGTTCTCTGTACTCTCAGGTCCTTGGAGTCCTTTGGTCTGAGATTTTGGTTTTGAGTTCTTGAGATTTTGTATCATGTTGTATATAATTACTCAAGAAGTAATTAATAGAGATGTAACAGTTTATCTCCTTTTTATGAAAGAAGTTTTTATGAATTCAAGCCCTTATCTCGAAAAGTTTTAATTCCCCGTGATTTTTGTCTTCCGCTGTTAATCGATTGCTTCCGCTAAGTTTATATCGTGGTTTGCAGATCAGAGCCCACAATTAAGTGGTATCAGAGCTCTAGGTTCACTGAGTCTATTGAGACATAGGACTTAGAGTGTCAAGTCTATCCTTAGTACTTCTTTCTTATCTAATAGAGTCTTCTGCTCCTCAGGAGAAGAAGATAATTAAGGATGTCTGGACCACAGGAGGAGTACGAGGCCGAAAGTAGTGTTGCTGCGCCTCGAGAAGGTGCAAGGAACCTAGAAATAGAGCAACCTGTACCTGAGCCACCCAGAGAACCACCTCAGTTTGACCCAGCTGACATGGTAAACCCAGCTGTTCAAACTATGTTCGGGAAGTTTATGACTGCTATGACACACATCACCGACATGATGCCCATGCCTCCACCTAGGGCACTTGCCCAGCCTGAAGGACAAGGTATCGGTAAGACGTTCGAGTGACTTCTTCGTGTCGTAGCAACCGAATACTTTGGAACAACTGATCCTGCAGATGCCGATCTGTGGTTAACCGAGTTGGAGAAAGCTTTTAGAATCCTCAACATCCCAGAAGCTCAGAAGGTTAGACATGTTGTCTATCTTCTCAAGGGAAGTGCTGGTCACTGGTGGACCATGGAAGAGCAGAAGAGGCCTGGAGTGGAGATCTCGTGGGAAGATTTTCGTCAGGAATTTATCAATAGATATTTTCCAAATACCTTCCTAGATGAGAAGATCTCTCAGTTTGAGAGATTGAGGCAAGGCATGATGAACATTAGCGAGTATGAAGCTAAGTTTATGGAGTTATTGCGGTTTTGTCCGCACATGGCTTCCACAGAAGAAGAAAGAATCAGAAGGTTTGAGAAGGGTTTAAACGCCGACTTGATTACTCCTATGTCTGCCCTAGAGAATCGGGAGAGGTTTGCTACCTTCGTTGAGTCAGTCCGAAGGATAGAGAAATCCGTAGTCGAGAAGAGACAAACCCATAAGAGATATCCACAGTTCCAGGGTTCTTCATCTAGAGACTTTAAGAAACCAAGATTCTCTGCACCTACACCTCCACCACCCATAACTAGTGCTCAGACAAAGTGGACACTGAGTAGAGGCAGGGGACGAAGCCTACCACTACAAGAGACTCATAGTTCAACATCAATGTCAGTTACAGGACCACCCAGACCACAACAACTGGAGAAGAGCTGTTACAACTGTGGGAAGGTGGGACATTTGATGAAGGACTGCCGATCTAGGCCTGTCAGTGTGACACAACCTCCGAGGTAGAGTCAACAAGGATCACAGAGAAGGCAATCTCAAGGAGCATCTCGAGGACATGGACGAGCGTCTCAAGCTGGATCATCAGCACCACCTCAACACCAGGCAACAACGAGGTTCTATGCTATGAACCCACCAGATGCAGTGGTCAATCCATGGGTAGTGGCAGGTCAGATGGAACTTTTATATTTTGATATGTCTAAATCCTGTGTTGTATCTGTTCTGATTGACCCGGGTGCTACGCACTCCTTTTTCACTCGGAGAGTGATTCGTAACTGCAATATAATAGTTAGACATAGGGCAGGTAGCTTGTTGCTTGAAACTCCGTTGAGAGGATCTACTGTTTTGCAAGAGGTATGCTCTCCCTGCATCCTCTTCTTTTCTGATCATCGCATTCAAGTGGATATTATACCACTTGATATGCAAGGATTTGATATAATCCTGGGGATGGATACCTTGGAAAGGTATCAAGTTGTATTGGATTGTGAATCCAAACAGGCTGTGTTTGCTGATGATAGCAACACATGGATCTTTCAAGGAGAGAGAAAGATTCTGCCCACCTGTCTTGTATCAGCTATGGTTGCTAACAAGCTAATGAGGCAAGGATGTTATGCATTCCTGTCACATGTAGTAGATGTTTCCAAAGAAGGTCCCAACCCTGCTGAAGTTCCTATAGTCAGGGAATTCCAGGACATGTTTCCTGAAGAACTTCCAGGTATACCACCGCCTCAGGAAATTGATTTTGAAATTAATTTGATCCCAGATACAAAACCTATAGCCCAGACACCGTACAGGATGGCGCCTGCTGAGATGGCAGAACTCAAGAAACAACTTCAAGAGTTTCTTGAGAAAGGTTTTATCCGACCGAGCACTTCACCGGGGGTGCTCCGGTTTTGTTTGTTAAGAAGAAAGATGGGTCAATGCGTTTGTGCATTGATTATAGACAATTAAATAAAGTAACAATAAAGAATAAGACCCATTGCCGAGGATTGATGATCTTTTTGACCAGTTGCATGGTGCAACAGTCTTCTCAAAGATAGACTTGAGGTCTGGATATCATCAACTCCGTATTAAGTATAGTGACATATCCAAGTCTTCCTTTAGGACACGATATGGTCACTATGAGTTCACGGTTATGTCGTTTGGACTAACCAATGCACCAGCTGCATTCATGGAACTCATGAATAGAGTTTTTCAACCTTTCCTTGATCAGTGTGTTTTTGTCTTCATAGATGACATTCTGATTTATAGTAAGGATGCTCAGCAGCATGAACAACATCTCTGACAGGCTCTAACTCTGCTAAGAAAACATAAGCTATATGCTAAGTTTAGCAAGTGTGAGTTCTGGTTGCCGGAAGTATCTTTTCTTGGACATGTGATATCTGCCTCAGGTATTCGTGTTGACCCTACAAAGGTAGAATCTATTCTACAGTGGGAACAACCGAAGATACCAACGGAGATTTGAAGTTTCTTGGGATTAGCTGGTTATTATCGAAGGTTTATTAAGAATTTCAGTTCTATAGCCTTACCCTTAACCAAGTTAACCCGGAAAGATGTTCCTTTTACATGAAGTGATAAGTGTCAACAGTCTTTTCAGCTGTTGAAGGAGAGGTTGACAAGTGCACATGTGCTTGTGTTACCTGAGCAAGGTAAAGGATACATAATTTTATGTGATGCCTCCAAGAATGGACTCAGATGCGTGTTGATGCAGGATAAGCAAGTGATTTCTTTTTCTTCACGACAGCTTAAGAAACACGAAGAGAATTATCCGACACACGATCTGGAGTTAGCTGTTGTGGTTCATGCCCTGAAGATCTGGATACATTATCTCTATGGAGAGACATTCCAGATTTTCATAGATCACAAAAATCTTAAGTATATCTTCTCTCAGCATGAGCTTAACATGAGGCAACATCGCTGGATGGAGTTAATCAAGGACTACGATTGTACAATAGATTACCATCCAGAAAAGGCCAATGCAGTTGCAGATGCCTTGAGTAGGAAATCAACAACATCAACCTCTGATAGGGAACAATTAAACTCTTTAGTATGCCCTAGGAGAGATATGCTTATCTCCTTAAGGCAAGACAATGTACAAATGAAGGTGTCATGGATTGGCGGGTTGTTGGCTGAGATGCATATCAACCCCACCCTAAGAGAGCAGATTAAGGAGGCACAGCAAGTTGATGTTGCAGTTCAGCAGATCAGATCTGATTATGGTGATGAGAAGCGAGAAGGTTTTCATGAATCAAATGATCAATTGGCATGCTATAATGGGAGGATGATAGTACCAGATGTAGATAACCTGAGGAAGTTAGTCCTGGAAGAAGCTCATTCTTCAATGTATGCTATGCATCCAGGAAGCACCAAGATGTATCGAAACTTGAAAGATATGTATTGGTGGCCTGGGATGAAGAAGGACGTAGCTGAGTTTGTTCTGAGGTGTCCAGTGTGTCAGCAAGTTAAAGCTGAACACCAGAAGCCTGCAGGAACAATGCAACCTTTACCCATACCATAGTGGAAGTGGGATCATGTAACCATGGACTTTGTTGTTGGTCTACCTAGGACAAACAAAGGACATGATTCCATATGGGTAATTGTTGATAGGTTGACAAAGACAGCACATTTCTTACTGGTCAAAACAACCTATTCTGCTGAGAGGTTATCACAATTGTATGTCCAAGAGATAGTGCGTTTGCACGGAGTTCCTGTCACTATAGTTTCTGACAGAGGTCCCCAATTTACAAGTCATTTTTGGGAGCAATTGCACAGAGCTTTAGGCACCAAGTTAAGGTTTAGTACAACCTTTCATCCACAGACTGATGGACAGTCAGAAAGGACTATACCGACCTTGGAAGACCTATTGAGAGCATGTGTTCTCCAGTTTACAGGGAGTTGGGATCTGCACCTAAGCCTAATAGAGTTTTCCTATAACAATAGTATCAACATAGTATTGATATGGCACCTTATGAATCCTTGTATGGCAGACGTTGTAGATCACCCTTATGCTGGTATGAGATTGGTGTACATCAATTTTTAGGTCTTGATCTTGTGCAACAGACTACGAAAAAAATTAAAGTAATACAACAACAGATTAAGACTGCACAAGATAGGCAAAAATCTTATGCTGACAAGCGTCGTAGACCGTTGGAGTTCCAGGTTGGAGACAAAGTGTATCTCAAGGTCTCGCCTTGGAAAGGAGTCCTTCACTTTGGAAGGAGAGGGAAGTTAGCTCCTAGATTTATAGGGCCTTATCCAATCATTGAATGGGTTGGAAAGGTAGCCTATATACTAGAGTTACCACCAGAATTACAAAAACTACACCCTGTGTTTCATATTTCTATGCTAAGGAAATGTCATCCCGATACCGAGTCAGTTCTACAACCTATGGAAGTAGAATTGAATGAAGATATAACTTATGAGGATGGACCAGTGTCAATCCTTGATAACAGAATTAAAAAGATAAAGAAGAAAGATATAAACCTTGTGAAAGTCCTCTAGAACCACCGTGGTGTTGAAGAAGCCACTTGGGAACTAGAGGAAGAGATGAGAAGGAAATATCCTACTCTTTTCTCTTAATATGTTTTATCGATTTCGAGGACGAAATCCTTGTAAGGGGTGGATAATTTGTAACATCCCTGACCTGGGTTATGAGTTAACCCTAGGTGTTTTGCCTAAATATGTAATTAAATCTTTGTGATTATCTTTTGGCATGTAATTAAGTTCCTAAGGAACATACATTTTCATTTATGTCCCTTTAAACAATGATTGTAGTATTGTTGGTAATACAGAGACCTATGTGCAAATTACCCAGGTAAGGGGTTTAACTTGCAAAATTTCACAAGTTAAGATGTTCCTCTAATAAAGAGACATCATATGAAGGAATATGATGAGGTATGATGGATTTCCCAAGTTTGGGCACCAAGGTACAGCTTGTGGAGCAATCCTTGTGCTTAAACCCTAATTTTGGTGTAAAGTGCAATTTACCCAAAGTGTGGGGTGCAACTTGTGCTATACACTTTCTAGAATATCTTTTATGACTTTTGAAATCATTTAAACTAATAATGATGAAGGGGGCACTTCCTTTGAATAATCATATAATAAGGAACTCCTTTGTAATTAAATCATCAAGATGTAAGTAAGCAGACCCTTATGTACATATGTACCTTAGTGATAAGTTGACCTTCCTTGCCTTTAGTTCTTGGTTTTAGAAGGAGTTTTATCTTAGAAAAGAAGAGGAGGGACGTGCCTAAAAGAAAGGAAGGACCTAGTTGTGAAAAGGAGGAGTAAGTTGTCCTTATGATGAAAATAACCCCAAAGGTACTTATACCCTTTCCTTTGCAATCAAAGGCAACGTTTCCCTTTCACTCTTCACTTATCTCTTGCTGTGGCCGACTAAGGAAGGAGCTCAGGAGCTCAAGGGGATGACCAACCTGTTCTAGATAAGAGAACACCACCTTTTAGCTCGGATTCATGGAGGAAATTCATGTATAAGGTTGGTTCTATGGTTAATTCACTTAGATTCTTTGTTCTAGCAGACCATCCCCATCTTTTCCTTGGAGAATCACCTCTGGCCAAGTTGTGGAGCTCAAGACACCATTAGAGGTTTGAACCTTGGAATCTTGGAGCTCTAGGAACAACGTTCTAAGGCGGGTTTTATAACCCTAACTCCTAGCTTTGTTATGCATACCTTTGTTCTTACTTTTGTGCTTAGTTCTTCTTCTACCTCCCTCCTTCCTTGCTCTTTTGCAAGCAAAACGGTGGTGTAACCGACCTGATCATAGGTTAGGGATGATGGGCGTGGATTCCTAGGTCACTTTATGAAACGACCTTGGACCCTTTTGGTCCAAACGAGTGCAACTCGTTTAAGGTCAAACGGGTACAACTCGTTTGATTTCAAACGATCTTGCAAGATCATTTGGATCAAAACAATCCCAAGACCGTTTCATAGGGTTGACCAAGGGACGACCATTTGAGGGTCTGTTCATAATGTATTGAATTTCAATCCTACAAAGAATCATAATCTAATTCCTAATCAATTGAGAGTTGAAGGCACTTCAACACCCTAACCCTAATCGGGTTAAAATTGATGAATTTAAATACAGATCTTGTTGAGTTTTGGGTTGAAGGACCCAAACGGGTTCAAACCCATTTGGGATTCACCCAAACGGTCTCAAACTCGTTTAATGACACCCGAAGACCATTTGGAGGTCTAGGGTTAAGGAAATTTGATCAATTGAAGGTCCAATTTTCAATAGGTTGAAGAATTGATAAAAGTGCTGATTTTAGACCTAATTAGGGTTCAACCCTAATCAAATCAACTTAGATTTTGGTCAAACTTTGGGCAAACGGTCTCAAGACCATTTGGAGGACATCCAAACGATCTCAATACCGTTTGGGCCAAGTTTGGGCCCAATTGGAGTTCAATTGATGGGTTCTATTACACTTTGTTTCACATTATTGAAAATTGATGATTAGCCGATTGGAAACCCTAATTGAGTTAGACTTAACCCTAATTGGCTTTCAATTGAGGGTCACATTGGAGTCCAATTGATTGAGGCTCATCTTAATTGACTCAATTTGTAAGTGGTTAACATGTCTTTGGTTAATTAAAGGCTTCAACATAGGAAACCCTATTCAAATATAACCTATGTGTCACCTTTATGTTCATGCGGTTTGAACCCAAGTTGGTCCACACTCGTTTGAGTCCAAATGAGTCCACACTCATTTAAGCCCAAACGAGTCTACACTCATTTGATCCCAAATGGGTTCACACTCATTTGATCTCAAACGATTTCACACTCGTTTGATCTCAAACGGGTTCACACTCGTTTGATCTCAAACGGGTTCACACTCGTTTGATCTCAAACGGGTTCACACTCGTTTGAACTCAAATGGGTTCACACCCGTTTAGACTCAAGTGGGTCCACACCCGTTTAAGGTCAAGTGGGTCCACACTTGTTTAAGGTTCAAATGGGTCGAAGGTCTTTGTAGGGTAAATGAGTTCAAGGTCGTTTAAGAATCAAATGGGTTGAAGGTTGAAGGTTAAACCCTAAACCAATTGGAGACCTTCAAGGTTGATTATACTTAATCACTTGAAAGTGTAAAAGGTTCAATGATGATCTAATCTAAACCCTAATGGTAACCTAAGATGTTAAGGGACTAAGTGTCTAATGAATTGACCCATGATGATGGTCAATGGATAAATTACCAAAATGCCCCTAAAAGGTTCAATTGAGTGGTACCTTGTTTTAATCAAACCCTAATCACATGATAGTGATGAGTTGACTTGTTTTAATCAATGAGGACTTAACCCAACCTAATCTAGAGTGGTGTAATCACTATCTACTAGTTAGAGGAGAGATAAAGTACCAATTATAATGGAAACTCAAGTAAAATACCTTCAATATACATGAATGTGCAAGTTTAGGTATGATCCACTTATGTGAGATCATGGAAACCCTAATTATGATAATTGATGAATCTTAATATTATCTGAGGTCTTTAATGATGATGTTTCTCATACATGGGGATGTTATGACATCATTTCACCATGAGGTGAATAGTAAACCCTAATTCTAGGGTGATGACATGTAATGTGAATAGTAAACCCTAATTGATGAAAACTAGGGAAACCTAGCTCTTGTATGAGTAGGGAGATACAACTTCTTTAAATAAGTTATTTACTGTTATCAGTTGATTTAACCATGCAGGTTCCTCTATGAGGATGATCATATCCAGGTATGGATGATGATACTATATTCATTGAAAGCATGTTGTTAGCATTATGAATAGTGATATATCCTGAAGCCTTGTTAATAGCATCTTATGAGATTGATAGGCTGTGAGAGCCATGAATACCATCAAGGTCATGCTTTAAGAGATGACTTGTGATGAGAATATTGAGAAATGATAATTGATGAGAGTTAGGCTTGTTATATTTAGTATTCTTCCTTCATAGCTGCTATGCTAATGATTAATGTTTGAAAAAATGTATGATGATAAAAGAATACTGAAATGTACCTAACTAATCAAGTATAATCATACCATGTAGAGCCCTGATCATAGATCCATCATCGTCAGGAATTAGATGATGGTGAAATAGGTTTTCCTAAGGGGATTCCTGGAGCACATACTTTTGAATATGTGGGGTAATATGGATGTGAATTTCCTTACATCCTAGTGTAGGAATTGATGTATATGTATCTTTATTCTATCAATCCTTCACTATGTGTTTATGCCGGGGTGATGTAACACTAATCTCCCGAGGAAATCTTTTATACCGCATCGATGAGAGATAAACAAGAAATCTTTCGATGGTGAAGAGAGTACAGAATGCCACTGTGACTCTAATAGCGAAGTACCAGAATACCCTGGTAAGCTATTGTAACAGAGACACTAGATGTCCTGCATGTTGATCCTCATACTGACTGAGGAAGATGAGGTCATAAGAATCCGGCTCTTTTGATGACCTATGTATGATACCTATGCGACTTAATAGTGATCGGTTGGAGTATGAGCGGTATACCTCATCTCCGCAGGGCATAATGATGTTTGTAAAACATAATCAACCGTGTAGCATATCTGCTTAGATTGAACTACAGGATACATTGGTTGAAGATACATTACTTAGTATACATGTTCTTCATATTCCTTAAATGTTGTTGTTCTAATTGATAACAATCTGTTGTTGATTACCTTAAAGCTTTGATTGCTTATATTGTTCTTGATTGCTATAATAAAGCTTCTGGCGGAGAGTTATAACTCTCGCTGGGACAATTATTTAAAATTGTTTCACCCCGTAGATTTCAACTTTTTAGGTGGTCGTCGAGGACGAAGGAACCAATCTGCAGGTGATCAGTATCAGCAGCAGCAGCACCATGAGCAGTAGTAAATCTCAGGTGGAGATTCAGACTGCTGAGTTGTGTAGTTAGATAGTCAGTCTTATGTGTTCTCTGTACTCTCAGGTCCTTGGAGTCTTTTTGTCTGAGATTTTGGTTTTGAGTTCTTGAGATTTTGTATCATGTTGTATATAATTACTCAAGAAGTAATTATCAGAGATGTAACAGTTTATCTCCTTTTTATGAAAGAAGTTTTTATGAATTCAAGCCCTTATCTCAAAAAGTTTTAATTCCCCGTGATTTTTGTCTTCCGCTGTTAATCGATTGCTTCCTTTAAGTTTATATCGTGGTTTGGAGATCAGAGCCCACATTATAGACAAAAGTGATGGTCGTTATGTAGGATAGTGGATGGCTGCCAATATCCATTTACATAATGTGAGACCAATCCTAATGTACACAAATATGGATAATTTTATACACATAACACTATAAACCAGTTTGTTTGGCTCATTTTTACATGAGTAATCTAGTATGAGGTATATAAATTATTAGGAGATTGGATCTTTAATCAACATATATTGGACCCATGGACTTCCAATTATTTCTCATCCTTAAGGTACTATGATTCCTTGGAATGACCCAAAACATTTCCTAAAACTACTTATTACAAGAGAGTTTAACTCTGACATATTTTCATAGACAACAACTAATCTCTAGTGTTTCATGTGATTGCATAACATATTATGTGTGTATTATTGACAAATAGATAATATGTTCTATGTTTATGGCAATCCAACGACAATTCCTTCAAAACCGGAGGATATTCTCATATTTTTTGTACATAATTCTTGAATCAATTTTTGTTCAAATAAAATAAATCATTACTTATTAATAACAATATTTGATCTATCAAATCGATTTCATGAAATCCACTTATCCACAAGAATCATCATATGATAGAAAGCATCCATATCACTAGGCTATCTTGATCAAAAACATGCTTAGATTTAGATATTTGTTTTGTGGGGTCTTTCCCTAACATGGCCTCCATTTTGGTCCAAGGAATCAAATATATAGGTATCACCTAACTCATCCAAATATTAATCTGTTAGTATCAAAGATGGCAATGTCATTCCAAAAATTCCATTCGTACACCCTATAAGGTAGTACACTTATTTATAGGAAGAATTGAGATATTTCTTATAGGTCAGTTACCTTCACTCAGGGTTCTCATAAAAATTTGTGGTAGTACCCATGATATATTTTCCTTCCAAATTGAAAAGCATTACCTTATTATAATACCATGATTTGGTGAGATGTCATTCATAGTCCTAGAGCTCTAGTATTCCTTTCATTCTTACCTCCTTATATACAATTCTCTTAACGTGGTTTTACCATGAGTATATTTGGGCTCCTTGAACTTAACATTTTGAATTAAGTATTAAGGATCATTGAAATATAGTCTTGGTAATTCTAGAAATTTCATTTAAAGTATATGAACTTCTCCAAAACTCAACACTTATATACCTATTGTGCCATGTCTGTATCCCTAGAGTTGGTTTTAATGAACTACCTCATGTTTCTACTCATGTAAATAGGCCATATATATACATACACACATCTACATACATACATACATACATATATATATACATACAAACATACATACATACATACAATATGTATATACATACATACAACATAAACAACAAGGTGTGCCGTCTCTTAGGTTGGATCCGGGCGATCCCAATCTCTGTCCACCCATGCCCCCGATTACCCAGGTCACCGACGTCCACCCATCTAACCAACCCCGAAACCCATCCAACCACCCCGCACCACCTACGAACAGAACAACAGCAATTGGGAACCCATCATGTGTTGTGACGATACCTAGCCTTAACGCCGTTGTGATGGGGGAAGCGTCATCTGTTGTGGAACCGGTGTCCAGCAGAATAGAGAAGGAGCCCAGTCGATGAGCGCTAGCCTAGAATGAAGTCCTCAAACAACTAGTGATCAAGTCGACGGAGGAGATGGAGTTCCCGCAACCTAGGGTTGACAGCGACAAGATCCTTGTAGAAATGGAGGTCGAAGAGTTTGAGAGGATGAAGAATGTGTGGGAGTTTACCATGATGGTCTACACATTGGGAAAATGACCGTACTTTCCTCATCTTCAAGCTTGGGTGCAAAGAACCTGGAGGTCGAAAGGCTCCTTTGAACTGCTGTAAAGGGAAAATGACATCTTCTTGGTTAGGTTTTCTAAGACGACGGATAAGCGGGCAGCCCTGGCCACAAGTTTGAGATGGTTTAACCAGAAACTTGCCATCGCCAAACATTACAATCATGCTGATGAGATACATAAAGAGGCCTTCACAACCATCCCTACATGGACGACGCTGAAATCCTTTGGGAAGACATGGACGAGAAAAGCGGTAGGCACCATTGCGGCTGGTGCTGGTTGAGTTCTTCATGTCAATGAGAGGTCCTTAGGAGGTGAGGAAGCTAGGGTGTTGGTCAAGCTAAAGGTTGATGATCCACATATGAGGACTATCTGGCTCAATGTCCAAGGCTGAGATCCTATTCTGGTATCTAATGAATATGATCACATTCTAGTGAGTTGTAGCGGTTGTCGTGCCTTTAGCCATGCTACCGGTCAGTGTGAGACGCTGGTCAAGATGACGGAGAAGAAGATATGGAGGAAGACGGGTGCTACAGTAAAGATGAATGGAGAGGAGGGTTCAACTAATGATGAGTCTTGCAAAGAAACAACAAAGGAGAAAGCATAGGAAACCCAGAACAACGTCCTATGGAAGGAGAAGGAACCTCTATTGCTTCTAATCGAGAGGGATAGGAGAATAATGAACTTGGTGTGGAAAAGAGGGCCTACCCAGGAGATACAGAAGGAAACTTCACACCTACATCCGATAGGGATAGCTCACAAAGGACATGTATCCCAAAATCCCAAGGAGTGGGGTCAATTCTCGACACTACCAATAGTTTCGAAGCACTCTCAGACTCTAACAAAGAAGAGGGAGAAATCGTCAAAGAAAAAGAGGTGAAGAAGAAGAATAACAGGAAGGAGTCAGGAAGGCATACTAGATCTAAAAAAAATCCTCGATATGCCCATGCTTCTCTGGAATATTAAGGGAGGATGCGACAAGAATAAGAAGAAGGAGATACGGGAGTGGATCGCTGCTAATGGCCACTCATTAGTTGCTTTGGTTGAAACAAAAATAAAGCCCCAAAACAACATCAATATTAAATATCTCTTCCCACAAGGATGGAACCATGTGTCAAACGTGGAGTGTGGTGATGTTGCTAGAGTATGTGTGGTGTGGAAGCCCAATGCCTGGTAGGTGTCAGTGATATAGAGTTCAGATCAGCATATTACAGTTCAGTGTAGAAATAATGGTGGACTACAAATATGGATGGCAACTGTCTATGACCATAATGATGGTAGGTCCAGGATTGCTCTATGGAAAGATCTGGTTACACTTTCTAAGAAGGTGAAGACCTTGTGGCCGGACATTTTCGATTTCAATATTGTCCAGTTACAGGTGGAAAAAAGAGGTAAAAGACTTGCAACTACTGCTGAAGTGGACACATTCAATCACACTATTGACAAAGTAGGCTTATTTGAGTTACCTATGCTGGGTGGTGATCTGTTTACTTGGAATAATGAAAGAGGCCCATAACATAGAATAGAAAGCAAACTTGATAGAGCGTTGGTGAATGATGACTGGCTAAAAATGTTTCCTAATGTTCAGGTAAAAGCTGGAGCTTATGATATTAGTGACCATGCACCTATCTTAGTTCAGATTACAGAGGAAAAGCAGACGAGGAGGCCATTCGGATTTCTAAATTACTGGATGGATTGGGAAGGTTTTGAAGATATCATAAAACAATGATGGAGCACTCAAGTAACTGGTAATCCTATGTATTGTTAAGAAGCTGATGAATACTAAGGCAATGCTGAAAAAGTGAGCAAAAGAAAAGGTGAACATCACAAATCTACTAAAGGCGACCAAGAAGGAATCCAAAGATGTCATAGAAAGGTTGTTGGCTTATCCACTGAATCCTAATCTGATAGAGAAAGATAGAGAACTGAAAATAATGCTAGAAGATCTGAAAAAGGCTGAAGAAAAATTCTACTAGCAAAGAAGCAAGGAAAGATGCTTGGAAGACGGAGACCGAAACACAAAGATCTATCATACTGCTATAAGACTAAGAGAGGTAGGTAATATTATTTCTGAACTTATTAAAGTTGAAGGAATGGTGATCAATAAATAGGAAGACCTCGAGGAACAAGAAATAAACTTCTACACATCTGTGTACAATAAAAGCTTCTCAGATGACATTGATGATGAGGAGGAGGTTGAATGGAAGTATAAGCTTACAAGCACCCACAACAACATTCTCACAAGAAGAACCAATGAACAGGAGGTCAAAGAAGCGGTGTGGAGCATTGGCAACAATAAGTCGCCTGAGTCAGACGACTTCAATGCTTTCGTCTATAAGAAGACTTGAGAGATTATTAAAGATGACTTGCTTGCTTATGTAAATTGGTTCTTAGATGGCAGAAACATGGTGAGACATATTAATCACTCTTTCCTTATTCTTATCCCAAAGAAGAAGGTCACCTCCTCTCTTGTTGATTTTTTCCCTATTGCTTGCTACTCGGTATAATAAAAAATTATTGCAAATTTTTTGGCTGCCCGACTGAAGATGGTCCTCCCATATTTGATTTCTGCAAATCAAGGAGCTTTTGTTACAAGTAGATGTATTAGTGACTTTGCACTTATGGCTAGAGAATTTCTTCTGGACTACAATGTCATGAGAGGCAGTAGGAAGGCCTGCCTAAAACTAGATGTTTTGAAAACTTATGATAGTGTGAGATGGGATATATTATGGTGGACTATGCAACAAATGGGATTCAATGAACAATGGATAGTTTGGATAAAGCAATATGTGGGGACTACTAGTTACTCTATTCTTGTTAATGGCACATCTGCAAGTCTCTTTAGAGGGGGTAACAGGTTGTGCCAAGGTGACCCCTTGTCTCCACTTCTGTTTGTGATTTTCATGGAGTATTTTACAAGGAAGACGCAAAATGCCGAAGAGCAGAAGGAAAATGAATCCTTACATTGTCCATGGTATGAAGGTAATGACGCACTTGATCTTTGCAGATGATGTTCTAGTTTTCATTGAAGCAAAGCAGCAGTACCTAGAAAATCTTAAAAGTCTGTTGGCAATGTTTAGAAAGAAAATGGGGTTGTGTATTAATGAAAGCAAAACTCACATCTTCTTGTCGAAGAACTTTTACCAGATGGAGGATAGACTTATTCAGGCTATGGGAGTGGAGAAAGGTGAATTCCTAATAAAATATTTGGGATTCCCTCTCACCAGTGGCAATCTTCAAGTCAAAGACTTTACTGAATACATTGATAAAGTAGAGGGGATGGTTAATAGATGGCCAACGCAGAAGACATCCATGGTGGGGTGCAAGACTTTAATAAAAGCTGCTATTGAAGGACTTCTCATCTTCTGGGCACATCAAGGTGAAATTCCTAGTTCTGGTCTGGATAGAATTGAAATGAAGATGGCCAATTTGTTGTGGGGAAGTGAACACCATCCTATGAGGTATTCCAGATTGACATTTCCTACAGATGAAGGAGGGCTGAATATAAAATCTCCTAGAGACATTTCTAGATGGGGAACCATGAGAAGGATCATTGCTTTTTAGAAAGGCACGTCTACTTGGGGAACGTGGATGAGAGAAAGATATCCTAGAGGGCTGGATTTTTTGTTAAAGACAAGAGAAGGATAGTCAAGAAGCATCAACATCATGGGGGGAATGTGGCCATAAATCAAACACTTATTTGCTCCTAATGATTCTGGTGGATGGAAGCTTAAAGAAAAGAACATTTGCATATGGGAGGTGACCCGGACTAAGGTAACAAAGGACCCAGTGGGTGATCATATATGGGCTGGTAGGTACGTACCAAAATGGAGCATGTGTGTTTATAAAATTCTGCATAATATCCTTGCTACTATGGATAGAATTAATGCCTAGAATTATGATATTTCTACTGTTTGCTTGCTATGCAGGGAGAAAGAAGAAAGCCACAACCACTTTGTGGGATAATGCAAATTCACAAAGGAGATTTGGGATTATCTTTGCAGTGAATTCAGATTACATATTCAACTTTCTGTTGATCTGAAAGGAATGATTGCTAGGTACGACAGTCATGAAAAGAAAAATCTATTATTTTCTGGCTTATGCTACCATATCTGGGAGGAGAGGAATGCTAGAATACATCAAGGGAAGTCCACGAATGCTATAAGTATTATTGTAAAAATATGTAAATGTCTTAAACATAGACTACGCATTAGCTAGATGAGTAAGTTGTAGCATTGATTGGGTGTATGGAGTAGGTCTTAAATGTACTCTAGACCCCCTATATTTTTAGGGGGGGTGTCGGAATATATTTACCTGATTCTAATACATACATACACACACATATATAGGGGGGAGAGTCAGCAAGGCAATAGCCTAGTTGGCGAATTCTATTGGTCCCAATGAAGGGACCCGAGTTTGAAACCACACGGAGAAGCATCACTTGATTTACCACCCTCTCGGGCGTCCGGCCTCCGCCACGGGTTATGGGAGAGGGGGGAGAAATCTTTCTCTCTTAATCCCATACTATATATATATATATATATATATATATATATAATGTATATATATACATGTATATATACTTGTATATATATATATACATATATACAAGTATATATATATATAACTATAAATATATATGTATATATATACATATATATACATGTGTATATATATACATGTATATTATATATATATATATATATATATATATATATATATATATATATATATATATATATATATATATATATATATATATATATATATATATATATATATATATATGGGGATTTATTCGTTACCCGTGTGGGTAGCCTGATTTTTAGCTACCCGCACATCTAAAAGTGTAGCTATATGGTACACAAAAGTAACTCTAAGATCAAAAGAGTTATTGTATTGATAATAGAGTAACTGAATGACTAAAAAAGTAACTACACAAAAAATATACAGTGAGTAAGTATATGGACGTATTTTTTTATATTGGTGGGGAAAATGATATTATTTTTGGATGAAATTATTTGGGAAGCTAGATAAAATGCTCCTCTACAATTTCGAAATTTTTTTTATAAAAAAAGTGATAGGAAGGGTGTGCGGGTAGCTACCCACAAGGGTATTAAAAATGAGCCATATATATATATATATATATATATATATATAGATATATATATATATACATGTGTATATATATACATGTATATATATATATATATATATATATATATATATATATATATGTATATATATATATATATACAAGTATATATATATGTATAGTTGAGCTACAATACACTCGAGTGTATAGGGGCTTCTATACACCTCAATTTGTATGTGTTGGATCTTGATCTGGCAAAAAGAAAAAAATGGCCCAGTTACTCCCGTTAACGACAGACCTTGGTGGGCCCCCCCCTCCATGAAAATAAAACATGTTCTTTGACCCCTAATGCTCGCTGCCCCCTGACTACCTACCCTCTCTCTCTCCCAACTCACGAGACCATCGTCTCTCTCCCATGCCCACTCTGCTTCGGCCTTTCCTCCCAGCAACTCGCTCTGATGACCTCTCCTCCTAGCAACCCGCTCCGGCGACCACTCCAACCAGCAGCCCGCTCGGGTAGTGATAGAGCAACCATCTCCAGGAACTCTCCAATTATTGATCGTCTTCAGGTGCCCTCTCCGCTGATCTCTGATGATCTCTGGTACCCTCTCTGGTGACCTCTTTGGTGCCCTCTCGGTGACCTCTTTGGCGCTCTCTCCGGTGACCTCCAATAATCTCATCAAGCATCCCCTTTCTCATGGACGGTAAGTATAGCTCCACTTGAATTCTATTTTTGCATTAGCAATGCCTATTATATCCTCCGCATATGACAATGGAAATGAAATTTCCCCTTGTTTGCGGAAGCAATGCCTACGACATCCCCTTGCATTGTTTGAGTGATCTGGTGAAAAATACCCAGTCATAGAGGGAAATGAAATTTCACAGCAGACTTGATAATTACAAAAAATAAATAAATCAGTTTTGGCAATGCAATTTGTCACAGAACAATGGAGTAGATACATAGACAAATTTGGTATTTGGTATTTGGTATGGGATAACAACTAGATAACATAAATTGTCTTATGTTACAATTTAAATTCAACTGTAAGCATGTATAGCATACAACTAGTTGCTTCTTGATATTACACTGTTTTGATGTATATTTTGATTGGTTGTTCAAGGATTTTGTGACTGAAATTATTAATCTTTATAGTGATGGATTTCTCTGATGATGTTGATGGCATGATGGGCATAGATTGGTTAGCTTGTGAAAATCCAATTGAAAGAGATGAGAACACATGTGCGATGGTAACTAAATATTGCAAATTTTTAAATTTCAAAAATGTGTATTTTGTAATAGTGTAAGGGATTTGTATTTGTTTGTAAGTATTTTTCTCTCATATTTTCTTAGGTTGATGAACCAATTGAACTTGATGATGATGAGAGGGTTGAAGTGCAATCTAATCTAGATATGTATATAGGCTTACAATTTGATTCTGTTGAAAAGGCGGAAGAATTTTATAATCAATATGCTTACAAGGTGGGATTCAATATTCGTAAGGGGACTCAATATGTTTCTGCTAAAACAAAACAAGTTACTGGTAGAGTATTTGTATGCTCAATGGAAGGTTTGCAAATAATAAAGAAAGGTGATGATGATATAAAGGGTACTCCAAAAAAAGATATGACATCTACATGAACAGGTTATAAGGCTCAAATGCGAGTGAAGCAAGAAGAGGGCACAAAGTGGGTGGTTACAAGGTTTGAGAAAGATCACAACCATGATCTCACTCAAAGTCCATCTAAGAAGAGGTTTCATCAGTCACATCGACATATGTCAATAGAGGTTCGGGATTTAGTTCGTGCTATGGATGACCAAATTATTTCTAGTGCTCAGATTATGTCTCTCATTGCTAGTCATTGTGGTGGCATTCATAATGTGAGTTTCATTAGAAAGGACCTGAGAAATGAGCATGTATCCTTGAGAAGGAAATATATAGGTGTTGATGTTTCCTCCAATTTGGAGTATTTCAGAAAAATGCAAGCAATTAACCTGTTATTTTATTATGCACTTCAATTTGACAATGAAGGATGTACACACAATATCTTCTGGGTGGATGCTAAGTCAAGGATGGCATATCAAACATTTAGTAATGTGATTTCTTTTGACACCACATATATGACTAACAAGTATAGCATGCCATTTGCACCATTCATAGGTGTGAACCACCACATGCAGTCAACTTTATTTGGGTGTGTGCGTTGCTATGTGATGAGACAACTGATTCTTTTATTTGGGTTTTCCAAACATTTTTAAATGTCATGTATTGAAAACACCCTAAAGAAATACTAACTGATCAAGATCTAGAAATGAGGAAGGCAATTCACATAGTTTTTCCGGATGCAGTTCATCGTTGTTGTCAATGGCATATAATGAGAAAAGCACGTGAGCACATTGGTGTAATATATGGGACAGTTGTTGGTTTTGTTGAAGAATTTCATTGTTGCATAAACATGCATGTCACTATTAAAGAGTTTGAGGATAGGTGGAAGAGAATGATATGCACATTCAACTTAGGTGACAATGCACATTTGTGTCACTTGTGGAGTATTAGAGATCAATGGATCCCTGTTTACTTCAGGCGTACTTTTTTTGCCAACATGTCAACCACACAACGGAGTGAGAGCATGAATGCTATTTTTAAAGACCATGTCAACAATCATTTACCAATTTTTAAATTTGTCAAAGCATATGAAAAAGTGGTTGAGAGCCGATATGACAAAGAAGATGAGGAGGACTACATAACTAAAGATGGAGCACCCACTCTTTGGTCTCTTGCACTAATTGAGAATCATGCAAGAACTGTATACACAAGAACAATTTACAAAGACTTCCGTATGAAAATGAAGAAGACAACTAGCTATGACATAGAAGAGGTGATCAAGGACTCCTTATATCACATTATATATATTTCTGAAGAGGAGAATCGCTTCATGGCAAGGAAGTTCTACAAGGTGGCCTTGAAAAGTGAATCAGATGAGATATCTTGTGAATGCAAACATTTTCAATATAGTGGCATATTATGTTGTCATTCTCTCAAGGTACTATTATTTCTCAATTATCATAAGATTCCACCATTATATGTGTTGGAGCGTTGGACAATTAATGCAAAAAAAACAACAAATATGATCATGCTGAAGAAACTCAAGTAGAGATGGGTGATAGTACCATGTTGAGTAGGTATAACACCTTGTGTAGATCAGCCATGCGATTGGTTGGTTTAGCTTCTAAAGAAAAGGATACTTACATGATGGTGCAAAAGACTTTTGAAAATTCATATGTTGAAGTTTTGAATATGCAACACAAAGTGGATTCAGTTTCTATAGATGAAAGGATACCCTCATCCCAGACCTATATTCCTACTCAGGTGAGTCAATATGTGACATTTCTTGTACAATCACAACATCAAATCAATGCAAAAGATCCTATAACATCATAGTGTAAAGGAACTCAAAAACCACAAAGGTTCAAACCACCTGCCGAAATGAATGTAAAGAAGCAAAGAACATGTAGTATGTGCAATGAAAAAGGTCACAATAGTCGGAAATGCAAGCATGGGGTATTACTCCCTTCTAATAAATTTATTAAATTTACAATACATCCAATCAATTGATTTTTTTATATCTTTTTTTGCTTGGTTGATAGGGAAACAAGGATGCATCAACTTCGTATGGGATAGAAGAAGAGGCTGAAGAGTCAAGAGAAGACTAGCTTGTGGTGTTATTTCAAAAGGTTCCATTTTCTAAATGTGAATGTTGATCCTCTATGGTTGCTATGTCAAGCGAAGGCTGCTATGTCAAGGGAGGACTAAATTTAAGCTGAAGTTGAATTTCAATGTGGGAATTTTTGTGTTGAAATTAGTCTGTAATTTCATGTGCCATTGCGTTTGTGGATATATGAGATGTAATTTTATTGTTGTGAATTTTATGTGTATTGAGTGCACGAGATAGTGGATTTTCTATGTATTGAGTGCATGAGATAGGAGGTTATTTCAATGTGGTGAATTCAGTCTGTAACACATGCAACAATGTTCTATGTTCAAATGATTCAGTACTTTGTTCTTTGATTCAGTGTGTTTCACTGTGTGTAACGTTGATGTAGCAACAATTCTTGGTTCAGTACTTTGTTCAATTTATGGTTTAGTACATTAGTGCATTGACAACATTAGTCCATTAGTCCAATACTATGGTTCTATTACAGTTGTCATGTGTTTCAAATTGGTTGTCTAATATTATAAAATGACAGTGAAGATCTATGATGTACCACTGAGACGGTGTTCCTCAACTTTAGCATATGATAAAAAATGATAGTATTTAACCATAGATTCCTTCTTGCGTGTGCAACACCATTCAGAAAGATGCTACCTTACTTCTCAAACCAGCCCTTCATTGGCTATAACTTTTATTCCAATGTAACTTTTTGAGAGTCAAATGATTTTCTGTAATTTTCTTTTATGAGTTGGTTTCAACATCTCTCTTTGATGAGGTTCCTATCACATTGAGAAGGAATATCTCTCTTTGATGCGTAAATAGATCTACACCAACATGTCTTTGTCTGCTTCTTTTGTTTGGGGACAAAAATCTCTTCATTTGTATGTATTTGCTAAACTTGGAAGCATGGATATTTGCTAGTTATGATGCATGAAGAAAAATGTGCTATTTTGTTAAACACTAATAAGTAGGTTTTGTAATTACTTATTGTTCACTTTTCTCTTATGCATGTTGCTTTGATATAAATTAAATACTAAATACTCAGTGGTATATTTAACTTGGTACCAGCCTTTCAGTTTCTATCGGCTCTGTACTTCAGTGAAGTTATCTGGGTTTGTAATACATAGGAAATGTTCAGGTTATTCCTTCATTTAGTTGTTGGGTTCAGAGAACAATCAATCATTAATTGACTAGGGTTGCATTCATTTTTTATTCAGTGTATTGAGTGCATGACACAGTTAATTGACCAAGAATTTAACTCTGAGGTAACCATTCATTCAGCTCACTGAGTCCTGCTGAATCAATTTGAAAACATAAAAACACAGAAGGAGGAAACACAAATACAACCACATTTCAACTCTGAGGTAACCATAATTCATTGATTTAAATTCGAAATCCTATTACACCATTTGACTACTTGTTACAATGCTAAATCGATCCAGCATACACAAATGCAAGTATGATCCATGAGGTAACTAATGCATACAAACACAACTTGTATTTTATAATTGCTCTTTGTTCATTGACCTTGGCTATCTTCACTTCTTCTTTAGGTTTAATGAGCTCGGGCACCAACTGCAGGTCTCTGATCGCAATGCGTCACAAAGAATTGTCTTGTTGAGCAGGTAGAGGACGTATAGCAAATGTCTTGTTGACAATCCATATCGTTAGATCGAAGACAGATCTAACATAGGGGAAATCATAAGAGGGGGACTGATTACAGAACAACAATGATAATGAAACCAACAAAGAGGTAATTGAACTCACCTTGGTTCCACCTTTAGGGACAGTGACAAAGGGCTTGACTTCAAGCTTTGGCTGACGCCGGTGTGCCTGCGAAGGATTGCTGATGCCGGTGTGCATGAGGATGACTGGTGTCGGTGTGCGTGAGGATGATTGACGTCAATGTGTGTGCGAAGGGATTTCTAGAATCCGAATGACAGTGGTGTTGCTCGTCTAATTTATCTGGCTGACGGTGGCACTGCTCATCCGATTTGGAGTAGAATGGAACCAGCAGCAGCATGAGGTAGGATAATCGAAGGAAGGAGAAATGGAGGAAAGAGAATCAGAGTAAGGATGATAAAGAAGCAGAGGCACCAGAGAGGGCAGCAGAGATCAACAGAGATCAGCGGAGAGGGCACCTGAAGATGATCAACAGTTGGAGAGTTGCCAGAGATGGTTGCTCTGTCACTGCCTGAGTGGGCTGCTAGGAGGATAGGTCACCGGAGCGGGCTGCTAGGCGGAAAGGCTGAAGTAGAGAGGGCATGGGAGAGATCTGATAGTCTCGTAAGTTGGGTGAGAGAGAGGGTAGGTAGTCGGGGGGCACTGAGTGTCGGGGGGCAAAGAACGAGTTTTGTTTGCATGGAGAGGGGGACCCACCAACGAGGTATGCCGTTAACGGGAGTAACTGGGCCAATTTTTTCTTTTTGCCATATCAAGGTCCAACACATAAAAATTGAGGTGTATAGGAGCCCCTATACACTCGAGTGTATTGTAGCTCAACTTTATATATATATATATAAATATATATATATATATATACATACATATATATATACATATATATATATACATATACATATATATATATACATACATACATACATACATACATAAATACATACATACATACATACATACATACACAAGGGAATAGCTCGGTTGGTGAATTACGGTGTCCCCAATGAAGGGACCCGAGTTTGAAACCACACGGAGAAGCATCTCTTGATTTATCACCCTCCTGGGTGTCCGGCCTCCGCCACAGGTTATGGGATGGGGGGGAATCATTCTCTCTTAATCCCATACATACATACACACACACGCATATATATATATATATTTAAATATATATATATATATATATATATATATATGTATATAGACACACACACACATATATATATATATGGAGTGGCTCAAGTGGTCAAGCATGGTGCCTCCTAACAAAGGGACCTAGGTTCGAATCCCAGTTTCCGCATTGATTTACCACCCTCACGGGCATTCCGCATTCGCCACGGGTGTGGGAGGGGGGAGAAATCTTTCTCTCTTAATCCCATATATATATATATATATAGAGAGAGAGAGAGAGATAGATAGATAGATAGATGTATGTACGCATTGTTTTCCACTCAAATTCACCAAGAGTAGTGTTGATAAGGATACTTAATGCAACTACATTCTCATCATATTTTAACTATTACTTGTACCATGTAGTTGGAATGATTCACTTCCTTTTGTTTAGGATTGTTAGGAATAATAAGAGAACTTCTATTGATAAGATCATATTTTAGTCTAGGGTTTAGAAAATTCAAGGATTCCAGTTCTTTTCTTGGGACTCAAGGTTGTATACTTATAAAAATCACAGTTATGCTAAATTGTGCATGTACTTCAATGCCACATTCCTTTTTTTCACTTTTATGGATGAATTTTGATCTCAACTCATGGGTCGATTTCCTTTTCATGGGCTCTTTTCTCTCTTCTACTTAGTACTACGGTTTGCACTTTGCACACTATTTGAGTAATGTTTTACTTAATTACTTATGTTTATATAAGATCATGATTCACGTATCAAGATTTTAAGGATTTTCTTCGTTCTCGTGATAATTTTCTTTTCTTTATCGTACTTACATCCTTCATTGGATGCGTGTGTTATATAAGTTTACCAAATATTTCTAGGGTTTCTCCTTTTAGAAGGAGCATATTACGAGAATTGGCATTTCATATGTTTTAGTTGGCGGAGCATGCCCTATTTATTTTTTGAAACCCTAACTTAAGGAAATTAAATGATAGGGTTTAGGAAAAATTATTTTAGGGTTTAAAATATCTCCATATGGGAAAGAAATGAAATTAGATGAGAATACCAAAAATGTATGTTATTTTATGTATATCTAAGGATTTGTCCAAGTAGGGTGCTCGATGTCTAGGGAGTCCTCATAATCCTGATAGTGGTGCATAGGAAAGTTATTCCAGCCCTCAAATATTATTAGAAAAACACTAATTATCTTTATGGTTCTAGAGTGCTCATAAATTATTATTATTAACTGAATATGGCTCTGATACCAACTGTAATGATCCCTTCACTAATATTCCCATAAATGAGGACTACATAAATAATGGTAGTTATCCAACATTTGCAGGACCATATTCATAAAATAACTAATGAAAAACTCTATTCAATATGTATACCATAATATACTACCAGATTGTGTTCCAGATGAAGGTACATAACATGAAATCGAATGACTAGAATTTAAAGCAAAAGTTTTAGAAATATCTTGAAGAGGGAGAACTATTTCTAATTCTTAAATGATAGTTAAAGATTCATTCCTCTTTCATTGTGTTGATTCAACCTTAGCTTTTCTTTTAAATCATGAACTAAACCTAAAATGCCCACAAACATAGGTCTGGATATTTCTATATCGTGTATGTAGGTGCAATCAAAAGTGTTCACATAATTATAAAAAGTGTATTGTTGTATGTTTCAATTAATTTCAAGTAATAAACAATAAATTTTTAGTATCATGCATAATAAGCCCTACATCTAATTCCTCATTTACTAAGTCACTGTACTTTCCCTCGGGAGACTCTTGAAATCATTGCATGATCTGTCAGGGAACTATTTTAGATTCAAGGTGTTCTAGTTTGGATTTGACTTCAATTTCACACTTATTTTTAGTAACCCTTATAAATTTCATTCCCAAAAATTTGGCAAGTACATGCCTCCCTAAAACACCCTTGTGGAAGTCTAGTTATCATAATTGATCATTATTTAGATATAACGTTACAAATAGGATCAAACATTTTGTACAATTTAAAACAACCAACACATTTCTAAGAACAAGTAGACTCCAAAAAAATGTATGTAAGTAGTACTTAAGTTATTTATCCATAAATATGTCATGTACCTAGTTTGATGAAAGGACCATCCAATAACATAAGAAATTAACTAATTTAATTAGTACAACGAACACTTGAAGCTACTACCAACCTACAAAAACCTAAGAAAAGGTTTCTCATATTTATTTATAATAGATTCCAATGTGCTTTCATATTAAAATTCCCATCTTTAGGAAAAACTTCACTTATCAATGCATGTACCTCTACCCATCTTCACTTAACTACCACTTCTACCCTAGCATAAAGATATCAAAAATTAGGTTTTATGAACTAGAGTGCCATATTTTTTAATCAAAAATATTTCATCACTAAACTAGTCCCATGGGCAGATTAAATCATTTGTAGGTTCCACTTTATTATCATATATAATCAATTAATAAGAAGTCCAGGCATCATCATATGATTGGATCATCATTGATATGTTATTCTATGATTAAGTCAAACAAATGACCTGATCAAGATTTAAAACCCGGGATCTCAAATCATCTAGTTCGATTATTGGTTGATATTAACTAAAGTTCTAGATCATGGGACAAATTTGAATATTTATTGCAAATTAGATATGATCTATGGTTTCCAATAATAATTAATGTTTTAGTCCCAACTACATATATGGATTCAGGATGTTGAAGAAAATCTACTGGTATGATCATAATAATGGTTTGAGAGACACATTAAACAAGATTAGGTTATTGATCAAATTTAAGCAAGCAATTAAGACAATTTTCAAGATAATAAGGAATAACAACTAGAATTAGCCTCTATAAATAATTTTTTGGATTCTTCATGTTCTTTGGGTATATTTTTGTACTTATTTGAAATATTTGGAACTAAAAATCATTTTTATGATTTTATATGATTCTGAATTAATTCGAAATATTGGCCATAAAATGAAAAAGGTACCCTAATTGGGAAAGTTTGTAGATGTTGAAATTTTATACTCATTGACAAGATGTTGATTTGATGTTTGCAACTTAACTTGCCCACTATTAGAAATCAACAAAGTAATGTTGACATGGCACATATTTGACTATAAATATTGGTCTATGGTAAATTCATAAACCCCAATGCCGGGTGCAGCGGCGGTTTCCTTGTCTCGGGGAAATAGGCCACATGTGGGCTTCAGAGTGGAAAATCATTTTCATCATGAGTGTGTGAGGACAAATGTGGTCACTGATTTCTTCAAGGTGGAGAAGAGAGAGAAATAGGAGGCAATGGTTGTGGAAGCACTACTGGGTAGGAGCATGTGTACAATGGATGAAACATGGGTTTTTGGGTTGGCTTGTGGCACAAGAAGGTGTAATTATGATCCAATGTGTCTCTATCACGCTGATAGAGGGGCTTTATATCAAGGATGAGGGAATTTCTTACCGTTTGAGTTTTGATGTTCATCAAGCTAAGAGGGGCATGGACTGATTGTCTTTTTCTTAGAGATCAAGGCCCCAGTTTTCTTCAATCAGCCTATGATTGAGGTCACTTTTGAGAGAGGCAGTAAAATATGAGGATTGTGAGATATGGACAATCAGAGAGAGTGAGAGAGAGAGGGAGAGAGATCAGGGGTAAGGACATGATTGTGGTTATTTGTATTTCTGATGAGGGGTAGAAGACAAGTTTATGGCCATAAATCCTTGACTGGATAGTGCCCAAGGAGCATGACAGATTGAAGAGGGTCAAGTTTGGATCCCTTAGGTCCCATTGAATTTGATCATAGTTTTTAATTGGTTACAAAATATATGGTTTGGTTTTATTAAAATTAAGTTTAGAGAACTTCCCAAAAATCTATAGGCTACAAGGATTACTTGATTCATTAAATTTTTGGGATAACCTTCCTAATATCTTTGTTTTGATATAATATTTTTTGGCAACAAGACGTATGTGTTAATTTTCCTTTCCTTGACCTTAAAGTCATCATTTTAGTAATATTATATAATGGTCTTGGAAAGATATATGAAATCATGTATAGTTCAAAATTTCTTTATGACTTGTTAAGGGAATGTTAGATAAGAGAATCATAGACAATTGATAATTATACCATTGAATCATAGCTTCTTGAATACTTGTCTGAATTGCATAAAACAATATTTTAAACAACATTAATTATTATAAATATTCATAAATATTTTTCAATTATATCTACTATAGAATGGAGGGAAATTTAAGTTCTCATAGATTATCCAAAATCATTTCAATTAGTCACTTATGTATCTATATGAAGAAAATAAATCAAACTTCATAAAAGTAATGCATTTAAGTTCTAAATAGTTTATTGACTATGTTCTTGATTTTCCACATTATATAATGTTCTTAACTAATTTATTTTTATCTAAGTATTTTATAAATTAATTTTGTAAAGATAAAAGGAAAATAAGGAAATAGAATAAAGGAGGCAGAGAAATACATTGTTGGCAATAGGGGATTGGTTCCTAGAGTAGATGTCTTGGGGGGTTTTTGTCTTGTGGCTAACTTTTGGGTAGCCATCATGGGCCATAGACCCATTCTATAGACATTCATTGTGCAGTTTCAAGCCAGATATAGAAAGGAGGGTGTAACTCCAAGTTAGCGATCATATCAGAAGTAGTATGGAAAATTTAGGGTTATGTCATGAAGTTTGGGGACAATGGATGGTTTCTAGTGATCTAGTATTTGTCAAAGATTAAAGGGAAGCAATAATAGTGCTGACAAAGTATGGTCGGGTCTAGACCATGCTAGAGAACACTAGGTGGTAATATATGGAGACTGGGTAGACTGCCATATCTTAGGACAATTCATGGTTGGATATTTTGAGGAAATAATAATAGAAACACTTGGGTAATTGGTTTCAATTTAGGAAGTTGCAGTAGTTGTACGCTATTCTATTGAGGATATAGAGTTAGTTAGATGTCATAATGGTTTTTGGGGATTTATATAAGGCTATTTATATTTAGGCTTTTTTTTCCAATGGTACCGCTGAAGCTATTGGTCCCTTCAAATGGTAAGGTGCGTTGTGACATTCTGCTTGGTGCTTGCTGACCATTACTAATGCTAGATTACCAGTTGTAAAGTGACCATAGGAACCTATCGAGTAGTTGATTCCTCATAAATTTCTATTGAGGAAGAGGAACCAGCATTGAAGGTGAAGTAATAGAGAGAGGATGATGAGTTGGAGAAAATGATGCTCTCATTTTCCCTATAACGACTACAAATTGTCGAGAATACAACTTGGTAAGTTGTTTCCTGAGTTAGGAGATCAATGACTTGAGTTTTTTGGATCCACAAATTGAATGATGTAAAAGATGTAAAAAGTAATTATTTAATTTTTTTCTGCATGGTGCACTGAAGCTCAAATTGACCTTTTATTTTAATTGATTGTCTGCATTCATGTCTTTTGATTTCTGCATATACAATACACCATTTTATCTGCCTAAATCCCCATATTTAATTGCCCAAATAGATTTCTCAAATATTAATATCTACTAATATAATATTATATAGGTGTATTTATAATGTTAGTAATCTAAAATCAAGTTCAAGTACTAACATGTGATATATGATCTAGTGTGATTGATCAAAACGAATTTAATTTCACTTTGTTTTTCTACTTTTGTGTGATGGGTTCAAAAGATTACAAGTAAAGTTCAAATGTGAGTTGGAAATTTGCCTTTTTAGTTAGTTAAGTTATGAGTTATAGCTCAAATTTAAATCAAGTACACAAATAACATGAGCAAAGTCTATGTCAACATCATTGGTTGTTTTAGTTTTTGATCCCTTTTATGTGGCTATCATCATATATTTACCTAGTTCCAACATATGCATAATATTTTTTCTAATACCATGATTTATAGAATACTTTTATAGGAAGGCTTTCTATCATTGAGTGTTAAATCTATTTTCAAACATTTTACAAAACATAAAAAAATGTAGACTTGTTTATTGATTTCCCAAAGGTAAATTAAGTATAACTAGTGTACTTGAGTATAAGAAAAGTATAGGAGTGATATCCTTATGTGGCCTAAACCCCAAAACTATTATATCAAGCCAGAAAGAAAAGAAGTTTTATGCATATTATTACTTAAAAGTTTACATTACGGAGTGACATACATTTATTTGTTGTGGGGGTTGGTCCCATATTCTCTTTCTCAATATAAGGAAATGAAGACTGTGACGAGTGTCTTTGTCTTTTTCTACCACATGACTCCTTGTTGTATTTGTGTATAATAGGAAGGACTATGGCTTAAAATCACAATTTCCTACGAAGTTGTGTAGGGAAATATGGCATCATCCAAGGCATCAAAAAAAAATTAATTGTCATATTCCCCTCTGAACACTTGATCGTGTCAACAACTATGTAATGAGAAGGATGATTCACAAAGTTATACTTGTTCCCTGAGCAAGTCCAACCACAATTCCTTTGTAGTAGTGTTCTCCTTTCTTTAAATTGTGTTATAACCTCATTTTTTCCTGTATGATTGAAATGCAATTTTTCGAATAAAAGGGACTTGAATAGAAAATTCTATGGTTGTTTTCAAGGAATGGATTCTTTTATAAAATTTCCATTGAATTCATAATTTTGTGGTTTGTACTGTTTTGATAATCTATTGATGATAAAAGGGAAAAAGGATAAAAGAAAATCCAATAATAAGTAAATAGATAAAGAAACAAAAGTTAACTGTGTGCATATGTGATAATCATGTAGAATTCACTAGAAAGTGGTACGGATGACAACTATTCATTAGTTTTTGGTCCCTTTTGGTTTCTAATGAGAAAATGAAATCACAATAAAGAAGATAAAAGAAAAAGAAAGAAAAAATATGAATTTTAATTGCATGATGTATGACTTTTGAGTAGATGACTTGCATATGAAGAAAAGTCTCTTTTACTTTAGAATTTTAGTTCCAAACTTTTCACACAAGTAACGTAAGTCCCTTAAAATTTGAGATAAAAAAGATAACCGAGTTAGGAGATATGTATTTTGTGAGATATCCTATAATGAGGAGGATATCAGTTAATGTCACGATTTAAATAAAATATGAAAATTATATTTGTATTTCTTTGCATGAGATAGGGACCAGTAGATCAAAGATCTGACGCCTCATGCTTTGTCCTCACCTCATGACAGATCGGAAAGGGTCAGTGGGAATGAGATTTTCAATCTCAAATTTCTTGCAACCTACTACATGTACAAGCAAGATGATTGCTTGGTTGGATTCAAGAGAGGATTCTGAACAATCCTACCCTATGTTTTGAGAGGTCTAGAGGTTTCTAGAGGAAATGCCCAGACCTTCTGAAAGCCCAGTTGGTGGCAAGGGTTGGGAATCCTAAATCCCATCCCCTAAGCCTATAAATAGATCCCCCAATAAACTCTCTGAGATCCCCCAATTCCAAGCAGTCGTTCTGAAACCCCTAAGTCCTCTCATTCTCTCGATTGGACTCTCTCTGTAGAGCCTTCTACCATGGCACCACCGCATTCCTGGAGTTGAAGATGAAGAAGAAAGAGAGGAGTAGGTTCGCATGGATCGGGGACCCTAAATCCCATCCCCACATTGAGGATCGACAGCTGAGGGGTTTCCCGCATCTCAGTCCAGCATGAGTGGCCATGATAAATGCAAACCACACAATCTCTTCCCCGATCAATGAAGACTGAAGATCTAACGGTGCACGTTTATCGCAAATAGGTATTTTCTTTGCCTCTCTAGATAGAAAATCCGGATAAGAGATCTATCTTTCTTAATTGATTAAAAATTATTTCGTTAGCCAAAAAATAAAAGTAGATAGTGATTTTTTATTAGAAAAATATAAAGAATCCAATAAAAATGAATTCTAGTCCTAAATATTTTTATAGCTAAAATTATGTAAATGTGTTATCTGTAATGGTTTTTAATTAATTTAAAACCCTATGTTTTGAAGATTGAAGGATCTAATGATGTTCCTTGACTATTATGAACAAATTTTAGCCTTTTGACGTAAAAAGGGTGGATTAGATCTAATAAAATGATATTTGTTCATAATTCACTTAATTAGGGTTCCATGATTATAAAAGTTCATTAATGAACTTAGAAACCCTAATTTTTATAGTTATGAGGTTTAATGGATTTAAATGTGGAAATCAGTCAAGAATATATGAAAATAATGTTCTTGAACTAATTTTTGGATAAAGACCCTTAATTTGAATAATTTGAGTAATTAGGGTTTTTATGAGTCAAAAGTACTTTTAGGTTTTGTTGACCTAAAAAGGGTAAAACTGAAAAGTAAGCCTAGAAACCTTAAAGAACCCTAATAAGGTTAAGAAACCCTAGAATGGAGTCCTAAGTCAATAAAAGGTGTTTGTATGTGATTATAACAATTAGATGTTATAAATATTTTTAGAATGAAGTTGTTTGATTTATTGCTTGGCTTAGTTGACTGGACTTCTTGATTGGATTAATTATTTTACTTGTTTTTTAGACTGCTAAATCAATTATGTTGTTACACTTATGGCTAATTGCTCTAGTTTCACGGTGGATTCTGAGGTTTTACGAATTGGTTGAATTAAAATTCTTGGATGAACTTTAATTCATGCAATCTATAAAGTGACTATGGATATCACCTCATAAAGCTTATAACATGCTCGAACCCACATACCCCCTTTGGGAATTATGAATGAAAAGATGAGTAATGTCATAATGATGACTAAAAGGCCAAGCCCCAAATTTGGAAGGCCAGACCAAGCCTCTAGTTAGGAAGGTCATAAGTGGTCAAGCCCCAAGTTTGGAAGACCTAATGGCACCTAGCTTGTGATTGACAGATGGCCAATGAGGTATTTAGACCAAACCTAATGTCCGCTATAGGGAAAAAGCCCTAAGAGGGGGTATACCAGAGGTTAGGTAAAAATAGTTGAGAAATTATGAAAAATATGTAAATTTTATTTTGACAAATAATTTGTGTGGTTCTTTTGTTACAATTATATGCAAACTTTTGTTTCCCCACATATCAGTATAATTTATTATACTGAATGAAGTTTTATTTGTCCAAGTTTTAGGGTAATACATAGCTACATCTATAACCTTAATGGAAAATGGATGATCAACAAAAGGTGGCATTGAAAAAAAAACATGACTAAGTAATGTTTAGAAAATAAAATGTTGGTAACCCACAAGATTAGCACTTGTCCAACAAAAACATATTTGACATATTTAATGATCACTAAGAATAAGATTCATGGGTGATTGGCTCCAAGTGTTAGTGGGAGTCTGTTGGTATGTATGCCCAAAACCAATATATGTTGATTGTAGTGTCATATCTAGTAAATAATTTGAGTAATATTAAAGGCAATCTTCTAATTTATTCTATTTTATTTTGTTACTTGATAATGATGAAACATAATGAATGTATAAAGAATGATATTACTCAATTACGTATATCTTCGGGTTGAGGAGATAAACAATGAGATCATATGGATGTCAATAATATATACATCCTAAGTATGTCCTTAGTCAGATGTTATTGTGGAAGACTAATAGACATTGATAACACAAAAAACTACAATGTGTGTTGGTTGATGACAAATCTCATTAACTCAAGATATGTGATATCGAACCAAACACATAGATACTTGTTGGAGAATAGTGTATCAGAGAGACCCACATTGAGAGTGACACATTGAAACCATGACAGGTAGTCAAAATCATTTCTCATAGTGATGGTGGAGATTGTGGTTCTTAGACCTAAAATCACTATACCCATTACATGTCGTTTAATGTACTTAGACATCATCCACCACTACGTTGAATAAGGGTTTCCATAAAGGTGGTTCTTAGGTTCATCATGGCACATGGGTACGACTTTGAGTGATGTAGATGGGATTTGTCCCTCCTATTAGAGTTTGATATCTAGGCTACTTGATAAGCGAGATTGAGAAAAGTATGTGCATGCTCACGTGAATCAATATATGATACTGAGTTCACATATATATTAGACAGTCTTCTCTAGTTTAAGGAACACATATTTATCATTTATAGGATGATGATTCCATGTCTTGATTTCCATCTGGATATCAGTGACAATGGAACTATACAATTACTGTAATACTAATCATAGATTGTAGGTCAAAGTTGCTCTCTAACTTTTTAATTACTTGGGTAGAAATGATGTCTTAGTAGATACCAATCATTCCTTATGAGGTCATAAAATATTTATGGACATTCACTACAAATATAACTTGGAACCTATAGGGTCACACACATAGGACACATTTGGAATAGGACTTTATTTATGAATGTAGTTTAAACTTGATTACTGAAGAGTTGAGTATCTAATTTAAACAAAAATGCTGAAATGTTTGACTGAATGGAATATGAACCAATTGGTTCAAGTATTGAACCGATGTATCAGGCGAATTGAACCAATATTGGAAATCGAGTTCATGAGACCAACTGTTCAAGAAGTGAATGATCGGCTCAGGTCCATGAACCAATTGGTTTAGGTTGTGAACCGACTATTTGGTGGATCAATTTTATTGGATCAAGAATTATGGTCGATGTCATGTTGTGAGTTAATCAAATATTTATTCCCAATACAGTTGTGATTGGAAAACATAGTCAAATGACCAGTTCAAGGTTTGAACTAACCGGCTCACATGTTAACCGAACAGTTCACATTTGAACCAATTATTTCATCGTTAATAGGCAACAAAAGTTCATGAAATCATGTTCCCCTCAAATCCCCCATAGACTAGAAATCCTGACCCTGACCCTCCTATTGATAGAGGGGCAGTCGAGGCTTTCTAGATATAGAAAAATAAGCTCCAACAATTGTTGTCTTCTCTGGTTGTAGTAACCGAGAGAACCCTAGCAAGTCCTACCCGTCAAATGGAGGGATAGCAAGGGAGAGACAATTGTGGGAGAGCAAGTCAGTGTTTCACACTGACTATAAGGGACAACTCATTCTTGTTTGTTCATCTAAAATGACATGACGTCTTGATGGTCCATGTGGACAAATATAGAGGCAAGGAGATTGTTACCTGCCACTAGGAGGATGAGGTCACTTGTTGCCCGTGGTGATCAATTACAAGGCTGTCGTTGACACTGTCCAAGTGCAACTTGCAGCAACCCCACTGCTTGAGAACTCCCAATTAAAGAAGGCCAAGAAGCTAGAGTCGTTATCCCAAATAGGATCATATGGTTTTGCAAATAATAAAAAAATTTAATAAATTCTACCACATCTAAGCTTAATATAGGATATAAAAACAATTTTTTTTTCAAATACCTTTAAAAAAAGGATTTTAGAACTTTACCCAAGGAGAGAAAGAGCTAACTATATTCCTCCAAACATTACTTAGTCTTGTTCTTTTTCAATGCCACCATTTGTTTATCATCCATTTTCCATTAAGCTTATAGATCTAACATTGTATTACCCTAAAACACATACAAACAAAACATCATCAGTATAACAAATTATATTGATATGTGGGGCAAACCAAAAGTTTTCTTAGAATTATGACAACATAACCACACCAACTATTTGTTACAAAACAAAATTTACATTTTCTTCATAACTTATCAACTATTTTTACCTAACCTCTGGTATACCCTCTATTTGGGCTTTGTCCCTATAGCAAACATTTTGGCTACCTCTCAATATGGATCTAGGTACCTCATTGGTCACCTCTCAATCTAGATCTCGGTTCCATTAGGTCTTCCCAACTTGGGGGTTGACCACTTATGACCTTCCCAACTTGGGGCTTTATCTGACCTTCTGAATCTGGGGCTTGGTCCTTTAGTCATCACCATGACATTACTCATCTTTTCATTCATAATTCCCATAGGTGGTATGTGGGTTCGTGCAAGTTATAAGATTTAAAAGGTGATAGACATAGTCACTTTATAGATTGTAGGAATTAAAGTTCATCCATGCATATTACTTCAAGGAATCGATAAAACCTCAAAAATTGACATCAAACTAGAGCGATTAGCCATAAGAATAACCACATACCTGATTTGGCTGTCTCAAAGCCAAGCAAAATATCTAATCAAATCAAGAACTTTAATCAACCAAGACAAGAAATAAATCAAGCAACTTGGTCCTGAAAAATATGTATAGCACCAAATTGTTATAATCACATCCAAACACCTTTTATTGACTTGGGACTCCATTCTAGGGTTTCTAAACCTTATTAGGGTTTCTTTTGGTTTTCTTGGCTTTACTTTCCAATTTTACCTTTTTTAGGTCAACAAACCCTAAAAGCACCTTCCTACTCATGAAAACCCTAATTACTCAAATTATACAAATTAAGGGTCTTTATGCATGAATTAGTTCAAGAACATTATTTTCAAATCTTGTTGATTGATTTCCACATTTAAATCTATGAAACCTAATAACTATAAAAATTAGGATTTCTAAGTTCATTAATGTACTTTTTTTAATCATGGAACCCTAATTAAGAAAATTATTAACAAATATCATCCAATTAGATCTCATCCATCCTTTTTATGTCAAAAGGCTAAACTCTGCTCATAATAGTTAGGGAACATCATTAGATCCTTCAATTTTCAAAATTTATGGTTTTAAATTAATGAAAACCATTAAAGATAGCACCTTTATATACTTTTCATGCTACAAGAAGATTTAGTCCTCGAATTCATTTTTATCGGATTTTATGAATTTTTTTTATCAAAAACCACTATCTTCTTCTATTTTTTGACCAAAGGATCACTTTTTAATCAATTTAACAAGATAGATCTCTTTTCCTGATTTTCTATCTATAGATGTGAAGAAAATACCTATTAACAAAAAATGTGCACCATCGGATCTTCAATTTTTGTTGATTGGGGTGGAGATTGTGTGGTTCATGTTGATTGCACCCACTCATGCTGGTCTGAGATGTGGGAAACCCCTCAGCCGTCGATCCTCTCTATGAGTCAACGTTTTACCCCGATCCAAGGGCTCCTACTCCTCTCTTTCTTCCTTGTCTTCAACTCTAGGAAAGAGGAAGTCCCATAGAGACTCATTGGAGAGAGTCCAATCAACATGACAAGAGGGACATAGGGGCTTGGGAGCAATTGGTTGGAATCGTGGGATTTGGCAAGTTGATTGGGGGATCTATTTATAGGCTTAGAGGATGGGATTTAGGGTTCCCAACTCTTTCCACCAATTGGGCTTTCATGAGATTTGGGTGTTTCCTCTAGAAACCTCTAAACCTTTTAAAATGGAGCCTAGGATTGTTTGGAATCATCTCCCGAATCCAACCAAGCAATCATCATGCTTGCACTTGCAGTAGGTTGAGAGAAATATGAGATTGAAAATGTCATTCTCATTGAACCATTCCTAGTCTCTCATGAGGTGAGGGACAAAGCATTAGGCATCAAATCTTGATCCCCGTGTCCATGTCTCATGCGAAGAAACAAGAATCCTATTTTATTATTTTATTTTAATCGTGACAAAAAATGATATCCTCCTCACTTTAGGAAATCTTACAAAATTCATATCTTGTAATAAACTTATCTTTTTAATCCTAGGTTTTAACGAAAACTTGTTTTAGGCTTACATTACTTGTGTGTAAAGTTTGAAACTAAAATTCGAAAGTAAAAGAGACTTTTATACATATGAAAGTCATCTACTCAAAAGGCAAACATTATGCAATTAAAATTCATATTATCTCTTTTTTCCTTCTATTTTCTTTGTTTTGATTTCTTTTATCATTAGAAACCAAAAGGAACTGAAAACTAATGAATATTGGCCATCCATACCACTTTCTAGAGAATTCTACATAATTCTAACTTATGCACACAATTAACTTTTATTTCTTTTTCCCTTTACTTGCTATAGGATTTTCTTTTATCCATCTTCCCTTTTATCATCATTGGATTATCAAAATAGTACCAACCACAAAATTATGCATCCAAGGGAAATTTTGCAAAACAATCATACAAATTTCCATTCAAGTCCTTTTTATTTTAAAAATTACCTTTCAATCATATAAACAAAAATGAGGTTATAACACCCCCCCACTTATAAGAATTTTGCCCCCAAAATTCAACTAATCAAACAAACAAATTGGGGTAAGTCTTTTCCATGTTCGTCTTTAGCTCCCATGTGGCTTCATCCTCTCCATGGTGCTTCCAAAGAACCTTGACCATATCTATCTTTTTACTCATGAGCTCCTTCACCTTGGTATCTAGTACCCTCATAGGTGACTCTGGGTAAGTCGACCTCCCTTGGAGTTCAATTGGTTCAATGCATAGCACATGGCTAGGGTACTTCAAATAGCGCTTTAGATTGGATACATGGAATACATCATGCATCATACTATACGAAGGGGGTAAGGCTAAATGATAATTAGCTTCACCAATCCATTCAAAAATCTCAAATGGACCCACATATCGGGGACTCATCTTTCCTTTGTTCTTAGACATAGCTCGGAGGGGTCAGATTTTTAGAAAAACATGTTCACCTATAGTGAAGTGCAAGTCTATTCACTTCGCATCAGCATATGACTTCTATTGATCCTCTACTCTCTTAAACATTTTCTTGATCAAAGCGCCTTTATCAGCATACAACTATAGTTCCTTTAACATTAGCAAGGTCCTCTCACCGACATCTTCCAAGTGAAGTAGTAACTGACACAACCTCCCATAGAGAGCTTCATATGGAGGCATCCTAATAGGGGCTTGGTAGTTGTTATTGTAAGCAAACTCAGCTAAGGGTAGGTAATCCTCCCATGATCCACTATAATCGAGCACACATGATTTCAACAAATCCTCTAACATGTGGATTGTCATTTCAAACAGTCATTCAGTATGGGGGTGATAAGTTGTGTTAAACTTTAGCCTAGTGTTGAGCTCTTCTTCCATTTGCTTCCACAACTTGGAAGTGAACTTTGGGTCATGATCAGAAATAATCAGACTAAAAACACCATGCATTCGAACTATCTCTCTGATATAAAGTTCAACTAGATCTATATCTTTGGCAGTGGTCTTCAAGGCAAGGAAATGCACTGACTTGATTAGTCAATCTAGCACAACCCATATTTCACCATGACCTCTCTTGGTCTTGGGGAGACCCACTACAAAGTCCATGGTGATCTTCTCCCATTTCCACTCAGGGATTTCAATTGTCTGTAGAAATCCGTCGGGTCGCTGGTGTTCAACCTTTACCGTCTAGCACGTGAGACAACTGGCCACATATGCCACTATATCTCCCTTCATTCCTAGCCATCAAAAGTATCACTGTAAGTCCTTAAACATCTTGGTAGTGCCAGGGTGTACTATATACTAAGAACCATGAGCTTCTTGCAAGATATGATTCTTCAAGGGAAAATCTTCAGGAACCCAAATACAACTCTTGTATAGGATTCCACCTTCTACTCCCACTGAGAGATGTGTCTGAGGTTTCTCTAACAAACCTTTCATCTTGTCAAGCTCTGGCTAGCTAAATGGGAAGATACAAACTCAATTAACAAGTCCGGTCTTCTAACGGCTACGGAGTCCTCCTAGCAAACTCTTTCAGTTCTCTTCACTGGGTAGACAAGATAGTTGCACACCTAAACTGTTTCTGACTATGAGCATCTACAACAACATTAGCTTTTCCAAGGTGATAGGATGTGGTGAAATAATAGTCTTTCATATAATCCATCCATCGTCTTTGTCTCAGGTTTAGGTCCTTCTGAGTTGAGAGATACTTCAAGCTCTTGTGGTCGGTGAGGATTTCCAAAGTGGCTCCTCAAATATAGTTTCACTAAAACATTAGGGCATGTATAATCACAACTAGTTCTTAATCATGTTTCTGGTAGTTCACTTCATTGCGCTTGAGCTGTCTGGAGGCATAAGAAACAACATGCATGTTTTTTCTCTAGCATGCATCCAAGCCCCGTCTTCCATCAGTGAATATCATGAAACCTTCATTACCTGATGGTAGAGTCAACACTGGAGTTGTAGCCAATTTTTCCTTTAGCTCTTGGAAGTGAGCTTCACACAAGTCTGACCACACAAACCTCTCATTCTTCCAGGTAAGCTTGGTGAGTGGAAAAGTAGTCTTTGAGAAATCTTTTATGATGCACTGATAATATGTGATCAATCCAAGGAAGCTATGAATCTTAGAAGGGTTCTTCGATGCTGGTCAATCTCACATGACTAACACTTTAATAGGATCTACTGATATGGTCCCTTTGGATATGATGTATCCAAGGAACATGACACGGTCTATACAAAACTCTCACTTCAAGAATTTCTCATAGAACTTTTTCTTTCTTAGAATATCAAGGACTCTACCTAGGTGGCCACAGTGTTGTTATAAGTCATCAGAATGAACCAAGATTTTCATCTATGAACACTATGACAAATGAGTCCAAGGAAGGTTGGAACACATTGCTCATGAGATTCATAAACACACTTGGGGCATTAGCAAACCCAAAAGGAATAACCACAAACTCATAGTGGCCATAACTGGTTCAAAAAGTGGTTTTTGGGACGTCCTCGCTCTTGACTCACAACTAGTGATACCCGGTCCTCGATTCAATCTTTGAGAAGATTTGAGCAGAATTAAGTTGGTCAAACAAGTCATCTATATGGGGTAGAGGATACTTATATTTAATGGTAGCATGGTTGACCATTTTGTAGTCTATGCACATTCTGAGTGATCCATCCTTCTTCTTCATAAAGAGGACTGATGCTTCCCATGGTGATGTGCTTAGTCTGATAAAGCCTTTGTCTAGAAATTCCTATAGTTGCTTTTTTAGCTCAAGGAACTCAACAGGGGCCATCTTGTAAGGTGTCTTGGTAATAAGGTTTGTCCCAGGTGCTAGCTCTATCAAAAATTCTACCTCTCTCTCAGGAGGAATCCCAGGAAAATCATCTGGGAACACATTTTCATAGTCCCTGACTATCTCTATCTCCTTTAATTGTTGCAACTTAAGCTCCAGCTTGGTAACTACTGCTAGGAAAGCCTAAAAAACCTTAGCTATCATCTATTCTTCCATAAAGGCTGACACATACATGCTGGTGATATCATCCTTCCTACCTCTAATGGTGAACGGTCTCTCAATTCTTATTTTTTTCTCTACATTCAATCTTTGCCTTATAAGTGTAGATCCAATCCATACCAATGATCACATCAAAGTCATTCATGTTAAGGAGGATAAAATCTATATGAAGATCATTATTTAGATACTTAATGAGTATAACTGGGGCTTTCAAAAGAGATGTAAAGATCTGACCACTTGGGTTGTGACATCCAAAACATATCCTAAGTTCTTGATATCTAAACAGAGAATAGAGTCAATATTTCTCAAAATGAAAGTATTAGTAGAACCAGAGTCAAAAAGAGCTTTTACATTGTGTCCCATGATCTTAAGCATGTCTACATTGTTTTTCATAACATGCCAGACTAGTGCATTCATAGCTTAAATTAGGAAAGAAAACTCTAAGGGTTATTACCCTCTATCAACTGATTAGAATTAGCTTGAGACTCTTAGTTGTTGATGGTTGAAACTTGAGATTGTCTTCACTCACCAAGAAGTGGGGTTGTGGCTACCAGTTGGGCAGCTATAGGTTGGGTTGCTATAGGCTGAGAAACTACAGTGCGCGGACTTCTTAGGTCAGGTAAAGGGCAGTTGACTTAGAAGTGTCCATGTTGTTGGCAACAAAAACACACCTTCTTCTCGATGTGACACTTGCTAGGGTGGCGATTTTCATTGTGGGGCTTCCCTTTTCTTTCATTTCTTCCTTTGGCATGGTTACGTCCCTGTCCTTTTGTATGGTCATTCCTCAAGCCAGTACCTTCAGTGTAACCCAGGTACCCCTTCGGTGGGTTCGGTGTAGGCATATGTGTAGTGCGGTGTTGTAGGCATCAATGAAGTTGGTAGGCTTACTTTCCATCACATGAGGCTTGATGGCAGGATGGAGATGCTCTACAAAGTGGTCCACTCATCTTTCCTTGATCAGTATGTATTTGAACTACTCTAGGAGGAGAAACTTGCAAGAAAAGTTTGCAACAGATAAGTTTCCTTGGAACAGGATGGTGAACTCTGTTTCCATCTCTTTCTTAGTTGAGTTTGGGATAAATATGGCTATGAAGATGGTTTTAAATTTAGTCCTATCCATTAGGTCTTCATTCAGATCTTGACCCATGATGTGGTTATCCTACCAGATCTTGGCTGCTCCATTTAGAAGGTGAGTGGAAAATGAGATATTCTTGGTCAGCTGCACTTCTAGCATGCAAAAACCATTTTCCACTGCTAGAAGCTAGGCATTGTTTTTTCGACCACCTCAGTCTTGTCTTCTCCCCATAACTTCTTTATGTTCATCTTCTCAAAGTCCAAAATGGTGGCTCCAAGTCATAGACAAACTAGTAGTGGCTCACCATCTTCGCCTCTGGCTATGTCCTTGGGGGACAAGGCACTAATGGCCCCAGTCAGCTTCTTCTATTATTCCATCCATAGGGAATCAGAAGAATGGACTACTACAATTGGTCTAGAACTCGGTGTAGGGTCGAACTTGGGCTTTTCTTCTACCATCGACACCCTCTTCTTTTTATTCTCTTTTATTAGGTTATTGAAGGGAGTGTATTTTGGATCCACATCCTCCTCAGAGGATTCATCAGATCTTTTCCTTTTCCAAGAGGCTTCTTCCTCCATAGCCTTCCTTCTTTTTTCTGGAGACCTTCTCTTCTTGTGAGAGAGCATAACCTCAAAGTTCTCCCGAGTGGTGTCAATGGGGATGACGACAGTCTTGGTACAAGCCATGCTGCTAAACATAAGCATGTAATTAAACTTAGTCTAAATCTTATATCATTTAAACTTATGTCCATGACATCTTACTTACACTCTTTGTATTGTTTGGTGGAGGATTCCTTAATCCTTAATATTCTTAACCCCCAAACTAAGGAGGGGTGGAGAGGAGAAAATCGTGACCACTTAAAGTTTTTCCAGTGAAAGGGGGTAAAAAGGGATAAAAGTAGATATGAAATCTTAGAGGTATCTTATTTCAAGTCAAATCCTTAGATTTTGGCCAGGAAATTATATAGAATTTGGGAGTAATCATAAATCGACTAGTGGGGTAGAGAAAAATCTTGCTAGCCCCTGGATCGTGATCCTTTTCTAGACACCTCCATCTTTGGAAAATTCACTAATAACTCCCTTTGGGCTCTAAAAAATTTGTAAAATTTAATAACTATTAGAGACTAAATGGAAAACTGAGTTCTAATACCAAATGTAACAATCCCACCACTCGACTACCCCCAATAAAGGAAGGCCAAGAAGCTATAGATATTATCCAAAACATGATCATATGGTTTTGCACATAATCAAAATAAATAAATAAATTCTACCACAACTAAGCTTAATACATGATATAAAAAGAATTTCTTTTCACATACCTTTAGAAAAGAATTTCAGAACTTTACCTAAGGAGAGAACTCACTAAATCGGTGTATTGAATGTTTCACATCTCTTCTAAGTACAACCTCTAGTATGAGATATAATTGTCATAGTATGCTATCCTGCATTTCTTTTCCTAACTTGTAGCTCCATTATTGTCATAGTATTACTACTATTTCATCAATGGTTGGAATATCCCTTAAATTCATCTACATGAACTTCTAGATCCATGTAGTATCATCCGTTGTGTTCTTAATATCAGGATGCTCAACTCTATTTGTGGAATTAAATAGCTATCTCTTGCTCAAAACTTTTTCAGCTTACAGTTCTTGTTTTAGGGTCAAACACAAATTTTATATTGTGATCGTTAATATTCTTTGTCATTTTGGAAGCTTGCATTAGTATAATCCTTTACGCCCAACTCTTCCTTGCCGCCATAATCTAGCAAACTGATTTTTAGTACTTCTCAAGTACTTATGGACGTTCTTTATTGCATTCCAATGACCTTCATTGGAATATGACTGATGTCATCTCATCATGTCTAATACATACAAGATAATGCAATGAGTACATTATATTGCATACATGATAGATCCAATTGTGTATGCATATGAAATCTTACTCATGTTTTTCCTATTCTTCTCAAGAATTGAAATACATGGTTCCTTGAGAGACTAATCCCATTGAACATGGACATATTTTCTTTCATTGAGTCCTGCATGTTGAACACCTTCAGCATCTTGCCAATGTATGTGTTCCTACTGAGATCAAGAAGGTTTACATATCAATCTCTATAGACCTCAATTCCTAGCACATAGAATGCTTCACCTAAACCCTTCTATGAGAAGAGGTACTTTCGATGTCAAGTTTCAATACTTACAGTATTAGGACATTATTCCCCATCATTATGTGGAATATAGATATACTCGCACTAAATCTTTTGTAGTCACATATCTCATTTTTATTTTGACTAAAGTCAAATTCTTTAACTATCTTGTCACTTGAAAGAATCCAACTCTAAAATGCTTGCTTCAATCACATTGATTGACATTATTTGCATTAATGAAGTTTTAAAACCTTCAGGTTGTGTCACAAACACATCCTCTTAATTATCCCGATTAAGGAATGCACTTTTATTATCCATATGTCAAAACATATAGTTGTAAATGATGCAATGTTAAGTATTATCTTAATGGACTTAACCATGGCAACTGTTGAATAGATTTCATCATGTTCAACACCTTGAAGTTGTTTGAAACCCATTGCAACCAATATGCTCTTATAGGTTTATGCATTACCATCCATGTCAGCCTTCTTCTTGAAGACCCAATTCCACGTGAACCATGTCAACTGGTGATGAGATTTCATCATGTTCAACACCTTGAACTTGTTTGGAACCCTTTGCAACAAATCTTCTCTTATATGTTTATGCATTACCATCCATGTTGGTCTTCTTCTTGAAGACCCAATTCCACGTGTTGGGTTTTCCTACTTTAGATGGATCCATCGAGGTCATACATTATTGGTGTACATAAAATCCATCATTGATCCCATGGCCTCAAGTCATTTTAGATTATTGTGCCTCAATAGCTTCAAGGTAGATTATTGGCTCATCATCTTATGATAAACTCACTTCCATCCTAATATATAAGACATCATAATCTTTCATTCTCAAGGCGTGTTCTACTAGAACTATGAGGTTTTGTGTTACATAAGGATCTTGAAATTCCACAATAATTTGTGATTCTAATTGTTTCTATTGTACCTCTTCAGGTTCAATGTTTTCTTGTTGATCTCAAACTTTTGGGTTTTATTTTTTCCCACTGATTCCTTTAGTATTTAATTCCTCATTAGGAAAACTATCCCAAAAACAAACACTTTTGTTGTCAGATTGAAATAAAAGGCAGTACTCAACAAACGAACAATTCTATGATTTGTGATATAGGTATTCAAGAAACTATATTTTTACATAAAATTTAATCTTAATCTTTATAAAAGACATAATGGGACACCTCCCATGTCATATCTCATATGGTGTCTTTTGAACCATTTTAGATGGTACATTATTTTTGTATAAAACATGTGCCCAAAATGAAATTGGAAAATTAGTTAGATTTATTGATAATCATACCATGACTTATCAGTATGTGATTCCTTTTTTCTGATACATCATTTTTTTCAGGCAGAGTTCCTATGATACATTATCACGGTCTCTACAGAACGTCCTCAAACTCTTGGTTTAGAATATTTCAACATTGATCATATCAAAGTGTCTTCATATCTTTACCAAGGTGGTTATGTACTTCATTCATGATCTTCTTGAACACTTCAAGAGATTTATATATGTATTTCACTAAATACAAATCACCATGTCCACTGAGATCATCAATAAATATAATGAGGTACTAATAACTACCTCTAGAATTTATTCTAGAAGGTTTACATACATCAAAATGTACAAGCCCTAATAGAACACTCACTCTTACAATACATCTAGTAAAAAGTGTGTTTTGTCATGTTGCTCAAAAAGTAAGACTTGCATGTATCTAATGGTACAATAACCAAAAAAGCCTAGATAATCATAATCATGAATTCTAGAACTGTGTTTCTCATTTATGTGATCTCTAATGACAATGTTGTAGGTATTTGTGTTATCAAGTTTTAATCTTTTGGTATTTATGGTATAACCAGTTATCTTTAGATCTAGCAAATAAAAATCATAAGACATTTGGGGAATTTCCATAAAAGATTTGATCTTTTGAAATAGAACATTCATCATTCTTTATATGATTTTCGTATTCATCCTTGTCCATGCAAGCCATGTGGGTAGAGATAAATTATATCATCTCACTGTAGTGGCAAAAACTCTTGCTCCATTTGCAGTGCACAGTCTGACCTTGCCCTTTTATAAAGGCTTAATTCATTTCAAATCGTTCATACTTGGACATATGTAAGATCTACCTCCGATATCTAGTACTCAATATGAAGAATTAGTCAAATTTATCTAAATAATGTCTATACCTGAAGTGGATATCTCTATCGCCTCCTCCTTCTTCTTTAGTTCCCCCAGGTAGAGAGCTCAATTCCTCTTCCAGTGTCTAGGATGGTGATGGTGGTGACAATTGCCCCCCTTATTCACCCCTCCCTTTTCCTTGATTGTTGAAGACTCAGGCTTCTAGATAGCTTTAGAACTCTTCTTAGAATTGCCTTTTCCCTTAGCCTTCCCCTTTGATTTGTTGATCATCATTACAAACTTGGGCTTTTATTTCTTCATTTGTTCCTTAGTTGTTATCAACATGCTAAGTAACATCATCAACAACTTATCAAAGTCATTCATGTTGTAGTTCGTGACAAACTAACTATATGACTCTTGCAATGACTAAAAAATCACATCATTGGACAACTCTTCACCCAAGGGACATCCTAGTCTTGTAAGGTTCTCCACATACCCAATAATTTTGAGCTCATGAAGACCTACTAGATCTCCCTCTGTCATGTTACATTTGAACAACACATTGAAGATATAATATATCTCATGTCTTTCCTGATTTTGGTACATGTTCTTAAGATGTGTTATCATCTAAATAACATCCATGTCCTCATGTTGTCTTTGCAACTCAGAGTTCATGGAGCACAACATTAGGCATTTGACATCAACAACATCTTCAGGATGCTTCTTATAAGCATCCATGTCAGCCTTAAATGTGGTGGGAGCAAGTTCATCTGGCTCTAGTGTCTCTAGGACATAGAGCTTGTGCTCCTCTATGAGAACAATTCTCAACGTCCCAAACCAATTTTGAAAATTATTCCCATTTAACTTGTCTTTCTCAGGGACTGCTCACAAGAAAAATGTGTTATTGTTTGCCATTTAATTCTATAAGATAAAATTTGCAATTTGTCAAAATGTTTTTTATTTGATTTGACTAAAATAAAACTTTAATGATGCTTAATTAGATCATTAATTAATTATCACTCCCTCTATTTTATTCAAATTGATAGAACTCACATAAATTCGAAAAATTGTAGCATAAAACGTTCTAGTGAGCCCAAACTCAAAACAATTGAGTTATTACCTGACCAACACCAACGTCCATATTCAATCATTAAGATATGTAACTTTTACTAGCTTCATCTTAGAAATTCTTGGTAGATGGTATGTGAAATTATTTTCCATAGTCATTTTCATGCTTATAAGTGCTTAATCTCATTAAGACATTAGTAAAGTCTGACCCAAAATCCAACACGATAGTGTACCCTGATTGGTAGCCCCACATAACTACCATCACACTTCCACAAGATGGACAATGCACCATGCTTTCCGTTCCCACACATAGTTGATCAAGATTTTCATGTGTGTTGCTTATGAAAAGTATCTAAGACTTTGTATGTTTGATTGAGGGATTCTATATTTACAAATATAAATATCCAATCACCACATACTTATAGTGGGTATCACATTCATGCTATATCCCCCAAATGAAAATATTCACTTTAAACATAAGAGATGGTTATGGATATACTATTGTAATTCCTTGGAGCCACAAGGAATTACTACCACCTAAGATCTACATCACATGCAACAACATGTTGTAATTGTAGATATGTGATTGAACCATTCTGGGTTGATTGGTTCAACTCATGAACTGATTGGTTCACCTTTTTGTTGGGGTGTCGCCAGATAAATCTTTTGGCCTTTGGTCCACATGATGTGTGGACAACTCCAGATGCTCAGTTGGGCCACCAACCGATCGCTTCAGCTCCTCCTATTGTCTGTCCTTGGCTCATCTTCTGAATGAGTGGTTCGTCTGGTGTTGAATTTCTTCTTTATCATAATATGAATTAAAACTATACTAATGTTGTTAACATATTATATGGCAATAAGGAAATCTCGATTTTTATTGATGGGAGAATAGGAAGGAGAGAATAATACTTTAATATATGGAAGAGAATGTATAGGATCATTTTGCAAACCAAGATAAAACAAGAATAAACAACAACAACAAACCAAGAACAGATAACTAGGGTTGGTGACCATAACCATACTAAACATCCATCACCAAAACCAACTATTAGGTTTACGCATGTAAATTGCACACACACACACACTATATATATATATATATATATATATATATATATATATGTATATATATACATACATATATATACATATATATATAGATACATATATATACATATATATACATATATATATAGATACATATATATAGATATATATACATATATATATATATATATATATATATATAGAGAGAGAGAGAGAGAGAAAACGGACTCTATCCCTAAGGGGTAGAAAATTTCCTATATCTAAACCTCATTTTTCACACTTCCCAAGACTTTTGGCATGTTCCAACTATATTAATATAAAGTATATAGGTAGATTAGTTGTGTTTCAAAAATCATTGAGTAGAGGTGGCTACTTCAACTGCACTGAATATGTCATGCACCTGTGCTTCGGCTCGAAACAGATCAGGAGAATGGGTCACTGGATCATCCTCAGTCATACCAGGGACGGACGTAATGCAAGGGGAGTTCAAAGCTCTTCTCCATGGGGCAGAATTAGCAATAAAGAGCAATATGGCCACATGCATCATCTTCTCTGACTCACAGAACTCGATCCAATGGGTGAAAGATATCAACGAGCCACCGGGAAAATTCGTCACATTGATCCAAGTGATCAGGGAAACTTTCCAGAAAGCCAACATAGTAGATGTGGTGCACATAAAGAGGGATCAAAACAAGCTAGCCGACTTGCTAGCCAAAACCTATCTAAAACAGCCCGACATAGAGAACATCTGGAGCACTTTCCCTACCATAGGGAGAGATATCTACATTTCTGATCTTTCTACTTCTTGCACTTTGTACCCTTCTATGTAAGAAAGTAACCGGTTCACCGATATTTCTCAAAAAAAAAAACCATTGAAATCAGATATGTACAACACCTTCATCTTAAAGTTTTACTATCATGCAAATGAAAGGTAACTTTGAAAATCAGAAGCTACCATTGAAATGTTTTGATTTATATCTAATAAATTAAAAATATGATCATCATTAAATTTTAATAGCATTTAATCCAAACCATATTTTTTCATCCGTACAATTGGATCACATTAAATACCACTTGAACCATGCTAAACACACTATGGCATAGGAAATTTCCCATACCCTTTGGTATAGACTCATGATCCTTATATATATATATATATATATATATATATATATATATATATATATATATATATATATATATATATATATATATATATATATATATATATATATATATATATATGGTATGTGGTATATAATCAGATATGCACATTAATTATTTTAAGTATTCTCATCGTATTAAATAAATAATTGATCAACACAAAAATCTAATCATATCAACTAAATTATAAAGCATAGTAAATTGTCAGGGATCTGATACCATTGTAGGGAAATAAGACATCATCTAAGGTAGCAGAAACAAAAAATTTAACTGTCATATTTATATTTGAATAGTTGATCTTGTCAATAATAATGTAATGGGATAGATGGTTTGTAAGGTTATACCTGGTCCTGGATCAAGTCCAGCTACAATTTTCTTGCAATACAATGCACCTTTCTTCAAGTCGTACTTGGACAACCTCAACAACATCCTCATGGTAGATCACCACAGACAATATTTGACCTCGTCCTCCTAGTGGAAGGGAACCACCTCCTCGCATATATAGTAGTCTACACAAACTATCTCGAAATCATGTCATTCTAGATGAACAGACAAGAAGGAGTTGTCTCTTCTAGTCAATGTGCTTACACTAACTTACTCTCCAACAATTGTCTCTCTCTTACTATCCCTTCCTTTGACGGGTAGGACTTGCTAGGGTTCTCTCAGCTACTACAACAGAGAAGACTATAATTTTCAAAGCTTATTATTATATCTCGAGAAAGCCTCGCCTACCTAGGAGGGTCTGGGTCAGGAGTTCTACACTCTGCAGGAGTTAAAGAGGACATGATTTTATGGATTTTTATAGTCTGTGAATAATAAAATAGTCAGTTCGAAGGTAAACTAATCAGTTGGCGTGTGAGTCTATCAGTTCAACCCTTGAATGGGTCATTTCACTAAGTTTCTCAATCGCAGTTGTATTGGAAATTAATATTCAATTAATGCATGACATGAAGTCAGCATTAATCCTTGATTCAATCGAATTGATCAATCAAATTATTGGTTCAAAACCTCAACCTGTCAATCTATGGACCTGAGTTGATTGGTTCACTTCCTGAACCAGTTGTCTCATGGAACTGATTGCCAATGTTGGTTCAATTGACCGGACATAGGAATCTTTCAGTTCAATACTTGAACTGGTCGATTCACAGTCTAGTTAGTCAACATTTCATCATTGTTGTTTAAATTTAATACCTAAGTCTTTACTAGTCAAGTTTAAACTACATTCATGAATAAACTCCTACTCTATGTGTATCCTATGTGTGTGACCCTATAGGTTTCAAGTTATGTGGGTAGTTAATTTCCATAACTAGTTTATGACATCACAAGCATTGATTCGTATCTAGGAAAACATCATTGCTACCCAAGTAATTAAAAAGTAAAAAAATAACTTCAACCTACTATCTACAATCAGTTTTATAATAATTGTATAGTTCCTTTGTTACTGTTATCCAGATTGAACTCGAGACATGGAATTATCATCCTCTCAATATTCATTCTATGTTCCTTGAACTAGAGCAGACTGTCTGAGATATATATGAAATGACTATCTTATATTCATTCACATGCGCATGCACATGTTTTTCTCAGTATCTCTTATCAAGTGTCATGGATATTAAAATATTGTAGGAGGGACAAACCACACCTACATCACTCACAGTCATCCCTATGTGTCATGATGCACCTAAGCATGACTTTTATGATAACTGTTATTCAACGTCATGGTGGATGATGTCTAAGTACATCAAATGACATGTGATGAGTATAGTGATTTCAGGTCTAAGAACCACAATCACCACCATCACTATGAGAGATGATTTTGACTACCATTCATAGTTTCCATGTGTCACTCTCAAGGTTGGTCTGTTCGATACACTATTCTAAAACATGGATATATGTGTTTGGTTCGATATTACATATCATGACTTCATGAGATTATGGCATCAACTAACACACACTCTAGTCTTATGTGTTATTGATGTCAATTAGTCTTCCACAATAACATCCGACTAGGGACATAGCAAGAATGTATATACTCTTGACATTTATATGATCTCATTGTTGAGGTCCTCAATCTGAAGATATACATCATTGAGTGATATCATTCTTTAGTCATTCCTAATATTTTGTCATTTTCTCATAATACAGAATAAATTAGAAGATTGTCTTTATTATTAGTCAAATCATTTATAAGATAGACAATTAAAATCATCATATGATTGATTCTCTGGGCATACACACCAACAAGTTGAACCCTTTATTTGCAGTTGGATAGGTCCAGATTATGCTCATCTAATTGGAGAAATTAACACTGCCCACATTATATGTGGAAATAGGAGGATAAATCATAGAATGGTACGAAGTTTGAAGGCATGCAATTAGCTAGTTTACTCAAATGGTGAGTAACGGAAGATTTATTAGTAGATCACTTGATTAATCCTCATTTTTGAATGGATATATTGGATGAAAAATTCATCACAGCCCTTGTTGTACACTGATTGGATCACCCGTGCAATGGGGATATGTAATTTGCACTATACCAACATGCCAAAATACAATTTTCTACACATATCCCATATAATATTATCCATTTAATCATTTCAAGACCAATTTCAACATCTCTTATCGCATCATACTGGCATAGTATTAGTATATACCAAGTATATTTCATTCTTACTTAACTTTTGCCCATATTTATATGAAAGTACAATATATTAATCACGAAAACACTACCAACTAAACAATACCGAAATCGATATCAACTACTGAAAAATTTAAACATTACCAAATTTGGTAACCCAAAGATTCGATGACCGGACAACTTCTATTCATCACAGAATTCTTCATCCAATGTAATTCTTATACGATACTATTGTTTTTAACCATTCAATCTTAGTTTTTTTATACCATAATACCAATACATGTAAATTATATATTATAAGGCTAATATCACGCGCACTATGATTTTGTATTTGTTATTGGATAGAACAGTTATATGATATTTTTAGTACAGTGAATACAGTAACTTAGTAAGGGACTCTATATTCGTTTTTTATCTACATAAATTTAAGTGGTGAAATAATGTGGATTTGGGATATAGTATAATTATTTATGTAGAACAACTACTTAAATATTGTATTTCCAATAAAATTTAGTATCATACAAAACCGTTCTGTGGGACCATGCTTGACAGACAAATAACGGGACTTAATTACAAACTCAGATATGTAAATAGATATACAAGGGATCTTCTGTATTCTTATTGATATTGAATAGGGTACAAGTAGTTGACCACATGCTCGCACATATCACTAGACAGTAGACACTACAGCGCTTTGCCATCCTTGAGCCTTGGGGTAGGGTGTAAATCTAAAGTAACGCTACATATTCCTGCTCCCCTACTTGGACACCCATTCGGGGGTTGGGAGGGGTAAGGCTGTAAATGGGTAGGGTATGGTGCGGTTATGGCCATATCTCTAACCATAACTGTTTAGTAAAGTGGGTATGTGTATGGGTATGGGTATGGGTATATACCCACTTTTTCAAAAATTATACCCGCACCATACCCATACCCACATAACCGTTGGATATTGGATGAATAACTGGGTATATGGTTATGAATAGACTTCCTACAAAACACAACATAACATTGGGCGTAACAAACACCAGACTAATTAGGTGACACTAATACTAGTATGACATCAAATACATTCTATTTTTTGTGAATATAGTAGTTGATAAGTAAATAATATGTCATTGTATAAAGAATAATCAAGTGCAACATGATGATACAACTAAATCAAAATATAAAAAAATAATGGTTGTTGGCTCTATTGGTGAATATTATATAGTTCAACTATATTATTAATAGAATAACAAAGTCAACAATTGATCTTAGACATCATGTTGGCTTACCTTTACATTGGTGAATATAGATCATTACATTCTAATATAAAATTTTACTATTTTAAGGTACTTATGCTAAAATATCCACCATTACATTCTATTATAATTTTTTTATATAAAGATATATTTAAATGGCTATATGGGTATACAGGGTAGGGGTACATATATAACCATAACCTTCCCCAGTGAGAGGCAGATGCATGGGTATAAGGGTAAGTGGTTATGTGGTTATAAAAATATATACCCATGATGGGTTTAGACGGTATGGGTTTGAGGGTACGCGGGTATACCGATGCCCATTTACAACCCTAGGAGGGGATATTGTTGATGTTGCAGAAAAATCTACTTAAGAGATAAAAAGCAATAAAAAGAAGAGAGAGAAAATGGGTGCTCCTAACATTTGATTCTAAACAAATTGTTTATTAAAATAAAAAGTACTAGATTCCTTATACAAAATACTTTCTAACTACATCAATGTTGACATATTTTAGAGAAATAATAACATAAGAGAAGTATAATGTTCGTATTTCAGGGTGCAACACCTATGTTTTGGGGTATGATACTCGTATTTTGGGATACAATACGTCATTAGAAGTATTCTTATTGTACCCTCTAAAATGAGAGTAATGTACTCCAAAATAGGTATTGTACACCTAGGTATAATACAAATATTTTTGGGTGTAATACTTGTGTGTTGGGTTGAATTACTCCTGATTTGGGATAACAATATTAATATTTAATTGTTATTTAGATGTAAATATTTTGAATTTCGTGTACAATATTCATATTTAGGGTATGACAATCGTATTTGGATACAATACCTATATTTTGGGATACGATACCTGTATTTTAGGATATGATACCCATGTTTTGGGGTATAGTACATCATCAGAAATATTCGTACCATACCCTAAAAATGCGAGTAATGTACCTTCAAAATATGATAATGTACCCAAAATACGGGTATTGCACTCCAAAATTTTAGTATTATATTTCACTTGTATTATTATTTTTTTTTTAATTTGTCAACACTAGTATTATTGGAAAGCATATTTTGTAAAAAATCTAGTATTTTTTGTTTTATAAGAAAATTACAGATTAAAGATTATGAGAGATATTGTATCCAAAATATGGGTGATGTACCTAAAATATGAGTTATCACAAAATACATGTACTATGTTCACCTATATTATTTTTTCTCTGAAATATGTTAACATCGGTCTTGCTGGAAAGTACTTTTGGTATTGAATACAATGTTTTTTGTTTCATCAAAAATTTATTATGGATGTAAAGTTATGAGCAATATATTTTTTCTCTTTCTTCCTATTTTCCTCCTATTTATCCCACATTGGACTTTTCAGCCAGCCCAACCGGGTGAACAGGCAGGTGTGCAACCAGTTATGTCTAAAATTATTCTAAGACTGTGTTTGTTTCACCGGCCAAGTAGGGGCACAACAAGCAATTTGTTAACGGCATATTAACTTTTATTTGTTGCGCCATTTAGAATACAAATAATGTGTCACACTGTAAAATCGCAAATAATGTGCGTTTAAAATTCTCGTGGCAGAGATCAGATTTATTTGTCGAGAAAAACTATTTACCATGTAACCCTTTTAACAGACTCCTTAACACATGTACCATTATTTATGCGCAGGGCATAATAAATTTTAGTTAAATAAACTAAAGTTACTTACATGTGTACCAAACCATAGACATCTTACTATCAAATTTATTTGTCGTTGCTCCAAACAGGAGTCCACGCTGTTCCAGCCATATCTTGGCCACACTGACTCGTGACTTACCATTAATGATCGCCGTCATTTAGGTAGGAGTTGGTAAAGAGGGGAGAAAGGTGCGTGTGTAGCTTCAAGCTCTCGAAGATATAATTCATATGGTTTTCCAGAAAAGAGAAAGGGAGCGAAATTGAAGGCAGTAGCGCTGTAGTGGGGATTGTATCAAATATTGTGGGAACGTCCAGACAGCTCTGCTAGTTCCATGTCGTTTCCTTTCCACCACATTCCCACATGCAAGACGTCGACCTGAATCGGCGGTGGCCGAACGATATATATTGTAGTGCCACGCGAAAGCTTACCTCAACAACATAAAGAAATGAGAAATACATAAAAGCTATCGCCGCTGTATATAAACGGCTATGTCGTCAGAAAGGTAATATCGAAAATGGAAGGAGCGGAAACTGTGCGCATAAACACGGGTCTCTCTGAATTTGAGTCGGACCATTGTTACTTTTGATCACCAAGAAACCAATATATATCTGTCCCCCCACAGCTACATAATTTCCAAAAGCAGATGAACATGAAGGTGGGATAGGGTATCTATCTCTTCCCTCACTGCTACAACTAGAATGGTGGTTTCTAGAAGTTTTACCTGGTGAACACTGAACAATCACGCTTGGCTGGCCACCGGGTAATTAAGCAGGCGGCGATGATCAGCATGGCCTCTTTCTTGGCCAAAGTAAAAAAGAAACAACAAACGGTCATATACCTTATACAGTTATACTTTTTATTTTTGCAAACCAATATGCAAGAATCCAAATCAGTTTCCTAGTTGCTATTAGTGAAACTAATCTTCCTACTTTTCAAGTTATAAATCCTTCCCAATCAGTTCATGTTTAGATATCTATTTTTCCTCTCCTTAGCCAATGTTATATCCGAAGTCCATTGTGATTATTAGCTCCGCCAAGATGTGGTGTTTTCGTGATTGTGAGGGTTGGATACGGCAACTCATGACAGAGATAACGGGACCGACAATGCTGCATGGTTTTGTTGATGACTTCATGCCAAGAGCGCTCCTCTGTACAATCGACACGGCAAAGACAGTGCCCGCGGGCGGCTCGGATTTGTCTTGTCCGTGAACACATCATATGCAGAGACAGCTCAAGTCTGCTGCATTCTGGAAGTTGTATTTGTTCGGGGCGCATCATGCGTTCAGATACAAGAATCTTGGACACGGCAGTGAGAAACGGAACCCAGAAGTCAGATAGGAGACTCTTGAAGCCAAGAATGTAATGTCTTCACCTGGTCTTGCGATTCTGGAATGTTTTGCTTGTATCTGCTTATGTCTTTTTGGTTTAGGCTTACTGCAGTTTTTCTTTCTCCGGACGTGTGTATGCATCCCAACAACGTCGTCTATACCACGGCGGGCAGCCGTATGAATGGGACGTCGGGTTCAATTATCGCACTCGCTGATTCTCAGGCCCCGGTTGCAACGATCCGAGGAATAACGACGTTTCATTCCTTATTTTTGTGTTTGTATATATTAGCTATTGGGATATGTAAACTCAATGATGCGAACAACAACAACAACAATAATAATAATATAATAATAATAATAGTATTTTTATTTTAACTAACCAAATAAAACAGTCGATATTTAGTAAATTTTCATCTAAACACATCTTCTTTAAGTCTCCAATAGTTACACAATATTGTGAAATTAACATCTTGAATTGTCAATATTGAAAATTTTGATACTTGTTATCCTTATTTTGTCAAACTAAGTCTACCAAATAGTCTCCTCCTATATTTAATCTTATACCTGAATCACACTTTGTACCTACTTTTTCCTAATAGCTCAACATAAAAATATTGTATTATGTTGAGTTATTTTCCTGTTTGACCCATGCCGTGGATTATTTATCCCTTTAGAATATACATGAATAGCTGGTCCATGCATGGTAGATCTAGAAGAGACGTGCAAGAGATGTTCTTTGTTGAAGAGGAGATAGAATTCACGTATCTTTTATTTCGTAGTCGATGTGTATAAGCTTTTGTGACTCTAATTGTAAAGTATTTATATATAAGTATTTGTTGATATGTTTTTAATATAAATCATGTTTGAAAAAAATTGGTCAAAGTAAATTACTTTTTACAATATAATTTTAGAGCTATAAACAATCTTCTCTCATACATGTCTGATGAAAAATAAGTGTCAGTTAGCAATATAGTAGTTTGTACATAGAAAATAGTTCATAACAAACCCTATTTTTGCAAGCCCAACTTATAGTATTTACCTATGACATAGGTTGAGACATCGATGGCAATGGCTGGGATATGGTCTTGTCATTATGGTTTTTGGAGCCCTTATTTAGGCTTTGAGATAATGTTGATAATATATTGTTGGATATTTATGTTTGTATATTAATATATGATATTGGAATACCACAATCACCATGATACAAATGGGTAGATTATCCTATATAGTCTGAACACTCATAAATAAATTGAAAATATAGAAAATAGAATTGATAAATAGTGTAATCCTAAAATGATTTTAATTCATGTAAATATTGTCACATTTGATCATATCCAACTTGTATATTGAAGACATATTGAGAATATGTTGAAGCCTAGGCAAAAAATGTACGTGTATAACTATCTTCAATAGAGCGCAGATAATTATCATATGATCGTACATACTTGGAGAGCCTTACTCAATACAAAACTGGTTAAAAGGATTTCATACTAGTTATTGACTACAAAGAAATGTTTACCAGAATACCCCCAAAACAAAATATAACTTGTACACATATCCATTTGGATTTTTGATGATTTGGGTGATGAATAATAGAATATTCACCTACTAAATGTGTAAGTAAAACATTGTAATGGCTTACTGATAGAAATCACATATGACATAATATAAATTCAACATTCAGTTTGTATAAGTAGGCAATTGAGGGTCACAACAAATGATGATAACGTAATGGTGTAAGATGTCATTAATATATGTAGAGTTGTGATATTTATTAAGAATTTGAGATTTTGAACTGCTAGTCTTCATATACATAAAAAACATTGGAGAACGTATATGAACTATATACTACATTGAAATAAATCCATATCTAACTCAAAAAGTGAGAAAAAATGAGGTATATCTAATATGTCAACTCTCATTTTAGAATATGATAAGTGTTATATGACTAGGTCATCACTAACTACTCAGATGACTATCGAGGTTGCATGGATATTTGAATTCTCAAATGAATGAAGTGAGTGAATACCATGTTTTAATAGTAAGTAGAATGCTGGCATGAGGTGATTATGACTTACTCTCGCATTGATTTTGGAATTTCTTTTATTAGCACCCAAATGTTTTCCAATCAATTTTTTTTATATTTATAACACTATATGTAAAAGATGATGATTTGGAATTTTATCATCTATTTCTAGAGCTAAATCGCAATGAAGTATGTATGACAAAAGCCCTAGAGGAGAGTAAGATGAATGGGAACATAAAATCTGGAAAAAACCTTGACTTTTGGTGTACAATGTTGCTTAAGAGAAAATGAAGAATACTACACATTGGTTGGCATAGTCTTTATAACACTTTAGATTTCTAGTTAAAACCTTATATGGGGTGGAGAGTAGTACCTGGTTAGACCATCACTATGTTGATTTCATGGACCAAATTTACTTTGAGGGGTAGAGTGTTGTAACATACTAAAATTTGGGTACCAATTCTATTTTAAGCTATAACACATAAATTCCACTGAACATAGGTTCAGTTACACATTGATCCTTCATTCTAAAACTTGATCATTATTTTGATCAAATTGTGAGGCTCATTGATATGAATTAGCCTCCAATTGCATTACTTGTTTCTAAATGAGTTTTTTGTCCTTATTGAGTAATATTTAAAATTAGTCCCTTCATTTATCTTTATGAATCACTTTGACCTTTTTTTTAAATTTGAAAATGTGGTGCTCCAATACTTGAGCAATGTCTTGTAATTCTTTTGTCAACTAATTTCTTTAGAATCAAATGAAAATATTATTTAGAACCTTATTGATTATTGAGTTACTTATAGTGATCTAGTATGCAAGATGGGTCTTGGAATAGACAATTTAGCTAGAAACTCAACATCTCAAGCTATGGAGTGTATGAGGATATTCTTAGTATATCTATGGAATAGACAATTCATCTATGGATCTTAGTATATCTGTGCGCACTAAAGTAGAAACTCAACATCTCAAGCTAATGAGTGTATGAGGATATTCTTCCCATTCCCTCCCCATCATAGCTAGAAGGCAAAGGGAAGAATAATCCTCAAAATCACTTGAAGAACGATCTCTAGAAATTTGGGAGAACAATTACTAGGCACTAGTTTGCTGGTGATCTTAACTTATATGAAGAAAGACAATGAGACATATGAACTACCTTGACCATTCGGGTATGCTAGCCTTCACCTTCTTGTATCCATAATAGTAACTAAAAAAATAAAGGACAACAAGTAATTGTTGTAGTTCCTAATTATTGAAACTAAATGCTGCTATGCATCTATGAGGATAATCTAGTTACCAAGTTGTTATATTAGTGATTACTATCAATATACATAATTGCATATTTATACCAATTAAATAACAAGTTCTTAATATTGACTATATAATTAATTTTTGTAAGTAATAAGTCTGAAATTTCGATAGAAGCTTTTGTGTATTTCATACCTTGGACAACTAAATAACAATATGTGTGTCTAAAAATAGGTTTGGTAACATCTGTGAAACATGAATCCAAAAAAAATACTAATTAGCCTAGTTCATTCATGATGTCGATGCACCATATGGATATCGACACATATTAGTAGGTATTAGTAAGTAAGAAAATCTACAATGTAGGTGATCATTAGGGATAAATCATTACATTAATTGATCCAAGATGGGAATCTAAACCCTATATTCTTTCAATAAATATACTTGGCTAAATATTCCTTATGTAATTGAAATGTGTGATTCATTTGATCAATACAATAATGTGAAACTTGGGAAATATATTAGAAGACCTAAGCTGGAAAGTATGTTAATATTGGATATTGGTTAACATGGAGATATTTAGATATGTGGCTAAATATGTATCCTTGATAGAGAGCATGGATCAAATTACTATTTTGGATCATGATCAACCTAGTTTGACTTGGTATGACCCATTTTATCATATTTTGATTTAAGTATATAATTTATTAAATCATGTATCAAATAGTAGAAATTGGGGAAAATAATAGAAAGTAGAACTCTATTTTCCTTAATGAACATCGTAAAAATTGGGGCTCTCTTTGGAAATTTAAAAATAACAAAAAGGAACTCTCCTCACTTAAATGGATAAATGAACATAAATTTAGTATTATATTAATATGTATGCAAATATTTTGGCATGTAACATTTATAGTGAATGAATGTTATGACTCTAGTGATATAATATGAGTCTCATGGACCTTAATTAGAAGTTATAACAACCAAAGAGAATTAATAAGATATTTATGTATAAAGGGTAAATTGGAAATCCTACATGATAGGATACACAATGACTTAAACAACTCAAAATGAGTATAATATGTTATATTGGAACATCTAAAACCTAAAATAGATAGAGAAGAAGCCATGTGTAACTAAAAAGAAGCAAATGTTTTATTAGGAACCCTAATGGAAATATTCATATGGAAGTCACCTAAGGAATAATATACTGGAAACTCAATGTTATGAAATATAACTTATATGGTATTTCATCATATTAGTAAATACTCTAATGACTTAAATGAATGAATGGGTATTGCCAGTGAGAAACTTATGTTGGTAAACATATTATAATGTGAAACTTTAGATCAGAGTCAAAAACATAAATATGGCCAATTGAATATGTAATCATGAGAATGGAACACAAATATAATCCCCTAATGTTATAATCCCTAAATCAATATTGATATGTGAATACAAATGACTATGTGTGATTGTACCTTACATATGAAAATAAACATCTTATGGATCATATTCTCACTTAATAATGTGACAAACATAGAGAGAGAATATAATAAGGTGATTGGTAATAAAATTTGGTGGTTATCTATAGTATAAGGTAGATGTACTACTAAAATTGATCATATATGCAACTCAAATAGAAATTGTAGAAAGAAGATAATAGCAATAATAATCATAAATGGTAAAGAAAACACTAATAGAAAATATTGAACAAGTAACGGATGCCAAGCCAAGGCACAACACCATTATACGACTTTGTATATTTTTCCTCTTGGAGCTTTGCTGTGATTGAGTAACCTTTGAAGTTTATTGATAATTTGAAGTACTAGATCCTCAGGGGAGGTTCTTCCTCCTCTAGCCAAGGCTTTTGACTACAAAGCTAGTTGGCCATGGGTTTAACCTTATAGTTGACTTCAGGCTACTAACTTCGATGTCAATGACCAAGACTCTCATTGCCTCCCCACAACCCTGACAAACTCAACGAGCAGTTGAGTGGCCACTGACGTTGTTCAAGATGGGTTTTCAAGGTTGGTCCCTATACATATATACATGGCAAGTAGAAATAAAAGAATTACCTTCATTGGGAGTGTTATGAAGTTTGGGACAGTTTCTTGGATTTTTGGTGGTCCATGTCCCTCACTCATTGCCCCTCGTGATGGCCTACAGTTCTCCCTCTGGTGAGCTTCTCTAAGGGAGTAGGATATTCTTGTGGGGAAGCTATCTCGGCCATCCTCAAGCAATGTTGAAGGTTGGAGATTACTCAAGAGGGTCTTCTGATGCTCTAGTTTGATCTAATTGTTTAGGTATTCCCTTACCTAGTGTGTCAAGCCTGAGAGTTTTGGGGTGGTAAAAAGATCTTGGTGGAGAGGTTTAGTGATGAGTGAGGGAAATTGCTAGTAGTATTGAGTTTCCATGGTTTTGGCTCAACTCCTAGCATCCTAATATATAAGCATGACATAGGGGATTGACGACGCCTCCAACACTGGAAGGCATGATAAACCAAGATTTTGGGGCTTTATCCATCTTGTAGATATAATTTAGTATTTGGAGATGTTTGAGTTTGTTTCAACCTTCTAAACTTGTTGGAACTAATTTTTGAGCCAAAGTTGGTCATTATTGAGAAGTATAGAAAGACCACGGGGAGGGGGTTCTGTCTCTCGCATGGAGGGGTAAAGGTTGGGCAAGGGTGACATGATATTTGATCCTGCTTCTACCAAGATCCAAGAGTCTCAAATAGGATGGACTCCCTTATCTAGATTTCTTTACCTTTTTTCCTATATTCTTTTAGGTAAAATCTGCTTAAAAAGATATTTCTAAAGGACACATTATTATCCCATATTATCTCAAACTTTGGGATATTTTCCTATTAATTTTTTTATATCATTAGCCAAAAGATAATTCATCAAATCATCTACTTGTTATCTGAAACATGGCTTCCAAGTAAATTCAAGATAAGTACTTCATAAATTACCTAGATCATCAGATAACTTAGTATATCTTAGATTTTTGTCTATAGCCATATATTTGTATTATCTATGACATAAAATTATCATGATCAATTATCATGCCAACAAAATACTCTTTTCCCAATTTTGTATCCAAGGGGCACATTTGTATGACATAATTGATCTAATTGGGATTGAAATGGGTTCTAAGGCTTGTGTCCCATATCTTGTCCTTCCAAAGGTTTCCATAATCTTCATTATCATTATAATTATGAAATAAAGGTATTTCTTATAAATTGAATACTCCAACCAATACTCATACTCATTATTACATTATTTACTCAAATTGAATTCTTACTCTAAGTCTAAAACTTAGATTTGTCATTCCAATTCAATCAAGGTTATACCATTGACTTCATAATCCTAATATCAATTTGAGTATCTATTATTGAGTCTCATTAATTTTTTTTATATATAAGCCAGGAGGCTATTTATTCATCTCGCCCTCCTCTTGCAAGCCAGTAAGGATAACAAATACATGGAGTATCATTTAATGGGAATGAAACCTGGTAGTACTATTACCATTACAATTATCTTCAGTTAAAGCAGCCCTCATGAACTCTGGTGGTCTTATATAAGTAAAGACCCCAGTTTTGTGTTTTTGGTGATAATTAGCTAAGGCATCTGCTACTTTATTACAATCCCTCACAGTAAAATTGATAGTCCATTCCCCTTGATTTTGCATTTTACATTGTATTCTTTCAATGAACCTGGTGAACTTTGGGTTGTTCCTTGGATTGTTCTGCAACATATCTACAAATATCTTACAATCGATTTCAATGATCACCTTAGATGTGCGTATATGATTGGCCATCTCACAGGCCATGTCCACCGCTAAGATCTCTGTGTGTAAAGCGGAATCTGCGGTCATATCCCTTACATTCCCAGCTGCCCATTTTCCCTCATGATCCTGAGCTATAATAGCTATGGTTGTCTTGTTCTTGTTCCATGCTGCATTTGTATTTATCTTCAGGGTGCCCTCTGCTGGTCGTTCCCATTGTTTCCTACCTATCGACATCATGTTTTTGTGATTGTCTCTGCCCCATGCCATCTCATTCAGCTTGACTTCGCGTGCAATCCTTTGGACAAGGATCTGGGATGGTAGCGTAGTTTTCTCAAACACTTGGGTGTTTCTTGCGCCCCACAACAACCAACAAGTAATCAGAAAATTAGTAGCATTTGAACCTCTGTTCTTCACTTGTTCGCTAAACCATTCATCAGAACTGGACTGGAAGAAGGAGTCTGTTTGAGTGATATTCAGCGTTTCCATCCAGACCATCTTCGAATATGGGCAATCCCTCAAAGTATGCATCATTGTTTCCTCCTCATTCACACATCTGTCGCACTTAGCATCGCTGGTCAACCTGCAACGAACTCTTCTATGATTAGTGAGAATTGCACCATGCATGGCTAGCCAAGTGAAGTACTTAATATTTGCAGCTATCTTTAGTATCCATATCAAGTTCCATTCTCCTTCCATCCTAACTTTCTGTTGCCTCCTAAGTGTCGTTTACCCATATTTAGTTAAGTAATTTCCATTCAGTGTTTCTTCCCACACTCTAATATCATGTTGTTCTCGGCCCAAAGGAGGTTCCAGCTTCAGTATATTTTGCACAGTCCTTGGTACAATCTAGGACTTGAGGAATCCCTCATCCCAGGTCCCGCTATCCAGTACTACACTAGCAACTTTCAAGTCGACTAGGTCTTCTGGTATACTCTGTGTTATTTGTGAAGCAAGTTTGATTCCTGGCCCTACCCAATAATCATACCAAAATCTTACGTTGTTGCCATCTCTTACCACTATGTATGAGTTCTCCATTATTATCTGTTTGCACATAAGTGAAGCTTGACCTCCTCACGAGACGTTCACCACTCTTCCCTCAATGTGAATATCAAACCGCTTTCTCATGAATTGGCACCATGTTGTGTTTCTATTGCATGCTATGTCCCATGCATTCTTAGCTAATTGAGCTACATTCCACTCCCTCATGGATTTGAGCCCCAGGCCTCCATGCATTTTGCTACTGGTAACTTTGTTCCATGCCACTAGGGACATGGGGTTTGTTTTGTGCCTGCCACCCCATAAGAACCACCTCACTGTGCTATCAATTCTGTCACATTGTCTCAGTGGTAGAGTTTCTGTCTGCAATACGTAACTTTGTTCCATGCCACTAGGGACATGGGGTTTGTTTTGTGCCCGCCACCCCATAAGAACCGCCTCACTGTGCTATCAATTCTGTCTCATTACATTATTATTGTATTCACAGTCATATATTCCAAATTAATTGAATCGAGGATCTTAGACACAACATATATAATGTACTAATGTAGATTAACTCTATCTTTTGCTAACTATTTACAAGCAAGGTATTTGGTAAAGGAAGGATATATGTTGAAAAAAAGCATGAACCTTGTGATCTCACTTTTTAAATGGGAATCCTAGTCAAAGCAGAGTTTTATGACATTAACATGATTTTAGAGGTACCTCTCTTATTGTTATAGAACAATTTTTCATATACATGTTTTATTGTTAATATTCAAGATATAGACCATTGTCTTGTGGACATATACATATTCTTTCATTATTTTATTCCATTAAACTATTTTAAACATTTAGAGAGTCATATCTACCATGTTTAGCCTTGTAGTATATTTTTGAGGATGTCCAATACGTCATTTGAATATTTTATAGATTTGTTTGACAACAAGATGTTGTGCAAATAAATTGACATCTAGATAGACAAAAAAAGAGTTATGGAGGATATTCCTGGTGAATATGGTTTGATTGGATGAATTCATTTCCAAAAATTTTATCAAAACCAACAAGAAAGATAATAATGCTCATCATGCAGAAAAAGGAGTACTCAATTTCTCTTATTGTCCCAATTGTAGTGCAGATCAAGGTGGCATCTAATTGTTCCAAGCTAGTTGAATGTCTTTTCCGGTTGGAAAAGTCATATCCCATGGTTTTTTTCTTGTACCATAAAATTATTACAATATTTCTACAAATAAATGGATGATACACTATTTCTACAACTTTCTTTCCAATATTGATGACATGCTTTATTAGATTCGATGATATTTCATTTCAATGTTAATGAACAGTTTTAATGGATTATACTTTATGACTGTCATCGGAATCCCCACACTATTTGAAATAAAATTATATAACAATCATATAGAGAATACTAGATTCACAATTCATTATCCAAACTTAACTACAAGGTAAATCTTCACACTTAGATTCTTAATTTAAAAAAGATGAATGCACAATTTTATAATCAAAGTGGTACATCTACAAATTACCTATCACAATGTAATATGAATTAAAAAAACTAGTGAGGAGGTTTCATGTGAAATTTCCTTTACTCTAAAAAGTTAAGTAGTGGTAAGTAAATGGATAGAGGATAATTAATCTCAACTTCTAATTAGAATATCTAATGTCAGTTTCTCTTTCTATCTCACCACCTCTTAAATATTAAAGCCATCAAATGCATGTGGCCATAAAAGACAATGTGTGACTGACCTTTCAATACATCTTATGTCATTAGGTATTCTTCATCAATGCTTTAACTACCACTTTTTAGTATTTCTTATTTGTTTTACTAACTATTGTGTTATTTTTTGACATAATTTCTTAAAATTTGTGAAGTAATCCATTATAGGTGTTTATACATCAGGAAAGGGGTTGTCTGCAACTAGTTTAACTATATTTGTGATTCAAGATAACATCTATATAAGTTTCATGACATCTATGTTTATGAAGTACTTATTTTTGTCTTGATGTTTTCTTTAATGGCATGCAATAATTATTTAATCATAGTGTCCCTACAAGCCAACTTTAGCATCACATCCATCATAATTATTAGTAATGTTCCTACAAGATTGACGCTTGTCAAGGTGGCTCATATCTCAGTAGATGTTTGTGGGCCATGTTTTAAGTGTAAGAGAATGAAGGTATTTTGGGTTTGGATTTGAATGCTTGCATGATGTCTAGGCATGGGGTGGCTAGCTAAACCAGGGATGTGGGGTATGGATGAAGGATTAGTGTGATGGTGTATTCAATCAGTAGGTAAGGTGATGTTTCTCTAGGTAAAATAGGATGGTGATACATTCATGTTGCAGATAAGGTGATGTTTCTTAGCCCATTGGACCCTTGGTTTGTGTCCATAGAGAAAGCTAAATATGCTTCGGGTGGAACACTATCTGAGGTGATAGGGTGTGTAAGACCCCTGAGCTAGCTTTTTGGATGATCATTATTTCTTAGCATAATAAGACGTTTAAAACCTTAATCTAAACTTATGATGAGATTTAATAACATGTTACATGATTATGTTTCCAGTTTAGTCCAATTTGGATGATGTTTGAGCTATTTAAGCACATACATGCTTATTTTGGACCTAATTGAAATTTACACAAGTTTAGTGTTTTCATGCAATTTTTCACATTTTTGTTGTGCCTCACATGTTTTCACATTATTGTGGAGAGAGTGGTGACTTGGGGCACCTTGTCACACCTTGGTTTGATGAGATGACATGATGTGTTTACTTCAGCATTTGCATGGATGCCCTAGTTGATGGTTGCCCTTAATTTGTGTTTGATGGATGAGGTTTGGTTTTGGTGGTCACCAAGGATCTTGCTATCCATGATTCTTCATGGTCTATGAGGTTTGATGTGTGACCAATGGTCTTGACGATCGATTAGGCTTGATGTCTTCTGTATGGTCATGGTTATCGATGAGGCATGTAACCCCTCTAGGTTTCCAAGAAAACCCAATGTGTGGTTTCAATGATCATTGATCTTTTGATCACATTGGCCACTAAAAATGTTCAGCGGTCAATGAGTGTTTTAGACCAAGTTGGTCTCTTGTTTTTCTTGGTTTTAATGCCCTAGTTTCATGTTTTAGTTTGGTGCTTGCATAAATGATTTTTGGTGGACACATGGCATGTGTTAGCATGACACCTAACATTCTTTATCTCTCTCCAAGCCCATGCAATATAACTCTATCTCCTTTTATAAAACTAAACCCTTTGCACCCCATTTATCTCTTGTTCTCCTTGGAGCTCGTCCCCTTGAGCTTGGTGGTGAAGGTGGAGCTCAAGATTGGGGAAGGTGGTCGATCCATCTTGCGTGTTGAGATAGGGTTTGGTGCAAATCTCCTTGTGGTCATTTGGTGATCCTTTGCTCTTCTCTTTTGTCTTGGTAAGTGATTTCCCTCTTGATCTTCATTTTTCTTTCTCTAACCTCTTCTTCTTTCTCTTCATGTTTGGATCCATGATTCTCCATGGTAGTGCTTGAGTTAGAGTTTGAAGATCATCTCTTTTCTTGCTCCTTTGACCTAGGGTTTTCTCTCTTTTGTGGTAGAGTTAGATTGGCCGAGAGTGGTGTTAAATTTATTGTTTTATCTGCCTTTACATTGAGCTTCCTTTCTATTTGGAGTTTCTTCGTCTCCTTTTAGGGGATTTATATAACTTTCTCCATTTTTATTGATTACACTTAAGTTGCATGCACATAATCTACCCTAAAAATGTCGTTACAAGTTGAAGGTACTTTCATTAATGTAGGGTTTCTATGTTTGGTAATGGAGTTGGTCATTGGATGTTTGTCAAAATGTTGGTTTTCTCTCTCTCAAATCATGGTTTTTCTTTCTCTCATGATGGATGATAACTACGGTTTTGGAGTGGATTTTCTTCCCATGGTTTACACCTTGATAACTCTTCAGATTCTTTTTGATGATTAACCTATTTTAAACTATGTGGCTAATGAGATTTTAGACCCATAATGGTCACTAAAGTTTTCTCTCTTATCTTTATATGGTTTCCAAGAATGTTGATGTAACGTCTCAGGATTTGAGGCCTCAGATATAATGATCTTAAAAGGAATGATTGGACTACCCATATTACCAAGGTGCACCTCCTTTTCAGGGAGCCCATCACTAAAGAACTCCAAAGTTAAGCGTGCTCAACTTGGAGTAGTACTAGGATGGTTGACCAATCAGGAAGTTGATCCTGACTTGCACATGGGTGTGGATAATGTGCGCAGTCAAGGCTAGTAGTGGTTTGTGGACCAGTCGTCATTCCTGAAACTCTACTAGAGCCTTGGGCAGTGGGCTCGGGTGTTACAAATGGTATCAGAGCCATAACCCCTCCAGTAGGTGGGGCCCACATGGGCATGGCATGCCAGTCTTGAGTCGTGCGGTCCAGGCATGTAGGAAAGGGTTGTCCATGGTTGATGTAGACACCCTTGCATTGGTATTCTGTGATTGGGAGCTGGGTGTCCATGGGTCATTGTGGGTCTGCACTGAAATGGGGAAGAGATTATGAGGCCTTATAGTTGAGCCTTGACGAGGACGTCAAGAGTTTAAGTGGGGGAGATTGTAACATCCCAAGATTTGAGGCCTGGGATATAATGATCTTAAATGGAATGATTGGACTACACATATCACCAAGGTGCACCTCCTTTTCAGGGAGCCCATCACTAAAGAACTCCAAAGTTAAGCATGCTCGACTTGGAGTAGTACTAGGATGGGTGACCAGTCCTGATGTTGATCCTGACTTGCGCATGAGTGTGGATAATGTAGGCAGTCAAGGCTAGTGGTGGTTTGTGGGGCTAGTCGTCAATCTTGAAACTCTACTAGAGCCTTGGGCAGTGGGCTCGGGTGTTACAGTTGATGATTATGGTCGCCAAGTTTTGAGTCATGGAGGCTGAAGATAGTCACCCTCAGTGGTTGATGAGAGTGTTGAATCTAGTCTTAGTGGTAACCAAATTTACTCCATGTTCAACAGTCAATGAAGGTGGTGGACCCTAGTCTCATCGGTCGCCAATGTGCTTGGCCTAAGTGGTCATTGATGTGGTTAATCTATTCGGTTGGCAAGGTGTTGTAACCTAGTTTTTCATTAGTCGATGACACCCCTAATCTCAAGAGGGTCGATGATGTTTTATGTTCTATATGGTCATGATGGTTGTTGACTATGTGAAGATTAGGTTTGACCTATTTGCTCCCTTGATTGTCAGAGATGATGATAACTAGGGTTTATCTTAAATTTTTTATTTGAAACCCTAATTTAGTTACCTTGTTGAACTTAACCCTAATTCAAGTCCGTGATGATGTTTCTTAAGCCTACTTGAGTAATTATCATGATGATGACATACATTCTCTCTCCTAAGGTTGTAAACCTAAATTGCTATTAAATAAACATCATAGCTAATGAATGATTGTTATATCCTCTTATATATCACATTTATGTTGAAGTTTATTAACCTTTATGAGGCATGGAAAGTAAAGATGTTCTTGCATGGAACAATGTGAATGGTCTTATGACCTTGGACATGGCTTTGTTCTCTAATTGAGGTGATATCTTATTGATGATGTGACAAGAGATTGGTATCCCAAGATGATACGATGATGAGTGTGGACTCATGTGTGATAGTGAAACAATACTATGTGATGATGTGACGAGTTTAGGTTTTATACATTTTATATCTTCTGAAGTTGTAATCTACCCTTATCTTTGTAGAATCTTTTTAGGATTTATATGTAACTTGAATGATGCAGTTAAAAGATACCCAATTGGCATTAACTAATCAAGTAAAACCCTAATCATGCAGTTGACATGTGCCATAGATCCATTATAGTGTCAGTACTTGTTGGAAGGTGAAATGAGTATTCCATTGATGGAAACTCAGTGTGCATATTATTGAGTATGTGAGGTTGCAAGTGATTAAGTATCATTGATGTTTTCATCGCAAGGCTTTGAAGATGGCTACGGTCATGCCTCGGCAGGAGAACGGATGTGCTCATGTCTTGGTATACATGTTGTGATTGAGGATGATAGTGGTTTTATCTACGATGTTTAGGTTTGTATACCACAGTTTCATTAGTATCGTGACCTTTTAAGGATGGACTTGGTTGTTCAATAGTGACATGGCCTATATACCAACGATGGGCTAGGTTGTTTTGAAGTTGGACTTATATATCACTATAGTGGACTCATACTAACTGAGGGTGGATGAAATCTGAGGAATCCAGCTCTCGTACTAATCTTGTATGGCATTAATTTCAACTTAGCAGTGTCAACAATAATTGAGTGGTATATCCCAACTCTTCAAGGAATTAATAAAAGATGTAGTACAACCATGTAGTGTATCTATTTAGGGTTGAACATGATTGGAGGTTAACCCTTGCCTTATTTCTTGTACTATTGAGTAGGTGATAAACAAACATGTTATTCACATTGCTTCTAGTTATATGTGTTTCTATGCCTATCTGAATAGTTTACTTAATCTACCTAACATGTTGGAATAGTTTAATATGTTGTAGCCACTTAATCTATTTACTACTTATTGAGCTAAACTTGCTAATCATGTTTAATACTAATATGATTTGTAAACAATAACTATTGGTTGAGAGTTATATCTCTCGTTGGGACATGGGTCTCACCTCATGGGTTACCACATCCTTTTAGTTGGTGGTCAATATTGTGGTCAGGATCGTGTTGTTGAGGAAGAGTAGCTTGGAGATTAGTAGATGTATAAGGTTGGATAGCTACTAGATGTTGTTAGTAGTAGAGTCCTAGTGTCGTCCCTAAACTCTTAGGTTTGGGAAGGAATGTGTTTTGTAGATGATGCATATCGACACGTGGTTTTTGGAAGTAAGCCTATGTTTTTACTCATTGCTTGAATATGTAAAATATTATCTTTAGTATAAGTTGTGGCTGATTCCACTGAACATATGTAAACACCTAATATGTTATATTATATGATAAAAGTTGTTAGACCTTGATGTAATATGTTTATGCACATAATGTAGATGTTACAATTAGTTTAAATGATTCTACTTTTCTGACTATCTGATGGTTTAGATGTTAAAATTGTGTGTCTTGTTTTGCATAATCTTGTTTGTGTTGCTTTGGGTTTCACAATTAGGTTGGTATCAGAGTTTTAGGTTCACTTAGTCTACAGGGACATAGGTCTAGGTTTGTGTCTGTTCTTATGTAAACTAACATATCTAATTATAGCTTATGCTAATACATATATATAGAGAGAATGTGAAGAACATGCTGAGAGTAGCTATGTTGTGGAAAGAGGTGGCTGAGTAGGTAGACACGTGAGGATAGAGTGTTAGAGATGGGATCAAAGTAGTCTGTGGTGCCTCAGTTTGTCCCAACAACCATCGCCAACCCAGTGTTCCAATCCATGTTTGGACAACTAATGACCATGATTTCACATATGGTAGATAGAGTACACATATTTCAAGGCATGATAATTGTCCCTAATGCGGCATCTTAGGGTTCTAGGAAGATGTTTGTATGATTGAGATGTGTTGGAGTGATCAAGTATGTGGGTACAATAGACCCAATGGATGTGGATATGTGGTTGATAGAGCTTGAGAAGGCTTTTAAGATCATCAATGTCCCAAAAGAAGAAAAAGTAAAGCACGCTATTTATTTGTTGAAGGGTAGTGTTGGCCATTGATCGGCCATTCAGGAAGAGAAGAGACCTCAAGTTGTGATCAATTGGGAAGATTTGCGACATGATTTTTTGAGTTGATGCTTCCTAGAGACTATTTGGATGAGAAGATATCACAATTTGAGTAGATTCGACAAGGTTTGATGTTGATCAATGAGTATGAGGCTAATTTTATGGAGTTGTTGAGGTTCTACCCTCACATGGCATTGACAGATAAAGAGAGGATCCATATGTTTGAGAAGGGTTTGAGTATGGAGTTGTCAATGATAGTGTGTGCTTTGAAAAATAGGGAGACATTCTCTACATTTGTGGAGCTGGTGAGGAGGATAGAGTTGTCTACTATTAATAAGCATGAAGCCAGTGCTAAAAAGAGGCCAACTCAGTTTTAGGGGTAGTTGTGTGGCGGCTTTAAGGAGACAAGATTTTCTTCACCTCAATCACAACAAAGACCATATTTTTCTAAGACAAGATCAGGAGTTCTGACACAGTGGTCCCCTAGCAAGGGAAGAGGTTGTAGTTTTCTGCCAGTAGGAACGTGTTGTACAACATCAATATCAGTGACAAGGCCATTTATGCCACATTATGACTCAAGGACTTATCACAACTGTGGACAAGTAGGGTGTATTAGGTCGTGTTTTCCTATGAAGGATGTGGATGTGACATTGTAACTGAGGCAGAGTCAACAAGGTTCCTGACAACTAAAGTTCAATAGTGGTGGTGGGAGAGGATGTGGCCAGGAGTCACAGGTAGGATCTTTTGGGCAAGCGAGCATAGGATGTGGACGACAATGTGCAACGGCTAGATACAATGCTATGAGTTAGCTAGAGGGAGTGGTCAATCCGTAGGTTGTGATAGTTCATATGAAACTTTTTCATTTAGATTTGTATGCATCTTATTTTGTATCTTTATTGGTTGACTCAAGTGCGACACACTCTTTTCTCACCGGAGATGTGATAAATAGTTGTTGTCTACCTAATTTTAGTATATTTGATAGTCTTTTGTTAGAAACTCATCTTGTTGGTTCCACCAAATTGTGGGAGGTGTGTCCATCCTACGTTCTTGTTTCTTGGGATACAACATTCAAGTGGATCTTTTGCCACTTCACATGCATGGATTTGATATGATCATTGGGATGGATAATTTACACAAGTACAAGGTTGTTTTGGACTATCGTTCCAAGGTGGCTACGTTCCATGATGGATATGTTTTTTTGTATCTTCCAAGGGGATAGAAAGATCATTTCGATGTGTTTGGTGTCAACTATGAAAGTAGAGAGGTTGATGAGACATGGGTGTGAGGCATTCTTGGCACATGTTGTGGATACCAAGGTGAGGAGTCCTAGTATCCAGGAGGCTCCTGTACTGCGATAGTTTGAGGATGTATTTCGCGAGGAGTTTCCAGGTTTTCACCCTCCTAGAGATAATTATTATGAGATCAAACTTGTTCATGGAACACAACCCATAGCACAGTCACCCTATAGGATGGCACCAGCAAAGATACAAGAGTTGAAGAAGAAGTTATAGGAGTTTTTAGAGAAGGGCTTTATCAAACTGAGAACTTTCCGATTGGGTACTCCCGTGTTGTTTATGAAAAAGAAGGATGGTTCCATGATGTTGTGCATAGACTACCAAAAATTGAACAAGGTCACAATCAAGAACAAGTACATGTTGTAGAGGATAGATGATTTGTTTGATCAGCTGAGAGGTGCTAAAGTGTTCTCCAAGATAGATCTAAGTTTAGTATACCATCAGTTGAGAATTAAGGCTGATGGCATACCCAAGCCATCTTTCAAGATGAGATATGGACACTACGAGTTTGTGGTTATGCCATTTGGGCAAACTAACACACTGACAACTTTCATGGATATGATAAATAGGGTGTTCAGGACATATTTGGATTACTTTGTGGTATTGTTCATAGATGACATCTTGATATACTCCAGAGATAGTCAGAAACATGACAAACATCTACACTAGGCATTGACATTGTTGAGGCATCACATGTTATATGTGAAGTTCAATAAGTGCAAGTTCCAGTTGACTGTGGTGTCTTTTCTAGGTCACGTTATATTATCTAAAGGCATTTGTGTGGACCCAATGAAGGTATATTTAGTGATGGAGTGGGAATATCCTAAGAGAGTGATGGAGGTTTGGAGTTTTCTAGGCTTGGCCTGCTACTACACGAGGTTCATCAAGGACTTTAGTGTTTTGGTGTTACCCCTAACCAAGTTGACAAGGAAAGGTGTTACTTTCATTTTGGATGACAATTGTAAGCGTTCTTTTTGACTGTTGAAGGAGAAGTTAACTAGTGCACCAGTCTTAGTTCCACCAAAGTAAAGAAAAGGCTACATTGTCTTCTGTGATGCATCGAAGAACAACTTGGGAAGTGTATTGATGCATGATAAGAACATGATTTATTTTTCTTTGCAATAGCTTATGAAACACAAGAAGAACTACCCGACACATAATCTCGATCTGGAAGATATTTTCCTTGCCTTGAAGATCTAGAGGCACTACCTATATGCAGAGAAGTTTCAAATCATCACAGACCACAAGAACCTACAATATATCTTCTCAAAGTAGGAGTGGAACATGTGGCAAATGAGATGGATGGAGTTTATCAAGGACTATAATTGCATAGTAGACTACCACCCAAGAAAGGTGTATGTGGTGGCATATGCATTGATCAAGAAGTAATCTTAGTCATTGTCGGCAGATAAGGCTGAATTGCATGCTTTGGTATGCTATAAGAGAGACATGTTGGTGCCGCTTCTCCAAATGAATGTATCGTTGGAAGTTTCTCTGTTGGTAGGCTTGTTAGGACAATTACAGGAGAAGCCTACATTGATATAACAGATCATAGATGCACAACGGGTAACACAAGGATACAAAACATCAGAGTAGAGTTTGGCACTAAGATGTTTGATGGCTTTCATGAGACAGATGATGGGACGATCTACTTTCACAATACAATAATGGTTCCAAATGTTGTTGGTCTAAGGTATATGGTTCTTAAGTAATCTCATTCCTAGATGTATGTGATGCATCCTTGCATTACCAAGATGTACCATAACATGATGGATATGTATTGGTGGCCTGGTTTGAAGTATGATGTGGTAGAGTTTGTTGCTAGATGTCCAGTCTGTTAGTAGGTCAATGTTGAGCATCAGAAACCCATAGGAATGTTACAACCTTTATCGATACCGCAGTGGAAATGGATAATATTCCTATGAATGTTGTGGTTGGTCTTCCTAAGATAGTCAAAGGTCATAATTTCATCTGGGTGATAGTTGACAGGTTGATCGAATCAGCTCACTTCCTTATTATCAAGACAAAGTATACAATAGAGACGTTGGCACAAATATATGTCATTGAGATAGTTCATCTGCATGGTATCCCAGTTACCATAGTATCTGATAGAGGTCTATAGTTTACCATTCATTTCTGGGAAGGTCTGCACATAGAGATGGGGACACAATTGAGGTTCAATATAGCTTTCCAATAATAGACAGATGGCTAGTAAGAGAGGACCATTCAGATCTTGGAAGATATGTTGAGGGCTAGTGTCATGCATTTTCTTGGCATTTGGTATGTACACCTGAGTTTGATAGAGTTTCCCTACAAAAAAAGTTATCAAAGAAGTATTGTATGGGATATGTTGTTTGTCACCACAATGTTGGTATGAGATAGGTGAGTATCAGCTTTGGGTCCTGAGCTAGTACAACCGACTACAGAAAAGATCAAAGTGACGCAACAACATCTGAAGGCGGCCCAGGACAGACAAAAGTCTTATACTAATAATCTTTGTAGGCCTTTGATGTTCCAAGTACAAGGCAAGGTGTATTTTAAGGTTTCCCCTTTGAAAGGTGTGTTGAGGTTTGGTAAGAAAGGTAAGTCGGCTCCCAAGTTTATGGGATCATACCTTATTTTGGCTTGTGTTGGAGAGGTGACATACAAATTGGAGTTACCGCCTGAGGTGCACAAGTTGCATGATGTCTTCCATGTTTTCATGTTTAGGAAGCGTCATCTGGATATAGAACAAGTGTTGTATCCAGTGGAGTTGAGTGGAGGATGATGTGTCGCATGTTGAGGGTCTTGTGTTGATCTTGGATAGGAGGGCAAAAAAGTTTAACAAGAAGAATATAGTTTTAGTTAATTTTTTGTGTCATCACCTTGGTGTAACAGAGGCCACGTGGGAGTTTTAGGATGAGATGTATAGGAAGTACCGATCTTTGTTCACGTAGGATTTTAGGGGCAAAATCTTTATTAGAGGTTTATGGTTGTAAGATCGTTGAGGTAGAATTTTGGCTGATCTTTCTTAAAACCTTAATCTAACCTTATGATGATCTTTAATAACATGCGACATGCTTATGTTTCAAGTTTGGTCTAGTTTTGATGTTGTTTGATCTAGTACTACATATATGTGATTATTTTGGATCTAATTACAATTTACCCATGTTTAGAGTTTCCTGAAATTTGCCACATGCTTCTTGTGCCTTAATTGTTTCTACAACATGTTGGAGATATCCGTGCCTTGGGGCTCCTCATCACAACTTGGTTTGATAAAAAGGCATCATGTGTTGAGTTTAGGGTTTGCATGGCTGCCCCAGTTCATGGTTGACTTTGATATGTGTTCGACCGATGAGGTTTGGATTTATTGGTCACCAAGGATCTTTTAATCAATGATTCTTGGCGTTCGATGAGGTGTGATGTGTGCCCTTTGGTCTTTGTTGTCAATTAGGCTTGTAACCCCTATAGGTCGCCAAGAAAACCTACTATTTGGTTTCAGTGCTCGTTGAGATTTGGGTCACCTTGGTCGCTAAAAATGTTTAGTGGTCATTGAGTTTTTTGGACCAAGTTGGTCACTAGTTTTTCTTTGTTTTAACACCCTAGTTGAATTATTTAGTTTGATGCTTGCATGGACAAGTTTTGTTGGACACATGGCATGTGTTAGAATGACACCTAACCTTCTTTCTGTCTCTCCAACCCCATGCTATATATGGGATGCCCCATGCCACACAAAGAGATATTACTCATAACAAAATGCAATTAACCACTAACCAACAGATCACAAGAAAACCTTAGAAATTAAAACCATTTTCGTTAAGCTACCAAACAGCAAAATCGTTACATACGAGTCCTTTCTTGTCATAAGGCACTTACTGTGGGTGTCATCATCTAGTTACAAGAAAACTTTTCCAAAACATATATGAATATATCCACCACACCTCTTCACAAAAGGGCACACAAGCCAACCATATATTGTAAGAACGTCTACAAAACACACATAAAGACCTGAGTGTACAGGGATGACTCTAGGACTAACGTCAAAAGGACATCCAACAACACTTCCAACCTCGTCAAGTAGTGTCTTTCTTGCTACTCCTCAAGCTCGGTTGAACGATCTCTATTTCCTTGTGTACATCCACCTAAAAAGATTTGGGAAACCCAAGGTGTGAGATTTCAAATCTCAGTGGGAGATATAATTCTCCACCAACACTATCATTAACACGGATAGGATGATTAAAGTAAGTAGTAAAGTTACAACCATGATAAGTAGGTAATCATTATTAACAGAATAAGCAATTACGATTGGATTATGAAACATCATAACATTATAAAAGGAATATGAAGAACATGTGTATTCACTACCCACAATACTTTACAAAATCAAACAAGGCCTCATCCAATGTTTCCATATTTGATCCTATACAAGTATACTACATGACTATTTATGTATTTTATTTTGCCCCAAGGATTTTTGTTGTACCACCCAAATCCAACTGACCACTGCTAAGTCAAAATTGATGCCATACAAGGTTTAGTGGAAGAGCCAGAATCCACAACCTCAGTCCCTCGGTCAGTTGAGTGAACCTATAGGGCCATCATCTGTCAGACTGTTACCAACGACATATAGTCTAGTTGTACAAACTTAGCCCACCTTGGTACATGTCATGGCACTAGTGAAATTGAGCCATGGCCCGCAACCACACTCCTCCTAGGGTATGTCCCGCAGTGATCATGTATCACATATCACTGAGCTATGGCCCGAAGCTGCATTCCTACTAGGGTATATCCCACAGCCAATCATGTATCACATTTCCTGGATGTAAGGGGATATTCATCCTCACCCTTGCATATTCAAAAATATGTGGTCCTAGTTAAACTTGTTCCACCATCCAAAAAATGTTGACACTGAATGCATCTATGGCACATGGAAAACTACATGACTAAGTTCTACTTGATTAGTTAAGTTATTTTATGGGCCTTTTAGCATCAATCAAGTTACAATGTATAAACTTTATACAAGTTCTACAAAGATAAGGGCATAATACATTACCAGAAAATATTTGAGCATGGAAGGTGTGATCTCTTACATTATCACTTGATGCTTGCAATTCGCCATATTTTTCATCACAAGGACCATATACTTTGAGGTATCAACCCGTCATCTCATTACTGAGAAAATTATCACCTCATATTAGGCAATAAACAATCATTAGGTTGTAAGACCTATTTACCTCCTCTTTTTGTGATACCAATCTCACATGTGCCATAAGGCCCATTCAATCATATCATAAACATCATATCTCTTTGCTATCTATTCTTATCGACTTGTAACACCTGCATGGTTAGAGACTTATAAGAAGAAACATAATACTTCATCATTAATACTATCTCATAAAGATTCATTCCATTCACACTACATCATCAGGGTTAGGGTTCTCTTTAACCAATTAGGGTTTATAGGGTTGGATCAACAACCAACCTCAATTCATTACTTACATTATCACTATAGAGTATGTTATGAGATTAAGGGTTATAGAATACAACACTCCCTTGTTGCTCATACAAACTCCTCATAGGGTATCCTATCATACCATATAACCCCATCATCAACATGATGTATAATGACTATCATTACAAGGTATCAGTTTCATATGGCTAGAGGGATCCCAGTTTCATCATCTTCATGTGTCAGTCTGACCACACCAAGGTGTGTTGGGCAAGCTCATCTAAGGATCTCGAGTTAGACCTGAAGGTGTCAGGTTAGGTCATCTAAGGATAATGGGTTAGACCTCAAGGTGTTGGGTTAGCTCATCTTGAGGTGTATCGGTTTAGACCTCAAGGTTTCGGGTTATCTCATCTTGAGGTGTATTAGTTTAGACCTAAATGTATCTGATTAGCTCATCCAGGATATTGGTTTAGCATCAATCCAAGCATGTCGGGTTCATAACTGACATTGAGTGTTGACTTGTCACGACCATAACATGTCGACTACCTCTATGCAAGGCACAACGAGTTAACCTCCCCAAGGTGTGTCAGTTTAACCCTACTTTAAAGTGTGCTGAGTTAGACATCATCATGTCAGTCTCTTACTCAACAAAGGGCATTCAGTTTGGCACTTCAATGCATACCTACTAACAAAATATCATCTTGGCCTAACGGCCACATGACACGTCAGGCTAGCACCCTCGACATATCAATTTAGCTCCTCTAGAGTGTGTATCGGGTTGACACCCTCATCTTATCCCGTCTAGAATAGTACATGCCCATCAACTTGTCATATTGGTTTAACATTAGCCCATGGTGTCAGATTAGCAACCCATACCATTTTCACAAAAGATATCAACTAAGGATATCAGTTTGGTTGTCTTCAAGCTCAAGCTTGTCGGCCACCATACAACATTTTCTTAGAAAAACATCAACAAGTCCACTTCCAAGAAGAACAAAGTCTGATTGGCCATCTATACATCCATAATGAAATAAGCTCTCAAAACTAACATCTTACTGACATGATAGGCGAATATGAAAAGAAGATAAAATTCCAAGCGCAACATATGTGCAAAGTGGATAATATAGAGGTTAGGAGTTATATAACCCGCCACAAAGATCACCACCAAGATCCAAGATCCAAGGTCAACATTCAAGCTCACACGTTCAAGGTTGAAGTTGACCCACCAAACATGATCACCACCACACCTCCCAGGAAGAAGATGAGACCGATGTTAAGTTAGCTTGAGATGAAAAGGAGATATCCTTGATCCATGGCCAAAATGAAGAAGAAAGATAAGGAAACATAACTTACCAAGGTAGAAGATGAAAGGTGATCAAGGAATACCACAAGCTTGGAACTCGTCCTCCAATGTCTAAGAGAACCTCTGTAGCTCCTAAAGCTTCTCAAGATCGTCCACCAAGAAGGAGAGAAAGCAAGAATGGCCACAAGGATTCTCTTGCATGAAAGAAAAAAGACTATATAGTTAGGGGGATGAGACAAAGATCATGGGAAAGGTGTCGTCACCTTCGAAACCTAGGTGACACTTGTCCATGAAAAAGGGCCACATGAAACAACATGCAAGACATGGTAATATGATCTAGTCTAGTTCTCCACCTCTTGGTCTCCTACCAAGATCACGACCTCACTAACCTGAGATGCCATATTCCACACACACCCAAACTGATATGCATCCTTCCAACCATCCAAACTGAGACACATCTCCTCCCACACACTAACCAGACCAATAGGCATCCCTGTGCTTACTCTCAAACCAATACACAGCCTGTCCAAGACTCTCTAACCCGAGATAACACATCTAGGTGCAAAACACACCTAACTCATGTGTTATAAACATCACAAATGATTCTACCACACAACCAAGACCCTCACAAGGAACCTATCTCTCTCTCCTATAGATGATTGAAAGAGAGAGAAGGAACACTATAGAGGTGGAAAACTTGCACATCAACCCCTACTCTAGGTATATTGCAATTTGCACTAAAACCACATCACAAAACACAATCATCATCCAAACAAGCTCAAACATGAAACTTAAGCTTTCTACAGGCATTAATTACATCTCAGATGATTATATCAAGGTTCTAAGCAACATACTTAGGAAAAACAAATAGGGTTATCCCAAAACGTGGGTCAACGTCTTCACTCTCCAGTCATGAATCAACATTGGACCTTCCACATAGGTCATATCCTCATCAAACTCTACCTCCATAGGTAGCAACACTAACTTTGTATCTGGATGGCACTTTATCAACATACTCACATGAAATATTGCATGCAACTTGTGCAACTCAGGTGGCAACTCCAACATGTAGGCCACCTTCCCAATGCATGCCACCACCAGGTAAGGTCCCATAAAACTGGGAGCCAACTTACCCTTCTTCCCAAACATCAAAATACCTTTCCAAGGAGAGACTTTCAAATTTACCTTGTCTCCCACTCGAAACTCCAAGGGTCTATGCCGATTATTTACATACGACTTCTGTCTATCTTGTATTGTCTTCAACTGTTGTTGGATTACCTTGATCTTCTCTATCATCTGATGTACAAGCTCATGACCAAGAAGTTGATACTCACCTGTCTGATACCAACATAATAGAGATCTGCAACACAACCCATACAGTGCCTCATAAGGTGCCCTATCGATGCTACTCTGATAGCTAATTTTATAGGCGAACTCTATCAAACTAAGGTGTATGTCCCAACTTCCTGAAAACTAAAAAACACAAGCTCTCAAAAGATCCTCCAAGGTCTGAATGGTCTTCTCAGATGACCATCTGTCTGTAGGTGGAAAGAAGTGCTAAATTTTAACTGTGTACCCAAAGATGTGTGCAGTTGCTCCCAAAAATGACTCGTGAACTAAGGACCTCTATCAAACATGACAGTTGCTGGAACACCATGCAAATGCACTATCTCATCCACATAGATCTGGGCAAGCTTCTATGATGTGAATGTCATCTTTATGGGAAGGAAATGCACTGACTTGGTTAATTTGTCAATGACCACCCAGATGGAATCATGACCTTTGGCTATCCTAGGTAGATTGACCACAAAGTTCATAGTCACACAGTCCCATTTCCACTGAGGTATAGGTAATGGTTGCAACGTACTTATAGGCTTTTGATGTTTAGCTTTAACTTGCTGACACACAATGCATCTCGCCACGAACTCAGTCACGTCCCTCTTCAAGACAGACCACTAATGCATATCCTTTAGATTGTGATACATTTTTGTACTACATGGGTGCATAGAGTACATGGATGAGTGAGCCTCTTCCGACACCATCTTTCTTAGGTCATCACATCAGGAACTACAACTCTGCCATGGTAACAAATTGTCCCATCGTCTGACTTGTGGAAACCATCATGCTTCTCGCTTCCAAACTTTGATCTAATTTGTTGTGTCACAATATCAGTATGTTGTTCATCTTTGATCTACTATCTTAGCTTGGTCTTCACTTATAAATGTGCCAACAAACCTGATAGGAAGGAAACTTCCAACTTAACATTCAGCTGACGCAAGGAGACCGACATGTCTCGCTTGTAGCACACCAAAGAACTCAACTGGGCTCTATTTGTAGGTGAATATCAAGATTTCCTACTCAACACATCTGCCCCAACATTCTCCTTCCCTGGATGATAATCAATCATGCAGTCAGATTCTTTAATTAACTCCATCTAGAGACATTGTCTCATATTCAACTCCTATTGTGAAAAGATGTACTTTAGGTTCTTGTGATTCGTGAAGATCTAACACTTCTCCCCATACAAGTAGTGCCTCTAAATCTTCAAAGCATGAACTATAGAAGCTAACTCCATGTCATGGGATGGGTAATTCTCCTCGTGTTTCTAAACTTGTCAAGAAGCAAAAGAAACCACTTTCTTATCCTGCATCAGCACACAACCCAATCCATTCCTAGATGTGTCATGGAAGACTATGTATCCTTTTACTTTCTTAGGCAAGACCAAAATCGGTGCACTTATCAACTTTTCCTTCAACATTTGAAAACACATTGACATCTGTCATCCTAGATGAATGCCACATCCTTCCTTGTCAACTTTGTTAGAGGCAAAATGATAGCGCTGAAGTCCTTGATGAATCTCCTATAATAGCAAGCTGAACCTAGAAAACTAAGTACTTCTGTCAGTGGCTTTGGATGCTCCCACTTTGTCACTGACTCCACCTTCTTGGGATCCATACATACTCCCTCAGTAGATATGACATGCTCTAAGAAATCTACCTTCTTCAACCAGAATTTGCACTTGCTAAACATGGCATAAGGTTGATGTTGTCTTAGCATGGTCAATGCCTGAAGAAGATTATTTTCATGTTGTTGATTTTCATAACTGTATATCAAGATGTTATCTATAAATACAACCAAAAACTCATCCAGAAACGGATGGAACTCATTGTTCATCAAGTCCATGAATGATGTTGGTGCATTGGTCATCCCAAATGGCATAACCACAAACTCGTAGTGACCATACCTTGCCCTAAAAGTTGACTTAGGTATGCCATCCTCCTTTATCCTAAACTTGTGATATATTAACCTTCGGTCTATCTTCGATAACACTTTCACGCCATGAAACTGAGACAACATGTCATCTATCGGCGACAAGGGATACTTATTCTTTATCATCAATTTGTTCAACTATCTGTAGTCTATGCACAACCTCATAAATCTATCCTTCTTTGTCACGAATAGGATTGGAGCACCCCATGGCGATGTACTCAGCCTGATAAAACCTTTTTCAAGAAATGATTGCATCTGTCTCTTCAACTATGACATCTTGGATGGAGCCATCATGTATGGTGTTTGGGATATCGGTTGTGTGTCGGGGCAAGATTGATATCAAAATCAATCTCTCATGGTGGGGGAAAATCTGGAAACTCCTCAAGAAACACATCCTCAAACTCTCTAACAATTGGAACCTCCTAAATACTAGGACTCCTTACATCAGTATCAAACACATGTGCCAAGAACGCATCACAACCCTATCTCAAAATCTTCCTTCCCACCATGGTCAATACCAGACATGTCAGAAGAATCTTCCTATCTCACCACATGTAAACATTTGGTAATTTCCCCCCCCCCCCTACCAGAATGAAGGATCCCATTGAAGTGGATAACCCCATGCAGATTGTATGTACATCTGGTGGTATAAATTGCATAGTGTCATAGATAGCTATTCCTGGTATTACCCAACCTCCGAGGGAGTTTATAAAAAAATAAAGATCCCTAGTATCATCTTCTATACTAAGATATACCATAAGACCATCTACAAATGTTGCCTTCTTAGAACTGCAATCCAAGACCACTCTATACTTCTCCAAGGTGTCCATTTCAAGGATAACATCGAATTCATGCATATCAAGTGATATAAGATCCACTTGAATTTTGTTTCCTGAAAAAGAAAGGACACACAAAGGAAACACCTCCTACAACACGGTAGGACTAACTAATGGGGTTTCCAACAACAAACCATCCCTCTTATGATTAACAGCTAAAAGGCAACCGTCAAACACTTTGTGAGTGACAAAAGAGTGTGTTGCACCTAGGTCAACCAAAATAGATATAATGTAAGAAGATGACAAATCAGAATGAAATAACTCCATCTGACATTTCACTATTCGTGTGTTGGCACAACCTCTGACTAACTCATAGTGTAGAATCTAGTTGTTTCCTATTGTCTCCCCTATCCTCTTCCACCCTGATCAGACGATCTGCCTTGTGATGTTTGCCCATGTCCTTGTCCTCCTGTATCACTGTTCTTCTGTCTTTGAGAGCCATGTTGGCCCTGCCTTAGTTATTGGGTCACTTCATCATCCCTCACTAGACACTCCCACTTCAAATGTACAGTTTGCCCACACTTGTAGCATACTTGAGCCTCAATCTACGATCTAGATGGCCCCATCACCGATACTTATATTGTGATATGACCTCCAACAGGTGGAAAGTTGCGACCTCTACCTTTACTAAGTGACCACTACGTCTGTGCACTAAACCTCTATGATGTTGGAAGTTCTGAAAACCTCATCTTTATAAAGCCTCCTGACGACTACTCCTAGAACTGTGCTAGCCTCTTCCTGGAACATACCAGTGACGTCCCCCAATTTCTATATACTTTCCATAGTGACATTCATAGATATGCGTGCACTCATATCTATAGATGTCAAAAGGGAAAATATAAGAGATTAAGGTAGTCAACTAAAAAATAGAGATTTAGCCAAGATCTAGTCCACATCATCATATAATGCCACACGAACATTCATTCATATAAATAAAATAAAGTCATTACATATGGAGAGAAAACATTGTTCTAGAGAAAGTTAACTTTATTACATAGGATCTCAATCATCCTCAACATCAACTAGGAAAAGAAATAAACTAACATCTAGCAAGAAATAAGAGAACTGGAATAGATCTATCTAATATATCCTCCATGTTTATTATTTTATTCCTTCAGGTACTTTGAGCATGCATTTCACTTTGTTGTCAATTGTTCCTTATACCTAGAAAATACGAGAAACAGAAACATCAACAAAGTTGGTATGTGGTAAAGGTTATTCTAATAAGGTTGCTTAAAGGAAAATATTTGAAAAAGAAGGAAAGAGAGATAAAACCATTTCTTAAGGTGAAAATCAAGTAAACACCCTTTTATTACATTCATTTTGATGTGGTTGTACTACACTTATTCCACTTGCCTTACATCTAGTATGAGAAATATAATATCATCATACATCTAACATGGGCCAAGGAATCATACATTCATGCTAGGCAACATACATCCACACTAGGATATGTGCTCTAGTAGCTACAACCCATCATAACCATTTATGTTCTATTAGGTTTGGCGAAGTATAACTCATACTAGTCAACTAAGAAATCATATTCAAATACGAGCATTCAAGGTATTACGTATCATAGGCAACCAGAAATCTAGTCTTATACTTATAAGACCACAAACCTTCGTGTTCAGATCAGATATCCAAGAATATACAATCAACAGGAAAATAAGTCAGCCTGCAAAGAAAGCAAGGGTACATCATTACTATTGGTCCATGTGACCAAGGATAAGATATGTTCTTAGCTAATATTCCTTTTATGTTATCTAATTTAGATCAGGGTTTTTCCATATTTTAATTGGATTTAGAGATATTATCAGGTCTAATCTATCATTATTCGTTTGCTTAAAAGATAGTATTTAATTAATCAATTAGAAGATATCCAAAAACTAGGGTTTCTAAGATGGTTGGAATAAAAGGGGAAAGTAACCCTAAACATATTAGTCATTCATGACATCAGGGTTCATTCAAGGGTTTAGGACTGATCCTGGTCACTAAACATCATCTATTAATACTAGATTAGATAAAAAGATGTATATCCAATTACATGTAGAGAGAGAAAATTAGATTTAGGGTTTCCTCTAATCATTTCATTATTTATCTACTTAGATTAGTGTTCTGATTTATATTGGAAACATGGTTACATCTAAGGTTAAAAACATTTTGGAAGGTCGGATATCATCAAGGAAAACTATTATCAACAATTAATTATAATTAAGGAGGTCATTAAGGCCTTAGGCAACTATTTTTGAAATAGGAGATGGATTTAGGAACTGATCATATTTTATTTGGATAGAGGATATTGTTATGATCAAAATGGTATATAGGTTCACTACAATCCTATATTCCTAGCATCTTTTATGATTTTTCTAAGGTAATACATTTTATTGAGTAATAAAATTAATAAAAAGAAAAGAAAAACCTCGATCAAAGGCCGGATCTGACTGGATCAACGGCTCAGATGGATCTACACCGATCTGGAATTCCTGGGTTGATCTATACTGATCGGATGCTCCAGGCTTGATCCCGCTGGCACTCTTCCCTCCCTTGCTTTGCTTCTCCTTTCCTACTGTGAGCCGAGCAGCTCGACCAACTCCGACGAGCTCCTGCTTGCTTCTAGGTGGCGCTGTCACATGGATGAAGGTTCCTTAGCCTTCATGAGGTTGCTCCACTCAGAGGCGTGAGGTTTTTTGCTTGTGGCTCCCTCTAGAGCTCAGCGCCGCTGCAGGAGAGGCGAGGTCGCCCGCGTGAGAGGGATTTAGGATGGAGAGGGCTTCTGGAAACCTGCCTTCTAGCCGCACATGCTCGCGGTGGTTTGGCGAATGTGTTTGAGGGGTAGGATTTGATCCAGGAGTGCGGACGTGGTCTGACAGTGAAGGGAAACCGAGGTTGAAGAAGGTGGATTGGGAAGGCAGTGCTCGGGTGTTTGTGCTAGCAATTGAAGGTGTGAAGTGAGGAAAGGAGGTATGGCAGAGATGTTGGAGGCCTTATATAGGCATTTTAGGATGAGGGAAAAGAAGCCCTAAAGTCTACTACCGCCACCATTATCAAGGGTGAGGGATCGGGAGTTCGTTCTCCCTATTCTGTGGATGAGGGAAGTCAAGTGCGGGCTCATTGAACTCGTCTCACCGAGGGGGAGCATCCTATTCGGAAGATATTCCATGGGAGGGTGGAGGTGTCGCCTGCGAACGAGTCTCGGTTTACCTGTCTTCCCCCACTCTTTGTGGGAGGTAGAAGACGGGTTCTCTGCCCTTGGATTAGGGTGGGAAGCCGGGGCCTCAAATCGGATGGATGGAGTTGAAGACCATCTAAGTGGTCTGCACCCAAGCATCTTAATGGGCCGCGTGACATTTAATTTAATCGATCAAGCCCAAAACTTAGGTCCTTGGTCCAAAACAGATGGAAAATGCACCAAATTGAATTGGTCATATCTCCTAATTGGTTGACCCAAAAGCAACAAAATTTTAGGGGTAGTTTTATAAGGTCATTATGATACTACAAAATGAATTTGTAATCCAGATTTGAATAATTGATATGCTCATTTACTAAATACACTAACACTTGTATTTTATCATCATAGCATATTAGGGTTTACATTTTCTTTGCAATTTGTGACTCGTCTTTGTTCAATTGAGCGAGAAAATTTTATGAGGGTATATTGGTGAACAAAAATTGATAATAAACTTTTAAGAGAGAGAAAAATATTATAAAAACTCACTTTGTCACATTGCCTCTCATCTCTCTATCACACATCGCTCTATCCTCCAAACAAACTCTACAAACATGGCAAACCTTTCTCAATTCTCCAAAGCAACTATTCGGGTAGATAACTCAACATTCAACCCCTTCTCTCTGTAGAAGCCATGTAAGGATAGAACTGAAGAAGCTTCATAAACATAGCTTCGTACGCGTTAATCGTCATGGGTCATTGTTGGATCCGCACAAACTGGTCGATCTTCTCGTCCAGATAGGTCCGTAGAAAGTATTGACTGACGAATTCACATCAGAACTCCTCCCAACCTATAGCCTCTCTCAGCCTCTTCTCCTCCTCTATGGCCCACCAGTGGCCAACACACCCCCATCAGAAGGTGCACCACATGCTTCACCTTATCCTCTTTGGGGATAGTAAGGATCTTAAAGGCTTTCTCAAGCTTGGCAAGCCATAGATGCACATCTACTAGATCATTCGTCCCAACATATTCTAAAGCTCCAACTCAGTGAATCCGCTCAAATGTCTTCCCAATACTCGAAGATTCAATATGGGGAATCGATGCCCTGGGTTGAGGTGCAGGCATATTGTCTGCCATATGAGTCGTAGTAGCCATAAACTGCCCAAAAAAGAGCTGATAGACATGGTTCACAAGTATGACTGGGTCAAATTGGGGGACTTCAAGCACTCAATCTTTTTATGCCTAGTTCCTTACACCACCACCCAGTGCATCGATGCTTCTCTCAATAGTGTGTTCTTCATATTCTCCAAAAATTTGTAAGCTTTCTTCTTCTCCTTCTATGTAAGCAGGAGTCAGTAAAAGACAGACCGAAGGACCCAAGAATAGACACAAACCCTAATTCTAGGTCCCTATAGACCCAGCGAACCTAAATATTTGATACCACCAAATGTGACGCCCCACACCACACAAAGCGAGATTACTCAAAACAAAATACGATTAATCACTAACAAGTGGATCACAGGAAAACACTAGAAATTAAAACCATTTTTGTTAAGTTGTCAAACAACACAAACCTTTACATATGAGTCCTTTCATGTCACAATGCACTTTCCATGGGTTTCATCAGCTTGTTAAAAGAAAACATGTCCAAAACATATATACATATATCCACCACAGCAGTGCGCCAAAGGGCACACAAGCCAACCATATATCAAAAGCACATCTACAAAATACACCCAAATACCTAAGTATATAGGGATGACTCTAGGACTCTAACATCAAAAGGACAACAAGCAACACCTCCAAAATTGTTAGCTACTATCTTTCTTCCTTCTCCTCAACCTCGGCTACATGATCCACTACTACAGAAATGGCTTATAATGTCACATTTATAGGCGTCAGTTGTATACAAAAAGTCGACGCCTAAACCCTACAACGTCGGTTAAATAAAAAAACTGACATATATATGTGAAGAGTGACCAGACACGGGTAACACTTTTTATTTAGCATCAGTTCCTTAATAAGAAACCGACGCCTAAAATTTACCGCCAAATCAAAATTTTCCAGTGATAAAAATTACCTCCAAAATTTAATATACAACGTCGATTGTTAACAAAGAAACCGACGCCTAAAGGTTTTCGACAAGACAGAAAGTTTGCCCATTTTTATTGTCAGTTATCTTATAATAACTGATGTTGATGTGTTTTCACGTGCTTAACCATGAAAATTTTCACCTCCCTTTGGCATCGGTTTTTCTACAGAAACCGATGACTATGGTCTTAATTTGAGAACATTTATTTTTGTCAACATATATAGATAGACATCGGTTTTTATAGTTGGAACCGACGACTATAGTTGAACAAAAATGTCAGTTTTTTTGTGGTAACTGACTCCTATAGTTTTAAGCGTCAGTTATTTTTAATAACCGATGCCTATCGTTAACTTAGAATCACCCACGCAAGCCAGACTCTTTCCCTTTCTCTATTTCATTCCCGATTGACAGTTAGGTATGATGATTCCTCTGCTCACCACCGCTCGTTGCTCCTCTGCTCACCGCCGCTTGCTGGTCCTCTGCTCACCACTGCCACTCACTGCTTCGGTTGCTGCTCTCTTGCTCACTGGCCTGCTCTCCTGCTCGCTGCTCCGGCCACCACTCCCTGCTCCTTTTCCTGTGTGCCTGTTCGCTGTCGCTGCCGCAAAGGTACCTTTTTCCTCCTCTTCTTCCTCCGCCCTCATGGTACCATGTTCCCGCTGACATATATGGCTGTCCTATAGGGACGCCGGAGGTGACTGAAATATGCCACATCTTCTTCTTCCTGCTACCTCCTTACCAAATGGATAAAAGCAAGGCCATGACCGTGTGGGCTGGCCACGGTTGTGGCTGTGTTGTCCGACCATGGCTGTGCTGGCCAAATCCCTACTGGCCAGCATGACCCTGGTCGGCCAACACAGCCACGACCGTGTCCAGCCCACAGGGTTGTGGCCTTACTTTTATCCATTTGGTAAGGAGGGAGTAGGGACAAGAAGATACATTTGCAATTGAATACTAATGTCTGACCTAATTCTGTAAATTTTGATACATGTTGAAATAAGATATTAAAACCATAATGTTAAAACCCTAATACACATCTCACCATAATCCTGTATTAACTATATTTCTAAAATCTTGTGATCAATCTATCTAAGATATTAAAACCCTAATGTTAAATCTCTGATTTTGTAGTGATGTGTCGCCCTAACATCTACATGAATCCCTATTGTATGATGTAGATTGCTGATAATGCATGAGCTAGTTTGAAATTTTGAAATCAATTATGAATCACTCCATCCCTAGGTCATACTAATTTATATGTAATCTTTATCTTGATGATGAACATGCATGGACACTCGAAATGTTGAAATCAATGTTATAGAATATGATACATAGATTAAATGATGTTACATGAAACCTAGGAAATGAATGATGAAACTAGGATTGTAGGTATTAGAATGACAACATACAATTATTTGTTGTCCTAGAGACCTATCCAAGATATACTCATTAGGAGTAAATCTTGGATAGTCCCCAGTTTGGGACTGTTCTTGAACACCTAATCTCACTTAGGATGTAAGTGTATAATTTGTATTGGGTTTCAAGAAAATTTCGGTACCATTTCCCCATTTGTTCTCTAAGTACATATGTACTTGGAGAACAGTGGGGAAATGTTGCTGAAATTTTCTTGAAAACCCAATACACATTATACACTTACTAGTGAGATTAGGTGTTCAAGAATGGGATAGGTGGTACACATTTATTATATATAAGAATGATAGAACATTTATTTGTTGGCCTAGAACCCCGTCCAAGATTTACTCAATAGGAGTAAATCTTTGATAGTCCCTGGTTTGGGACTGTTGTTGAACACCTAATCTCACTTAGGATGTAAGTGTATAATGTGTATTGGGTTTTAAGAAAATTTTGGTAGCATTTCCCCATTTGTTCTCTAAGTACATATGTACTTGGAGAACAATGGGGAAATGCTGCCGAAATTTTCTTGAAAACCCAATACACATTATACACTTACTAGTGAGATTAAGTGTTCAAGAATGGGATAGGTGGTACACATTTATTATATATATGAATGACAACACATGTATTTGTTGGCCTAGAAACCCGTCCAAGATTTACTCAATAGGAGTAAATCTTGGATAGTCCCCAGTTTGGGACTATTCTTGAACACCTAATCTCACTTAGGATGTTTTAGCCATTAATTATATATAAGACCTTAAACCGTAAACTTTTAACCATGCTTATACTCTAATATGTTAACCCTAGACCCTAATCTTGTTGTAATATGTACTTGTTTTCTCTTTGATCATAGAATGGATAGATCATGGATGTCCACTCAAAATCGTTGCACCCCAGAGTTTGTTTATGGTCTTGATCATTTTATTAGATTTGTCGAGGAACATAGGAAGCAACCTAGATATAGGTTCTACTGTCCATGTAGGTATTGCGGTAACAACTTGAAAGTCAGCACTGATGATGAAATCAAAAGTCATGTCATGTGCAACGGCATTGTATAAGGCTATACAAAATGGCACTGGCATGGAGATATTTCAAACCCGAAACCAATGGATGTCGATAGCATTGCTTGTGTGGAAGAAGTTATTACCTCCGATGACGTAGATGTGAATGAATGAGTTCCAGTAGACATCGTTGATGCGATGCTGGATAGTGGTGGGGTAGAGCACACCAAAACTGATCCACCTCCCATGTTTAGAAACATTGTGCTTGATGCTGAGATACCGTTATACACAGGTTGTACTATGTTTATGAAGCTTAGAGCTATGTTGATATTGTATAAGCCGGAAGCTAACAATAGATGGAGACACAAAAGCTTCACGTCATTGTTGTCTTTGTTGAAAGAAATGCTTCTTGAAGGAAATGAGTTGCCAATCTCAACATACTAGGTAAAGAAATTGTTGTGCCCAATGGAAATGGAGGCCAAGAAGATACACGCATGTTTGAATGATTGTGTATTATTTCAAAAGGACTATGTGGATTTGAAAGATTGTCCAAAATGTGGTGCGTCACCATACAAATTGACGACTTCGGGAGAGTCCAAAACCGGTTCTCCTGCCAAGGTGATGTGGTATCTACCTATAATATCACAGTTTCAATGCTTGTTTGCCAATCCAATAAATACAAAGAATTTGAGGTGGCATGCAGATGTTAAGAAAAATAATGATGGGATCCTACAACATGCGTCTGATTGCCCACAGTGGAAGAAGATTGATCTATTGTACCCTAAATTTGGTGAATAAGTCAGGAATCTAAGACTTGGGCTTTATACAAATGGGATGAATCCGTACAGGACATTGAGTAGCCAACATAGCACTTGGCCAGTCATGCTTGTTATATACAATCTTCCTTCTTGGCTTTGTATGAAAAATAAGTATGTTATGTTGTCGTTGTTGATATCTGGTCCTAAACAACCTGGAAATGATATCGATGTTTATCTTGGACCTTTGATTGATGACTTAAAGAAACTTTGGGGTGAAGGTGTGATGACCTATGATGCTTCACGAAGAGAGACATTTCGTTTGCACGCTATGTTGTTTTGCACTATTAATGACTTTCCAACATATGGGAATTTGTCTGGATATAGTGTCAAAGGAGCTAAAGAATGTCCTATATGTGAAGAGAACACTGATTCAACAAGACTAAAACATGGCGGCAAGACTGTATATCTTTTTCATCGAAGGTTTCTTCCAAAATTCCATATGTATCGTAGGAAGCGTAAAGCATTCAATGGATGGAATGAGGAATGAAGTGCACCTAAACCTATACCAGGGGAGGTTGTTTATGAAAGAGTAAAAGACTTTGTCAATGAATTTGGTAAGAGAACACATTGTACTATGGCCACACGAAGTGACAAATATTTATTCAAGAAGAAGTCAATATTATGGGATCTTCCTTATTGGAGTTCTTTGACAGTCAGCCATTGTATCGATGTCATACACTTTGAGAAAAATGTTTGTGATAGCGTCATTGGTACTCTGTTGAATATACCAGGTAAAGATGGGATAAAATCTAGACTGGACCTACATGAAATGGGAATAAGGTTAGAATTAACATAATTATGTGAAATGAGAAATCAGAGAACATACTTACCTCCTTCTTGTTACACATTGTCTAGAAAGGAGAAGAAAGCTTTTTGTGAATGCTTGGTAAATGTTAAGGTGCCACAAGGTTACTCATCCAACATCCATAGATTGGTATCAATGAAAGATCTCAAGTTGATAGGTCTTAAATATCATGATTGTCACACTCTAATGCAACAAATATTGCCTATGACAATTTGATCTATATTGCAGAAGCATGTAAGGTTTGCAATCACCAGAGTTTGTTTCTTTTTCAACAGTCTGTGCAACAAAGTTATTGACCCTGATACTCTCGATACTTTGCAAAGAGAAGTGGTTGTTACCCTATGTCAGCTTGAGATGTATTTCCCTCCTTCATTCTTTGATATCATGGTACATCTTGCTGTCCACTTGACTAGGGAAGTGAAAATGTTGGGACCATTTTTATTGCATTGGATGTATCCCTTTAAACGATACATGAGTGTTTTTAAAAGTGATGTTTGAACCCGTTATCAGTCGGAAGGGAGTATTATTAAAGGTTATGTGGAAACAAAGGTTATGGATTTTTGCAATGACTTTCTGACTGGTAATGACACTCCTGGTAATGACAAGAATATTTAGAGAAATTTGGCAAAGGAATTTTGGGATCACGGGTGAAAGTTATCATCCCTGAGCAGTTGGAAAAAGGTCACTTGTATATTTTACACAACATGGACGAAGTGAGTGTTTATATCGAGGAACATACCAATTTCATCAAGAGACAATATCCTCAAGCCAATTCAATGTGGCTTGCTAGATTGCATAATAATACATTTATTAAGTGGTTCAAAGATAAAGTCTTACATCAACTCTCTCAAACACCAGATGATATTACAGAAATTATCAAATGTTTGGCCTTTAAACCAAAATTGAATGTTATGTCTTATGAAGGGTATGACATTAATGGATTCACATATTACACAAAGCACTAAGATGATAAGAGTGTCATCCAAAATAGTGGGGTCACCCTTCAAGCGTCGACTATGTTTTTTGCAAGTGCAAAGGGTAAGAGTCCACGTGAAGCTAAAATTTCATATTATGGTGTCATTGAAGACATATGTGAGTTTGACTACATAGATTTCAGAATTCCACTCTTCAAATGAGTTATAACACCAAAGGAGTTATAGTGGATGAATTTGGTTTCACTTTAGTGAACTTTGAAAATATTGGTGAGAAGGGTGAACCATTCATATTGGCATCACAGGAGAAACAAGTATTTTATATCGACGATCCTGCAAATGATAAATGGTTAGTTGTTCTTCATGGTAAAAGACAGTTCATTGAAGATCCTATAGATGAAGAAGAGTACTATGATAAGTATGATGACTCCAGTCCATTCTCAGTTGGGTTGCCAACACCACAAAATATTGAAGCTAATGATGACTTGTATGTGCACAGAGATCACAATGAAGGATTTTTAATTGATAAAGGATTGCAATATTAGAGGCATGCATGTTTATATTTTTTTATATGTTATAATTTTCAATGTTTCATTTGTATATGTGAACTATACAATGTTTCATTTTTCAGTGTTTCATTATCTTCTAGTTATGTCAAATGCTAAATGTTTGATTTTTTAATGAAATTTTCAGATGGCTGGGCATGGGCATGATGACCATGATGTCCATGATGAGCATGGTGAGGATACCAATGCACTGCCTCACAATGTAAGTTTTAAAAATATATCATATATATCTATCTATATGTCCATTTATAGTTATATCCTTTAAGTGTGTTTATTTTGACAAATTTTAGGATGATGATGCACATGTACCCTCTGAAGCACTTGAGGCAGTTGATGAGTAGTACCAAAAAGTTGACAAGAGAAGGGGCATTACTATGATGAAGAAGTTAACAGTGCTAAGGGGCAATGGACCCAAACTGGTTGTGGATTTTGATAATGTAGGAAATGCAATTGGAGTGAATGACAATTCATTTGTTTCATATCTTGGGTTTGTTACCCGTAGCCGTTGTGGTTGTAAGATATATTCTTGGCATAAAGCTCCTAAGGGGAACAAAGACTTAATATGGAAGGATTTATGTGTGAGTTATTAGTATTTGCAATTCTATTTTGTAGATTACTAATTTTTTGGATACTAGTTAATAGCAATTCTAATTTGTAGATTATATTTGCTTTGGATGAAAATCTTCATCATAAATGTGTGATGCAACACTGTGGGAGGGTCCTAAGGAACTATAGGACAAATCTCACCTGAGAATACATAAAAGATGGTGAGAAGAGGATGAAGTCATCTACTGATCAATGGAACTTCCTAGACCCAGAAGAATGGGATGTGTTTGTTGCTTCAAGAAAAACTGATGAATTCAAGGTATTAGGTGTTACTCCCTATTTAATTTATATACGTTGTATTCACCTATTCAAGATTAACCTTTAATGTTACTAAACAAATCAATGTGCATACTAACTAGGCTATCAGTGAGGCATAAAGAGCAAGGCGTGCACTGAATGTGCATGACCACACAATGGGTCCAAAGGGCTATGCGGGCATTCGCCAAAGACTACAGGATGATTGTACTGCTCAATCTACTGCTACTCAAGAGTCCTCTACTATAGGTACCACACCTATGCCTCACCATGATGTCTGGATAGTTGGGAGGAAAAACAAGAAGGGACAAATAAAGAAGCCTGTAACTGCTAAGGCAGCTAAAAAATGGTAAAATACAACTCTTAGAGCAGTCGTTCGAATATTGATTATTTGTGGTGTTTTACTCACTTACCAATTTCTATTGATGGCGATTAGCAGGAGCTATACGAGCTGAGAAAACAAGGCAAGTTCATCCCTGAGGGCATACGGGATGAATTGACAGTTGCTCTGGGTAACCCAGAGCATCCTGGACGTGTTAGGGGTGCAGGTGTTGGTGTGGGCATCAAAGCATTCTTTGGGCCAACCCAGCGCAAACATGTCCCAAAAGTGGGAATTTCACAAGAAGAGGTAACCTATTCTTTTTTTAGAATGTTATTGTAAACGGGAATTCAATAATCAGAAGCTAACATTTATTTTATCCATGTATAGGTAGATAAGATAGTTGATAGGAGAGTCGATGAAGTAGTTGATAAGAGAGTCAAGGAAGTAGTTGATAAGACACTCCATGAAGCAAAGAGCAAGTGGCAAACATCTCTGACTACCACTTAGACAGTACCTATGGCGTCCCTCTCTACTCCTACGGTAGACGTTGAGAGTAATCCTATAGACCCACCACCTAGCACATCTGTTGTAAGTATTTTTATGACATAGTAGCTAGTCTTTTCAAGATGACATGTTTACAACATGATATGTATATATGTATATAACATTCTTTATGTAAATGTGTAGGGGTTGAAGCCATGTCGTCTAAAAAGTAAAGAATATGTCATTGTAGTGGCATCGGCTTACCCATCCCTTCCAGGGGAAATGTTTCATCGGTCTCCATTACCAGATGGTTCGGTTCATGTGAACCCGCTACATATATTCCCCAATTGGATAGATCTTTTGTTGGCATTTGCCCACCCAGATTGTGAAACGCTTGATGAGGTAGAAGGCAGAGTGATATTGTGGATGAAAGTGGATGTCATCTATACTGAAATTGTATGGTAAATTTACATTATGTTAAATTGTTAGTGTGTATATATGAGGTCAATTGATCTGAAATTATATAAATAGGTTAAAACGAAGACACCCAGAGCATCTAGGCCTCCACCTCCTACATTACCAAGTTGGGTTCCACATGACCTACTCAGTCCCGTTAGGTCCTAATTGTAGGGGTATGCCAGTACGGTTAGGCGAACATGATATAAATTGCCCTATAACTGTTTGTATAGATGCAGATGCTGGAGGTCAATCATACGAAAACAAACTATTTATACAAGATATTTTGGAGTTGTTTGGCTATGATTAGCTAAATACAACTATGATAGATCTATGGATAAGGTGAGATCTTGTTTATATATCCATATACCTTGTGTAGGATCCGGTGATCTGGTTTCTTATATATTAATGCATATGTAATACATGTTTTGCAGCTACTTTGACAGGATATGTGCAGATTTTTCATTTGAACATGTAGGATTTTTGATTCCATCATTGATTAGTCTAGTAGCTAAAGACCCTTTGTCAGTTCAACAATAATGATGTGATGCTTTTACAAATTTTGGTCAAAATAAGAAGACGGTGATAATAGCTCCATTCAATGTGGAGTAAGTTTACTTTGCTTATAATTTGGACTTAAGAAAATTACATTTTTATTGTGGATTTTGAGTTATTAATTTTTAACTTTTTTACCTCTAGGGGTACGCATTGGGAGTTACTAGTTATTTTCCCCAGACATGCACTATCTATTATCTAGATCCTAAGGGGACTAAATTGAATCCAACATATGGACACATAATGAAAATAACATTATTTCGGTGAGAAATATTTCATTTTTATATCCGTTAACATCTCTTATTACATTACTATTTAATTATGCAATTTACTGTGTTACATTAACATGTAGGGGTTTACATGTGTTCAAAAAGGCTGGAGGAAAGGTCCCCAGGAAAAACAACCAACCAATAATTTGGCAGAACGTGGAAGTAAGTTCCTAACTCCAATGTATATATTATTTATGTGAATTGTGCTTAGTTGTATTTTTTAATATTTTCACTACTATAGAAAATGTTTTTTACAATGGGAAAAACACAACAGTTAGGTTGGTTGTGTTGTAGTTAGAATATCTTTTACAACAAGTCTGTTTATGTGTTGTGAATTATATATTTTATACAACACAAGTTATATACAACGGGCCAAACTCGTTGTAGTATATGTGATACTACAACAAGTGCTAAATTGTTGTAATAGACTGTAATATCACAACATACTCAAACCCGTTGTAAAAGACCATAATTACACAACATGCTTTAACCCGTTGTAATAGTCATGTATGCTAACTTGTTGTAATAGATCTTCATTAAATAACATACTCTAAACTGTTGTAAAAGATCATAATTACACAACATGCTCTAACCCATTGTAATAGTCATGTATGTTAACCCATTGTAATAGACCATCATTACACAACATACTCTAACTTGTTGTAAAAGATCATAATTACACAACATGCTCTACCCGTTGTAATAGTCGCATATGTAAACCCGTTGTAATATACCATTATTACATAACATACTATAACCCATTTTAGTATACTATAATTACACAACAAGCTTTCACCTATTGTAATAGTTACCCATTGTAATAGACCACAATCACTTAACAAGTTTACACGTCATTTGTTGTATATGTACAACAAAGAATATATGTGTTGCATAAAATGAAATTGGTTCAGTGGTTTGAGATCTGCCTTACTTTCAAGTGGTCTCAAGTTTGAAACCTTAGGTCTAGATGTATTTTCCTTTTGTCTCAATATGTTATATACAACACCCCTATTACAACAGGTGTGTTCAATGAACTACATCATGTACTAACTGTTGTATAAAATACATATATTATAACATACACAACACATGTTATATAAAGAACCCCCCATAAGACCACGTGATCTAATACAACAATTGACACCCGTTGTAAAATGGAAAAATGAACTGTTGTAAAAACCATTTTTTGTAGTAGTGTTTGTATGTTTCAATTTATAGTGTGCTACACAAGGCAATGGTTGGGGATGTGCATACTATGTGATGTGATTTATGCACATGATTATCAAATATGCCACAGCGGACATCGATACCATACATGATGTGTTATATATAGTCTCATTAGATAATATGGAATATATCAATCTTATTTATATATTATTAATTATATATATACATCATTCTCTTTGTAGGTGTTTAAAACTGACCCCACTACAGGTAAGGCCTTATTAGATGTACATGCTCCCTATATGACGGAAGAATTAAATGATGTAAGAGAATAATGGGCAAAAGCCATACAAGTAGTGGGGGTTTTAAAATATAATTGGGATGTTGATAGCGATAATGACTAAAGAATGTTTATACATGTGTGAATGTAAAAATGAATGGAATTGCAAGTTGCTACATGAATGTTTCTACATGTGTTTGAATGTTTATAGATGTGTGAATATGAAAATGAAAGGAACTATAGGTTGCTACATGAATGTTTCTACATGTTTGAATGTGAAAATTGAATGGAACTACAGGTTGCTAAATGTGTGAAAATGAATCTTGTTAACTTTGCAGGTTTGTGTCATGTTATTGGCTAATATAAATGGATGTTGTAAACCTACAGTTCAAAACTAAACTATAGGTTCCCATCCTGTGACCATCCATACAACAGGCATGCAAACTGATAAGAAAAAAAAATCAAAACATAGGCATCGATTATTAGTATAAAATCGACAACAAAGACATACATCGTCAGTTATTAGCAAAAAATTGACGTCTATGTGGCTAGGTACCATGGTTGTGCTGGGAAGCATGACCGTGGGAAATATGGTGTTGGTTAATAGAAAAAACCCGCCGCCTAATGTGAACAGACCACACAGTGATATGGCATCGGTTATTAATAAGAAACTAACGACTATGGTGTCCGAAATGGCGCCCTTTTGTGGCGCGAAGGGTTCTGGAATCAGTTTCCCTTCTAATAAACGATGCCTATAGTGCCCCTGCTGGCACCCTTTTTGTGGCGCGAAGGGTTCTGGAATCAGTTTCCCCATTAATAACTGACGCCTATAGTGCCCCTACTAGCACGTTTTGGGTGGCGTGAAGGGTTCTGGCATCAATTTTCAAACTGATGCCTAAGGGTTCACCTTTTAGCGTCGCCCACATATGTGTCACTTTTTAACTGTCGCCAAAGGCCTTAAATAACTGACACCAAAGGTCAGTTCTGTACTTGATTAAGAATAAGATTACATATATGCATTAGATTCTCAGCATTAACCCTAATTAGATGCATTTTAGGGTTTTGGCCAAGGTGGGTTCTAAGTTGCTTATTAGTACATTAGATGATCTCATATTGATTTGGGGTCCATCATAAGAGTGTGGTTCAAGTTCCATATGATTTATCATAAAAGTACATTAAACATAGCCAAAGAGGCTCCAAGTTCATATTTTAACAAATAGGGCGGAGTAGAAGAAGATACAGGGTCTGAAACCATTTTTAGGAGCTAGATCTTATTCTCCTGATTGATTTTATATATATCATGATAGTTTTAGCCAAAGGAAAATAAAAGTTATAAAATTTAGAAGATTTACCTCAATGTAACCATCCTGGTTCATTTGATTCTAGATCTTGGGCCAGCGAGGCACTGCTTGCACCCAGTAAGGGCGCCCCTCACTGGATCTCCTGGTCCCTAGGCCGAGTTCTTCTTATTGGGCCGAGGTTCTTATTAGGTTGCTCTCTCTCAAGTGCTCATATCGCCCAGAGTCTAGGCTCGTCTCCTCTTCCAAAGGCCCAGTGGGCACCTCTGTTTCCCATGAGGGAACATGGCAGAGACAGGGGACGGTGCCCCAGCCTCTTCGGTGGTCTCTACAACCACGTTGGCCATCAACAAAGGAGGTCAGAGTAAGGTGGGGTCTGACAGAGGCCGACAGCGACCGTGATGCACCGGGGCTTGTCGCTGGCCTTTGTACCCCTCCTAGGAGGCTCAGGCACCAGGGGTAGGAGTTGAATGAGGGGGTGACGTTGAGGCACATGGTGGCGTTGGGTGGTGTTGGGTACGAACCAAGAGGCCTGCGAGATTACCTCAACTCCAGGCACCGGTTCGGTTGCTATCCCACCCTCATAGGGCCGTGCCACGGTGGGGATGAGATATGTCCATGGAACTGTGGCTGCTGCACCTGAGCAACATAGCTGGTGAGGGAGCTAAAGGAGAAGGGCTCGGGAAATGAGGGGAGCACGAGGGGTCGAAGATGAATGTGAGAGGTGGCACCAGGACTACCTTCTGGACTTCAAAGTTACTGCTTCATTCCCCCTGTTATAGAATAAGAAATGAAGAAGAAGAAGAAAGGGAGAAGATGGCTGGCGACTCGAGCAAACAAGGGGAAAAAGAAGACAAGGGGGACTAGGGTTAGACCATAGGGGTTTATAATCAGATCAAGAGCACTAGGGTTTAGACTCCAAGCAATTAAGAGCTTTCCCTTATTGCCCGATTTGGCTAAAGGTGGCAGACGTGCTTCCCACTCCTGTGATTTTCCCTAGAACAGAAGGGGAAGGAGGGGCAAGAATTTGGGCCTCGATTTGTGTTTGGGCCCAAAAAGGTTCTAAAGGTCAAGCAAAAGCGTTAAAACAAGTACAATTTGAGTCATCTTCTTTAACTCATAACATGGGCTCTAAATGTCCTATTGATGTGATTTTTGTGCCACTTGGTTTGTTATTGAAAAATCTACATGATGATATATAATAGGAATCCAAAACAACAAAGTAATGAGGTTCAATATTAGATGTAAGAATGTGACATGATATAGCATGTTACTTAGTCGAATTTCTCAAAATAGAGTATCATATCATCAAATTCGTCGTCGAGGTGATCAAATTGGGTCTTCATCACACTCTGGTATTATGATTAAACTCATATTGAGTGACGTCAGTCACTGATAGAAAAATGAAAAGTATAGTAAAAGAGATAGAAAAATCGAGGTTGTCACATCCTTCCCTCCTTACAAGAAATTTCGTCCTCGAAATTTATCCAAGATCATAAATAAGACTCAGGGTAAAAACCATCAAGTCTAGGTATTCCACCATGATTTTCAAGGTATTCCACACAATGGGGTGCACACTAGGCTATCAAGGATGTACTCATCTTGATTATATACATATCACTTAGTGTTCCTTCATAATGTGACATCATCAGGGCATCATGGTTTACCCATCCCTAATATCCTTGAATTAGGGTTAGTATTCATAACTTCATGTGAGAACAAGGTGTATCATCGAAATCTATGTCATAAATTCTCAAATGAATATGTTCATGGTCATGGGGTCAAAAGAGACTATCATCGAGTGTGTATCTCATCTTTACTCTAGATTTCATGCATGTTTTTTCTTTTCCACAAAATTTCCACCAACTCTAATGAATTATGTTCATCATTTTTCCTTTCAAATCTCAAATAACGTAATTTATTCAACTTGTTTATTTGAGTTATTACCCCAAGAGCATCATCATATCGAGTTGATCATTTTTCATTTGGGTATGAGATTAGGCATGTTACGCCTGATTATTCAAGGTAAGATTTCTAAACATCGTCGTATCAAGTTGATGATTATAGAGGTACATATTTTATGTATAGTATGATTTTGTATTAGGTCTATCTTACCAAAGTGAATATTTCACATTTATCAAAATTTTAACTTAAGTGAGATTCTTTCAGTATCGAGCATTATTCGAGGAACAACTTTATCATCAACGTCACAGTTTTGAAACTTTCTCACTTGTATCTAGAAAGATCTTCAAGCCACTCAAGCTAAGACATAAATGTGTCCAACAAGACATGTTAACCACGACCATCTACCCATAACAAAATTTTCTACCCACATTTCGAGAAATGAGGGTAACCACTAGATTCCTTTATATGCAACTACTAACCCTAGTATGAGGGTCATCATGGATATCACACTTCATATACATCATCTTAGGTCTTGGGACATCTCCCTCACCTATATATCAAGCATCAATTATTCAATTGCCTCTTTCTCTAGAGTTAGATACTTTCATAGGACATATAGGGTTCAACATTATCGAGGGACCACAAAAAAGGTGTCTCAACTCATAAACTTTGAAGTATTCTAGCTAGGGACTCGTCATCAAGTATTTCATCATTCCTATTTTTCAACATTTCAAATATTTTGTAGTTTAGGTCTCTAACCTTCTCCCGAGGTGGGTCGACTCATACCAAAAGGTCACCCTATTCATATGTCCCATGCTAGAGGTCCTCCTTTGTAAAGAGATTGAGGCCCGTGTTGGTCTCAAACTATATGTCACATATCATATCTCAGCATGTACAAAACTAGGTACAAGCAAGCATGCCAACCCATTAACTATGTTTAGCACATCAACCAAGCAATATGTATCATACCAGGTGCTAGGTTTAGCTAGGATTACATGGTCAAACTCATTTCATATCATTAAACTACTTGACCCTCTCAAGGAAAAACTTGGGTCTTATCAATATCAACCTCATCATCAACATCAACATGAATATCAACATTGAGATCAACATTAACATTATTATCATTATCATCACTATCATCACTATCTTAGGTTATCTATGCTAATCACTAGCCTAACCTTTATCATGGCACTAGACCACTCTAGATACTAAAACTAACATCTAAACTCTCATCTAGACTTGATGTTACATCTCTTTCTCTTAGGTTGCATGGGAACTCACTACCTTTTTGTATGTGGTAACATTTTTCATATGTACATATAATAATACTTGAAATATGTTTTCTCCAACATTTAAACAAGCGATGAAAACTACCATACTCCATCAGAATAAAACTAAAACAAAAACGAGTTACCACACTCATTAGGTATGCTAGTATCATGACACCTAGAGAACTAGCAAGAACATGGTGCACACTTGTGTAGACATCCTAAACACATGTCGTGAATCATGTCAAGGGAGGTAATTTACACAGGTCTACACCTAGTTCTAGAACATCTAGGTTCTAACCTAGAGGCTAAGTCAACCTAATCCACAAAGGACATGTTATTAAGTTTCTAGGGTTGAGATGTAGGGTGAGTTTAGTTTGTGTTTCATGTGAGCAATGTTTGGTGTAGTTATTGTTCATGCTCTGATACCATCTGTCACGGAGCTGAAATCCCAGTCCCATGAACCAAATGTATACCAAAGGCAAAATGCATAAGCGTAAAGCTTAGCACACAGGAACAAATAACAAGATAAAGGCACCAACACGGTCTCAACATTCAACATGTATAAATTATACAAAATGCATTATATTAATGAAATCAATTACATATTTCAATAGTCAAGGTACAAGTCATTCATGTGCACTAAATCTGGATCTTACAACAAGTACACCTAGCATAGCTCACCAAGACCATCAACCTTATAGCCATCTCTGAACCTAAAAACAACATACAAGAAATGGGTCAACACACGAGGTGTTGAGTATGGGGCAGAAAGATACACATATATATAAGCTTTACATAATTTTGAAAAGATTTCAAGACTAAACGAACAAGAATAAACATGTTAATTGTTTAACAAATATGAAACCATATTTTATGTCATTTCACTCCATTATACCAACAATATCAAGCATGTTTAAGGCCTTTGACCATCTTCCCGTCGGAAGGGTCCGTAAGGGTGCTCAAGCTTAGATAACACTTTTATACGAGAGGGACCTCATGGACGTAACCAAGAGTTAACCTTTTATCAAAAATATTATAATGGAGTTCTATATATATGTGTTCAAGTTATAAAACTGACGAGGCAAACATCGAGTAAGACATAGCAATACTACATGGCAATATTTGAGCAAGTAAACAAACAAGCGTACAATATATGTCTTTTCATGCAAGAAAGTGATAGTCGTATAACTAGATAAGGCCCATACCTGATTCAGAGATTCTTAACTTAACACGTCCATTACCATCTAGATCAGAAGCCAAACCTGATTAAGAACAAGATTACATATGCATTAGATTCTCATCATTAACCCTAATTAGATGCATTTTAGGGTTTTGGCCAAGGTGGGTTCCAAGTTGCTTATTAGTACATTAGATGATCTCATATTGATTTGGGGTCCATCATAAGAGTGTGGTTCAAGTTCCATATGATTGATCATAAAAGTACATTAAACATAGTCAAAGAGGCTCCAAGTTCATATTTTAACAAATAGGGGGAGTAGAAGAAGATACAGGGTCTGAAACCATTTTTAGGATCTAGATCTTGTTCTCCTGATTGATTTTTATATATAGCATGATAGGTTTAGCCAAAGGAATATAAAGTTATAAAATTTAGAAGATTTACCTCAATCTAACCATCCTGGTTCATTTGATTCTAGATCTTGGGCCAACGAGGCACTGCTTGCACCCAACAAGGGCACCCCTCACTGGATCTCCTGGTCCCTGGGCCGGGTTCTTATTATTGGGCTGAGGTTCTTATTAGGCTGCTCTCTCTCAAGCACTCACATCGCCCAGAGTCTAGGCTCATCTCCTCTGCCCAACGCCCAGTGGGCACCTCTGTTTCCCGTGAGGGAACATGGGAGAGATAGGGGACGACGCCCCAGCCTCTTTGATGGTCTCTACAACCACGTCAGCCATCAACAAAGGAGGTCGGAGTAAGGTGGGGTCAGACGGAGGCCAGCAGTGGCCGTGATGTACCAGGGCTCGTCGCTGGCCTTTGTACCCCTCCTAGATGGCTCAGGCACCAGAGGCAGGAGATGAATGAGGGGGCGACGTTGAGGCACATGGTAGCGTTGGGCGGTGCTGGATACGAACCAAGAGGCCTTTGGGATTACCTCAGCTCCAGGCACTGGTTTGGTTGCCATCCCACCCTCACAGGGCCGTGCCACGGTGGGGACGAGATATGTCCATGGAACCGCGACTGCTGCACCTGAGCAGCATAGCCGATGAGGGAGCTAAATAAGAAGGGCTCGGGGATGAGGGGAGCATGAGGGGTCAAAGATGAATGTGAGAGGTGGCACCAAGACTACCTTCTAGACTTCAAAGTTACTACTTCATTCCCCCTTGTTATAGAATAAGAAATGAAGAAGAAGAATAAAGGGAGAAGATGGCTGGTGGCTCGAGCAAACAAGGGGGACTAGGGTTAGACCAGAGGGGTTTCTAATCAGATCAAGAGCACTAGGTTTTAGACTCCAAGCAATTAAGAGCTTTCCCTTGTTGCCTGATTTGGCTAAAGGTGGCAGACGTGCTTCCCTGTCCAGCGATTTTCCCTAGAACAGAAGGGGAATGAGGGGCAAGAATTTGGGCCTCGATTTGTGTTTGGGCACAAAAAGGTTCGAAAGGTCAAGCAAAAGCGTTAAAACAAGTACAATTTGAGTCATCTTCTTTAACTCGTAACTTGGGCTCTAAATGTCTGATTGATGCGATTTTTGTGCCACTGGGTTTGTTATTGAAAAATCTACATGATGATATATAATAGGAATCCAAAACAACAAAGTAATGAGGTTCAATAATAGATGTAAGAATGTGACATGATATAGCATGCTACTTAGTCAAATTTCTCAAAATAGAGTAACATATCATCATATTCGTCATCGAGGTGATCAAATTGGGTCTTCATCACACTCTGGTATTTTGATTAAACTCATATTGAGTGATGTCAGTCACAGAAAGAAAAATAAAAAGTATAGTAAAAGAGATAGAAAAATTGAGGTTGTCACAGTTCTACTTGATTAGTTAGCTCATTTATGTGTCTTTTAGCATCAGTCAAGTTACATTGTATAAACTTTAAACAAGTTATACAAATATAAGGGCATAATACATTACCAAAAAATATTTGGGCACATAAGGTGTGATCTCATTACATTATCACTTGATGCTTGCCATTCAACATATTTTTCATCACAAGGGCCACATACTTCGAGGTAGCAATCCCTCATCTCATTGCTGAGAAAAGTATCACCTCATATTAGGCAATAAACCATCATTAGGTCATAACACCCATTTACCTCCTCTTTTTGTGGTACCAATCTCACATTCTCATAAGGCCCATTCAATCATATCATAAACACCATAGATTTTATCTATCTATGCTTATCGAATTTTGACACATGCATGGTTAGAGACTTCTGACAAGAAAGATAATACTTCATCATTGCTACCATCTCATAAAGATTCATGTCATTCACACTACATCATTAGTGTTAGGGTTCTCTTTAACCAATTAGGGTTTACAAGGTTGGATCAACAACCAACCTCAATTCATCACTTCCATTATCACTATAGAGTATGGTATGAGATTAAAGGTTATAGAAAACATCAATCCCTTATTGCTCATACAAACCCCTCATAGGGTATCCTATCATAACAAATAACCCCATCATCATCATGATGTATCATGACTACCATTACAAGGTATCAATTTCATTTGGCTAGAGGTATCTCAGTTTTGTCATCTTCATGTGTCGGTCTAACCACACCAAGGTGTGTCAGGCTAACCACACCAAGGTGTGTCAGGAAAGATCATCTAAGGATATCAAGTTAGACCTCAAGATGTCAAGTTAACTCATCTAAGGATATTGGGTTATACCTCAAGGTGTGGGGTTACCTCATCTTGAGGTGTATCAATTTGGACCTCAAGGTGTTGGGTTAGCTCATCTTGAGGTGTATCAATTTAGACCTCAATGTGTCGGGTTAGCTCATATAAGGATACTGATTTAGCATCAGTCCAATAATGTTTGGTTGATACTTGACATGGGGTGTCAAATTATCCCCACCATAACATGTCGACAACCTATATGCAAGGCACAAAGGGTTAGCCTCCCGAAGGTGTGTCGCTTTAATCCTACTTGAAAGTGTTTAGAGCTAGACATCATCATGTCGACATCTTACTCAACCAAGGAAATATTGGTTCCACACTTCAAGGAATACCTACTTATAAGATATCATCTTGGTCTAATAACCAAATGACATGTCAGGCTAGCACCCTCAGCATATCGGTTTGGCTCCTCTAGAGTGTGTGTCAAGTTGACACCCTCAGCTATTCCCTACTAGAGTAAAACATGATCATCATCTTGTCATCTTGGTTTAACACTAGCTCATGGTGTCGGATTAGCAACCCATATCAGTTTCACAAAACCTATCACCTATATCAGTCTACTCGTGTTCAAGCTCAAGCATGTCAACAACCATACAACATTTTCTTCAAAAAGCATTAGCATGTCCACTGCCAAGAAGAACCAAGTCTAATCGGCCATCTAGACTTCCTAATCAAGGAAGCTCTCAAAACTAATATCTTACTAACATGATAGGGGAAAATGAAAAGAAGATAAAATACCAAGTGCAACATATGTGTAAAGTGAATAATAGAGAGGTTAGGAGTTATATAACCCATCTCAAAGATCACCACTAGGATCCAACTCCAAGGTCAAGCTTCAAGCTCACAAGTTCATGGTTGAAGATGACCCACCAAACTTGATCACTATTACAACCCCAATTTTGCATATGTTTTCATAATTGAAATATAATGATTTTGTGAATTTGGACTTAATTGAAAAGGTTGTATGCTTTTCTTCAAACAATGGATTACTTTGCAAATATCCCTTTTGATAGGAATTTCATGATTCCTATTATTTGATTAATCCATTAATGGATAAAAAAGAGAAGAAAGGAGGAAAAGTCCAAATATTAGAAAAATATATAAGATAATGGAGAAATACATGGACATCTCAAGAAGGTGGCATTAATGGCCACAAAGGAGTAAATTTCATTTATATGTGATTTCTAATGGAAGAAATATAAAAAAAAAAGGAAAAAGGAAATAAAAGATAAAAAGAAATCTTTTAATAAATAAATAAGTAAGAAATGGATAAAGGATGAGATAAAAGGCAAAGGAATATTTCCCCAAGATGGGATTTTGTGCCTTTAGGGTTCCTTGAGGTGCAAAGAATCCAAGATGATAAGATAATGGCAAAGGAAAGAGGAAATATCACTTCATTTGGTTTTATTAATGAATAACTTGCATATGAAGGGAACACCCTTTTTCTTTGGAATTTGGGTTTCAAATTTAATATACGAGTAGATAATGCCAAGATAGAGTTTCCTCTAAAATATCAGTGAAATATTAAACGAGGAGACAGATATGATTTTCACAAGATTCCATTGTTAAATTCCCTTTTTCCTTCATTTTAAAAGAAATAAGAAATAGGGGAGCAATGACATTCATTGGATGCCCGCGTGGTCCAGAGGATCACGGATCCAAGGGTGGATGTACATCACCTACCTCGAGATAGATCAGGAAAGTCGAGAATAGAGAGTAGCCCTTTCCAAAGCAGATCTTTTGTAGCTGAGTGTGCGAGCAAACTTGGAAATTGGCAAGATGGATTCGTGAGGTCTGTGTGGCCACCCCTACCCTAAGTTTTACCTATTTTGGGGGTTTTTAGAAGAATCCCCAAAATATTGGGACTCTCATTGGCCACCCTCTATAGCCATACATATATATATATATATGGGATAGAGTTCCCCTTTGAGATCTCCCTCATGACTGTAAGACATCACACAACTCCCAGAACCCTTTCTCTGACTCTGATTTGCTATCCCTTCCCCGAATTTCCCCTATGCAACCTCTAGTTCCACCGTCGATGGAGGTCCTTCCGGTTCCATCCAATCAGTGCACTGTTGAGAAATTGGTCGCATGGGTAGGTTCATCTGGAGCTAGCAGAGAGGAACGAGACATTCCTTTGAAGGTGGAGCGACGAAATCGCAAGGTCAATCCTAGAGTTGACTGGGCGTCATCCCTGCTTGTCACAAAGGACCTCACGAGGTAGGAGACGAGAGGTTGATGGATTTTACCATCAAGCCCCGGGCGAGACCATGTGCTGGCAACTAAGAGGTGGGGATACTACAGACATTTCACTGTGTCCACATGAAAAAGAAGAAAAGGGCCGGTTGGGCTGACGTGGTGTGCTTCTATTGGTGTCCACGTAATTAATCTTACAAAATTAATATATATAGATTGGTAGATCTAATGAAGACAAATTATATATGAATATCTCTCAGAAAAATAAGAGGAATGCAATAAAAAAATAATCAGAGTCTATTTCTGCTTTTAATTTGAAATGTACCTAAAGTTGATAACTTTGATGCTTTAAAGAGATCTAAGCCGTAAATCTTGGTTATGGATATATTTGATAGACTTAGTGGATACTAGTAATCAAAGTCTGACTTAATTGCATAAATATGATGAAAGAGATCTGATAAGAGATATTTTTTCATAACTTGTATTATTAGGGTTTCATGATTTTAAAAAGTGCTTTAAAAAGGATTAAAACCCTAATTTAGGTAGTTATGAGATTTAATGAATCTAAATATGAGAATCAATCTAGAAGCCATGAAATTAGTGCTACTATAATAATTGTGGATAAATACCCTTAATTTGGTAATTAGGATTTTCTAGTGTATAAAAGTGGAATTGATGTGAATTTAGGGTTTGCTAAATTAGAAGATGTGAAACATAGTAATCAGGGTTCCTTTGAGAATCAAACTATAATTCTTTGTTGAGATGTCTATTTAAAGGAACATGAACAAGATAATTGGCCTTAATGATCATTTCATGACTTAAAATGTTAAATATGGTAGTGAAAAAGAGGCATAATAGACTTAATTGACATTCAATTGTGCCCATGATGTTGAAATTAGGGGTTGTGAACTAAAAGAACATTAAAATTGATAAATACATAATGAAGGCTAAAAACCTAATAAAACCCTAAACTTGGCTTAGAAATCATAAGGCGGAATCCAAGTCGATCTTGAGAATGTTTTGGATAAAACAATGACACTTGGATGTTGTGCATTATTTTTAGGAATTATGTGATTGTTGAATTTCTTGTTTGGATTCCTTTCTTAGTTGTAATTGCTTAATGCCTGTGAAATATTCAAATCAGGTATGTGGTTACGCTTATGGTTAATCACTTTAGTTCACGGTGATTCCTAGATGTTTTATCGGTTGCCTGAAAATAACTGCTTGGATGACTTTTATTTCATGCAACTATAAAGTGACTAGGATTATCACAAAAAATATATATACATGACTGGCTCAGATCATGGTCCTCCTTTGTGGCTTTGCTAATAATGAAAAGGGTAACCTAGTACAGGGCCTACTTGTTAAGTAGGACATCAGGTTATCATGAGTTAGAAATTGGGCTACCCACGTGTAGTGCCCTGAGACTCTTTAGCACACCATGAGTTAAGCAGTGGGCTACCTATGAGTAGTGCCATGTGACTCAACCCTAGAAATTGATTTACATGTTAGGTAGGATCATGAGGGGTTTAATGGGGATCTACCATAAGGAAGGTAGCATCCAGGACAACTGCATGGATAGCGTTGAGGCTAGGGTATGTATGGATTGAGCAGTTAAGTTTAAAATGTATTGTTGTTTGTTAAATCATAATTGATTGTAATATGTTGTTACAGTTAATTGCACGATTTTTGTTTCCCCCACATACTGGCATATGCATTTATGCTGACCGATGTTTTGTTTGTCGGCATTTTAGGTACAAGTTTGAAAAGGACAAACAATAAAGTGGCATGTATGGAATTAAATAAGAATTAAAGTACAAAGGAGGATTAGTTAGAATAGACTCCAGATGTGGATAGAAGTAGATATCCAAGTTTTCGAAAAAGGTATACAAAGTTTTATTTTATTCTAGCTTTCAGTATAGTCTCGATAGAATTTAATAATTATTACTGATTATTTGTCATACCTTTGATCATGTTAATTGGGATAATGGCTTTGACCTTTGGGTATCCCTTAATTGGGGGGTTACCGAGAGGTGGGGTCGTTACAATCACCATCACACCTCCAAGGAAGAAGACAAAACCAAGTTTATGATAGCACAAGATGAAAAGGAGATATCCATGATCCATGGCTGAGAAGAAGAAGAGAGATAAGGAAACATTACTTACCAAGGTAGAAGATGAAAGATGATGAAGGAATGCCACTGAAACGACCGACACCAAACTGACAATCAGATTAACGAATGCGGAAGCGATTAGCAGCAGAATGATAAAAAATCACTAAAAATTTAAAAATTTTGTAAAGAGATCTGTGAAAGATAAAAACTCTTTCATAAACAACATGATAGGTCATTTACAAACTGATCCATGATACATCTCTGTCATAAACACATCTCGAGCATTACAACAAAACCCACCTTGTTAACTGTACAAGGTAAGATATAAAATCTCGAGCCATCATGCCAAAATCTCAGATATACAGACTCCTAGGACCTGAGAGTACAGAGATGACACAAGACATACTATTTACACAACATGACAGACAATGTCTCCACCTGAGGATCACTGTTGTCCCTGAGACTGCTGCTGCTGCTGCTCACCCACTGATGGGTTCCTTCATCCTCAGCGTCTTCCTAAAAATGAAACCCATGGGAGTGAGACAATTGGAATAATTGTCCCAGCGAGAGTTATAACTCTCCGCCAGAAGCTTTGTTATGAAAAAGAGAACAACATAAATAGTAGGATTATAACATTCAACAGCAGGTAACATTATATAAACTAAGTGAAACAATATCCTTATGAGCAATCATTTCAATTATAGCTTAATTGAAAGATCGGGCATATAATAATGAGGAATATGAAAAGCATGTGTACTAGTTATTTAACTAGATCACTATAACAATGTATTGTCAATCATTGTTTCTCGTAGTTCCATCTAAGCAATTATGCTATGCGGCTGATTACATTTTACAAACATATTTATGCCCTGAGGAGATGAGTTACACCTCTCATACTCCAACCGACCATCCTTAGATCGCAATCGGTACCATACCTAGGTCATCAGGAGAGCTGGATTCCTATGACCTCATCACTCCTCAGTCAGTATGAGGATCGATATGCAGGACATCTTGTGTCACTGCTACAATAGCTTTCCAGGGTATTATGGCAACTTCGCTATTCATAGCTACAGTGGCATTCTGTACTCTCTTCACCATCGAGGGATTTCTTGTTTATCTCACATCGATGCGGCATTAACAAAATCATCGGGAGATTAGTGATACATCTTCCCAGCATAATCATATAATGAAGGACTGAGAGATTAATGATACATCTCCAATCATATCCAACATTAGGACGTAAGGATATTCGCGTCCATTACCCCCACATACTCAAAAGTATGTGCTCCAGGAGTTTCCTTAGAAAAACCTATTTCACCTTCATATATTTTCTGACAATGATGGATCTATGGTCAGGGCTCTACTTGATATCATTATACTTGATTAGTTAAGTACCTTACAACATTCCTTAGCATCAGACATGTTCAGGCATAACCTAATAAAACAATTTCTATAAAGAAAAGGTACTATTGTATCAAGTTCACATCACATATTGTTAACCTTGGGATATCAATCCCTAACCATCTCATCATTGTGGTTCAGGAGAATGGTTATTCAAACCCTCAGATTATCATAACACTTGCTACCAAGTGACATATAAACAACAAGTCATCTAACAACATGACCTTGATTGAAGCAATGTATATACTTTTCACATATCATTACTCTAAAAGCTTATAATTGTTTTCAAGGAATATGACATCATAACTCATACCTGGCTATGATCACCTCATAATATCAACCTGTATGACTTATACAAATAAGGGCATGCATATATATATAACAATGTTAGCATAATACCAACACTTTTCAATTTCTATATAGGACACCACGGCCGTGCCACCTTGCACGGTCGTGCAAAGTAAGGCTACCATGGCCGTGCTCCCTTGCACGGTCGTGCAAGCTAAGGCTACCACGGCCGTGCTCCCTTGCACGATCATGCTACAGCAGATCATTACATGATTCATATTTCTATCTATATATATATATATATATATATATATATATATATATATATATATTTATTCTAATTTCTCATTCTTTCAAATTGATTAGGTCACATTGACCCTTCAATCAAGTACATACTACCATGGTTAACATAGTGTATCAAGCTATTAATCCTATAAACAATTAAGAATTCTCCCTTTAATTGGTTCTTAATCACTTAGGTATTATTAGGGTTTCAACCTTCACACCTTCATTGATTATCATTACTAATCATTATTGGATCAATAGAACATTCATCATCTTAATTCTCAAAGATTCAATCACATTGGACATCCACTTCATAAGGTATCCAATTGAATTAGGGTTTCCAATGTTGATTCCTTCAATCTTTGAATTCATGGAACGAATCATCAATTGGACCTATACTCATACCTTAATTGAGTTTAATAGGTCAACCTTCAACTGATTTGTCCCTCAGTTGACCCTCAATTGACCATCAATTAGGGTTTAACTCAATTGAATTAGGGATTGGAATCAATAACCCTTCAACATATTTCAATGTGGGACTAATTGATTTGAACCTATTCAACCATCATTACATTGGGACATGACCTGACCCCAAACGGTCTTGAGGTCGTTTGGATGACCTCCAAACGGTCTTGAGACCGTTTTCCCATCATATCATCAAAATCTAAGTCAACCAATTAAGGCTTGGATCATTGGATTGATCACCAAAACAACAATTGATTACATTCCAACTTAGTATCATTGTATCATCAATTGCTTAACCATACTCACCCCTAGACCTCCAAACGGTCTTGGGTGACCTCCAAACGGTCTTGAGACCGTTTGGATGAGTTCCAAACGGTCTTGAGACCGTTTGGCTCACCCAACCCTTGGATTCTAGTGAAAAATCATTAGGGTTTGAGCTATTGAGTTGATCATCAAATCAGCAATTGATTGCTTTGTAATTGTGTACCTTTGGACCTTCAATTGGTCAACTATACTTGACCCCAGACCTCCAAACGGTCTTGGGTGACCTAAAAATGGTCTTGAGACCATTTGGGTGATCCCCAAACGGTCTTGAGACCGTTTGGGTCAATCAACCCAAAACAATCAACTCAATTCAATGCAAATCCAACACTTAGCCGATTAGGTTTCACACCACATCTTTGGATCTTCAAACACCTCTCCATACTTGACCCTAGACCTTCAAACGGTCTTGGGTGACCCCCAAACGGTCTTGAGACCGTTTGGATGATCCCCCAAACGGTCTTGAGACCGTTTGGGAAAGAAAACCCAAAAAGCCAAATCAATCAAGTTGAAAGTCAGCACTTAATCCAATTAGGGTTTGCATAATTAATTAGCCTTCAACTCACGATTCCTTTGGAGTTAATCCCTCAAATTTGGAGGGTCATTAACCAACATGATTATGAACAGGTATCCCAAACGGTAAACGCTTGGTCAACTCACTCAAACGGTTTGAAACAGTTTGCCCAAAAAGTTCAAGTTAATCAGATTGGAAAATCAGCACTTAATCCAATTAGGTTACCTAATTGTTTAGCCTTTAACTCATGATTCCTTGGGAGTTAACCTATAAAATTTGGTGGGTTATTATACCACATCATTAGGAGCAGTAATCCCAAACGGTCCACGCTTGGTCAACGCACACAAATGGTTTGAGACCGTTTACCCAAGAAGTTCAAGTTAAACAGATTGGAAAAACAGCACTTAATTCAATTTGATTTGCCTAATTGATTGGCCTTTAACCTACGATTCCTTTGGAGTTAACCCCTAAAATTTGGTGGTTCATTAGCCTACATAATTAGGAACAGAAATACCAAACGGTTCACGCTTGGTCAATGCCCTCAACTGGTCTTGGAGACCGTTTGCTCCAACCGACCATGTGAAACCGTTTGCCCCTCAAACGGTTTTGCTAAACCCCCAAACGGTTTTGCAAACCGTTTGGCCAAGGGTGCAAGACCGTTTGCTAAAGTGACATAGGTATTCATGCCCCCCTTCCTCTACCTCCATATCCAGGTCTGTTCCTCATGGTTTTAGATGCAATAAAGCAAGGAAGGATGGGGGAAAGAAGAACAAGCTACTTTTGCAAGTACAAAGATATGCATAAGAAAGCAAAAGGTTTAGAGTTATAAAACCCGCCTTAAGGTCGTTCCTTGAGCTCCAAGATTCCAAGCTTCCAGTCTTTAATGGTGTCTTGAGATCCACAGGTCGGCCAAGGGTGTTTCTCCAAGGCAAGGTTGGGAAAAGATGGCTACAAAGAAGAAACAAGTAAGGAAGACCATAAAACCAACCTTGCACCATGAATTCCTCCATGAATTCGAGCAAGATGATGATCAAAGCTTACCTAGAACTGCTTGGCCGTTCTCCTCTTCCCCAGATCTCTGTCCTAAGTCAGTCTAAGCAAGGGGATAAGAAAGGAAGTGAAGGAAATGATCCTTGCTAAGTGAGAAAAGGTGTATATATACTTTGGGTGAAATTCCAACATAAGGACAACTTGTTTCTCCATTTCTCATCTAGGTCGTTCCCTTCTTCTAAGACACGTTTCTCCCTTCCATACTTAAGCAAAACTCATCTTAAACCCAAGGTCTAAAGGTTAAGAAGGCCAACTTTTTACTAAGTTGCACATATAGAAGGGTTATAAGGCTTATAACTTGATTATTTAATTCATAAGGGTTATCATTCTTATTTGATTATTCAATTGAAGTGACCTCTTCAACATTCTTACTCTAAATGATGCCAAGAGTCATAAAAGATACTATAGAAGGTGTATTTTACAAGTTGCACCCCATATTTTGGGTAAATTGCACTTTACACCAAAACTAGAGTTTTAAGTACAAGGATTGCTCCACAAGCTGCATCTTGGTGCCCAAGCTTGGAGAATACATCATACTTCATCATATTCATTCTTATGATGTCTCAACACCAAAGGAACATCTTAACATGTGCAATTTGCAAGTTGACCCCTTTTAATTGGGTAATTTGCACATAGGTCCCTGTATTACAAAACAATATTACAACATTGTTCAAAAGGGACAGAAATGGAAATGTATGTTCCTTAGGAGCTTTAATTACATACCAAAAAAATAATCACAAGTATCTAATTACATAATTAAGCAAAACACCTAGGGTTAGTTCATAACCCAGGTCAGGGATGTTACAACCACAATCTTGGAACTCATCCTACAAGCTCCAAGAGAACCTCTCTAACTCCTAAAGCTTCTCAAGATTGTCTAGTAAGAAGGAGAGATGGCAAGAATGGCCAAAAGGATTCTCTTGCATGGAGAAAAAAAAGACTATATACTCAGCGGGATGAGAGAGAGATCATGTGAATGGTGTCATCACCTTAGGAACCTAGGTGACACTTGTCCACAGAAAAGGGCCAGATGCAACAACATGCAAGACATGGTGATATGATCTAGGATAGATCTCATCCTTTTGGTCTCCTACCAAGATCACAGCCTCACTAACTCGAAATGCCATATCCCCACACACCCAAACCTATATGCACCATTCCAACCCTCCAAACTAAGACACATCTCCTTCCACACACTCACCACATTGAGATGCATCCCCACACTTACTCTCAAACCGATACACAACCTCTCCAAGGCTCTCTAATCAGAGATAACACATCTAGGTGCATAACACACTTCACTCATGTGTTATAAACATCACCAAGGATGCTACCACACAACCAAGACCAAAATAAGGTTTTGGTATCTCTCTCTCCTCTAGATGATGCCAAGAGACAGAATGAACACTCTAGAGGTGGCCTACTTGCACATCAACCCCTATTCTGGGTGAATTGCAATTTGCACCAAAACCACACCACAAAACACAAGCATCATCCAAACAATCTCAAACATGAAACTTAAGCTTTCTACATGCCCTATTACATCTCAGATGATTAGAGAAAGGTTCTAAGCAACATACCTAGGCCAAACAAATAGGGTTATCCCAAAATGTGGGTAAGGGTCCTTACAAAATAACTCTCTCGTAGAATGCAACTAATCCATTTGCATCCCCTTTCTCTCTTCTTATACTTGGGTCTCTTCTCCTTGTTGTTGGTGGTGAAGGTGGTGCTCAAGCTTGGGTAAGATATCTGATCCATCTTGAATGTTGAGCTAGGGTTTGGAGCAACCCTCCTTGTGGTTGTTTGGTGATCATTTTCTCTTATCTTTTTTCTTGGTAAGTGATCTCCCTCTTGATCTTAGTTTTTCTTTATCTACCCTCTTCTTCTTTCTCTACTAGTCTGAATGCATAGTTCCCCATGGCAGGGATTGAGTTAAAGTTTGAAGATCATCTCTTTTCTTACTCCTTTGACCTAGGGTTCACTCTTTTTTGGTGGTGGCCGAGAGTCGTGATCAAGCTAGGGTTTTCTCTCCCTTTCCTTTGAGCTTCATTTCTACTTGTAGTTGCTTCATCTCCTTTGAGGTGACTTATATAACTTTATCCCTATTTATTTCTTACACTCAACTTGCATGCACATAATCTACCCTAAAAACCTAGTTACAAGTTGAAGGTAGTTTCTTTGATCTAGGGTTTATGCTTTCATGGTGATCTTGAGTAGGTACCTTCTCTTGGATGAACCCTAGTTCTTGGTACATGAAATATATCTTTCATGATGGAGGTTTTTGTCCTTGTGTGTTTGGTAGAAATGTTGATTTTCTCTTTCTCAAATCAAGTTTTGCTTTATCTCATGATGGACTGTAGCTATGGTTTTGGAGCCGACTATCTTCTCATGGTTTATACCTTGATGATTATTTATATTCCTGATGATGATCAACCAATTTGGAACTATGTAGCCGATGAGGTTTGAATCCCATGATGGTCACAAAGATTTTCTCACTTTTCTTTATATGGTCTCCAAGAATGTTGATGATTAAGGTTGCCAAGTTTTGAGTCATGTGGTCATTGAAGATAGTCGGCCTCAGTGGTTGATGAAAGTGGTGACTCTAGTCTCAAAAATTTTCAACTTTGCTCCATTTTAGCGTTCGATGAAGGTGGTGGACCCTAGTCACATAGAACACCAATGTGCTCAATCTAAGTGGTTGTTGAGGTGGTTAATTACTTTGGTCACCAAGGTGGTGTAACCTAGTTTTTCAGCGGTCGATGACACCACCAATCTCAAGTGGTTGATGATATTTTCAAGTTTATATGGTCATGATGGTTGTTGACTATGTGAATATGAAGTTTGACATATTTGCTTCCATGAATGTTGGAGATGATGATAACTAGAGTTCGTCTTAAATTGCTGATTTGAAACCATAATTTGGTTACCTTGTTGAACTTAACCCTAATACAAGTTGATGATGATGTTTCATAATACTATTTGAGTAATTAGGATGATGATAGCACACTTTCTCTCTCCTAATTTTGTAACCCTAAATTATTGTTAAATAAACATCAGAGCTAATGAATGATTTTTATATCAACTTATGTATCACATGTATGGTGATGTTGATGAGTCTTGATAAGAGAAGGAATGTAATGATGTTCCTTGAGAGAACAATGTGAATGGTCTTATGACCTTAGACATGGATTTGTGCTCTAATTGATGTGATATACTCTTGATGTAATGACAAGGGATTGTGATCGGCCTAGATCACATGTCTGGACTACGGAGGCAGACTCAGAAGGAATCAAACTTTTAAATTTATAACCTAAAACCTTCAAGGACCCCCAAAACGTTTATTACAGGGTTGAAGTAGATATACGGGATTGAATATAGGGACGTGGTGACATTTAGGATGCTTGAGATTTCATTCTTAAGTCATATAAGCCAATCCAATAGTCAGTAAAAAGAAGGGTGCTAGACCTAGTCTAGCGGGTTGTCATGAATTAAAACAAAACAAAGAAAAGAAAATAAAACAAAGTCTGTAGGATTCTACTAAATTAGAGAGAAGGAGTTCCTAGCTATGTTACCACAAGTTGGATAGTCTATGCACCCATTCTCGGGTGTAGACAACCCTCGAACACCTCATCAAGCAACCTACATTTGAACATAGCACACACTGTGGTATCTGTCCCTGTGGGGTCATCCCACTCGCTCTCGCATAGCGTGACTAAAAAGCATCGATGATATGAAACCTATCTCAAGGATGACAAACCAACATCCTAGAATATTATAGATACCCTCTCATATCTAGAAAATTATGGGATGTTAGGAATAGAAGACCTTAAACCATCGTCCTTTCAAAATCTGATCCAAACTATCTTCTCTTATCTATTTCTACAACAAATCTCTCGATATAGGTAGAAATAGCAGTTCAGGCAAGAAAGAGATCAACCAAACTAGCAACCATCACCAGAAAGAGAAGATAGTACAAATAACATACTAGATCTAAATTAAATCTATTTGCTTAAGGAAAAAGTACATAAACATGCCTAAAACGGGCTACATAGCCAAGAAGGGGATCAACTAGCCATGAACAAGCATAGTTGGCACCGAACAAAGATGAAAGAACATTGTTGCACAGAAACTAAGAAGAATAGTAGAAGAAAAAAGGATAAGAAGAGATTTAGCCCGTATAGGAGAGGTGTCTCTCACTCCTTAGCCTCCACATCAGCCAGATCTCATCTTTTGATCCTCCTCCTTCATCTTCTGGAGTCCTTGGCCTCCTTTCTCTCTAGATCCGTCCCAAATAGCAGCTCGGTAGATGAGTGGATGTGGAACATGGCTGGAAATGGTGGGGAATGGGTAAACAAAGGTGGGAGTGATAATGGATGGAAGTTAACTGAAGAGATGGACATAGGACGAGCACTTTGGCCTTCACAGACCTCCAGACTCTCCCACTGGGCTCTGGGAACCTCACTAGATCGAAACCAACATCTGGAAAACTCCCCAGATCTAAACCCTTCTTTAGGTGGAGAGGGGCGGGTATTTATAGGCGAAGTGGTTGCGATTTTGAATAGGACCGCAACTTTAGTCACCACAGTTACGGTGAGGACCATAGGTCAATGCCTGTGGTCAAGGTGCTTCCCACGATCATGGTTGAGGTACATAGATCACCTTGGTCGAGGCTGGATCCACGGTAAAGGTGTAGACCTCAGTCACTGTTAGTTTAGAAGTGGCGGCAGCGGCTTGGATAGCGGTCGAGGTGTATTTCCAGACCACGGTCATGGTGATGTCAATTAACGCAGTCGTGATTGAGGTGAGTGTGGGTACCGAAGTCACGGTCAAGACCCTATTGACTGTGGTTGTAGTGTAGACTTAACTGCTACAAAAACACATGCACTAGGGAGGATCCTTTGGAGAATCCATGTCTTTTCAAGTTTGGTGCCTGCAAGTCCCAAAATTGGCTAATTCGATCAACTTTATCTATGCAAGGGTATAAGTTATTGGAAGATAAGGAACATGGGATAAATAGGGAATATTAGGGCTATAACGATACAAAACTACTGATAAATTCTTTTTTTAAATACGTAAATTTGGGTGTTATCAACCACCCCATGCTTAAACATTTGCTTGTCCTCAAGAAAAACTGTGCTCAAAGAACAAAAAGATAACATACAAATTAAGCTTGGAGATAAATGCTAAGGCTAAGAAAAATAGTTTAAGACATCAATTCCACTGATCCACATCGTTTCCGAACAAACCCCCACCAACTGAGAACAATCATGTTAAAGTAAGATCAAAGAGAAACCAGGCAAGATTATGCTAGTCCATTGTAACATGTCCATACTCATGATGTTTTGAATCATAATTATTCAGCATAAAAGCATTTTCATATAGATGATCATGCAGTTGATGAGCAATGAGCAATCATCATGAATCTATGTAGACCAATAAGGAAAAATGCGCCTTTCACTTATTCATGTCCTAAGAAACAAAGCAAAAAGACTCTAATGACTTCTTAGGATCTTGATCTACGTCAGGTTGTTCCATGTAATGAACAACAATCCCTACAGTTTGAGCCAGTTGGCCCAAAGTAGTGAGATAAACTCCTCGTACTGTGCCCGACCCAACCCTTCTACTGACATGATCTCATAGGTCTCCTTCGGGTCTCTACTAACTCTCTAATGAGCTTTTGGAGTGATACTACCAAGCACGACATACTCACATTCATGAGCGCAATCAAACACCCGCTGGGCACCATCCTCAACTCTCCTAAAAGAGGAAACAAGCGTTCATTTATTCGCACTCAGGCTTTTATTCCTTTCATTCTAATTTGTAGGTCTTGGTGAGAACTATATAGATATTTTTTTTGGGATTTTGTGGGTGGCCAAGCCTCTTTTTCACATTTTAAATTTTTCATCTTTTTGACTCAATATAAAGTGAGGAGGTGCGTATTCCATCAAGGAAAACATTTCAACTTAACTATAGCTCAAAACTCATCATGATCAGTTTGACACATGTGTGAAAAGTAGCAATTATTATTCAAGGATCCTTAGAATAGATCCAAGCTTGTGAAACCATAGCTAGGAGTCTTTGATCGTGCTTTAGCTCATTGTAACGGTCATGTATCGTGGATTTGTTATTCACAACATAGATCAAGGGAATAATGTTTTAAGCTATGAAAAAGGTGCATAACCTTAGATTTATTACCAAACTTAAGGAAAGAGTCAATCATCAAGTCAAGCAGTTTAGGATGAAAAAAAATTAGGCATAAAGATAAGCATTTAGCTATAAGATTTGCATTGCATAGACTTAATTGCAAAGCTACAAATTATGACACAAAGTCTTACAAAGCTGAAAATTTATGCTAACTGCAGGGAGTAAACATGCATGCATGAAGAATGAAGAGATAGAAAGGCGAATACCCTACCACCCCAAGATTAATATTTTGCTCATCCTCAAGAAAGACCTAAGCTTAGTATAGTAGGATGGTGATGCATTGAAGTTAGGGTGGGCAATCTTATTAAAGTCCTAAAATGATGCATGTATGCAAGGAAATATTTAAGTAGTTACAGGAAAGAAACTATCTAAGAAAGAATAGGAAAAATAAAAATTATTTTAAAAAAAAGGAGAAAAGAAAGCGTTAAGAGAAAGGGGGTGGCTGCCCCACGATACCGACACTGGGATCCCAAATCCTCAATTTTGGGACCAATGTCACCTGTGTCTTGCCGAAGGGTTCCGCCACATAATAGGAGTAGAATAGGCAGATATGTGGGCCCTTCGAGTCTGAAGAAGAGGAATACAATATGGTGACTCGTTGAAGTCATCTCTGTGATGGGGTTTACTTGAACTGCATTGGGATGAATTCTTTGGCAAATCATCTTCACGGTACCTTCCAAGATATGAATTTGAACAAGACGGCCCTAGGATGTCGACATAGGATGAGATGGAGGGGAGAGGTTGAAAGTTTTCTATAGGTCCCCTCACTTCTCTCTCCACCTCTGAACTTGAGGTTGGATGCTCAGATAAGTCTTCATGTACAATCTGAGTCTTCCAATCATTTTTTGAGCAAGAAGTATCCCCGGGTGAATTTAATTACGGTTCTACCACCCCAATATTGTCACACTCTATGGGGTCTGAGGTATCTTCATGCTCAGTAGGCATGTTGTGGTGGATTGTCCATCCTGCACCTTCAATGTCCACAAAGCCTTGTAAAGGGATGGTGGCAAATGAGAGCTCGTGCTACTCCAACTCATCTTCGTCAGTATACTCACTTCTCTAATTGAAACATTTGTTGTCCTCCTCCTCGAACAAGTTATTCCAGACCATAGTAGGTGTGTGGGTGGTGGCCAAGTGAAAAGTCTCAATGTGAGAGTTATCACCTGGGTCTGGTTCAATTTTTGATTCAGGTTCTTCTAACTGATGCCCCTATTGTGAGGTTGTCTCTCATTACTGGTGAGGATAGGAGTCATCGTCATCATCATTTAACCATTTATGCATGTTGCTAGTATCATCCATTGGTTGATTAGTTGAATCATCTAGATAAAATGATGAGTTCCCCCAGGTTGGTGGTTCTTCACAGAAAAATACTGATGAACCCAATTGATGGTCTAAATAGGATGGTAGGACAAGCTCCACTTCAAGCTCAATGGAATAGTTTTGATGACTTTAATTTTCATGATCTTGTGATGGCATTTGTAACCGAATTGTAACCAAATCGTTAAGCTCTTGGAGCCTCCTGCCTCATTCAACATCTTTATCATGAAGTTGTTGTACTTGAGAACTAATGCTTTTGAGACCCGTCAATTATACCATACACATCTGATGGGAATTCACTGTATCAAGCTGATGTTTCTGGATGAATCCTTGTTCAATAGTTTGAAGTATACTTCTACTGTGGTTTAAAATCTCTCTTGCTATTTGGAGTTGATGCTCCTGCATTTCTAGTAGTTGCTAGAGGATCAACATTTTCTTGGAGATGAGGACCTAAGGAGGAGATTAGTGCATTGACACATTCTCCAACTAGCTCCACTTATCTGATCAATTCTTGATCCCATGACAATATGGAAGTATAGGGATGATCAATCATCTCCTTTGTTGGAATTTCAACATATGACGACGGTGGAGGTGAGTATAGCTCGACTAGATGTAGAGCACGACCTTCAATTATTTACCAACAGTTGGAACTATAGAAAAATTCGGGAGGATAGGTGGACAATATAACTTGTCTTGCTGAAGCAAGATCCGTGGCTGAAAATGTATAAGGAAAAGGAGAGCTATTCAGTATATATGGTCAAGTTTGTTTAAAAAAAAATATGCATATATATACATGCTTAAACGTGACAAAACAAAATCTTTAAGGTGTGCAAACGTGGAAAACCACATCCCCGGTAACGGTGCCAAAAAGTTGATCGGCCCGAATCACGTGTCTGGAATACAGAGGCTAACTTAGAAGGAATCGAACTTTAAAATTTATAACCTGAAACCTTCAAGGACCCCCACAAATTTTATTACGGGGTCGGACATAGGGACGTGGTGATGTTTAAGATGCTTGATATTTCATTATTAAGTCAAATAAGCCAATCCGATAGTCAGTAAAAAGAAGGGTGCTAGAGCTAGTCTAGCGGGTTGTCACAAATTTAAACAAAACAAAGAATAGAAAATAAAATAGAGACCATAGGATTCTACTAAATTTGAGAGAAGGAGTTCCCGATTATGTAATCACAAGTTGGATAGTCTATGCACCCGTTCTCGGGAGTACACAACCCTTGAGCACCTCGTCAAGCAACCTATATTCAAACATAGCACACACCATGGTATCTGTTCCTATGGGATCATCTCACTCACTCTCATGTAGTGTGACTAAAACCCATCGATGATATAAAACCTCTCTCGAGGATGACTACCCAACATCCTAGAATATTCTAGATACCCTCTCAGGTCTAGAATATTCTAGGATGTTAGCAACAGATGACCTTGAACCGTCCTCCTTTCAGAATCTGATCCAAACTGTCTTCTCTTATCTATTTCTACAACAAATCTCTCAATATAGGTAGGAATAGCAGTTCAAGTAAGAACAAGATCAACCAAACTAGCAATCATCACCAGAAAGAGAACATAGTACAACTAACATATTAGATCTGAATTAAATCTACTTGCTTAATGCAAAAGTACATAAACATGCCCAAAACGGGCTGCATAACCAAGAAGGGGCTCAACTAGCCATGAACAAGCATAGTTGGCACCGAACAAAGATGAAAGAACATCATTGCATTGAAACTAAGGAGAACAATAGAAGAAAGGAGAAGAAGAAGAGATTTAGCTCATAGAGGAGAGATGGCTCTCGCTCCTTAGCCTCTACATAAGCCGAATCTCATCTTTTAGTCCTCCTCCTTGATCTTTTGGAGTCATTTGCCTACTTTCTCTCTAGATCCATCCCAAACAAGAGCTCGGTACATGAGTGGAGGTGTAAGATGGCTGGAAATGGTGGGGAATGGGTAAACGAAGGTGGGAGTGATAATGGATGGAAGATAACTGAAGAGATGGGTGTAGGACAAGCACTTTGGCCTTCTCAGACCTCCAGACTCTCCCACTGGGCTATGAGAACCTCACTAGGTTGGAATCAATAGCTGGAAAACTCCCTAGATCCGAACCCTTTTTCAGGTGGAGAGGGGTGGGTAGTTATAGGTGGAGTGGTCGTAGTTCTGAATAGGATCGTGACTTCAGTCACCGCGGTTGCGACGAGGACTGCGGGTCACGGTCTGTGGTCAAGGTGCCTCCCACAATCACGGTTGAGGTCAACCGATCACCTTGGTTAAGGTTGGATCCATAGTCGAGGTGTAGGCCTCATTCGCAGTTAGTTCTGATGTGGCGGAAGCGGCTTGGATAGCTGTCGAGGTGTATTCCCAGACCACGGTCACGGTGAAGTCAATTATTGTGGTCGCGTTTGAGGTGAGTGTGGGTACCGTGGTCGCGGTCAAGGCCCTATTGACCAAAGTCACAGTGTAGATTTAACTACTGCAAAAACACATGCGGTGGGGAGGATCCTTTGGTGAATCCATGTCTTTTTAAGTTTGATGCCTGCAAGTCCCAAAATTGGCTAATTCGATCAAAATTATCTATGTAAGGGTATAAGTTATTAGAAGATAAGAAACATGGGATAAATAAGGAATATTAGGGCTATAGCGATACAAAACTACAAATAAATGCTTATAATAAACACGTAAATTTGGGTGTTATCAGATTGGTATCCCATGATGATGCATTGATGAGTGTAGACTCATGTTTGACAGTGAAAGAATACTATGTGATGATGTGACAAATTTAGATTTTATACATTTTGTATATTCTAAAGTTATAACCTACCCTTATCTTTATAGAATCTTTTTAGGGATTTTATCTAACTTGATTGACGTAGTTAAAAGATGCCCAATTGGCATTAACTAATCAGTCAAAACCCTAATCATGCAGTTGCATTGTGTCATAGATCAATTCCAATGTCAAAACTTATTGGATGGTTAAATGAGTATTCCATTTATGGCGCAGAGTGTTGAGTCTATGAGGTGGAAGTGACTGAGTGTCCTTGACATCATGATCCCTAGGTTTTGAGGATGGTTGTGGTCAATCCTCGACAGGAGAATGGTTGTGGTTGTGGTTGTGCATTGTCATATATGATGTGATTGAGGATAGATGTAGTTGTCCCTTAGATGTTTGGGTTTTTAGACCCTAGTTTCACTAGTATCGTGACCTTTTAAGGATGGACTTGGTTTCTCACTAGTGTCACGACCTATATACCAAGAGGTGGGTTAGGTTGTTTAGCAGTGAACTAGTATTGATTGAGGGATGATGAGAACTGAGGAATCTGACTCTCCTATAGATCTTGTATGGCATTGATTTCAACTTAGCAGTAGTCAGCTGGAATTGAGTGGTATACCTCAATTCCCTAGGGCATTAATAAATGACGTAGCACAGTCATGTAGTATATTTACTTAGGGTTGAGCATGTTTCACATTGGAAGTTAACCTTTGCCTTATTTCTTGTTTTGTTTAGTAGGTGATAAACTTACATGTTCTTCATATTCCTTCCAGTTATATATGTCGATATGCCTATATGAATAGTTTACTTAATCTGCCTAACCTATTGGTATAGTTTAATATGTTGCAATTTCTTAATCTATTTAACTACTTATTTAGATGAATCTTCTCTTATTGTTTAGTACTGATACGTGATGTAAATAATAGTTTTTGGTTGGGAGATATCTCTCTCACAGGGACATGGGTCTCACCCTGTGGATTATGACATCTTTTTAGATGGTCGTCAGTGGCGTGGTCATGATCGTGTTGTTGAGGAAGAGTAGGTTGGAGATTAGTAGACACAAAAGGTTGTATAGTTGTTAGATATTGTTAGTAGTAGAGTCCTAGTGTTTTCCATGTACTCTCATGTCTGAGAAGGGATCTTTTTTGTAGATGATATATATCGACACATGGTTTTTGGCAGTATGCCTATGTTTGTAAATATGGCTTGTATATGTAAGATATGATCTTTTGAACATGTTTTTTTTTATGCGACTGAACAGATGTAAACATCTAATATGGTATTATGATGTGATACAAGTTGTTGGACCTTGATGTAATATGTTTCTGCACATAATGTTGATGTTGCAATCAGTTTTAATTATTTAGCTTTTCTTACTATTTGATGGCTTAGATGTTTATCACATGTCTTGTTTTGAGTAATCTTGTTTGTGTGGTATTAGGCATCATAGGATTGGTTACATTTTAGATTTAGATGGGTTCACAAAGGTCACATGGTGACGGTTGGGCCAGATTCCCTAGCTAGATAGATGAAATATACATTTGATTACCATTTGCACATCACATGCTAAAATGCATTGTTTGATTGTGCTCTAGTTGAAACATGTTGCAAGTCAACCTTAAAAGTTGCAACATCTTGGCCATGAGAGAATTCCAATTTCACATTCCTATTTATACTCAATTTGGATCTAAAACCAAGAGATACAATCTACTACAATTCATCAGTGTTTTCCACCTTCTGTAAATCAGGGAAACCAAGTGTGTGCCCAATATTGAGTGGTATCTAGAAGAGGAACCTAATATAAGAAGATGAATAGTGAATGGTTGAATGAAATCTACATAGACAAAGGTGGGTGATTCATTTATTTCCATTTCCTTAAAATCCAAATATATTTTTATGGTTATCTATATAAAGATTGCTTAGCTCATGACATTTTAAGACATTGCCAGAAGTTGCATCAGCTGCAATGGTATCCTATAGAGAAGAGGTAATACCTAGAGAAGGCTCTACATTAAAAAAATAGTACAGTTACACATCTTGATTGCAAAAAGTCTCTTCAACATTTTTCTTGGGAAGATCTAGAATGTTTTTACCTTTTCTCTTTCCGAATACACACATTATGCAACACAAGGTGCTAAACTATGTTTTTCCAGAGTTACATCACAATGTTGAACGAACTAACTACAAGTAGAAGTTTCCATAGAGGAATTATGTAAACTTATTACACTATGAGAGACGTAGTGAGATACTAATGTCCCTTAAAAACCAATGTTGTTAAAATAAATGTTTTAGCAGGTGCATCGCTTGTAAAAGAAGTTGAGGAAACCATGATATGATACACATATGGTTTCACACATGTAAGCATATTACTATGAGAAGGTGAAGGTTCAAATTGAAGAGTGGATGTATCTGTGTTCCAAAAATTTCTAGCACTATATTAAGATACATATTTCTCTTCCATTATCAGACAGTTCAAAGAATATGTAGTGAATTCCTTAGGGTTATCATCTGCAGCAAGTTTTCCTCTTCAACCAAGAAAACTAGAAGCATAATTCCTTGTTTTCTAAGTTAAATGGATAATCGACTATTTACATGGTACAAAACCAATTATGCCTTTGCTTAGGATCATTCTATTATGTCATTATTGTTGGGCCTCCACTTGTTTTTCTACTAGTTTTTAGGATAACATTGGTAGGATTACTCAAGACAAAGACCCAGGTGGTAACGAACTAAAACTTGCACATATTCTCTTTTTGGCCCTTTTCCAAGATTTTCCTTTCTTATCTTTCATGTTCAATTTGTGGAAATGATAGTGGTTTGGTGAACATTTGCTCACTATTTATGCCAATAAATGGGTTTATGCACAAATACCTCAGCGAATGCTTTAATCAGGATCCAATATGCAATTTCACCATTTATCTGGCATATTGATAAAATAATTCATACTAGAACCTTCTATGGCCTTTTGGAATAAGAAATAGAAAAAGAAATAAAATGGAAAATGCTAAAATCAAGAAAATAAGGCATTAAATGCTTCAATGTGACAAATAGTGGAAATATGAGTAAATTGCCTAAAATTCATAAAAGGGAAACTTAAAAGACAATTATAAGCCAAAATCTATTTTCTTGGAGTTAAAGTTTACTTAAGTGACAAGTTTCACCTATTTTGGAAATTTATAACTATAAATACATTAATTGAATGGGAAAATAAGAGATATCTCAAGAATAGCAAATAAATCACCTAATAGCTTCAAAATTGGTAACTAATCCAAAATTTGTAATCTAAACATTAAAATATGCCTTTGTATAAATTTTCACTCAATTTGGAGAATATTTACTTAAAAAGTGAAACTAGGAGAGAGAAACTATGTAGAACCTTCAATACATTAATTGATTGAACAAGTAACTTCAACATGAGGAAATAATGGACAAAGTGTATCCAACACATTAAATGTGACTTATGGGTGAAGTTTCATAAAATTTGGAGAATCATACAGTCATTAATGCATTCATAACGAGAAAATAAGAATATTGGCTTCATTAAAAAATCAAAAGTTCTCAAAAGACAAATCTAATTGCAAATTCAGATTCTACATATAAAAAATAGGCTAGGTGACAAGATTCAATTAATTTGAAGGCCAGTTGCACCCTCAATTGAGGAAAGAGAAATTATTAAATAATTGGATTTACACTTTAGTTGGAGTTGAATTGGTAACAATATTAAATGTCACATGGGGTAACTGTTCCGTGTGAGATCTTAGTTGTTGGAGCCAGATTGGATGGTTTGCATGTTGTTTCTCTCGCAGAGTCAGACTGCTATATTGACTTTGTGAACATGTGATTTTTGGATGCAATTTTATAGGTCGATTATCAACCAAATCAAATGATTTCTTTGCCAACAGTTTCCAATTTGGATTATGCAACGTTTGATCCTTTATTTGCATGATTTTGTTGAGCTCATAAGACAACTCCAATTCTTTCTCTCCAAGCAATGGTGGTGACTTCCCTCATCACCATGTCCCTCTTCCTCACTGATAAATATTTGTACCGCAAGCTTCGCTAGTTCCTTTGCAAATCTTCTCTTTACCCAATTGTGCTCGTAATCGTGTGTTTGACCTCTATTGTTAGAGATTTTCTCTAGAGCTTGCGATAGTGAGTTCTTTTTCTCCTCTCCATTTCCAAGAAATTACTCTCAGCTTTCAGTTCGTTTCTTCCTTCTCTTTCATTCAATGTACTTAGTTTTGCGAACAATTAAGGTTTGTCGATTTGCCCAAATTCACCACAAGAACCTCAATGCACATTGAATCGGTTGAGGTTGGGGACAATTCTCCTGTGTTTTGATGTGTTTCCCTCCATTCTTTTTTTATCTCATTTTTATTTCGTGCAAGGGCCTTTTCATCTTTTGGTTTTTTTTTGGGTTGTTTGGCGCACAAATTTCTTAGCGTGGACTGCTGACTTGGCACCCCATGATTGGGCCAAGTCATGCAGCCTACCCCTCTCCCTCTCTCTCTTCCTCTCTCTCACACGAATATATTGAGGTGTTTTTTTTTCATTAGTCAGATTTAAAAAAATCATAACTTTTTATTTTCTTGTCCAAAAGTAAACAATAAATGTCTTGGAATCAAGAAACTTTGATATTTCTAATAAATACTTTCGAGGTTTGATTTTCAGTTTCATCAAAAGGTGATTTCTAGAAAATAATTTTAATTTCTTAAAATTCACCAAAAATACATTTTAATCATAATTATTCCAAATTGGAAAAAAATGTATGTTTTCTTAATTAGGGGAATCTAAATAATTGATTGGTGAAGTTTTAAGAGCCTAATTCCAATTGCATAAAAAGGTGATATTTCTAGCATTTGAATATGCTCATTAATTAATGATTTACATCCTATATGATATTAGGTGAAGATAAACTATGATTGGATCTAGGGTGTGGATCATAACCTTATATACACATCAGTGAGGTATGTTGCATCCTATTATGAGTCATATTGGACAATTGGTTATTCCTCTCTCTCTCTCGGACATGATGGTGACACATTATTTTGATGTCACATATTTTAATATAATTGTACCAATTGTTTCCTACTCTTGAAATTGGACTTGTACACTATGATAATTGTTACTTGGATCCTATCCTTGTATCTTGTGGCTATTTCATTCAGTTTGTAACTTGTTGCTGTTGATGATCTATATTCAATGGAAACTTTAATTTTCCGTGTGTTGGCCATGATTGTATAACTAATTATTCCTATACTTCTTATTGGTGACTTCGGATCATGGAATCTGGACACCATTATGGTGATGTGACTATATCTCAGTTAGCCTCTCTATTTTATAATGCATATTTAGTTAGGGTAACTTGTTTTTGTGCACATTGGGAGGTGTATCCCTTTTGTGTGTAATACCAATAGAGGGTGCAAATGGTGATTCCTATCCTTGGGTAGTTTTGTTGTGATGCCATTACTCCCTGAAGATTATGGTGGTGATGCCATAATATATGGTTGTGGTGGTGATGTGATACACCCCAAATGTTATTATGTGATTATTGTTTAGCTTACCACATGTATAATCCTTCCTATTTATTGTTGTTTTCTATTTGAGGTTTAAAGGAAGGATTTGACTATCATGAACTTTATTGGTTTCTTCATATGCTCTCTTCTATCTTGTTATATGAAGAATTAATTTTTGATATCCAAATTGTTGCTTCTTTCTAATTCTATGGGAAGCCTTGTGATATTATTTGTTTTCCCTATTTCCTTTATATTTTCCAATCCATATTATATGCACATACCGACTTTGTTTTCTGATAATTTCCATCTTTGTTTTCTCTTTGATGTATGATTCTAACCCCTAGGTGGTGAGAAAGGAGAAGCTTCCTAAAGTTGACCAAGGCTATCTAGGAGTTACCTGTTCTAGCTTGGGAGGTAGATTGAGATAGTGGGATGACCCTCTACTTAATAGTTTCTTTTGTTTCCTTCTATGCACACCCTATGTGGTGAAGAACTTTTATAGACACTCAATTGTAATAGTCAGATATATTTCTCTTCCGATGCTACATTATTGGTTTTATGATACATACTTGTGAATGAATTGGTTGTCATCCCCTTTTCTAAAAATTTATATCGATGTTTGGGATGTGGCCTTTTTATTTTTAGTAGGAAGTGGATCCCCCTCGGGTCCCACTCCTTACACTGATGGCCATCTGTTGTTTATCCAAAGTGGTCTTCCTACATAATGGAATTTAGTGACTGAATACTGAAGGAAACATGGAGCATTAGTGAACTGGTTAATTTTGTTCCTAGTAATGAAATTGACCTTGATCATATTGTTGTCAAACTTGATCACCTAATTTGTTTTGCAAGTTACTATTAACACATTATTTTTGCATGCCATTGTAATGGTAGAGAATGGAAGTTATAGTTGGGTAGACTCTAACCTCGATGAAAATTTATGCGGAATATTTATCCAGCTGAAATCTATAGGTGTCTTCACACATGAACTTGAGGATGGGGAGACATTTAAGTGGAGTAAAGTTGCCGCATCCATTTATAGTATTATCACTAGTGAGGTAGACTATGATCATTATCATACCAAATGAATAAAAGGTAGTGTGGCTAATCCTGCAAAATGAAATTCAACGAGCAATGTATTATTTGTTAGAATCCTCACTACATATTTTTTTGCAAAATGAAAAAAGGAGCATCAGTATATTTGAACTTAAGTAGCTTTGGTACTTTAGTAATGTTTCATTAACTTTATTTTGTGTATAGTTAACTACATTGTGCAATTTTGTGTATACTTAAGTCCATTGTGCAATTCTTTTGACTATTTTTTAATATCATCTAATTTTACAGTCAAATTGAGATATTGGGTCCTATAGTCAGTACTTGATGCATTTTATCCTTAACACAAGTTCCCAAGGATATTTACCTATAGTGTAAGACCTAATTAACAATCCAATGTGAATACAACTGAATGTGTGAGAATTTTTCACACTAAATGAGATTACTAAAAATAGAAAACCCGATCAGTCACAAATAAATCACATATCAAAAAAAGAGGTTAAATTAAAACTAACTCAACAACATATTCATGATGTTGAACATTTATATAAGAGCCCAACATCTTTCCTATATTCATATCTCATGTCAAGAATCATTTACATTTACTATGTGTTGAATTCAACCACAACATATACATACAAAAAGACATTATCCATATATGCCACATGTACAAGCCTTATAATGCTACCAAAAACTCTATTCAATTTAAACACCATATAAAAACTTTCCCTCCCAGACTTGAGAGTATAGGGACGACTCTAGGAACACTAAACAACCAAACAACCATCCTTGTGTTCCATCAACTCAGCTCCACCTCACTGCTACGGGTTTGTTGCCGATGTTGCTGTAAGAGAAAAGTTTTTTGGAACAAACCCACACAGTATATATAACACAGTGATATCACCTAAAAATATGTGGTGACCCACGGGGTGATACCCATATCCCAACAGGATACATAACTAACAACACCAATTATTGATTACATCAGGTTCAATTTTTAAATATATTAAGCAAACTAAATAAAAAGACATATCAACATGCATTATTAACAAGGAACCTCAAAGAACGGATAAAACTATAATCAGTAGCCTGGATACCATCATATATATTGCTAATAGTGTAAGCAGTTGAGTAACATAAGCATTTCTAACATCATAGGCAAGTCTAGAAGCATAGTATCTCTAACATCATGAATAAGTCTAGCAGCATAAGCATGTCTATAGCATGTGCATACCTAAATTAAGAGAACAACTACAAAATAAGCATATATGTTATCTATTATTGCTCTATACATCATCTCTATGTAAAGAGAGAAAACAAGGATTATCATCCAATGTGAAGGGCTATGTACAACCCTATTAGATGTGCTACATGGTTGTATTACATCTTTTATTAAGCCCTAGGGAGTTTGAGTCATACCACCCAAAGTCCAATTGACCACTGCTTGGTCGCAATTAGTTTTGTACAAGATCTAGGATGAACCAAAATCCAAGATCTTCTCCACACTCGGTCAGTATGAGTATGCAACATAGTGATATATAGTTAAGCTGATAATACCTAACTGCCCTTGGAACAAGTCACAACACAAGCCACTAGGGTATGCAAAGAAAAACCCTACCACTGAGCTACAACCACAATTGTCCTCCATCATATCACATATACAAATATTTGAGACATGACCGCCACCATTCTCAATCACCTTGGGGTCAAGATGATAAGGACACATAGTCACTTACACCTTGCATACTCAGCAATTATGTATGCTCTCTGAGTTTCCTTTACTAATATTTGTTTCACCATCCAACAAGTTTTGACATTAAAGATGGTTCTACGACACATGACATTACATGATTAGGGTTTCACTTGATTAGTTATTCCAAATTGGGTGAATTGAGGCTGCATCAAATAAGTGGGCATACAAACCCTAATTAATTTTAACAAGCATATAACTATAAAAACTCCAGAAGATATAAAATGTATGAGGTATAATTCTTAATGACAATGCCACATGGTATTATTCTATTTCCATTCACGAGACCATATGTTCCATCATATTATCACAACACAGAATTCCTTATCACATCATTCTAGGTTTTCAACCTTAGATAAGTCATAAAAGAGGATTACACCTCCATCAGGGCTCGACCTTGCCCAAAGGTCATTAAGACCATCACATCATTCCCTACAAGATCATCCTTATCTTTCCATGCCTAATAACAAGGCTCAACAAAATATCACCCTACATGTGATGCACAAGCTCAACATCATGTTGCATTAAAGTGATAAAAGATGTTCATGTGATAACATAGTAAGGTTATCTTAGCATTAAGAGGATTTATTCATTATATCAACATACAAGACATCAAGGTATGATTGATCTTCATCATACGCATGGAATACATGTTTAACATAAGAGAGCATCAATCATAAGAATATGATAACCACCAGTTAACACAATAAGGTTACAACCACATTTAGGAGAATATTACATCATTATATGAACCATTCAATGAAGGGTATCATGATTAACCACCATCATCTATTTGCATTAGGGTTTGGTTCAACAAGATAAGTTACATTGAAATTACAAATCAGCATTCATACACAAACCCTAACTCATGGCATCCCCATCGAATCATGTATGCATAAGGTAAATCATTTCCATCGAATCCCATACTATCCCCTAGTATAAATACAAGAAAACACAAAGTCTAACCATAAGGCTATATTAATTTAAGGGCAAATGTAAGACTAAAAAGTTAAGGGATTGAACCATTTAATCCACATCATCAAAACCAATGCATCAAACTATAGGCATCACCCAAAACCATCAGATGTTGAGGCATTAAACTCTACCTATTGGATCATGTTCTTCATTCAAAACCATTGATTTATTTATAAGCAAAAACCTTGAATCATTCAACTAAGAAAACCATAGGATGTGAGAAGGTAAAACCATTGGTCGTAACACAACAAAACATATTAAATAAACCACCAAGAGAATCATCGATTTGTGACCTAGGAAGAGATACCATCAAAACCTAGACAAACCATCATTTGATAACACACAGGAAACAATCTATTGTTGACTCAAGGGATACCATCGATTGCTGGCTCAAGGGGTACCATCGGTTGAAATCATGCGACACACCATAGGTTATAAAACAAATGATCACCATCGAATCATGAGGTCAGAACTCCCATCATTTGAGATCATCGAGTGTTGAAAAAATAGATCCATCGGTTGGTGATCATAGGTCTAAGGACCATCAAGTTTGGGAATCAGTACATCCATTGGTTGATGGATTAGAAGGGTCATTAGTTGTTATACCCAATGACTCCATCAATTGTAATCAACATGTGGTAAAATAAGGAAAAACACCTAGGAAAACCTTCGTTTGGTGAGGGAAACTAAAACTATTAGATGTAGCCATAACTATGCAATAAAACCATTGATTCTTGAGTACAAAAAGAACCAAAATAGAACCTAAGGTTGGACCGCCAATTTATATGAGAAACACAAGTAAATCAATTCTAGCAAGCAGGAAAACAATCTAGTCTTGCATAAAGTAGAAAATAGCTCAAAACCCTAAGTGTAACCAATTGTTTGAAGGTACCAAGGACCATTGTTTGGTATGAAAGAAAGATATAAGGCTTCCTCTTCCACATGAAGGTCAAGAACAAGGTTTCAGGTTCATCCATGGTTATGAACTGCTGAAGGAACAACACTTAATCTTAAACCCTATGCAAAGATAGCTTCTTTATGCTTAGAACTTCATTTTAAAGAAAGAACATAAGCATGCAAGGTAGTCATAAGAAATAAATGTAAAGGAGGTTATATAACTCACCTCTAGGAAGACAAAAAAGCTCCCAATAGAAAGATGGCTTGAGAAAAGAAGGAAGAAAATCCTAGATTAACAACCAAGCAAGCTTCTTCTCCAAGAAAGAGAGCAAACCCTAGGTCAAGGAAGCAAGAAAGAAGGGTTCTTTAAGATATAGAACATGTTCTACCATGAAAAACCATGAATCCAACCAAAAAGAAGGTAGAATAGAAAGGGAACCAAAGGAGAGAAGGAAGAACTTACTTTCTTAGCTCAAGAACAAGCAAAGGAAGCTTCACAAGCTCAAAAGAAGGGTAGATTTGAACCATAGTCACACATGCAAGGAGATCGATCACCTTCTTATACCTTGGGAAACTTCTTCTCCACTAAGACAAGGAGGAAGAATCTCTAGATAGAAATGAAGATATAGCAGTCCAAAGGATTCATTTGGGTGCAAGAGGGAAGGTATATAAAGCTAAAGATAAGAAGGGAGAGAAGCTTGAGGTTTCCTACTAAGTTTTCCATGCATCCTTGGTCTAAAATGTCATTTCCATGAAAAGAAGTAGCTCCATCACTTGTGTCAATCTTTTAGGTCGTTGGTGGTTTCCTTACTAGGCCAACCATCGACTTACATGCATGATAACCATCAAATTTGGACCTTAGGTCAAGAAAGGTAAAAGACCTTCATTTGAGCACCCTCGTAGGTGAACAACCGACCAACGTGCCTCAAGAGGGAAAAACATTGACCATAAAATATTTAGGGACCACCATAGGTTGGCTTCCCACCTGGATAACCATCATATCCCAAACAAATAGGAGGACCATTGAGTTATGGCCTCGAAGGTAGCTCATCCATGAGGGTAAACCCTAACTCAACCCTAGAAAGGTACCTCCACCAAACCAAGGTGCAACAAGGTGCTCCATAGAACAAAAAACTCAAGAATGATAAGAAAGCATATAAGGAACCACAAGAATCTGACAAATTTCAAGAAAAACCTTAGATATAGGTAAATTGTAGAAAATCCCAAAATGAGCACATAATTGCATAACTTGGACAAACAGTGTCCAAATTGGACCAAAATTGAAAATTTATCTTTTCACATTATATCAGAGTACTTGAAAAGATTTAATTAAGGTTTTAAGCACATAATTATGATAAGAAATCATTTTAACCAAAAAGAATGGTCAGGGATCTCTCAACTGTGAACCCCTAACATGAATTTCTCCCCCGAAATCCAAGCAACAAGGATGGGTACCTCTAATACACCTCATCCTATAAGTTCCACATGGTGATGTCACAACACTGGCATGGGAATCATGTTATTCTCCCTCAACTCCTACACGTCTCATCTTGGGGTAGCCCAAAAACTTCCACATAAGAAACATTCTCATGCAACTCCACCTCCATTGCTCATATCACTTGTCATGTACCCAGTGACACCTCGTCAACAAGGAATCATAGAAAATGATGTGTCACATGTGAACTTATGGTAGTAATTTTTGAACTTGGAACTCTAGTTGTCATCCTAAATTGTATCCATCTATTGTTGAATATGCCCTTCACTGTAGTTTGTAGTATCAACACATCACTCAGAAGAAATACTCACTTGCATTAACTAATCATGAAATGTCATGTATCAATTATCATATGCAATATTCACAATGTGTTAGGACTATTATCCTCCTGTGGTTGTTGTAGTAAGCAACTCAATAAATTAGGTAGGTATCCTTTAATTGTTAAGAACTTGTAGGGAATATGTTCTTAGATGATTCTCCAATCATTTAAATGGTTTACTAACCATCTTTCTGCCATATATGGTGGTTTTGAACTTTTAATGTATCCTTATTTTTCCAGCTTCTAATGTTTCTTATTGATTGGTTGACAATTTTATAATTGATCATATTTGTGCCACACCATATTCCATACTTGGATGCCACTGCACGTTCTTCAACTTATGATACCTCTATGTATTGAAGATGAGTCCTATAACATCCCTGGCTTGGGTTATGAACTAACCCTAGATCTTTTGCTTAATTATGTGATTAGACACTTGTGGTTATCTTTTGATATGTAATTAAAGCTTCTGAGGAACATATATTTCCTTTTCTGTCCTTTTTGAACAATGTTGTAATATTGTTTTGTTAAAAGTGGACCTATGTGCAAAATTACCCAATTAGAGGGGTTAACTTGCAAATTACACATGTTAAGATGTTCCTCTGGTGTTGAGACATCATAGGAATGAATATGACGAAGTGTTATGGATTCTCCAAGCTTGGGCAACAAGATGCAGCTTGTGGAGCAATCCTTGTGCTTTAAAACCCTAGTTTTGGTGTAAAGTGCAATTTACCCACAACATAGGGTGCAACATGTACAATATACCTTCTATAGTATCTTTCATTATTCTTGGCATCAACTAGAGTAAAAACGATGAAGAGGGCGCTTCATTTGAATAGTCAAATAAGAAGGATAACCCTTGTAATTAAATAACCAAGTTGTAAGCAAAATGACCCTTTTATGTGTGCAACTTAGTAGGATGTTTGGCTTCTTTTCCTCTAAACCTTGGATAAAGGAGGAGTTTTTCTTAAGTAAAGAAGGTATAAATGTGGCTTAGGAAGGGAGGAGGATCTAGTTGAGAAATAAGAAAAATATTGTCTTTATCTTGGAAATATGCCCAAAGTATATATATACACATCTTCTTTACTAAGCAAGGGATCGTTCCCTTCACCCTTCTCTTCTTATCTTTTTGTTGTGGCTGACTAAGAAGGAGCTCAGGAGTAGAGGAGAATGTCCAAGTAGAATTGGGTAAGATTTGATTGCCATCTAGCTTGAAATCATGGAGGAAATCATGCTACAAGGTTGGTTTGTTAGTCTTTCTTACATAGTTCTTCTTTCTAGCCATCTTCTCCATCCAATTCTTGAGGAAGAAACCTTGGACGACCTATGGAGCTCAAGCCACCATTAAAGCTACGAAGCTTGGAGCTCTAGAGCTGATTCTAAGGTGGGTTTTATAACTCTAAACCTTAAAGTTTTGGTTATGCATCTTCTTTTCTTGAAAACATTGCTTGTTCTTCTTTCTCCCATACTTCTAAGTGTTCTTGCAACTAAATCCGTGAAGAACAGTCCATGTTCTTGAGGTAGAAGAAGGTGGTGTTAATTCCAAAGTTTATCTTGATCCTACTTTATCAAACGATCCTCCACCTCTTACCCAAACGGTTTGCTAAACCGTTTGGAAGCAAACGGTTTCAAAACCGTTTGAAGGGCAAACGATTTCACAAGGTCGGTTGGAGCAAACGGTCTCCAAGACCATTTGGTTGAGTTGACCAAGTGTTGACCGTTTGGGAAATCTTCTGTACACATTATGTACTAATCACCCACCAAGAATCATTAACTAATTCCAAGTAAATCACAAGTTGAAGGCACTTTAGTCACCTAAACCCTAAACAGGTTTATTGCTGATTTCAATGGACCAATCATGTTGAAGTTTGGGTTGAGTGACCCAAATGGTTTCAAAACCATTTGAGGATCACCCAAATGGTTTCAAAACCATTTGGTGATCACCCAAGACCTTTTGGAGGTCTAGGGTCCAATCACATCAAGTTTTTGAATAATTAAAGTGCTCATTTTGTGACCTAATTAGGGTTCAACCCTTAAATGATTGACTTAGGTTTTGATAAAATAATGGGCAAATGGTCTCAAGACCGTTTGTAGGATGTCCAAACGATCCCAAGACCGTTTGGGGTCAGGTCATGACCCAATTGAGTTATGGTTCAATGGGTTCAACCTCAATTAAACTCATGTTGATGTATGTTGAAGGTTGATTGATTCTAAACCCTAATCCAATTGGTCCCAACCCTAATTGGTGACCAATTGTGGTTCAATTGAGGGTCAAATCAGTAAGTATTGACCTAATTGACTCAATTGATGAGTGGCTAACCTTTGCATGATCGATTGAGGGGTTCAACCTTGGAAACCCTAATTCAATTGAATGGGTTGAGGCACTTTTTGGTCCATGTGGTTTTGAGTGTGTTTGGACCAAACGGTCTCAAGACCGTTCGGGGTCAAACAATCTCAAGACCGTTTGGGACCAAAAGATCCCAAGACCGTTTGGTGGTCATGTGGTTTCAAATCAAATTGACCATGCGGTTTCAAGACTGATTTGTCCATGCGGTTTCAAAGTCAATGTTGGCCAAACGGTCAACGAGACTAAATGGTCTTCACCTCAGTTAGGGCAAACGGTCTTGATGGTGAACTTGGCTAAACGGTTTCAAAAGTCAACAAACAGTCAACAACTCCATGTGGTTTCAAAACCGTTTGGAGGTTGAAGTGCAAGACCGTTTGGGGTTCAATTATGTTAAGAACGTTTGATGGTTTGAAGGTTAAGATGGTTTAGTAGTTGTTTAACCTAAACCCTAAAGATACCTAAAGTCATGAAGGGGTTAAGTAATTATTGAACTAACGCATGTTATGGTCAATGGTGAACATTACTAAAGTACCCTTGAAGGGTTTAAGTAGATAACACCTCTTGATCAAGCAAACCCTAATGACCTTAATGGTGATGACTTGACTAATGTTAATCAAAGTTGGTTTGACCTAACCTAATCAAGAGTCATGTAAACATCATCTAGTAATAAGAGAAGAGAAAATACTCCTAAAATGAATGAGAATCAAGTAAAATACCTCCAATATGTATGAATTCACACAATTAAGGTATGATCCTTCATAGTGAGATCATGGAAACCCTAATTATGGTGATTAATGAATCTTAACTTAATTTGAAGGCATTAATGGAAGTAATTCTCATACATGATTTTGGTATGACTTCCATTCACTATAATGTGAATAGTAAACCATAAATTCTAGGGTAATAACATGTAATGTGAATAGTAAACCCTAATCTAGGGTGACATGATGAAATGAATAGTAAACCCTAATTCTGGGTTATGCTTCTAAGCATGAAACTTCATGATTGAAGTATGGAATAAGGAACCACTGTTCCTAATTAAGATAAAGCGGTTGAATAACCCCAATTGAATTGAATAGGGAAAACCTAGCCTCAGTAAAGACATGATGGTACATCCCTTGAATTGAAAGATTATCCCTGCTTTATAAATTGTTGATATAGTGGTAAATTGCTTATTATTAAATATATTGACCATGCAGGTTCTTATAAAGAAGTGATCATAGACAGGTAAGGGTTGTGATATTATATTCATTGAAAGCATGTTATAAGCTTTATGAATAGTGACATACTATGTTGTCTGGTTTAAGAGGCAATATATGAGACTGACAGGCTGTAAGAGCAATGAGAAATAATTACAATGTTACAATCAAGGTCATGATGTTAGATGACTTATAATGATCTAAGGGTTTGAATATCCCTATTCTTGAATCATAGTGATGAGATGATTAAGAAATGATATCCTTATGATAACTGATGTAAATTAAACTTGATACATTTAGTATTCTTCTTTCATAGTAGTTGTTTTAATAGTTTATGATTGAAAACATGCTTGATGCTAAAAGAATGCTAAAATGTACTTAAATAATCAAGTATAATCATATCATGTAGATCCCTGACCATAGATCCATCATTGTCAGAATCTAAATGATGGTGAAACAGGTTTTCCTAAGGGAACTCCTGGAAAACATACTTTTGCGTATGTTGGGGTTATGGACGTGAATATCCTTACGTCCTGATGTAGGAATTGATGTAAGATGTACCTTTAATCCATCAATTCTTCATTATATGTTTATGTCGGGATGATGTTTCACTAATCTCCCAAGGGAATCTTTAATGCCGCATCGATGATAGATAAATAAGAGATCCCTAGATGGCGAAGAGAGTACAGAATGCCACTGTGACTCTAATAGCAAAGTTGCCAGAATACCATGGAAAGCTATTGTAGTAAAGACACGAGATGTCCTGCATGTTGACCCTCACACTGACTGAGGATGATGAGGTCATAAGATTCCGGCTCTTTTGATGACCTATGTATGGTACTGATGCGATTTCGTAATGGTCGGTTGGAGTATGAGCGGTATACCTCATCTCCACATGGCATAATAATGTTTGAAAAACATAATCAGCCGCGTAGCATAATTGCTTAGGTTGAACTATGAGAAAAAATGGTTGATGATATATTGTTTATAATATTCTAGTCAAGTAACTAGTACACATGTTCTTCATGTTCCTTATTGAAATATGCTTTGATATTCAATTAGGATGTTTTTGAAATGATTGTTTAAGTAAATGTTGCCTTGCTTAATCCTAAGCCTGTTATTGAATGTTTAAGCTATTTTGCTTATGTTATTCCTTTATTGCAATAACAAAGCTTCTGGCGGAGAGTTATAACTCTCGTTGGGACAATTATACAAATTGTCTCACCCCCGTGGGATTCGACTTTTTAGGTGGACGCCGAGGATGAAGGAACCCATCTGAGGGTGAGCAGTATTAGCAGCAGTAGTAACACCAGGGGCAACAGTGAATCTTAGGTGGAGATACTGACTGTCAAGTCTTATAGATAGTATGTCCTATGTGTCATCTCTGTACTCTCAGGTCCTAGGAGTCAGTAGGTCTGAGGTTTTTGGCTTAATGCCTCGAGATTTTTGTATCTTGCCTTGTACAGATAACAGGGCAATGGATGTATGTAATCACTTGAGATGTGATTTCATAGGGATGTAATGACAAACTATGTTGTAAACAATTTATCTTGTTTTCTTATAAAAGAGTTTTATAGTTTAAAGATCTCTTTTCAAAACGTTTTAAATTTTAGTGATTTTTCATAATTTTGCTGCTAATTAATCTCTTCCGCTGAGTTTACCTCGTGATTTATAAGTCGATTCGCCACAATTTAGTGGTATTAGAGCTCTAGGTTCGCTGACTATATAGAGACATAGGACTTAGGATGTCGAGTCTATTCTTAGTGTCTTCTAGTATATCTAATAGTGTCTTCTGCTCCTCAAGAGAAGAAGATAAGTCTAAGGATGTCTGGACCACGTGAGGAATATGTTGCGGAGAGTAGCGTTGTTGCACCCAGAGAAGGTGCAAGAAACCCAGAGATAGAGCAACCTCTACCCGAGCCACCCCAGTTCAATCCAACTGACATGGGGAACCCAGCTGTCTAGACCATGTTTGGGAAGTTTATGACTACCATGACACATATAACAGATAGAATGCCTATGCCTGCACCTAGGGCACCTACCCAACCTAAAGGACAAGGAATCGGCAAGACGTTTAAACGAATTCACCGAGTCAAAGCTACAAAGTATTTTGGAACAGCTGATCCCGCAGATGTCAACCTGTGGTTAACCGAACTAGAGAAGGCCTTTAGAATCCTGAACATCCCAAAAGCTGAGAAGGTTAGACATGCTGTCTATCTTCTCAAAGGGAATGTCGGTCATTGGTGGACCATGGAAGAGCAGAAGAGGCCTGGTGTGGAGGTTGCATGGGAAGTCTTCCGTCGGGAATTTATCAATAGATATTTCCCTAAGATGTTCCTGGATGAGAAAATCTCTCAGTTTGAGAGGTTAAGGCAAGGTCCGATGAACATTAGTGAGTATGAGGCTAAGTTCATGTAGCTGTTGCAGTTCTGTCCGCACATGGCAGCTACAGATGAAGAAAGGATTAGGCATTTTGAGAAAGGGTTGAATGTTGAGTTGACTACCCCCGTGTCTTCCCTAGAGAACAGAGAAAGGTTTGCTACCTTCGTAGAGTCTGTCAGAAGGATAGAGAGGTCCATAGCAGAGAAGAGACATACCCATAACAAGAGGATGTATCCCCAGTTCCAAGGATCTTCATCTAGAGAATTCAATAAACCTAGGTTTTCTACGCCTACACCGCCACCTAGACCTATTTGTTAGACACAGTGGACATCGAATAGGGGTAGAGGACAAAGCCTACCACTACAAGGGGCTCACAGTTCAGCATCTATGTCATTTATAGGACCACCCAGACCACAACAACAAGACAGATGTTGTTATATATGTGGGAAGATGGGACATCTGATGAAAGACTGCAGAGCTAGAGTAGTGAGTGTAACCCAACCACAGAGGCAGAGTCAGCAAGGATCACAGAGGAGATAGTTTCCAAGAGGAGCTAGAGGACGTGGACAAGCATCCCAAGCTAGATCGTCAGCACTAAATCAAACACAGGCAACAACAAGGTTTTATGCAATGATCAACCCTTGGTTTGTGGTAGGTCAGATGGAATTGTTATATTATGATATGTCTACATCCTGTGTAGTATCTGTTTTGATTGATCCGGGTGCTACACACTCCTTTATCACTCGAAGGGTGATTCATAACTGCAATATGACAGTCAGTCATAGAGCAGATAGTTTGTTGCTAGAAACTCTGTTGAGAGGGTCTGCTGTGTTGTAGGAGGTATGCTCTCCCTGCATCCTCTTCTTTTCTGATCATCACATTCAAGTGGATCTCATACCACTTGAGATGCAAGGATTTGACATAATCCTTGGGATGGATACCTTGGAAAGGTATAAGGTTGTCTTGGATTGTGAGTCCAAGCAAGCTGTGTTTGTTGATGATAGTGACATATGGATCTTTCAAGGTGAGAGAAAGATTCTACCCACCTGTCTTGTTTCAGCTATGGTTGCTGAGAAGATGATGAGGTAAGGATGTTATGCATTCTTAGCCCATGTGGTAGATACTAGCATGGATAGTTGTGACGTCCCCGGATTTCACCTTCCCAAACCCTATTAGGAATGAGATGTCAGAATCCGAAAACATCATCCAATCATATCAGAGAGAGATGCGGAAGCATAATACGCATACATGAACAAACAACCATAACATACTCAACATTCAACATGCATATTTATACAATATGAATTATTTCAAAATGATTTACAGTTACATATTGAATGAAAATTCTACAAGTCTGAACATGTATGCTAACATGATCTTAGACAATAGGTACAACCTGTACAACCTGCTCACATCCTATTCTTTTATCCCCTTTCTAGCTCTGGACATAGAAAATATGAGAAACAAAAACATCAACAAAAGTTGGTACGTGAAATTAAAGAGATATACTATGCTAGCATATTTAGAGTACTTGAAGAAAGAAGAAAAGAAAATGAAAACATTATTTAAGGAAGAGAATCAGGTAATCCCAAGTTATTAATCATATTTCAATGGACATGTATTACTATGGTGGACTTAGCACAAACATATATTATTGGGCCCTATCCCCGCGTACCTTGTACCATTAGGGATCTCCCCGCGTACCTTGTACCATTAGGGAGGTGCTAGTCAACATTAATGCTTTCCCTCTCTAATAGGGAGATTAATGAACCATCAGTAACTACATTCCATTTTCTTTCCTTAGCATTCTTATTGTTCAAGGCGGAAATGTCAATACATATAGATGTACATCCAACAAAATATTCTAATACAAGCAAGCAAGTACATATATTTAACATCCAACAAATCTAGTCATATAATTATATCCACGTACCTGAGTTTAGAGAATCATAGCTATCCTTGATCATCTAGACAATCTGATCAGTACCTAATTAATAACAAAACCACATACTATCATCAGATTCTTATCATCTTACATCTCATCTTAACCCTAATCGTATCCATTTTAGGGTTTTCTTAACTCATTAAGATATTCTCATCATTACTTGCATTCTTGTCTTAGAATTATCTTAATGATGTCATTTTCTAGATTATGATTCATTATCTGAACATTAGGTTCCATATCCTTTTTGTGCACATATTAACCCTAGTTTATATACATTATTCAATTTAGGGTTACAACCCATGTAGTAAGGGTCATCTTCATATAGCATGAATTCTATGCATATAACTAATCTCAGATTTATATATTATATTCCAGTTATAGATATGATGGTTTTCTGTAATTTTCATCATTTATTTAGCATGTATGCATTTAATACATTATCTTTAGTGTTATTAGCCATAATTATCCATATTAATCAAATTACATGATTTCATACATCAACATGACCATAACTGGCATTAAATGAATTATAAACATGAATATAGACTTACTGACATGTTATCATAATTTTAGAATATCGTTTGATATTTATTATCCATCGTATGAGAATTTCACATCTTATATGCTATCACCATTATTAATGCATCAAAAGCTTGATATTATCATTCTACTGTGTTCTACACAATTTTTTGAGAATTTTGGTACCTTGGTTGTATTTTTCTCATAAACGGTATATTTTCTATGAATTAAAAAAGATTTGGACAATTATCTGAGATATTTACCTTTTGCGGCCAATGGCACGCCGCCATGTGGCAACTAGGGCAACATATCTTTCTTTGCCTTGTTGCGCTGGTTCTTCTCCTGGTTTGCCCTGAGCTCGGTTTAATTCCCTTTGGTTTCAGTTCATGACTTGGTTTGATTGGACCGGTCTGCGTCTCTCTTTCATTCTCCATCTCCACGTGATGTGAGTCCTTAGGACTCTGGTATGTGGTCGCCGCCGCTGCGAGACTCCACCATCAGTGTTGTAGGTGCCTCCTCCAGCAATCTCCTTGTGACGTCCCCGAATTTTGTCTTCTCTAAACCCTATTGGGAATGAGATGTCATAATTCGAAAACATCATCCAATCATATCAGAAAGCGATGCGGAAGCATAATACGCATACATGAAGATACAACCATAACATTTCTCAACATTCAATATGTATTTTTATACAAAATGAATTATTACAAAATGATTTACATTTACATATTGAATAGAAAACTCTATAAGTCTGAACATGTATGCTAACAGGATCTTAGACAATAGGTATAACCTGTACAACTTTCTCACATCCTATTCTTTTATCCCATGCTAGCACTGAACCTAGAAAATACGAGAAACAAAATCATCAACAAAAGTTGGTACGTGGAATTAAAGAGCTATACTATGCTGGCATATTGAAAATACTTGAAAAGAAGAAAGAGAGAAAGAAACATTATTTAATGGTGGAAAATCAGGTAAACCCAAGTTATTAACCATATTCCAATTGACATGTATTACTATGGTGGACTTAGCACAAACATAAATTATTGGGCCCTATCCCCGCATACCTTGTACCATTAGGGATCTCCCCGCGTACCTTGTACCATTAGGGAGGTGCTAGTCAACATTAATACTTTCCCTCTCTAATAGGGAGATTAATGAACCATCAGTAACTACATTCCATTTGCTTTCTTTAGTGTTCTTATTGTTCAAGGTGGAAATGACAATACATATAGATATACATCCAACAATATATTTCAAGTACAAACAAGCAAATACATATATTTAACATCCAACAAATCTAGTCATATAATTATATCCATGTACCTGAGTTCAGAGATTCTTTATACATCCATGATCATATAGATATTGTCCATGACCTGATTAAGACGACAACATACTATCATCAGATTCTCATCATCTTAACCCTAGTCGTGTTCATTAGGGTTTATATTATCTCATTTGGATATGTGCACCATTACTTGTATTCTTCTCTTATAATTATCTCACTGATGTCATTTTCCAGATTACATCTCATTATCATAGTTCATCACCTGAACATTAGGTTCCATATCCTTTTTGTGCACATATTAACCCTAGGTTACATCATTAACCTAGATTAGGGTTTTACAACATGTATTAATATTCATCTTCATATAACATGGATTTTGTTCATAATTATGATCTCATAATTAAAACTGAGGTTCAATATACTGATATGAGCTTTCTCTGTAAATTTCATCATTTTTTTGAGCACGTGTGCATTTATTGCATCATCTTTAGTGTTATTAGCCTTAATTAGACATATTAATCAAATTACATAATTTCGTACATCAACATGATCATATCTGACATCATATGCATTCTATACATAATTATCAAGTTATTGATATTTTTCCATGATTTTATGTCATCATTTTCTATTTATTATCTATTAAACAAGAATTACACATATTACATGATATTGCTTATATTTAACCATCAAAAGCCTGATATTATAGTTTGATATTGTTCTACAAATTTTTATGAGAATAAGGATACCTTGTTTGCATTTTTCCGATAATCGAGCTAATTACTAGGAATTATACAAGATCTGTATATTATTCGGATCTCTTACCTTTTTGGACCAATCCGGCGTCGCCATGTGTCTAGAGTGGGGGGCACAGCTCTTTACTTGGACAAACCGATTCAAGCACCTAGAATTAGTTCACGGTCTGGTCAGACTGGACCAGCCCCACCCTCTCTTCTCACATTCTTTCCCCGCTAGGTCGACGCAACTGCCCATCTGCCGGACAACGGCGTTGCGCCTCTGATCGTGCGCGCCCGTCCGATGGTCCTCCATGTTCGCGTGACTCAGGAACAGAGCCACCGTCATGAGGCTCGACTCTGGCAAGGGAGAGGTGATGATCTCCTCCTCCTCACAAAACATGGCTGCCGCCCATAGCCTCTCTCTCCAGCACCATCATGGCCACACAAGGAGCACCAGTGGCGGCTGGAGCTAGGGCTCCGCAGAGCTACTATGTGGGCGTCGTCACTAGGCTGGAATGCCAACGAGAGATCGACAGTGCTCCGGTGCCTTTGTCTGCAAGAGATATCCATTTTGGGCTCACGATCGGATGGGGTCTCCGTTCCTCACAGAACGACAGGGTGCGTGAGTGTCGCCGTGCTTGGACCTCGTGGCGAGCAAACAGGTAGCACTCCCTCTTCCTCGCCCGTTCCAACCTCGGCATGGAAGCTTGACGCCTCCCGGTCACCTCTTGCTGGTGGTTGCATGTATGGCACCGTCTCCAGGCTACCAGCACCGTGAGTCCCTCCTCCTATGGTCTTCTTTTCCCCCCGCCTAACATGCTGGCGCAGAGGCTGAGACCTCCTTCTTGTTGTTCCCTCATCCTCACGGTTCAAACGAGGGGCTCAAACTATAGGTCATGATATGGGAGAAAAACTCTATCTCATCGCCCACCTTCATCGGATCAAAAGACACCTCCTCAGCGTTGCATTCCTCCTTTATCGGAGGTGAGGAACGACGTTGGGCTATTTGTTAGATATCTCCTCAAAAAAGTCATCAAAGTAATATATCTACAACTTCATGAACAACGAAGCTTTGACCTCAACATTTTTTTCATAATCTCAACAAGACGTATAGTATCAGACCACAATGTTTGAGACATAACATTAATGCTTATATCTCTCAAATGGGTCGTGCAAAAGTTTTGTAATATTTTCCATGGATTAAAATAGCTAGAGGTACCTCGTGATAAAATATCGGGACAAAACCAATATTGTTTGACTACTTTAACAAATTCCTTAAAGAGATCAATCCAATTACCATATAATCCAACATCATTTTCAAAACTACCTAAAATAGTTCTCATTTATTCAGTTTAGTAACGAATGACCATTATACACCTCAAGGTCCATCATTTTAATTCATATTTCTCAAGGTACTTCTTCAAATGCTATATCTGATATCAAACTCCCAAAATCTGGGTCGTCACATTCACCCCACCTTATATGGAATTTCGTCCTCGAAATTCAACTAATCTTATACTCAAAGGGGATGTCAAGAAGTTTAGATTCATATAGTCACAACTCCTAGGTACCAAAACCATCATAATTCTGTATGTATCCTAAGTTTCCATCTTTAGTTCACAGTGTCTAGGGTGTAATCACCGCACCTTGAATAAGAAGAACCATCATTTAATGTCTTAGTTCTAGCATGACATTCTAGTATTTGAGGGTTACATCACCTCTAAGGGTACAAGTTTTGTTCATACTTTTAATGCTCAGGAGGAATTCATTTATATGCCATGGTATTCAGATCGTTCAAATCTAACATCATTAACATCTTACAATGATTTTTGCATTAGAGAAGATTTATCTTCATCCTTGATATTAGGATTTTTTTTACATAAGAAGGGCTTACGTAACATGCTTGACCATTAGAGTTTCACCCTATGGTGTGATATTCATACTCAACTTAGAAGCATACATTGAGAAGGATCAAAATTATGAACTATATTTCTGATCATATATCCTATGATCCAAAAATATCTTTATATCAAGTTCATGAGTTCAACTTTTTATGTCTTTCTTGTATTATGTGAAGGAACAAAAAAAGAATATACTAAGTTTATCCCATGATCTCAGAATCATATCTTTTATGTTTCATATGAGGGGAAGACAATATTTTAAAGTCAAACTTATCATGATTTCAATCTTGGGTGCTACATGTACAATATAGGGGGGAAATATAGAATAGGTCAAGCATATACGAGTGACTCCTCATATCTAAATCATCTATATAGCTCAAGTGAGGTTTCTATCATCATATATTAAGAAAGAGAAGAAGAAGGGAGAACATGTATTTTGAGTATCTTTTGCACAAAGCATCATACTCTCATAACTAGAGTTCATATATTACCTCACTTGCAACTAATTATGATATTCACAAAATATGTCACTCCAGCTAGGACCTAACTCAGCCAAAGGATTGACTTTATCATATGGGTCATCTACCCATACTTTTCTTTTACCCAATTCTCACTTATAAATTTGAATCATGCATAAGGACTCAACTCAACACTCAAGAGTAATCTAGTGTAGGACAATTTTGTTTTAACACATATCTCATATGTTGGAGGCTAGGTCCTATGACCTTCTCCCTGTGGATCTTACACTCTCTAGAGTTCACCACATATCTCATCCTACCACTAGACATCCTCTTTGTATAAGAGCTTGAGGCTCATGCACACTCATCTCTATCTTAACTTAGCTTATCTTAAGTAAGAAAAAGGAATGTACTTTCATCATCAAGATTTTGCATAAATTCTCCAAAATTGGATTCAACTAATATACAATTTAAACCTTTATAAGGAAACTTATAGCATCAGAGATCAATCTTAGATAAGATTTCACATGCTTATTTCAATTATCATTCTATCATCTAATCTATGTATCACATATCTTGATAAGGCTCTAGACATCTAATCTGGACTACTCTCTCTTCTAGACTGATGTCACTCCCTTTCACTTAGGTTGCATAAACACTAACTACTCTACAATGTGAGGGACACATTTTTATATTTACATATATCTAATAAATATTATATAGTTTTTCTCCGAGAAAGAAGGCGTCAGAGAAAACTGTCGAGGCTCGAGCCGATTGGAAAACAAAACCAAATCAGCAAAAATCGAGTGTCCCACACACAGTAGATAGTCTAGTGTCATGTCACCTAGTGAAATGGTGAGAACGAGATGTAGACTAGTGTAACTACCCCATACATATGATCTCTATATGTAAAGGGTCTCACACACTTGTCTAAACCTAGTTCTCGAATATCTAGGTTCTAACCTAGAGGCTAAGTCAAACCTAGTTCCTGTAGAACAACTTACTAACTTTCTAGGGTTTAAAGTGAAAGGTGAAATTATGTTTTATGTTTCATGGTGAGCAATTGTTAGGTGTAGCTACTGTTCATTCTCTGATACCAACTGTGACGTCCCCGGATTTTGGCTTCTCTAAACCCTATTGGGAATGAGATCTCAGAATTCGAAAACATCATCCAATCATATCAGAAAGCCATGCGGAAGCATAATACGCATACATGAACATACAACCATAACATTTCTCAACATTCAACATGTATTTTTATACAAAATGAATTATTACAAAATGATTTACATTTACATAATGAATAGAAAACTCTACAAGTCTAAACATGTATGCTAACAGGATCTTAGACAATAGGTATAACCTGTACAACTTGCTCACATCCTATTCTTTTATCCCATTCTAGCACTGAACCTTGAAAATATGAGAAACAAAATCATCAACAAAAGTTGGTACATGGAATTAAAGAGCTATACTATGTTGGCATATTGAAAATACTTGAAAATAAGAAAGAGAGAAAGAAACATTATTTAATGGCGGAAAATTAGGTAAACCCAAGTTATTAACCATATTTCAATGGACATGTATTACTATGGTGGACTTAGCACAAACATAAATTATTGGGCCCTATCCGCACGTACCTTGTACCATTAGGGATCTCCCCGCGTACCTTGTACCATTAGGGAGGTGCTAGTCAAAATTAATACTTTCCCTCTCTAATAGGGAGATTAATGAACCATCAGTAACTACATTCCATTTTCTTTATTTAGTGTTCTTATTGTTCAAGGCGGAAATGACAATACATATAGATCTACATCCAACAATATATTTCAAGTACAAACAAGCAAGTACATATATTTAACATCCAACAAATCTAGTCATATAATTATATCCACGTACCTGAGTTCAGAGATTCTTTATACATCCATGATCATCTAGATATTGTCCATGAACTGATTAAGACAAGACCACATACTATCATCAGATTCTCATCATCTTAACCCTAGTCGTGTTCATTAGGGTTTATATTATCTCATTTGGATATGTGCACCATTACTTGTATTCTTGTCTTAAAATTATCTCACTGATGTCATTTTCCAGATTACATCTCATTATCATAGTTCATCACCTGAACATTAGGTTCCATATCCTTTTTGTGCACATATTAACCCTAGGTTACATCATTAACCTAGATTAGGGTTTTACAACATGTATTAATATTCATCTTCATATAACATGGATTTTGTTCATCATTATGATCTCATAAATAAAACTGAGGTTCAATATACTGATATGAGCTTTCTCTGTAAATTTCATCATTTTTTTGAGCACGTGTGCATTTATTGCATCATCTTTAGTGTTATTAGCCTTAATTAGACATATTAATCAAATTACATAATTTTGTACATCAACATGATCATATCTGACATCATATGCATTCTATACATAATTATGGAGTTACTGATATTTTTCCATGATTTTATGTCATCAATTTCTATTTATTATCTATTAAACAAGCATTACACATATTACATGATATTGCTTATATTTAATCATCAAAAGCCTGATATTATAGTTTTATATTTTTCTACAAATTTTTCTGAGAATAAGGATACCTTGTTTGCATTTTTCTGATAATCGAGCTAATTACTAGGAATTATACAAGATCTGTATATTATTCAGATTTCTTACCTTTTTGGACCAATCCTGCGTCGCCATGTGTCTAGTCTGGGGGCACGGCTCTTTACTTGGACCAGCCGGTTCAAGCACCTAGAATCAGTTCACGGTCAGGTCTGACTGGACCAGCCCCACCCTCTCTTCTCACATTCTTTCCCCGCTAGGTCGACGCAGTTGCCCATCTGCCGGATAGCGGCGTTGCGCCTCTGATCGTGCGCGCCCGTCCGACGGTCCTCCCTGTTCGCGTGACTCAGGAACAGAGCCACCGTCGTGAGGCTCGACTCTGGCAAGGGAGAGGTGATGATCTCCTCCTCCTCACGAAACATGGCTGCCGCCCGTAGCCTCTCTCTCCAGCACCATCAAGGCCACTCAAGGAGCACCAGTGGTGGCTGGAGCTAGGGCTCCACAGAGCTCCTATGTGGGCGTCGTCGCTAGGTTGGAATGCCAACGAGAGATCGACAATGCTCTGGTGCCTTCGTCTGCAAGAGATATCGATTTTGGTCTCACGATCAGATGGGGTCTCCGTTCCTCACAGAACGCCGACGTGCGTGAGCGCCGCTGTGCTTGGACCTCGTGGCGAGAAAACAGGTAGCACTCCCTCTTCCTCGCCCGTTCCAACCTCGGCATGGAAGCTTGACGCCTCCCGGTCACCTCTTGCTGGTGGCTGGATGTCTTGCACCGTCTCCAGGCTACCAGCACCGTGAGTCCCTCCTCCTATGGTCTTCTTTTCCCCCCGCCTAACATGCTGGCGGAGAGGCTGAGACCTCCTTCTCGTTGTTCCCTCATCCTCACGGTTCAAACGAGGGGCTCAAACTGTAGGTCATGATATGGGAGCAAAACTCTGCCTCATCGCCCACCTTAATCGGATCAAAAGACACCTCCTCAGCGTTGCATTCCTCCTTTATCGGAGGTGAGGAATGATGTTGGGCTATTTGTTAGATATCTCCTCAAAAAAGTCATCAAAGTAATATATCTACAACTTCATGAACAACGAAGCTTTGACCTCAACATTTTTTTCATAATCTCAACAAGACGTATAGTATCAGACCACATTGTTTGAGACATAACATTTATGCTTATATCTCTCAAATGGGTCGTGCAAAAGTTTTGTAATATTTTCCATGGATTAAAACAGCTAGAGGTACCTCGTGATAAAATATCGCGACAAAACCAATATTGTTTGACTACTTTAACAAATTCCTTAAAGAGATCAATCCAATTACCATATAATCCAACATCATTTTCAAAACAACCTCAAATTGTTCTCATTTATTCAGTTTAGTAACGAATGACCATTATACACCTCAAGGTCCATCATTTTAATTCATATTACTCAAGGTACTTCTTCAAATTCTATATCTGATATCAAACTCCCAAAATCTGGGTCGTCACATTCACACCACCTTATATGGAATTTCATCCTCGAAATTCAACTAATCTTATACTCAAAGGGGATGTCAAGAAGTTTAGATTCATATAGTCACCACTCCAGGGTACCAAAACCATCATAATTCTGGATGTATCCTAAGTTTCCATCTTTAGTTCATAGTTTCTAGGGTGTAATCACCCCACCTTGAATAAGAAGAACCATCATTTAATGTCTTAGTTCTAGCATGACATTCTAGTATTTTAGGGTTACAACACCTCTAAGGGTACATGTTTTTTTCATACTTTTAATGCTCAGGAGGAATTCATTTATATGCCATGGTATTCAGATCGTTCAAATCTAACAACATTAACATCTTACAATGATTTTTGCATTAGAGAAGATTTATCTTCATCCTTGATATTAGGATTTTTTTTTACATAAGAAGGGCTTACGTAACATGCTTGACCATTAGAGTTTCACCCTATGGTGTGATATTCATACTCAACTTAGAAGCATACATTGAGAAGGATCAAAATTATGAACTATATTTCTGATCATATATCCTATGATCCAAAAATATCTTTATATCAAGTTCATGAGTTCAACTTTTTATGTCTTGCATGTATTATGTGAAGGAAAAAAAAGAATATACTAAGTTTATCCCATTATCTCATAATCATATCTTTCATGTTTCATATGAGGGGAAGACAATATTCTAAAGTCAAACTTATCATGATTTCAATCTTGGGTGCTACATGTACGATATAGGGGGGAAATATAGAATAGGTCAAGCTTATATGAGTGACTCCTCATATCTAAATCATCTATATAGCTCAAGTGAGGTTTCTATCATCATATATTAAGAAAGAGAAGAAGAAGGGAGAACATGTATTTTGAGTATCTTTTGCACAAAGCATCATACTCTCATAACTAGAGTTCATATATTACCTCACTTGCAACTAATTATGATATTCACAAAATATATCACTCCAGCTAGGACCTAACTCATCCAAAGGATTGACTTTATCATATGGGTCATCTACCCATACTTTTCTTTTACCCAATTCTCACATATAAATTTGAATCATGCATAAGGACTCAACTCAACACTCAAGAGTAATCTAGTGTAGGACATTTTTTTTAACACATCTCATATATTGGAGGCTAGGTCCTATGACCTTCTCCCTGTGGATCTTACTCTCTCTAGAGTTCACCACATATCTCATCCTACCACTAGACATCCTCTTTGTATAATAGCTTGAGGCTCATGCACACTCATCTCTATCTTAACTTAGCTTATCTTAAGTAAGAAAAAGGAATGTACTTTCATCATCAAGATTTTGCATAAATTCTCCAAAATTGGATTCAACTAATATAAAATTTAAACCTTTATAAGGAAACTTATAGCATCAGAGATCAAACTTAGATAAGATTTCACATGCTTATTTCAACTATCATTCTATCATCTAATCTATGTATCACATATCTTGATAAGGCTCTAGACATCTAATCTAGACTACTCTCTCTTCTAGACTGATGTCACTCCCTTTCACTTAGGTTGCATAAACACTAACTACTCTACAGTGTGAGGGAAACATTTTTATATTTACATATATCTAATAAAATATTATATAGTTTTTCTCCGAGAAAGAAGGCGTCAGAGAAAACTGTCGAGGCTCGAGCTGATTGGAAAACAAAACCAAATCAGCAAAAATCGAGTGTCCCACACACAGTAGATAGTCTAGTGTCATTTCACCTAGTGAAATGGTGAGAACGAGATGTAGACTAGTGTAACTACCCTATACATATGAGCTCTATATGGAAAGGTTCTCACACACTTGTCTAAACCTAGTTCTCGAACATCTAGGTTCTAACCTAGAGGCTAAGTCAAACCTAGTTCCTGTAGAACAACTTACTAACTTTCTAGGGTTTAAAGTGAAAGGTGAAATTATGTTTTATGTTTCATGGTGAGCAATTGTTAGGTGTAGCTACTGTTCATGCTCTGATACCAACTGTGACGTCCCCGGATTTTGGCTTCTCTAAACCCTATTGGGAATGAGATGTCAAAATTCGAAAACATCATCCAATCATATCAGACAGCGATGCGGAAGCATAATACGCAGACATGAACATACAACCATAACATTTCTCAACATTCAACATGTATTTTTATACAAAATGAATTATTACAAAATGATTTACATTTACAAAATGAATAGAAAACTCTACAAGTCTAAACATGTATGCTAACAAGATCTTAGACAATAGGTATAACCTGTACAACTTGCTCACATCCTATTCTTTTATCCCATGCTAGCACTGAACCTTGAAAATACAAGAAACAAAATCATCAACAAAAGTTGGTACGTGGAATTAAAGAGCTATACTATGTTGACATATTGAAAATACTTGAAAAGAAGAAAGAGAGAAAAAACATTATTTAATGGCGGAAAATCACGTAAACCCAAGTTATTAACCATATTTCAATGGACATGTATTACTATGGTGGACTTAGCACAAACATAAATTATTGGGCCCTATCCCCGCGTACCTTGTACCATTAGGGATCTCCCCGCGTACCTTGTACCATTAGGGAGGTGCTATTCAAAATTAATACTTTCCCTCTCTAATAGGGAGATTAATGAACCATCAGTAACTACATTCCATTTTCTTTCTATAGTGTTCTTATTGTTCAAGGCGGAAATGAAAATACATATAGATCTACATCCAACAATATATTTCAAGTACAAACAAGCAAGTACATATATTTAACATCCAACAAATCTAGTCATATAATTATATCCACGTACCTGAGTTCAGAGATTCTTTATACATCCATGATCATCTAGATATTGTCCATGACCTGATTAAGACAAGACCACATACTATCATCAGATTCTCATCATCTTAACCCTAGTCGTGTTCATTAGGGTTTATATTATCTCATTTGGATATGTGCACCATTACTTGTATTCTTGTCTTATAATTATCTCACTGATGTCATTTTCCAGATTACATCTCATTATCAAAGTTCATCACCTAAACATTAGGTTCCATATCCTTTTTGTGCACATATTAACCCTAGGTTACATCATTAACCTAGATTAGGGTTTTACAACATGTATTAATATTCATCTTCATATAACATGGATTTTGTTCATCATTATGATCTCATAATTAAAACTGAGGTTCAATATACTGATATGAGCTTTCTATATAAATTTCATCATTTTTTTGAGCATGTGTGCATTTATTGCATCATCTTTAGTGTTATTAGCCTTAATTAAACATATTAATCAAATTACGTAATTTCATACATCAACATGATCATATCTGACATCATATGGATTTTATACATAATTATGGAGTTACGGATATTTTTCCATGATTTTCTGTCATCATTTGCTATTTATGATCTATTAAAAAAGTATTACACATATTACATGATATTGCTTATATTTAATCATTAAAAGCCTGATATTATAGTTTGATATTGTTCTACAAATTTTTTTGAGAATAAGGATACCTTGTTTGCATTTTTCTGATAAACGAGCTAACTACTAGGAATTATACAAGATTTGTATATTATTCAGATTTCTTACCTTTTTGGACCAATCTGGCGTCGCCATGTGTCTAGTGTGGGGGGCATGACTTTTTACTTGGACTAGCCGGTTCAAGCACCTAGAATCGATTCACATTCAGGTCTGACTGGACAAGCCCCACCCTCTCTTCTCACATTCTTTCCCCACTAGGTCGACGCAGCTGCCCATCTGCCTGACAGCGGCGTTGCGCCTCTGATCGTGCGTGCCCGTCCGACGGTCCTCCCTGTTCGCGTGACTCAGGAATAGAGCCACCGTCGTGAGGCTTGACTCTGGCAAGGGAGAGGTGATGATCTCCTCCTCCTCATGAAACATGGCTGCCGCTCGTAGCCTCTCTCTCCAGCACCGTCATGGCCACTCAAGGAGCACCAGTGGCGGCTGGAGCTAGGGCTCCGTAGAGCTCCTACGTGGGCGTCGTCCCTAGGATGGAATGCCAACGAGAGATCGACAGTGCTCCGGTGCCTTCTTCTGCAAGAGATATCCATTTTGGGCTCACGATCGGATGGGGTCTTCGTTCCTCGCAGAACGTCGGCATGCGTGAGCGCCGCCGTGCTTGGACCTCGTGGCGAGCAAACAGGTAGCACTCCCTCTTCCTCGCCCGTTCCAACCTCAGCATGGAAGCTTGACGCCTCCCGATCACCTCTTGCTGGTGGACCAGCACCGCGAGTCCCTCCTCCTATGGTCTTCTTTTCCCCCGCCTAACATGCTGGCGGAGAGGATGAGACCTCCTTCTCACTGTTCCCTCATCCTCACGGTTCAAACGAGGGGCTCAAACTGTAGGTCATGATATGGGAGAAAAACTCTGTCTCATCGCCCACCTTCATCGGATCAAAAGACACATCCTCAGTGTTGCATTCCTCCTTTATCGGAGGTGAGGAATGACGTTGGGCTATTTGTTAGATATCTACTCAAAAAAGTCAGCAAAGTAATATATCTACAACTTCATGAACAACGAAGCTTTGACCTCAACATTTTCTTCATAATCTCAAAAAGACGTATAGTATCAGACCACAATGTTTGAGACATAACATTAATGCTTATATCTCTCAAATGGGTCGTGCAAAAGTTTTGTAATATTTTCCATGGATTAAAACAGCTAGAGTTACCTCGTGATAAAATATCGGGACAAAACCAATATTGTTTGACTACTTTAACAAATTCCTTAAAGAGATCAATCCAATTACCATATAATCCAACATCATTTTCAAAACTACCTCAAATAGTTCTCATTTATTCAGTTTAGTAACGAATGACCATTATACACCTCAAGGTCCATCATTTTAATTCATATTACTCAAGGTACTTCTTCAAATGCTATATCTGATATCAAACTCCCAAAATCTGGGTCGTCACATTCACCCCACCTTATATGGAATTTCATCCTCGAAATTCAACTAATCTTATACTCAAAGGGGATGTCAAGAAGTTTAGATTCATATAGTCACCACTCCTAGGTACCAAAACCATCATAATTCTGGATGTATCCTAAGTTTCCATCTTTAGTTCATAGTGTCTAGGGTGTAATCACCCCACCTTTAATAAGAAGAACCATCATTTAATGTCTTAGTTCTAGCATGACATTCTAGTATTTTAGGGTTACATCACCTCTAAGGGTACAAGTTTTGTTCATACTTATAATGCTCAGGAGGAATTCATTTATATGCCATGGTATTCAGATCGTTCAAATCTAACATCATTAACATCTTACAATGATTTTTGCATTAGAGAAGAGTTATCTTCATCCTTGATATTAGGATTTTTTTTACATAAGAAGGGCTTACGTAACATGCTTTACCATTAGAGTTTCACCCTATGGTGTGATATTCATACTCAACTTAGAAGCATACATTGAGAAGGATCAAAATTATGAACTATATTTCTGATCATATATCCTATGATCCAAAAATATCTTTATATCAAGTTCATGAGTTCAACTTTTTATATATGTCTTGCATGTATTATGTGAAGGAAAAAAAAATAATATACTAAGTTTATCGCATGATCTCAGAATCATATCTTTTATGTTTCATATGAGGGGAAGACAATATTTTAAAGTCAAACTTATCATGATTTCAATCTTGGGTGCTACATGTACGATATAGGGGGGAAATATAGAATAGGTCAAGCTTATACGAGTGACTCCTCATATCTAAATCATCTATATAGCTCAAGTGAGGTTTCTATCATCATATATTAAGAAAGAGAAGAAGAAGGGAGAACATGTATTTTGAGTATCTTTTGCACAAAGCATCATACTCTCATAACTAGAGTTCATATATTACCTAACTTGCAACTAATTATGATATTCACAAAATATGTCACTCCAGCTAGGACCTAACTCAGCCAAAGGATTGACTTTATCATATGAGTCATCTACCCATCTTTTTCTTTTACCCAATTCTCACATATAAATTTGAATCATGCATAAGGACTCAAATCAACACTCAAGAGTAACCTAGTGTAGGACAATTTGTTTTAACACATATCTCATATATTGGAGGCTAGGTCCTATGACCTTCTCCCTATGGATCTTACTCTCTCTAGAGTTCACCACATATCTCATCCTACCACTAGACACCCTCTTTGTATAAGAGCTTGAGGCTCATGCACACTCATCTCTATCTTAACTTAGCTTATCTTAAGTAAGAAAAAGGAATGTACTTTCATCATCAAGATTTTGCATAAATTCTCCAAAATTGGATTCAACTAATATACAATTTAAACCTTTATAAGGAAACTTATAGCATCAGAGATCAAACTTAGATAAGATTTCACATGCTTATTTCAACTATCATTCTATCATCTAATCTATGTATCACATATCTTGATAAGGCTCTAGACATCTAATCTAGACTACTCTCTCTTCTAGACTGATGTCACTCCCTTTCACTTAGGTTTCATAAACACTAACTACTCTACAGTGTGAGGGACACATTTTTATATTTACATATATCTAATAAAATATTATATAGTTGTTCTTCGAGAAAGAAGGTGTCAGAGAAAACTGTCGAGGCTCGAGCCGATTGGAAAACAAAACCAAATCAACAAAAATTGAGTGTCCCACACACAGTAGATAGTCTAGTGTCATGTCACCTAGTGAAATGGTGAGAACGAGATGTAGACTAGTGTAACTACCTCACACATATGAGCGCTATATGGAAAGGGTCTCACACACTTGTCTAAACCTAGTTCTCGAACATCTAGTTTCTAACCTAGAGGCTAAGTCAAACCTAGTTCTTGTAGAACAACTTACTAACTTTCTATGGTTTAAAGTGAAAGGTGAAATTATGGTTTATGTTTCATGGTGAGAAATTGTTAGGTGTAGCTACTGTTCATGCTCTGATACCAACTGTGACGTCCCCGGATTTTGGCTTCTCTAAACCCTATTGGGAATGAGATGTCAGAATTTGAAAACATCATCCAATCATATCAGAAAGCAATGCAGAAGCATAATACGCATACATGAACATACAACCATAACATTTCTCAACATTCAACATGTATTTTTATACAAAATGAATTATTACAAAATGATTTACATTTACATATTGAATAGAAAACTCTACAAGTCTAAACATGTATGCTAATAGGATCTTAGACAATAGGTATAACCTATACAACTTGCTCACATCCTATTATTTTATCCCATGCTAGCACTGAACCTTGAAAATACGAGAAACAAAATCATCAACAAAAGTTGGTACGTGGAATTAAAGAGCTATACTATGTTGGCATATTGAAAATACTTGAAAAGAAGAAAGAGAGAAAGAAACATTATTTAATGGCGGAAAATCAGGTAAACCCAAGTTATTAACCATATTTCAATGGACATGTATTACTATGGTGGACTTAGCACAAACATTAATTATTGGGCCCTATCCCTGCGTACCTTGTACCATTAGGGATCTCCCCGCATACCTCGTACCATTAGGGAGGTGCTAGTCAACATTAATAGTTTCCCTCTCTAATAGGGAGATTATTGAACCATCAGTAACTACATTCCATTTTATTTCTTTAGTTTTCTTATTGTTCAAGGCGGAAATGACAATACATATAGATCTACATACAACAATATATTTCAAGTACAAACAGGCAAGTACATATATTTAACATCCAACAAATCTAGTCATATAACTATATCCACGTACCTGAGTTCAGAGATTCTTTATACATCCATGATCATCTAGATATTGTCCATGCCCTGATTAAGACAAGACCACATACTATCATCAGATTCTCATCATCTTAACCCTAGTCATGTTCATTAGGGTTTATATTATCTCGTTTCGATATGTGCACCATTACTTGTATTCTTGTCTTATAATTATCTCACTGATGTCATTTTCCAGATTACATCTCATTATTAAAGTTCATCACCTGAACATTAGGTTCCATATCCTTTTTGTGCACATATTAACCCTAGGTTACATCATTAACCTAGATTATGGTTTTGCAACATGTATTAATATTCATCTTCATATAACATGGATTTTGTTCATCATTTTGATCTCATAATTAAATCTGAGGTTCAACATACTGATATGAGCTTTCTCTGTAAATTTCATCATTTTTTTGAGCACGTGTGCATTTATTACATCATCTTTAGTGTTATTAGCCTTAATTAGACATATTAATCAAATTACGTAATTTCATACATCAACATGATCATATCTGACATCATATGCATTCTATACATAATTATGGAGTTACTGATATTTTTCCATGATTTTATGTCATCATTTTCTATTTATTATCTATTAAACAAGCATTACACATATTACCTGATATTGCTTATATTTAATCATCAAAAGCCTGATATTATAGTTTGATATTGTTCTACAATTGTTTCTGAGAATAAGGATACCTTGTTTGCATTTTTCTGATAATCAAGCTAATTATTAGGAATTATACAAGATTTGTATATTATTCGGATTTCTTACCTTTTTGGACCAATCCGGCGTCACCATGTGTCTAGTGTAGGGGGCACGACTCTTTACTTGGACCAGGCGGTTCAAGCACCTAGAATCGGTTCACGTTCAGGTCTGACTGGACCAGCCCCACCCTCTCTTCTCACATTCTTTCCCCGCTAGGTCGACGCAGCTGCCCATTTGCCGGACAGTGGCGTTGCGCCTCTGATCGTGTGCGCCCGTCCGACGGTCCTCCCCGTTCGCGTGACTCAGGAACAGAGCCACCGCTGTGAGGCTCGACTCTGGCAAGGGAGAGGTGATGATCTCCTCCTCCTCACGAAACATGGCTGGCGCCCGTAGCCTCTCTCTCCAGCACCGTCATGGCCACTCAAGGAGCACCAGTGGCGGCTGGAGATAGGGCTCCGCAGAGCTCCTACGTGGGCGCCTTCACTAGGCTGGAATTCCAACGAGAGATCGACAGTGCTCCGGTGCCTTCGTCTGCAAGAGATATCGATTTTGGGCTCACGATGGGATGGGGTCTCCGTTCCTCGTAGAACGCCGACATGTGTGAGCGCCGTCGTGCTTCTACCTCGTGGTGAGCAAACAGGTAGCACTCCCTCTTCCTCGCCCGTTCCAACCTCGGCATGGAAGCTTGACGCCTCCCGGTTACCTCTTGCTGGTGGTTGGATGTCTGGCACCGTCTCCAGGCTACCAGCACCATGAGTCCCTCCTCCTATGGTCTTCTTTTCCCCCCGCCTAACATGTTGGCGGAGAGGCTGAGACCTCCTTCTCATTGTTCCCTCATCCTCACGATTCAAACGAGGGGCTCAAACTGTAGGTCATGATATGGGAGCAAAACTCCGTCTCATCGCCCACCTTCATCAGATCAAAAGACACCTCCTCAGCGTTGCATTCCTCCTTTATCGGAGGTGAGGAACGACGTTGGGCTATTTGTTAGATATCTCCTCAATAAAGTCAGCAAAGTAATATATCTACAACTTCATGAACAATGAAGCTTTGACCTCAACATTTTTTTCATATTCTCAACAAGACGTATAGTATCAGACCACAATGTTTGAGACATAACATTAATGCTTATATCTCTCAAATGGGTCGTGCAAAAGTTTTGTAATATTTTCCATGGATTAAAATAGCTAGAGGTACCTTGTGATATAATATCGGGACAAAACCAATATTGTTTGACTACTTTAACAAATTCCTTAAAGAGATGAATCCAATTACCATATAATCCAACATCATTTTTAAAACTACCTCAAATAGATCTCATTTATTCATTTTAGTAACGAATGACCATTATACACCTCAAGGTCCATCATTTTAATTCATATTACTCAAGGTACTTCTTCAAATGCTATATCTGATATCAAACTCCCAAAATCTGGGTCGTCACACTCCTCCAATCTTCCTCCAATGGCTGCCGCTCGACATCGGGCCATCCGACAAGGGTCCATCTCATCAACATTCACAGCCAAAGCTTAGGTGTTGCAACCATGGGAAGCTGCTCTGCCTGACGTTGTGTGTAGGAATTCCGACTACGACCTTCTTCTCCAGATCCGCAAAGATGTATCTGTGTGCGTGGGTTCTCTCCCACCCATGCCACTTCCCTGATGTTCAACTCTGGTGTGGGAGCAGCAGGTGCGGCCTCGTCCTCGCATTCTTCCTCATCTGTGAATGCCTCTCCACATCGTCCTCACAAAGCCACATCCCTCTGCTCCGGGTGTGAGCGACCCTGCGACTTTTGCTTGATCCCAAGAGTCGTCGGGCTTGAGCGTAGCCATGGGATGCCGGTTGTGTGAGCACATCTGCTGGATCGTAACGCAGACCAGATCTCGACTATGGCCTCCTCTCCTCGCCAGCACCTTCCATGGCTAGCGAACCAACACGCCAAGTTGTTGGCCTCTAGGATGCTTCTACATGGACTCCTCTTCGAGGTTGTAGGAGCTCCACTACCAAGGAAGGCCCTCGGTGAGCCATCTCTTCACCACAGCTCCAAGGTCTCACATTCTATGCGATCTGGATCCTTCACCTCCGTTCTGTGCTCCTGGGATGCGAGTCCGTAGTGCCAGCCATGGTGGTATGGGGTTTGTCTCTCTCTCGTCTTTCCTTGGAACAACTCGGTAATGGGTTTGCTGTGTACACCTTGCTAACGAGTCCAGATATTAACTTATTAATGAGAAGAGAGTTACTCGGGACGAGATTCTCGCAACTAATACTGTTGTTAGATCCAACTTAATCGGAAGTGGAAGACCAATTATCTCCCCTTTATTGCTTTAACCCATGAGAGGTTGTTACCACATGACTATACGTCTATGCCCCATGCGCCCATCACCTATAACCATGGTTGTGTGACATTTTCTAACTAAACTTATGTCTAAAATCATATGAAACACTATTCATTTAGTCAAGATAAAAACATGAATGGCTCCAAAAAGAAGCCCCTAAATAGGAAACAATTTTTCATATAGCTCTCCATCATAGGCAATTCTAGTATTTAACCAAAAACGGGCTTAGGATACTGCGTTTGACTAGTCACATAAATTTCTTGAAAAGGCTCAATCCTACAACCATATAATCCATATACTTATGAATATACCTCATCCATTTCTCATCAAATCAAGTTAGTTGTGAATATTCAACACAAACCTCAATACATTGTTCAGTGACCCATATACGCATCATGATACATAATTAAACTATTTTGCTCATGTTTGTCATCAACTAGTATATTGGGTATCAAACTCCCTCAAATTCTAGGTCATCACATTCACCCCACCATACAAGGAATTACGTCCTCAAAATTCAACTAGCCCCATACTCGTGGGGACAACACAGAGTCCAACTTTATATAAGTCAACAGTTATAGATGCCAAGGCTACCATAGTGCTTAAAGAATGCTAGGTTGTCATCCCATATTTTTTTAGCACACAGGGGTTCCCACCCCACCTTATGTAGATGGAAGCATCATTTACATAGTTTGGTCATAACTTGACATTATGGTATCTTAGGATCTACATCATCATTGTCCCTTAAGGACAAGGGTTTTATTCATTGATATAAAGTTAAGAAAGTATTGCTCATGTTTCGTTTTTCATCCTAACAGCTCATGCGAGGTGATGTCAAGATTTCATGACATTATTTACTGGAATTATCAATCTTAACATAATTAATATGTTATATGATTACATCATACTAGGGTTTCCTTCCTTGAGAAGGTCTTACGACACATGCTTTAATATTAGGGCTTCGCCCTATGGTGTGAGATTTATCATCAAACTAGAAGCTTAGGATTGTAAGATGGAGTTTAGGAACCATATTTCATGATCATGTATCTATGATCCAATTATATCATTATTTCAAGCTCATTATGTCAGACTTACATCCTTCATGTATGACATAGAGGGAAAGATAACATAGTAAATCAAGGTTATCATGATTTCAAACTTAGATATTATATGTATGATGTAGGAAAGGAATCCAGAATAGGTCAAGCTTCTATGAGTGACTCCTCATGTATAACCATATATGTATCTCAAGTGAGGTTTCTAGCATCATATATTAAGAAAGAGAAGAATAAGAAGGGAGAACAAGTATTTTGAGTATCTTTTGCACAAAGCATCATACTCTCATAACTAAAGTTCATATATTACCTCACTTGCAACTAATGATGAGATTCACAAACATATGTCACTCAAGCTAAGACCTAATTCAGCCAAATGATTGACTCTATCATATGGGTCATCTACCCATCCTTTTATTTTACCCAATTTTCACATATAGATTTGAATCATGCATATGGACTCAACTCAACACTCGAGAGTAATCTAGTGTAGGACATTTTTTTAACACATATCTCATATATTGTAGGCTAGGTCCTATGACCTTCTCCATGTGGGTCTTACTCTCTCTAGAGTTCACCACATATCTCATCCTACCACTAGATATCCTCCTTGTATAAGAGATTGAGGCTCATGCACACTCATCTCTATCTTAACTTAGCTTATCTTAAGTAGGAAAAAGGGAATGTACTTTCATCATCACGACTTAGCATAGATCCTCTAAGAGTGGATTCGTCTCATATACAACTCAAATCTTAATAAGGAAACTTATACCATCATGGATTAAAGATAGATAAGTTTCTATATGCTTATTTCCTTCGTCTTTCTTTTGTGTGTCTATGTATCACATAACCTTATGAGGCTCTAGACGTCTAATCTAGATCTATTCTCTCTTCTAGACCGATGTCACTCCCTTTCACTTAGATTGCATGAACACCCACTTCTCTCCTATGTGATGGACACATTTTTATCATTACATATATTTAATAAAATATTATATAGTTTTTGTCTAAGAAAGAAAACGTCAGAGAAAACTGTCGAGGCTCAAGCCGATTGAAAAAAAAAACCAAATCAGCAAAACCGAGTGTCCAACACACAATAGATAGTCTGGTGACATGTAACCTAGTGAAATGGTGAGAACATGGTATAAACTAGTATATCTACCCAATACATATGAGCTCTATATGCAAAGGGTTTCAGACACTTGTCTAAACCTAGTTCTCGAACATCTAGGTTCTAACCTAGAGGATAAGTCAAACCTTATTCCTATAGAACAACTTACTAAGTTTCTAAGATTTAAGGTGAAAGATGAAATTTTGTTTTGTTTTTCATGGTGAGCAATTGCTACGTGTAGATATTGTTCATGCTCTGATACCAACTGTGACGTCCCCAGATTTCACCTTCCCAAACCCTATTGGGAATGAGATGTCAGAATCTGAAAACATCATCCAATCATATCAGAGAGTGATGCGGAAGCATAATACGCATACATGAACAAACAACCATAACATACTCAACATTCAACATACATATTTATACAATATGAATTATTACAAAATGATTTACAATTACATATTGAATGAAAATTCTACAAGTCTGAACATGTATGCTAACAGGATCTTAGATAATAGGTACGACCTGTACAACTTGCTCACATCCTATTCTTTTATCCCCTTTCTAGCTCTGGACCTAGAAAATACGACAAACAAAAACATCAACAAAAGTTGGTACGTGGAATTAAAGAGCTATACTATGCTGGCATATTTAAAATACTTGAAGAAAGAAGAAAAGAAAATGAAAACATTATTTAAGTCATAGAATCAGGTAATCCCAAGTTATTAATCATATTTCAATGGACATGTATTACTATGGTGGACTTAGCACAAACATATATTATTGGGCCCCATCCCTGCGTACCTTGTACCATTAGGGATCTCCCCGCGTACCTTGCACCATTAGGGAGGTGCTAGTCAACATTAATGCTTTCCCTCTCTAATAGGGAGATTAATGAAACATCAGTAACTACATTCCATTTTCTTTCCTTAGTGTTCTTATTGTTCAAGGCAGAAATGTCAATACATATAGATGTACATCCAACAAAACATTCAAATACAAGCAAGCAAGTACATATATTTAACATCCAGCAAATCTAGTCATATAATTATATCCACGTACCTGAGTTTAGAGGATCATAGCTATCCTTGATCATCTAGACAATCTGGTCAGTACCTGATTAATTACTAAACCACATACTATCATTAGATTCTTATCATCTTACATCTCATCTTAACCCTAATCGTATCCATTTTAGGGTTTTCTTAACTCATTAGGATATTCTCATCATTACTTGCATTATTGTCTTAGAATATTCTTAATGATGTCATTTTCCAGATTATGATTCATTATCTGAACATTAGGTTCCATATCCTTTTTGTGCACATATTAACCCTAGTTTATATACATTATTCAATTTAGGGTTACAACCCATGTAGTAAGGGTCATCTTCATATGGCATGAATTCTATGCATATAACTGATCTCAGATTTATATATTATATTCCAGTTATAGATATGAGGGTTTTCTGTAAATCTCATCATTTATTTAGCATGTATGCATTTAATACATTATCTTTAGTGTTATTAGCCATAATTATCCATATTAATCAAATTACATGATTTCGTACATCAACATGACCATAACTGGCATCAAATGAATTATAAACATGAATATAGACTTACTGACATGTTATCATAATTTTAGAATATTGTTTGATATTTATTATCCATCATATGAGAATTTCACATCTTTATATGATATCACTATTATTAATGCATCAAAAGCCTCATATTATCATTCTAATGTGTTCTACACATTTTTCTGAGAATGTTGGTACCTTGGTTGTATTTTTCTGATAAACGATCTATTTTCAATGAATTAAACAAGATCTGGACAATTATATGAGATATTTACCTTTTGCATCCAATGGCACGCCGCCATGTGGCAACTAGGGAAACATTTCTTTCTTTGCCTTGCTGCACTGGTTCTACTCCTGGTTTGCCCTGAGCCCGGTTTAATTCCTTTTGGTTTCAGTTCATGACTTGGTTTGATTGGACCGGTCTGTGTCTCTCTTTCTTTGTCCGTCTCCACGTAATGCGAGTCCTTAGGACTCTGGTATGTGGCTGCCACCACTGCGAGACTCCACCATCGGTGTTGCAGGTTCCTCCTCCAATATTCTCCTCCAATCCGCCTCCAATGGCTGCCGCTCGACACCAGGCCATCCGACAGGGGTCCATCTCATCAGCGTTCACATCCAAAGCTTAGGTGTCGCAACCATGGGAAGCTGCTCTACTGGACGTCGTGTGTGGGAACGCCGCCTTCGACCTGCTTCTCCAGATCTGTAGTGATGTATCTGCATGCGTGGGTTCTCTCCCACCCAAGCCGCCGCCCTGATGTTCAACTCCGGCGTGGGAGCAGCAGGTGTCGCCTCCTCCTCGTATTCTTCCCTGTCCGTGAACGCCTCTCCAGATCGTCCTCATAAAGCCACATCCCTCTGCTCCGGGTGTGAGCGACCCTGTGACTTCTGCTTGCTCCCAAGAGTCACCGGGCTTGAGCGTAGCCGTGGGATGTCGGTTGTGCGAGCACATCTGCTAGATCGTAACGCAGGCCAGATCTCGACTATGGCCTCCTCTCCTCGCCAGCACCTTCTGTGGCTAGCGAACCAACACGCCAAGTGGTTGGCCTCTAGGATGCTACTACATGGACTCCTATTCGAGGTTGCAGGAGCTCCATCGCCAAGGAAGGCCCCCGGTGAGACATCTCTTCACCACAGCTCCAAGGTCTCACATTCTATGCAATCTGGATCCTTCACCTCCGTTCGACGCTCCTGGGATGCGAGTCTGCAGTGCCAGCCATGGGTGGTGTGGGGCTTGTCTCTCTCTCGTCTTTCCTTAGAACAACTCGGTAATGGGTTTGCTGTGTACACCTTGCTAACGAGTCCAGATATTAACTTATTCATGAGAAGAGAGTTACTCGAGATGAGATTCTCGCAACTAATACTGTTGTTAGATCCAACTTAATTGGAAGTAGAAGACCAAATATCTCCTCTTTATTTCTTTAAACCATAAGAGGTTGTTACCACATGACTATACGTCTATGCCCTATGCGCCCATCACCTATAACCATGGTTGTGTGACATTTTCTAGCTAAACTTATGTCTAAAATCATATGAAATACTATTCATTTAGTCAAGATATAAACATGAATGGCTCCCAAAAGAAGCCCCTAAATAGGAAACAATTTTTCATATAGCTCTCCATCATAGGCAATTCTAGTATTTAACCAAAAATGGGCTTAGGATACTGCGTTTGACTAATCACATAAATTTCTTGAAAAGGCTCAATCCTACAACCATATAATCCATATACTTATGAATATACCTCATCCATTTCTCATCAAATCAAGTTAGGTGTGAATATTCAACATAAACCTCAATACATTGTTCAGTGACCCATATACGCATCATGATACATAATTAAACTATTTTTCTCATGTTTGTCATCAACTAGTATATTGGGTATCAAACTCCCTCAAATTCTAGGTCATCACAATAGTCTTAACCCTGCCGAAGTTCCTGTAGTTAGGGAATTTGAAGATGTATTTCTTGAAGAACTTCCAGGTGTGCCACCACTTTGTGAAATTGATTTTGAAATCAATTTAATCCCAAACACACAGCCTATAGCACAAACACAATATAGGATGGTGCCTCCTGAGATGGCTGAACTCAAGAAACAGCTACAAGAGTTGCTTGAGAAGGGTTTTATCCGACCGAGTACTTCGCCTTGGGGTGCTCCGGTCCTATTTGTTAAAAAGAAAGACAAATCAATGGGTTGTGCATTGATTACAGACAATTGAATAAAGTAACTATAAAGAACAAGTATCCTTTTCCGAGGATTGATGATCTCTTCGATCAGTTGTGTGGTGCAACTGTCTTCTCAAAGATAGATTTGAGATTGGGATATCATCAACTCTGTATTAAGGAAAGTGACATACCCAAGTCTGCCTTTAGGACAAGGTATGGTCACTATGAGTTCATGGTTATGTCGTTTGGACTAACTAATGCACCAGCTGCATTTATGGAACTCATGAATAGAATCTTCCGACCTTTCCTCGATCAGTGCATTGTTGTCTTTATAGATGACATTTTGATCTATAGTAGAGATGCTCAGCAGCATGAACAACATATTTGTCAGGCTCTAACCTTTCTAAGAGAACACAAGATATATGCTAAGTTTAGCAAGTGGGAGTTCTGGCTACCGGAAGTATCTTTCCTTGGACACGTGATATCTGCCTCGGGTATTCGTGTTGACCCTATAAAGGTAGAATATGTTCTACAATGGGAGCAACCGAAGACACCGACAGAGATCTGTAGTTTCTTAGGGTTAGCTGGCTATTACCGAAGGTTCATTAAGAACTTCAGCTCCATAGCCTTACCCTTGACTAAGTTGACCAGGAAGGATGTTCCTTTTGTTTGGAGTGACAAGTGTCAACAATCTTTTCAGCTGCTGAAGGAGAGGTTGAAAAGTGCACATGTACTTGTGTTAGCTGAGCAAGGAAAAGGAGATATAGTTTTCTGTGATGCCTCCAAGAATGGACTTGGATGTGTGTTGATGCAGGATAAGCAAGTGATTTCTTTTGCTTCCCGACAGCTTAAGAAACACGAGGAGAATTACCCGACACACGATCTAGAGTTGGCTGTTGTGGTTCATGCCTTGAAGATCTAGAGACACTATCTTTATGGAGAGACATTCCAGATTTTCACTGATCACAAGAACCTTAAGTATATATTCTCTCAACATGAGCTTAACATGAGGCAACATCGCTGGATGGAGTTAATCAAGGACTACGATTGTACAATTGATTACCATCTAGGGAAGGCCAATGTGGTTGCAAATGCTTTGAGTAGGAAATCAGCGACACCAACTTTAAATAGAGCACAACTAAACTCTTTAGTATTCTCTAGGAGAGATATGCTTATCTCCTTAAGGCAAGACAATGTACAGTTGAAGGTGTCATTGTTAGCCAGGTTGTTAGCTGAGATGCATATAAAACCTACTCTGAGAGAACAGATCAAGGAGGCACAACAAGTTGATGATGTAGTTCAACAGATCAGATCGGAGTATGGTAACAAGAAACAAGATGGTTTCCATGACTCAGACGATCAAGTAGCCTGTTATCATGGGAAAATGATAGTGTTGGATGTGGATAACTTAAGGAAATTAGTCCTGGAAGAAGCTCATTCTTCGATGTATGTTATGCATCCAAGAAGCACCAAGATGTATCGAAACTTGAAAGATATGTATTGGTGGCCTGGGATGAAGAAGGACGTTGCTGAGTTTGTTATGCGGTGTCCTATGTGTCAGCAAGTTAAAGATGAACACCAGAAGCCTGCAGGAAGAATGCAACCTTTACCTATACCACAATGGAAGTGGGATCATATAACTATGGACTTTGTTGTTGGCCTACCCAGAACAAGCAAAGGACATGATTCCATTTGGGTAATAGTTGATAGGTTGACAAAGACAACACATTTCCTGCCTGTTAAAACAAAATATTCTACTGAGAAGATAGCACAGTTGTATGTTGAAGAGATAGTGCGATTGCACAGAGTTCCAGTCACTATAGTTTCAGACAGAGGTCCCCAGTTTACGAGTCATTTTTGGGAGCGACTTCACAAAGCTTTAGGCACCCAGTTAAAGTTTAGTACATCCTTTCATCCTCAGACTGATGGACAGTCTAAAAGGACTATACAGACCTTGGAAGACTTGCTTAGAGCATGTGTTCTTCAGTTTATAGGGAGTTGGGATCTACACTTAAGCTTAATAGAGTTTGCCTACAACAATAGCTATCAACATAGCATTGACATGGCACCTTATGAATCTTTGTATGGTAGACGTTGTAGATCACCCCTATGTTGGTATGAAACCGGTGAATATCAACTGTTAGGTCCTGATCTTGTGCAACAGACCACAGAGAAGATCAAAGTAATACAACAACAAATTAAGACTGCACAAGATAGGAAGAAATCTTATGTTGATAAATGTCATAGAACTTTAGAATTCTAGGATGGAGACAGAGTGTATCTCAAAGTCTCACCTTGGAAGGGAGTTCTGAGGTTTGGAAGGAAAGGGAAGTTAGCTCCTAGATTTATGGGGCCTTATCCAATCATTGAACGTATTGGAAAGGTAGCCTATAAACTAGAGTTGCCACTAGAGTTACAGAGGTTACACCCTGTGTTTCACATTTCTATGCTGAGGACATGTCACCCTGATACAGAATCAGTTCTGCAACCTATGGAGGTAGAATTGAATGATGACATATCTTATGAGGAAGGACCCGTGTCAATCCTTGATAAAAGAATTAAAAAGTTGAAAAAAAAAGACATAAGTCTTATGAAAGTCCTCTGGAATCATCATGGTGTTGAAGAAGCCACATGGGAACTAGAGGAAGAAATGAGAAGGAAATACCCTGGTCTTTTCTCTTAATATGTTTTTGTTGATATGTTTTGTTGATTTTGGGGACGAAATCCTTGTAAGGGGTGGATAATTTGTAACACCCCTGACCTGGGTTATGAACTAACCCTAGATGTTTTGCTTAATTATGTGATTAGACACTTGTGGTTATCTTTTGATATGTAATTAAAGCTTCTGAGGAACATATATTTCCTTTTCTGTCCTTTTTGAACAATGCTGTAATATTGTTTTGTTAAAAGTGGACCTATGTGCAAAATTACCCAATTAGAGGGATTAACTTGCAAATTACACATGTTAAGATTTTCCTATGGTGTTGAGACATCATAGGAATGAATATGATGAAGTGTTATGGATTCTCCAAGCTAGGGCACCAAGATGCAGCTTGTGGAGCAATCCTTGTGCTTTAAAACCCTAGTTTTTGTGTAAAGTGCAATTTACCCAAAACATAGGGTGCAAAATGTAAAATATACCTTCTAGAGTATCTTTCATAATTCTTGGCATCAACTAGAGTAAAAATGATGAAGATGGCGCTTCATTTGAATAATCAAATAAGAAGGATAACCTTTGTAATTAAATAACCAAGTTATAAGCAAAATGACCCTTTTATGTGTGTAACTTAGTAGGATGTTTGGCTTCTTTTCCTCTAAACCTTGGATAAAGGAGGATTTTTGCTTAAGTAAAGAAGGGAGAAACGTGGCTTAGGAAGGGAGGAGGCTCTAGTTGAGAAATAAGAAAAAGATTGTCTTTATCTTGGAAATATGCCCAAAGTATATATATACACATCTTCTTTACTAAGCAAGGGATCGTTCCCTTCACCCTTCTCTTCTTATATCTTTGTTGTGGCCGGCTAATAAGGAGCTCAGGAGCATACGAGAACGGCCAAGCAGAATTGGGTAAGCTTTGATTGCCATCTAGCTCGAAATCATGGAGGAAATCACGCTACAAGGTTGGTATGTTAGTCTTTCTTAAATAGTTCTTCTTTCTAGCCATCTTCTCCATCCAATTCTTGAGGAGGAAACCTTGGACGACCTGTGGAGCTCAAGCCACCATTAAAGATACGAAGCTTGGAGATCTAGAGCTGATTCTAATGTGGGTTTTATAACTCTAAACCTTAAAGCTTTGGTTATGCATCTTCTTTTCTTGAAAACGTTGCTTGTTCTTCTTTCTCCCATACTTCTAAGTGTTCTTGCAAATAAATCAAAGAAGAACAGTCCATGTTCTGGAGGTAGAAGAAGGTGTTGTTAATTATAAAGTTTATCTTGATCCTACTTTATCAAACGATCCTCCACCTCTTGCCCAAACGGTATGCAAAACCGTTTGGAAGCAAACGGTTTCAAAACCGTTTGAAGGGCAAACAGTTTCACAAGGTCAGTTGGAGCAAACGGTCTCCAAGACCATTTGGTTGAGTTGACCAAGCGTTGACCATTTGGGAAATCTTATGTACACATTATGGACTAATCACCCACCAAGAACCATTAACTAGTTCCAAGTAAATCACAAGTTGAAGGCACTTTAGTCACCTAAACCCTAAGCGGGTTTATTACTGATTTCAATGGACCAATCATGTTGAAGTTTGGGTTGAGTGACCCAAACGGTTTCAAAACCATTTTAGGATCACCCAAATGGTTTCAAAACCATTTGGTGATCACCCAAGACCGTTTGTAGGTCTAGGGTCAAGTAGGGTTGATCAATTGAGGGTCCAATTACATCAAGTTGTTGAATAATTAAAGTGCTGATTTTGTGACCTAATTAGGGTTCAACCCTTAAGTGATTGACTTAGTTTTTGATACAATAATGGGAAAACGGTCTCAAGACCGTTTGGAGGATGTCCAAATGATCCCAAGACCGTTTGGGGTCAGGTCATGACCCAATTGAGTGATGGTTCAATGGGTTCAACCTCAATTAGACTCATGTTGATGTATGTTGAAGGTTGATTGATTCTAAACCCTAATCCAATTAGTCCCAACCCTAATTGGTGACAAATTGAGGTTCAACTGAGGGTCAAATCAGTAAGGATTTACCTAATTGACTCAATTGATGAGTGGCTAACCTTTGCATGATCGATTGAGGGGTTCAACCTTGGAAACCCTAATTTAATTGAATGGGTTGAGGCACTTTTTGGTCCATGTGGTTTTGAGGGTGTTTGGACCAAACGGTCTCAAGACTGCTTGGGGCCAAACGGTTTCAAGACCATTTGGTACCTAACGATCCCAAGACCGTTTGGTGGTCATGCGGTTTCAAATCAAATTGACCATGTGGTTTCAAGACTGATTTGTCCATGCGGTTGCAAAGTCAATGTTGGCCAAACGATCAACGAGACTAAACGTTCTTCACCTCAGTTAGGGCAAATGGTCTTCATGGTGAAGTTGGCTAAATGGTTTCAAAAGTCAACAAATGGTCAACAACTCCATGTGGTTTCAAAACCGTTTGGAGGTTGAAGTGCAAGACTGTTTGGGGTTCAATTATGTTAAGAACGTTTGATGGTTTGAAGGTTAAGATGGTTTAGTAGTTGTTTAACCTAAACCCTAAAGATACCGAAAGTCATTAAGGGGTTAAGTAATTAGTGAACTAACACATGTTATGGTCAATAGTGAACATTACTAAAGTACCCTTGAAGGGTTTAAGTAGATAACACCTCTTGATCAAGCAAACCCTAATGACCTTAATGGTGATGACTTGACTAATGTTAATCAAAGTTGGTTTAACCTAACCTAATCAAGAGTGATGTAAACATCATCTAGTAATAAGAGAAGAGAAAAGACTCCTAAAATGAATGAGAATCAAGTAAAATACCTCCAATATGTATGAATTCACACAATTAAAGTATGATCCTTCATAGTAAGATCATGGAAACCCTAATTATGGTGATTAATGAATCTTAACTTAATTTGAAGGCATTAATGGAAGTAATTCTCATACATGATGATGGTATGACTTCAATTCACTATAATGTGAATAGTAAACCCTAAATTCTAGGGTAATAACATGTAATGTGAATAGTAAACCCTAATCTAGGGTGACATGATGAAATGAATCGTAAACCCTAATTCTGGGTTATGCTTTTAAGCATGAAACTTCATGATTGAAGTATGGAATAAGGAACCACTATTCCTAATTAAGATAAAGGGGTTGAATAACCCCAATTGAATTGAATAGGGAAAACCTAGCCTCAGTAAAGACATGATGGTCCATCCCTTGAATTGAAAGATTATCTCTGCTTTATAAATTGATGATATAGTGGTAAATTTCCTATTATTAAATATATTGACCATGCAGGTTCTTGTAAAGAAGTGATCATAGCCAGGTAAGGGTTATAATATTATATTCATTGAAAGAATGTTATAATCTTTAGGAACAGTGACATACTATGTTGCCTGGTTTAAGAGGCAATATATGAGACTGACAGGCTGTAAGAGCTATGAGCAATAATTACATTGTTACAATCAAGGTCATGTTGTTAGATGACTTATAATGATCTAAGGGTTTGAATACCCCTATTCTTGAATCATAGTGATGAGATGATTAAGAAATGATATCCTTATGATAACTGATGTAAGTTAAACTTGATACATTTAGTATTCTTCTTTCATAGCAGTTGTTTTAATAGTTTATGATTGAAAACATGATTGATGCTAAAAGAATGCTAAAATGTACTTAAATAATCAAGTATAAACATATCATGTAGAGCCTTGACCATAGATCCATCATTGTCAGAAGCCAAATGATGGTGAAACAGGTTTTCCTAAGGGAACTCTTGGAAAACATACTTTTGAGTATGTTGGGGTTATGGATGTGAATATCCTTACGTCCTGATGTAGGAATTGATGTAAGATGTAGCTTTAATCCATCAATCCTTCATTATATGTTTATGTCGGGATGATGTTTCACTAATCTCCCTGAGGGAACCTTTAATGCCGCATCGATGAGAGACAAATAAGAGATCCCTCGATGGCGAAGAGAGTACAGAATGCCACTGTGACTCTAATAGCGAAGTTGCCAAAATACCCTGGAAAGCTATTGTAGCAGAGACACGAGATGTCCTACATGTTGACCCTCACACTGACTAAGGAAGATGAGGTCATAAGAATTCGACTCTTTTGATGACATATGTATGGTACCGATGTGATTTCTTAATGGTCGGTTGGAGTATGAGCGGTATACCTCATCTCCATAGGGCATAATAATGTTTGAAAAACATAATCAGCCACGTAGCATAATTGCTTAGGTTGAACTATGAGAAACAATGATTGATGATATATTGTTTATAATATTCTATTCAAGTAACTAGTACACATGTTCTTCATGTTCCTTGTTGAAATATGCTTTGATATTCAATTAAGATGTATTTGAAATGATTTCTTAAGTAAATGTTTCCTTGCTTAATCCTAAGCCTGCTGTTGAATGTTTATGTTATTTTGCTTATGTTATTCCTTTATTGCAATAACAAAGCTTCTGGCGGAGAGTTATAACTCTCACTGGGACAATTATACAAATTGTCTCACCCCCGTGGGATTCGACTTTTTAGGTGGACGCCAAGGATGAAGGAACCCATCTGAGGGTGAGAAGTATAAGCAGCAGCAACACCAGGGGTAGCAGTGAATCTCAGGTGGAGATACTGACTGTCAAGTCTTATAGATAGTATGTCTTATGTGTCATCTCTGTACTCTCAGGTCCTAGGTGTCAGTAGGTCTGAGGTTTTTGGCTTAATGCCTCAAGATTTTTGTATCTTGCCTTGTACAGATAACAGGGCAATGGATGTATGTAATCACTCGAGATGTGATTTCACAGGGATGTAATGACAAACTATGTTGTAAACAATTTATCTTGTTTTCTTATAAAAGAGTTTTATGGTTTAAAGATCTCTTTTCAAAAAAATTTAAATTTTAGTGATTTTTCATAATTCCGCTGCTAATTAATCGCTTCCACTGAGTTTAACTCGTGATTTATAAGTCGAGTCACCACAAGTCTCCTCAGGTATTGCCTCACTCAACCATCAACATATAGAACCATTATCTAGTTGTAGATTCATACATTGTCTTGTCACTGACCTATGGAAGATATCATGCTCCCCATTTTACTACTCTGATCAGATTTTGTGCATCATTGTAGCATCCATTTGTACTTCTCTATCTTTTTGTAGCAGCAATGATTTAACTCGTAGTTGTATCCATGATCCTATTAACTGAGATACTTTCGACTGCACACCCTCCCGCTAAGTGATGTTGCTTTGTCTTGTTTGCAAACGTTGACAAAGATGACTAACTAGTTGACCATATATCATATAGGCACATATCCCAAATTGTTCCTTGAAGCATTACAAATGGATATATATCCTACCCTTTGTTTGAGAAAAACTAACACTGGAACACTTATCAATTTCTCCTTCAGTAACTAGAAGGAATGTTGATACGACACATTTAATCCCACACAAGAAGTAACACCTTTCCTAGTCAACCTTGTTAGGGGTAAAGCGGCAACAACTGAAGTTTTGAATGGGCTTCCTACAATGTCCTGCTAGATTTAAGAAGCTTCATCCCTCAATCGGTGTATAGGGATGCTCCCACTCTAGCATTGATTCCACATTATTTAGATCCAGACAACATTCTTAGTAGATATATCATAAACCCAAACTCACTCTTATTAAACTTGACACATAGTTATAGCTGCTTCACTTATCCTAAGGCTTAGAGAAGATGCTGAGAATGATGTTGACCATCTGTAATGTACATTGAGATGTCATCAATCAAAATTTTCCACAACTCATAAGGACATGACCTGAGCACTATGTTCCTCACATCCATAAATGTTGATGGTACTTTGTTTAGTCTAAAAGCATAACCATGAAGTCATAGTGATCATATAACTACTGTCAGACACTCTGATCCCTAATCTAATGATATAATGACCTTAGATCTATCTAAAAGAACCATGTAACACCTATTGATTGATCAACAAACCATCTATCTTGGCAGTAGTTACTCATTATTATTCCTTGTATTGACCTTATCCAACTCTTGGTAGTCCATATCATTAGGGAAACACTCCTTCTTTCTAAAAATTACTTGGAGGACCTCAACATCAAACTCTCTCAATCTCTCCCTAAGGAAGAGGAACACCTAAAATCTTATCTGATAAACATCATCAACTCGCATACAATTGGTAAACCCTGAATACTAGGACTCATCACCTTGGTATTCACTTCATGTGCCAAGAGGAACTCACATCCTGATCTCATCCACTTTCTCAACATCACAACCAACTAAGAATGTATAGAAGGAGTTTCTCAAAAGGCATGCTCCAAAAAAAAGATCATGATTTTGGAACCATGTTCCAAAACAACCATGTATCACACCAAGGTATATGCCCCCATGATTATAGTGAATCTACACATACCAAGTGGCATGAGATACACTTGAAAATTGCAACCTTAAAAGAAAGAACACAAGGAAAAATGCATTTCCCACAACACAACAACATTGTCTAGGGGTTACTAGTAGATTAATGATTCTACCTTCATCATGCAAGTAACAACTTTTTATATATCATTTAACCTTTTTCATTTGGGTTCCTTTCCATCAGCATAGGAATTATCATGATCATGTATATCATTGCTCTTTTCACCTTAACTGTTCATCATTCTTGTGTATGTCCTCCCATTTATTATTATTTTTTATCACTTTCCAAGGGGTAACTCATCATATTTCATATTTTCCTCAATAGTTTCCTTTACATGTCATGATATTTTTATTTTAACACTTTCTTACATGTGTATGTTGGTCTGATATTAACTCAATTTCCACTGTATTCCTTCGTTATTTTTCTTATTCATCTTCTTGTATCATATTTATCTTTAGAGTTCTCTTCATTTTATGTGGATTTTATACCTTGAATCACTTCATTAGAACATATTTATTTGTCTTTTACTTCATTATATTCTAGAATTATAGCTTCAAGAACTCCTCTTTTGCCTATTTATTCTCATATTTAGGTTTCATGGTGTCGTATCTTTATCTTATAGTTACCAAACATTCATGTTTTGATAGGTTACGATGTGATTTTCATCTTTCATTAAGGTAAGGTTAAGATATTTTCACTATGATTCCTTATTCATTATGCTCTTTATATTGTTTAAAAATGACTATTTAATCAGAGTAACTAGAGAAATAACAATCTAAGAGTTCCAAACTTACCTTTTCTTTAATAATTGAATATATGGCTAGGGCATCCAGGTACTGAGATTATGCAGTGTGCATCATGTTTACATGCCATGTTTAGTTTCTTAGACATCATCCAAGTCATAAGTCCTACTGTCCCTATAGACCCAATGAACCTAGATCTCTCGTACCAACTAGTGAGAACATGTCACACTAAATGAGATTACTCAAAGCACAAAACATGATTGGTCACAAGTAATTCACATATCTAGAAAAGAGGGTAAATTAAAACCAATTCAACAACACCTACATGCTCTGAAAATTTATACAAGAGCCCAAAATCTTGCTTGTATTCATATCTCATGACAAGAATCCTTTACATTTACTTTGTGACTTCAGCTACAACATATATATATATATGTATATATATATATAAGAACATTATCCATATATGCCACATGTACAAGCATTAGAATGCTACCAAAACCTCGATTCGATTCATACATCGTATACAAACTTTCCTGCTTGGACCTGAGAGTACAGGTATGAATCTAAGAGACACTAGAAAACTAAAAAAAACATCTTTAAGGTCCATCACCTCAGATCCTCCTCATTTCCACAAGTCATCTTCCAATGTTGTCGATCACCTAAAATATGTGGTGACCCACAAGGTGAGACCCATGTCCTAACAAGAGATATAACTCTCAAACTTGCTTATTAATTATGTCAAGTTTAGTGATCATTTAGATTAAGCAGATTAAATAGATAGACATATCAAAAGACATGATTAACAAGGCACCTCAAAGAACTAATAAAATTATCACCATTATCATGGATACCATCATATATATTCCAAACAGTGTAAGAATTTTAGCAACATAAGCATGGATAACATCATCGGCAATTCTAGAAGCATAGTATCTCTAACATCATGAATAACTCTAGTAGCATATGCATATTTACATCATGAGAACCTCTATAACATAAGCATTGATAATAATGATAATGTTGATCATGTTGATAATTTTGATATTGGGTGCAAGAAACCCCCTCATTGAGAGGTAGGACTTGTACATTGGCTTCCTATGTTCCTATGGTGAGAAGGAGCCTAATGACCTTCCTCATTGTGTTGGGATAATAGAGTCACACAAAATATATAAGCATGCTTCTCAAATTACAGCATAATGGAAACTCGTAATAAAAGTTGAATTGCTTGAAAAACTTGTCGAATAAATGTTGGTTTTGCAAATTGCTTGTTATTCTTTTGAATATAAGTCTTGCCAAGTATACTATTTTGTTATAAATAACTTTGTTGGATTTTGATAGCATATTGTGCAATTGCATGATTGTGTCTCGATTTTCTAGATTTTAGGCAATACAAATATGATATTGAATAAGATCACTTCCGCACTCTACATACTCTGATGACAAAGATAAATCGGCTATATCTCCATATTGGGTTAGTTGTTCTTTAAATATCCAGTTTTTTAGTTATTATTTCTTATTGTATATGCTAGTGTGATAGATCCTATTGGGCCACTCAGGGACAGGCTCTTCAATCCCTTTATCACTGTCTAGGCAGTAAGATTGGGATTGGGGTAAGAATGGTTCCGTGACTATTCCTTTGTTATTTTTCTTATTCATCTTCTCATATCATATTTATCTTTAGAGTTCTCTTCATTTTATGTGGATTTTATACCTTGAATCACTTCATTAGCACAGATTTATTTGTCTTTTACTTCATTATATTCTTGAATTATAGCTTCAAGAACTCCTCTTTTGCTTATTTGTACTCATATTTAGGTTTCATGGTGTCGTATCTTTCTGTTATAGTTACCAAACATTCAAGTTTTGATAGGTTACGGAGTGATTTTCATCTTTCATTAAGGTAAGGTAAAGATATTTTCACCATGATTCATTAGTCATTACACTCTTTATATTATTTTAAAATGACTAGTTGATTAGAGTAACTAGATAAATAATAATCTAAGAGTTCCAAACTTACCTTTTCTTCAATAATTGAATATTTGGCCAGGGCATCCAGGTAATGAGATTATGCAGTGTGCATCATGTTTACATGCCATGTTTAGTTTCTTAGACATCATCCTAGTCATAAGTCCTACTATCCCTATAGACCAAATGAACCTAGATCTCTCATACCAACTAGTGAGAACATGTCACACTAAATGAGATTACTCAAAGCACAAAACACAATTCGTCACAAGTAATTCACATATCCGGAAAAGAGGGTAAATTAAAACCAATTCAACAACACCTACATGCTCTGAAACATTTATACAAGAGCCCAACATCTTGCTTGTATTCATATATCATGCCAAGAATCCTTTACATTTACTTTGTGGCTTCAGCTACAACATATATATATAAAATAACATTATCCATATATGCCACATGTACAAGCGTTAGAATGATACCAAAACCTCGATTCGAATTGAAACATCGTATACAAACTTTCCTGCCCAGACCTAAGAGTATATGTACAACTCTAAGAGACACTAGAAAACTAAAAAAACCATCTCTAAGGTCCATCACCTCAGATCCTCCTCATTTCCACAAGTCATCTTCCAATGTTGTCGATCTCCTAAAAAGATGTGGTGACCCACAAGGTGAGACCCATGTCCCATCGAGAGATATAACTCTCAAAACTGCTTATTGATTATGTCAAGTTTAGTGATTGCATAGATTACACAGATTACATAGATAGACATATCAACAGACACAATTAACAAGGAACCTCAAAGAACTAATAAAATTATCATCATTATCCTAGATACCATCATATATATTGCTAACAGTTTAAGAAGTTTAGAAACATAAGCATGGCTAACATCATAGGTAGTTCTAGCAGCACAGTATCTCTAACATCATGAATAACTCTAGTACCATATTCATATTTACATCACGAGAACCTCTATAACATAATCATATATACTATCTATTATGTCACAATACATCATCTCTATGTAAAGAAAGCAAACAAGGGTTATCATCCAATGTGAAGCATTGTCTATAACCCTAATAGATATACAACATGGTTATATTACAAATTTTATTAAGCCCAAGGCAGTTTGAATCGTACCACCCAAAGTCAAACTCACCACCACTTGGTTGCAATCAGTTTTGTACATGATCTAGGAAGAGTCAAACTCTAAGATCTTCTCAACACTTGGTCAATGTGAGTTTGCAATGTAGTGACATATAGTAAAACTACCAACAATGACATATAGTCAAGATGATAACACCTATTCCACCCTTGGTACAAGTCACTACACTAGCCACTAGGATATGCAAAGAAAAATCATGCCACTAAGGTACAACTGCAGTTGTGCTCCATCATATCACATATACAAATATTTGAGACATGATCGCATCCGTTCTCAATCACCTTGGGATCAAAATGACAAGTACTTGTAGTCACTAGCACATCGAATACTCAATAGTTATGTATGCAATCTGAGTTTCCCTGTAGAATACTCATGTCACGATCCAACCAGTTATGACACTGAAGATGGTTCTACGACACTGGCCACTACATGATTAGGGTTTCACTTGATTACTTATTACTAATTGGGTGAATTTAGGGTGAATCAAATAAGTGGACATCCAATGCCACTACATTTAACCTTTTTCATTTGGGTTCCTTTCCATCAGATTAGGAATTTTCATCATTATGTATATCATTTCTCTTTTCTCGTTAACTATTCATCATTCTTGTGTATGTCCTCCCATTTATTATTATTTTTTATCACTTTCCAAGGGGTAACTCATCATATTTCATATTTTCCTTAAAAGTTTCCTTTACATGTCATGATATTTGTATTTTAACACTTTCTTACATGTTATGTTGGTCTGATATTAACTCAAGTTCCACTTTATTCCTTTGTTAATTTTCATATTCATCTTCTCGTATCATATTTATCTTTAGAGTTCTCTTCATTTAATGTGGATTTTATACCTTGAATCACTTCATTAGCACATATTTATTTGTCTTTTACTTCATTATATTCTTGAATAATAGCATCAAGAACTCCTCTTTTGCTTATTTTTACTCATATATAGGTTTCATGGTGTCATATATTTCTCTTATAGTTACCAAACATTCAAGTTTTGATAGGTTACGACGTGATTTTCATCTTTCATTAAGGTAAGGTTAAGATATTTTCACCATGATTCCTTATTCATTATGCTCTTTATATTGTTTAAAAATGACTAGTTGATCAGAGTAACTATAGAAATAACAAACTAAGAGTTCCAAACTTACCTTTCTTCAATAATTGAATATCTGGCTAGGGCAGCTAGGTACTGAGATTATGCAGTGTGCATCATGTTTACATGCCATGTTAAGTTTCTCAGACATCATCCTAGTCATAAGTCCTAGTGTCCCTATAGACCCAATGAACCTAGATCTCTCATACCAACTAGTGAGAACATGTCACACCAAATGAGATTACTCAAACCACCAAACACAATTGGTCATAAGTAATTCACATATCTAGAAAAGAGGGTAAATTAAAACCAATTCAACAACACCTACATACTCTGAAACATTTATACAAGAGCCCAACATCTTGCTTGTATTCATATATCATGCCAAGAATCCTTTACATTTACTTTGTGGCTTCATCTACAATATATATATATATATATATATATATATATATATATATATATATATATATATATATATATATATATATATATATATATATATAAGAACATTATCCACATATGCCACATGTACAAGCATTAGATTGCTACTAAAACCTTGATTCGACTGAAACATCATATACAAACTTTCCTTCCCAGACCTAAGAGTATGGGTATGACTCTAAAAGACACTAGAAAACTAAAAAAACCAACTCTATGGTCCATCACCTCATATCCTCCTCATTTCCACAAGTCATCTTCCAATGTTTTCGATCACCTAAAAAGATGTGGTGACCCACAAGGTGAGACCCATGTCCCAGCGAGAGATATAACTCTCAAAATTGCTTATTGATTATATGTCAAGTTCAGTGATTATATAGATTAAGCAGATTAAATATATAGACATATCAACATACATGATTAACAAGGCACCTCAAATAACTAATAAAATTAGCATCATTATCCTGGATACCATCATATATATTGCTAACAGTGTAAGAAGTTTAGCAACATAAGCATGGCTAACATCATAGGAAATTCTAGTAGCGTAGTATCTCTAACATCATGAATAACTCTAGTAGCAGTGTAGTGACATATAGTAAAACTACCAACAATGACATATAGTCAAGATGATAACAGCTAGTCCACCCTTGATACAAATCACTACACTAGCCACTAGGATATGAAAAGAAAAACCCTACCACTAAGGTACAACTATAGCTGTGCTCCATCATATCACATATACAAATATCTGAGACATGATGGCATCCATTCTCAATCACCCTGGGGTCAAAATGACAAGGACTTGTAGTCACTAGCACCTTGCATACACAACATTTATGTATGCGCTCTGAGTTTCCCTTAAGAATACTCATGTCCCCATCCAACCAGTTGTGACACTGAAGATGGTTCTATGACACAGGGTACTACATCATTAAGGTTTCACTTGATTAGTTATTGCTAATTGGGAGAATTTAGGGTGAATCAAATAAGTGGACATCCAATGTGGGGGCATGTTGTTGTCTGTGGTACTTTGTGGTCTAGCTCGTTCTCTTCTTTTCCACCCTCATTTTCTCCACGACTGGTTGTTACTTCTCCTTCCTCTGCTCTGGCTATTGTGGGCAGATCCTCTTGACCCCCTTTCTTTTCCTTTTCATTTCTATTCTATTTTCCTTTTAGTGTTTCGGCTTGTCTAGGCCTGGTGGTGTGTGGATTTTGCTCGAGCCTCTGGTCTCGATTGGGTGATGGACACCCCCTTCTGTGTTGGTTTGTCCTTCCATTTTTTGTGCTTAGGTTGGATTCAGGGGAAGGGCATGGTTGGGTGGTTGTGGTGGTGGTTCTTCCCTGAGCAGTCCACGCCTTTATCCTGTATCACAAGCTCATTTCTACACTCTCTGATTAGTGTTTCGGGGGCATTATCCAACTGTGTCTCTACTGCCCTTTACCTATTTGTTTGTTTTCCTTTTAGGTGGTAGTGTCATGTGTGTCATGTTAGGATACTAGTTTCCTTTATGTTTAAAGAGAAGGCTTATCTTCGTTCCTTCTTGTGCCTGGTATTTGGTTTTGTTTTTCTCTGTAGAATTTAGAAAGATAATGGTGCTTATGCAGACCTTTGCTCTGATGGTTTTGGACTCAGTAGTGGGGGTCTCGTTGATGCAATCTCTTCCCATGATCGTGGAAGAATTCCGATTGAAGGCTGCTTGGTCCACCGTCTTGGGGAGGAATTCAAGAAGAAGTGTATTTTTCTCATCCGATCAAACTTACCTTATGTCTTTGTACCTCTTACTTCTTTATCACCAAAATTGTTTGGATCTTTTGTCTTTGTAGATGTCTTATGTCATTTCTTATTATAATACCAAGCTTACCTTAAAAAAAATAAAGTGGACATCCAAACCCTAATTCATTTCTAGCAGGCATATAAGTATAACAACTCCAGAATAAATAGAACACATGAGGTATAATTCATAGTCACAATGCTACAAGGTACTATTCCATTGCCACCCACAAGACCATACATGTCATCATATCATCATATTACACAACTCCTTATCACATTATTCCAGGGTTTCAACCCTTGACACATTATAAAAGAGGATTACACCTCCATCGAGGCTCAACCATTCCTAGAGGTTATTAAGACCATCACATAATTCCCTACAAGATAATCCTTATCTTTCCATGCCTTCTAACAAGGCTCAATAAAACATCACCATAGATGTGATACATAGGCTCAACATGATATTGCATAGTAAATGAATAATTGAGAATTAGAGAAAAGAAAGATGTGGAAACCTCTAGAAGGAAAAAGAATATAATCCAAAGTTGGATTTCGTGCCTCTTGGATTCCTTGGGTCCCAAGGAGTTCAAAATTGCAAAGATAAAGCAATAAGAAAAGAAAAGATCAATTAGATATTTCTTTACTAAGAAAGAAATTGAAAACAATGATAAAATGTGGAAAATAAGTGGAAAGAAGTATAATTGAGTTATCCTTGGTGGAATTTCATATCCCAAGGATTCCTAATGTTAAAAGGAAAACCTATGAGGAAAATAAAAGAGAAATAAAGAGAAATCCTCAAAAAGAGATATTTTGATAAGAAATAAATAAGATAATGAGAAATAATGGATAAAAGATAAGTAAAAGTCTAAGGTGTATCCCCAAGAAGGGATTTCGAGACATTAAGGTTCCTTGAGGTTCAAGGAACTCAAAATAATAATTTAATAGCAAAGGAAAGAGAAAATAGGTGAGAAATATACTTAATTGAGTAATATCTTGCACGTAAAGAAAAGGCACGTTTTCTTTTAGATAATGAGTCTAAATTTGGCAGAGAGGTAGATAAAGTCATTGTTAAGTTTCCCTCAAAATTTGGGATAAAACAGAGCTGTTTATTAAGAGTTATGATTTATCCAAATTATCCTAAAATGGTAAGGATTTTCCTTAAAAAAATAAATAGAAATCAAGCTTTTTCTTTTGTTCAGGTGCGAGTAATGAGGATCGTTGGATCCTGATCCAATGAGGGATGTTTGTCTTCTAGTTCTAGTCAAACTAGGAACAACAAGTTGGCGGCAGTGGGATCTTTCCACTTAATTTACTCACGAATCTTCACATTTGCGGATTAGGAAAGTACATGGTTAAATCTGGGAGAGGAATTCGAGTCTACCTATACCAAATTCCCTATAGTTTCGTGCGAAAATAAGAGATCCCCAAACTTCCTTGTTTGAACCGGACATCCAGGTAGGTTTTGGAAACCTTGGGTCATTGAGGGATATGCCTATATAAGGAATCCTAATCTGGGATGTGGGCTCAAGGAGAGAATCACACCCTTTCCCCAGATTTGCAGATGTTCTTTTGGCCTAGGAGGTGTCTTGGGCGCGGAGAATGCACACTGGGTGCGCTGCCCTATTTCTGCAGAAAAATAGGGGAAACAACGAAGATGGATCATGGTGGCGTGGGGCTGCTTTGCCCAACTGATGGTGGCTGCTAGGACGGAGAGGTGTGGGTCGGTGGACGGAGGTGTGAGGGTGGTCTCGGAAGTCCTTGCTCACTGAAACCGACCACCGATCAGGTGCCCGGGGCACCTGCGGATGGAGGATCTATGCGGAATGGGGGAAGGAGAAGAGCTGGGTCGCCGGTTCAGGGAGAAGGCAAACCCAGAGGCAGGATCCGCGAGCTTCAGTAGAAGAAAAGATGAAAAAAAGGGTAATCTCTCGCCTTTGATGACGTGGCCTCGTCTGGTTGGTCAGAATAGTGTTTATCTTGGAATAATTGTAGAAATTAATATATAACTCGGTTTAAGACAAACTACATATGCTTTTTGATCAAAAAATGCAAGGAATGTAGTAAAAATATCACCAAGGCATGAATATACTTGTAACTAGGAAAGTATGTAAAGATGTCATCTTTAATGGTTTTACTAATGAAAAACCCTAGATTTGATGTTAAGGAGATTTAGTAAAATTCAATGAGCGAGTTAAGTTGCTATTAACCTGTTGTTAGTAAAAGAGATATTAGATCCAAAAAGTATGATCTTTATGTGTAGTATGTTTAAGTTAGGGTTCCATGTACATGAATAAGTTGTAATGGGCCTTGAAACCCTAATGTTAGTAATTATGATTCTTAATGACTTTAATTGTTCAAATGCATGTATAAAGCTGAGATATGATTGTTCTAAGCTATTTCGAGTATAAAAGATCTTAATTATGGATAAATGTAGAATTAATGTTAAATAGAGTTCATATGTGAGTTAGACCATAATGAACTATGAGTTGTTAATCTGAAAGGAACCAAAGATGATAATTGGGCCTAATGATTATGTCATTAATTAAAAGGATAAAAATAGTAGTTTAATGTAAAAGAGGCATAATGGATTTAATTAATGATTAATTGTGTTGTTTCTAAAATTAAGGTTATATGTTGTTAAAAGGTAACCTTAATAGATTTCATGAAGGATAGATGAGAAATTAGGGTTTAAAAGAGTAAAATGAAGTAAAAACCCTAATTGCAAAATAAACCCTAAAAGAGGTAGAAAATCCTAAAAAGAAATAGAAACCTTAAGTAGCAAGATGGTTTGAATAGATTTTGATAAAAGAAATTGGATGTAATTTTAGGCTTCTTGTTCATGCTTGATTGCATGTCTTGATTGATTGGATATTTCTATCCCAAATCATTAGATTAGGTATGTTGCTAATTATGGTTAATCGCATTAGTTTCCCGAGGGTTTTCTGATTATTTCCTCGCAGTGAATGCAACCTAAATAGTTGGATGTTAATACTTGCAAAATTATAAAGTCACTATGGTTATCACAATTATAAATTAGTGTGTATTCTCGCACCTACATGCCACCCTGATGGATGATGCAAAGAGGTCAAGCCCAGGTGGGAAGACCAATGGGCACCATGAGTGGTGACCCCAGGCACCAAGCTCGGGATTGAGAAGGTTGCCTATGATATTGCATGACTAGAGGGAACCATGAGTGGTGACCCCAGGCTCCAAGCTCAAGATTGAGAAGGTGGCCTTAAGTCAATGGCAAAAGTGAAACCCGAAAGGGGGTATGCCAGGGTTAGGGCAAAAGTGGTGGAGAATGTCATACTGAAAAACATCAATTGGCTTGTTAATTAACTTGATTGTTATCCGTATTTGCAAAATTTTGGTTGTTCCCACATACCATCATATTCCTATATGCTGACTGATGTTTTGTTTGTAGGCATTTTAGGTATAACCATTGAAAGAACAAAAAGTAAAGTGACACATTGTGAAAATAAGAAATAAAGTACAAGGTGGAATAGATAGAATGAATCCAGGATGTGAATAGAGTAGTTTACCAAAGTTTTAAAAAGGTATGCAAAGTTTTATTTTATACCTATTTTCAGTTTAGTTGGTAGATTTTGATAATTGTTATTGATTATTTGTCGAACCTTTGATCTTGTTAATTGGGATAATGTCTCTGATCTCTTGGTCTCCCTTAATTTGAGGTTACTGGGAGGAGGGGTCGTTAATTGGTATCAGAGCATAGGTTCCTCATTTAATCTTTAATAATTATTAAATTTTTCAAACTCTGTAGAACCCAAGGGAGTTATTAGAGGATTTTCCGAAAGACAGAGGCGTCTAGAAAAGGATCACGTCCGGGGGCAGGCAAGATTTTCCTCCGCACCGCTAGTCGGAATATGAGGACTCTCAGATTAGTGTGACTTCCTAGCCAAAGTCTTAGGATTTGACTCAAAATAAGATACCTTTAGGACTCTCTCATATTTTTCATCCCTTCTCAACTCAAATGCTGTCAAGGACCTTAAGGATTAGGGTTTTCTCTCTTTTCCTCACTTCCTGAGGGATGGGTAAGGTTGATAAGGATTAAGGAATCCTCCACCAAATTTAATTAAAAACATGTAAATAAGATGTCATGGACATAAGCTTAATAGGTTAAGCGTAAACTAAAGAATAGATACATGCTTAGTTTGTATTACTTAAGTTGTCATGCCCTCAGGAGAGACATGAGGCTAGGCCTTCTTGACAGGAGGATAAGTGAAGAGAGTTAGTCTTGTAGGTAAAGATCTCCATTGCAAGTAGAGACCTGGAACACCTCAGAGGATGATGTTAACCCTAACCCTAGAGTGAAGGTTAGAGAGAGAGAGAGAGAGATGACATGATGAGTTATATGTCATGGTATATTGGGTGTTTGGATGGACATGCCTTGGATGCCATATGAGCCATGAGAGGTTGGATGACCGAGTACCTTGGCGACCCAACCATGGGAAGGGTTGTGCATGTTAGAGTGAAGGATAGCACCTTCTTTGATGAGGTTAGAGAATAACCTATAGAAACCCCATGAGCTTATATGAGCATGGCATAGTAGGCACCTAGAGTATAGCAGTAGTGTGAATAGTAGGTTGAAACCCTGGACAAGGGAGTATGTTGGATAGCTGATGAGATAAGCATATAGAGCTATGAATAACCTCGAGCAAAGATAAGTTTGAACATAGGCTTCACCATGTAGAGGTGTGCTAATGAGCTTGATCCTTCATGAAGAAAGGACCTCTAGTAGTAAGGTTGGATGTGGAGTTAACTCTAGAGAGAGAAAGTAGGACCCAAGCAAGAAGGTTGGAAGCCTAGACTCTGAGAAAAGTGGGGAGTTGAGGATGATGTAACCTAAGTGGATGATAGTGGTTGCCCATGCTTGATCCCTAGAGGCTGATAATATCTTGGTGGCCTTTAGAGGAACCAAACCCTAGAGAGAGGTTGAGGCTTCTGGTACTTATGTGCCTTTGATATAGGTGTTTACCTTCTGAGATAGGAAGAAGAGTTCCTTGGATGTGGAGAGGTTTAGTAACAAGTTGTGAGGCCTTGTACCTTGTTGAATGTCCTTGAGGAGGACTCAACTCTGGGGTGTTGCTCTAATAAAAGGATCATGTGAGTACATGACATACCTTGGACATGTTGGATTGGTGGTTAAGAGTTTGAGGATGCAGTTGGATACCCAAAGGTGAACCTCGGGTTCCTAGGCCTAAGAGGGGAAGTGGTGTACCATATGCTCATGATGAGGTTTTAGTTTCAATAGATTCGAACATGGTACTTCTCATGTTTAAAGGAAAGAGAAACCCCCTAAGTTTAAGGCAAGTTTGATGAACCGCCCACAACTAATTTGATGACATGGTAAGGTATGATCTTGACCCAATGTTGATGATGAGAACTAGAATGACCTAGCATGGATTAGTAGGCGGTCTGCTTGTGCCTTAGTGGTTGCTGAGTTAAGCATGCTCATGTGAATATAAACCCTAGGGATGTTTGTGACCTTGTTGTCAAGAGTTGTGGTTTCCTCCCATCCTGGGAGAGGAACCCTTTGGTAGGGTGTGTACCAGTTTGTGGGCTTGGTGGAAACCTAAAGAGGTCTCATAGGATCACGAGAAGTTAAATAAAAAGTACATGGTATGAGAATGAACCCATAGATAACCATCTCTATGTGCATGTGTATGTGTTACCATGGATGTAACCGGTATGGGGCCTAACCAAGGTAGGCAGGTTGCCATGACCCCTATGAAAGGATGGGAGTCAGCCATGAACGTAGAGAGATATGATGAAGGCTTGGGTAAGGTTCTAAGTTGGACATGTACTATGTGATAATCCTAAGTCTATCCTAGGGTCAAGTAGGGATAAGACTGATGGAAGTAGGAGTTGCCTAATTCCCTAGTTGCACATGACCATAGGGTCGGTAGGTAACATCTATCATTGTCTGAGGGCCATGGGTTAGGAGATTGATCACCTTCATGAACTCATGGGACCCAAAGGGCAGATGAGTAGGGAACTCTCTGATGCATGAGGGAAGAGGGATGACCCCAAAAGTGTCGGCACCCTATGGACCCAGAGGAGATGACCAAGGATTGTGTTTAAACCCCAGAAGGTTCGAGACCAGTTCTCCATGGATGTAACTTTGATATTGAGATGTTTGTTGTGCATTTCAACTTAGATTTGAAGGTGTACTGGCAAGGTGGGTTGTACCATCTCTACTCTTGGAATAGGAAGAACTCTGTATTTGGACTGTAGCCAAATGCTTATTTCCTCTTGTTATGGGAGTGAGAGATAGGACAGTACGCATGCCATACACCAAGGAAAAAGATGATGTGAGTTGGAACGTTGCTATGAGGAATGAGGACATAAATGATAACATACCCTTTTGGGGTGAACGAAACATGGATGGCTTACCAACACTAAGAGAAATAAGGTAGTCATCTTATGAGGATGTTTATACCATGAGCGATGAGTTATATAAGGTTGAGTTTGAAAACTAAGAGGATGAGCTCAGAGTTTCTTGATGAAGATAGACTTAGAGTTCGAGATGAGATGATAAGTGCAATACATGGAGGTGTATGTCTTCAACATTACCTAACATGTTACAACCCCAATTTTGGGTTCATTTGCTGAGAAATGTAATTTCTCATATTAAAGATAAATGAACAAATAATGATGCCTTTTGATTGAATGCATGAATTTCGTTACAATAGCCTTGATGATTGCTTTGTGGGCTTTATTGGCTATTGGGCCCAATAATACGAAAATTCAATTAGTAAATGAATAATTAAGTTTTTGAGAAAAGAAAGGTGTGGAAACCTCCAAAAGACAAAAGAATATAATACAAGGTTGTATTTCATGCCTCTTGGGTTCCTTGGGTTCCAAGGAGTCCAAAGTTGCATAGAGAATGCAATAAGAAAAGAAAAAGATCAATTACGTATTTCTTTATTAAGAAAGAAATTGAAAATAATGATAAATGTGGAAAATAAGTGAAAAGAGGTATAATTGAGTTATCCTTGGTGGAATTTCGTATCCCAAGGATTCCTAATGTTAAAAGGAATACCAATGAGGAAAATAAAAGAGAAATAAAGAGAAAACCCCAAAAGGAGATATTTAATAAAGAAATAAGTGAGATAATGAGAAATAATTGATAAAAGATAAGCAAAAGGCTAAGAAGCATTCCCAAGATGGGATTTAGAGCCATTAAGGTTCCTTGAGGTCCAAGGAAATCCGAGATAATAATTTAATAGCCAAGGAAAGAGAAATTAGGCGAGAAATATACCTAATTGAGTAATAACTTGCAACTAAAGAAAGGGACCCGATTTCTTTATATAATGAGCCCAAATTTGGCATGATGATAGATTAAGTCATTAATAAGATTCCCTTAAAAGTTGGTTTTATTTGGATGATCGGTTTGAGAGTTACGATTTTTACAAAATCACCTAAAGTGGAAAGGGTAAAGGAAATATATATTAATTGTCACTTTTGTTTTTGGGTGCATGGCATGACTGCCGTTGGATCTAATATCCAACGGTGGCTGTATCCTTGCCTACCTTGAGTAGGAACAGGAAAGAAGAACGATTCTTGGGAATTTCCAAACCAATTTTCATTTGGTATGATCGATGAGCAAATCTGGAAATTGCTTCAATGAATTTGAGAGAAGGAATCACTCTGTTTCATCCTAGGTTTTAGTACCTTTGGAAGGGGTACTCAGGAAGCCCCTTTTCCGGTTTGCTGGTTGGTCACCTCCATAGCCAAGGGCTATAAAAGGGGATGTTCCCCTTCTGTGAGGATACGTACCACTTCGTAGGATAGCATAAGGCTTAAGGGCGTTGTCTGTGCCACCAATTTCTCCACCAACACTCTTGTTCTTGGCCAACCTTCTTTGGACCATCATTGGTGACTCCTCCTAACCGTTCCAACAACTTCGGCCGGTTTAGGCATATCCGAGACCACAGTTGAGTTTGTGGAGGTGCGGCGGAGGTCATGGTGGCCTTGTCTAGTGTCGAGGGAGACTGGATCCCAAAGTCAACCATGGTGCTTCGCTCATAGGAGATAGGAACGTGCAAGGTTGGAGACAACCTGATGCGCAATTACATTCCTACCCTTGTACCCACAGTGAAGAGGTGAGGGAAAAGTCGTCTTTTGTTTCTTTTAATCGTGAGTTAGGCAGGTTCCTCTGAACCATTGGATTTCGTGTGACCCTCTGGACCACAGATCTGACGCCTATTGTTTTTTTTAAATAGCAAATAAATCAGAAAAGAAAGGTTTTTCCTATAAAAATCATATCTTGAGATAGGAAACTCATATGGGAAAAGTTAATCATGAAAAATGATTAGAAAAATATGAGGGATTTATTGAAAATGGTTTGGACACCTAAATTTGTATATTTTTACAAAAGTGCATATTTTGTATAGAAAAGGTATTAATTTGTGGTTAGAAACCCTAAATGTTGATAAAAGATATATTTAATCTTGCAAGTAGGTAAATTTGATCATTATTTACTTATTTAGTGGTAAAGTTGAATCTTGATCTATTTTAAAGAGGAAATTGCAAGAATTAGTGTTTTAAACCTACTAATGTAATTAATACCCTTAAAAGCCCTAAGGTGAGGAAAAAGGGAAGAAAAGATATAGTAATCTTAAAATTAAGGTTTTTGTGATCCAAATATGATCTTAAGATCTTAATGGAAAATAAAATGGAATAATTAGGGTTTGATGGATATTTTGATAAAAATAAAGTAAAAGTGGTAAAAAGGAAGAGAAACCCTAATTATGGTCAAAACCCTAAAAAGGGCTAGTAACCCTAGGGCACGATTAGGTCTATTAGATTTGTGTACCATGATCGATGATAGAAAATATTGGATGAATATTTCAGGATCTTGATATGTGTGCTTGGTTGCTTGGATTTCTTATTGCATGGATTATTCTATCTCAAAATCATCCTGACAGGTATGTGGTTACGCTTATGATTGTCCCGCATTAGTTTTCTGAGGATTTTATCGATGTTTACATCGTGGCTTGAATTAATTGTTGGATGAATTTAATTCATGCAAATTATAATGTGGATATGACTATCACATAAGATATGTTCCTACTAGCTCAGATCATGGTCCCCTCTGTGGCTTAATAGTTGACCTAGTACATGGCTACCTATGGGGTAGGTCCATCAGGTCATTGGATGACTTAGTACATGGCTAACAATGGGGTAGATCTATCAAGTCACATTGAGTTAGATATTGGGCTACTTTCAGGTAGTGCCATGTGACTCTATTACCCTAGGTATTGGCTACCTGTAAGGTAAGACCATGGGGGTAAGAATCTACCTAAAAGAGAGGTAGCATACAAGTCCACTGCAGGGATAACATAGAGTTAGGGGATAGGTAAGGATTGAGTAGTATGGTTTAAAATGTAATTCTGGCTGTTAAATGATAATTTGTTTATTACATTGTTATTATGGTTTCCTGATTATTGTTTCCCCCACATACCAGCTTCTTGTTGACCGACATTTTATTTGTCGGCGTTTTAGGTACTAATGAAAAGAACAAACAGTAAAGTGGCATATGTGGAATTAAATGAGAATTAACATGCACGGGAGGATTAGTTAGATTAGTATCTTCATGGATAGAAGTTTAGAAATCCCAGTTTTTAAAAGGTAAACAAAGTTTTAATTTTTTACCAATTTTCAGTTTAGTTAATAAAGTTTATTAATTGTTATTGATTATTTGTCAAACCTTTGATCTGGGTTATTGGTTAACGTCTCTGACCTTTCGGTCTCCATTAATTGGGGGTTACCGGGTGGCGGGGTTGTTACAATTGGTATCAGAGCGAAGGTTCCTCACTTAATCTTTAATAATTATTAAATTTTACAAATTTTGTAGAACCCAAGGGAGTTACTAGAGGATTATCTGAAAGACAGACGTGTCTATAAAAGGATCATGACTGGGGGTTGGCAATATTTTCCTCCACATTGCTAGTCAGAATATGAGGACTCCCGGATCCGTGTGACTGCCTGGCCAAAGTCTTAGGATATGATTCGAAATAAGATACCTTTAGGACTCTCTCATATTGTTCATCCCTTATCAACTCAAATTTTGTTAAGGATCTTACTGATTAGGGTTTTCTCTCTTTTCCTCACCCTCTTGAGGTATGGATAAGGTTGATAAGGATTAAGGAATCCTCCACCAAATTAATAAAAAGCATGTAAATAAGATTCCATGGACATAAGCTCAATAGATTAAGCGCAAACTAAAGAATAGATACATGATTAGGTCGTATGACACGAGTTGTCATTGCCCTCAGGAGAGACCTGAGCATAGACCTTCTTGTAAGGAGGAAGAGTAGAGAGAGTTAGTCTCAAAAGTAGAGACCTAGCACATCCTTTGAGGACGATGTTAACCCTAACCCTATGTGAAGGTTAGAGAGAGAGATGACATGATGAGTTAGATTTCATGGTAGACTAGGTGTTTGGATAGACATGCCTTGGATGCCATATGAGCCATGAGAAGTTAATGACTGAGTACCTTTGGCAACACAAAGTTGGGAAGGGTCGTGCATGTTTGAGTGAAGGATAACTCCTTCAATGATGAGGTTAGAGAAGAACCTATGGGAACCCCATGAGATTATATGAGTAGGGAATAATAGGCACCCAAAATGCATTAGTAGTGTGAGCAATAGGTTGAAACCCTGGTCAGGAGAGTATGATGGATAGCTTATGAGATAAGAATAAAGAACAGTGGATAACCTTGAGCAAACATAAGCTTGAACATAGGGGTCGCCTAGGTAGGGGATGCTTATAAGCTTGATCCTTCATGGAGAGAGGACCTCTTATAGAGAGGTTGGTTGTAGGGTTAGCTCTACAGAGAGAGCAGGACCCTAGCAAGAAGGTTGGAAGCTTAGATTCTGAGACATGAGGAATAGTGGGGAGTTGAGGATGATGCTTTTGGTACCTATGTGACTATGGTATAAGTATTACCTGCTAAGATGATACAAAGAGTGCCTTAGACCCTGAGGAGGTTTAAGCAACCAGTTGTGAGGTTTTATACCTAGTTGTTTGTCCTTGAGAAGGACTCAACTCTGAGGTTCTACTTATATAAAAGGATCATGGAAGTACATGACATACCTTGGACATGCTTGATTCATGGTTAAGATATTGAGCATGCAGTTGGACACCCAAAGGTAGACCTAGGGTTCCTACGCCTAAGAGGGGAAGTAGTGTACCCGATGCTCCTAATGAGACTTGAGTCTCTATAGTTTCGAGCAGGGTACTCCTCATGTGTGGAGGTAAAGGAAACCCCTTAAGTGAAAGGTATATTTGACGAACCCCTCACAGCTAAGTTGATGACAAGGGAAGGTATGATCTTGATCCAATGTTGAGGAATGAGAACAAGTAGACCTAGCATGGTTAGTAGGTGCACCATTTGTGCCTTAGTAGCTGTTGGGTTAAGCATGCTCATATGGATGTAAACCCTAATAATGATTGTGACCTTGTTGTCAAGAGTGGTAGTTTCCTCCCATCCTGGGAGAGGGACCATTTGGTTGGGTGTTTACCAATTATGTGGGTTGGAGGAAACCTAAAGAGGTTTCATAGGATTTTGAGAAGCTAAATGAAAAGTACATGGTATGATAATGAACCTATAGTCCCATAAATATCCATCTCTAGGTGCATGTGGATGTGTTACCATGGAGGTAACCGGTATGGGGCCTGACCAAGGTAGGCAGGTCACCATGACCCCTATAAAAGGATGAAAGACAGCCTTGAATGTTGAAAGGGAGATGATGAAGGCTTGGGTAAGGTTCCAAGTTGAACATGTACTATAAGAGAATCCTAAGTCTATCCAAGGGTCAGGTAGGGATAATACCGATGGAAGTAGGAGTTGCCAAATTCCCTAGTTGCACATGACCATAGGGTCGGAAGGTAACAGCTATCATTGTCTAAGGGCCATGGGTTAGGAGATTAGACACCTTCATGAACTCATGGGACCCAAATGGCAGATGAGTAGGGCACTCTCTATATGCATAAGGGAAGAGAGATGACCCCTAAAGTTTCGGCACCCTATAGACCTAGAGGAGATGACCAAGGAATGGGTGTGGACCCAGGTAGGTTTGAGACTAGTTTTCCATGGAAGTAACTTTGATATCGAGATGATTGTGATGTAGAGACATGCACGTTTCTACTTAGATTTGAAGGTGTACTTGTACTGTGGGATATATCATCTCTACTCTTGGAACAAGAAGTACTTTGTGTTTGGACGGCCGCTAAATGCTTATTTCCTCTTGTTATGGGAGGGAGAGATGGGACGGTACGCATGCCATACACCAAGGATAAAAGATGATGTGAGTTGGAACGTTGCTATGAGGTATGAGGACAGAGATGATAACATGCCTCGGTGGAGTGAATGATACATGGATGGTTTGCAAACAATAAAAGGAATAATGTAGTCATCTTATGAGGATGTTTTTATCATGAGGTATGAGTCATACAAGGTTGAATTCAAAAACTAAGAGGATGAGCTCAGAGATTTCTCGATGAAGATAAACTTAGAGCTAAGATGGGATAATAAGTGGAATACATGGAGGTGCATGTCCTCAACAATACATAACACCTAAGGATAAGAAGTGGTAGTGAATGCTCTGGTTGAGATATATCTCCCTAGTTTAGCTGGAAGCTAGAAGAAGTTAAGGTTTCTAGGCTAACCTTAAGTTGAGAAAAAGAGACAAGTTTGACTAACACTCAGATGTATCAATAGCGGTTCATCAAGTAAATGATTGTTTGGTTAGCCAGTCTAGTCCCTGATATAATGAAAGGATGGTTGAAGAACCTCAGATGTACTTCTTTAGAAAGGAAAGTGATGAAACCCTAATGAGAGTGGTTTAGGGTTTTTGAGGTATCGATCTTGAGGAATCATGACATATTGGAGATTATGGTTTTAAGATCACTAAACTCTGTGATACTACAAAGATAGTAAGTGATGGTAGCACTTTGGCTGCTTGATGTGAAGTTTCATGTAGCATGTGGCCATGCAAGCCAAGGGTGAAGGATGAATACCAGTAACCCCATGCTTTGACTTAGAGGTTAAAAGAGTCCCTGAGAGGGAATGTGAGTTCATCACTGTGGATGATGTGGAAAGTCTCCCCTTGACCAAGGAAAGTCATGATGCAATATGGGTTATGGTAGATTGCCTTACCTAGATGACATGAGAAAGAAAGAGTATTGTCAAGGGACAGATCGGGTTGAACTACACGTGAGAGAGACGGTTCAACTACACCATGATGCGAGTTCAAAAGTTCTTGAGAATGAGCTAAAGGTTTACTTCCATTAGGTGGAAGTAGTTACATGAAGAACTCGATGATAGTATAGTTTATCACCCATAACTAATGGTTAGTATGATCCAGACTAGAGGGTATGATGCAAGCAAGTGTGCTTGTTCAGGGTGATACAAAGAGACATTTCTTAATATGTGATGTTAACCACCATAGCCTTTATCGGGATGTAAGAAGATCTATAGGGAGGTTGTGTCGGTCACCACTTCATTAAGATGATGTTGGTGAAGGAGGCCTCAAGAAGGTCAGAAAAGAACCACATTGTGTGCAGATGAAGTCACTTTGATCATGCAATGGCTGAGAGAGAGAAAGCCCAATGGTGACATGAGTCATGAGCTGATGCAAAGTAGACTGACATGCAGCTCACTGTGGGAGAATATGTGATGTGAAAATCCGACCCCTCTAAGCTACAGTTGAGAAAGCTGAGTCCCTGATATATGGGTCTATTTGAGATGGATTGGTGGAGATGGTTAGGTTTAACCTTACCCCTCAGGATAACATGATGTATAATGGGTTCAATGAGTCTGATTTAGAGCACTATGTGAGGTACCCAAGCCATGTGCTGAGCCGTGAACCTATTTAGCTTTATGAGAGGCTGAAATGTCCTGAGTCACATATGAGGGTATGATATACCAAGGTAAGAAAGAACTTAGATGGAAGAATATGAGAAGATGAAGGTTCTTGGGAAGCACCATGGAAAGGGTAAAGCCACATGGGAGCCTTGATGGACATAAGAAAGGATTATCCTGTTTGTTTGCTTGCTCGATGGAATTTTGAGGAAAAAATTCTTATAAGAGGGGAAGGATGTTACAACCCCAATTTTGGGTTCATTTGCTGAGAAATTAAATTTCTCATATTAAAGATAAATGAACAAATAATGATGTCTTTTGATTGAATGCATGAATTTCATTACAATAGCCTTGATGATTGCTTTGTGGGCTTTATTGGCTATTGGGCCCAATAACAAGGAAATTCAATTAGTAAATGAATAATTAAGTTTTTGAGAAAAGAAAGGTGTGGAAACCTCCAGAAGACAAAAGAATATAATCCAAGGTTGTATTTCATGCCTCTTGGGTTCCTTGGGTTCCAAGGAGTCAAAAGTTGCATAGAGAATGCAATAAGAAAAGAAAAAGATCAATTACATATTTCTTTATTAAGAAAGAAATTGAAAATAATGATAAATGTGGAAAATAAGTGAAAAGAGGTATAATTGAGCTATCCTTGGTGGAATTTCGTATCCCAAGGATTCCTAATGTTAAAAGGAATACAAATGACGAAAATAAAAGAGAAAACCCCAAAAGGAGATATTTAATAAAGAAATAAGTGAAATAATGAGAAATAATGGATAAAAGATAAGAAAAAGGCTAAGAAACATTCCCAAGATGGAATTTCGAGCAATTAAGGTTCCTTGAGGTCCAAGGAAATCCAATACAATAATTTAATAGCAAAGGAAAGAGAAATTAGGTGAGAAATATACCTAATTGAGTAATAACTTGCAACTAAAGAAAGGGACCTGATTTCTTTATATAATGAGCCCAAATTTGGCATGATGATAGATTAAGTCATTAATAAGATTCCCTTAAAATTTGGTATTATTTGGATGACCGTTATGAGAGTTATGATTTTTACAAAATCACCTAAAGTGGAAAGGGTAAAGGAAATATATATTAATTGTCACTTTTGTTTTTGGGCGCATGGCATGACAGTCGTTGGATCTGAGATCCAACAGTGGTTGTATCCTCACCTACCTTGAGTAGGAACAGGAAAGAAGAAGGATTCTTGGGAATTTCCAAACCAATTTTCATTTGGTATGATCGATGAGAAAATTTGGAAATTGCTTCAATGAATTCGAGAGAAGGAATCGCTCTATTTCATCCTAGGTTTTAGTACCTTTGGGAGGGGTACTCAGGAAGCCCCTTTTCCGGTTTGCTGCTCGGCCGCCTCCATAGCCAGGGGCTATAAAAGGGGATGTTCCCCTTCTGCGAGGCTACGTACCTCTTCGCAGGATAGCATACGGCTTAAGGGAGCCGTCCGTTTTCTCCACCAACACTCTCGTTCTTGGCCAACCTTTTTTGGACCATCTTCGGTGACTCCTCCTAACCGTTCCAGCAACTTCGGCCGATTCATGCATATCTGAGACCACAATTGAGTTCGTGGAGGTGGGGCGGAGGTCATGGTGGCCTTGTCTAGTGTTAAGGGAGACTGGATTCTGAAGTCAACCATGGCACTGACCATGGTTGGGTTTCACTCGCGGGAGACAGGAACACGCGAGGTTGAAGACAACCTGATGTGCAATTACGTTCCTGCCCTTGTGTGCGTAGTGAAGAGGTAAGGGCAAAGTCATCTTTTGTTTCTTTTAATCGAGAGTTAGGTGGGTTCCTCCGAACCATTGGATTTTGTGTGATCCTACGGACCACGGATCCGACGCCTGTTGTTTTTCTAAAATTAGTAAGTAAACCATTAAAGAAGGGTTTTTCCTATAAAAATCATATCTTGAGATAGGAAACTCGGAAGGGAAAAGTTAATACATGAAAACTGATCAGAAAAATATGAGGGATGTATTCAAAATGGTTTAGACACCTAAATCTGTATATTTTTGCAAAAGTGCATATTTTGGATAGAAAAGGTATTAATTTGTGGTTAGAAACCCTAAATGTTGATAAAAGATATATTTAATCTGGCAAGTAGGTAAATCGATCATTATTAACTTATTTAGTGGTAAAGTTGAATCTTGATCTATTTTAAAGTGGAAATTGCAAGAATTAGGGTTTTAAACCTAATAATGTAATTAACACCCTTAGAAACCCTAAGGTGAGGAAAAAGGGAAGAAAAGATATAGTAATCTGAAAATTAAGGTTTTTGTGATCCAAATCTGATCTTAAGATATTAATGGAAAATAAAATGGAATAATTAGGGTTTGATGGATATTTTGATAAAAATAAAGTAAAAGTGGTAAAAAGGAAGAGAAACCCTAATTATGGTTAAAACCCTAAAAAGGGCTAGTAACCCTAGGGCACGATTAGGTCTATTGGATTTGTGTACCATGATCAATGATAGAAAATATTGGATGAATATTTTAGGATCTTGATATGTGTGCTTGCTTGCTTGGATTTCTTATTGCATGGATTATTCTATCACAAAATCAGCCTGACAGGTGTGTGGTTACGCTTATGATTATCCCGCATTTGTTTTCCTAGGATTTTATCGATGTTTACATCATGGCTTGAATTAATTGTTGCATGAATTTAATTCATGCAAATTATAATGTGGATATGACTATCACATAAGAAATGTGCCTACTAGCTCAGATCATGGTCCCCTCTGTGGCTTAATAGTTGACCTAGTACATGGCTACCTATGGGGTAGGTCCATCGGGTCAATGGATGACTTAGAACATGGCTGCCAATGGGGTAGATCCATCAAGTCAAATTGAGTTAGATATTGGGCTACCTTCAGTTAGTTCCATGCGACTCTATTACCCTAGGTATTGGCTACTTGTAAGGTAGGACCATGGGGGTAAGAATCTACCTAAAAGAGAGGTAGCATACAAGTCCATTGTAGGGATAGCACAGAGTTTGGGGATAGGTAAGGATTGAGTAGTATGGTTTAAACTATAATTATGGTTGTTAAATGATAATTGGTTGATTACATTGTTATTATACTTGCATGATTATTGTTTCCCCCACATACCAGCTTCTTGCTGACCGAAGTTTTGTTTTTCGGCGTTTTAGGTACAAATGAAAAGAACAAATAGTAAAGTGGCATATGCGGAATTAAAAGAGAATTAATGTGCATGGGAAGATTAGTTTGATTACTATCTTCATGGGTAGAAGTTTCAAAATCCCAATTTTTAAAAGGTAAACAAAGTTTTATTTTTTACCAGTTTTCAGTTTAGTTGGTAAAGTTTATTAATTGTTATTGATTATTTGTTGAACCTTTGGTCTGGGTTATTGGTTAACGACTCTGACCTTTCGGACTCCCTTAATTGGGGGTTACTGGGAGGTGGGGTTGTTACATAACACCTAAGGATGTGAAGTGGTAATGGATGAGATGTTGCTGCCTAGTTTAGCTAGTGGCTAGAAGAGGTTGTTAGGATAACCCTAAGTTTGAAAAATAAGATGTGCTTGGCTAACACACAGATGTAATGAGTTATGTTGAACAAGTTAGTAGTTGTTTGGTTAGTCAGCCTAGGCCTTGATGCAATGAAAGGATGGTTGTAGAACCTCAGATACACTTCTTTGGAAAAGAAGGTTATGAAACCCCGACTAGAGTGGTTTAGTGTTTCCAAGGTATCATCTTGAGGAATCATGACACTACAGGAGATCATGATTTTTAGTTCATCATACACCGTGGTACTACAAAGATAGTAAGTGACAGTAGTACTATGGATGCCTAAGATGAAGTTGCATGGGGTATGTTGTCATGCAAGCCAGGAGGTGAAGGACTAACACCAGTAACCCAGGGTATCGATATAGAGGATAAAAGAGTCCCTGAGTGGGAATGGGAGTTCATCACTATGGATGTTGGGGTAAGTCTCCCTAGACCAACGAAGGTCAAGATGCAATATGGGTTATAGATAACCTTACCTAATTGACATCAGAAAGAAAGGAACTATCAAGGGATGGATCTGGTTGAACTACTTGTATGAGAGAGAGAGATAGTTTAACTACACCATGATGCAAGTTCAAAAGTTTTTGAGTATGACCTAAAGATTCACTTCCATGAGGTGGAAGTAGATACATGAAGAAATCGATGTTAGTACAGTTTATCACCCCTAGCTATAGGCTAGCATGATCTAGACTAGAGGGTCTGATGTGTGCTCATTTAGGGTGATACATGGAGACAGTTCTTGTACTCTGTAAGATGTGATGATAACCACCATAGCCTTTATCAGGATGCAAGCAGTTCTATAAGGAGGTTGTGCCGGTCACCACTTCATTAAGATGACGTTGGTGAAGGAGGCCTCACGAAGGTCAGAAAAGAACCATAGTGTGTGCAGATGAAGTCGCTTTGATCGTGCAATGGCAGAGAGGGAGCCAGAGGCGACATGAGTCATGAGATGATGCAAAGCAGTCTGACATGCAGTTCACTTTGAGAGAGAGTATGTGATGTTAAAATTTGAACCCTCTAAGACACAGCTGAGAAAGCTGAGTCCCCGATATATGGGTCCATTTGAGATGGATTGGTGGAGATGGTTGTGTTTAGCCTTACCCTCAGGATAACATGACGTGAAATGTGTTCCATGAGTCTGATCTAGAGCACTATGTGAGGTACCCAATCCATGTGCGGAGCCTTGAACCTATTCAACTTTTGGGAGGTTGAAATGTCCTGTGTCACCTATGAGGGTACAATATACCAAGGTAAGAAAGAACTCAGATGGAAGAATATGAGACGATGAAGGTTCTTGGGAAGCACCATGGAAAGGGTGAAGATACATGGAATCCCTGATGGACATATGAAATCTGTATCCTGAATTGTTTGTTTGCTTTGTGGAATTTTGAGGACAAAATTCCTATAAGAGGGGAAGGATGTTACCACCCCAATTTTTGGGTTCATTTGATGAGAAATGCAATTTCTCATATTAAAGATATTTGAACAAATAATGATATAATTTTTTTGAATAAATGTATTTCGTTTACAATAGCCTTGTTGATTGTTTTGTGGGCTTGATTGGCTATTGGGCCCAATAACAAGGAAAATCGATTAGTTAACGAATAATTGAGAATTAGAGAAAAGAAAGATGTGGAAACCTCTAGAAGGAAAAAGAATATAATCCAAAGTTGGATTTCATGCCTCTTGGTTTCCTTGGGTCCCAAGGAGTCCAAAATTGCAAAGATAAAGCAATAAGAATTGAAAAGATCAATAAGATATTTCTTTATTAAGAAAGAAATTGAAAACAATGATAAAATGTGGAAAATAAGTGGAAAGAAGTATAATTGAGTTATCTGTGGTCGAATTTCATATCCCAAGGATTCCTAATGTTAAAAGGAATACCAATGAGGAAAATAAAAGAGAAATAAAGAGAAATCCTCAAAAAGAGATATTTTAATAAGAAATAAATAAGATAATGAGAAATAATGGATAAATGATAAGTAAAAGGCTAATGTGTATCCCCAAGAAGGTATTTCTAGACATTAAGGTTCCTTGAGGTTCAAGGAACTCATAATAATAATTTAATAGCAAAAAAAAGAGAAAATAGGAGATAAATATACTTAATTGAGTAATATCTTGCACCTAAAGAAAAGTCACGCTTTCTTTTAGATAATGAGCCCACATTTGACAGAGAGGTAGATAAAGTCATTATTAAGTTTCCCTCAAAATTTGGGATAAAATGGATTCGTGGATTAAGAGTTATGATTTTTCCAAATTATCCTACAATGGTAAGGATTTTCCTTAAAAAAATAAATAGCAATCAAGCTTTTTCTTTTGTTCAGGCACGAGTGATGAGGATCGTTGGATCCTGATCCAATGAGGGTTGCTTGTCTTCTAGTTCTAGCCGAACTAGGAACAACAGGTTGGCGGCAGTCAGATCTTTCCACTTAATTTACTCATGAATCTTCACATCTGCGGATTAGGAAAGCACATGGTTAAATCTGGGAGAGGAATTCGAGTCTACCTATACCAAATTCCCTATAGTTTTGTGCAAAAACAAGAGATCCCCAAACTTCCTTGTTTGAACCAGACATCTAGGTAGGTTTTGGAAACCTTGGGTCATTGAGGGATATGCCTATATAAGGCATCCTAATCCGGTATGTGGGCTCAAGGAGAGAATCACACCCTTTCCCCAGCTTTGTGGATGTTCATTTGGCCTAGGAGGTGTCTTGGGTGCGGAGAATGCACACTGGGTGCGCTGCCCTATTTCTACAGAAAAGCAGGGGCAATAACGAAGATGGATAGTGGTAGCTTGGGGCTTCTTTGCCCTGTTGATGGTGGCTGCTGGGACGGAGAGGTGTGGGTCGGTGGACGGAGGTGTGAGGGTGGTCGCGGAAGGCCTTGCTCACTAGAACCGACCACCGATCGGGCGCCTGAGGCACCTGTAGACGGAGGCTCTACACAGAACAGGGGAAGGAGATGAGTCGAGTCATCAGGTCAGGGAGAAGGTAGACCCAGAGGCAGGATCTGTGAGCTTCAGTAGAAGAAAAGATGAAAAAAAAGGGTAATCTCTCGCCTTTGATGACGTGGCCTCGTCTGGTTGGTCAGAATAGTGTTTATCTTGGAATAATTGTAGAAATTAATATATAACTCAATTTAAGACAAACTACCTATGCTTTTTGATCAAAAAAATGCAAGTAATGTAGTAAAACTATTATTAAGGATTGAATATGCTTGTAACTAGGAAAGTATGTAAAGATGCTATCTTTAATGATTTTACTAATGAAAAACCCTAGATTTGATGTTAAGGAGATTTAGTGAAATTCAATGAGCGAGTTAAGTTGCTATTAACCTATTGTTAGTAAAAGAGATATTAGATCCAAAAAGTATGATCTTTATGTGTAGTTGGTTTAAGTTAGGGTTCCATGTACATGAATAAGTTGTAATGGGCCTTGAAACCCTAATGTTAGTAATTATGATTATTAATGACTGTAATTGTTCAAATGCATGTATAAAGCTGAGATATGATGGTTCTAAGCTATTTCGAGTATAAAAGTTCTTAATTATGGATAAATGTAGAATTAATGTTAAATAGAGTTCATATGTGAGTTATACCATAATGAACTATGAGTTGTTAATCTGGAAGGAACCAAAGATGATAATTGGGCCTAATTATCATGTCATGAATTGAAAGGATAAAAATAGTAGTTTTAATGTAAAAGAGGCATAATGGACTTAATTAATGATTAATTGTGTTGTTTCTGAAATTAAGGTTATATGTTGTTAAAAGGTAACCTTAATAACTTTCATGAAGGATAGATGAGAAATTAGGGTTTAAAAGAGTACAATGAAGTAAAAACCCTAATTGCAAAATAAACCCTAAAAGAGGTAGAAAATCCTAAAAAGGAATAGAAACCTTAAGTAGCAAGATGGTTTGAATAGATTTTGATAAAAGAAATTGGATGTAATTTCAGGCTTCTTGTTCTTTCTGGATTGGATGTCTTAATTGATTGGATATTTCTATCCCAAATCATCAGATCAAGTATGTGGTCAATTATGGTTAATTGCATTAGTTTCCCGAGGGTTTTTGGATTATTTCCTCGCATTGAATGCAACCTAAACAGTTGGATGTTCATACTTGTAAAATTATAAAGTCATTATGGTTATCAAAATTATAAATTAGTATGTATTCTCGCACCTACATGCCACCCTGATGGATGATGCAAAGAGGTCAAGCCTAGGAGGGAAGACCCATGGGCACCATGAGTGGTGACCCCAGGCACCAAGCTCGGGATCGAGAAGGTGGCCTATGATATTGCATGACTAGAGGGCACCATGAGTGGTGACCCCAGGCACCAAGCTCGGGATTGAGAAGGTGGCCTATGATATTGCATGACTAGAGGGCACCATGAGTGATGACCCCAAGCATGAAGCTCGGGATTGAGAAGGTGGCCTTAAGTTAATGGCAAAAGTGAAACCCAAAAGGGGGTATGCCAGTGTTATGGCAAAAGCAGTGGAGAATGTCATACTGACAAGCGTAAATTGGCTTGTTAATTAACTTGATTGTGATAATTAGATTGTTATCCATATTTGCAAAATTTTGGTTGTTCTAACATACCAGCATATTCCTATATGTTGACTGATATTTTGTTTGTCGGCATTTTAGGTACAACCATTGAAAGAACAAACAGTAAAGTGACACATAGTGGAAATAAGAAATAAAGTATACGGAGGAATAGATAGAATGAATCCAGGCTATGGATAGAGTAGTTTACAAAAGTTTTAAAAAGGTATGCAAAGTATTATTTTATACCAGTTTTCAGTTTAGTTGGTAAAATTTGATAATTGTTATTGATTATTTGTCGAACCTTTGATCTTGTTAATTGGGATAATGGCTTTGATCTCTTGGTCTCCCTTAATTGGGGGTTATTGGGAGGTGGGGTCGTTACATAAGGGGTACCATCAGTTGTGGTCATGCCACACACGATTGGTTATAACACACAAGTGCATCGGATCATGGGCTCAAAACTCCCATGAGTTGACACCATCTAGTGTTGAACTAGAAGAACCATCGATTGGTGATCATAGGTCAATGGGCCATCGAGTTTGGGAGTCAAAACATCCATTCGTCGATAGACCGGAAGGGCCATCAGTTGTCAGACCTAGTTCCTCCATCGGTGGTCATCAATAGGTGGTAAAATAAGACAAAACACAAAGGAAAAGCATCATTTAATGCGGGAAAGGGAAACCATTGGATGTCACCATCATTAGGCACTAAAATTATTGATTCTTCAGCACCAAAAGAACCAAAATAGAACCTAAGGTGGACCATTATTAAATATGAGAAACATAAGAAAATCAGCACCAAAGTCAACTCCATCGGTTCTAGCAAGGTGGTAAACTATTGAGTCTTGAACAAATTATAAAACAACTCAAAACCTAAGTGTAACCCTTCATTTAAGAGGTACCAAGGACCATTGTTTGGTTTGCAAGAAAGATATAAGTCTTCCTCTTCCTTAGGAAGGTCGTGAACCAAGTTTTATGTTCATCCATGTTTATGAACTACTCAAGCAACAAAACCTAAGCTTAAATCCTAGGCAAAGATCAATTCTTTATGCTTATAACTTTATTTTTAAGCAAGAGCATAAGCATGCAAGGTAGTAGTAAGAAATAAATGTAAAGGAAGTTATATAACTCGTCTCTAGGAAGAAAAACAAGCTACAAATAGAAAGAAGGCTAGAGAAAATAAGGAAGAAAACCCTATCTTCGCACTCCACACGGCCAAGCAAGCTTCTTCTCCAATAAAGAGAGCAAACCCTAGGTCAAGGAAGCAAGAAAGAAGGGTTCTTTATGATTTAGAGAAATATCTACCATGAAACGACATGGTTACAAATAGGAAGAAGGAGGAAAAGGTAGAATATAAAGGTAAACAAAGGATAGAAGGAAGAACTTACTTACTTAGGTCAAGAACAAGCAAAGGAAGCTTCACAAGCTCTAAAGGAGGGTAGATCTGAACCCTAGCCACACATGCAAGGAGATCGACCACCTTCTTCAACCTTGGGAACCTTATTCACAACTTATAAAAGGAGTAATAAGCTCTAGATATAAAGGAAGAGAGAGGATTCCAAAAGATTCATTCGGGTGTAAGAGGGAAGGTACATAAAGATAAAGATAAGAAGGGATAGAAGCTTGAGGTGTCCTACTAGGTTTGCCATGTGTCCTTGGCCTAAAGCGTCATGTCCATGTAAAGAAGTAGATCCATAGGTTGTAGGAGTCTGGTAGGCCATCATTTGTTGGCTTCCCAGGCCAACCATTGAGTTCCATTCATGGTTTTGGGCCTTAGGCCAACCATTGAGTTCCATTTGTTGGTTTCCCAGGCCAACCATTGGTTTTGGGCCTTAGGTCACAAAAGGTGAAAAATCATCGTTTGAGCACCCTCCTAGGTGAAAAACCAACCCAAAGGGCCTCAAGAGGGGATACCATCAACCCTCACATATCAAGGGACCACCATAAGTTGTCTCCTCACAAGGAGAACCATAGGATCCCAACCGAACATGAGGATCATCAAGTTATGGCCTCAAAGGTAGCACATCCATGAGGGGTAAACCCTAACTCACCCCTAAAAAGGTATAACCACCAAACCAAGGTGCAACCAGGCACCCCATGGTACAAAAATCTTAGGATTGATTAAAAAACATATAAGGAACCAAAATAATAACACAACTTGCAAGAAAAACCTCAAATATGGGTAAATTGTATAAAATCCCAAAATAAGCACATAATTGCATAACATGCACAAACAAAGTCCAAACTAGATCAAACCTCAAACTTAAGCTTGTCACGTGATATAAAAGTACATGAAAAGGTTTAGTTGAGGTTTAATCACTTGACTATAATAAGAAAGAATGACCAACCAAATAGCAAGGTTAGGGGTCTCTCAAAAAGCGTGTTGTAAAAGATGGACGGACAAACATTTTGTCAATATTAAACTTGAAAATAGTGATTGCCTCCATTATTAAGTGCATTATATGTGAATTCATTTAGGTATATTATAACGTGATGACACGAATTTACCGTGCGTAAAACACAAGTGCACACGCTAAAGTAATATAGGCCTTTGTGAGGCCCGAGTCGAACTTAGGGAACGGATTTTCGGTAGACTAATACTAATTGTTCGCGATCAGTTAGACCGATTGAAATGGTTTGGGATTTGATTGAAAAAGAAAATAAAAATAAAGGGAAAATAAAAGTGTGATGATTAAATGTTGGTTTAATCAAATGGAATGGGATTCCTTACGATTGTTGATTTCACCACAGGGTCTCATTATACCTAATATCTTACATAAATAATATAGTTTTTATCGAATATTGGATAGAGAGTCAGTAATCAAGATTGCCCGCTTTCACGGTACAATCCAAAACCCAAATCTAAGCCAATTCTACTTTTGTAGCAATTTATATATTAGATTAGGTGCATTAAATATGACTATGGGTATCTCTCCACTATCTGTACGTTGCCTAGTCTAAGGAACGTATAAGATGGTGTATAAAAGTGGGTTTTCTGACCTTTAATCCCCTTTCCAGAGTAATTATTAGTCTAATTCCTTACCTATGGTCATGAAGCATAAGTAAATCAAGCAATCTCCACAATTATATATCAATGAAATGAGAATTCTATATTAATTCATGCAAAAATTCAATATAACAGTTCCCCGGGCTACTCCTGGGTCCTAAGGAACGATGGGGATTAGCCCCGCATGGTTGATAATGAAGAATACATCGTAATATAGAAGAAAAATGTGGGAAACATGGAGAAAACTCATGTAATCCCTGATACGAAGGTGTTCTAGGAGATCCTCCAGGAGAAACGTGTGTTTTGCAGTCTTCCGGCAGCAAAATCGCCCGTCGGAGGTGCTCGGATCGCCCGGTTGCCGGCCTTCGGCTCTAATCTCCTCTCTCTCCTTCTTGGATGGCGTGCGGCACGATATGAGATCTCTCCTAGGGCTAGCCGTGCTCTCCTTAGGTAAAAGGACCACTTTATGGCACTGAAAAAGCTCCACCATCGGATTAGAATGCTCTGTTTTAGTGTGGAAATTCAGCAGATCCCGACGCTGTCGATACCATCGACACCCAGGTCGATGGTATTGGCCATGATGTTGATATTTCCTTCCAAAATCGAGTTTCGTGGTTGATTCCTGATGAAATGTCGATACTATCGACACCAGGGTCGATGGTATTGACTCTGGACAGTGTGAAAGTACCTATAAAAGTGCTAAAACATGGCATAAGTCTAGGGATTATATAAAATCATATAAATATGATAAAATAAGTATAATTTTATGTAAATAGATTTTAAATTCCAACTATAGTGAATTATGCAAATATAATCAAGAAAATGACAAATACGTGCATAAAATAGATATAAAATAAGCCTGTAAAAGTGACTCAAAACCCATGCATCAAACTCCCCTAAGCTTAAACCTTGCTCATCCTTGAGAAACAAAACTTTGCATCTCGTTGAGATAAATCAACATAAGGACATAAATACATGAAATGCATCTCCATCATCCCCACTTTCTTTCCACAAACTGGCCCTCCTTGACCACTGAAAATTAACCGCCCACCAGGCGACCAAAGACCTATGTAAAAGATGTCCGTCCCCAAATCAATGAAACACTATCAATTAAAGTAGTTAATATGATAAACTCATCTGGTCCAAACTTTTCATCTTGTCATCTCCTATCTATGTTTCTCATTTCCTAACTACCTTCTAAATGGAAGCAGATATGTTGGTATTCATGAATGAGGAGAATATCATGGGTGGCCTACTAATTAGAGCAATGGGTGGATGGGATAGGTGGATGTGGAAGAGATGGAAACACATAATAGTCAATCATGTAATACAAAAATTAATGACATATTATGATGCAAAATGCAAGTGAAAATGTCCTAATGCTACATTTTTTGTGGAATGATGCATGCACTATCATTCCGTCTCAAGGTGAGATGGAATATCTAAGAAAACTACACCATGTACTTATTCTTCTTAGTATGTAAGTGAGAACATGTTCCTTTCTCCCTCTCATTCATACTTACTTCTCAATTCTTTTTTTTTCTTCTCTTTTGTTTTTCAATTTTTTCATTTTTTTCAAGCCCTTATTTTCATAGATGACAATGAATTATTTTTTGGGCTCACTTCTTGTTACATAACTTGTACATTTGAAGCATTTGGAAGGTATGGAACAAGTTCAACACCTTTCATGTTTTCACAAGAACATACAACACATCATGTACAACACTATGCTCAAAAGATGTGAATGCACTACAAAATGATAGTTATGCAATTAAATGACACGCACCTAAGGATAATGTGCATGTATGATTACTCTATCCCTTTTTCTCATTTTTATGCAAAAATGTGTGAAAATAGTTGTAATGCAAGACCTATCTACATGAGATGCAATCAAAAAGTGAAAGACAGTAATGTGCTCCCATTTCTTATGGTGGAGTGTGAATGAGATTGTGGTGGATAAGAACACAAGACTAATTGAAAGAACCTTTTGAAAATATCATATGTCCCTCTCTAAAGACTTTTGTACAGGGTAACTGAAGGATTTCTCTCTTAAACTTTAGTCTAAGGTCATGTTAGTATTTGATCGGTTCAGCCTCAACAACCTTGTCAATCACATTTCCTTGGACAATAAAGATGGTCATTCATGTCCCCATGTCCTGATGCTGACTCACCCAAACACTTCCTCAGTTATGCAACTCAATTACTCACAAGAATAAGCTCAAAAAGTTTAAAATATGCTCATTTTTTCATGTACACACAACCCAGGAGTAATACTCCCAATTGAAACCAATGCATTTATTGCTCCACAGATTACACTAGATAGATGTGGATCCTACAAAAGTGGTAAAACTAGAAATAAAAACAACTAATATTTCAAAAGTAAAAGAAACATAAATAAGTACATAAAAACTAAGATAGAGGGCTATTCCAACACCCCCCCCTAAACTTGAATATGACTATGGCCTCATAGTTAACATTCCCACTTAAGAGGAAGAACAGCGATACCATTCACTTTGAAGTGTGGTGAAGAAGGATGGTTGGATGCTCAAGTGGACCAAGTGATAATTGCTATATCCCTCTTTTTCGTGGCCCGTTTTTGTGTCTTAGTGGTTCTAAGACGTGACTTGCTTCATCCTTCTTTGTTCTGCAAGAAACGGTGCGAAACAAATCTCATTTCGACACTTTTTACGGCATGTTTTATGTAGTTGTCCTACAGGTGTCGATACCATCGACACCAAGGTCGATGGTATCGACTCAGGCTTAGCAAATTTGGTGTACTGATGTATCTAAAAGCCTGGGAAATCAAAAGTGTCGATACTATCAACATGGGTGTTGATGGTATCGATATCTCTGTCACCAATTTTTTTGAAAATCTTTAGGAATCTCGATACTATCGACATTAAGGTCAATGGTATTGACTCTTTCTTAGTGTTTACTGATCAGAACTTGATACTATCGACAGGGGTGTCGATAGTATCTACCTTAAAATTATGCACACTTCAAAACACGAGTTAGGGTACCATTTTTACAAAAATTATCAAAACCTAAGAAAAAACTATGTACATCAACATAAAAGATCACAACCAAACATAAAATAAACCTAAAGTTGGGTTTCCTCCCAACAAGTGCCCTTGTTTAATGTCCCAAGCTTGACATAAAGATACCTATAACCTGGGTTGTCAAGGGATGTTTCTAATTATTCATTTGGCAATATGAATTCAACTCTATCATCACCAATCCCAAGTGTCAAGTAACCTCGCCCAATGGCAGTGATTACATCAGTCGTAGCTTGGAATGGCCTTCCCAATAGCATCTCACCTCCTTCCATCTCATCCATGTCCATGACCATAAATTCAACAGGGAAGATGAATTTGTCGACCTTGACTAGCACATCCTTGCATATACCTTGTGGCTTTACAATGGATCCATCCACCATCTCAATTGTCGTGGAAGTTTGTGTTGGCTTCTTCAATCCCAGCTTTTGAAAAGTGGCAAGTTACATAAGATTAATGCTTGCCCCTGAGTCACAGTGTGATTGTGGAAAATTTTGGCCACCTATGGAACATGGGATGTAGAAACATTCTGGATCTTTCCTCTTCTTTGGCAGCCTTCCTTGGATTATACAACTCACTATTTCATCAACACACACAACATCTGTATCTTTAATCCATCATTTCTTGTTGATGATGTCTTTTATGAATCTTCCATATGAAGGAATTTTCTCTATAGCCTCCACCAATGGAATGTTAATGTGGAGCTTCCGTAAGATCTCAAGAAATTTCTTGAAGTGCATTTTCTCTTTCCTCAGCTTTAGACTATCCGGGAATGGCACGCTTGGCTCCTTTATGTGCTTGTGCGGTGGCACACATGGTCTATTTGGGGTCTCCTCCCCTAAGATTGCTTCAATGTCACCCTCTGGCATAGGCTTTGGCACGTCATTCACGGTTGGTGTGGCTCGTGGCTGCTCATCCTTCTCGGTGGTAGTAGCTCCACTACATAGTATGGCCTTCACCTACTCCTCTTGTCTAGGTGTGGGCACGGCTGTGATGGGTTCTTAGTGGGATTTGTTGAACGGGCGACATCCTCCTAGTAGTCCATATAAGCTACATGGGTATGGCACATTAGGTTTAGCCTCCGTTTCAAAATGCATTTTGCCCTTTTCATGGACCTCCCCCACCGAGGGCTCAGTCTCCCTAATCACATATATATACTTCACTTGATGATGTACTTGAGCAGCCTCTACATTCCCATCTGGTTTTTGTTGAATGATTTGCTTCATGGCAGCCACCTCAGTTGCAATTTGGGTTATGGACGTCTCTAGCATCCTCAGTTGTTCACCATAGCTATGTATTTGCTGCCCAAACTGGTTCAAGTACTCATCGTGTGATTGTACTGTCTCGGCGAGTGAGCCCATCAATTCCTGATTTTGCTTCACCTCCTAACTAAGAAATTCATTGTTCTTTTCCACTAGGCTAGGCTGCGACTTCTAAAAATTTTGTTCCTTCCTCCAATCGTAATTGTTATTTCTATATCCTTGTTGATGCATATACTTTGCATGTGCTTCATCATCAGACCCATTGTTCTCTTTCTCTAGGAGCTTCTTGGATATAAGATCCATCTTGTCATTAAGCACTTTGATGGCCTTTGCTTCATGTGTCATGCCGACCTGCTCGGGTGCATCTCTTTCACCCCAAGACTGCTTTTTGGACATGTTCCTAAGAATCTCCCAACACCTTGTGCTTGTGTTGTTCAAAGAGAAACCAGAACATGCTGGGTCCAAATTTCTCCTATCATGTTCATTTAGGGTGAAGTAGAAAATTCTAGCTTGCATCTCCTTGTCTAACGGCTTACTCCTGCTGTGATGTGGACACTTCCTCAACATTATCTGGAAGCGCTCCCAAGTTTTAGAATAAGTTTCACTTGCTCATTGGCTGAAGTTGTATATCTTCATCATTAGATCATTCATCTTTTTAGGCAAAAAGAACCTCTCAAAGAACACCTCAACCATGTGATCCCAAGATTCAATGTACTTGTCATCCAGATTGTGCAGCCATTCCCAAGCATTGCCCGCTAAAGAATTGGGAAAAAGTTTCAAGTCGAGTGTCTCTTACGAGAACCTGTCAATCTTTACCATATCATAGTTTTCCACAAACATGTTGATGTGGGTCACCAGATCTTCATTCTTCAGCCCATGGAATGCATTAGATTTGACCAAATTAATTAGCCCTGGATCAATTTGGTTGTTAGGAATGTTGATGGCCAACCTCTTTATTGGCCCCTTAGATGCAGAGGAGGAAGAATCCTTGATCTTCTCCCAGATCGTCTGCTCCTCATTTTCCGCTCCGTCACCCATTATTACTTTACTAATACCTAAAATTTCAAATGGTAGTGTATAAACTGGTACTAATAATTAAAACAATTAATAAGATTTGCAATTGAGTTCAAAAGATTAAAAGAAAAATTACAGGAATTAAAAGTGGCCAAGTGTGGCCACTCGCAGCACTCGTAGTGCTAAAATTTACCGTTTCCCCAGCAACGATGCCAAAAACTTGACACAAATTTACCATGTGTAAAATGCAAGTGCACACGCCAAAGTAATATAGGCCTTTGTGAGGCCCGATTCGAACTCAGGGAACGTATTTTCAGTAGACTACTACTAACTGTTCGTGATCAGCTAGACCGATTAAAATGTTGGTTTAATCAAATGGAATGGGATTCCTTAAGATTGCTGATTTCACCACAGGGTCTCGTTCTACCTAATATCTTGCATAAATAATATAGATTTTATCGAACCTTGGATAGAGAGCCTATAATCAAGATTGCCCGCTTTCACGGTACAATCCACTACCCAAATCTAAGCCAATTCTACTTCCATAGAAATTTATATCTTAGATTAGGCGCATTAATGATGACTCTGGGTATCTCTCCACTATTCGTACGTCGCCTAGTCTAAGGAACGTATGAGATGGTGTATAAAATTGGGTTTTATGACCTTTAATCTCCTTTCCAAAGTAATTATTAGTCTAATTCTTTACCTATGGTCATGAAGCATAAGTAAATCAAGCAATCTCCACAATTATATATCCAAGAAATGAGAATTCTACATTAATTCATGCAAAAATTCAATATAATGGTTCCCCTGGCTACTCCTGGGTCCTAAGGAACAATGGGGATTAGCCCCTCATGGTTGAAAATAGAGAATACATAGAAGTACAGAATAAAAACATGGGAAACAATGAGAAAATTCGTGTAATCCCTGATACGAAGGTGTTCCTGGAGATCCTCCTGATACGGAGGTGCCCCGATCGTCCGGTTGCCAGCTTTTCTCTCTTGTCTCCTCTCTCTCTCCTTCTTGGATGTCATGCGGTACGATATGAGTTCTCTCGTAGGGCTGGCCGTTCTCTACTTAGGTCATAGGACCAATTTACGACACCGAAAAAGCTCCACCGTCGGATTAGAACGCTCTATTTTAGTGTAGAAATTCGGCAGATCCCGACGTTGTCGATACCATCGACACCCAGGTCGATGGTATCGACCATGATGTTGATATTTCCTTCCGAAATCGAGTTACGGGATTGATTCCTGATGAAATGTCGATACTATCAACACTAGGGTCGATGGTATTGACTCTAGACAGTGTGAATGTACCTAAAAAAGTGCTGAAACATGTGCATAAGTCTGGGGATTATATAAAATCATATAAATGTGATAAAATAAGTATAATTTGATGTAAATAGAGTTTAAAGGCCAACTATAGTGAATTATGCAAATATAATCAAGAAAATAACAAATACGTGCATAAAACAGATATAAAATAAGCCTGTAAAAGTGACTCAAAACCCATGCATCACATGACAAATGTAGTGTGAAAATACTTTATGATCCTCATTTCCTTATTTTGTTTGTTCATTAGTACGATGACTAGATGGTTCTTTGAAATAAGTATATAGAAATATTAAATAAGAAAATCAAAAATAGCTACAACTCATCCTCATATTGAATTTTTATGTTTCAAAAAGAACAAAATGTTGCCATTTATTTAAAGTAGACTTGCAAGGGAAAGACTATGTGCCATTTTGAGCATTGACACTAACAAAAGTTGTAATAGGTTGCATTTTTAATGAGGAACAATCAATGATATAATAGTGATTAACATCTCCAGAAGAACCCACTTTTTAGTAGATAAACACCTATGTTATGCCCTCTTCATAGTTGTTGAAGCTATTGACACCACCAATATCCCCCAAGGGCTCATTAGAAGCCAGAAGTAGTTATAGGAAGATGTTGCAAGTGTTGGTTCTAGAAGCAGGCCCTACAACTGTACATGCATCATACCTCTAGATTTTTAGGGCCTCATAGTGGAAGGGCGTTCTCCATTCTCAAGTTTGCAAGCTTGCATACAACCACATATATATATTATTTTAGAAGTATTTCTCATCAATTATAAGCAAGCCATTATATCTACCTCTCTCCCTTCCCATAGACATGATAAGTAATTGTTTAGTATTCTAACTCGACATAATAAGTACATAAGAACCAATTCATAACATCAGTTAAAATAATGGAGAATCATACCAAACTCTGGTTTAAATTAGACTCGTTACTTGATCTGGATTTGTATTAACACCTAGCAGCTGATCAATGGTGTTACAGATCCTCTTCTATTTCTTTTAGTTTTTTGAAACCTAAGCATCTCATTATAGTTGTTCTCTTTCTTTTAAGTTTTGATTATGAAGATTGACTACAAGGTTTTGTTATATACATCTTATCATTTATGATCAGTAAACATCTTCATATTTTCATTGATATTTCAAGATCCTCTCACTCAAACATATGAACAAGTCATTGGAGTCATTAACATATGCTAAAATTAAAAAAAAATGAAAAGAGGCATACTATTCTCAATAATGTCTTTTCTACGTGGATTGTGGCTGCTAAAATTCATTACATTCAAGTGAAATTCATCATATATCTACAAACCTTTTGACATTCATTTATTTGAAAAGTCTTGTAACCCTGCCTCATTGAAGTATTGGGTAGCAAATTGAAGTCCCCAAAGTATCAAGTGACCAATTGAGTGATATGTTTATGACTTTTGGATTCTTAAGGTGGTTTTTCATTGTTCCATATTTTAAGGTGAGTTATAGGTGATTTGATATACAATACACAATTGGTTCATTTTATTTTTCTTCACATGTTTCCCTGACTAATGTTCATGAAGTAGGTAATGTGTTTTGTGGGAGGAATTCTCACAATACTCACTTGAAAAAGGCATATGCATATTCTATACATGTGCAACAAACAATTTTTGGTTTACTAATCAATTTATTTATATATACACCCTCCATTCCATGCTTGATCTTAGACATTCCCTAATTCTAGTAAGGTACAACAACCAATTGTTGGCTTATTGATCAATTCACTTATTCATACTAGGCTTGATCCTAGATTATATGTTTAGGTCCTGAGAGTCAGGGATTGATGATGCATAGTTTGAGAGTGCTTCGGTGATGGTGTTGTGATTGTTTGCAAGCAATTCATGTTGTTCTACATGAAGCTTCAATCTTAGTCCTACTTTAGCTAGTGAAATTTCGACTACCAATTGGTATTCATCTAGTGGTGTTTCGACTATATGTTGGGATTCAACTATTGCATATCAGGTCTTTGATGAGTATGATAGGATGGTCTTGAACTTCTTCTCTAGGTGATGACTTCAGCTTGTGGGTTTCAAGCTTAGTGTTATCATGTGGTTTGTCCCACTACCTAATGGCTCGAGTCTAGCCTGAGTATGTATTTTTTAGGAATGAACTAACTATCTGAATGAATGCATTTACATTACTAATCAGATTCATGGGTTTCACATGGCAGTATCATCACTCATTCGATCTCACTTCTTTTTTTTATCTATTTCAGGTGGTCCAATATCTACCATTCATATCTCACTTTACAAAAATGCACATGCGGTTGCCTTAGAGTCATCACTTGGTTTGCAGATGTGGGGAACTCATCACTGTAAAGAGGGTGTTATTTGTTTCCTACCAAGAATGTTCCCTGTAGAATTCCATGATCATTGATTCTGCCCAACATGGTTTGGAGTCTCTGGAGATATTCCATAATATGATAACTATAGGTATGATACCTGACGATGTCACTCCAATTAGGTGGTCCTCAAAAGACCAATTCGATGAATAATGGTGTTGGTATGTATGCCCAGAGAGCCAATCATATGAGGATTGGAGTGTGGCATTAGATGCCTTATTTGATAATCATAAAGGTAATTCCATGTATTGTGTCTGCTCATGTGGCGACCGTCTCATGAAAACAAGATTAACTAATTCAAACTAATGCGGAAGCATTTCATTAGAAGTGGAATTACTGAAAATCACTAAAAATTAAATCTTTTGTAAAGAGGTATTCAAACGGTAAAACTCTTTCATAAAGAAACATGATAAGTTATTTACAAACTGATCCATCATTAAATCTCTATAAAATCACATTTCAAGAGTCACAAGCATCAACTGCCCTGTTAAACTGTACACGAGCAGTATACAAAAATCTTGAGGCTTTACGCCAAAAATCTTAGATATACTTTAAACAACTACTGACTCCTAGGACCGTAGAGTATAGAGACGACACATAGGACATTCTATCTAAGACTCGACAGACAGTGTCTCCACCTGAGGATCACTATTGTCCCTGATGTTGCTGCTGATGTTGTTGTTGTTGTTGCTCACCCACTGATGGGTTCCTTCGTCCTTGATGTCTACCTAAAAAGTTGAATCCCATGGGGGTGAGACAATTGAATAATTGTCCCAGCGAGAGTTATAAATCTCTTCCAGAAGCATTGTTATTGAAATACTTTAATAACATTAAGCAGTAGAACTATAAACATCCAACAACATGTTTAACATTGTGCAAACTAAGTGAAGCAACATTCTTTTAAGCAATCATTTCAATTATAACTTAATTGAATGACAAGACATATAACAATAAGGAATACGAAGAACATGTATACTAATTATTCAACTAGAGCACTGTAAACAATGTATCATCAATCATTGTTTCTCGTAGTTCAACCTAAGCAAATATGCTACACGGCTGATTACATTTTACAAACATATTTATGCCATGAGGAGATGAGTTACACCTCTCATACTCCAACCAACCATTACTAAATCGCAATCGGTACCATACATAGGTCATTAGAAGAGTCGTATTCCTATGACCTCATCCTCCTCAGTCAGTATGAGGAACAACATGCATGACATCTTGTGTCTCTGCCATAATAGCTTTCCAGGGTATTCTGGCAACTTCGCTATTAGAGTTACAGTGGCATTCTGTACTCTCTTCGCCATCAAGGGATTTCTTGTTTATCTCTCATCGATGCAGAATTAACAATATCATCGGGAGATTAGTGATACGTCCTCCCGACATAAACATATAATGAAGGATTCAGAGATTAAAGGTACATCTCACATCAAATCATATATTAGGATGTAAGGATATTTGCGTCCATAACCCCCACATACTCAAAAGTATGTTCTCTAGGAGTTCCCTTAGGAAAACTTATTTCACCATCATTTAACTTCTGACAATGATGGATCTATGGTCAGGGCACTACATGATATCATTATACTTGATTATTTAAATACATTATGGCATTCTTTTAGCATCAGGCATGTTTTCAAACATAAACCAATAAGACAATTGCTATAAAGAAAGAGTATGAATCATATCAAGTTTATGTCACATATTGTTAACACTGGGATATCAATCCCTAACCATCTCATCATTGTTATTCAAGAATATGGGTATTCCAACCCTTAGATCATCAAAACACTTGTTACCAAGTAACATATTGACATCAAGTCATTTAATAGCATGACCTTGGTTGTAGCAATGAAGGTGTTTCTCATAGCTCATACAGCCTACCAATCTCATATGTTACCTCTCACTAGGGAACACAGCTTATCATTATTCTTAAAGCTTATAAAGTGCTTTCAATATATATGGCATCATAAGCCTTACCTGGATATGCTTACCTTTTTATAAAAACCTACATGGTTAACACAATTGATAACATGCACATTGTATCTCTATCAACACAATACAAGTTCTTTTCAAATTAAATACAAAACACCACGGTCGTGCTACATAAGTTCACCACGACCGTGTCACATGACCACAGCTGGTTTCTAGGGTTAGAGTTTTCCCTATTCAACTCAATTAGGGTTATTAAATCTCGTTATCTTACAAAGGCATAATGATTACTCAATTCATACTCAAGTGTAGTGTTTCATGCTTAAAAACATAACCCAAAATTAGGGTTTACTGTTCATACCATCACATTTCCCTAGATTAGGGTTTACTATTCACATTATATCACATTACCTTAGATTAGGGTTTACTATTCACATTACAATGAATTAAGATCATACCAACATCATGTATGAGGATTTACTTCCATTAATGTCTTTGGTTAAGATTCATTAACCATCAAAATTAGGGTTTCCATGATCTCACTATAAAGGATCATACCCTAATTAGATATATTCATACATATTGGAAGTGTATTACTTGATTCTTATTCATATAAGGAGTATTTTCTCTCCTTATTCTATCAAATGATGTTTACATCACTCTTGATTAGGCTAAGTAAAATCAACCTTGTCATCATGGTTTATATCACTACTATTGTGATCATTAGGATTCACTTGATAAAAGGGTATTGGTTACTCTATCCCATCAAGGGTACTTTTGTAATGTTTACCATAGATCATAACATGCATTAATCCACTAATTACTTGGTCCCTTAATCACTTTAGGTATCTATGAAGTTTAGGTTAATCAACCACTAAACCATCTTGACCACTAAGGCATCAAACGTTCTTAACCTTTTTAGACCTCAAACGGTCTTGCACACAACCTCCCCAAACGGTCTTGGATGGACCTTTAAACCATTTGGTGTTGTTGACCGTTTGGTCTAGTTTGACTTTTGAAACCATTTGGTAAAGTGCACACTCAAGACCATTTGCCCAAGGTGAGGTGAAGACCGTTTGGCCAAGTTTGACTTTGAAACCGCATGGACATAACCGATCTTGAACCGCATGAGCACCAAACGGTTTGGGATCATTTGGTCCCAAAGGCCCAAACAGTCTTGAGACCATTTGGACTCAAACGGTCTTGAGACCGTTTGGTCCAAACCACCTCAAAACCGCATGGACCAAAAAAAAGTGTCTCAACCACTTCAATTGAGTTAGGGTTTCCAATGTTGAACCCCTCAATCAACCATGCACTTGTTAGACACTTATCAATTGAGTTAATTAGGTAAATCCTCTACTGATTTAGCATTCAATTGACCCTCAATTGATCACCAATTAGGGCTTGGATCAATTAAATTAGGGTTTGGAATCGATTACCCTTCAACACTCCTCAACATGAGTCAAATTGAATTGAAATCCTTGAACCATCTATCAATTTGGTCATGACCTAACCCCAAACGGTCTTGTGATCGTTTGGATGACCTACAAATGGTTTTGAGACCGTTTGCTCAAGTCAAAATCAAAAACTAACTCAACTTACTAAGGTTTGGCTCATTGATTTGATCGTTAGGTCACTAATCAATTACACTTCAACTTGTTACTTTTAGATTTATAATCACTTGACCATAGTCAACCCTAGACCTCCAAACGGTTTTGGGTGACCCCCAAATGGAATTGGGATCTTTTGGACATCCTCCAAACGGTCTTGAGACCGTTTTCCCATTATGTCATCAAAAACCAAGTCATTCTCTTAAGGATTGAACCCTATATTTAGTCACCAAATCAGCACATAATCATTTATCAACTTATTATCATTGGACCCTCAATTGGTCAACCACACTTAAGGCTAGACCTCCAAATGGTCTTGGGTTATCATCAAACATTATTGAGACCGTTTGGGTGATCCCCAAATGGTTTTGAAACCGTTTGGGCCACTCAACCAAAACTTCAACTTAATTCAATTATTGAAATCAGCAAATAACCCGATTAGGGTTTTGGTGATTGATGTGCCTTCAATTGGTGATTTACTTGGAATTACATGATTATTTTTGGTAGGTGATTTGTCCACATTATTTACAACAGACCTCCAAATGGTCAACGCCTGGTCAATGTATCCAAACAGTCTTAAACCGTTTGCTTCTATGCGGTTTGTGAAACCGTTTGCATTCAAACGGTTTGAAACCGTTTGCTCCCAAACGGTTTGACAAACTGTTTGCAAAAGTTGGGAGACCGTTTGCTAAAACAAGATTTAAGATAAAAATATATATTAACGTCATCATCTTCTACCTCAAGAACAGGGGTGGTTCTTCATGGAAATAAGAACAAGAACACACAAAGGTGTCTAAAGAAGAAGAATAAGCATATATACTAGGAGAAGAGGATGCATTAACAAAGCTTAAGGGTTAGAATTATAAAACCTGCCTTAAGATCTGATCTAGAGCTACAATCTTCGTAGATTTAATGGTGGATGAAGCTCCAAAGGTTGTCCAAGGTCCGTTCTTCAAGATTTGGATGGAGAAGATGGCTAGAAAGAAGAGTTGTGTAAGGAAAACTACTAAACCAACCTTGTATTAGAGTTTTCACCATGAATTCGGGATAGATGGTGAAATTACCAACTTAGCTTGGTCATCCTCCTATGTTCCAGAGCTCCCTCTTGGTCAGTCCAAAGAAAGAATATGAGGAGAAAGAACTAAAGGAACGAACCTTTGCTTTGAGGAAAAAGGGTGCTTATATATTTTTGGGTATTATCAAGGCTAAGAAAAAGATAGCTATTTCTCTAATTTCTTAAACCCATCCACTCATGCTTTCTCCACCCATGGCCATGTTTCTTCCTCCTTTTCACATGCAAAACCTCTCTCTTATCCAAGGTTAAAGTAAAAGAAACCATATATCTTAATAAGCTATATATATGAAAGGGCCATTTTGCTTAAAATGTGGTTATTTAAATATTAAGGTTATCTTTCTTACTTGATCATTCAAATGAGGCGCCCCTCTCATTATTTTTACTCTACACGATTCCAAGAAACATTATAGATACTCTAGAGGGTATATTTTACATGTTGCACCCTATGTTTTTGGTAAATTGCACTTTACACCAAAACTAGGTTTTAAAGCACAAGGATTGCTCTACAAGCTATATCTTGGTGCTCAAGCTTGGAGAATCCATACCACTACATCATATTCATTCTTATGATGTATCATTATCAGAGGAACATCTTAACATGTGCAATTTGCAAGTTAACCCTCAACTTGGGTAATTTGCACTTTCGTCCAAAATTAACAAAACAAAGTTGCAACATTGTTCAAAAAGGACTGAAATAGAAATATAAGTTCCTCAAAGGCTTTAATTACATTACACAAGATAACCACAAGAATCTAATCACATATTTAGGCAAAACACCTAGGGTTAGTTCATAACCCAGGTCAGGGATGTTACAAATTATCCACCCCTTACAAGGATTTCGTCCCCAAAATCAACAAAACATATTAAGAGAAAAGAGCAGGCTATTTCCTTCTCATCTCTTCCTCTAGTTCCCATGTGGCTTATCCAACACCATGATGATTCTAGAGGACTTTCACAAGACTTATGTCTTTCTTTTTCAATTTTTTAATTCTTTTATCAAGGATCGATACAGGTCCTTCCTCATAAGATAAATCATCATTCAATTCTACTTCCATAGGTTGCAGAACTCATTCTGTATCAGGGTGACATTTCCAAAGCTTGGAAATGTGGAACACAGGGTGTATCCTCTATAACTCTGGTGGTAACTCTAGCTTATAGGCTACTCTTCCAATCCGTTCAATTGTTGGATAAGGCCCCATAAACCTAGGAGCTAACTTTCCTTTCCTCCCAAATGTAAGAACTCCTTTCCATGGTGAGACTTTGAGGTACACTCTGTATCCAACCTGGAATTCTAAAGGTCTATGACGCTTATCATTGTAAGATTTCTGCCTATCCTGTGCAGTCTTTATCTATTGTTGTATTACTTTAATCTTCTCAGTGGTCTGCTGCACAAGATCTGGACCTAAAAGTTGATATTCACCAGTTTCATACCAACATAGGGGTGATCTACAACGTCTACTGTACAAATCTTCATAAGGTGCCATGTCAATGCTATGTTGATAGCTATTGTTGTAGGAAAACTCTATCATGCTTAGGTGCAGATCCCAACTTCCTATAAACTAAAGAACACATGCTCTCAGCAAGTCTTCCAAAGTTTGTATAGTCATTTCTGATTGTCCGTCAATCTGAGGATGAAAGGTTATACTAAACCTTAACTGTGTGCCTAAAGTTTTATGAAGTCACTCCCAAAAATGACTCGTAAACTGGGGACCTCTATCAGAAATAATGGTAACTAGGACTCCATGCAGCTGCACTATCTCATCAACATATAACTGTGCCAGCTTCTCAGTAGAATAGATTGTTTTGACAGGAAAGAAATGTGCTATCTTTGTCCACCTATCAACTACTACCCAAATGGAATCATGCCCTTTGGTTGTCCTCGGTAGGCCAACAACAAAGTCCATGGTTACATGATCCCACGTCCACTGTGGTATGGGTAAAGGTTGCATTGTTCCTGTAGGCTTCTAGTGTTCAGCTTTAACTTGCTGACACACAGGACACCCCATAACGAACTCAGCAACATCCTTCTTCAAACCAGGTCACCAATACATATCTTTCAAGTTTCGATACATCTTGGTGCTTACGGGATGCATAGCATACATCAAAGAATGAGCTTCTTCCAGGACTAACTTCCTCAAGTTAGCCACATCAGGAACTATCATCCTACAATGATAACAGGTTACTTGATCATCTGAATCATGGAAACCATCTTATTTCTCACTACCATACTCCGATCTAATCAGTTGAACTACAGCATGAACTTGTTGTGCCTCCTTGATCTTCTTTCTCAGAGTAGGTTTTATGTGCATCTCAGCTAACAACCCTGCTAACAATGAAACTTTTAACTGTACATTGTCTTGCCTTAAAGAGATAAGCATATACCTCCTAGAGCACACTAAGGAATCTAGCTGTGCTTTATCTAGAGCTGTTGTTGCTGATTTCCTACTCAAAGCATCAACAACTACATTGGCCTTCCATGTATGGTAATCAATTGTACAATCGTAGTCCTTGATTAACTCCATCCAGCGGCGTTGCCTCATGTTAAGCTCATGTTGAGAAAAGATATACTTAAGATTCTTATGATCAGTGAAAATCTGGAATGTCTCTCCATAAAGATAATGTCTCTAGATCTTCAAGGCATGAATCACAACAACTAATTCTAGATCGTGTGTCGGATAATTCTCCTCGTGTTTCTTTAGCTGTCGAGAAGTAAAAGAAATCACTTTTTTATCCTGCATCAACACACATCCTAGTCCATTTTTGGAGGCATCACAGAAAACTATATATCATTTCCCATGTTCAGGTAACACAAGCACAGGTGCACTTGTCAACCTCTCCTTCAACAGCTGAAAAGATTGTTGACACTTATCACTCCAGGTAAAAGGAACATCCTTCCTTGTCAACTTAGTCAAGGGTAAAACCATAGGACTAAAGTTCTTAATGAACCTCCTGTAATAGCCTGCCAACCCTAAGAAACTGCGGATCTCCGTCGGTGTCTTCGGCTGTTCCCGTTGTAGGATAAATTCTACCTTTTTAGGGTCAACACGTATACCTGAAGCAGATATTACGTGTCCCAGAAAAGAAATTTCTGGCAACCAAAACTCACACTTGCTAACCTTAGCATATAGCTTGTGTTCTCTTAACAAAGTTAGAGTCTGACGAAGATGTTGTTCATGTTGCTGAACATCCCTACTATAGATCAGAATGTCATCTATAAAGACAACTACACACTGATCGAGAAATGGTTGAAAGATTCTATTCATGAGTTCCATAAATGCAGATGGTGCATTAGTTAGTCCAAATGCCATAACTATGAACTCATAGTGACCATACCTTGTCCTAAAGGTAGACTTAGGTATGTCATCATCCTTAATACACAGCTGGTGATATCTTGACCTCAAATCTATCTTTGAGAAGATAGTTGCACCACGCAACTGATCAAAGAGATCATCAATCCTCGGCAAAGGATACTAATTCTTTATTGTTACTTTATTTAATTTTCTGTAATCAATGCACAACCGCATTGATCCATCTTTCTTTTTAACAAAGAGGACCGGAGCACCCCAGGGTGAAGTACTTGGTCGGATGAAACCCTTCTCGAACAACTCTTGTAGTTTTTTCTTGAGTTTTTCCATCTCAGCAGGCACCATCCTATACAGTGTTTGTGCTATAGGTTGTGTTTCTGGGATTATATTGATCTCAAAATCAATCTCTCGAGGCGGAGGTACACCTGGAAGTTCTTCAACAAATACATCTACAAATTCCCTAACTATCGGAACTTCAGTAGGGTTAGCACTATCCATGGTAGTATCTACCACATGGGCCAAGAATGCATAACGTCCTTGCCTCATCAACTTCTCAGCAACCATATCTAACACAAGACAGGTGGGTAGAATCTTTCTCTCTCCTTGAAAGATCAATGTATCACTATCATTAGCAAACATAGCTTGCTTGGATTCAAAATCCAAAACAACCTTATACCTTTCTAAGGTATCCATCCCAAGGATTATATCAAATCCATGCATCTCAAGTGGTATAAGATCCACTTGAATGTGATGTTCAGAAAAGAGGAGAATGCAGGGAGAACATACCTCCTGCAACATAGCAGATCCCATCAAGGGAGTTTCTAGTAACAAACTATCTATTCTATGACTTATAGTCAAGTTGCAGTCATAAATCACTCTTCGAGTGATAAAGGAGTGTGTAGCACCTGAACCAATTAAAACGGATACAACACAAGATGTAGACATATCAGAAAATAACAATTCCATCTGACCTGCCACAACCCGAGGGTTGATTACTGCATCAGGTGGATTCATCGCATATAATCTCGTCATTGCCTGTGGTTGATTCGATGCCCGATGACTAGATGTCGATGATTCAGCTTGGGACGCTTGTCCATGTCCTATAGCTCCTCCTGGAAACTATCTCCTTTGAGATCCTTGTTGACTCTTCCTTTGAGGTTGAGTCACACTCACTTCTCTAGCTCTGCAGTCATTCATCAAATGTCCCATCTTTCCACATATATAACAACTTCTGTTCAGTTGTTGTGGTCTGGTTGGTCCTGTAGCTGACATAGATGTTGAGCTACGAGCTCCTTTCAAAGGTAAGCTTCATCCTCTACCCCTATATGACGTCCACTACGTCTGGGTATTGGATCTAGGTGGTGGTGTAGGTACAAAAAACCTAGGTTTCTTGAAACTTTTAGATGAGGATCCTTGGCACTGGGGATACATCCTCTTGTTCTGGGTCTGTCTCTTCTCTGCTACAGACCTCTCTACTCTCCTGACAGACTCCATGAAGGTAGCAAACCTTTCTCTGTTCTCTAGAGCAGACACGGGAGTAGTCAACTCAGCGTTTAATCCTTTCTTAAAATGCCTAATCCTTTCTTCATTTGTGATCACCATGTGCGGAAAAAACCGCAATAGCTCCATCAACTTAGCCGCATACTCACTAATGTTCATAAGTCCCTGTCTTAACCTCTCAAACTGATAGACTTTCTCATCCAGAAACGTCTTAGGGAAATATCTATTGATAAATTCCTGTCAGAAAACTTCCCATGCAATCTCCACACCTGGCCTCTTCTGTTCTTCCATGGTCCACAATGACCAGCACTCCCCTTGAGAAGATACACAACATGTCTAACCTTCTCAGCTTCTGGGATGTTTAGGATTCTAAAGGCCTTCCCTAGTTCAGTTAACCACAAGTCAACATCTGTTAGGTCAGTTGTTCCAACATACTCTGTGGCTCCAACTCAGCAAAGTCATTCAAACGTCTTGTCGATTCCTTGTCCTTCAGGATGGGTAGGTGCCCTAGGTATAGGTATAGCCATCCTATCAGTCATGTGTGTCATGGCAGTCATAAACTACCCAAACATGTCTTGGACGGTTGGGTTCCCCATGTCAGTTGGATTGAACTGGGGTGGTTCAGGCACATGTTCTTCTATTTCTAGGTCTCTTGCACCTTCTCAGGGTGCAGCGACACTACTCTCGGCAATGTGTTCCTCGTGTGGTCCATACATCGTTAATCTTATCTTCTTCTCGTGAGGAGTAGAAGACACTATCAGATATACTGGAAGACACTAGAACAGACTCAACAACCTAAGTCCTATGTCTCTGTAGACTCAGCGAACCTAGAGCTTCGATACCACTAAATTGTGGCGACCGTCTCCTGAAAATAAGATTAACTAATTGAAACTAATGCGGAAGAATTTCGTTAGCAGAGGAATTACTGAAAATCACTAAAAATTAAAACTTTAGTAAAGAGGTCTTCAAACGGTAAAACTCTTTCATAAAGAAACATGATAAGTTAATTACAAACTGATCCATCGTTGCATCTCTGTAAAATCACATCTTGAGAGTCACAAGCATCAATTGCCCTGTTAGACTGTACATGAGTAGTATACAAAAATCTTGAGGCTTTACACCAAAAATCTCAGATCTACTTTAAACATCTATTGACTCCTAGGACCTGAGAGTACAGAGATGAAACATAGGACATTCTATCTAAGACTCGACAGATAGTGTCTCCACCTAAGGATCATTGTTGTCCCTGATGTTGTTGTTATTGTTGCTATTGTTGTTGTTGTTTCACACCCACTGATGGGTTCCTTCATCCTCGATGTCTACCTAAAAAGTTGAATCCCACGGGGTGAGAAAATTGAATAATTGTCCCAGCGAGAGTTATAACCCTCCTCCAGAAGCATTGTTATTGCAATACTGGAATAACATTAAGCAGTAGAACTATAAACATCCAATAGCAGGCTTAACATTGTGTAAACTAAGTGAAGCAACATTATTTTAAGCAATCATTTCAATTATAACTTAATTGAATGAGAAGACATATAACAATAAGGAATATGAAGAACATGTATACTAGTTATTCAACTAGAGCACTGTAAACAATGTATCATCAATCATTGTTTCTCGTAGTTCAACCTAAGCAAATATGCTACATGGCTGATTACATTTTACAAACATATTAATGCCCTGAGGAGATGAGTTACACCTCTCATACTCCAGCCGACCATTACAAAATCGCAATCAGTACCATACATAGGTCATTAGAAGAGTTGGATTCCTATGACCTCATCCTCCTCAGTCAGTATGAGGAACAACATGCAGGACATCTTGTGTCTCTGCCATAATAGCTTTCCAGGGTATTCTGGCAATTTCTCTATTAGAGTTACTGTGGCGTTCTGTACTCTCTTTGCCATTGAGGGATTTCTTGTTTATCTCTCATCGATGTGGCATTAACAATATCATCAGGAGATTAGTGATACATCAACCCAGCATAAACATATAATGAAGGATTAAGAGATTAAAGTTACATCTCACATCAAATCCTACATTAGGATGTAAGGATATTCGCGTCCATAACCCCCACATACTCAAAAGTATGTTCTCCAGGAGTTCCCTTAGGAAAACATGTTTCACCATCATTTAACTTCTGACAATGATGGATCTATGCTCAAGGCACTACATGATATCATTATACTTGATTATTTAAATACATTATGGCATTCTTTTAGCATCAGGCATGTTTTCAAACATAAACCAATAAGACAACTGCTATAAAGAAAGAGTACTAATCATATCAAGTTTATGTAACATATTGTTAACATTGGGATATCATTCCCTAACCATCTCATCATTGTTATTCAAGAATATGGGTATTCCAACCCTTAGATCATCAAAACACTTGTTACCAAGTAACATATTGACATCAAGTCATTTAACATCATGACCTTGGTTGTAGCAATGCATGTGTTTCTCATAGCTCATACAGACTACCAATCTCATATGTTACCTCTCACTAGGCAACATAGCTTATCATTATTTTTAAAGCTTATAAAGTGCTTTCAATATATATGGCATCATAACTCTTACCTGGCTATGCTCACCTTTTTATAAAAACCTGCATGGTCAACACAATTGTTAACATGCACATTGTATCTTTATCAGCACAATACAAGTTCTTTTCAAATTAAATATAAAACACAATGGTCGTGCTATCTTGCACGGTCGTGCTACATAAGTTCACCATGACCGTGTCACATGACCATGGCTAGTTTCTAGGGTTAGAGTTTTCCCTATTCAACTCAATTAGGTTTATTCAATCCCTTTATCTTACAAAGGCATAATGATTACTCAATTCATACTCAAGTATAGTGTTTCATGCTTACAAACATAACCCAAAATTAGGGTTTACTGTTCATACCATCACATTTCTCTAGATTAGGGTTTACTATTCACATTATATCACATTACCTTAGATTAGGGTTTACTATTCACATTACAATGAATTAAGATCATACCAACATCATGTATGAGGATTTACTTCCATTAATGTCTTAGGTTAAGATTCATTAACCATCAAAATTAGGGTTTCCATGATCTCACTATAAAGGATCATACCCTAATTAGATATATTCATACATATTGGAAGTGTATAACTTGATTCTTATTCACATAAAGAATCTTCTCTCTCCTTATTGTATCAAATGATGTTTACATCACTCTTGATTAGGCTAAGTCAAATCAACCTTGTCATCATGGTTTATATCACTACTATTGTGATCATTAGGATTCACTTGATAAAAGGGTATTGGTTGCTCTATCTCATCAAGGGTACTTTTGTAATGTTTACCATAGATCATAACATGCATTAATCCACTAATTACTTGGTCCCTTAATCACTTTAGGTATCTATGAGGTTTAGGTTAATCAACCACTAAACCATCTTCACCACTAAGGCATCAAACGTTCTTAACCTTTTTAGACCCCAAACGGTCTTGCACACAACCTCCCCAAACGGTCTTGGATGGACCTTGAAACCATTTGGTGTTGTTGACCATTTGGTCTAGTTTGACTTTTGAAACCATTTTGTAAATTGCACACTCAAGACCATTTGCCCAAGGTGAGGTGAAGACCGTTTGGTCATGAAGACCGTTTGGCCAAGTTTGACTTTGAAACTGCATGGACATAACCAATCTTGAAACTACATGAGCACCAAACGGTTTGGGATCGTTTGATCCCAAAGGTCCCAAATGGTCTTGAGACCATTTGGACTTAAATGGTCTTGAGACCGTTTGGTCCAAACCACCTCAAAAATGCATGGACCAAAAAAAAGTGTCTCAACCACTTCAATTGAGTTAGGGTTTCCAATGTTGAACCCCTCAATCAACCATGCACTTGTTAGCCACTTATAAATTGAGTTAATTAGGTCAATCCTCTACTTATTTAACACTCAATTGACCCTCAATTTATCACCAATTAGGGATTGGATCAATTGAATTAGGGTTTGGAATCGATTACCCTTCAACACTCCTCAACATGAGTCTAATTGATTTGAAATCCTTGAACCATCTATCAATTTGGCCAAGACCTGACCCCAAACGGTCTTGGGATCATTTGGATGACCTCCAAACGGTTTTGAGACCATTTTCTCAAGTCAACATCAAAAACTAACTCAATTTACTAAGGTTTGGCTCATTGATTTGATCGTTAGGTCACTAATCAATTACACTTCAACTTGTTACTTTTAGATTTATAATCACTTGACCATAGTCAACCCTAGACCTCCAGATGGTATTGGGTGACCCCCAAAAGGTCTTAGGATCATTTGGACATCCTCCAAACGGTCTTGAGACCGTTTTTCCATTATGTCATCAAAACCAAGTCATTCTCTTAAGGGTTGAACCCTAGATTTAGTCACCAAATCAGCACTTAATCATTTATCAACTTGTTATCATTGGACCCTCAATTGGTCAACCACACTTAACCCTAGACCTCCAAACGCTCTTAGGTTATCACCAAACGGTCTTGAGACCGTTTGGGTGATTCCCAAATGGTTTTGAAACCATTTGGGCCACTCAACCCAAACTTCAACTTAATTCAATTATTGAAATCAGCAAATAACCCGATTAGGGTTTAGGTGATTGGTGAGCCTTCAATTGGTGATTTACTTGGAATTAGATGATGATTTTTGGTAGGTTATTAGTCCAAATTATTTAAAACATACCTCCAAACGGTCAACACCTGGTCAACGCATCCAAACGGTCTTAAACTATTTGCTTCTATGCGGTTTGTGAAACTGTTTGCATTCAAACGGTTTGAAACTGTTTGCTCCGAAACGGTTTGAGAAACCGTTTGCAAAAGTTGGGAGATTGTTTGCTAAAGTAAGATTTAATATAAACATAGATATTAACATCATCATCTTCTACCTCAAGAATAGGGGCGGTTCTTCATGGAAATAAGAACAAGAACACACAAAGGTGTCTAAAGAAGAAGAATAAGCATATATACTAGGAGAAGAGGATGCATTAACAAAGCTTAAGGGTTAGAATTATAAAACCCACCTTCAGATCTGATCTAGAGCTCCAAGATTCGTATCTTTAATTATGGATGAAGCTCCAAATGTTGTCCAAGGTCCGTTCTTCAAGATTTGGATGGAGAAGATGGCTAGAAAGAAGAGTTGTGTAAGGAAAACTACTAAACCAACCTTATATTAGAGTTTTCACCATGAATTCGGGATAGATGGTGGTCCATACTTACAAACTTAGCTTGGTCGTCCTCCTCTATTCCAGAGCTCCCTATTGGTCGGTCCAAAGCAAGAAGATGAGGAGAAATAACTAAAGGAACGATCCTTTGCTTTGAGGAAAAAGGGTGCTTATATATTTTTGGGTATTATCAACGCAAAGAAAAAGATAGTTATTTCTCTTATTTCTTAAACCCATCCACTCATACTTGCTCCACCCTTGGCCACGTTTCTTCCTCCTTTTCACATTCAAAACCTCTCTCTTATCCAAGGTTAAAGGAAAAGAAACCATATATCTTAATAAGTTATATATTTGAAAGGGCCATTTTGCTTAAAACTTGGTTATTTAAATATTAAGGTTATCTTTCTTACTTGATCATTCAAATGAGGCTCCCCTCTCATTTTATTTTCTCTAATTGATGCCAAGAAACATGAGAGATACTCTAGAGGGTATAATTTACATGTTGCACCCTATGTTTTGGGTAAATTGCACTTTACACCAAAACTAGGTTTTAAAGCACAAGGATTGCTCTACAAGCTATATCTTGGTGCTCAAGCTTGGAGAATCCATACCACTACATAATATTCATTCTTATGATGTCTCATTATAAAAGGAACATCTTAACTTGTGCAATTTGTAAGTTAACCCTCAACTTGCGTAATTTGCACTTTAGTCTAAAATTAACAAAACAAAGTTGCAACATTGTTCAAAAAGGACTAAAATAGAAATATAAGTTCCTCAAAAGCTTTAATTAGATTACACAAGATAACCACAAGCATCTAATCAAATATTTAAGCAAAACACCTAGAGTTAGTTCATAACCCAGGTCAGGGATGTTACAGCTCAGTAATGAGATGATGACGCATACATAGTAGATGTTTGAAGAATGATGTGACTCGATGACATATGTCTTCTAGTTGAGGACCTAAACAATGAGATCATATGTATGATGTCCCTAGTCAGATATTACTGTGGAAGCAAAATAGACAAAATAATTCATAAGACTAGAGTGTGTGTTGACTGATGACAGAATCTCATTAGTCATGATATGTGATATCTAGTCAAGCACACAGTTACGTGTTAGAGAATAGTGTATCAGATAGACCCACCATGAGAGCGATACATGGAGACCATGAAATGGTAGTCAGAATCATCTCTCATAGTGATAGTGGTGATTGTGGTTCTTAGACCTAAAGTCACTACATTCATCACATCTTGTTCATGTACATTGAAATCATCCAATGTGATCCTAAATAAGGATTGCCATAACGGTGATGATTGAGTGCATTGTGACACATGGGGATTGAATGTGAGTGATGTAGATGGGACATTTTGCTCCTACAGGAGGTTGATATCTAGGCCTTTTGATAAGAGAGACTGAGAAATGTATGGTCATACTCATGAGACTCAATACGTGATATGTGAATTCACGTGCATCTCATACAGTCTGCTCTGGATCAACGAACATGGATTGAACATTGAGAGGATGACGATTCCATGCCTCGAGTTAAATCCAGATATTAGAGATAAAGGAACTATACGATTAGGGTAACATTGATCATAGATTGTAGGTTGAAGTTCTTCTCAATATTTTTGAATTACTTGGGTAGTAATGATGTGTGACTAGGCATCACTCTTTTCTTGTGATGTCATAATTGGTTATGAACATTCACTACCAATGTAATTTTGGACCTATAGGGTCACATGCATAGGATATCGTTGGACTAAAGGTGTATACTCATGAATGATGTTTAATTTGATTACTAATGGTGTTTATGTGTTTAATTAAACAATTGAGGTTCAAAATTGACTGACTGGACTCTAAATCAACTAGTTTAAGTGTTAAACTGATCCCTTGGAGTGTCAGGTCAATTGGAATCAATATTGGTTGAACTTTGACTCGTCTGGACAAGTGAAACGACCATTTCACTTATGAAATAACCATCTCACAATGTGAAATGACCGTTTCACTATGTGAGACGACTGGTTCATCCTCTGGGTCACACGCTTCAGTTGCCAATTCTATTTAAACAAGGAATGATGTTGATGTCATGTTTAGCATTACTCGGGCATTGAATTCCAATGTGATTCAGAATAGGAAATTGCACGAACTGACCAGTTCACTAAGTGAACTGACTAGCTCATGCACCCATCAACCAATTGGGTGTGTGAACCGACTAGTTCTCCATACGTAGGTTCCAGAAAAATTCATGATTTTGGACCCTTATACTCCCACACAGATTGGGAACCCTGACCATGGCCTCTACTATAAATAGAGGAATATTGGGGTCTTCCTAACACACACAATTGATAATCAGTCACTCTGAAATTTTTTTTCATCTCTGGTTTTGGTAACCAATAGAGATCCCTATCTAGTCCTACCTATTAAAGGGAGGCATAGAAGGGGAGAGAACAACTGAGAATAATTGTGGGACAGGACCGGCAACTAGTACACTGACAAAAGGGGACAACTCCTTGTTGGTTGTGGTAACACATGGTTGAGTTCTCGCTGGTCCCTGTAGACTACTCTATAGGATTGAGGCTATTGTCTACCAATAGGAGGACATCTTCAACCGTTGTTCATGGTGTTGTACCAAGAGGTCAGCGGAGACAACTACTCAAGTGTGACTGGTGTTGAAGGAGCATGTTGTAGTCTGAAGAAGAAGCATCTACTGCAAGGTATGTCACTAGACTTGATCTAGGACCAGGTATAACCTTGCAAACCTTTCTTCCTAGATACACTATTGTTGATCCGGTCTTGTTGTCCTGGGAAACGGACATTAAAATTTTTGTTTCTGCTGCCTATGTACACCCAATTTCCCTAGTCAATTTATGGTGTATCTAGGATTTAAATCAATCTAATTGGAATTAGTTGTCATTATTTTATTGCATATGATATGAATATTAATATTATTAATGTGTATATCCAATTAAATTTTACATATGACTTCACAAACTAATATATATATATATATATATGTATATATATATGTATATATATAATATGCAATTCACATATATATAAAGTCAGTTTTGATGGTGGATGTGAAGCACGGTTATGGCCAATAACCCTAGATTTGTGTGTTCATGGTTGTGGTTATTTATTTCGATTGTTACTCGATCTATGTACTTACCCTCTCTCTTCCATCCAAATGTAAATTAATTCTCTTCTTTCATATTTCCCCTCAAATGTAGCTTGAGGTTTCCCTTTTACAATGTAATAAGAAATTGGATAGTTTTAATTTATGTTTCGATGTGCGATGGAGAACTACATAAAGGCAAAATTACTAGCTCATAAGACAAACTGAGTCGACTGGAAGATCTAGGAGGCCACATGATAGAAGGATGAACCAATCGAATGGTGGCCCAACCGATTAATTGGAGGTGTCCAGACATCAATTGAACCTAAAGACCAGATGGTCATTTCAAGATCCCAACCGAGAAACCAAGAGGCAAGTTGACCGGTTCAAGAGTTGAACTAATCAACCCAGAATGGTTTGAGCATAGACCTTCATCATAAACATGTTGCATATGATGTGGACCATAGGTGGTAGTAATTCCTTGTGGTTCCAAGGAATTACAATAGTATGGCCATAGCCATCACTAGTGTGTTTTAATTATTGCATGTTCTTGTTTGTGGTTATAGCATGTATATGATATGTACTATATGTATGTGGTGATTGGTTATGTATATGTATTTATATGCAAAATCCATCATACAATATTAAGTCTTACATGATTTCCATAAGATACACACAAGAAAAGCTTTATCGACAAAGTGTGATCATGCCCTAGCATGGTGCGTCATCTATCTCGTGAAAGTGTGATGGTAGATATGTGGGTCTTCCCTAGTAGGGTGCATATTTTTTCATGTTGGCCTATGGGTCTGGCTTAACTAGGTGACCTTAATATGATTAAGTGTCTAGAAGCATGCAGATGGACTGTGATAAGGAGTTGTGCATGCCATCTATCCAAGAGTTGGATGAGGTGCAATTGGAAAATGTTTCCTACCTTTATAATTGGTCATGTGTGCCAACATTGGTTGGGTATTGATGCAATTGTTTTGGATCTTGTCTCACTAGAAGATTGTATGATGCAATATTCTAAATTGATACATGAGGGTTATCGATTTGTGCAAAACTATGGGAACAATAATTAATTAAAGACCTAATTAATATGGTTAACTTATCAAATCAAACAAATCAATAATGTTTTAAAAAACTGCAAACCTTCTTTTATAGACAATCACAAACACATTTTTATTATGATCAGTCCTTAAGAAGGACAAAACAAAATGGGATTGACTTTCATGTCTATCAAGGATTTTTAGAAGTGTTCTCAAACATGAGCAAAAGATCTATGTCCTTTAAAGACCAGAGCCAGAGGAACCTACTCAAAATGATCCTAAGACTAAATTGGATTCTTACTTGAAAGCATGCCAATGTTGTTATAGACATTAGACACTTATGTTATACTATATGAACTATGGGTTGCATGAATAGCATGAAAATGTGGGAATTCTCAAGATGGTAACACATCGTAAGCATCATTTAAAGAAAATAAGGTATAATATCTTCAAAACATTGTTTGAGTGCAAATTGGCAAAGGGAGGTCCAGTAGATCCATGTGTTCTCAATTTCATTGCACATGTGGAATGATTGGGGTTTTTTTTAGGTCAAGAGTTGACCATGGATATGATTCTACAATTGTTGTCTGAATCATATAGTTAGTTTATCAAATGCTTGACATATTGATGTCAAAGCACGAAAGAAGAAGGATAAATTTGTGATGGTGATCAGTAGAAGTGAGTCATAGGGAAAAATGCAATGTCAAGAAGAGTTCTTTGGCTAAACCAAAGTCCAAGTCTTCTGCACTCAAGTTATGGAGAAGGGTAAGTGTGATGTAATTTGTCCTTTTCACTTAAAGGAACAAAGGAAGCAGAAATATATAGACATCTCCACTTCATGACCTAATAAGAAGTAATCTAGAACTATGTAGAGAAAGGGTTGTTTCCACTACAGTTGGAAGCTATCATTCATGGGCACATAATAGAATTATTGAAATGCTATTATGAACCTTCCATTGATGAAAACATCATATACCTTGTGTGACAAGAACATTATATTTCATTTTACAAGATATGTTCTTTTATAACAGTGCTTTATGTCTCACGAACTATACATGATAGTTGTAAGGACAAATGTGTATGACATGTATACTGAATGACTTGATAACTCAAACAATGAATGCCTATAGCATTTACAACTAGAGCAAAAAATGAGAAATGCATCTCTAGAATCCATAGGATGCTTATCTAGACTCTTTTAGTTATTGAACCAATAGAGACATGCATATCTTATTTGTTGTGTAATATGACAAAAGCATCTACACTAGAAGTGGGAGAGTGACTATTCTATTAGGGCTCATACATATTGATGTATATAAATCTATTAGAATAAATCCTAAGGGTAGTTACTGATACTTTATTATATTTATTGATGTTTTCAGTAGATAGTATGAATCTCATAAAGTGTATAAGCATATTGTGAATGAAAAATGTGACTAAATTGGTACAAGTATTAAGATATATCGATGTGATCAATGTTGATATATTTTAAACTAAGAGTATGAGGACATTTTGGAGAAATTGTGATAGTGTATCACAATAACCTCCACCTAAAACACAATGATAGTGTATCATGGAAGTATATCAGAAAGAAGGAATCACACCTTCTTAATTCATGGTGTTATTATCAGTAAGATCTAGCTAATATTCCAATTTCCTTTTGGGCACATGCTTTACACTAAAAATATGTACCATCTAAAATCATTTAAAAGACACCATATTAGATATGGCATGGGAGGTGTCCTAATGTGCCTTTTATGGTGATTAGAATTTAAATCTTATGAGAGAAAATAGTTTCTTGAAGGGCTTTGTCAACAAAATAACATGAATTTTTTTTTATAATACTACTCTTACCCAATCAAGCAACAAAGTTGTTTGTTAATCTGAATAATTGTATTCCTGAAGAGGAACTTGGTGCCAAAGGATTAGTGTAAGTACAAGTAGAACTCAAAATATTCAAGACAAACAAGAAAACATTGAACCTAAAGAGGTACAATAGGAATAAGGAGAATCACAAGTTGTTGTGGAATATCAAGTCCCTTATGTAACACAATACCTCATAGTTCTAGCAGACCACACCTTGAGTTCCAAATATTATGATATCTCATATCTTAAGATGGCAGTGAGTTGATCATAGAGATGAGTCAACAACATACCTAGAAAGATATTGAGGAGTAAGAGTCTAAGAAATTGCTTAAGGCCATGAGATCAAAAGATGGACTCCATGTACACCAACAAGGTATGACCTTTCTAGATACACCTGAAGGGGTAAAACCCCTAGGGTGCATTTGGGTCTTTCTAAGAAGACCAACATGGAAGGGTAAGTTGGATGCAAAGAGTTTCAAACTAGTTAAAGGTGTTGAACATGATGAAGTCTTTCACCAGTTACCATGGTTAAATCCATATGTATCATGCTTGATGTTTCATATTACTATGACTATGATATTTGTCATATGGATGTCAAAACCACATCCTTTAACTGGAATAATTGTGAGGATGTGATTGTGACAACCTAAAGGTTTTATAAATCTAATATTTCAAAACTACAAAGGTCAATTTGTGGATTAAAGCGAGCATCTCAGAGATGGAATATTATATTTTACAAGACAGTCAAAGAGTTTGACTTGAGCTAGAATGAATATGAAATTTTTGATTACAAAATATTTAGTGGGAGCATATCAATATTCAACATGGTGATGGGGAATAAAGTCATTATCCTACAAATATTAAAGCCTGGAAAGGAAAGTACCTTCTCTAAAGGGTTTAGGTGAAGCATCCTATGTGATAGAAATTATGATCTAATGAGATAGATCTGGAAAGCTTCTTAACCTAAAAAAGAGCACATACATTGGCAAGATGTTGAAAGAGTTCAACATGCAAGACATAATGATAGAAAACTTATCCATGTTCCATGGAGTTAGTCTCTTAGGAGCCTAGTGTCCCAGTTTTTATAAACAATAGGAACACATCGATAGGTTCCATATGCATTCACAATTGGATCTATCTTGAATGAAATGTTATGTACTTATCTTGTTTTCTTGTATGTATTAGACATGATAAGAGGATATCCAAGTAACTCATGTGTATTGTACATGATGAGATGATATATATACCTATCTAGAAATCTCATATGTATTAGACCTGACAAAAGCGTATATGTAAGATCCCTATGTAAGTCACTAGACAATCATAGAAAACATCCTTAGGTTCTTATAAAGCACTAAAAGGATTGGTTCCTTGGTTGTGGTAATAAGGAAGAGTTGGGTGTAAATGGTTACACTGATGCAAGCTTCCAAAATGACAAATAAACGATCACATTCTACAATTATGTTTGATCTTAAACGAGAACTGTAAGCTAGAAGGGGTTCTCAGGTAATGATAGTTGTTTAAATCTACAATAGAAGTTGAGTATCTTTGTGTTATGAGAACAACATAGGATATTGTATGGATCAAGAAATTCATATGGGTGAACTAGTGGGAGGTTCCAACAATTGATGGCATAGTAGAAAGACTATGAAAACAATGGAACTATTGGTTAGACAAGGAATCTTAGATAGCATACTAAGACACTTCCATATCATGTAAAAATTCTCACAACAAATAGATGTGAAACTTGCAATATACCGACTAGAAGCGAACGTTGCTAACTCGCTATAAAAGCACTTGCGCAGTAGAAACATGATGGACATGTTAAGATCACTTGGAATAGTATTCATGGGTGATTTTCTCTAAGTGCAAGTGGCAGTATGTTGGTATGTATGCCTAGAGAGACAAGCATATGATGATTGGAATGTGGCATTAGATACCTGATTTGATAACCATAAAGATAATTATGTCTATTATGTCTGTCTCACTTATGAGATGATGGCACATACATAGTAGATGTCTAAAGAATGATTTTACTCGATGACATATGTCTTTAGGTTGAGGACCTGATCGATGGGATCATATGTATGATAAGAGTACATACATTCTTGTTATGTCCCTAGTCAGGTATTATTGTGGAAGCAAAATACAAAATAGTAATACATAAGACTATAATGTGTATTGATTGATGACACAATCTCATTAGTCATGATATGTGATATCAAGTCAAGCACATAGGTAAATGTTAGAGAATAGTGTATCAGATAGACCTACCATGAGAGTGATACATGGAGACCATGGAATGGTAGTCAGAATCATCCCTCATAGTAATAGTGGAGATTCTAGTTCTTAGACCTGAAGTCACTACATTCATGACATGTTGTTCATGTACTTTGACATCAACTAATGTGATTCTAAATAAGGGTGGGCATAACAGTGATGGTTGGGTTCACTTTGACACATGATGATTCAATGTGAGTTATGTAGATGGGATTTGTCCCCCCTATAGGAGATTATATCCAGGCCTCTTGATAAGAGAGACTGAGAAATGTATGGCCATACTCATGTGACTAAATATGTGATATGTGAGCTCATGTGCATCTCGGACAGTCTTCTCTAGATCAGGAAATATAGATTGAACATTGAGAAGATGATGACTCCATACTTTGAGTGCAATTTGGATATCAGAGACAAAGGAAATATATGATCACAATAACACTGGTCACAGATTGTAGGTTGTAGTTCTTCTCCAACTTTTTGAATTACTTAGATAGCAATGATGTGTGACTAGGCACCACTCTTTGCTTGTGATGTCATAATTGGTTATGGACACTCATTACCAATGTAATTATGGACCTATAGGATCACACACAAATGATATACTTGGATTAAAGGAGTATATTCATGAATAATGTTTAATTTGATTACTAAAGGTTTTTAGGTATTCAATTATTTAACTGAGGTTCAAAATTGGCTGACTGGACTCTGAATTGATCGGTTCAAGTGTTGAATTGATCGATTAGAGTGTCAAGTCAATTGGAATTAGTATTGGTTGAACTTTGCCAGAACTGGACAAGTAAAACAACTATTTCACTTTGTGAGATGACCGGTTCACCCACTATGTGAATACTAGTATAATTCAGAACAAGAAACTGCATAAATCGACACGTTCACTTAGTGAATCGATTGTCTCACACGCCAACTCACCAGTTGGGTGTATGAACCACCCAGTTTTCCATTTATAGGTTCTAGAAAATTCATGATTCCAGACCCTTCTACTCCCACACAAAGTGGGAACCCTAACCCTGGTCTCTACTATAAAAATAGGGGTACCAAGGGCTTCCCAACGCACATAATTGACAACCTGTTGCTCTGACAATTGTTGTTCTCTCTGGTTGTGGTAACCAATAGAGATCCCAAGCAAGTCCTACTCATTAAAGGGAGGGATAGTGAGGGAGAGAACAACTGAGAACAATTGTGGGAGATCATATATGTCGATGACTAGTACGCCTACAGAAGGGGACAACTCCTTCCTATTGTCTCTAGTAGTACAACGTGGAGTTTCTGGTGGTCCTCTTAGACTACTCAAGAGGCGGGAGGTCGTTGTCTACCCTAGGCGGACATCATCAATTGTTGTCCATGGTGTTGCACTAGGAGGCCGATGGAGACAATTGTTTGAGTGTTTTTTTATTTAAAGAGTGTGCTTCTGCCTGAAGAAGAAGCATCTGCTGTAAGGGCAATGTCACTGGACTTACTCTAGGACTAGGTATAACCTTGCAAACCTTCCTTCCTAGATACATTATTGTTGACGTCATCTTCCTTTTCTAGGAAATGAGCATTTAAATTTTTATTTGCATTACCTATATCTATGCCCAATTTCCCTACAAAAAGTTCAACATTTGGATGGAGAACATCCAGTACGATTGACACAATTTCTTCATCATCAATACAAGTGCATATTTATATTTATTGTCCATGTCCTTATTTTTTTTATAGAAGAAGATGTCCACCACCAAGTACAAAATTTAGGGGTATGATTATGGTCTTAATGCAATTCATATTTGAAACTTAAGTTGCAAACTAATGATTTACTAATCGATGAATGTTGAATCATGCCTTTGAAAGCTATATGTTGCATTAACTAAAATCCACTTTTCTTTGATGATATGCTTCTTAATTTTTCAGCTTATGAACCCTTCCTTTACAATTATCTATGAAAAGAGCTCCAAACATTTTCTACTATTGATATGAGGGACCGATAACATCAAAGATACAGTAACAATTGTGACCAATGCAGTGGCTCTTTTCAATCATTCTATCATACATTAAAGGGGTATCAATAATTTCATCCTAGGATATGCTCATTGTGGAATGATTTTTGCACCACACAAGAGTAGACGATGTCTCCTAGAAGTATTGGCTCATTTTTCTGATTACAAAATCAAGATAATCACCTCATCGCTCTCAATATCATTTTTCTATAGCTTAACTTGTATACAATTTCTTACTAAGGAAAGAATTTTATTACAATTTATAAATTTAATATTAGATTGCTTTGATGAACCTCTTTTCATCTCTAGATCCAGCCACCCAAGAAGCTATTGGTTCTAATATACACTCAAAATTAGCACATCAAACATCTCCAAAAAAATTACAGCAACTTCTAAAATAACGGAAGGCAGTCTAAAGATGACATCAACGTAACATACATGATCATGAGGCATATACAGGCTGAGGAGATTTCATTAGGTGCTTCTGAGCCCATGATTACGGGTACAAAATAAGAGATTGGGTGTTGATAATGATTATGTGATGCTTTTGATATCAAGCTACAAAAAGCATTAAGATCTAGACATAACGTGCAACTTTGAGAAGGATGTAAAGTTATATTCTCATGGGGGGTCATTATTGACCGGCCTAAATCACGCGTCCAAAAATGGAGGAGGATTTGAAGTTAGTCGAGCTTTTACATTTATAACCCAAACTCTTCTAGGCCCCTGCAACTTTGCTTACGGGGTCGAAGTAGATATACGGGGTCGAACACAGGGATGAGGGTGGTAGTGTTGAGAACTCTGAATCGACACGCTACACTCTGGCAGGTACAAAGAGATAGTAAATTCCCCAAGGGGAAACAACAAGATGTCACAAACAAAACAAAGAAAACTATCTCCAACTGGAGTTACAAGAAGGATTTAAGGTTTTAGTCATTTAGCAATTTTTAGGGGTTTTCATGCAATAGAAACATAAAGATAAAACTAGAGCTTAAAGCAAGGTGCGAAGGATAAACTTTGGTAAAAAAAGCAGCAGCAGGAACATCCTGTACCCCTCCTCTCAGAGCGGATACCTCTAACCAAGCATCAACACCCCTCCCGAGGTTACTGGACTTTAAGTTAGAGTGAAATGTTACTAAAGCAACTCTGATTCCGGGCACTCTCGTACTCCAGAATCATCCCAAACACTAGACCCACAACACATCTCTCAAAGTTGTTGTGATGGGAAAACACGATTCGGTAGCTAAGCGAAACGCGATCCAAACATGCAAGCTAGAGTTCAGATATTAAACATAGCAGTCATCCAACAATTGCACCAAACATAAAGCAGCAAGTAATTACGCGTTTCCATTTCCATAAACATTAAGGGTCTTAATTACAGTGCATAAGTAAAGAATTAAATAACAGAAATAAAGATAGAGGTCGCCTTCTTGATGTAGAAGGACGACAAACTATAGCGGCTCTCCAGCCCGATATCGGTCAGGAGCCTAGCCCGATACAACCGTGTCGGGCGGCACACCCTCTCAGGTGACACACTGTGAAGGCCGTTTGTATCGTTCAAGGACCCTGGCCGATACGCTCAAGTCAGGTAGCACCCTCTCGGGTGGCACGCCATGACGGGTGAAGCGTATCGGGTTCGATATCGTGTCGGACTAGTAGTGACGCATCTATGTCAGGAACTTGTGTCGCTCATCCACGTTGGTCGATATCGGCCTGCAGTGTCACCCGGGACGGTCCTAAGTGAACTATCCCCTCCCTCTCAGGACGGAGAAGATCTCACCTAGAGTTGTCCGGCACGAACACTCAGGCGCGATACTTCTGCTCTCACAGCTTCCTCCAAAGATTTGCTCAGGGTTCTGACCTGTTCCCCTATTCTGACCTATCTTTTCGGCTTCCTGTAGCTGCTATTTATAGGCAGCAGTTGGGGGAAGTTATGGTGCTCGAAGCACCACGTGTCCTCGTTATTCGCAGGGTCAGTGGACGGCCGATACACCTATCGCCCGTCACATGGATGTCGGTTGTCGGTCATGTGACGGGCGGCGCCTGTCGGTGGGTGGCTTGTGTGGTGCGACAGGTTTGGGTTGTCGTGACGAGCTCGGCTCCCTGTCGGGTAAAAGATGTGTCGTCCGTCAGTTTCTTCTTGCGCGACATCCCCGTGTCACACGTCGTTGTGTTGTGCTACCCTGTCGGGCAGTGGTCGTATCGGTCGTCAGGAAGGCCGATGCAGGTTGAACCTATTTGTGGGATGGGACGGCCTTATTGACGAAAAATGGGTCAAAATAGGAGGAAAATATTGCAAAAGATGGAAATATTGAATTAAGAGCGTTGTTTGGCCAATTATTGCAAAAGTACATATAAAAGAGAGGAAAACAGTTTAAAAGGGCAGTTTTGATAATAGAAAAATAGTCTAAAATATCACAAAATTTGGTGTTATCAACTCCCCGAAACTTAGCGTTTTGATTGTCCTCAATCAATATTTCAACTTTATTTAGTGATGCTACTTCTTGCTCAGTGTAGCATTCAGGCCAAGAGGTAAAACAAGTATCGTAATGCCTTTAGAGATAATGATGCCTCACTACGAACAAAAGACCTTGTGTTTCCTGCCTTATTATTTCAGTAAAAAATTTCTCTACAGCTTCAGCGAGACTTTGGTGCATGATTCCGAAGTTAGCTTCCACACCAAACAGCTTTAGTTTTGGGGCAGAAAGTTGTGTATAGGGTAGGCTAAGGCTTTTTGGGGGTTTTCTTGTCTCCATCAGTCCATCTAGGTAAGGGTTCGTTATCGGGCAAGTGGTCCCTGCAGTCCAAATCAGTTGGCTTTAGAGCAGTGATTTCACATCCTACGTACCACTGCCCCAGATCTACCATGCCTAAAGATGGGTACTTTTGGAAAACAAGTGTGTATATATTTTTTTTCTTTTATTGGGCACAACTCTCATGCTTTTATTCACTCTCATAAGGCTACTTTCACTTTTTGGGATTTTTGTTGGGTAAGAGGAAACAAGAGGGATTTCTGTTGTTTGGGCAGCTTTTTCCTTCTCCATACTCGTCTCTTAGTTGTTTGCAAGATTATTATTTTTCGAAATTTTTGGCACTGAAGAATGTAATCTTTTGTTTGTTTGAAGCAGCATTATCAGAAAGATATAACAGAACTTGCATTTCATTGAGCACATAGAAAACAAACTTGGCAAGAAGTCGCATCAGGTTTTTACTAATATAGCGACTTTGTACATAGATATGAAGATAAGATAGACAAAAATTTTCAAAATTTTTATATGAGCATGGCATTTTATACTAGCATGGGTACATACACATGATATAGGAGAAGAACAAAATGGCACAAAGGGTGGAGGTGAAGAAGAAAATTTTTATACCTCCTTCACTGGTACATGGGTACCCCCCCAAACTTACTCCACTCTCTGTCCCAGAGTAGTGAAGAAGACAGGGTGAGGTCATGCTAGTCCAGTGAAGGTTAGCTTGTGGTTGTACTTGTGCCTTGGAGAAGTTGCAATATGCTTCTTTGTTGCCTCCATTTTATTTCCCAGCTGGATGAAGCCGGAACAAGCGCAAAGCCCTCAAAATTTTTGGCCTCCCTTACTCCTGGTACTTCCGTTGTGAACATGAACAAAAGGACTGATTATCAATCCTAGTTTCAGTCCACTTGATTCCATTTTCTTCCCCAGGAGTGTGTAGTCAGAGGACCTCTCAATTTTTATCATCTTTCTCTTTTGGAGATGGCCCTAAACCACCACAGAAGACAGACTATGATAAGGGAATGGACTTCTTTTGACAACCCGACCATCTTGGGATCCTGACGTTTCTATCCGACCGTTGTTGCTTCCGTTTTGTCTGCAGTGTCTATTCTTCTGCGGTGTTTGTCAACTCTTCCGGAGGTTTGGTGCATATTATCCATACCTGTTATCAAGTTCATTGATCATAGCTGTTAGGTAGGAAAAGCTAAAAACCCGATAAGACTTGTCTCATTGCAAAGTTTGGGTATCGTCCATGAAAAGAAAACCTGAGGCGATAAAGATTGGGTGATACGGAGGAGGTTGTGCGGCACAGCACACCACCCGATACGGGTATGTTGGGCGATACGAAGCAACTGCCCGGTATGACGTCACAAAAACATGTCACCCGATATGGCGTATCGGGCAAGCACTATCAGCCGCCATGTCGTGTTTTCACTGTGTCGGGCGATAAGATGAAAAATCGACTAAACTGGTCAACCCGATACGCAGAGCGCGATATGAAACCCATGTCGGGCAAACAGACTGTTGGGCTATACCTTTTCTCTTTGAAGCTCTCACCCGACATAAGGGCGAAAGCGACCTGCCCGACATGCGAGCAAAAAGGTGGGCTACTACATGTGGTACAAGTGGCTAAAAGAGTAAGTGTAGTACCCCGACACGTTGAGCCCTCCTTACAATATATAGCAAACTCAGTTGGGGGTAAAACGGGCAGTTCTGGGGTGCGCATCGGCCGGTGAGACATGTCATTCCCGAGACGACGGTCCCATCAGTCTTATTAAGGGCAATACTCGTATGCACGATACGGTGCACTCCGCCCAGGAATGACATCCGTCACGGCCGTTGCGATGCCCAAGAGACTGCAGCCCGATACAAGCAGTCCTGCGCGCCAGCTGAGCTGCTGCCCGATACGGTTAAAAACAGGCGGCCGAAAAGCGATCAAAGGGTAAAACATCATCGGCCCAGGGTTAGGTCCCCGACCTCAGAAAGTATTACTCCTCAAAGCTCATAAAATACAGTGGTGGCCCATAAAATAGAAGAGTCAGCGCAAGTGGCGCACGCACTGACTCATACCTTATTATAGTCCATAATGTTCATTTTACAAGGAAGAGAAAAATGCATCCTACTCTACGAAAGAAAGAAAGACTAGGGCTGCCTCCCGAGGAGCGCTGAAGTTAGCGTCGCCAGCTTGACCGGTGCAAGCTCTTCGCATTCAGTCTTTGACATTACCCATATCCTACAAGTCGATCTTTTTTCTCCTGACAAAAGCTTCATCTTCATAATACCTCTTTACTCTGTGCCCATTCACCTTGAATACCTTGGTCGGATCGTCTTTGTCGTAGAGTTCCATCATTCCTGATGGGTATATCTTCGACACAGTAAACGGTCCCAACCATCTTGTCTGTAGCTTCCCAGGGAAAAGATGAATGGAGGATTTAAATAATAGAACCTTGTCCCCTTAGCTTACGTATTTTCTCCTGAGGTGGGCATCATGCCACACTTTGGTCCTTTGTTTGTAGATTTTTTCATTTTCATAGGCGTTCATCCTCAGCTCTTCAAGCTCTTGAAGCTGCAAAAATCTCTTTTCCCTGGCTTTCTTGAGGTCCATGTTTAAGAATTTGATTGCCCAAGGGGCCTTGTGTTTGAGTTCTAAAGGTAGATGGCAGGATTTTCCGTAGATCAGCCTGTAGGGGGTGGTTCCAATGGGCATTTTGTAGGCGGTGCTATAGGCCCATAGTGCGTCGTCAAGCTTCATAGACCAATCTTTCCTCGTTCGGCTGACAGTTTTCTCCAGGATCTGCTTAATTTGTCTATTTGAAACCTATACCTGCCCTGAGGTTTGTGAGTGGTAGGGTGTAGCGATCTTGTGCTTCACTCCATACTTATGTAGGAGTGCTTCGAACTGTCTCTCTCTGAAGTGCGACCCGCCGTCGCTTATTACTGTGCGTGGTACACCAAACCTAGGAAAGATCATCTTCTCGAATAGCTTGATTACTGACTTGGTGTCGCATGTTTGGGTTGCTATGGATTCTACCCACTTTGATACATAGTCCACTGCCACTAGTATTTATTGATACCCCCTGGATGGGGGAAACGGTCCCATGCAATCAATCCCCCACACGTCTAAAATCTCTACTTCGATCCAGCTTGCCATCGACATTTTATTTCTCATCCCTATATTCCCTGAAGACTGGCTCTCTTTGCAGACTTTCACAAATTGTGCAGCATCTTTGAATAGTGAGGGTTAGTAGAAACCTGACTGTAGCACTTTTGCAAACGTTCTTTCGCTACCCAGGTGTCCACCGTAGGGGGAGGCGTGGCACTTCTTCAGAATGTTCGTGATTTCTTTCTCAAGGATGCATCTCCTGTATAGATTGTCAGCGCATCTTCTGAAGAGGAGAGGATCATCCTAATAGTAATTTTTAGCATCCACGAACAACTTCTTTTTCTGATTGTAAGTAATGTCAGGAGGCAACTCTCCACAAGCAAGACAGTTGCAGATATCTACAAACCATGGCAAGTCTTCTTCTTTAACTTCTGCCAGCATAAGAGCTTCATCGGCATAGTCGTCGTTGATCGGTGGTCCCCCTTGCCTTTCAGCTACGATCCTCGATAGGTGGTCGGCAACCACATTTTCTGCGCCCTTCTTGTCGATAATTTCATGGTCGAACTCTTGCAGCAATAAGGCCCACCTCAACAGTCTGGGCTTTGTGTCTTTCTTTTGCATTAGATATTTTATAGCCCCATGATTTGTATATACCTTGACCTTTGCTCCAACTAGATATGACCTGAAATTATCGAAGGTGAAGACAATTTCCAGCATCTCTTTTTTTGTGGTTGTGTAATTTACCTGAGCTTTGTCCAACGTGCGACTAGCATAGCAGATCACATGGTGTTTTTTTATCTTTCTTCTGTCCCAAGACTGCTCCTACCGCATAATCTCTAGCGTCGCACATAAGCTCAAAGGGTAAATCCCAATCTGGAGCTTGGAGGATGGGTGGGGATACCAAAGCATTTTTCAAATCCTGAAAAGCATTGAGACAGTCATCAGAGAAAACAAATTCAACATCCCTTACCAACAGATTGGACAAAGGATTTGAAATCTTTGAGAAGTCCTTTATGAATCTGTGGTAATAGCCGGCGTGACCGAGGAAGCTCCTCACTCCCGTCACGGACTTCGGGGGAGGAAGCTTGGATATGGCTTCGACCTTGCTGGTGTCCACCTCGATTCCACGCCTTGAGATCTTATGCTCCAGAACAATGCCCTCTCGTGCCATAAAATGGCACTTTTCCCAGTTTAGAACCAGGCTATTCTCCTCGCACCTTTGAAGAACCAACGACAGATTTTTCATGCAGGTATCGAAGTCCTTTCCATAGACCGAAAAATCGTCCATGAAAACTTCTATGATATCTTCCAGAAAATCTGAAAACATTGATATCATGCATCTTTAAAAGGTGGTGGGAGCGTTGCAGAGACCGAAGGGCATCCTTCTGAAAGCATAAGTGTCGTAGAGGCAGGTGAATGTTGTTTTCTCCTGATCATCGGGCAAGATAGGTACCTGATAAAATCCTGAAAATCCATCAAGGAAACAAAAGAAATCGTGATGCGCAAATCTTTCAAGAACTTGGTCAATAAAAGGTAGCGGAAAATGATCTTCTTTTGTAGCCTGATTTAGCTTTCGGTAATCAATGCACATCCTCCATCCGGTGACGGTCCTAACTGCCACCTCGTCTCCCTTTTCACCCTTTACCACTGTCATCCCGCCCTTTTTGGGTACTACGTGAATCAGACTCACCCAATTGCTATCGCTGATTGGGTAAATGATCCCCGCATCCCTTAGCTTGATTACCTCTTTCTTGACAACTTCCTTGAGCATCTGGTTCAGCTTCCTCTGGGGTTGAGCCAGAGGCTTGGCGGATTCTTCCAAGTTGATGTGATGCATGCATAAGGTGGGGCTAAGGCCTTTGATGTCCTCTACAGAATATCCTATAGCCCCCCTGTGGAGTCTTAACTCCTCAAAGAGTTGGTCCAGCAGGTTTCTCGAAAGATTGGCGTTTACGATGATAGGGTTTCTCTCTTCTTCATCTAAGAATTCATATTTCAGACCTTCGGGCAACCGTTTCAAATCAAGTTTTGCTCGGGATGCCTTCTCTTGAGGCTCCTCCTCGAGAGATGCATACTTCACAGACTCCACCACCTCATCCTCTTCGTGCAGATCTTCATTAGACAGGTCAAAAAGGTCGAGATACTTTGCAATTTTGTGATCTTCAAAGTCAGAATCCTGACAGCTTATAGCCCTCACAAAGGGGGTCCACTATCCGGATGTCCTCCTCTATCTCCTCACATAAATTATCGTAGCTATCCGCAAAGCATGCAGATTTAGACAGGGAAGGACCTTTCATCACCTCCTTCAGCTTGAAGTCCAGGTGGTCGTTTCCGACCCTCAGCGTGATAATCCCCTCAGAGACATCAATCAACGCCCTTCCTGTTGCCAGGAAAGGACATCAAAAGACGATCAGGCAGCGGGGGTCTTTTGTTGTGTCAACGACTACTATGTCGCAAGGGATGAAGAAATTCCCGACCATGATCGACACATCTTCAACAACGCCGACTGGTCTTTTGAAGGTATGGTCCACCAGTTCAATCCTCATATTGGTATGAACCATGTCGGTTAGACCCAACCTTTGCGTGAAGCTCAGGGGCATGAGGTTGATGCTTGCCCCTAAATCAGTAAGACCTTTTCACTCAACGTTATCCCCGATGGAAAATGGGATCGTAAAAGCTCCAGGGTCCCTTCTTTTGTTTGGCAGGTCAGGCTTCACGAAAGCTGAGGAGGCAGATGCTAGGTGCACAGTTTCAAACCTTCCTCCTCTCCTTTTCTTCATGATAAGATCCTTAAGGAACTTGGCGTAGGTCGGCATCTCCTCCAAGGCGTCAAGGAAGGGGACTTCTAGATGCAGTTTCCTGATCGAGTCCATGAACCACTCGTGACACTTTTTCATATTTTCCTTATCAGTTTGTAAGGAAACGACAGTCTGGGAGCATAAGGATTCCTCCCACCAGATAGCTCATCAGAAGGCTTCTGTGTAGGCTCTCGAGCTTCTGCTTGTCTACCTTCGTCCTCAGCCAGAATCACACTCTTAGGCCTTGGCTCAGGCTCTGGTCTGGCTTCATCAGTGCGCTCCACCGTCTTCCCAGACCTTAGTACTGCCATTATGGCAGTTTCAGGGTAGGAGGGTGTCTTTCCTGTAGGGTCCTTTCTCAGAGCAGCCATCTGAGCCAATCGTTGATCGACCTCGCACTGGCGCATCTGCAGACTCGCCATCTGGTGTTGCATGGAATTCAGAGCTCCAGGACTGGCGAGTGCTCCCTGTGCCAGCTGGTTGATGATAGTGTCTTGTCTTTTTATGTAAGCAAACAAATGACCAACCAAGCTGGGTTGGTGAGAAATCCCATCTCGTCCTTGACGTTCACCCTCAGACAGAGATTGCTCACAGCGAGACATGGTGTCAAAGCTCGATGGAACAGATCATCGTTCTTCAGAGTTCCTAAAATGGCACGAGAAATCAAGTTTAGAAAATAGAATTATTTATTTTGTGCAAAGAGTAACGATAATAATGATAATAATAATGATAGAAAAGAGTATTGTGAAGCTCATTTCTAAGCTTGAGGCATGGGAGTGTAGTTAGTGGATTCATATTCGTCAACAGTGTCGTTTTGCCTCATCCCCGGAAACGGTGCCAAAAAGTTGACCGGCCTAAATCGCGCGTCCAAAAATGGAGGCGGATTTGAAGTTAGTCGAGCTTTTACATTTATAACCCGAACTCTTCTAGGCCCCCGCAACTTTTCTTACGAGGTCGAAGTAGATATACAGGGTTGAACACAGAGACAAGGGTGGTAGTGTTGAGAACTCTGAATCGACACGCTACACTCCGGCAGGTACAAAGAGATAGTAAATTCCCCAAGGGGAAACAACAAGATGTCACAAACAAAACAAAGAAAACTATCTCCAACTGGAGTTACAAGAAGGATTTAAGGTTTTAGTCATTTAGCAGTTTTTAGGGGTTTTCATGCAACAGAAACAGAAAGATAAAACTAGAGCTTAAAGAAAGGTACGAAGGATAAACTTTGGTCAAACAAGCAGCAGCAGGAACATCCTGTACCCCTCCTCTCAGAGCGGATACCTCTAACCAAGCATCAACACCCCTCTCGAGGTTGCTAGACTTTAAGTTAGAGTGAAATGTTACTGAAGCAACTCCGATTCCAGGCACTCGCGTACTCCAGAATCAGCCCAAACACTAGAGCCACAACACATCTCTCGAAGTTGTTGCGACGGGAAAACACGATTCGATAGCTAAACGAAACGCGATCCAAACATGCAAGCTAGAGTTCAGATATTAAACATAGCAGTCATCCAACAATTGCACCAAACATAAAGCAGCAAGTAATTACGCTTTTCCATATCCATAAACATTAAGGGTCTTAATTACAGTGCATAAGTAAAGAATTAAATAAAAGAAATAAAGATAGAGGTCGCCTTCTTGATGTAGAAGGACGACCGACTACAACGGCTCTCCAGCCCGATACCGGTCAGGAGCCTAGCCTGATACAACTGTGTCGGGCGGCACACCCTCTCAGGCGACACACCGTGATAACCATTTTTATCGTTCAAGGACCATGGCCGATACGATCAAGTCGGGAGGCACCCTCTCGGGTGGCACGCCATGACGGGCGAAGCGTATCGGGTTCGATATCGTGTCGGGCTAGTAGTGACACATCTATGTCGGGCACTTGTGTCTCTCATCCACGTTGGCCGATATCGGCCTGCAGTGTCGCCCAGTACGGTCCTAAGTGAACTATCCCCTCCCTCTCGGGACGGGGAAGAGCTCACCTAGAGTTGTCCGGCACGAACACTCAGGCGCGATACTTTTGCTCTCGCAGCTTCCTCTGAAGATTTGCTCAGGGTTCCGACCTGTTCCCCTGTTCCGACCTGTCTTTTCGGCTTGCTGTAGCTACTATTTATAGGCAGCGGTTGGGGGAAGTTATGGTGCTCGAAGCGCCACATGTCCTCCTTATTCGCGGGATCGGTGGACGGCTGATACACCTATCGCCCGACACATGGTTGTCGGTTGTCGGTCACGTGACGGGCGGCGCCTACCGGTGGGTGGCTTGTGTCGCGTGACAAGTTTGGGTTGTCGTGGCGAGCTCGGCTCCCTGTCGGGTAAAAGATGTGTCGTCCGTCAGTTTCTTCTTGCGTGGCATCCCCGTGTCGCGCGTCGTTGTTGCGCTACCCTGTCGGGCAGTGGTCGTATCGGTCGTCAGGAAGGCCAATGCAGGTTGAACTTATTTGTGGGTCGGGACGGCCTTATTCACGATAAATGGGTCAAAATAGGAGGAAAATATTGCAAAAGATGGAAATATTGAATTAAGAGCGTTGTTTGGCCAATTATTACGAAAGTACATATAAAAGAGAGGAAAACAGTTTAAAAGTGCATTTTTGATAACAGAAAAACAGTCTAAAATATAAAAAAAATTGGTGTTATCAATTATATATATATGTATATATATGTATGTATATATATATCTATATATATATATATGTATGTGTATATATATATATTTATGTATTATCCATTCATATTGTAAAATAGGGTCAAGGTTCATATCCTCCCCATGTCTACTCATTGTCGATAAAAGTATGATTATTGCCATTACGAGCGCAACTTGGTCTTATTCAATATTGCTTTTTTCTTCTTTATGAGAAATACTTTTGTATTGACAAGTTACTAAGTGGATACTTAACCGGATCACATTTGTATGTTTTATATATGATGTCTTTCAATACACACTAACTACATTTATAATAGAAATAAGTGCCATTTTTTCTACTCATGAACTGCATATAGAATTGTAGTAAACGTTATTTTTTCCTACATATCATAGCCATATATACAATTGTAATCATGTATGTAACTACAATTGCAACTACATTTGTATGTATAAAGATAATTTTTAATTACATTTAGTGTTACATATGAAATTGTAGAAAAATAATTATCTAATTATATATTTGAAAAATGTAAGAAAAATAATTAGCTACATGAGTATTGGCTTCATATTTTATATGTAAGGATAAATGTAACTCAAATTTTTGCTACAAAATTTGAGATTTTTATTACATTTTTTATACATAAAGACTCTTTTTTGTAGCATATAAAATGTAGGGCTAAAATCACGTGGTATGATTTTATACGCATTGTTGGGAAGAATTAATACAATATCTCTTGTACCTGACTACACTTAGTGCGACACTTTATGTTTGTTTTGCCTGTAGAATAAAAATTGAAATGAAGTAGTGAAAAATATGGATTTCGTATATAGCATATTATGCATGTAGTACAAGTTACTTATTAATATTACGTTTCTAATAAAATACGTAATACAGGACTAATATCAGGCGATCTGATTTGTCCTCATTGTTGGATAGAATAATACGGTATTTTTTATACGTAACTACACATTCTTAGTAGGACATTTAGTCTTTGTTTATCTATGGAATAAATATTGAAATGAAGTGGTATAAATATGGATTTAGTATATAGCATTTAATGCATGCATTGTAAACTACTTATTAGCATTATGTTTCTAATTAAAATTCGGTTTCGTACAAAAACGTTTCGACTTTTAGGAATCATTTCTTGATAATTCGATTGTAGACTAATAACGGGACCTATACACAAATGCATGTGCAAATGGATATACAAAGAATAGTTTGTAGGCTTAATCATATTGATTTGGGTACAAATAGTTGCCCGCTTGCTCGCTTTTATCAGTAGACACTACAGTGCCTTGCCAGCCTTGGAGTAGGCCGTGTAGATCTATTATTCAAGGACACGTGTAGATCAATTATTCAAGGACACCGACTCACAAGGTCACGTATCATTAATGATAACCGTCATATAGGTAGGGACATGGTAGAGAAGGGAGGAAGGTGCGTATGCAGTTTCAAGCTCTTACAGATCACAAAACAGAATAGGAAGCGCTGCAGTGGCGGTGGCAACAAAATAGTGTGGTTTCCTTTTTCCTTTCCACCACATTCCCACCTGCAAGACGTCAACCTGATTCGGCGGTGGCCGAACAAGATATATCGCAAAAGCTCACCTCAACAACATATATAAATGAGACACATAACCTATTGCTGTTGCATAGCAATGGCTACGTCGTCAGAAAGGTAATGGAACTGAAAATGGCGGGGTAAACAAAGCACCTTGCGCACCAAAATGGAAAGAAATGTTGTGGCGAGAACGTCTGTATCCACAAACACAGATCCCTCTGAATTTGAGCCTGACCACTGTTTTGATGACCAAGAAACCAATACACAACCCGGGCTAGGCGTGCGTAGACATACACGTGCTGTTCCGTGTCTGCTATACTTAATTTCTAGAAGCAGATGAAGATGAAGGTGGGATAGGGTAATCTATCCGTTCCCAAATGGCTACAACTAGAATGGTGCACAACACACTTGGCCGGCCACCAGGTAGGCAGGCGCTGGTCAGCATGACCTTTTTTTGCCAAAGTAAAAAAGAAACAACAAAAGGTCATTTACCTTAATACTTTTTTTTTTATGTTGGATACCTATTTGTCAGAATTCAAATCAGTTTACTAGTTGATATTATTTTAAGTAATCTTCCTACTTTTTCCCCAGTCTTTCCCAACTCAGTTTCCTAGTTGCTATATTGGTCTAGTTGCACTGAACTTGATGTTTAGATATCTTTTTTTCCTCACCTTCGCCAATGTTATGTTCCATGTCCACTGTGATTATTAGCTCCGCCATCATGCGGTGTGCTTCGTGATGCGGACGGTTGGATAATTCTTTCCCATGACTAGAGTGAAGGAGACCGGGAATGGTACTACTCCCTCGTACAATCAATGGTGTGCGCGGGAGGCACGGTTTTGTCTTGTTCCTGAAGAGACGGGCCGACGCAGTGTAAAACGGACTCCAGAAGTCAGAATGAAGACTCATGGTCATGGAGCCAGGAATGTAATGTCGTCTCCTGGTTTTGCGATTCTGGAATGTTGTGCTTGTGTCGCCTGGTGTTTTCCTTTCGACGCTACTGGCTGTTTTTCTTTCACCCGACGTGTGTATTTATCCCGACGTCGTGTGTAGCAGAGCTGCTGGATGAATGGGACGTGGAGTTCTATTATTGCAATTGCTGAATCTCAAGCTCCCCTTGCGTGGATCTGAGGGTAACATGACGTTACATAATTCCCTATTTTTGTGTTTAGATATACTAGCTATTCGGGTATGTAAAGTCTAGGATAGAGAAGAAGAAGATGAAGATGAAGACGAATCCATCTCTACACTGACTAGATCGGAAGGACGTGAGTGGCAATGAAACAGCATAAACTACCAATGACTCGATCGGAAGGACAGGAGTGACAATGAAACAACATAAACTACCAATCTGATGCAAAATATTTTCTTTGAATGGGTGAATGACGATTGTGTCTTTTGTTTTTTTCGCTAATCGTTTTTAATTTAAACCACGGCTGATAGCGATGAATGCAGGGAACTAGGAGGGGTAAAACATAGACTTATGTGTTTCAAGGGGCAACATACTAAGATAGGAGTGGGGGGATCAACCTTAAACGCATCTCCAAACAAAAAGGAGGGGGAGCTCTACAATTAACCCCAACTTTTAGCAAAAGTTCAACATCAGCTAGATGTAGAAATGGGTCGAGCCAACTGATCAGGAGGAAGGAGCCTTCTCTGGAGCGGTTTATTTTTCATGTACTGATGCATGTTGGAATGAAGTTGGTGTACCGTCAGCAGGCTCATTGTAACGACCCCGCCTCCCGATAACCCTCAATTAAGGGAGACCCGAAGGTTAGAGCCGTTATTCAATTAACAGGATCAAAGGTTCGACAAATAATCAATAATATTTATGAAATTCTACTAACTATATTGAAAACTGGTATAAAATAAAACTTTTCTTACCTTGGAAAAACTGAGATTTCTAAACTTCTATCCATGAAGATGCTAATCTAACTAATCCTCCTGCGCACGTTATTTCTCATTTAATTCCACATATGCCACTTTATTGTTTGTTTTTTTCATTGTACCTAAAATGTCGACAAACAAAACGTCGGTCAGTATATCGAAATATACTGGTATGTGGGGACAACTAAAAGATTGCACATATGGATAACAATCTAATTATCACAATCAAGTTAATTAACTAGTCAATTTACATTTTTCAGTATGACATTCTCCACCGCTTTTGTCCTAACCCTGGCATACCCACCTTAGGATTTCCTTTGCTAATGATTGAAGGCCACCTTCTCAATCCCAAGCTTAGTGCCTGGGGTCACCACTCATGGTGCCCTCTAGCCATGCAATAGCATAGGCCACCTTCTCATTCCCGAGCTTGGTGCCTGGGGTCACCACTCAAGGCGTCCATTGGTCTACCCATCTGGGTCTGACCTTTGGTATCATCCATCAGGGCGGCATATAGGTGCGAGAATACATACTTCTATTATTAATGTGATAATCATAGTGACTTTATAGTTTGCAAGTATGAACATCCAAACTGATTATTTGCATTCAATGTGAGGAAACATTCGAAAATCTTCGTGAAACTAAAGCAGTTATTCATAAGCGTAACCACATACCTGATCCAGAGCAACTTGATTGTCCAAGTAATAATGATAAAGAACAAGCAATAAGCAATCAACAATATCCTAAAATTAATGCATGGGATCCAAGTGTTATAGTTTATCCAGAACATTCTAAAGCTAGACTTGGATTCTACCTTAAGCTTTCTAGGCCACTTTTAGGGTTTCCATTGTAATTAGGGTTTCCTTTCATCTGTTACTATTCTAAACTCTAATTTAACGCAATTGATTACAAACCCTAATTATCTCAACATCTAATCCTCAATTTTAGATTAAAGGCATAATTATCCATTAATCAAGCCTCTTGACCCTCTTTTACATTAAACCTACTATTTTATCCTTTTAATCCATGACAAGATCATTATGCTCATTTATCATCAATTCAAAGTTCATTATAGTTTAATTTGCATATGAACTTGATTTACCATTAATTCTATCTTTTATTCATCAGAAAACCCTAACTACTACATTTAGGGTATTTAACCACAATTAGGGACTTTAATGCCCAAATTAGATTAAATTCAGCATATTCCAACTTTAATCATAAAATTACTCAATTAAAGCCATTAATAGTCTCATTCACTAATATTAGGGTTTCAAGGCCCATTAAAGTATATACATGCGCATGAAACTCTAAATTAAAATAATTACGTCCAAAATTCATCTTTATCGATCTTAATGTATCTCTTTATGATTAATAGGTTAATATCAACTTTAATCAACAAGTAAACCCTACTAATCACATTAATCATATCAAAATAGGGTTTCTTAATCATTATTACATTAAAGTTGATAACTTACACTACTTTTCAAATTTCAAGAGGAATCAGCCTTCAATTATATTTTTAATGGATTCCCCTCATTTTTCTAAGCAACTTTCATATTTTATGTGTGCTAATCCGAGCTACGAATCATTAGTTATAAAATTAGCAAAAACAATTACTTTGGGCCAATGGGGGGTTTCCACGTGTTCAGGCCCATGCAACGTCGCGGCTTGGTTTGGGAGACATTTTGAAATGTCAGATTTACCCCTAGTAAGTTGGGCGTGTCTTTAGCCCGTGGAGGGGTAGAACGGTCAAACGTGACCTTCCCCTTCTTCCACCTTGCGCAGCCGCACGCTTCCTCCCTAGCGGCCGAGGGAGCGGCTCTCCCTCCTCCATATGGACCTCGTCGTCCTTTAGGGATGCCTCCCTCACCTCCGTCGTACCCCGCGCAGGCAAAGGTGCCCTGATATGCAGCCAAGATGACTGGAACTAGACTCCGCGAGTCTGCAGCTCATGGCTGAGACGCAGCCATGCTGCAGGTGTGCCGGAAGTGCTGCACGAGGTTGGGTGCATGAGGGAATGATCTGATCATTCAAAGGTCATCGGGGAAACATCATCCTTCCTCACGATGGTTCCACACCTCCCTATTACTCAAGGAAAACACCACGCAATGATAGGGTTTTGAACACAAGAACAACGAAGAAGGAGAGATATAGTTGCGTGGAATCCCCCTGGACTCGACCCCAGGTCTTCCCTTTATATAGGGGAGGGTTTTCGCACCCCAAGACGTGCATCCACAAAGGTGCAAGGTCTTTTCCTAATAGGAATCAAAATCCTTCATTAGGAAGCAAGCTTCTCTCTCTCTCCTATTTCTTTGATATTTCTTCTTCTTGTGATATTAGGATTTCAAAAATCCTTTCTCTTATTCTCTCTTATGCTTGAATTTTACTCCATAAGCACGAAATTATAGTTTCCTTTAGAAGAAAATATCATCCTTTTAATAATGTCATGGAATTCATTCATTAAGCATCACATGATCCTCTTATTTTGATTTATAGGTATTTTCTCTTTCCTATTTCTTCATTGGGACTCCTTGGATCCCAAGAAACTCTATTATTTCGAAATCCTTTTTATTGGATACTCATTATCCTTCTAGATGCATCTAAATGCATTATTTCACATTATCATGTTGACTTCTTATTAAAATATTTCCTTTTGAGGATTTCTCTTCATTTCTCTTTTATTTTCCTCATTGGTATTCCTTTTATCATTAGGAATACTTAGGATACGAAATTCCACTAAGAATAACTCAATTCCACCTCTTTTCACTTGTTTTCCATATTTTACCATTGTTTTCAATTTCTTTATTAACAAGGAAATACTTAATTAATCTTTTCTTTTCTTATTGCTTTCTTTTTGCAACTTTGGACTCCTTAGAGCCCAAGGAACCCAAGAGGCATGAAATCCCTCTTTGGATTTGCCTTCTAGACGTTTCCACATTTTTCTTTTCTCAAAAACTCAATTATTCATTTATTAATTGAATTTCCTTGTTATTGGGCCCAATAGCCAATAAAGCCCACAACACAATCATCAAGTCTATTGCAAACAAAATCCATTTATTCAAAACAAATTATATCATTATTTGTTCATTTACCTTTATTATGAGAAATTACATTTCTCACCAAATGAACCCAAAAATTGGGGTTGTAACACTCATGGTTTAGTTTGAGACGTCTCTTCGTAGGAGCGAACTTAAACGCTGAACCTGTAAGAATCAAGATAATTATAGACACTGTAGATTAGGCAATATCTATAGAAAGTTCAATAGTCATATTTACGTTGAGTTGTATAGTTATTACAAAAAAGTATTTGATTCATCTCAGTCCATCTTTCGTAGGCTTAATCATAGGATTCTTTATACTATATTATTTTTCGTTTAATGAATTATGAACATAGTTGGGGGTATTTAATAAATCTTCATCTAATTAAATCTCTAAGAAAGAAAGCTTATGGAAAAAAATTTGCATAACAATGTAGAGAAAGGACTTTTTATGAAGATATGAACGAGTTTTTGTATGTTATCCCAGTATAACATGGAAGTAAAGGGCCACTGATGAATCTATTCTCTAAATTTGGTAAAAAAAAGAGTATGTTTGAGCATAAATGCTAGACGGAAAGGCTGGTGTTAGATATAGTATTCATACACAAAAAGGATATTTTAAAAGGTGTCATGGAGTCTCGGAAATATAGGAGTTTAAATAAGTTACTTATTAACGGGTACAAAGACAAGTGATGTGGGGCATGTTGTGTGGAGAACATATTCAATGTATGATTGTTTTGAAACAATATGGTGGGAGGTTTTATCAAAAACTTCTTGCATCCCGATAAAGGCTATGGTGGTTAGCATCACATCTTAATAACTGTCTCTATGTATCACCATGAATGAGCACACGTGCTCTCATCAAACCCTCTAGTCTAGATCATACTATCCATTAGTATGGGGTGATAAACTGTACTATCATCGAGTTATTCATGTATCCACTCCCACCTCATGGAAGTGAACCTTGGTCATACCCAAGAACTTTTGAACTTGCATCATTGTGTAGTTGAACCATCTTTCTCTCTTAAGTAGTTCAACTGAAACTGTCCCATGACAATACTCTTCCTTTCTCATGTCATCTAGGTAAGGCGATCTACCATAACCCATATTGGATCTCGACCATCCTTGGTCCAGGGGAGACTCACAACATCCACAATGAAGAACTCCCATTCCCTTTCGGTAACTCTTTATACTTTATATCCATGTACTGGGTTAATGGTGTTCGTCCTTCACCTCCTAGCTTGCATGGCCACATGCTACATGCAACTTTGTTTTAAGAATCCAAAGTTCCACTATCACTTACCATCTTTGTAGTTTCACGGTGTTTGGTGATCTTACAACCATGATCTCCTATATGTCATGATTCCTCAAGGTCAATTCCTCGAAAGCACTACACCACTCTCAATAGGGTTTTATCACTTTCCTTTCCAAAGAAGTACATCTGAGGTTCGACAACCATCCTTTCATTATATCATGGACTACGTTGGCTATCCAAACAACCACTAATCTTATTCAACAGATCTCATTATATCTAGGTGTTATCCAAATTTATCTCTTTTTCTCAACTTAAGGTTAGCCTAACAACCTCAACTTCTTCTAGCTTCCAGCTAAACTAGGCACTATATCTCAACCAGAGAATTCATTACCACTTCTTATCCTTAGGTGTTAGGTAACATACACCTCCATGCATTATTCTTATCATCTCAAACTCTAAGTTTATCTTCATCAAGAAACTCTGAGATCATCCACTTGGTGATCAAACTCAACCTTGTATAACTTGCAAATTCCACAAAGCTTCTACTAGGAACATCCTTACAAGGTGATTATCTTAATACTTTTATCATTTGTACTTGTCCATGTATCATTCATTCCACCAAGGTATGTTATCATCTCTATCCTCATACCTTGTAGCAATGTTCCAACTCACATCATCTTTTATCCTTGGTGTATGGCATGTATACTGTCCCATCTCTCCCTCTCATAACAAGAGGAAATAAGCATTTGGCGGCCGTCCAAACACAAAGTTCTTCATGTTCTAAGAGTAGAGATGATACATCCACATCGCTAGTACACCTTCAATTCAAAGTTGAAACATGCAACTTATGTCTCTACACCAAACATCATGATATCAATGTTACTTCCATGGAAAACTGGTCTCAAACCTACATGGGTCACCACACAATCCTTGGTCATCTCCTCTAGGTCTATAGGGTGCTGGCACTTTTGGGGTCATCCCTTTTCCCTTATGCATCTTGTGAGTTCCCTACTCATCTGCCCTTTGGGTCCCATGAGTTCATGAAGGTGATCAATCTCCTAACCCATGGCTCTGAGACAATGATAGATGTTACCTCCCGACCCTATGGTCATGTGCAACTAGGGAATTAGGCAACTCTTCTTCCATCGGTCTTATCCCTACCTGACCCTAGGATAGACTTAGGATTCCATTATAGTACGTGTTCAACTTAGAACCTTATCCAATCCTTCATCATCTCTCTCTACATTCCTGACTGACTTTCATCCCTTCATAGGGGTCATGGCAACCTGCCTACCTTGGTCAGGCCCCATACCGGTTACCTCCATGGTAACACATCCACATGCACTTAGAGATGGCTATTTATGGGTCTACAGGTTCATTCTCATACCATGTACTTTTCATCTAGCTTCTCAAGATCCTCTAAAACCTCTTTAGGTTACCTCAAAACCAACAAAATTGGTATACACCCTACAAAAGGGTCCCTCTCCCAGGATGGGAGGAAACTACACCTGATAACAGCAGTCACAAACGTCCTTATGTTTAGGGTATGCATCCACATGAATGTGCTTAGCCCTAGCAAGCTACCAAGGCATAAGAAGATACTTACCAAACCATGCTAGGTCACACTTGTTCTCATCCTTAACATTAGACCAACTTAGATGTGAGGGGTTCATCAAACATACCTTAATTTAAGGGGTTTCCTTTTCTCTACACATGAGGAGTACCATGCTCGAAACTATAGACTCAAATCTCATCATGAGCATCGAATACACTGCTTCCCCTCTTAGGCCTAGAAACCCTAGGTTCACCTTTGGGTGTCCGACTGCATGCTCAATCTCTTAACCACGATTCAAGCATGTCCAAGGTATGTCATGTACTTCCATGATCCTTCTACTCGCAACACTTCAGAGTTGAGTCCTCTTCCAGGACAATCAACTAGGTATAAAGCCTCACAACTGGTTACTTAAACCTCCTCAGGGTCTAAAACACTCTTTATCTCATCCAGTAGGTAATCACTTATACCATAAGTATTAGAAGCATCATCCTCTCTCTAGGGTTTGATTCCTCTAAAGGTAACCAAGATACCATCAACCTCTAGGGTTCAAGCATAAGGCAACCACTATCCTCCACTTAGGTCGCATCATCCTCAACTCCCACTCTTCCTCATATCTCAGAATCTAAGCTTCCAACCTTCTTTCTTGGATCCTGCTTTCTCTCTCTAGATCTAATTCCACATCCAGCCTCACTACATGAAGTTGGATCAAGCTTACCAGCATATCCCTACTTGGGTGAAGCCTTTTCTCAACTCATGTTTAGCTCAACATTATCCTTAGCTCTTTATGTTTATCTCATAAGACATCCATCAGGATTCCTTGTCCAGGGTTTCATCCTACAGTCAGCACTACTGACGTACTCTTGGTGCAAGCTACACCCTTCCTACACAAGCCCATAGGGTTCTATAGGTTCTTCTCCAACCTCATCCATGAAGGAGCTATCCTTCGCTCAAACATGCACGACACTTCCCAGGGTCGCCAAAGGTGCTAGGTCATCCAACCTCTCATGGATCATATGGAAAACTAAAAGCATATCTATCCAAACACCTAGTCAACCATGTCATCTAACTCATCATGCCATCTCTCTCTCTACCCTCCACTTAGGGTTAGGGTTAACATCATCCTCAAAGGTTGTGCTAGGTCTCTATTTAGAATGGAGATCTTGCTTCCATAACCAACTCTCTCTACACATTCTAGGTCTAGCCTCAGGTCTCTCCTGAGGGTAAAGACAAATTGTGTCATACGACCTAAGTATGTATCTATTCCTTTACGCTTACTCTATTAAGCTTATGTCCATGACATCTTATTTACGTGCTTTTTATTAATTTGGTAGAGGATTCCTTACTCCTTATCAACCTTACCATACCTCAAGAGGGTGAGGAGAAGAGAGGAAACCCTAATCCTGAAGGTCCTTAACAGAATTTGAGTTGAGAAGGGATGAACAAGATGAGAGAGTCCTAAAGGTATCTTATTTCGAGTCATATCCTAAGACATCGTTCAGGCAATCACACAATCAGGGAGTCCTCGTATTCGGACTAGCGGTGCGGAGGAAAATATTTCCAGCCCCTGGTCGTGATCCTTTTCTAGACACCTCTATCCTTCGGATAATCCTCTAATAACTATCTTGGGTTCCACAGAATTTGTAAAATTTTATAATTATTAAATATTAAGTGAGGAACCTATGCTCTGCTACCAATTGTAACGACCCCGCCTCCCGGTAACCCCCAATTAAGGGAGACCCAAAGGTTAGAGCCATTATTCAATTACCAGGATCAAAGGTTCAACAAATCATCAATAATATTTATGAAATTCTACTAACTATACTGAAAACTGGTATAAAATAAAACTTTTCTTACCTTGGAAAAACTGGGATTTCTAAACTTCTATCCATGAAGATGCTAATCTAACTAATCCTCCTATGCACATTATTTCTCATTTCATTTCACATATGCCACTTTACTGTTTGTTCTTTTCATTGTACCTAAAACGCCGACAAACAAAACGTCAATCAGTATATCGAAATATACTGGTACGTGGGGACAACCAAAAGTTTGCACATATGGATAACAATCTAATTATCACAATCAAGTTAATTAACCAGTCAATTTACATTTTCCAGTATGACATTCTTCACCACTTTTTCCCTAACCCTGGCATACCTACCTTAGGGTTTCCTTTGCTAAAGACTTAAGGCCACCTTCTCAATCCCGAGCTTGGTGCCTGGGGTCACCACTCATGGTGCCCTCTAGCCATGCAATATCATAGGCCACCTTCTCATTCCCGAGCTTGGTGCCTGGGGTCACCACTCAAGGTGTCCATTGGTCTACCCATCTGGGCCTGACCTTTGGTATCATCCATCAGGGCGGCATGTAGGTGTGAGAATACATACTTCTATTATTAATGTGATAATCATAGTGACTTTATAGTGTGCAAGTATGAACATCCAAACTGATTATTTGCATTCAATGTGAGGAAACATTCGAAAATCTTCATGAAATTAAAGTGGTTATTCATAAGCATAACCACATACCTGATCCAGAGCAACTTGATTGTCCAAGCAATAATGATAAAGAACAAGCAACAAACAATCAACAATATCCTTAAATTAATGCATGGGATCCAAGTGTTATAGTTTATCCAGAACATTCTACAGCTAGACTTGGATTCTACCTTAAGCTTTCTAGGCCACTTTTAAGGTTTCCATTGTAATTAGGGTTTCCCTTCATCTTTTACTATTCTAAACTCTAATTTAACGCAATTGATTACAAACCCTAATTATCTCAACATCTAATCCCCAGTTTTAGATTAAAGGCATAATTATCCATTAATCAAGCCTCTTGACCCTCTTTTACATTAAAGCTACTATTTTATCCTTTTAATCCATGACAAGATAATAATTCTAGAACTTGTAGTTTAATTTATCATCAATTCAAAGTTAATTGTAGTTTAATTTGCATACGAACTTGATTTACCATTAATTCTATCTTTTATTCATCAGAAAACCCTAATTACTACATTTAGGGTATTTAACCACAATTAGGGACTTTAATGCTCAAATTAGATTAAATTCAGCATATTCCAACTTTAATCATAAAATTAATCAATTAAAGCCATTAATAGTCTCATTCACTAATATTAGGGTTTCAAGACCCATTAAAGTATATACATGCGCATGAAGCTCTAAATTAAAATAATTACGTGTAAAATTCATCTTTTTCGATCTTAATGTATCTCTTTATGATTAATAGGTTAATATCAACTTTAATCATCAATTAAACCCTACTAATCACATTAATCATATCAAAATAGGGTTTCTTAATCATTATTACATTAAAGTTGATAACTTACACTACTTTTCAAATTTCAATAGGAATAAGCCTTCAATTATATTTTTAATGGATTCCCCTCGTTTTTCTAAGCAACTTTCATATTTTATGCGTGCTAATCCGAGCTACGAATCATTAGTTATAAAATTACCAAAAACAATTACTTTGGGCCAATGGGGGGTTGCCACGTGTTCAGGCCCATGCAACGTCGCGGCTTGGTTTGGGAGACATTTTGAAATGTCAGATTTACCCTTGGTAAGTTGGGCGTGTCTTTAGCCCGTGGAGGGGTAGAACGGTCAAACGTGACCTTCTTCTTCTTCCACCTTGCGTGTGGGCTCCGATCTCCAAACTACGAATTAATCCCGATTTAATCATGTGCGGAAGCAATCGGTAAACAGTGGAAGACAAAAATCACGGGAAATTAAAACTTTTCGAGATAAGAGCTTGAAACCACAAACCTTTTCCATAGAAAAAGGATTTAACTGTTTACAACACTTGACAAAAATTACTTCTTGAGTAATTATATACAACACAAAATTCTCAAGAGTTCATACTCCAAAACACTCCAGGACCTGAGAGTACAGAGGACACATAGGACAGACTCTATACTACATCATGAAGTAGGCTGGATCTCCACCTGAGATAACTACTGCTCCTGATGCTGCTGAGATTGGTCACCTGAGTTCTTGTCCCTCCGTCTTCGACGACCACCTAAAAAGTAGAAGTCTACGGGGTGAGACAATTATACATAATTGCCCCAGCGAGAGTTATAACTCTCCACTAGAAGCTTTATAAGCAAAGCAGGGAATAACTAAAGCAATAAAAACCTTCAAGGTATTTTCTAGCAGTTTGATGATAAGCAAGAGTTCAACCAATAATAAAATGTGAGAACATCTATACAATTCATGGTAACATCAATCAAATAACTCGTAGATAACTCTAACAGATATACTACGCTGTTGATTATGTTTTTAAGGGAGTGTAGGGATGCATCTCACCTTTTGGACTGTGTGGTGGGGAATGATGGACTACATGAATCTACATCAAATCCTCTCACCTTTTCTCTTTTAGTGAAGGTATGACGGACTACAAGAATCTACATCAAATACCTACACTAGGATGTAAGGTTCTACACATCCATGTACCCCATATACTCAAAAGTATATGATCCAGGAGTTCCCTGGGGAAAACCTGCTTCACCATCATTTAGACTCTGACAATGATGGATCTATGATCAGGGCTCTACATTCCACTTGATTAGTTAGGTACATTCAGTATTCATAACATCATACAAAACATTAGCATCACAGCTATATATGAGAATACTAAAATGTAGCAGGCCTAACTCATTCTAATCATCAGTTCTCAGCCATCTCATCACAAGTCATCTGTTAAGCATGACCTTGATGGTGTTTATGGCTCTTACAGCCCATAAACCACAAAAGATGTCACTCTCAGTGCATCACTAAGGATTACTATTCATAAAGCTTAAGACATGCTTTTAATGAATATAACATGGTATTCCATTCCTGGATATAACCATCATCTCATAACAACCTGCATGGTTCATTAATATAACATGGCATTCCATACCTGGATATGCCCATCATCTCATAACAACCTGCATGGTTCATTCAACAGATAATAGTAAACAATTCAACAATTAAGGATGCATTCTCAAATTAGGGTTTCACTTGGAATCCCCCTCAACTAGGGATTCACATGGAATCACCCTCAACTAGGGATTCACATGGAATCACCCTTAACTAGGGTTTCTCATGGAATCACCTCAACTAGGGTTCACATGGAATCACCCTTAACTAGGGTTTCACATGGAATCACCTCAACTAGGGTTCACATGGAATCACCCTTAACTAGGGTTTCACATGGAATCACCTCAACTAGAGTTGAATTCAATAACCCTGTCAATTAGGGTTTACTATTCACTCCATGGTGAATTGTACTTATTACATCATCATGTAAGAGAAATATCATCATTAAGGCTCTCAATTAGGATTAAGATCCATTAGATATTATAAATAGGGTTTCCATGACCTCACATAGGTGGGTCATTCCCTAAACATGCACATTCATGTGTAATTGAAGTATTTCACTTGAGTTTCCTCCTTAAAAGGGTACTTTCTCTCTCTAGGATACTTTCTCTCTCTAGAAATACTTTCTCTCTCCTCTCACTAGTATATGGTGACAACACCACTCTAGATCAGGTTGAGATAAGTCTCCATTGATTAACATGAGCCAAAACATCAACATCATGTGATTAGGGTTTGATTAGAACAAGGTTTTACCCCTTTAGACCCCTCAAGGGTATTTTGGTAATTTTCCACATGATCACCATCATGGGTTAACTCACTAATCACATAGTCCCTTAATGACCTAGGTTACCATTAGGGTTTAGATTGGATCACCAATGAACTAATCACATCATCAAATGGTTAAGTACAAACCATCACCAATCTCCAAACGGTTTCAACCTTCAAATGGTTTCAACCACCCAAACGGTCTTGAGACCGTTTGACCCCAAACGTTCTTGAGACCGTTTGGATCCAAACAGTCTTGAGACCGTTTGGAGGTGAAGACCGTTTGGAAGGGTTGACTTTCCAAACCGTTTGGAGCTTCAAACGGTTTGAAACCGTTTGATCAAACTTGCTTGAGATCGATTGGACCAAACGATCTTGAGGTCGTTTGAGCCCAAACGGTCTTGAGACCGTTTGGACCTCCAAAGGGGTTCAAAGGTCACCAATGTTCATGGACATGTGTGTTGAAACCCTCAATTGGTCAAAGCTATGCTAACCACTTATAAATTGAGTCAATTAGGGTTAGCCTGAGCCACTTAGACATCAAATTGACCCTCAATTGCAAGCCAATTAGGGTTCAATCTTCCTCAATTATGGTTTCAAATCGATTGGTCATCAATGTTCAACAATGTGAATCAATTCAAGGTTGAACCTATCAATTGACCTCCAATTGGGCTCAAACTTGGCCCAAACGGTCTTGAGGTCGTTTGGACATCATCCAAACGGTCTTGAGACCGTTTGCCCAAAGTTTGACCAAAATCGAAGTCGTTTTGACTAAGGTTGAAGTCCAATTAGGTCAAAATCAGCAATTATCATCAATTCATCAATTTCCTACAACTGGACCCTCAAACCATTAGATTGACTCAACCCTAGACCTTCAAACGGTCTTGGGTTGTGCCCAAACGGTCTTAGGACCGTTTGGAGGAACCCCCAAACGGTCTTAGGACCGTTTGGAGGAACCCCCAAACGGTCTTGAGACCGTTTGGGTCCTTCAACCCAAAACTCAACAAGATCTATACTTAGAAAACAGCAATTTGATTGTTTCACTAACCCACTGTAATTGGGCCCTCAATTGGTCAATTACCTTAACCCTAGACCTCCAAACGATCTTGGGTTGACACCAAACGGTCTTGAGACCGTTTGGATGAGTTCCAAACGGTCTTGAGACCGTTTGCCCATCCATCCTTTGGACTCTAGTGAAAATTCATCAAGGTTTGATCTATTGAGTTGATCATCACATCAATACTTAATTGCAATATGATTTGGTGCCTTTGGACCTTCAATTGATCAACTATACTTGACCCCAGACCTCGAAACGGTCTTGAGGTGACCCCCAAACGGTCTTGAGACCGTTTGGGTGATTCCCAAACGGTCTTGAAACCGTTTGGGCTAAGCAACCCAAAATCTCAACTTAACTCATTGGAGATTCAGCACTAATTTCAATTAGGGTTTGCCCTATTAATCATCCTTCAACTCATGACTCGTTTGGAATTAATCCATAAAATTTGGTGAGTCGTTAATTAACATCATTATGAACAGTAATCCCAAAAGGTCAACGTTTAGTCAACCATCTTAAACGGTCTTGAGACCGTTTGCCCAAAAAGGGCAAATTAAACAGATTGAAAATCAGAACTTAATTCAATTGGTTTTGCTAATTGATTTGCTCATATCTCACGATTCCTTTGGAGTTAACCTCTCAAATTTTGTGGGTCATTAACCTACATAATTATGAACAAGATTCCCAAACGGTCGTCGCTTGGTCAATGGGACCAAATGGTCTTGAAGACCGTTTGCCCTCAAACGACCCTGAAACCGTTTGCCCACCAAACGGTTTGAAACCGTTTTGAGCAATAGGTGGAGGTCGTTTGATAAAGTGAAAATCCGTGGATAAGCATAGGAATTAACGCCTTTCTTCTACCTTGAGAACAGTGGCAGTTCTTCACGATTTTGCTTGCAAGGATGCAAGGAAAGATAGGGAAGAAGAAGAACTAGCAACTATATGCATAGAAAAGGATGTATAATCAAGCATAAAGTTTAGAGTTATAAAACCCGCCTAAAGCTTGCTCCTTGAGCTCCAAGATTTCGAGCTCCAAGCCTTTAATGGCGTCCTAGAAGCTCCACAGGTCGGCCAAGGTGAATCCTCCAAGGAAGGTTGAGAAGAGATGGCTAGAAAGATGGAGCTAAGTGAGCTAGCCATGAATTTGACCTTAAATCCGAGTTTCATCCAAGAATTGAGCAAAAAGGAAGGATCCAAACCTACCTTGCACTCCCTTGGTCGTCCTCCTGAGCTCCAGAGCTCTCCTTAGTCGGTTTGAGCAAGGGGAAAAGAAATGAAAGGAAGAGGATCGTTCCTTTGCTAAGTGAGGAAAGTTATATATATACTTGGGTGAATTTTCAACATAAGGACATATGTTTTCCTCCTTTCTCATCTAAGTCCTTCCTTTCTTCCTTGCACGTCCCCTCATCTTATTTCTAAGGACAAACTCCTTCTAAGGTCAAGAATTGAAGGCAAAGAGGATCAACCCATCACTAAAGCATACACATAAAAGGGCTATTATACATACACCTTGATTATTCAATCACAAAGGTGTTCTTTACTATATGATTATTCACTTGAAGTAACCTTTTCATCATTTCTCTTCTAAATGATGCCAAGAGCCATAAAAGATGTTTTAGATGATGTATTTTACAAGTTGCACCCCTCAAATTGGGTAAATTGCATTTTACACCAATTTAGGGTTTTCAAGTACAGGGGTTGCTTCCACAGCTGCACCTTGGTGCTCAAGCTTGGGAAATCCCTTAAACCTCATCATATTCATTCTTATGTTGTCTCAACATCAGAGATACATCTTATCTTGTGACTTTTGCAAGTTCAACCCTTAAACTGGGTAATTTGCACATAGGTCCCTGCATACAACACAATGCTACAACTTTATTCAAAAAGGAGAAAAATTGAAAATTATATGTTCCTGGGGAACTTAATTACATGCCAGGGAGTTTTCACAAGTATATAATTACATTTTTAGGCAAAACTTCTAGGGTTAGTTCATAACCCAGGTCAGGGGTGTTATAAATCATAAACCCCTAACAAGGATTTCGTCCCCGAAATCTCAGACAAAAGGAGAAACAGAGTATTCATTAATCATGCCCTCAAGTCTCCACATATTATCTTAATATCATGGAGGTATCATGAATTCTGCAATTCCACACAAGGCTCCTTTCACTAATTCAACCTTACCAATGTTTATGCAGAGCATAAACCCCTAACATATGATGTCCATATTATTGGAAAGAAGAGGCATAAAAGAAAATACTTCTATCATCACCCAAGAATATTTATCAAAAGGAACAACATATATATCTAACAAGGATAATATACTCAGTAATCCTTTACAACTCTATGTAATTGGGATAGTTCACATAGTTCTTCTTATTAATTGGAAATGCCACATAGCTTTTCCCTTTTTGATTGAGAATGACACATAGCTCTTCCATTTTTAATTGGGAATGACACATAGCTCTTCCCTTTTTGTTTGGGGATGACACATAGCTTTCCCTTTTTGTTTGTTTGGGAATGACACATAGCTCTTCCCTTTTTGTTGGGGATGACACATAGCTTTCCCCTTTTTAATTGGGAATGACACGTAGTTCTTCCCTTTTTGTTGGGGATGACACATAGCTTTCCCTTTTTGTTTGTTTTGGAATGACACATAGCTCTTCCCTTTTTGTTGGGGATGACACATAGCTTTCCCCTTTTTAATTGTTCCATGTTTCTTATTTCATGATACTCATTAGATTGTATCAGAATGATTGCTTGATCAGGGCAGTCAAAAAGATATCAATCTAGGAGTTTCCATACTCACTTTATCATCAATAGCTGTATACCTGGCCAGGGTTTACAAATACTGAGATCAAGTAGTATGCACTTACATACTGTCTCATTCCTCACTTTTCATATCCTTATACACACAAGGTTTTCCATTCCTATATTTCCTCCAGGCATCATTTCTAAATCTCATCTTTTGACATACAGATAAGAGAGATTATAAAACATTTTAAGGAACATTGAGTGAGATATAAGTTCTCATCTCCCTTGTGTCCTTATAGGACTAGTCAAAATAATTTCAAAAACAACTATTTTCATATCTTTAACACATAGAAACATGAAAATGAAATATCAGAATGACTTTATTTCCTCTGACCTGCCCAGGACGTCTGTCCACGTCCTCTATTGTTACTAGAAAACTGCCTCCTTTGTGATCCTTGCTGACTCTGCCCCTGAGGTTGAGTCATCATTGGATTCCCGTCTGGACAATCTTTTACCAGATGTCCCGGTTGTCTGCATTGATAACAGATTCTAGGTATAGTATAAGGTCGGTGAGGTCCAGACACCGATGTTGATGCTATATTGGAGGCCTTATTTGGAATATAACTAAGATCCCTATCCCTACTTGGCATCCATTGTGTCTGGGTTTGGGATCTTAATGATGATGTCGATGCAGAAAATCTCGGCTTCTTAAAACTTTCAGACTTTTGTTTTTGAGTCTGAGTGTACACCTTCTTGCTACTAGTCTGTCGTTTCTCAATTTCAGACCTCTCTATCCTCCTTACTGATTCCACAAAAATGGCAAACCTCTCCCTGTTCTCTAAAGCAGACACAGGAGTGGTCAGTTCAGCGTTCAACCCCTTCTCAAAGCGCTGAATTCTTTCCTCATCATTAACTGCCATTTGAGGACAAAACTGCAACAGCTCCATGAACTTAGCTTCGTACTCGCTAATGTTCATCATACCCTGTCTCAGTCTCTCAAACTGAGAGATCTTCTCGTCTAGGAAGGTCTTCGGGAAATATCTTTGGACAAATTCCCGCCGAAAGTCTTCCCACGAGATTTCTATTCCAGGTCTCTTCTGCTCTTCCATGGTCCACCAGTGACCAGCACTTCCTTTGAGAAGATAGACAACATGTCTAACCTTCTCAGCTTCAGGGATGTTGAGGATCCTGAAAGCCTTCTCCAGCTCTGTCAACCACAGATCAGCATCTGCGGGGTCAGCAGTCCCATGGTACTCGGTAGCTCCGACACGACGTAGTCGCTCGAACGTCTTTCCGATACCTTGCCCCTCTGGTTGGACAGGTGCCCTAGGTGCAGGCATAGGTAACCTGTCGGTTATATGTGTCATGGCAGTCATAAACTGCCCAAACATAGTCTGGACTGCTGGGTTACCCATATCAGCTGGGTCAAACTGGAGTGGCTCTATAAGTTGTTCTGGTACAGGCTGTTCCACCTCTGGCACTCCTGCACCGCCTTGAGGTGCACTGACACTACTTTCTCCCACATACTCATCATGTGGCTCTGACATCTTAAGTATCTTCTTCTCCTGAGGAGTAGAAGACTCTATTAGATAAGGAAGGAATACTAAAGATAGACTCGACTTCCTATGTCCTATGCCTCTGTAGACTCGGAAAACCTAGAGCTCTGATACCACTTAATTGTGGGCTCCGATCTCCAAACTACGAATTAATCCCGATTTAATCATGTGCGGAAGCAATCGGTAAATAGTGGAAGACAAAAATCACGGGAAATTAAAACTTTTCGAGATAAGAGCTTGAAACCACAAACCTTTTCTATAGAAAAAGGATTTAACTGTTTACAACACTTGACAAAAATTACTTCTTGAGTAATTATATACAACACAAAATTCTCAAGAGTTCATACTCCAAAACACTCCAGGACCTGAGAGTACAGAGGACACATAGGACAGACTCTATACTACATCATGAAGTAGGCTGGATCTCCACCTGAGATAACTACTGCTCCTGATGCTGCTGAGATTGGTCACCTGAGTTCTTGTCCCTCCGTCTTCGACGACCACCTAAAAACTAGAAGTCTACGGGGTGAGACAATTATACATAATTGCCCCAGTGAGAGTTATAACTCTCCACTAGAAGCTTTATAAGCAAAGCAGGGAATAACTAAAGCAATAAAAACCTTCAAGGTATTCTCTAGCAGTTTGATGATAAGCAAGAGTTCAACCAATAATAAAATGTGAGAACATCTATACAATTCATGGTAACATCAATCAAATAACTCGTAGATAACTCTAACAGATATACTACGCTGTTGATTATGTTTTTAAGGGAGTGTAGGGATGCATCTCACCTTTTGGACTGTGTGGTGGGGAATGATGGACTACATGAATCTACATCAAATCCTCTCACCTTTTCTCTTTTAGTGAAGGTATGATGGACTACAAGAATCTACATCAAATACCTACACTAGGATGTAAGGTTCTACACATCCATGTACCCCATATACTCAAAAGTATATGATCCAGGAGTTCCCTGGGGAAAACCTGCTTCACCATCATTTAGACTCTGACAATGATGGATCTATGATCAGGGCTCTACATTCCACTTGATTAGTTAGGTACATTCAGTATTCATAACATCATACAAAACATTAGCATCACAGCTATATATGAGAATACTAAAATGTAGCAGGCCTAACTCATTCCAATCATCAGTTCTCAGCCATCTCATCACAAGTCATCTGTTAAGCATGACCTTGATGGTGTTTATGGCTCTTACAGCCCATAAACCACAAAAGATGTCACTCACAGTGCATCACTAAGGATTACTATTCATAAAGCTTAAGACATGCTTTTAATGAATATAACATGGTATTCCATTCCTGGATATAACCATCATCTCATAACAACCTGCATGGTTCATTAATATAACATGGCATTCCATACCTGGATATGCCCATCATCTCATAACAACCTGCATGGTTCATTCAACAGATAATAGTAAACAATTCAATAATTAAGGATGCATTCTCAAATTAGGGTTTCACTTGGAATCCCCCTCAACTAGGGATTCACATAAAATCACCCTCAACTAGGGATTCACATGGAATCACCCTTAACTAGGGTTTCTCATGGAATCATCTCAACTAGGGTTCACATGGAATCACCCTTTACTAGGGTTTCACATGGAATCACCTCAACTAGGGTTCACATGGAATCACCCTTAACTAGGGTTTCACATGGAATCACCTCAACTAGAGTTGAATTCAATAATCCTGTCAATTAGGGTTTACTATTCACTCCATGGTGAATTGTACTTATTACATCATCATGTAAGAGAAACATCATCATTAAGGCTCTCAATTAGGATTAAGATCCATTAGATATTATAAATAGGGTTTCCATGACCTCGAATAGGTGGGTCATTCCCTAAACATGCACATTCATGTGTAATTGAAGTATTTCACTTGAGTTTCCTCCTTAAAAGGGTACTTTCTCTCTCTAGGATACTTTCTCTCTCTAGAAATACTTTCTCTCTCCTCTCACTAGTAGATGGTGACAACACCACTCTATATCAGGTTGAGATAAGTCTCCATTGATTAACATGAGCCAAAACATCAACATCATGTGATTAGGGTTTGATTAGAACAAGGTTTTACCCCTTTAGACCCCTCAAGGGTATTTTGGTAATTTGCCACATGATCACCATCATGGGTTAACTCACTAATCACATAGTCCCTTAATGACCTAGGTTACCATTAGGGTTTAGATTGGATCACCAATGAACTAATCACATCATCAAATGGTTAAGTACAAACCATCACCAATCTCCAAACGGTTTCAACCTTCAAATGGTTTCAACCACCCAAACGGTCTTGAGACCGTTTGACCCCAAACGTTCTTGAGACCGTTTGGATCCAAACAGTCTTGAGACCATTTGGAGGTGAAGACCGTTTGGAAGGGTTGACTTTCCAAACCGTTTGGAGCTTCAAACGGTTTGAAACCGTTTGATCAAACTTGCTTGAGATCGATTGGACCAAACGATCTTGAGGTCGTTTGAGCCCAAACGGTCTTGAGACCGTTTGGCCCCAGACCGTTTGGTCTCAAACGGTCTTGAGACCATTTGGCCCCAGACCGTTTGGTCTCAAACGGTCTTGAGACCGTTTGGATCCAAACGGTCTTAAGACCGTTTGGTCCAAATGGACTCAAACTGTTTGGACCTCCAAAGGGGTTCAAAGGTCACCAATGTTCATGGACATGTGTGTTGAAACCCTCAATTGGTCAAAGCTATGCTAACCACTTATAAATTGAGTCAATTAGGGTTAGCCTTAGCCACTTAGACATCAAATTGACCCTCAATTGCAAGCCAATTAGGGTTCAATCTTCCTCAATTAGGGTTTCAAATCGATTGGTCATCAATGTTCAACAATGTGAATCAATTCAAGGTTGAACCTATCAATTGACCTCCAATTGGGCTCAAACTTGGCCCAAACGGTCTTGAGGTCGTTTGGACATCATCCAAACGGTCTTGAGACCGTTTGCCCAAAGTTTGACCAAAATCCAAGTCGTTTTGACTAAGGTTGAAGTCCAATTAGGTCAAAATCAGCAAAAATCATCAATTCATCAATTTCCTACAACTGGACCCTCAAACCATTAGATTGACTCAACCCTAGACCTTCAAACGGTCTTGGGTTGTGCCCAAACGGTCTTAGGACCGTTTGGAGGAACCCCCAAACGGTCTTGAGACCGTTTGGGTCCTTCAACCCAAAACTCAACAAGATCTATACTTAGAAAACAACAATTTGATTGTTTCACTAACCCACTGTAATTGGGCCCTCAATTGGTCAATTACCTTAACCCTAGACCTCCAAACGGTCTTGGGTTGACACCAAACGGTCTTGAGACCGTTTGGATGAGTTCCAAACGGTCTTGAGACCGTTTGCCCATCCATCCTTTGGACTCTAGTGAAAATTCATCAAGGTTTGATCTATTGAGTTGATCATCACATCAATACTTAATTGCAATATGATTTGGTGCCTTTGGACCTTCAATTGATCAACTATACTTGACCCCAGACCTCCAAACGGTCTTGTGGTGACCCCCAAACGGTCTTGAGACCGTTTGGGTGATTCCCAAACGGTCTTGAAACCGTTTGGGCTAAGCAACCCAAAATCTCAACTTAACTCATTGGAGATTCAGCACTAATTTCAATTAGGGTTTGCCCTATTAATCATCCTTCAACTCATGACTCGTTTGGAATTAATCCATAAAATTTGGTGAGTCATTAATTAACATCATTATGAACAGTAATCCCAAACGGTCAACGTTTATTCAACCATCTTAAACGGTCTTGAGACCGTTTGCCCAAAAAGGGCAAATTAAACAGATTGAAAATCAGAACTTAATTCAATTGGTTTTGCTAATTGATTTGCTCATATCTCACGATTCCTTTGGAGTTAACCTCTCAAATTTTGTGGGTGATTAACCTACATAATTAAATACAAGATTCCCAAACGGTCGTCGCTTGGTCAATGGGACCAAACGGTCTTGAAGACCGTTTGCCCTCAAACGACCCTGAAACCGTTTGCCCACCAAACGGTTTGAAACCGTTTTGAGCAATAGGTGGAGGTCGTTTGATAAAGTGAAAATCCGTGGATAAGCATAGGAATTAACGCCCTTATCTTCTACCTTGAGAACAGTGGCAGTTCTTCACGATTTTGCTTGCAAGGATGCAAGGAAAGATAGGGAAGAAGAAGAACTAGCAACTATATGCATAGAAAAGGATGTATAATCAAGCATAAAGTTTAGAGTTATAAAACCCGCCTAAAGCTTGCTCCTTGAGCTCCAAGCTTTCGAGCTCCAAGCCTTTAATGGCATCCTAGAAGCTCCACAGGTCGGCCAAGGTGAATCCTCCAAGGAAGGTTGAGAAGAGATGGCTAGAAAGATGGAGCTAAGTGAGCTAGCCATGAATTTAACCTTAAATCCGAGTTTCATCCAAGAATTGAGAAAAAAGGAAGGATCCAAACCTACCTTGCACTCCCTTGGTCTTCCTCCTGATCTCCATAGCTCTCCTTAGTTGGTTTGAGCAAGGGGAAAAGAAATGAAAGGAAGAGGATCGTTCCTTTGCTAAGTGAGGAAAGTTATATATATACTTGGGTGAATTTTCAACATAAGGACATATGTTTTCCTCCTTTCTCATCTAAGTCCTTCCTTTCTTCCTTGCACGTCCCCTCATCTTATTTCTAAGGACAAACTCCTTCTAAGGTCAAGAATTGAAGGCAAAGAGGATCAACCCATCACTAAAGCATACACATAAAAGGGCTATTATACATACACCTTGATTATTCAATCACAAAGGTGTTCTTTACTATATGATTATTCACTTGAAGTAACCTTTTCATCATTTCTCTTCTAAATGATGCCAAGAGCCATAAAAGATGTTTTAGATGATGTATTTTACAAGTTGCACCCCTCAAATTGGGTAAATTGCATTTTACACCAATTTAGGGTTTTCAAGTACAGGGGTTGCTTCCACAGCTGCACCTTGGTGCTCAAGCTTGGGAAATCCCTTAAACCTCATCATATTCATTCTTATGTTGTCTCAACATCAGAGATACATCTTATCTTGTGACTTTTGCAAGTTCAACCCTTAAACTGGGTAATTTGCACATAGGTCCCTGCATACAACACAATGCTACAACTTTATTCAAAAAGGAGCAAAATTGAAAATTATATGTTCCTGGGGAACTTAATTACATGCCAGGGAGTTTTCACAAGTATATAATTACATTTTTAGGCAAAACTTCTAGGGTTAGTTCATAACCCAGGTCAGGGGTGTTACATTGCGCAGTCACGCGCTTCTGCCCTAGCGGCTGAGGGAGCGGCTCTCCCTCCTCCATCTGGACCTCGTCGTCCTCCAGGGATGCCTCCCTCGCCTCCGTCATACCCCGCGCAGGCGAAGGTGCCCTGATATGCAGCCAAGACGACTGGAACTAGACTCCGCGAGTCTGCAGCTCATGGCTGAGACGCAGCCATGCTGCAGGTGTGCTGGAAGTGCTGCACGAGGTTGGGTGCGTGAGGGAACGATCTAATCATTCAAAGGTCATCGGGGAAACATCATTCTTCCTCACGATGGTTCCACACCTCCCTATTGCTCAAGGAAAACACCACGCAATGATAGGGTTTTGAACACAAGAACAACGAAGAAGGAGAGATATAGTTGCTTGGAATCCCCCTGGACTCGACCCCAGGTCTTACTTTTATATAGGGGAGGGTTTTCACACCCCAGGATGTGCATCCACAAAGGTGCAAGGTCTTTTCCTAATAGGAATGAAATTCCTTCACTAGGAAGCAAGCTTCTCTCTCTCTCCTATTTCTTTTATATTTCTTCTTCTTGTGATATTGGGATTTCAAAAATCCTTTCTCTTAGTCTCTCTTATGCTTGAATTTTACTCCATAAGCACGAAATTATAGTTTCCTTTAGAAGAAAATATCATCCTTTTAATAATGCCATGGAATTCATTCATTAAGCATCACATGATCCTCTTATTTTGATTTATAGGTATTTTCTCTTTCCTCTTTCTTCATTGGGACTCCTTGGATCCCAAGAAACTCTATTATTTCGAAATCCTTTTTATTGGATACTCATTATCCTTCTAGATGCATCTAAATGCATTATTTCACATTATCATGTTGATTTCTTATTAAAATATTTCCTTTTGAGGATTTCTCTTCATTTCTCTTTTATTTTCCTCATTGGTATTCCTTTTATCATTAGGAATCCTTAGGATATGAAATTCCACTAAGAATAACTCAATTCCACCTCTTTTCACTTGTTTTCCATATTTTACCATTGTTCTCAATTTCTTTATTAACAAGGAAATACTTAATTAATATTTTTTTTCTTATTGCTTTCTTTTTGCAACTTTGGACTCCTTGGAGCCCAAGGAACCCAAGAGGCACGAAATCCCTCTTTGGATTTGCCTTCTAGAGGTTTGCACATTTTTCTTTTCTCAAAAACTCAATTATTCATTTATTAATTGAATTTCCTTGTTATTGGGCCCAATAGCCAATAAAGCCCACAACACAATCATCAAGGCTATTGTAAACAAAATCCATTTATTCAAAAAAAATTATATCATTATTTGTTCATTTACCTTTATTATGAGAAATTACATTTCTCACCAAATGAACCCAAAAATTGGGGTTGTAACACTCATGGTTTAGTTTGAGACGTCTCTTCGTAGGAGCGAACTTACACGCTGAACCTGTAATAATCAAGATAATTATAGACACTGTAGATTAGGCAATATCTATAGAAAGTTCAATAATCATATTTACGTTGAGTTGTATAGTTATTACAAAAAAGTATTTGATTCATCTCAGTCCATCTTTCGTAGGCTTAATCATAGGATTCTTTATACTATATTATTTTTCATTTAATGAATTATGAACATATTTGGGGGTATTTAATAAATCTTGATCTAAGTAAATCTCCAAGAAAGAAAGCTTATGGAAAAAAAATTGCATAACAATGTAGAGAAAGGACTTTTATGAAGATATGAACGAGTTTTTGTATGTTATCCCAGTATAACATGGAAGTAAAGGGCCACAGATGAATCTATTCTCTAAATTTGGTAAAAAAATAGTATGTTTGAGCATAAATGCTAGACGGAAAGTTTGGTGTTAGATATAGTATTCATACACAAAAAGGATATTTTAAAAGGTGTCATGGAGTCTCGGAAATATAGGAGTTTAAATAAGTTACTTATTAACGGGTACAAAGACAAGTGATGTGGGGCATGTTGTGTGGAGAACATATTCAATGTATTATTGTTTTGAAACAATATGGTGGGAGGTTTTATCAAAAATTCTATTTAGAACATCGGAGATGGGGCTAAGAATGAGTTCAACAACATCTTTAATGCTTATATTTGGCTTTGGTATGGGGATGTTGTTCATAAAAGAGGTTAAGTTGTTGTTATCAAAATGAGGGACATACCATAAATACTATGGGATGGTATCATGTATGGGTGTGTGCATCATGAATCTGATGGTTTTCTCTTTGTTGTTGATGTACTATCAAATTGATGAGATGATATGTGTGGCATTATGTTTTCAGAAGTGTCGATATTTTAATGTTATGAGATAATGATTTTACACCAAGGGAGATCGGGTTTCTTATAAAGGATGAAAAGGTTTCTAATGAAAAAATAGGAGTTTGTGGTTTTCCAGAAGATGCCCAATCCACCTTTAGATTTGGGAGGGGATATCATATCCCTAGGGATCAGATGCATTTTTTGTAATTCCAAAGAAAATACCAAAAAAATCATCAATGGTGCATATAACCTTGTTAGTGATGAGAATACAACTGACATTATAGATGGTTATATCTCTTATGACACAACTAATGTAATGCAACCAACCAGGAAGAGAGTAGAGTTGAACCATTTTGGGAGCCTATCTTTGATTGTATCTATATTTAGATTATAGGAAGATGATTTTATAGACATTGTGTTGAGGGGGAGACCTAGGTATTTTGTTAGAAAGGATTATATGTTGAATTTGAGAATGTGTGTAATGGAGACAAGGTCGTGGTGGAGGGTATGACAATGGAGTAGGAATGAATTCCTATAGTTTATATTGAGTCTAGATATTTATTGGAAACTTCAAAGAATGTGTTTAATTTTGATAATGTTCATGTAGGTTGGTTTGATGGAAAGAAAGGTATTTTCTACAAAGAGGATGTAATTGTCTATAGTTATGGATTTGGTAGTGATAGGATCTAATATACTTGATGATATGGCAAGATGTATCATCTGAATTAGGCACTATTTAATAAGGATGAAGAGTAAAGGTGACAAAGCGTCTCTTGGTCGATGTCCACTTGAAATTTTGAATAACCTTGTAGGAAATAATTGATAAGGACGCATAATGAGGTTAAGGATACACATCTTTTTATGCACTTTATCCAGGTCGAGTAGAAACATGATTTTTCCAGGATTTGCCAAAGGAAGGGCCATTTAATGTGGTTGAAGGCTTTTACAAAATCTATTTTGAGAATATTCATTTTTTGGTTCTTTAATTGATGATGATGTATGATATCATTTATTGTAGGTAAGCATCATGGATGAAGAGACTTTTAATAATAGAAAATGGATTATATGATATTATATGGTTAAGGTGAGGGAAAAGATTAGAGTTGAGTACTATATAAATTATTTTGTATGTTTAGTTGAGGATGTTGATGCCACATTATTTAGAGATGTGGTTTGGGTTGCTTTTTTTGGGATAAGGTCTAGGTGTGTTGCATTTATTCTTGAGAAGAGGGATTTGGGATCCTAATGTGTGTAAGGCACTCATAATGTATATCAAGATGTGATTAAAGGGTCAGTTAGAGAGTTAACTTCCATCACTAAATTAATTGGCAATTAAAATTTGATTTAGGTTTAAAAGGTGGGTTGTTTTGTATGATTGTTATTTCTTTAGAAGGTATTAAGTGTGGGTTATGATGTGATTAATGATATTAGGCTTGTGTCTAGTGAAAATATTGTTAATCTGGTGTAGATGTTTCTTATGAGAAAGCAATTGATGGAATTGTATCTTCTGTGTGGTGGAAGAAAACTATGTTTTAGAAACTTATTTTAACCATAGGATTTTTATCTCTATTTCTAATAGGTTTCTTGTTGTTCAAGGAGGTTGTCCAAATCCAAAGATGCATGCTCTATTGATTGTACTGTGTGAGGGTTGGTTTGAAGAAGCTCAACATCTTCAAGATCTTTAAAGATCTTGGGGAGGTTGTTTATATTTGAGTTAAGAAGACCAAAGATGTTTAAGGGTTGTGTAGTAGGATTTATAATGTAAGGGGAGGTATTTGGGTGAGTCATGGTTGTTTGATAGTCAGTTAGTCCAAGCTCAAGTGATGGTTTTACTATATAAAGGGTGATAAACCTAGAAGCATTCAAATCTGAAAGGTTTTTGCCCCCATGAGTTTGGTTGCGTATCCAAGATAATGGGGTTGTGATATTATATAATTTTTTGTCCAATCCATGTGATAGTCATAGGATAGAGAATAGACCAAGATAGATTGCAAAGGAATCTATCTCATTCAAAAAGGTAGGTGGAATGGTTGCTAGTCTAGGATTAGGTGTAGCTAGAAGAGATTAGGTCATCTAGGTCAAAAAATTAATAAAATCGTTGAAGGAGGTCATGCGGGAAGTAATTTTGTTATTTGTATTAGAAAAATTATGGGTGAAGTGTATGATGTTAAATAATACTCCTATAATTCAAGAAGACAAGGAGAAGGAGTTGACAAGGTGTAGGAGTTTGTTTAGGAATGCTACTTTATTTAAGGATAGTTCACCATATATTCTAGATATAGTCCATGTATTGTTTCTCGATCTATCAAGGAAAATAGAAGAGACAGAGTAGTTAAGGTTGATGTGGTTATTGAGGGTTAAGAATTTTTTCTTTTATCTGAGAATAATTCCACTGCTAAGACCCATATGTGGTAGTTGGAGATAGGTGTTGACTTGTAACAAACCTAGGGTCAAAAATTTTAGTTGGTTAGGTTTGATTTTGTTTCGTGGGCTATGACTACCTCACTCTTTTTTATGTTTATGTGATGTCTGAAAAATGTATTTCTATTACTAGAAACCATACATTTTATATTAGAGGAGAATATAAATATTAAAACAAACAATAATGATCTTAGGGAGAAAGGGGATAATTATTAATTGCATAATGATATAGAAATAATTATGTTCCATTGTCATCGTCATAGTTTTATCTAAAATCATTATGGTAAACATGCACCATGAAATGTTACATATCATCATCGTTTGTGAAAACAAGACCCATGTTGTGACAATAGGACAAACACTTGTCTATGATGGACCATTTTAGTGAGTCATAAGAGGAGCATGGTGGGTATAAGAATAATCTTATTGTTATGTTGTGTGTGCTAGAAGGTATTTGAATTTGATTGGCAAACTAAGATCAAGTGTGTGACTCAGATCATTTGAGGAGATTATCATTGGAATAATTACCATGTGAAGGGTGGTGGATGATCAAACCTGAAATCAATGAGGATGCAACCCGTGAGTCAACAAACTAATCATCAGAGATCTCATGATAGGGAGATTTGGAACTTTATCACCTGTGAGGGATGTTGCTATGAATTTTTGGTTAGAATGCAGCATAGATATATTAGATGGTGAAGCATTGTTAGATATTGTGAAGTTTGGTGATGGCGAGGCTTTGATCCCAAGATCATCATTCTTGTAGATCCACTAGATGGAGTTTTCTAAGCCAATTGCAATGGATCTATAAGGTGGAATAGGTACCTTGTCTTTTAGTATATGCAAGTTATCAAATGTTTTTGTTTGAATTATATATTGTGGAGAACGGTAAGTGTTTTGGTTTGGAAGAATGATTCACGTGGACCATGTTTGAATTTTCATATTGGTGGATGCAAAGGGTTGTCAAAACAAAAGAGTGTATCACTGTAAGGGTAATCAATGTTAGTGACTGAGAAAGGATAGGTTCTATCTTCTACAATAATATTAAAATTTGAAAGGAGGTGAGATTGATAGAGGTAAGAATATAAATCTTAGATGATAAAAGTTTGATGGGAAAGCAATATCTTCATGCCCGTGTATCATTAAGGAACCTCAATTTTCAACTATTTTTTGGAAGATTTCAGATATCCTTCAATGAGTGAGTCAACCAAAAATTAAGAGGTCATTGATGTGGCTATCTTTTGTTAGGATGGACCCAAAGATAGTATCCAAACTAAATATTGATGCCTCCATTCTATTGAAGTTGGATTTCAGGAAGGAGCAGCCTTCAACATTGTCAACATCAGCCTCAGAGTTGAGAATGCAAAGTTTAAAGCTAGGCATGGTCTTAGATTTTTCTATCTCAATATGTGGAAGAAGGGAGGATATGGTTTGTGTGATGCATGGAACATGGTGTTGACTTTAGAGTTCTACATTGCCCATATTTTTATGATGACTTCACCATTCCATTCATGTGTATCTTTTTTTGTTGATACTATTTTATATCATTAAGTACACTCCAAAGCATTCAAATTCACAAACCCTAGGATGTGAAATTATAATTCAAAATAACCCAAAATCAACAATTGAGGTATACATAAGTATTCATTAAGATTTTTGTTGTAAATTGTCTCGAATGACTTTCTTACTTGTAATTTAGCTTAAATGATAATTAGAATATTTTTTAATGATTAATTCACTTATACACAAAATGATTGAATACATCCAACCACTTGTAATTAGTTGATACTGTCATGGAACTATCTTGGATGATGAGCTAAATGCCTAGATCCTACATGATCGTCAGTCTAGATGTTGGATGTGATAGTATATTGGTCAATGACACTAAAAGACTTGTCTTTTAGTGTCATCAGTCAGGATTGTGATGCCCCGATGCGCCATAAATGAGATTACTCAAACCAAGCATGACATCAAACCAAACTTGCAGATTACCAAAAAGCATAGGAAATTAAAATTGATTTGCAAAAGCACCGTATGCCAAAAAAATATCACATATAAGTCCACAAGTCTGTCACCTACATTACATGTCAAATATATCATGGTGCTTACATCATGATTCTCAAGCATTCCCGTCATCAACCTATTGCATGAGATATTTATTCCACATATATGTACATGTACATCTGCCATGTCTATACATACATGTCTCACAATCCAAAAACCTCATATAAATAACGTATCTATAAACACATCAAGAAAAACCCCAAAGACCTTAGTGTACACAGATGACACTAGGACTCTAACACCAAAAGACTAGCAACACATCCAACCTTATCAGCTACTGCTCTTGATGCTGCTCTTCCTCAACTACACAACCTCTATCTCTTTATGCAAGTCCACCTAAAAGATGTGGAAACCCACAGGATGAGACCAAACGTTCCAGCGAGAGATATAACTCTCCTCCAATGTCTATTAAAGTGTAGATACTAAGCAAGTAGATCAGGGTACTTAATAGGATGAGAAGATTCACTAAACGGTAAGTATTCAACAGAATAAGAAGATTAAGAAACATTAAGTGGTTATCTTTGAGAAGTAGATCAATTAATATTCTAAAAAGGAATATGAAGAACATGTATATCTTCTATCAACCAAGCTATAAAAAAGCAAGGAAAGGGCTCATCCAATGTTATATGTATTTGTTCCTATGCAAATATGCTACACAACTGTGTTACATCTTTTATTGTTTCCCTGGCGATTTGAGTCATACCACCCAAATCCAACCAACCCCTTCTAAGGCAAAATTGGTGCCATACAAGGTCAATGGAAGAGTTAGAATCCATGACCTCTCCACTCCTCTTGGTCATCACAAGAGAATCACTGCAGATTCATACCGGTCAACTACAAACTGTGACATATAGTTAAGATGAAGAATCAACTCACACATGGCCATCCATATATAAACACCTAGCCCACCTTGGTACAGGTAATGGCACTACAGGAATAGGCTCACACATGGTCATTCTAAAAAGAAGGATTGGCTCACACATGGCCGTTCTAAAAAAAAGGATTGGCTCACGGATGGCCATCCATATCACAAAGAGATCAACTCACGCATAGTTCTCTCGCAAAATCTATAATTGTGGATGCAAGGATATACTTGACTTGCACTCCCACATATTCAAAAATATTGCTCCAAATTTCCCATATGAATGACTTGTTTCACCGTCTAGCACTAAGTCTGACACTAAAATGGATCTATGGCACATGGCACATACATGATTAAGGTTTCACTTTAATAGTAATACCAATTGAGTGTATTTTTGCATCAATCAAGTTACAATGTATAAATCCAAAACAAATTCCACAAAGATAAGGGAAAGGTGCAACTCTAGAAGATATAAAACATATAAGGTGTGAACTTGTCACACTATCACCACATGATACTTGTAACACTTCCATTTACAAGTCCAATCACCAATGTCACATCATTGTGGAATGTCAATCCCTCAATCACATCACTAGAGGATACCACCTCACAATCGGAATCAAGCCATCACCAGTATCACATAAGTAGGATATCATCATGGCTCATCAAGGTTTGTAGCCATTACTCTATGTCATATGATCATCACCATAACATATACAAACTATGATATTCAAGTGCATATCACTTGCAAGGTTAGGGTCTCATAAATAGGAGAGAGAAAATGTCATAATAAAATAACCACTTCAAGAGAAAGAAGCAAACACATAACATGGCCCAAAATTAGGGTTAGGACTCCATACATGACCGATTAGGATTTTATAGTTGTATTCCATCACCAATCCCTAGGTACACAACCTCCCACTTTCTTGGAGCACATTAGGGTTAGCACATCATGAAGTAAATGTGATTAGGGCATTATGTCAATGGTACTAGGTATTAACATCATGTATAAGATATGTGTATGATTTTATTATGTATGCATGTGTTATGACCCACCATCGCCAATGTTTCTCGACCATACACCATCCAAGTGTCACGACCTCAAGCCATCAAAGGGTCTCTACCACCATCCCACCTAGTGTCGCAATTGTGGCAGGGCATGGTGTCTTGACCCAAAAAGAGAGCATGTCTTGATCGTGCACAAGAAAGCATCTCAACCAAGATCAACTACATGTCGCGACCACTCAGTAGCATGGCGTCATGACCAAAATAGGTACAAACGTCATGACCTAGGCATTGCGATCAGGCATCATGAATAAGCATAATGACTAGGCACAAAGCAGTGTCATGACCAAATCCAAAGTAGTGTCACGACTGGGACAACACAACGTTTCGAACGTAGCATGACATGTTTTGACCTCCCATCACAATAGGTGTTATGACCCTCAACTCACATGGAATCTCAACCACTACCAAAGGAAAGCATCTCAACCAAGAATAAAGTAGCATCATGACCAAAGCACAAGAAAAGTCATGATTGTAACACCCAACATAGTAATGTGTCAACCTCAAAAAAGGATTGACCTCTTGACTAAAATGCCAAGGGTTACGACAAAAATCAAACAAACATCATGTTCAAAACATGAGCAAGGACATGTCTCGACCCAAAGCCAAAACGAGGGTGGAGGTCCCAACCCAACACATCAAGGGTGTATATGTCTCAATCATAACAAAGGTCAAACCACAAGAAACCAAATGTCACTAAGGAGATCAAAACTCATGGATTTAAGGTCATCAACCCTAGAACAAGATCTATGAAGATCATCAACCAAAACCACTTAGGAGAGGGAATGTTGAATCACAACACATGTGTGAAAACATCCAAAAATCCAAGGAAATCATGATGATCAAACTAAAAACATGATGGAAAAACTAAATCTTAAGATGCATGCAAGATCATCCTCTCAAAATCACTTAAAAAATGTGCACATAGAAATTAGGGTTTCAAATTCCAAGCAAACCATGCATGATAATCACAACCATTCAAGTTCTAGAGCATGATGGCATCCACTAGCATATTAACGATATGTTTTAGAGAGTGAAACAAGAACATGCATGTAAAGGAAAGTGCAATAATAGAGAGGGTAGAGGGTTCATATCACCCACCTTAAGGAAGATCAATTCCAAGGATCACTAGCTCCAAGAACACAATGAAAAATGATGATGAATCTTTACCAGAGGCTCCACTTTCAACCACAAGGTCACCTCAAGAAAAAGAATTTACCAAGGTCAAAGGTTGTTTAAGAAAGGGAAAGAGAAACCCTAGATTCAAGGAAATAAAGGAGAAAAGAGAGAAGAAACTCCCTCTCAATTGGGTGCCGCCTTGTCAAAGCATGGCCTATGACCCTTGTGATGAGGAGTTTACTCTCAAGAACGACCACCATGGATGAACCATCATCTAGGGCCGAGAAAAGAAAAGAAGATGGGGTATAAGATCCAAGGAAAACGTCACAAAAAAAGGCATACACTTACCAAGGTTGAAGATGAGCAAGAATCGCCACATGCAAAGGATCTGTTCACCAAAAAATCCAAGGATCAGCTCTCCTTGTTCCACTAAGCTCCAAGAACGAGAAAGAGAGAGTGAGGAGGGAAGAGGGCCAAAAGGTTCACTTGAATGGAGAGAAGAGGGTTATATACCAAAGGAGCATAGAGGTACATTTAGTGATGATGTGTCAACACCCTAAGGGACCAAAGGGACACTTGTCCACCCAAGAAACTCACATGCAACCACTTCAACCATGCATGCACAAGATGGTGATACAACCTATGTTGGGTCTCGACCTCTTTAGGTCCCAAACACATGGTTTTGGTTGAGACAAACTGTCTTGACCTAAACCACCTCAAACCACCATGGTAAAGACAAGACACCCCCAAGGAAGCTATCTTTGGTAAGACACACCCAAATCACCCACATAGGTCGAGACAAGGGTTGATACAAACCAACAAAGCACATATGGGTTAAAACCAAGAAAACCCTACAAACCCTAATTGCCTCTAAGGGTGTCACCACTCATCCAAGGTTCAACCAAGGTGCCCCAAATAATATCATAATCTTTTTCATGAATCCAGAGAGAGAAGGAATACACTAGATGTAGCAAATTTCAAGATAACCCTCACAAATGGGTAGATTGCAATTTGGCCTAAAACAAGCACACAAAACACAAACATCATCTAGATGAGCTCAAACTAGAGACTTAAGCTCTCCACGAGCTCAAAAACCATCTCAAAGGATTAGAGCAAGGTACTAAGAACTTAATCAATCCAAACAGGTAGGGTTAGCCCAAAACACAGGTCAACAGTCTTACAAAGATACCCCTCCTCACAACTTAGTGATGAAAATCTAGTTGTAAATTGTAAAATAGTTGTTAGAAAGTTACTTGTATCCATTTCAAAAGTAACTATCCTATCTAAAATAGAAAGAATTCAAAATTGAGTAGTATATTAGCTAGTCAGAACCCTCAATATATCCATTGGACATCATTCCAAGGTTGCTTTTCTTTCTTACATGCTATAGTTGAATGAAAATCCCCTAGAGACTCCTAATCTCAAGGCTTTTTATAATCCACTTGTAATTAACAATGATGTAGGATTTTCGATGAGAGTGTTGTCTCATTTTAAATTTCAAGCTTTCACATCTCTACCATCGACAACATTGGTCAGTACCACCAAACATGACACCAAAGCCCAATATGTGGCATAAAATTGATGGCCATGCACACTTAAATCCAATGTCCATGACATAGGATTCATGGATTCCCACCTGGAGTCAGTAGAACCAACATTAAGTATATGCCACTAACCTGGGAATCCATGGGACAATGGATCAATGACACATGAATCAATATCGATGATAGACGTCAACGACACACGGATAGACATCCTATTAGTATCACTGACTCCAAAATTTAGTGACACCAACACTAAACAAAAGGCTTCTTCTTGGATATAAAAGGATTGGGGATTGTGGATCATTTCCCACACCCAATCACTAACTCTCCTAGAACTCTCATAGAAAACTACAAGCAGGCATCTTGGTGTTTGTACAACATCTCTCTTTCTATCTATCTTCTCTATCATGGAAAGCCAGCGCTCCTAAGAGAACACATAACCTCTTCTACAATCATGTTGAACCAACTTGTATCCATTCCAACATGCATCACATGTGGCATTAGCAAGATAAACAATTAGTATGTGGATCTACAGTAGTGTCCAATCAAAGAAAGTGGTATGTAGATAGAGTCTTCCTCACCACCATCATCTTTATTGAGGATTTGTCCAAGGTGTGTGTCAGGTAAGGCGTGATGGGTGACCACCCCTTCTTTGGAGATTGGGCCTCATATCTAGACATCATAAATGAATTCCTCTCTTCTTGGAAGGTATTCTACCTCAACCATGGGGGTGAGTGCAATGACGATTGGGTGGAGTTCATAATGTTCAACCAAGCCAATCACCTCTCTTTGAAGGACGTTAATGCCATATATAGATAGATAATGAGGTATTAAAGATGTGACCCCAACAAATTTAATAACTCCCTCATAAGGTGTGATATGAGGGATACACCATGAGGATTTACAATCAACTGGTACCCTTCATCTATCACAAAAATTGTGCATCCCTTTGCCCAAATTTTGCATTGCCTCCTGACAAATATCATGTTTTCCAAGTCTATGCAAAGTCGAGATAAGGTGTAGCATACAAATGTGTGCATCCTGTAGGAACTACTAATGTTGGGTGAGGAGTGTATCAACCTTGGAAACTTCGTCCTCACCCATAAATACCAAATTACAGACCTAGGAATAGAAAGTACCCCATTCATTTTTGGGGCTTACTCACTTTATTTGTTGAGTATCTATTCCTAGACCTTTTGTGGTTTCTTCCACTAAAAGCCAAAGACCCACTAGATGTCAAGCATTTTCATAAGGAACAACTCTTTTCCAGGCATGAAAGGAAGGTCCACTGGTGTACAAACTAGGTGAGCATCTACTTCTTGATCCTATATTCAAATGTTTGGGGTCAAGCATCTATAATTTCTTATGGAGGATGAGGAGGTAGCCGAGGACTCTAAGCAACAATCTAAGGATGGATACAGTGAGGAGCCCACACTATATGTGTCACATTGACATATGCATCATACTCTATGTCAAGATGGTGCTCTTCATTGATAGTATCACAAGAGGTTTAGTGGGACCCCTAACTAATGTGGGGGCATGTTTAACATGTTCACCTCCATCCAAAAGGAGCAACAGTAGGACCATACTGCCATGACTCAGTTTCATGGAGTCTAGAGAAGATTCTCAACAAGAAATAGTAGATCATCTACCAAAAAGCAATGTTCAACAATGAGCTCCTACTTCTCTAAAATCGAGATCCCATCCGCACCCGCTTGGAGTGAGTGGAGTCTTTGATCATTTTTAGAGTCAAGAAAAACAATGGTAGCTATCCTCAACCACCACCACAACATGCACACCCACCTAGTTTTACCTACACATTTTAACCTCCAGATCTAGACTTTCCACCATCAACCTAATTCTCTTTACATGAAGCATGATTTGTGGTACACCCATACCCTATTTATGTTTGATTCTCTACATTCAGGACATTGTCAAATTTAAGATTAAGGGGATTATGGAAAAGAAATATCTATCGTGTAGCCTTAGTTGTCTTGATGTTTCTGCATGCTTTCTTTCTCCATATTAGTTGCCTAACTTGCTTCTACTCGGCATCTTCTATTGTAATCATGGATGTAAAAATCTAGATATTTAATTTGGACCAGTCTTGTTGCTGACATGGTTTCAAATCTTAAAAGGTGTTTAAAATTGTACTCTTTATGCCAATTTTTCCATGTTTTAGAGTGCACAAATTAGTGAACTGTGTGGATCATTTTGCTTGAAGACAAGCATAATGAATGATACATCTAACCTAACACTATAGTTTGTATCATGACTGTGATGTTTGAGTCCAAACCAACCAAATAATGGCATGACCTCCCATGTGAATTTTGTAAATATATTTAAGGTTACCCTATTTCATAAGTTGATGGAAGAGGGATATATTGTGGTTGGGAAATGTCTCTCATTCATGTGATCTCATCCATTTTCATATAATCTTTTCTAACCACCATAGGATTAACAAGTTTAATACAATATAATTTCGTCTTGTTGCACTTACATTGCATAATAAGAAGCATATTTTTTACAACATGGTTTTCACATGTATTTGTGCAAATATATTAAAAATGCAAATATTAGTTTGTTAAGAGTGTATAAGAAAACTTTATATGCCATTTTCAAAAGTATGGATTTAAAGTACAAATCTTCCTTTGCAATGGTTTTTATGGAATTCACTAATTTCAATAATGTACATGAGGAAAAGAAAGAAAATCCCAAGACAAATGAATTACTAAAGGTAATGGGTGATTGATATGAAAGTTTCTTATTGAGAGTCACTATTAGTTTGGTTTCATTTCCATATTTATTCCATTAAGAAAAGTGATCAAAGTAAGAGATTTGGGAAAAGTTAGAAAAAGAAAAAAATTAATTTGATGCCTTAAATAATTGAAATAGAAGGGAAAATTGGAGACAAAGGGAAGTTTCTTTAAGTTTTGTATTTTAGTCTTCAATCTCACCCACACTTAGAGTAAAGTAAATAATACTTCCCTTAAAAATTTGGGAGAAAAGGACTTTCTGTATGGTTTGGGTAATTAATATAAGAATAAATTAATGAAGAATGTTTTGGGCATTAAATTTGTTACAATTAATCCAAAAAATTGGGTATAGTTTGGGAAGGATATTAATGAGTTGCCTCCCAAATTTCATATCCATATGAGTTTTCTAGTGGCCTGGGGAAATCTGTTAAGGAAGGGGTGTTAAATGTAATTAATGCAAATCGTTTCATAATTAGAAATCAATTTTATTATAATTGTATTATATAAAATCACACAGAGTTATGCTAGAGTTTGCAGGTCATGGCGGCCACAGTTCTGGGTGTACTAACCCTCGACAATCTTCTGGCAACACCGACGTCGCGTCGATCGTAGACCCGACTCTACCATCTTCACACAATGTCAATGAGAACATTACTATGGACTCATTTGGCCCCCCTCCATCGAAAAGCACAAGATCCTACAAGGTTGTAATGACAAAATGATTAACTAAAGTTCCCTTACTGCTCTCTCAGGTCTCTCCTGACCTACTGATGACAGCTGATATTTGTATTGAGAACAACGACAACATCCCTTCCATCTCCATCAACCATGCAACCATACCCCCACTTTTGGAACCCTAGAAGTTTTTTGTGGTCATTAAGGTCATCGACACTACCGTGAGTTTTAAGACACTCATGGAAAAAAGTTCCATCTTGTGGAAATTAATGGATGATTTTTAGGCGATTGACCTAGATAAGGGGTACTACATTATACAATTGGCCAACAAAGACGATTTTGTTCCTGCTCTGCCTGGTGGGTCACAGATGATATTTAACCACTACCAGTCTGTTCAATCATGGTCGAAGGATTTAGGCCATCTGACCCAATACCTCGCAAATTGTTCATATGGGTAAGGATTGCTGATATGTCGATATATCTATTCCAGAATCAACATCTATCAAGCATCAGTGTTCTTATAGGTGGAACCATCAAGATCAATACAGCAACCCAATTCAGGCACCAGGGGCAATTCACTTGTATAGTTATAGATGTGGAAACAACAAAGCCCCTCCTTCTCATAATCATGCTCAATGACGAGCGTTACATGTTGGAGTATGAAAACCTCCCAAACTTTTACATGTTGTGGGGTTGCCTTGGTCATGCTAAAGGAGATTGCAAGTTCATCCCTATCTTTCCTAGTGTCGATCCATCATCATCAACTAGTACATCACTAGCGATACCCACCCCTTACTCTACTGAGATGCACACCAAGATGCCTGAGAAAAGAGTCACGACCGGGAAGAAGTTTCCCCCTCAGTCTGTGATGAACCCTAAAGGGAAAGCACCAACAACCCATGATGATAGTTCTAAAATACAATTTGAACCCCCTACCCTTCAGGCCGAGGACTCAAACCAATGGAAATGGGAGATGGTGTCAAACCTCAAGCATAAGAAGAAACCCGCTAAATAACATGTTGATCCCACTGCCCAGGGAGAGGGCGGCCAACCACATGTTACAAAGACCATGCCTGACGTTACAAATCTAGGTAGGGACAATATTGCAGTGATTCTAGTTGGTGATGAAATCATCAAGGGGAGGGCCAATAATGCCCTTCTTAACTCCTTATTATTCCAATAAGTTGATCCTAACCTACCATCCTTCGCCTCCTTAGGTTTCAACCTGGGCATGCAAGGAGTTGGAAGATATGCCATCCTCCGCAATACGAAGTTGGTCTATAAAATAGTGAGCTCGGGCCGCAAAAGTAATAAAGGGAAGTTAGCATAGTTTGTGGGTAATGTTGATTATAGCACCAACACAAGGAAATCATTAACCTTTGTTGAAGAGGACCCTGGTCTAGATGAACCAATGGAGGAAGTAGCCGATGGTTCTGGCCTCCTCTCTACCATTCATTAAGTAGCATTGCTGCTACTATTCTCCTTCTATTTTCTCTAAATGACAAACATCATATGCCGGAAGATCCAAGGAGTAGGCTCCAAGGATAAACTAAATCTTATTAGGGAATACAAATGAATATACAAACTCCATGTTCTAAATATAATTGAGCAACGTTGCAGTGGCACAAAAGCTGAGATTATTATCAAGAAGATTGGTTATACTTCTTCTCATAGAGTCAAGGTGCTTGGTTTCTTTGGAGGTTTATGGATCCTTTGGGACATATGTGCACATTTGATATCATACAAAGTCATCATCAATATGTGCATTGTATCATAAATAACTCTAGAGGGTTAATGTTTGTCTATGGAAGCCCCAACCCACAAAAATGTGACATGTTCTAGCATAGACTTACTGGTCTAGCTTCCCATATCAATGGATCTTGGGCCCTTGTGGGTGACTTTAACACAATGATCGGTACTTCTAAAAACCAAGGCTGGTGTGGTTTCGATCGTCGATCCATCCTCAAATTCAACTCCATCTTAATTGCTTCTTGTCTGGAAGACATGAAATCCTCGAGCCACCATTTCACTTTCAAAAAAGGTTGATTACTTGAGAATCTAGATAGAACCATCACTGATGAGGATTGTTTGGAAGTCGAAGGATGCATGAACATTAACGTCCTTCCATGAGTCCACAATGATCACAATCTCATTATGGTAATGGGCCACCATTCCTCTACAAGACGTCACCCTCATTTCCAAACAAACATGAGTTGAAACCTCATTCCAGCATTCAAGACATACCATCTCCCCACCTAGGATGACTGTCATCCCCTCCTGGATGCACTCCCTACCTTCCAACTAGAGGCTACCAAGTGGGAAGATAAGCGGATCAAATATCAACATAAATAAGAGGATATCCTTCTATGCAGGATAGACAACAGTCAAGTACAATCACAATCTTCTCCTTCCATTTCCAAGCAGCTCCATTCTATTGCACTCCAGGAACAACTCAATGACATCCTATTATGGGAAGAGGAAGATAGGCTGTAATGAGCCAACATCAGTTGGATCCAGTACTGCAATGGCGGAAACAAACTTTTTCATGCCTACTTCAAGTCACACTGACACCATAACAAGATCACCAAGCTCCATGGTGATGACATAGTATGGATCACTTGGACATCAAGACTCAAAAATCATGTGTGAGATTTCTTCAAGTTTCTTTTTTGTACCCAAGATTCACCTCCACTGAGCCGTGAATCCATCAACAAATATGTGGGAGAGTCCTTGACCACTCCAAACATCCATCTTCTTAGAAGTGTTCCTGATGCTGATGAAATAAGACGAGTTCCCTTCCTGATGGCCCCGTCTAGGGCTCCAAGTCCTGATGGTATCCACAATGCCTTTGTTCAAACCAACTGGTCACATGTGGGAGGCTCCTTTATAGCCACCATATGAGAATCCTTCCTCACTAGCAAGATTGACACTTGCAACATAGACTCCTTGTTAGTTTTGATTTCAAAGACTGCCAACTCTCAACACTTCTCTGAATTACGTCCTATTTCTCTCAACAACTACCACTTTAAGCTTATATCATAAATCATCATTAAAAGACTCAAACCCTTTCTTAATGATTGGATTTCAGTAAATCAATCAAGTTTTATCCCAGGGTGTCAGATTAGCGACAACATCCTACTTGTCTAGGAATTTGTCCATTCAATGAAGAATATGCAAGGCAAAAAGCAGTGGGTGACCATTAAGATGGACCTATCAAAGGTGTTTGACTATATGAGTTGGTCATTTATCGAGGATACAATCATCAAAACTAGAATCCCCAACAACCTCTCCAAGTTGATTATGTAGATCATCTCTCCGGGCCAAACATCTATACTTCGGGAAGGTGCACCTATGGATCCTCTCAAAACAATCCAAGGGGTTCGTCAGAGTTACCCCATTACCCTTTACATCTTCATGCTTTGTATGGAATGTCTTAGTCAAGCAATCTCCAAGTCTATGGCAGTCGGTGATTGGAAGCCTATCTTACTATCCAAATGCAGAGTTCCTCTCTCCCATGTGATGTTTGCTGATGATAGTTTGTTAATGGCAGAAGTCTCTAAAGCTCAAGATTCTAACATTAAAAAATACCTTAAAGGACTTTGCTTCTATGTATGGTCAAGTTATTTCTAAAGAGAATTCATGCTTCTATTTCTCTCCTAACACCACTGACTATCAGAAAAGAGCCTTCTGTTGTTGTATGGGCATCTCAAGCACTACCGATATGGGATGTTACCCGAGTGTCCCTATTCTGTACCACATGCTCAACAAATAATTTCACTCATACATACTGAAATCCATCTGAAACCATATGGACACTTGGTATGACGGTCACCTTTTGCTAGCAGGGCTCATCACCTTGGCAAATAGCTCTCTGTAGATGATTCCCTCCTATACTATGCAAACCATCAAGCTCTCTCCTATCCTTTGTGATGATACCAACAAGCATATTTGGGATTTCATCTGGTCCAGTGGATGGGAAAACCATAACCTATCACTTATCTCTTGGGAAAAATTAACCAAAATAAGGCACTCGGTGGCCTCGGCCTCAAGGATTATAGTGACCACAACTCATCCATGATGATGAAGAATGCATGGAAATATATGAGTAACTCTCCTACACTATGGGTTGCAATAATGCAGAACAAGTACGCCCACAATGGATCCTTTTACAAATGGTTTGGTTCCTCTGTATGGCCTTTCATCAAGCCACACATTCCCCAACTTGAATCTTTTTTCCATAAAACTACAAACTCTGGATCCAACAAAAATATCTGGTGTGATAAAAGGTTAATGGGAAAGTCAATACTTGACATTGATTCCAATACAAGCATCCCAAAAGACATTGACAACCTCACAGTTCTCTCCATGGCCCAGGACTCAGACAATTGGGATTGAGAGTTCATCCACTCTTATCTTCTGAAAGTGTCTTGGAATCTCATTTAACATACACAGCTACCAAAGGAGGATGCAGGGCCAAATACTTGGTCATGGCCCATGAAAGCAAGGGGCTAACTTTCAATTAGCATAGCTTATGACTGGCTATGTGCCAATCCCACATCTTCATCCTCAGTTAATTGGAAGGTGATCTGGTCACTTCTGATACCTCTTAAACACATAACCTTCCTTTGGCTCCTGAAGTGTCATGCCCTCCTTACAAACATTGAGAAGGTGCCCCGGTACATAATCTCTAATGATACCTACCCCATATGCAAGAACGTGTCAAATACTCTAGTTCACTGGCTCTTTGACTACATGGCCAGCATGCAAGTCTGTAGACTATGTAACATGAAAGCTTCTTATTTAAACATGTTTGAGAATGAATGGATTGCTCACATTCTACACAATAAGGATAATGCTAATGCTACAACCTTACAATGCATAGGTTGTTGGTTTAAATGGAAAGCACACAATGATTTCACCCACAATGGCAAGCAACAACCACCTTCTATCTCAGTGGCTCTTATCCAAAAAATATCCAAAGACATTTTATCTATCTCAAAATGCCCACTTCCTACCCAGATAGCTAGGAGTAAGTTCCCTCCTCGCCCTCGATGAACTGATGCTTAATCTTTGTCGATGCAGCCTTTGAGTACCATAGCTTGAAGATGGGAATAGGTGTTCATGAGACATACGACAATGGGAATTGCCTTTTGAGCATTGGTGACCCTAGTTATGTAGATTTGGCTCTTGACGCTAAAGTTAAAGGGATCATCTACGTGATGAAAATACGAATATAACAAAATTGGAGCTCTCATGTCATCTTCTCAGACTCATCAATGGAGATTGATATCCTAAAGCAAAACAATGGCCCTACTTGCAAACTAGAACCCTTATGAAGAGAGTATTTCCATTCCATGTCCTCTTTGCCAAACCTCTATCTTTTGTTTATTCAACATAAGCACAACTTGTTGGCCGATAACATTACAATACACTCAATGTAGTCTTTTTCTTACTACTTTTTCTATCGAGATAAGCTGGGTTGGATATCTGAGGATATTAATATCCAACTTTCATCAATTTGGCCTGTAATACAGAACTAGATGAATAGTATCTAATATCTATGTCTTTCAAAAAAAGAAATTGATTTTATAAAATGACCACAGGGTCAATTGGCAACACCCCTTTTATTTGTCATAGACCCTTGCAGCCATAGGATTAGGATTTGATGGCTCATGACTTGTCTTCCACCTCACGCCCAAAGATGGAAACTAGGGAACAATAACTCCCTTTCCCTCTCATATCTCTCTTCCTATGAAACACAATCACCCATATTAATGCTTCCATTGGATTTGGGATGCCATTGCAAACTTACATACAAAAAGATTCCATTAGTTATAGTAAGGATCTAAACTTTCCTCAAATCTCGACCCCTCTGAGATTTGGGGTCTAATAGAGAACGAGTACATTTGCAACTTTATGCCTATAAAAGGGACTCTTAGGACCCATTTTCTAAGGACAACATATATATATCCTTGATTTCATGAGAGTTACTCTGGAACCCTCACGACTAGTGCTCTCTTTTGTATTGACCTCAAATTCCCTCTAGGTGTTTCCAGGAAATGCAAGTCAATTGCCTTGACAAGAAGGTTTGGGGAGAGCCTACGCGGAGGTCTTGGGAGTTAGAAGGGAGAGTAGCAGCCTTAGATGCCTAGCCCTTGAAGCATTCGATAACACTATTGCAGACTGAAAACTCATTCATAGGTTGGTCGCTCTTGGCCACTGTGAACCATTTCATGCAACCCCTGAGTTTGGCAAGGGTAGGCAGAGGCAGGGACAATGAGCCATGGGCCTAAGGAAGTAAACACAACAAAGTCAATAGTCGGATTGACCGTGCATGGTGTTGTATTGTGAAGAGAATGGAAGTGGGGGTAGAAGATGACCAGGCGTGAGAAGAAGCATCTAACCCTGGGTCAGTCATGCAAGGGAAGGGTAAAGGTGTCCTTTTAGAAGATGATATGCCCATATGTGCTAGAAGTTCCCCGCTAAAGTGGTGTGCACCCATTGATTGGGACTGGCCCACTGATGATCTGATATTGGTAAGTGACATGACACTTTCTTATTGGTCAATAATGACTTACTTTGAAAAATTCATTATTAATTGTTGATAACTCGAATAGCACCATGCTACGTATAAAAATTGATCAGAAAAATCAAAGGAACCTAAATAAAACATAATTGAGACCTTATTATGCTTCTTTCTCTAAAATTTCATAAAGATATTATCTTTCACGTAAAATATGCAAAGAAAACCTAATGTCATGAGCTTTATAATCATGACTTGTTTAAATGATAGTAATGGATGAAGCTTAACCTTTTTTGGATAAAAAAGTATATCAGACCTATTTTGGGGTAAATATTCATATAAGGGTCTTCTAAAGTGGATAATCAATAATATTTGTTTAAGTGGTGATTGTTGCACATAAGCCCTTGTTTTGAGTATTAAAATGTTAGAAACTTTAAAACCTAATCTCTGGTGTTATTATCTGATATTGTGGATCACAATCATGATTTAACATGCTCATGATCATCATTATGTAAAATCAAGGTTTCAAGGCATAACCCTAATGATAACTCAATACCAAGAAAACCTAAACCCTATATTAGTATTCAAATAGGGTTTAATCTATTTAACAAAATTGATGTGATGGTGACACTTTAGGATTTACATACATGCCAACTAAATGATTAGATTCTTCTTTGCTTGCTTGAATCTATTGACTAGTTGATTGAATCTACTTGAAATACAATTTTATAATCTACATGGCTCACCAAGAAGGTATGTGGTTACACCTATGACTACTTGACTTAATCGACTTCCAGGCTCTCTTGAGTTTTTCTCATATTGGATTGCAAATTAATTGCTTGCTTATTTATTTATTTCATACAATCTATAAACACCATATCAGTATCAAAATATATGGAAATTGTAACATCCCTGACCTGGGTTATGCCTTAACCCTAGATGTTTTATTTAATAAAGTTAATTATATTCTTGATCTTATCTCTTGAAAAGTAATTAAGGCCCAAGAGGAACTTATGTTTCAATTTTAGTCCTTTTTGAATAATGTTGAAAACAATGTTTTGCCTATTTTGAACTAATGTGCAAATTATCCAAGTTGAGGGGTTAACTTGCAAATGTTACATGATAAAATGTTCCTCGAGTGTTGAAGCATCATAAGAATGAAATTGATGCATAGGTATGACTTGTGCAAGCCTGAGCACCAAGAAAGAGCTTGTAAAGCAATGTTTGTGCATTAAAACCTAGTTTTGGTGTAATGTGCAATTTACCCAAAACCTAGGGTTAAAAATGCAAAATACCACCTCTAGAGAGTCCCTCATGTTTCTTAGAATCATGTATAGAAAATAAAACCTAGGCGTCTCATTTGAATCTCTTTGGAAGAGAGAGAATCTTGATATTAAAATAATCAAGATTTAAGCATAATTGAAACCCTAATTCAATTTAATGCAAAAAAAAATATTAATGGAAGTTCCCTTCAACAAAAAATGAGATAGTTGAATTTGCATAAGTGTGAACGTCCTTGTTCCTAGCAAAGGCCACGAAATATCTAAATTGAGTGGAGAGCCCACTCACATTAGTTAACTAAAAAGTAATATCCACTCAATTTTGGATATTATTATTATAATGGTTAAGGTGCTTCATTTGTTTTCTTTAATTCATGGATAATGAAGATGAATTACAAAGTGGGGGATATGGATTCGTATGCAAGGGATTGAGGGGATTATGTGGCACCAACTTTGGGGATTAAAAGATTTTATTATCACTTTCTCTCTCATTGGAATTCCCTTATATGCATTCCATTTTCAACCCACATGAAAGGCTTTTTTCGATCCCTTTTTCTTTCCTTGCTTTGACTATGCACAAAGGAGCTTAGGAGCAATAGGAGAATGTTCCCCAACCTGTAGGTAAGCTCCATAGTCATATTCAACCTTGATTTCACGGTGGAAATCGAAATTCAATGCTTGATTTCCTCTTTTCTTCATTCAATCTTCAACCTTGACCATTCATTTCACTCAAAGACTTGAGAACGGGCCTTGTATAGTTGAAAGAGCTTCATTCACCATTAAGGACGTGAAGCATGAAGCTTGGATTCAGATTTTAAGGTGGGTTATATAACTTGAACTCATAAATGTCATTATTGCTTGCAATTTATTTACTGTGTGTTGAACCTTTCCTCTTTCTCAATTTCCTTTTGATTAATTGTTGAAATCACCATAAGAATCACAACTGATTTCCAAGGTCTGAAGCTTGAAGATGATGATGTCATCTTAAGGACACACCTCAACAAAGGAAGGGGCAAATGGTTTTCAAAACTGATTGAATTGATTCGGTTTCAAAACTGAACGAATTGATTCGGTTTCAAGACCGAATGGGTAGTTGTACCCAAGACTGAATGGGCAATTGAACCCAAGACCGAAAATGAAATTGGACCCAAGACCGAAAGGGTAATTTACTTCAAATCGAATGGGTAATTTAATACAAGACTGATTGGATAATTAACTACAAGATTGAATGGGTAATTGAGTTCAAAACCAAATGGGTAATGGATCTCAAGACCGAATGGATAAATTGAACTTCAAAACCATTTGGGGTTAATTGTTGATGTTATTTATGAAGATACAATGACACAAATTTATTTGATCATAATTAATTCTAGAATGAAGGATTCATGGATTGCAAACCCTAATCGATTGATTGAAGAATTCCTAATTGAATTGGATCAATTTCATGGTTGATGGTCCAAACGGTCTCAAGACCGTTTGGAGGCAAACAGTCTCAAGACCGTTAGGAGTTCAAAGGCTGTGATGGATGGTTGGAGATCCAAGGGTTTTAATTTGATGTACTCTCAATGGTTCAATTGATGATCGATTCAATAAAGCAAACCCTAAAATCAATTGATTGATTGCAGGAAACCCTACTTGGTCCAATCGGTTTCAAGATGGTTTGGACCAAACGGTATTGAGACCGTTTGAGTCCAAACGGTCTTGAGATCATTTGGGATCAAACGGTCCTTAGACTGTCTGGTGGGAAATGGTCTCAAATTGTTTTATGTTCACTCGGTTTCATTTGAGCAAATAGTTTCAAAACCGAATGAAAGAGTTAGGGCAAGACCGAATGCAGGTCAAGTATTTCAAGACCGTTTAAAGGTCTAATACACCAAGATCGTTTGTCGGTTTAATTGATTTAAATCTTGTAAGTACAATCAACCCCATGATTGTTGATGATGTTTATCAAAGGTAATTACAATGGTTGTACCTTCAAGGTACTTAAGTGATTAGTACCTCTTGAGTGGTTAGTTTTTCATGCTTATGGAAGTAATGACTTAATACACTATGTCAACCCTTCATTCAAGTTGAGTTAACCTAATCTAATCAAGTTTGAAGTAATTAATATCTTAGAGAGGATAAGAGAGAGAGGAATCCATACATGTATGATAACCATGTAATGTTTAAACCTCAACACTCTCAACATGAATAAAATATGTAATTAGGGTATGATCCTTTATAATGAGATCATGAAACCCTAATTGAGAAGGTTGACAAACCCTAAACCTAATCTAGGGTAATGATGTAACCCTAATCTAGGGTGACAATATGAGAAATCCTAATTCAGGGTAATATAATGAAAAACCCTAATTAAGGGTGATGACATGTGAAACCCTAATTAAGGGTAATGACATGTGAAACCTAATTAAGGGTGAAGTCATGTGAAACCCAAATTAATGGTGTTGATATGTGAAACCCTAATTAAGGGTGATGATATGTGAAACCCTAAATTAAGGGTAATGTCGTGTGAAACCCTAATTAAGGGTAATGCCATGTGAAACCCTAATCAAGGGTGATGCCATGTGAAACCCTAATGCAGAGAGGTAATGTGAAACCCTAATCAAGGGTGATGTCAAGTGAAACCCTAATACTGATATGTGATGTGAAATTCAATTCAGGGTGTTGCTATGTAATGCTATATGAAATCCTACCCTAATATAGAGTGAAGGTATGTGAAATCCTCATTTTGGGATATAATGCATGAAACCCTAATGTTGGGTAATATGATGATAGACCATAACCCTAATTTTGGGTAATGGGATGAGTATCCCTAATTGATATGAAATTTGGAAATCTTAACCCTAATAAGGGAATAGTGATGCTACTCTTACATTGCATAGTGTTGATATGTAATTGATAGAATTGTTATCATGTGCACTAATCATGCAGGTATCATGAGATGTTGAACATAGCCAGGTATGAGCTATGATGTTTTATTATTGAAATTGTTTTATGGGCCTTGTGAGCCGTTATATGCTTTGTTGCCTAAAAAGAGGTAACAAAAGATTTATGGTATTTAAGAGCCATGTGAAGTGCCTGTATTGCAAGTATCATGTTTACCTTGGTCAGATGACCTGAATGTGTTAGTTACCTGATAAGTGGTAACAAGTGTTCTGAATGAATTGAGGGTTTGAATACCCATATTCCATAATCATGATGATGAGATGTTAAGGCATGAGAATGCCCCTTATGTGATAAGGGATTTAGATCCCAATGTTTAATAAAGCTTTAAAAAGTACTTGATAGAAGTATTACACATTCTTTATACAATTTCTTATAATGAATTATGTTTGAAAACATGACTGATGCTAAAAGAATATGGTAATGTACTTAATTAACCAAGTGAAATCTTATCATGTAGAGCCCTGACCATAGATCCATCATCGTCAATAATTGGTGATGGTGAAACAAGTTTTCCTACGGGAACTCCTAAAGGGCATACTATTGAGTATGTGGGGGTTATGGGTGTGAATATCCTTACGCCCTAATGGAGGAATTGATGTGAGATAAACATTAAATCTCTCAATCCTTCATTATATATGTCGGGATGGATGTATCGCTAATCTCCCGAATGTCAGGATGGATGTATCACTAACCTCCCGATGATGTTAATGCCAGATCAATGTGAGATAAATATGAAATCTCTTGATTGCGAAGAGAGTACAACATGCAACTATAACTCTATAGCGAAGTTGCCAGTATACCCTGGAAAGCTATTTAGTAGAGACACAAGATGTCCTGCATTGGGTCCTCACACTGACTGAGGAAGATGAGGTCATGGGAATCCGACTCTTCCATTGACCTACGTATGGTACCAATTTCGATTTCGCAATGGTCAGTTGGAGAATGAGCAGTATACCTCATCTCCTCAGGGCTTAAGTATGATTGTAAAATGTAATCATTCGTGTAGCGTATTTACATAAGGTTGAAATACGAGAATCATTGGTTGATGATATCTTGCTTAGTATATCCTAGATGGATAAAGGTTATACATGTTCTTCATATTCCTTATTGGATAAATGACATACTACTTTATCAAGTTACAAGTTGAAATGCTTTGAATAAGAACATTGCTCTAATATGCTTAGACAAATGATTTATCTGTTGTTGAATACTTATGATTCTTCTGCTCAGTTTTATTCCATTAATTTACAATAATAATATTTCTGGTGGAGAGCTATATCTCTCGTTGGGGAAATTTCAATTGTCTCACCCCCGTGGGATTCAAATTTTTTGGTAGATGCAGAAGAAGAGGCAGAAACCCTTCTACAGGGGAAGAGCAGCAACAGCAGGAACAGGGACAGTAGTGATACCTTAGGTGGGCACACTGGATGTCATGTTTGTATATAGAGTCCTATGTGTCGTCTCTATACTCTCAACTCCTTGGAGTCAATAGTTAGTATAATAAATCGATCTGAGATTTTGGCATGATGCCTCGAGGTTCTTATGCTACCTATGTATAGTTTTAGTAGGGCAGTTGATGTATGTAATCCTCGAGAAGAGATGGCACAAGATATGTACTTGTGAACCAGAATGTAATTAAATTACTTTGGTTCTTTCTAAAAGAGTTTTCCTGTGTTTGGATCTCTTTAAAATGGTTTTAATTTTTAGTGATTTTTAGTAATTTCGTTGTTGATGTTCGCTTCCGCTTAGTTAATAATGTTTTGTTCGAAGGATGTCGTCACAATTTAGTGGTATCAAACCTCTAGGTTTGTTGAGTCTACAGAGACATAGGACTAAGGTTGTTGAGTCTGTTCTAGTGTCTTCTAGTAATCTGATAGTGTCTTCTTCTCATATAGGAGGAGAAGAAGAACTTGAAGATGTCTGGATCACATGAAGAACATGCTGCTGAGAGCAACATTGCTACACCAGGAAGAGGTGCAAGGGATCAGAATAGGGAGGAACTAGAACCTGGACATCCCCAGCTTAACCAAGTTGCACTGGAGAACCCAGCCTTCCATGATTTATTTGGGAATTTCATGGAAACCATGATGCATATGGCGGATAGGATGCCACCACCTGCACCTATGACGCCATCTCATCATGAAGGACAGGGAGCCGACAAGACTTTTGAACGACTACGCCGGGTTGGAGCCACAGTATGCTGGTACAACTAACCCAGCAGATGCGGAAATGTGACTGACTGAGCTGGAGAAGGCCTTTAGAATCCTTAATATCCCAGAAGCTGAGAAGGTTAGACATGCATTGTACCTTCTTAAGGGGAGTGCTAGCCACTAGTAGACAATAGAAGAGGGCAAGAGGCCAGGTGTTGAGATCAGATGGGAAATATTCCGATGAGAATTCGTCAATAGATACTTTCCCAAGATGTTTCTAGATGAGAAGATCTCTCAGTTGGAGAGGTTAAGGCAAGGAATAATGAACATTTGTGAGTATGAAGCTAAGTTCATGGAGCTTTTGTAGTTCTATCCGCATATGGCAGCTACTGATGAAGAAAGAATTCAACATTTTGAGAAGGGGTTGAATGATGATTTGACCACTCCTGTATCTGCCTTGGAGAACTGGCACTTTTGTGGAGTCCGTTAGATGGATAGAGAGGTCTGTGATCGAGAAGCATCAGACCAAGAGTAAGAAGGTGTATACTGAATTTCAAGGACAAGGGTCCAAAAGTTTCAAGAAACTGATATTTTCTACACCAATAGCACCACCAAGATTCAATACCCAGAAACAATGGATGTCGAGCATGGGTAGAGGCCGTAGTTTACCACCAGAAGGAGCCCACAACTTAGCATCAATGTCGGTAACAGGACCACCCATGCCACAATCGGGGAACAGAGGTTGTTTTATATGTGGAAAGATGGGGCATTTGATGAAAGATTGTCAAACTAGAGAAGTAAGTGTGACTCAAACTCAGAGGCAGAGTCAACAAGGCTCTCATAGGTGACAGTTTTGAATTGGCTCTAGAGGGCGTGGACAAGAATCCCAAGCTGGTTCGTCGGCACCCAACAACCGAGCATAGGGTCAACAGCAAGCAACGGCGAGATTCTATGCGATGAATCAACCTGAAGCAGTAGTCAACCCTTGAGTTGTGACAGGTGAGATGGAATTATTTCATTCTGATATGTCTTCATCCTGCTTCATATCTATTTTAATTGATCTGGGTGCTACACATTCCTTTATCACTCAAAGAGTGATTCATGACTACAATATGAGTGTCAGTCATAGAACAGATAGTCTATTATTAGAAACCCCTTTGTTGGGATCTGTAGTGCTGCGAGAGGTGTGTTGTCCCTACATTCTTTCCTTTTCTGAACATCGCATTCAGGTGGATCTTATACCACTTGAAATGCACGGGTTTGATATAATTCTTGGGATGGACACCTTAGAAAAGAATAAGGTTGTCTTGGATTGTGATTCCAAGCAAGATGTGTCCACAAATGACGGTGACACATGGATCTTTTAGGGAGATAGAAAGATTCTTCCAACATGTCTTGTGTCATCTATGGTAGCTGAGAAGCTGATGAGATAAGGATGCTTTGCATTCTTGGCACATGTGGTAGATACCACAATGGAGAGCTCTAATCCTTCTGAATTTATGATAGTTAGGGAGTTTGAAGATGTGTTCCCTGAGAAAGTTCTAGGTGTACCTCCGCCCCAAGAGATTGATTTTGAGATTAATCTAATCTCAGGAACGCAAGCAATAGCACAAACACCATATAGAATGGCACCTGCAGAGATGGCAGATCTCAAGAAACAACTACAGGAGTTTCTTGAGAAAGGTTTTATCTGACTGAGTACTTCACCATGGAGTGCTCTGGTTCTCTTTGTTAAGAAGAAGTATGGATCGATGCGGTTATGCATTGATTATAGATAGTTGAATAAAATAACGATAAAGAACAAATATCATTTGCATATGATCGATGGCCTGTTTGATCAGTTGTGTGGTGCAACTATCTTTTCTAAGATAGATCTGAGGTCGGGATATCATCAGTTGCTTATGAAGGAGAGCGACATACCTAAGTCTGCCTTTAGGACAAGGTATGGTCACCATGAGTTCATAGTTATGTCATTTGGACTAACTAATGCACCAGTTGCATTCATGGAACTCATGAATAGAATCTTTTGACCTTTTCTTGATCAGTTTATAGTAGTCTTGATTGATGACATCCTGGTATACAGTAGAGATGCTCAATAACATGAGCAGCACCTCCGTCAGACTTTAACTTTGCTATGAGAGCATAAGTTGTATGCTACATTTAGCAAATGTGAGTTCTGGTTACCAGAAGTTTCTTTTCTAGGAAATGTAATATCTACCTCAGGTATCTGTGTTGATCCAAAGAAGGTGGAATCTATCCTGCAATGGGAATAGCCAAAGACACCGATGGAGATACGCAGTTTCCTAGGGCTGGCATGATATTACAGGAGGTCATCAAGAACTTCAGTTATATAGCTTTACCCCTAACAAAGTTGACCAGGAAGGAGGTTCATTTTGTCTGGAATGACTAGTGTCAACATTCTTTCCAGTTGTTGAAAGAAAGGTTAACAAGTGCACATGTGCTGGTGTTACCTGAGAAAAGGAAGGGGTACATAGTTTTTTGTGATGCATCTAACAATGGTCTAGGATGTGTGTTGATGTAGGATAATCAAGTGATTTCTTTTGCTTCTCGATAGCTTAAGAAACATGAGGAGAATTATCCAACACATGATCTAGAACTAGCTGTTGTGGTTCATGCTTTGAAAATCTGGAGACATTATCTCTATGGAGAAACATTTTAGATTTTCATAGATCATAAGAATCTAAAATATATCCTCACAACATGAGTTGAATATGAGACAATGCCGCTGGATGGAGTTAATCAAGGACTACGACTGTACAATTGATTGTCATCCAGGGAAGCCTAATGTAGTGGCTGATGTTCTAAGTAGGAAATCATCATCACCGGCCTTGGATAAAGCACAATTGAACTCCTTAGTGTGCTTTAAAAGAGATATGTTTATCTCCTTGAGGCAAAACAATATACAGCTTAAGGTATCTTTGTTAGCCGGGAAGTTAGCCGAGATGCAAGTAAAACCTACTTTGAGACAGCAGATTAAAGAAGCACAGCAAGTTGATATTGTGGTTCAGCAGATCAGGTCAGAGTATGGTAGTGAGAAATGGGATGGATTTCATGAGTTAGAGGATCTGGTAGTCTGTTACCATGGTAGGATGGTAGTACCTCATGCCAATGACTTAAGGAAGTTAGTCTTAGAAGAAGCTCATTCTTCGATGTATGTGATGCATCCAGGGAGTACCAAAATGTATCATAACTTGAAGGATATATATTGGTGGCCAGGATTGAAGAAAGATGTTGCTGAGTTTGTTATGCGGTGTCTGGTGTGTCAGTAGGTTAAAGCTGAACATCAAAAGCCTGCAAGAAAAATTCAACCTTTGCCTATACCACAGTGGAAATGGGATCATGTGACCATGGACTTTTTGGTTGGATTGGCTAGAACAACCAAAGGTCATTATTCCATATGGGTGATAGTTGATAGGTTGACTAAGACAACACATTTCCTTCCTGTCAAAACAACCTACACTACTGAGAAGTTGGCACATATATATGTAGATGAGATAGTGTGGTTGCACGGGGTTCCAGCTACTATAATTTTTGATAGAGGTCCTCAGTTCATGAGTCATTTTTGGGAACAACTACATAAAGCTTTGGGTACACAGTTAAGGTTTAGTACAGCCTTTCACCCACAAACAGATGCACAATCTGAGAGGACCATACAAACTTTGGAGGATTTGCTTAGGGCATGTGTCCTTCATTTTTTAGGAAGTTGGGATCTACACCGGAGCTTGATAGAATATTCTTACAATAATAGATATCAGCACAATATTGATATGGCACCATATGAAGCATTATATGGTAGACGTTGTAGATCTCCTTTATGTTGGTATGAAATAGGATAATATCAACTTTTGGGTCCTAAGCTTGTACAGTAGACAACTGAGAAGATTAAAGTGATACAACAACAGTTAAAGACTGCACAGGATAGACAAAAATCATACACCAAAAAACGATGAAGACCTTTCGAATTCCAAGTTGGAGATAGAGTATACCTTAAGGTCTCACCTTGGAAAGGTGTTCTTAGATTTGGAAAGAAAGGAAAGTTAGCTCCTAGATTTATGGGGCCTTATCCAATCATTGAACGGATTAGAAAGGTAGCCTATAATCAAGAGTTTCCACCTAAGTTGCATCCAGTGTTCCATATCTCCATGTTGAGAAAGTGTCATCTTGACACAGAGTTAGTTTTACAACCTGTGGAGGTAGAATTAAATGATGATATATCATATGATGAAGGACATGTGATTATCCTTGATAAAAGAATTAAAAAGCTGAAAAAGAAAGACATATGTCTTGTGAATGTTCTCTGGCATCATCATGGCATTGAAGAAGCTATGTGGTAGCTAGAAGAAGAGATGAGGAGGAACTACCCTTCTCTTTTCTCTTGATGATTTCGGGGACGAAATCCTTGTTAGGGGTAGATAAATTTGTAACATCCCTAATCCTGGGTTATACTTTAACCCTACATGTTTTGTTTAATAAAGTTAATTATATGCGTGCTCTTATCTCTTGAAAAGTAATTGAGGCCCAAGCGGAACTTATGTTTCAATTTTAGTCCTTTTTGAATAATGTTGAAAACAATGTTTTGCCTATTTTGGACTAATGTGCAAATTACCCAAGTTGAGGGGTTAACTTGGAAATGTTACATGATTAAATGTTCCTCAAGTGTTGAAGCATTATAAGAATGAAAATTATGCAGAGGTATGGCTTGTGCAAGCCTGAGCACCAAGAAAGAGCTTGTTAAGCAATGTTTGTGCATTAAAACCTAGTTTTGGTGTAATGTGCAATTTACCCAAAACCTGGGGTTCAAAATGCAAAATACCACCTCTAGAGAGTCCCTCATGTTTCTTGGAATCATGTAGAGAAAAGAAAATGAGAGGGGCATCTCATTTTAATCTCTTTGGAAGACAGAGAATCTTGATATTAAAATAATCAAGATTTAAGCATAATTGAAACCCTAATTCAATTTAATGCAAAAATAAATATATTAATGGAAGTGCCCTTCAACCAAAAAAGAGATGGTTGAATTTGCATAAGTTTGAACGTCCTTGTGCCTTGCAAAGACCACAAAATATCTAAAGTGAGTGGAGAGAGCACTCACATAGTTAGCTAAAAAGTAATATCCACTCAATTTTGGATATTATTATTATAATGGTTAAGGTGCTTAATTTGTTTTCCTTAATTCATGGATAATGAAGAGCAATTAAAAAGTGGGGGAGATGGCTTCGTATGAAAGGGATTTATGGGAGTATGTGGCACCAACTGTGGGGATTAAAGGATTTTATTATCACTTTCTCTCTCATTGGAATTCCCTTATATACATTCCATTTTCAACCCACATGAAAGGGTTTTTTCGATCCCTTTTTCTTTCCTTGCTTTGGCTGTGCACAAAGGAGCTTAGGAGCAATAGGAGAACGTGCCCCAACCTATAGGTAAGCTCCATAGTCATCTTCAACCTTGATTTCATGGTGGAAATCGAAATTCAACACTTGATTTCCTCTTTTCTTCATTCAATCTTCAACCTTGGCCATTCATTTCACTCAAAGACTTGAGAACAGAACTTGGATAGTTGAGAGAGATTCATTCACCATTGAGGACGTGAATCTTGAAGCTTGGATTCTGATTTCAAGGCGGGTTATATAACTTGAACCCTTAAATGTCATTATTTCTTGCAATTTATTCACTATGTGTTGAACCTTTCTTCTTTCTCGATTTCCTTTTGATTAATTGTTGAAATTGCCATAAGAATCACAACTGATTTCGAAGGTTTGAAGCTTGAAGATTATGATGTCATATTAAGAACACACCTCAACAAAGGAAAGGGCAAACGGTTTTCAAAACCTATTTAATTGATTCGGTTTCAAAACCGAATGAATTGATTCAGTTTCAAGGCCGAATGGGTAGTTGTACCCAAGACCGAATGGGCAATTGAACCCAAGTCTCAATGGGTAATTGGACCCAAGACTGAATGGGTAATTTACTTCAAACCGAATGGGTAATTTAATACAATACCGATTGGATAATTAACTACAAGATCGAATGGTTAATTGAGTTCAAAACCGAATGGGTAATGGATCTCAAGACCAAATGGATAAATTAAACTTCAAAACCATTTGGGGTTAATTGCTGATTTGATTGATGAAGATCCAATGACTCAAATTGATTTTATTATAATTAATTCTAGAATTAAGGATTCATGGATTGCAAACCCTAATTGATTGATTGAAGAATTCCTAATTGATTTGGATCAATTTCATGGTTGATGGTCCAAACGGTCTCAAGACAGTTTAGAGGCAAATGGTCTCAAGACCATTTGAGACCAAACGGTCTCAAGACAGTTTGGAGTTCAAAGGCTGTGATCGATGGTTGGAGATCCAAGGGCTGTAATTTGGTGTACTCTCAATGGTTCAATTGATGATCGATTCAATAATGCAAACCCTAAAATCAATTGATTGATTGGAGGAACCCTACTTGGTCCAATCGGTTTCAAGATGGTTTGGACCAAATGGTCCTTAGACCGTTTGGAGGGCAAATTGTCTCAAATCATTTGATGTTCATTCGGTTTCATTTGAGCAAACGGTTTCAAAACCGAATGAAGGAGTTAGGGAAAGATCGAATGGAGGTCAAGTATTTCAAGACCGTTTAAAGGTCTAATACACCAAGACTGTTTATAGGCTTAATTGATTTAAATCTTGTAAGTACAATCAACCCCATGATTGTTGATGATGTTTATCAAAGGTAATTACAATGGTTGTACCTTCAAGGTACATAAGTGATTAGTACCTCTTGAGTGGTTAATTTTTGATGCTTAGGGAAGCAATGACTTAATACACTATGTCAACCTTTCATTCAAGTTGAGTTAACCTAATCTAATCAGGTTTGAAGTAATTAATATCATAGAGAGGATAAGAGAGAGAGGAATCCATACATGTATGATAACCATGTAATGGTTAAACCTCAACACTCGCAACATGAATAAAATATGTAATTAGGGTATGATCCTTTATAATGAGATCATGAAACCCTAATTGAGAAGGTTGACGAACCCTAACCCTAATCTAGGGTAATGATGTAACCCTAATATAGGGTGATAATATGTGAAATCCTAATTCAGGGTAATATAATGAAAAACCCTAATTAAGGGTGATGACATGTGAAACCCTAATTAAGGGTAATGACATGTGAAACCCTAATTATGGGTGAAGTCATGTGAAACCCTAATTAAGGGTGATGATATGTGAAACCCTAATTACGGGTGATGATTTGTGAAACCCAAAATTAAGGGTAATGTCATGTGAAACCCTAATTAAGGGTAATGTCATGTGAAACCCTAATCAAGGGTGATGCCATGTGAAACCCTAATGCAGAGAGGTAATGTAAAACCCTAATCAAGGGTGATGTCAAGTGAAACCCTAATGCAGAGATGTGATGTGAAATTCAATTCGGGGTGATGCTATGTAATGCTATATGAAATCCTACCATAATATAGGGTAAAGGTATGTGAAATCCTCATTTTGGGATATAATGCATGAAACCCTAATGTTGGGTAATATGATGATAGACAATAACCCTAATTTTGGGTAATGGGATGAGTATCCCTAATTGATATGAAATTTGGAAATCTTAACCCTAATAAGGGAATAGTGATGCTACTCTTACATTGCATAGTGCTGATATGTAATTGATATAACTATTATCATGTGCACTAATCATGTAGGTATCATGAGATGTTGAACATAGCCAGGTATGAGCTATGATGTTTTGTTATTGAAATTTTTTATGGGCCTTGTGAGCCATAATATGCTTTGTTTCCTAAAAAGAGGTAACAAAAGATTTATGGGCTTTAAGAGCCATGTGAAATGCATGTATTGCAAGTATCATGTTTACCTTGGTCAGATGACCTGAAGGTGTTAGTTACCTGATAAGTGGTAACAAATGTTCTTGATGAATTGAGGGTTTGAATACGCATATTCCATAATCATGATGATGAGATGTTAAGGTATGAGAATGCCCCTTATGTGACAAGGGATTAAGATCTCAATGTTTAATAAAGCTTTGAAAAGTACTTGATAGAAGTATTACAAATTCTTTATAGCAATTCTTATAATGAATTATGTTTGAAAACATGACTGATGCTAAAGAGTATGGTAATGAACTTAATTAACTAAGTGAAATCTTATCATGTAGAGCCCTGACCATAGATCCATCATCGTCAGTAATTGGTGATGGTGAAACAGGTTTTCCTACGGGAACTCCTGGAGGGCATACTATTGAGTATTTGGGGGTTATGGGTGCGAATATCCTTACGCCCTAATTGAGGAATTGATGTGAGATAAACATTAAATCTCTCAATCCTTCATTATTTATGTCGGGATGGATTTATCACTAATCTCCCAAATGCTGGTATGGATGTATCACTAACCTCCCGATGATGTTAATGTCGGATCAATGTGAGATAAATATGAAATCTCTCGATTGCGAAGAGAGTACAACATTCCACTGTAACTCTATAGTGAAGTTGCCAGTATATCCTAGAAAGCTATTTAGTAGAGACACAAGATGTCAGCATTGGGTCCTCACACTGACTGCGGAAGATGAGGTCATGGGAATCTGGCTCTTCCATTGACCTATGTATTGTACTGATTTGGATTTCACAATGGCCGGTTGGAGAATGAGAGGTATACCTCATCTGCTCAGGGCTTAAGTATGATTGTAAAATGTAATCAGCCGTGTAGAGTATTTGCTTAAGGTTAAAATATGAGAATCATTGGTTGATGATATCTTGCTTATTATATCCTATATGGATAAAGGTTATACATGTTCTTCATATTCCTTATTGGATAAATGACATACTACTTTATCAAGTTACAAGTTGAAATGCTTTGAATAAGAACATTGCTCTAATATGCTTAGACAATTGATTTATCTGCTGTTGAATACTTATGATTCTTCTGCTCAATTTTATTTCATTAATTTGCAATAATAATATTTTTGGCATAGAGTTATATCTCTTGCTGGGGAAATTTCAATTGTCTCACCCCCATGGGATCCAACTTTTTAGGTAGACGCAGAAGAAGAGGTAGAAACCCTTCTGCAGGGGAAGAGCAGCAACAACAACAACATGGACAACAGTGATATATCAGGTGGAGACACTGGTTGTCATGTTTGTATAGAGAGTCCTATGTGTTGTCTTTGTACTCTCAGGTCCTCAGAGTCAGCAGTTAGTATAATAAATTGATCTGAGATTTTGGTTTGATGCCTCGAGGTTCTTATGCTGCCTATGTATAGTTTTAATAGGGAAGTTGATGTATGTAATCATCGAGAAGAGATGGCACAAGATATGTACTTGTGAACTAGAATGTAATTAAATTACTTTGGTTCTTTTTAAAAGAGTGTTCCTGTGTTTGGATCTCTTTGAAATGGTTTTAATTTTTAGTGATTTCAGTAATTCCGTTGTTGATGTTCGCTTACGCTTAGTTAATAATGTTTTGTTCGACCGATTTCATCAAAGAAATAACTTTCTCAAGCCCATGATATGATCTCTGATCAAATGCATGCAAGGAAAGTATGGAAAGCACCCCTAGAGAGTGGGTTGGCTAATGAATACTCCCAGAGAGTGAGTATGATATCATGAACACCCCCAAAGAGTAGGTATGGATGGAAATCACTCTCAGTGAGTGTGTAGATTAGAGAAATACTCCTAGAGAGTGAGTATGATAGAATTGGGTACCAGTAGTGAGTGGGTATGCCACAGAGATTAAGGGTTGAGAAGTTAAGAAAACAAAATGTGTTCTAATTATTTGATAATTTCAAATATGGTTGATTATGTTGTTAATCATACATGTGCATATTTTGTTTCCCTCACATACCGGTATAACTTGTTATACTGATCGTGTTTTGTTTCACGGTGTTTTAGGATAATTTTCTAGTAACTTGCAAATAAAGATGAAATATGGACATCTAGAAGAAGGAACCAAAAGAAAAAGATTTAATATAATTATGGAGAATATAGATAGATTTTATTTCTATTACAAACTCTAGCTCATTCCCATGTAAACTCCCTTGAGGAGAAGTTATCTTTGTATCAAAGTATTTTCCATATAATGAAATTTATTGATTATTATTGGGTACTTGCTAATCCTGATCCCAGAATTATGTCTATGGTCCTTACCCTCTCAGTCTTCCTTTTTAGGGAGATAATAGGGGGAGTCATAACATTTGGTATCAGAGCGCAAGATAACCTTTTAAACTTTAATAGTAAATTAATATTATAGAACTCCATAGAGCTCAAGGGAACTATTAAGATTAATATCTAAATATGTTGGTGTCTGGAAGGGACCATGATCTGGGGTCTAGAAAAAATTTCCTCCATACTTCTAGTCGCTTATGAGGACTCCCAGACTCGTACATCCTTCTTGGAACAAGTCATAGGATTGTACTTGAAATAAGATACCTCTAGGTAATATTCACATCTAACTTCATCCACTTATTATCCCCTTGCTTAATAGATCCTAAAGGGAACTTCCCCCCTCATCTCAAATTAGTGTTTTGAGAAGAAGTAGGATTAAGGCATCCTCTGCCAAATAATGTACATGTAAATATGGAAATTATAATATACATGTAATGATGAAATGATAAGAAACATGAAGTGTGGAAGTAATGATAAAATGATGAAAAATGTTTCATTTGATGAAATGGTAAATCCTTGATGTATCTCGGGTCGGTTAGGAAACCCTAGTGGGCAAGGGACAACGAAACCCTAAGATGTAGGGTGTAGATTGCATAGGCCCTAACCCGAACCCGAAACCCTAATCTTGGGAAATGATAGTGGATTAGGTGATAGACTAACTCTACCTATATGGACCCAAAATTGGCTAAGAGTAAAGGGAAACAAGAAAAATATAAATGAGTTTAGCCCGTGCATGAATGTGGAGAAACTAATGCATGATACATGTGAAGGAATTTGAATATATATGAGGAACATAAGTAACCAATGGGTGTACATGAAAATGAAAATGTGAAAATAACTTGCTCATCGCCCTAAAGCTATCTCTATAGGAATGGATAAATAAAAGGAAACCCCAAGTGAGTGGGTATGCTACCCCCAGTGAGTGAGTAAGCTATCGAGACTACCTACACCGAGTGGGTATGTTATTGAAATTACCTCTATAACATAAGTATGCTACCACAATAAGTGGTATGCTATTAAAAACATATTACCAATAACTGAGTGTTAACATTATGGATACCCTTGACATTGGGTATACCAAAAAGAATGGGAAAATATTGGTTGAGCAGTTATAATAAAACAAAAAAAGAATAGAAAGAGTGTATGGTTACATATGAGAACCCTGAGTAGTTGGTGTCCCGGTCTAGGAAAGGTCAACCCTAGGGTAAAGAAAATACCTAAATAGGAAGAATAATCCCTAACCCATGAGGTCAGGTTATGACTAGAAGGCCTAACACCCCTTCTGTTAGGTACCCCAATAGGAAATGCGTCTTCGCACATGTAAAAAGTAAAAGGTAGTCAATAACCTAATTGAAAGTGTGTGAAATCATGATAGAAGAGAAATGTCATTTGAAATGAGTGCCCAAACTCTTAAAAAAATACATGTATAAGTTTAGATGACATGATCTAAGTCTGACATGATGTGATACATGGACCATGTGACCTCAACTAGATTTGACTTGAGATATAGGTTTATGCATGTTTCTCTAAGATAAGATAAGTTAAGTGAAGATCAGAGGTGAATTCTCACAAGCCTCAATCCATTCTATAAAGGGGGACCCCTAGTGTAGGAACCAGATTTAGGGTTAACCCAAAGAGAGTGGGACCCAGAGGAGAAGGTCAGAAACCTACACACCAAGATAGGAGGAATTATGAGAAATATTCAATGTGATATTTCCTAAACCAAATTACCCCTGAGTAAATGAGTTGAGTTGCTATGTGTATGATGCATGGAGGCTTGTTGTACCCAAGATGTCCTTGGAGGAACCAAGCTCTAGAGACAATGAAAGAGGCAAGACTGCTTACATATATGTGTATATGATATGATTACCTACCTCTAGGTGAGGGAGAGGGAGTCCCAAGATCCTGAAGGGATAAAGATTGATAGTATAATGGAAAGCCTCATGCTTGAGTTGGTGATACCTTTTTAGGACTTTAGTGGTTGTTTACAAAAAGAGAGAATGTAGTAAGGATAATCCATGAGTAGATATCAATGAGGAAAACACTATATCACGACCAGGTCTGGTATGTGTTAGAGTGGCCAGATCATGAAGGGTTAATGGTTTATACTGAGAAGGAAACCTAAGGTCCCTATACCAAAGAGGTGAAGTGGTAGTATCTAGTGCATGCAATGTTCACAAAGTTGAGTGAACTCATAGAGATTGACCATGGTATCCACTCGAATATTGGGTTCAAGGAAACCCTTCTTGGACTTTGATATATGTTTGATGAGTTACCCATACAGGTTGGTTTAGCACCACCATACTATCATATATACATATCCAACCTCGTGAGGTGATGTATGAGTATGACATAATGGAAAACTTATAACTGGTTCAATATGTTCTCTATCTATAATTGGTTAGTCATATGAATGAAATATGATAACTTGAAGTGACTAGCTAACATTAAAATGAAGCTTTAATAAATAAAGTGACCTAATATGAGATAGGGAATATGGTATATTGACCATGATAAATACTAAACATGGTTGCAATTGACATGGGGGCCATGTGTACTTAAATTTTTTCCTTCAAAGTATGCTTTACCTCTTATGGCCTATCATATGGTGTAGAATGGATAACAGACTTGGCATATGATGACTGGTAAAATAGTTGTTCCTATATACCTAAACACACAAGACATAATACATCAGTCCCATTATATCCAAATGCTTCAATTTGTGGTAGTAAGGTACCAATAGTGATCCAAATTCAGTGGTACATCATGTGATATAATGATAATTCTCTTAGGTAGAAAGTGCATGGATGATATAATGGAAATTATTCCTAAAGTACATGTTCCTTTCTGATAATATAAATCTTAGTACAATATTGTTTCTATTGATTCATAATAAATGCTAGTTTTATCTTGTCCTATGATAGGACCTTCAAAAATTGGGTGAATTAACAAATTAGTTTAAGAATTAAGGTAACATTAAATACCACATAAAACTTGAGATATTATGTGCATAAACCACAAAAGCACATATATTGAGTATGTTCTTTGGACACATGTATGACCATCTCTAAGGGACATGAAGAAAAGTCACTATGGAAGTGGCTGATAGAATGAGACCAGACCCAGATGGGAAGGTCGCCACGAGACCAATGAAGGGACATAAAGAAAACTATAGGTTTCCTAAGAGATGAAGAAATTCGAGTGAAAGAATTTGAAAGGATACAATTTGTTTGGATATTATAAGAGAAACATCAATAAAAATATATAATGAAATAAAATACAATCATGACATCTTAATTAAACCCTTGGGGAAGGATAGGTCTAGAAGTCAACCCTAAGATCTTATAGGATGATTAAAGGTACATGAAGACTTATGTGGATCAGAAATTTTCATGTGCTAAGTGCATAAGCCCTTGGGGGTAAAGGGGAGATCATTCCAAGGGTACCTATGCCCTTGAGATCTTAAGGGGGATGATTGAGGCTAATGAGACATGAGATGTAGATAAAAAGAAGATAGAAAGTCATAAGATGATGTTTTAATAAGAATCTTAAAAAGTGAATCACATTCCATGTGAGTGCATGAAATAAAAATGTATTTGTGTAAATCAAAAGGTAATCATGATATGGAGTCATTGTTGAGAATGACTCAACCAAAATCTAGATATTAGAAGATAATGTGTTAATACACTAACTCTGCCCTCAGAATGGGATCAAATTTGTATTTGGACTACATCCAAATATTCATTTCATCTTGTTATGAGTGTGAGATATTGTATAGACACATGTTATAATAAAAAATGATTATTGAGAATAAATACCTAAATTGAAATCTAATGACATAACCTAGGGTTGGAGGTGTTATCTCACCCTTAAATAGTGAGTAATGGGTCACAAACCTCAGTGAGAAGGTAGTCACCAAGTGAAATCAGAATGTGATTACAAAGTGGAATTAGAAATCATAAAGTAATCACTAAGTGATAAAAACACACAATGGATACGATTATGGATTACCCTGATATTGAAATTGAATACAAACCTTAGTAATTAAGGTGATACTTTTACATATCCATAAAAGTTATTAAGAATTATCTAGATAAAGACTTGTAACAATAAGTTTTGAAATTAATGAGAAATTATCTTTCACATCGACTTAATATGTCTTGAATTTTGGGGACAAAATCCCTTCAAGGAGGGGTGGATGCAAGATCCTCAATTCAAATTCTATGACTATAAGATTTAAGTTGTTGAGCAACACAAGTATTAAGATAATCTATGAACATAATAATAAAGTCATTTTAATTTTGAGATGGTAAAGGTCCTTTGGAAGCACCACGGTGAGGTGAAGACTCATCAGGTTTAAAGGTAGATATGGAAAAGTGTCATCCTGAACCCTTGTATGATTAGTTGAATTTTGATGACAAAATTCCTATAAGAGGGAAAGGATTTTACACCCTAGTTTTTCACATGTAAATATGCATATTTATTTGAAATGAAAATATTGGTTTGCAAAGAGTGCATTAGAAAACTTGTTATGCCTTTTTTCAAAAGTGTGGATATAAAGTGCATATCTTCCTTTGCAATGGTTTTTCTGGAATTCACACATTTCAATAATTCAATAATGGATATGAGGAAAAGAAAGAAAGAAAATCATAAGATAAATGAATTACTAAATGTAATGGGTGATTGAAATTATAGTATTGAGGGTCACTATTGGTTTTTCATTTCCTAATTGTTTATAATAAGAAAAGTTATCAAAGTAAGAGATATGGGAAAAGTTAGAAAAAGAAAATAATTAATTTGATGCCTTAAATAAATGAATAGAAGGAAGAGTTGGAGACAAAGAAAAGTATCTTTAAGTTTGTATTTTGGTCTTGAATCTCACCCACATATATAAAAGTAATTAATACTTCCCTTTAAAATTTGGGAGAAAAATGACTTTCTATGTGGTTTGGGTAATTAATTTATGAATAAACTAATGAAGAAAGGTTTGGCAATTAAACTTGTTTCAATTAATCCCAAAAATTGTATATAGGTTGGGAAGGACATTAATGAGTTTCCTCCAAAATTTCATAGCCATATGACTTTCCTAGTGGACTGGGGAAATTCGAGAAGGAAAGGGGTGTTTAATGAAAACAATGCATATGGTTTCATAATTGGAAATCAATTTTATAAACTGGCCATAGGGTCGATTGGTAGCACCCCTTTTATCTGTCACAAACCACCCTATCTATTGGATCAATATCTAATGGCTCATGGTTTGTCGTCCACCTCCATCCCAAAGATGTAAACCAAGGAACAATAACTCCTTCACCCTCTCATATCCCTCTCTTCGTATGAAACACAATCTCCCCTATTAATGTTTCCATTGGATTTGGGAAGATATTACGAACTTACCTACCCTAAGATTCCATTGGTTACAGTAAGGATATGAACTTTCCCCAAATCTCAACCCCCTAGGCTTTGGGCTTAACAGAGAATGAGTACCTTTTAAAGTTTATGCCTATAAATAGGACTCTTAGGACCCCTCTTTCGTGGACAACACATCGCTATCATTGATTTCACAAGAGCTAACCTGGAACCCCATGCTTGTTGCTCTCTTTTGTGACAACTATGACTTCCCTCTAGATGTTTCTAGGAAATGCAAGTCAAATCTTTTGGAAGGAAGGTTTGGGATGAGCCTGCGCAGAGGTCTTGGGAGTTAGAAGGTAGAGTAGTGGCGTAAGATTCCTAGTCCTTGAATCATTTAGTGGCACTACTATAGACTAAAAACCCATTCACAGGTTGGCCGCTCTCAACCACTCTGAATCAGTTTAGGCCACCCCTGAGTCTGGATAGGGTAGATGGAGGCAGGGACAATGAGCCTTGGGCCTGAGCAAGTAAACACAACAAAGTCAATGGTCAGATTTATTACTCATGGTGTTGTGTTGCAAAAAGAAGGGAAGCTGGGTAGAATATGACCAGACATGAGAAGATGCATCTATCTCTAGGTCAGCCACTGCAAGGGAAGGGTAAAGGTGTCCTTTCAGTAGATGATATGCTCAAACACACTGGAAGATCCCCGCTGAAGCGGCCCACCCGTTGGCTGGGATTGACCCACTTATGATCAGGATATCGGTAAGTGCGCTAACATGGTACTTCCTTATTGGTCTATAATGACTTATTTCATAAAATTGGTAATTAATTATTATTAAATTGGATTGCATTATTCTATATATGAAAATTTATCAAAAAACAATTGGAGCCCAAATAAAATATAATTGAGACTTCATTATGCTTCATTTTTCAAAATTGCTTAAAGATATCATCTTTAATGTAAAATATGCAAAGAAACCCTAGATTCATGAGTTTAATGATCATGACTTGTTTAAATGATGGTAATCGATGAAGCTTAACCTTTCTTGGATAAAAAGAGAATATTGGATCTATTTTGGGTTAAGAGTTCATATTATCATTTTCTAAAGTGGATAATCAATAATATGTGTTAAAGTTGTGATTTTTGCCCATAAATCATAGTTTTGGGTGTTAAAATGTTGGAAACATTAAAAGATAATCTTTGGTTCTATTATCTAATATTGTGGAACAAATTAACATTTAACATGCCCATGATCATAATTATGTAGAATTAAGGTTATGAGGCATAACCATAGTGAGAACTCGATACCAAGGAAACCTAAATCCAAGATTAGGAACTAAGTAGGGTTTAATCTATTTAATGAAATTGATGTGATGGTGACACTTTAGGGTTGACATACATGCAGATTAAATGATTGGAGTCCACTTTGCTTGTTCGGATCTATTTATTGGTTGTCTGAATCTACTTGAAGTATAATTGTATATTCTACATGACTCACCATCAAGGTATGTGGTTATGCCTATTACTACCCAACTTTACCAACTTCTGTTCTTTCTCGAGATTTTCCCGAATGGATCACAAATTAATTGCTTGCTTATTTATTATTTCCCCCAAACTGTAAAGCCCATATGAGTATCACAATATATAGAAATAACTTCCTCGTGCCCATGATATTATCTCTGATCAAATGCATGTAAGGAAATTATGGAAAGCACCCCCATAGAGTGGGTTGGCTAATGAATACTCCCAAAGATTGAGTATGATATCATGAACACCCCCAGAGAGTGGGTATGGATGAAAATCACCCCTAGTGAGTGGGTAGATTCCAGATCTAATCCTAGAGAGTGAGTACAATGGAATTGGGTACCCCTAGTGAGTGGGTATTCCATAGATATTAAGGGTTGAGAAGTTAAGAAAACAAAATTTTTTCTAATTATTTGATAATTGCAAATATTGTTGATTATGTTGTTTCTCAGACATGTGCATATTTTGTTTCCCCCACATATCAGTACAACTTGTTACACTGACCATGTTTTGTTTCACAGAATTTTCATGTAATCTTCTAGTAACGTGCAAATAAAGATGAAAGATGGACATCAAGAAGAAGGCACCAAAAGAAAAATATTTAATATAATTTTGGAGGATATAAATAGATTTTATATCTGTTATAAACTCTACATCACTCCCATGTAAACTCTCTTGAAGAGAAGTTATCTTAGTATCAAACTCTTTTCCATATAATAAAATTATTTATTATTATTAATTACTAGCTAATCATAATCCCCGAATTATGTTTATTTCCCTTTTCCTTCTCGGTCTTCCTTTTTAGGGATCTAACAAGGGGAGGGGGTCATAACAATATTGTTAGGTAAGTTTTGCATTGAAAAAGAAAAATGCATGTTATGCGATTTCAGATATATGTTTGGCATAACAATTTTTAGATGTTACATATTGTATTTCATCTTTCATAAGGTGTTAGAATTGTATCCTCTACTTCAATATTGACATTAGAGAGATATGAGCTATATCCTTACTCCTACCCCAAAATGTACAAACCAAGTAGTGCTTATCTATCTTGCTAAAAGATAGGAAAATTGGATGAAAAATAGAGAAAAATAAATTCATTTGAAAAAGAATATAAATGTGGAGGAAAGGATCTCTAAATTAAATGATATGTCTCTCTAATCCATAAGTAAATATATTTGTAGAGTTGACTCTTTGTAGCATTTTCCCACCTACTCTCATCATTATGATGAATTATCCATCGAATGCTTCATGTCACCAAAAACAAAGTACACATTAAAAGGCATAAAAAATCATTTGATCCATCATTTAGGAACATCACATATTGAGTATTGTGTAATTGTTGGATTATACTTGTGAATCCTATCTTCATACCACCCATCGCATCCACCCATTGCTTTGCAAGGCATGCTACCACTGTGATATTGCCCTCATTCATGTTTATTTGAGGAACTTCTTCCATGTAGATGATATTTTTTATAATAGAAACATAGATAGGAAGATCATATTACACCAAGAATATGTCTTACTGGCCATGATGTTTTCTGGCTCTAGTTATCTATGTTTTTATTGATCTTATTATCAAGGTTTGTAATAAGCAAGATTGATAGCTTTAGAGTAGAAATTGTTTTCTGATAGGCCAAGGCTGGTATAGGGCCATCCAATGGAGGGAGAATAGGAGAGTTATATTCATATGTATTGTCTTCTGAGTTACTTTATCAACCAAATCTAAGAGTAGTTCTACTCAAGGACGATTAATATCCAAGCTTAGGGGGTTTTGATGCACGCAATGCTATTGTTAGTTCGTAGACTATTTTAGCCAATTTTACGTGATGTTTTCTCATATATTTGTTTTCACTCATAATATGCCAATATGTAAAACTCTTGTATATTAATATTATCTAAATGCATACTATTTTCTCAAAATTATTTCAGCCAATCCTAGATTAATGCATGGATCATGAAATTTTAGGTTATAACAATTTTTGAAGGCAATGTCAGTGCTTCTGAGAATAACATCATTGCTACCAACATTAAATCCCAAAAAAGTAAGCAAAAGTACATGATAAGTTCAGTTCTATTGATTCAGCTTGGTTCCATTGAGATAAGAAGTTGAGACTACAGTCAGCTTAGTAGGTGGTCTTGATAGTATTTCCAAAAAATGACAATAAACCCTAAAATGAACCTCAATGCTATAGCTGAACATCTTGGTAGTAATCACTTTAGTGTAGAAGCATCTTAGCTCATTTCGGTACCACCAACTAAGATTACAGTGCCACTAACCTAGTGATATTCATGCAAGTAATGGGAAGAGGTAGAATCGATGGAAACTCAAGGACACCGAGTCTTCTAATTTAACATACTAGAATATTTTGTTCAATCTGATGGTTGGGGTCTTTTTTTGGGATTTCAGTATCATGTATGACCTAAGTGAATTCTATATTAGAGAGGTATCACATTGAAGAACATGGACCGAGGTGATAAGAAGAGGACGAGAAGATATTAGGAAAAAATATGATATCAGCACCTTCAAGGAGTCATTTGATGGTCGAAACACCGTCTCTCTATGACCATATTCTGAGTGGATCATGATTAACCACATCTCCAGGGTTATAATCATCTACTTATATGTTTTCTTATTCTCTAAATGGTCTCATGATACTATGTTAAACATGTAGGGTTAAACCCTTTCTTCTATAGGATACATGAGTATTGTGGTGTTACTTTTTACTTAACAGTCTATTTGTAGATGATGTCATTGCTTGGAATTTTGATGGAAATTATGCTTGAATTACATGTTCAATTGATGGAAGAACATGTTAGGAAATTAACATCTTAGAAAGATGGGTTAATGATAAGACAAATTACATTCAACACAATTACTAACGCACTTTAAAAGAGGGCTAACAACTTTGAGAGAACTAACCAGAGAGAATTTTAATTTGTATCTAAACTAATCATTAAATTGGGATAGTAGATTACACTAAGTGAGTAATGTAAGTAACATATATCCAAATTAAGGGCAATGTTAATTGTTTATTTATAGAATAGAAATCAAGTACGAACTACATCATCATGAAAGTAATTATCCAAGAGAATATCCAATTCTGATACAACACTCATTTAAATTTTTGTTGTTAAAGTTTATTGCTTAGATTTCAAATAACCAACTAAACCTTTTTTATTTACCTAGATTAGTTTGCTTTGTTTGGTAATACTTTCTATCCTCCACTTCCCAAAGTCCAACACTCAAAACTCAACATTCTAATATTGCAAAACATACACTTGGATTTTGCATGCATGCTTTGTGTTTGTAAGTGGGGGTGAGAGAAAAAAACATGTGGGCTTACATGTGTCCAAGGGAGAGGTAGTGTAAGAGAATGTGAGCTTACCTTCATTCATGAAAAAGGTGCTAGAAGAGGTATTGAATGTGTCTGAGATGGTAGGAAGGGATGCAGAGGAGGTCGTGAACATAGGTGGGGAGGAGGGAAGTTGAAATAGGGAGAACTAGTGGTCATTTGTAACCCTAGGGATCATGAGGAAGATGCACATGGAGAGCCTCATTGTGACTCTAACCGGCCTAAATCGTGCATCCGAAAAGTGGAGGCGGATTTGAAGTAGTTGGACTTTTACATTTATAACCTGAAACCTTCTAGGCCCCCGCAACTTTGTTTACGGGGTCGAAGTAGATATACGGGGTCAAACACAGGGACAAGGGTGGTAGTGTTGAGAATGCTGAATCGACACGTTACACTCTGGTAAGGGAAAGGAGATGATAAAATCTCGCAAGGGAACAGCTGGTTAAGGTCGATAAAACAAAAGAGATCTATCTCCAACAGGAGCTACGAGGAAGATTAAGGTTTTAAGCAATTATTAGTTTTTAGGGGTTTTCGTGCAACGGGAACAAAGAGATAACACTAATGCTATAGTAAGGTACGAAGGAGAAAACTTCGGTAAACAAGCGGCAGAAGAAACATCATGTACCCCTTCTCTTGAAGCGGGTACCTCTAACTAAGCATCAACACCCCTCTCGAGGTTGCTGGACTTAAGTTAGAGTGGAAAGATAACTAAAGCGACTCCGATTCCGGGCACTCTCGTACTCCAAAATCAGACCAAACACTAGAGCCACAACATCTCTCTCGAGGCTGTTGCAACGGGAAAACACGATTCGGTAGCTAATCGAAACATGATCCAAGCGTACAAGCTAGAGTTCAGATGTTAAACATAGCAATCGTCCAATAAAGGTACCAAACATACAACAGCAGATAGCTAAACTCTTCTGTTTCCATAAACATATAAGGTTCTGATTACATTGCATAAGTAAAAGAAATAAATGACTGAAATAATAAAGATATATGTCACCTTCTTGATATAGAAGGACGACAGACTACAGCGGACCCTCCAGCCTGATACCGGGCAGGAGCCTAGCCTGATACAACCGTGTCGGGCGGCACACCCTCTTAGGCGACACGTCGTGACGGGCGGATTGCATCGTGCGAGGACCCTTGCCCGATACGATCATGTTGGGCGGCACACTCTCGGGCGACACGCCGTGACGGGTGATGCGTATCGGGGTTCGGTATCGTGTCGGGCTAAAGTGATGCTCCTAGTATCGGTCACTTATGTCGGGGATCCTCGTCGGCCGATATCGACCTTCAGTTTTTCCCAGGGCAACCGTAAGTGAACCATTCCCTCCCTCTCGGGATGGGGAAGTGCTCACCTAGAATCGCCCGACACAAGCATTGAGGCACGATACACTAGCTCTTCGCAGCTTTCCTGAGGTGACTTGCGTAGGGTTCCGATGTGTCTTTTCGGCTTTCTGTAGCTGCTATTTATAGGCCGCGGTTGGGGAAGTTATGGTACTTAATGTGCCACGTGTCCTTCTTTAGCTCTTATTATCGGGGAGTCAGTGGACGGCCGATATCAGTATCGCCCGACATAAGGATGTCGGCTGTCGGTGGACGTGACGAGCGGCGCCTGTCGGTGGGTGGCCTGTGTCACGCGACAAGCTTATGTTGTCGTGGCGAGCCCGACTCCCTGTCGGGTAGATAGGCTTATCATCCGTTAGTCCCTTCTTGCGCAGAATCCTCATGTCGCGCGTCCGTGTATTGCGCTACCCTGTCGGGAAGTGTGCATATCGGCAGGCTGGAAGGCCGATGCAGGTGGAATCATGTTTGTGGGCCGGGACGGGCCTTATTGCTGAAAAATGGGTCAAAATTGGAGGAAAACTCTGCAAAAGATGGAAATATTGAATTAACAGTGTAGTTTGGCCTGTTATTGCCAAAGTACATGTAAAAGGAGAGGAAAACAGTTGAAAAGGGCAGTTTTGATAACAAAATATGGGTCAAAAACACCACAAAATTTGGTGTTATCAGACTCCTCTAACATTAGATCCATGTAAAAAGGAGTCTTTCAAGGTCTGTAGAGAGGGGAATGCATGGGGATTATGGTATAAAATGATGTGTTTGGATTCAACATGTGTGCTTTGTTGAGTAAATGTGTTTACATTATGTAATTAAGGAATTCTTGGAAGTTAAATGTAATGGTGTACATGAAATAGTGTGTGGTAGTTATGTGTAATAGTTGTCTACAAGAAGATTTATGGTAACTATTAGGCAAGAGATGTTTGATAACTACTACATAAAAGGGTCCCTATGATCATATCCAAAAGGATGAGTTTGGTTATCTTGTTCAGAATATAATGTAATGTTTTTTTATTATAAACTATAGATTTGAGTTGATTTTTGTTAGAGTTCTTGTTATCATTGTTTAAGAAAATCGTATACTTTCCCTTTATTCTCCACTCTAGTATTGTTGTATAAAAATTGGATTACGGAATTTTTTTAGAAAATACCAACACAAAGTCCAATGTTGGTCTCAGTATATGTAGATCTTACAACTAGATAAATATAAACAAAGAATGTACATAGGAAAGAGAAACTAAATCAATACATACAAATTTTATTTATAATACAAAATGAAAATTGAGGTTTATTAACCTAGAATTACTTACTAACCTATAGATAGGATTGTATAGAATCTCATACTTCGTCTCAGGTGAATTGTATGTGGAGGGTAAAAGTTGGTCATGTCCTTATTGGTAAAACCCCTTTGTGAACTCTGTTCACATAAAGGTCTGTGATCTAGGTTGTTTTCATATAAACTAGGTAATGCAATCACTCACATCAATTTAGTTGTCAACATATATGGCAATTTCTACCACTATAATATAAATCCAAAGATAGTGATTCCCATTGGTATCATGATATATAATGTATTCTATGGGAGAATGGTTCCTCCAACTAGTATGAATATATTCTTTTACATTCTAAAACAACAAGATACTATGTATCTTGCAATGATCATGTTGCTCTATCCCTTGGTATCTTACCATTTTAAATGTTACCAAAAGTCACCATTAACAAACAAGAAGCTATAAATAATTTCTAGAAAATAAATGAAGATCGTCTCCTAAATAAATTTGGAGTTTTATGCGTGAATCTCATCTTATAGGTTTATTTGCATGATATAATCTTAATTATAGAATATTATCACAACTATTCATTAATTTTGACCATAAACCTCATTGGTAATTGTTGTTAGGATTATAGATATAACTACATCACTATTTTTTATTTACTTAACTAGGAGAGTCTTACCAGTGAGGGTCTGCTATGATCATGGTACCAAGTGCACTGGAAACCTTATGCTACGTTGTCTTTATAGTAGTGCATAAGTCATGTTTGAGAATTTATTGGTGAAAATGAGGAATTATGGACGCTCTATAGAGAGAATCCATTTCAGAAGAGTTTGTTCTAAATCAAAATCCTCATATAATTAGAGTCAAGGTGGAAATATGTTCATACTATTATCAAAATTCTTCACTTTAGTGTATTAGGATTGTAGGGGGTGGCCCTACTCATTGCACCCATAAATCACAAACTCCTAGATGTGCAACATTGAGTTTATGATTTATAGTTTAAAATGATTAATCATTTTTTTGCTTCATTTGCAATTCTTCATTTCATCCATCTACTTATAATTGTTTAGTTAACTTGGAATGATTGGTGAGTAATTTTTAGAAAAAAAATTATACACATTTCTTTGAAAACAATCAGATTTAGAGGAGAAAATATGGTGCATTCTAATAGGACTTGCCACGAATAATATGCTATTTTCTATTGGGTATGTTCACATTTCTTGTAGCATTAATTTGATGGCCTTGTTTTCCTAGATCAGCTACAAGAGAAGGGTGCCATTTTGATTATGTATGCCCATCATAATCATATCTTACAATCATAACATGAGATACCATTTTCCTATAGTATGATAGGAAACTTGTGTTTCCCATTGCTACAAAAAGAAAGAATGTGTAGTTAAATTACATTATCTATAGACTATCCAGTGCAATTAACCACTCTATTTGAAATCAAACTGCAATTCTGACTGTGAATGATGGAAATGTTGACACATGTTTACTATGCATTATTCGAAAGTGAACGTATTGAAGTAATACAGGCCTTTTGAGGCCCGAGTCGAACATAGGAAAATGTACTCCAAAATACTACTACTAACTATGATCTGATCAGCTAGAGTGGTCAAACAATTGAATTAATTTGATTGAATAGAAACAAATGTAAAAATCAAATTAATCTAAAGATTGAGTTTCTCAAATTAAAGGGAATTCCTCAGGATAATGGTTTCACCATAGATAACATTACAATTAACTTCACACACTAATATCTATTACCCCTATCCCTAGATAAAGAGCTTTTAGTAAGCACTACCCCCTCCCACAGTGTAGCTCCCTATTTTAATGCAAATCCAATTTCCATAGTAATTGGTTGATTAGTTAGCTACTTTATGATTAATCTTTGGGTTTCTCTTCCCGTTTATTCTCCACCTTTCCCAAGGGGGTGCAATAAGTTGATAAATCTATGCTTTTCCAACCCTTAACCTCTCTTCTAAAATGATTGAGGATAAGATAATCTATCTAGGTGATCAAGCATAAACAGAACAAGACAATTGCATAGATTTATATCCAGAAAATAGGGATAAAGATGATATTAATGCATGAAAATCAATTACAATGCATATCCAGGACAGTCCTTGACCCTAAGGAATTAAGGGGTTAGCCCTGCATGGTTTTCATTGATGAATACATGGTAGAGAAAGAGAAAAACCTAGGAAACATTAGAAAAACTAAAGTAACCCATGGAGAATGGCCGCTTTGTATGATCCCCTACATCGTGTGTGCAATCTGCTATCTTTCAAATATAGATTCACCCTCCATAGGTGCTCGAATCATCCCAATGAAGCCTTTATTTCCTTACTCTTTTATCCTCTCTCTCTGATGTCATGCAACGGAAAAAAGGCTACCTCCTTAGGTCTGGCCGAACTCCCCTCAAGTCATAGGAATCAATGAAGGTATGAAATAATGTCAGCCGTTGGATTAGAGTTCTATCTTCAAATTGCCTAATCGAGCAGACTTGGTAGTATCGACTAGAAATTCGGTAGTGCCGAGTTTCTAGGGTAGCTTCGATTCATCACAAAGTTGGTACTATTGACTTGTCTCAATAGTACTGAGTCTTTAGGTTTCTCAACCACTGCCTCCCTGATACCATCTCAGTAGTATCGATTTGGTGGACTCGGTAGTACTGAGTTTCCACGATTCATTTCTTGTGCCTTACTAATGTAGTTTTGGTACTACCGACTTTGGCTGTCGGTAGTATTGAGTATAGGTGAGTCTTGTGGTCCAGTTTTGACATGAAGTCGGTACCACTGACTTTTGATGTTGGTAGTGCCGAGTCTGTGAAGCTCAGTTGTACTTGAAATTGCACAAGAATGTAGATAAGTACTTGGGAGGAATATTAAACCATTTCAAACTATAAAAATCACACAATTTGATACATTTAGATAGAATAGTCCATTGATATGATTTCATACATCATTAAACAAATAAATGACAAATCAACACATAAAATCAAGGAAAATATATCTATGAAAATGACTAAAAACCCATGCATCAAACTCCCCTAAGCTTAAATGTTGCTCATCCTCGAGCAACACTCTCTTGGATCTATTTGATATAAGTCAGAAAAAGGACATAAAACATGAACTCTTTTCTTAATCATGTCCACCAAACAATCCCTAAACTGGCCTTCAATGACCATTGAACTAATAACTGCTATACAATGACCAAAAATTTCCATAAAAGTTGTCCACCTTTTGATCAATGAACACTATCAAGAAAGCAGTTAATATCATAATTATTCAGGCATTCACTTGGTGCATTATGTGATTCTTTATTCTAAATTTCTCTCTCCTAACAACTAACACTTTGGAAGTAGATCTCCTTATATAAATGGATGAGGAGATAAATCATATGAGTGGCCTACCAATAAGAGTAATTAATGATATGAAATGGGTGGCAAATGAAGAATGACAAGTACATCGAACTTATTTATGCAAAAGTATGATGACCTACATGAGTGAAAAGAATGGCATGCATGAATCTTAATGCCTAATGTCTTTCTCTTTTTTTTGTTTCTGTCAAATGATGCATGTGTCAAGCAATCTCATCAAGAAAATAATGAGATTGTAAAAAGAAAACAAAATAATGTGTCATGTTGATTAATTCATTTCTTTAAGAAGATGTAAGGACATACTTTCTCCCTAATAAACTTTGACATTATCTTTTTCTAGCCCACGAATTTTCTCTCTTGTTTTTTCATCAACATGATTGGGTTTATGTTCGGGCTTTCATTTCATACTATTTGATGTGGAGGTTTGTCTCTACACTTCAATATTCATAACTCAAGACTAAAATCCACATGAAAAAATAATTGAATGCTATGAATATATATATACATGAAATTTTTATGTAACTAAGATGGTATGCACTCAAATTGTTCTTGCAGACAAATGCAACTTTTATCTTCTTTGTGGAAACAATAAAGAATAAGCTAATCTATCATGTTCCTATTTTTCCATGCCATGCAATCAAAAGGAAATTAATTGGAGTACTCATTTATCTTGAGGTCGTGAGTCAAAAATGGATGGAGGAGATGGATGAAATCATATAACTAAGAGACAATGCCTTTCATAAGATTGTGATATGTCCCTCTTCAATGACATGTGCATAGGGTAATCTGAAGGTTTCTTTCTTAGATTTACATTTAAGATATCATTGAAGGTTTGATCATCTTAGGCTCAATAACATCATCATTCACATTCCAAGTTTATTTAGATGTTCATTCATATCCTATGTCCTAAAGCTGGCTTAACCAAACACTTCCTCAAGTAGTATTGCATAAATATTTTGCAATTAAGCTATGAAGAGGTGATCATCGATCCTTTCGCCTCTACCACCTCCATTGCTGGGGATGACACATGTTCACCGATATTTCCCTAAGGCAATTTGTATTAGACTTGAGAATGACATTATTATTAGAGACAGAAAGCTTGAAGCATTGGTGGGAGTTGTCCTTATGGGAATGTCTAAAAATGCTTGTTGGCATGAAGTCAAGGATTTCCTCAACATTTTCTAGCCACAAGAGAACGCACCTTATGAGTATGGGTGTCTGGAGGGAGAGACCATCTTTTCTTTCGATTGGTACAAGGAGTCTACACTGAAGGATTACAAGATCAATATCACATGTAAGAAACTAGAAGTACACACGATGAAGGGCATGTGCCTCTACAAAATGAAGGAAAGATCTTGGAATTGTCTGAAGGATATATCTCTAGCATGTAGAGACAACAACATAATCAATCACATTATCCAATCCTTTAGGGACATATGTGGCATATCAATATGAAGAAGGGAAGAGGATGAACAAGCATGCATGCTTATGCTGATTTAGGCTTTCAACAAAGTGTTTCCCAATTTGTGGGTGTGACAATTGGGGACTAGCGATTCTACACCAATTTTACATAGATAATCCTCTTTGACAAATAAGTGAATTGTAACATCCCAATATTTGAGGCCAAAGATAAAATGATCATAAAAGGAATGACTAGACTACCCATATCACCAAGGTGCACCTCCTTTTTAGGGAGCACATCACTAAAGAACTATGTGGCTAAGCATGCATAGCGAGAGTAGTATTAGGATTGTGACCAGTCGAGAAGTTTATCCTAGCTTTCACGTGAGTGAGGATAAAGTTCACAGATAAGGCAGTGGTGATTTGTCGGATCATTAGTCATTCCTAAAAATTAACTAGATCCTTGGGAAATGGGCCCAGGTGGTACAAATGGTATCAAAGCTATAACCCCTCTAGTAGGTGGGGCCCACTTGGGCTTCTTGCATTCCATTCTTTGATCCATGTGGTCCTAGCATGATGGAAAGGGCTATCTATGGTGATGGAGCCACCCTTTCACTAGTAGTCGTGATCGGGAGTTGGGTGTACATGGGCCATTTGGGTCTGTACTGAAATGGGTACATATTTTTATGTTGCATAGTTGATCCTACAAAGATGTCTCGAGTCTAAGTGGGAGAGAATGTAACATCCTAGTATTTGAGGCCTTGAATAAAATGATTATCAAAGGAATGATTAGACTACCCATATCACCAAGGTGCACCTCCTCTTTAGGGAGTCCATCACTAAAGAATTATTTGGTTAAGAATGCTTAGCTCAAAGTAGTACAATGATGGATGACCATATGAGAAATTTATCATGTCTTACAAGTGAGTTAGTACAAAGCATGCAATTATGGCTAGTGGTAATTTGTGGGGCCAGTCACCATTCCTGAAATTCTACTAGAGCCTTGGGTAGTGGGTTGAGGTGTTATAAGAACATATTCTCTATGCTCCATCTATCCTAGGCTACCTCCATCTTACAAAAGGCCTTGACCTTCTCAACAAGTCATTTGCATAAGGACAATGTTAAAAAACCTTTAGATGAGATACATGTACACCATAACCAAGATGATGAAGGCTAAAAGAAGGATGCACCATCCCAACGTAGGCGAGATCCAAGACTAGATTATCAGGACCAGACGAGGAGACAATGATGAAGTCAAAAGGAAGATCTAATTACCCAAAGGCTGACTAACTTCCTTGATCCTAGGAGACCCACAACATCCCTACTACGAGATCACACTGACAAAGAAGCATAGTGGAGGATGTGGATGTTGTGAGGATGTAGTAGGAGGAGGATTATGATAGAAGGGATTGATCTCCCTCCCCATTGTGATGCTCCATTGATGATGCCAAAAGTGAAGGGGACACATGTCTCTTAGATGGGCCATGGCTAGATGATGGGGACTAGAGGCAGAAGATGCCCATATCAAAGGAGATGGAAGGTAGTAGGTGAAGCATGGAGACAGACCTAGAGGAGGATAACATAAATGGATATATTATGAATTCTCTTCTAGAATACCAAAGGTGTAGCTAATACGTGGATGAGAAGTGCACTGGGGCATTTATGCATGAAATAAGGCCCTTCATTGTGGCTCTGCTAGATTTGATGATACATGTGGATCGTATAGAGGAACTCCTAGGAATTGTCTGTCTATGTTGGGTATGTTCTAACCAGATGGAGGAAGGGAAGACATGGATCTATGTGGACCATAGCCTCTCACCCCAGGTGGTGAGCAGTCATAAACAATGCACTATGATGGCCATGAAGGATCTCATATCAAAAGACTTCTTCATCGTGGCGGTTTGTGGTGTTTGCAACACTATGCATTGAAGGAGGTTGTGGGTTGATCTACAGGATGTATCCTTTGATATTGGGCATCACCCATGGATGATAGGGGGATGTCAATTTAGTTAGGGAGCTGATATATCACCAAAGATCCCTTACCCCTGATGTCAAAGGTATACATGATTTTCAATAGTGAATCAATTTCATAGATTTGTAGGAGGTCCTATTTAGTGGGTTTGTGTTGACATGGCTATATAAAAAGAATCTCTCTCCTTCAGTAGACAACAGATTGGATTGAGAATTAATCTATTGTTCATGGGTGAAGGTTCCATGTAGTGTGACTATGAATCACCTTACCAGGCTAATATTTCCATATCACTCAGTGCCCTTTATTGATCAACATCTTTCCCTCTATGGCGCTTACACCCCCTTCCCACTTTCCTTTTCTTTCAATATGTCTTGAGCATTATGATGGTATTAAGGACATTGAGAGACAATGGACTATGGAAGGATGGGAGGACCCCTCATATCAATTCTTTGCCAAGTCACATAAATTCATGAAAGATATAAAATGTTGGAATACGTTGACATATGGTAATATCTTCCAAAAAAAATGCAATCTAGTGGATGAGGTGAACTTCCTACAAGAGGACTTTGACAAGTTCCCACATGATCAGAATGATAGACTTCTCAGGATAGTTGAGGGGGAGCTAGACAAAGTGCTTGCTCTAGAAGAGGACTTATGGAAGGAGGAATATGCATATAGAATGGCAATTGCAACACCAAATTTTGCAACACTATTGTAAAAGGTAGAAGAATGTACAACAAGACCAGGAAGACACAACTCATGGATGATTCATCTACTAAAATTCAAGAAGAGATGAATGCTTAGGATCGACAACACTATGGTGAGTTCTTCAGCAAGGAGGGACTTAGTGACCTTGGGCACATAGCCTCCATCCCATCCACCATCCCACATATCCTCACAACTAATTATAACATGGAGAATAGTGCTCACCAAGAGGAAGAGATGATTCTATTGACCCTAAGTCAAATAGACTGTGAGTGCCCCGGGGTAGTGGGTTTGACTACTAGTTTCATTTTTGTAGCCTGGGAGATCATAGAGAAACACATATACTTGGGAAGATCAAGCCTCAAAACTCTAAAATGTAGTAGGCTATGCCTAATTCCTAATGTGGACAATCTGTTGAATCTAGAGAAGAACTTGAGAACCATATTCATTAAAGATGTGATTATGTATATCCTGGCATGCATCCTCAACAATCTTCTAGCCAAATTCTTGCCATGCATGGTCATGGAGGAACAAGGCACTGTGAAGGGAGGGACATAGTCAACTATATCAGACTTACAAAGGAGTTGATGGATGAAGTTGAGGTGAATGTCCTTGATGAGAGTATGAAGATAGACATGAGGAAATCCAATGACATTGGGGATCAAAAAATCTTGCGATTGGTTCTGGAAAGGTTAAGGGACTCAAGGACCTTCTTCTTACTTTCTTTGAAGGATATTGGTCCTCTATTTTTAGAATGGGTTCTTTTTGGGTTTCTTGAATAGGGGCATAAAGCAAGGGAATCCTCTATCCCCCTCTTTTTTCTTCTTCTTCAAGGATTGACGATTAAAGATGTAGTGAATAAAGGAATTGTGGAGTCATTTAGCCCACGAAGAGCCCTGACGACACCACCAATCTTGATGTTTGCTAACGATATTTTCATGTTCATGAGAAACTACCTTGAATCGCTAGTTACCATCTAGAAAAAAATTCATGATTATTGAAGATGCTTGGGGCAAGCCATTAATGTAGACAAATTGTGATTCTTACTTCATTCCTTGTCAATGAAGTATGATGAAGTGAAAGAATGCCTCAATGTATGTCATATTGGGGAGTATTTTAAGTACCTCAATGTCCCAATCGCATGAGCGATATAGAATCTAGTGATGTTCAAGTTGTTGTTGGATCGGCTGCAACAAAAGATGGTGGCTTGGAAATGTTGTGTCCTTTATTTTGTCAGATGGGTGATGTTGATCAAGCACATGGTTGTATCCATGCCCATATACATCATAAATACTATTGGTATGCTCTCTGATATGATGAAGGAGATGGAAAGGAACTTGTTGAGATTCCTTTGGATTAGTCATGATGGGGAACCCAGAAGGTTGTGGGTCATCAGGGAGCACATAATGACTCCACTGTACAAGGGAGGATTCAATTTTTCCCACATACTACTCAATGCCAATGCATTTGCCTTGAAGGTCGCGTGGGAGGTATTGATGGGTTCTTTGAGATGGGCTCAATATTTTAGGGTGAAGAACACACGGTCTAAGAGCCAATGTGATATAGACTACCCCAATGATCTATAAATTACTAACAAACCTTTGTAACAATGGAGCATGATCTGGAAGGTAATTCTGACAATGATGTTCTCATTTCAGGTGGGTTGTTGTAGGGGTCAAATATCTTTCTAGTTTGATAAATGGTGTCTGGTCTTGTTAGCACAACAACTAGGAGACCATCAACCATCAACAACATACCGTCTACGGTGGACATGATGTCAGTACATGAGGACAAATAGAGATGGAATTAGATAGAATTTCTCAAATTCAGTAGATAGTATTGATGAAATTCAATACAATGAAGATGATGGACTTGTGTGGAGTTGCTCAAATTAAGGAAATTTCTCAACCAATGAGGCCAAACACCTTCTTACTAGTCTCATTCAAAATGAGGCCTTGCCTCACCAGATGCTATGGATGAGGGATGGAATACCCAGGGCCAATTCCATTGTATGGAGGGTGTCAAAGAAATCCATCCCCATTAACAACAACATAGCAAGATACATGATCCCAATTTGTCAAGATGTTTCTTCTATGAGACACCCGTGATCAAAATGATGGACCACTTGTTTATCCATAGAGATCTGGCTAAGCTCATGTGGGGTAAATATGTGGTGATCTTCCATGATATTGGCAATAATGGGTCGAATACCATTGTGTCCAGGAGATGATCATGGAAGATATGGCACATCTAAGATCCTTCAAGGAATTGTTGGTGAGATTGCTCCCATGACCAATTATCTTGATCATTTAGAGAACTAAATGCAAATGCAAATTTGAACATTTGTAGTTCCAAGTCGTACTGATCATGGAAAGAGGTGGTGGATGTGGATAATATGGAGACTCAGTGTAGAAGATCCAAGAGTACGGGGTCCCATAGTTCCATTAAGTGATTAGGATGATGGGTTGGAGGAACCAAGCCCATGGTTAGGAAACTTGAGATAGTGTAGTGGCACCCCCTGACCTAAAACCCTCAACTTAAATGTTGGAGTTGGTAGGATGAAGATGCAGGAGGGGCCTTGTGAGTACTGGGCAGTAGGAATCATTAGAAGAAGTAATGATACCATGGTGTTGGTATACATAGAACACCTGACAGTGTAGGACCATGATTCTACATACGCCAAAGTTGTGATAGTTGGACTGACGATCTGCAAGGACGCAAATGTCACAACGAGCTATATTGAGATAGTTGCAGAGCATATGGTGGACATGTTGACAGAATAAATTTGGAATCCTAGATGGGTCATCCTTGATATGATAATGATTAAAGGATTCATGAGTAATTGGGCATGTGTAATGCAGTGTATTAGAGAAGAGATTATTCAGATCTAGACATCGTGGTTTACATGCCCCTTATGCACTTCATAGGAGGATAAAAGGTTTGATACACCTTGAGAAACTAGGCACATCATACACTAGGTTCCTTTGTACAAATATAGGACAAAGTTGAGGTGGTTGTTGTGTGGGGATAATTGACTTATTTTTGCTAATATTACAATATTATGGCCCGCAATCGGGAGTGGACCTCAGGCATGCTTGGGGATGTATGTGGGGGTATATTAGGAGATAGTATGCTCCTATTTGTTTTGTTGATGAACCATTTTTTCTGGTGAGGTCCATATGATGTAACCCTATGGTTGATTAAAAGAAAATTGACCACTCTACTTATACATGGTTATGCATGCACATGTAATGTAACATAAAAGTTTGGTTAGGGATCACAATATAGGTTGGGGTAGGACACATACACACATAGATGGAGAGAGAGAGGATAGCTACTTTTAAATGTATGTCTTGATCCCATAATCACCTAAGAGCAAAAACTCTCAACATGATAGGAGTGAAAGGTGTAAAGTAAAACAATACTTTTCCTTTGTAGTGGTAATGGATTAGCTAATCCTTGAATAGGAGACTCTTGACAATGAGAGTGTGGCCTATTTTCATGGTAAAAGTTCTCTGGAAACCTTATGTTACGTTGTCATTCTAGTAATGCATGAGTCCCATTTGAGAATTGATTGGTGAAAGGAGGGAGTTTGCACTCTTTGTAGAAAGATTCTATTGAATAATAAGAATTTTTCCACAATAACATCCCCGTAGGATTTGACTCAAGGTGGAAATATATTCATAATTTGTCTGAATTCTCCCCTCAAGTATCTTAGAATAGTAGGGGGTGACCATACTCATTGTTCCAATAATACCCAAACCCTTGGATGTGTGACTTTGAGTTTATTAATTATAGTTTCCAAGGTGTGTGTAAGACCCCTGACCTATGTTTTGGGGTAACCCTATTTTTTTGCTTTATTAAGTTCTTCAGACCTTTCTCTAATCCTTTGAGATGATTTTAGAGCTTGTATAGAGCTTAACATTCCATTTTGATCATGTTTGGATGATGTTTGTGCTTTTTGTGCTTGTTTTGGGTCAAATTGCAATTTACCTAGTTGGGAGGGTCATCTTGCAATTTTCTACATGTAGAGTGTGCACTTAGTGCTTTATCATCATGAGAGAGAGAGTGATTCTATGGGGTTCCTTGTTGGATCTTAGTTGATGAGGTAGCATCATGTGGTGATGTTAGGGGTTTTTATGGTTTTGCTTGGTATCAACCTTGTTGAACATGGTAGTGTTGTGACCCATGGCATGACCATGTTGGTGTGTCATATGTGTGCCTCGACTGAGACACCTTCCTTGAGTGAATTTTTTTACCATGATGGTCTTGGTGAGGTTGGGTCAAACAATTGTCTTCTTGTGATGTGTCTCGACCTTGTGTGTTTGGTGACCTTTTATTTCAACCTAGACAAGTGTCTTGATTTTGTTTCAACACCCTTGACATGTCTCAATTGAAACCAATCTATTGGTGACCTAAAGAGGCCGATACCCAACATTGGTTGTATCACCATCTTGTGCATGCATGCATATAGTGGTTGTATGGTCGTTCTCTTGGTGGACAAGTGTCCCTTTGGAGTCTTTAGGAGTTGGCACCTCATCTCCACCCTAATTCTCTCCTTCTTGAGTATATACCTCTTTCTTCTCCTTGTGGGTGAACCTTTTGGCTCTCTTTCTTTCCTCCCTTCCTATGTTTGACTTTGCTAGCTTGAGGAGCTTGGGAGTGCTATCCTTGAAGCTTGGGTGGCCAACCAACTTTCCTTGGTGCTCATGGTGACTCATGGTCATCTTCAACCATGGTAAGTGTATGCCTTTCTTTGATGACATTTTTCTAGGATCTTCTACCTTCCTTCTTCCCCTTGCTCGTCCTTAGACCATGGATCACCCATGGTGGTTGTTTTGGAGAGAAACTCCTCATCATAAAGGGTCGGAGACCATGTTTTGACAAGGTGGTACCCAAGTGAGAGGAAGTTATCTTCTCCTTCTCCCTTTTCTTTTGGTTCGGCCTAAGGTTTCTTACCCTCTTTTCTTGATATATCTTTGACCTTGTTGTCCTCTTCTTCTTGAGATGATCTTGTGGCTGAGAGTTGAGCTTTTGGTGGAGCTTCATCTTCCTCCTTGGTGATTGAGAGCTTGGAGCTTGTTCCTTCACTTAAGGTGGGTTATATAACACTCTACCCTCTCTATTATTGCACTTTTCTCACTTTCATGTTACTGTTTATCTCTCTAAATAATATTCCTAACATTCTAGTTGATGATATCACATTCTAGAGCTTGAAGGATGGTGGTTATCATACTTGGTTTGTTTATAATCTAAAACCCTAATTCTTGGCACCTAATTTTGGAGATGGATGTGTAATGGATGGTTTTATCTCATCTTTTGATCTTGGATTTTCATCAGATGCATAAGGTTTGTGTACCTTAATGTAACATGGAGTTAGATTCTATTTTGGATGTATTGAACGTGATCTTATCTCTCCTACATAAGGTTTTTCATGATGATTCTCATATTACATAATTTAGTGTTTTTGGTGGCCGTTTTAGATTGAAGCTTTTCCTTTTAGATGATGATGATTATCTTCTATTTGGTGGGACTATATTCTATTTTTATGATGGTTAAGTGTTGTTATGGTGGCTCAACCATTGGTTATCATAACACCTTTGTTTTGTTCTAGTTGTCATGCTTTGATTTTGGGTGCTTGGTCATGATGGTTGCCTTGTTTCGGTCATCACACATGACCTTGTGTCAAGACTGCAAACCTAACCTCAATGAGGTCTAATCGTAACACCTATGGGTCGAGACCATGGTTGGTAGTAGTGAGACTTGCTTTTGTTTGGGTCAAGACATATGCTTTTGGTGATGGTTAAAGCCCTAATCATAGGTTGGTTGAGACATCATGTTGAATGGTGGTCGATACACTATGTTTTGTTGCAGTCGTGACACCATGTTGAATGGTGGTCGAGACATCTAGTTATGTAGCATTTTTGACATCTTCTTTGAAGGTGGTTGATACACCCACTTTGTTCATGGTTATAACACTTTCTTCGAGGAGTGATCGTGACACATGTTTGATGGTTTGGGTCGATACACATACATGAGCATATGATGAATACATGTGCATGAGTAAGAAAGTAATGATTCATGTATAGTTTTTTTTTGTTTTTTAGATGATTGTTTAATTAACTCTAATCATGTTCCATAACCATAATGTTCTCCAATAAAGTGGGAGATGGTGTATCTAGGGTTTGGGGATTGTATGAAACTATAAAACCATAATCGGCTATACATGAAACTTTAACCCTAATTTAGAGTCATGTGATGTATTTCCTTATCATACTTGGAGTTATTATCATATTATGATGTTTTCTCTATCCTATTTATACATCCCTTACCTTGTAGGTGATATGAATATCATAGTTATGTGAATGCTATGATTAATTCTATATTATAATAGGATGGTGATTATACATATTGTTGAGGCATAATGTGATCATGCATATGGATGGATTATGTGATTGGGTTTGATGACCTGGAAGGTGCCTTGTGTATAATTTGAGGTGATAACCTCTAGAGACGTTACTTGAGGGATTGATATCCCTTTGGGAATTGATGAACCAATGTGATGAGATAACGATGATGGCCTTGGGTATGTGAGTTCTATCAGTACCATGAGATGATGTGATCAGTTTATATGTTATTTGTTTTATATTTTCTGAAGTTGTTTCATAGTTATGCTTGCTAGAATGAATTAGGGTTTTGTATGTCCACTTGTATGTTGAAGCCTTAATTCACCCAATTCGCATAACTAATAAAGTGAAACCTTAATCATGTAGTTGTCATGTTCGATACCTCCATTCCAGTATTAGAATTTGTTGGATGGTAAAATGAGTAACTCCTCTGGGAAACTTAGAGCGCATATTGTTGAATATGCAGAGGCACAAGTTGAGTGTGTATCCGTGTGTACACAATCATATGTATTATGTAGGGTGATTGTGGTCATGCCATAGAGATGTGACATGTGATATATGAGATGGCAGTAGTGCAACTGCATATGTGTTTCTATAGAACAACAATGTGTGACCTTGTTCTCTAGCGTTGTTGACACGCTAAAACCATGTGTATGAACGCAAGTGTACACATTGAGTAGTATAGGCATATGTGAGGCCCGAGTCAAACTCAGGGAGACGTAATCTTAGTAAAACTACTAACTACGGTGTGATCAGCTAAGCCAATTAAAAAGGTTGGATTTGAGTTTGAACAAAATAAAAGAAAATAAAAAGAAAATTAACAGTGGTTGATTCGAATGAGATGGATTCCTTAGGATTACCAATTTCACCATGGGGTCTCTTTATATCTTATTTCTACCGAATTAATATAAATTTTACTCCTATCCTGGACAGAAATCATGTAGTCATAGTTGCCCGCTTCCATGGTGCAATCCCCTACCTAGATCTAAGAAAATTCTACGTTTGTAGCAATGTATATCTTAGTCTAGGTGCATTATCAAAGACTATGGGTTTCTTTTCACTAACTGTATGTTACCTTTCCCAAGGAATGCGTAAGAAAGTGTATAACTTATGGTTTTCCAACCTTTAATCCTCCTTCCAGAGCAATTATCAGTCTATTACTCGACTGATGGTGATCAAGAATAGGTAGATCATTTAAAATGAAACTATATATCCAGGAATAAAGAGAAATATATATTAATTCATGTAAAAATTTGATACAACGATTCCCCAGGCTACTCCCGAGTCCTAAGGACAGGAGGGTTTTAGCCCCACATGGTTTTCAGGTGCGAATACATAGAGAGAGAGAAGAAAAATGTGGTAAACATGAAAGAAATTTGTGTAACCCCTGGAGAGAAGGTGTTTCAGATGATCCTCCTCGAGAAACACACATTTTGCAGTCTTTCGGCAGTAAAATCATTTGTCGGAGGTGCTCAGGTCTCCCGGTTGATGTCCTTCAGCTTCGTGTTCCTCTCCCTCTCTTCTCTGGTCTTCGAGCGGTGCAATGTGAGATCCTCCTCAGGTATAGCCATCCTTTATTAGGTCATTGTCCAACTTACAATACCACATAATGTGGACTGTCGGATCTAGACAATCTAACTTGATTGTTGATTTTTGACAGAGTCGGTGGCACCGACAGGCTTGGGTTGCACCCTTTGCCCTACTGAGTTGGTACCACTGACACATGATAGTCGATGGCATTGATTTGATGTGCCTAGTTGATCTACCACTCTAAACCAATCTCAGTGGCACAGAGTTGGTGGTCGGTGGCACCGAGTCTTCTATTCTCTCATTTCCCAGCAACTACTGCTACCTCGGAGGCACTAACTGTAAAGGTTGGTGGCACCGACTTTTCATTGTCCATGGAGTACCTAAACAATGCATAAAAACATGTATAAGGTCGGTCAATACATAAAATAATGTAAATATGATAAAATAAGCATAGTTTGATGCAAACAGAGTGTACAAGCCAATAATATTCATCTATACAAATATGATTAATTGATTTATTAATAAATGCACAAAACAAGTATAAATTAGGCATGTAAAAGTGAGTCAAAACTCGTGCACCAAACTCCCCTAAGCTTAAACCTTGCTTGTCCTCGAGCAACAAAACCTTTGGATCATATTGAATAAGTCAGCTAAAGGACATAAGTGCATAAGGTACATCTAAAAGGTCTCCACCTTTCGGTCCTCATACCAGCCCTCACTGACCACTGAACACTAACTACCATTTAGGCGACCAGAAACCTCTATAAAATATGTCCGTCCCCCAATCAATGAAACACTATCAGCTAAAGCAGTTAATATGATAGACTTGTCTGGTTCATACTTGGTGCCTCGTGTGATCTCCTATCTCCATTGTTCTTTTCTCTACCTGCCATCTACATGGAAGAATTTCTCTTGATATATAATGAATGAGGAAAACATCATATGAGTGGCCTACAAATAAGAGCAATGAGTGGTCGGGATAGGTGGTTGTGGAACAATCATGAGCACATAAAATCATTCATGCAATCAAAAACTATGATGAACCTATGATGATGAGAATATTTAAAATGCTCCTAATGCCTATTTATTGTGGTGGCATGATGCATGCAACTATCATTTCATCTCAAAATAAGATGAAATATATACAAATTACATCATGTACTAATTCTTCCTTATTATCATGTAGGATTATGCCCTTTCTCCCTCACTTTCTGACCCTATACTTAATCTCTTTGTTTTTCTTTTTTTCCAAGCCCACTTTCAACATGATAGAATTGCTTTGGGCTTCCACTTGCACTGCACATTTTATTTATGTCAATGCTTGTCTTCTATTTTTTTAAGGGTATGGGCAAAATCACTACCTTCTTATATTAGAGAAGAAGAAACTAGACACGATATTTTCAAGATGATATGTAATGCATATGCAAACTACATGAATAAGATGTTATGCAACTACATGACATGCACCAAATTTTTTTTTTGTGCATGTATGTTTTTCGTTTTTTTTACTAATGCAAGCAAAATCAAACAACTATTATTCAATATCTACTATATAATGTAAATTCAATCAAGAGAAAGAATGATAACATGTACTTAATCTTCTTATGGTGGAGTGTAAAGTAAAAGTATGCGGTGGGTGAGATCACACAACTAAGAGATAGAACCTTCAGAGAAAATCATATGTCCCTCTCTAATGACATGTGTACAGGGTAATCAAGGGGTTTGTCTCTTAGATTTTTAGTTTAAGGTCACGTTAGTGTTTGGTCAATTCGGGCTGAACAACCTTGTCAATCACTTTTCTTGGACAATTAAGATGGTCATTAATGTTTGCATGTCTTGTAGCTAACTCACCCAAACACTTCCTTAGTTATGCAACTCGATTACTCACAAGATAAGCTCACAAAAATTTTGAAATTTGCTCATTTTTTCATGTACACCCAACCCAAAGATTGATAAACTCAAATGAAACCATGCATTTACTTCTCCACAAATTACACTAGATAGATTGTGGATCCTACACAACAGAAAAACTAAAAAGAAAACTAATTTTACCAAAATAAAAACAAAATGCTAAAATGAAAGAAAAACTAAGATAGAAGTTGTTCCAGCACCCCCCCAAGCTTGAATATGACTATGACCTCATAGTCAAAATTTTAACTCAAGAGGTGGAACAGAGACACCCAACTAGTATGGTGGTGGTGGTGGCTGGCTAAGGTCCTGGGGAGGAAACATGCCCTGGAAAGTCGGATCAGAAGAAGGCATATCTAGTGGCATCGGGTAACCTCCAAAGTATCCCTGGATCCAGTTGTGGTCAAAGAACGACTATTGGTAGTTCTCCATTCTCTCCAGGCATTGATGAAGGTTCTCTTGGTTGGCCAAGAGAAGACGTTTGTTCTCATAAATCGCATGTTGGTTGGTGTACAACTGACCCTGCACATCTTGAATTCCAGCTAGAGATGCAATTTGTTGTTGCTAATGTATCTGGATATCCTACAGCATGGAATACATGCCCACCATAGAATAAGCTTCCTCTCCTTCCTGAGAGGGTAGCGGGGCAGAAGACGTAGAGGCAACATAATGTCGTGGATGCTTCTACGGAGAAACTCGATGCGTCATGAGGATTGTGGGCTCCACTTCCTCCACATTTTCGTCTGACTGCTCATCCTCATCATCATTTCCTTCTTGTTCTTCATATTCATGATCAATGTCTGGCCATCTATAGTGGTCAACTTGCCTGATGTTGAATATAGGATCAGGCGATTGATGCTAGTAGAAGCTGTCACTGACCGAACAGATTGCAAAGATGGTGTTGTTTTGGACAGTGATGAGACCATCTTGCTTGAATTGCAGGCGGTCTATATGAAGCTTGAACTACATAGGCTCAAGAGTAGAGAGATCCAGGCCTAAGTGGAGTGCAATGGGGGTGATAAGTCCCCCAAAAAGGAAAGGTGTGGTCCTCCTTACGTTGCACTTCACCGCCATCACATAGGTGAGGAAGAAGGCCCTAAAGTTGACCAGCCTCCCCTCCAAAAGTTGGTAGAGAAAGTTTAAGTCTGGCTGTTGGACCTTCACTTTCCCTTGAGTAGACTTGGCGAAGAGAGTGTTGGTGAGCATGCGATGTGGCACCCGAACAAAGGGATGCTCGAGGTCCGCCAATGAGATGTGGTGCCAGTTTAACTTATAACCTTCTGGCACTGTCATGAGATCCTTCCATATTGCGTCGAAGTCGACATTCTCGGGTTGGCTGCATTGCACATGAGGCCATCCATAGATCTCGTTGAAGGCGCAAAGAGTTAGGGAGTAGTTGGTATTGTACAGGCGGAAGTCCACCTTTCCTTCTCTCCACTCACCTCGCATCGGGCATGCTGGTTCAGGGGCCACACATATTTCCAGGGATGCCAGGAACTCAATCAAAATCTCCTTGTATGTTGACCACCTACTGAAGATAGGATTCACAGACCCTCCATCAAACTCTTGCCCTTTGAGGATAGCCGCCATGTTGTTGTTGAAGCCCATGTCCTCCAATAGCATTTGGTCTCGATATCTTGTTGGAGTGAACAGCCTCTTGGCGAGCTCCTTGTACACCTTCCACACCTCTATCGAAGGGTGGTTGATCCTGGGTCGTGGCTTCAGACTGAAAGGGGGTCCTGCTCTCCTTGCCATGATGTTGAATTGATCAGGAAGGTGGTTGAGAAAATAAGAGCTCAGTGCAGCTTTTGGATGCATGGAGTAGTTACTTGCACTTGGCGAGGAGTATTGCTTGAAGTTGTGAGGAGAAAACAATCCACTACCTCCCTTTTTATAGAGTTGGCACGACCCTACTGTGGCAAAGTCAGTGGCACTAACTTTGGGGCTTATTCGTGCCCTCAGTGCATCGACGGCTGTCGGTGCAACATCTTGAAAAATTGGATTGTCAGTGAGTCGGTGGCACCGACAAAATATCAGTGGTGCCGATTTTCATTGGATCAGTGGTACCGACCATCGATCTGGATGTATCTGGATCATTGATGAAGGCGTCCATGGATTGGTGTTTTCTTCTATCGATGGCACTGAGTGATGAGTTGGTGGTACCAACTCGACTCAATTTTTTTTCTTGGTGCACCGATGCACCCACCGAGCCTGGAGTGTTGGCCGAGTCGGTGCCACTGACTAGGGTGTCGGTGGTACCAATGGCTTATTAGTTAGCCGCTTGAAATTTTTTACACTTTCTTCATAGATCTCGGTGCCACCGAATGGGGTGTCAATGGTAACGACTTCTTCCAATCAAATTGGCTCTCTCACTGGCACAATCTCAGTTCCATCGAATTCGGAGTCAGTGGCACCGACCCTGCACAGCCCTGCAAACTTAACAAACGGGTCAAGGTATAATTTTTACAAAAAATTATGAAAAACTAAGTACTACTAAACCAACACAATGTAAAGAAATAAAATAAGCGTCCTAATGATTTGGTTGCTATGACAATGTGAGTTTTTCCATTATTTATTTTATCTTTCACCTTTATAATCATCATTCATAACCTCTTTTGACTCCATGATCAATATAGATACCCAAAATCAAATTCTTTTGTATTCTATGAATTTCATGCACTTTTGGGCACCTTAATTAACCTAATACACCTCTTTGATCAAATGCTTGAGTTTGACTAGTTAACCTTATTTTTTAGTCTCCAAACTTGTATACGCTATTCGACATTTCATGTTGAAGATATGGTCCAAATTTGAGATCAGTTGGACCTTCCTATGAATTTATACGATTTTTCCAAATTTTTAGCCTTTTCTTAGCTTTCCTAGCCCTTTTCCACCTTTTGCTTCCTTTTTCCTTACTGGGCCCGGACCATTCCTTGCTTGGGGTGCCGCTGGGCAAGGTGGATTGACCTAGAAGCCTTGGATCTTAATCCAACAGTGCTGGGGTCATCCCCTGCCTTGCGCCTGGTTTGGCAAGGTCCACGGTGGACCAGCCGACACCTCGCCCGACCCCGATCGATCAAATCGCACCTGTTGTGCCTGATATCTCGACCAATGGGTACGCACCTCCTTCTCGAACCTTCCATGCATTGTGGTTGGGTGGAATTTCTGCTTAGGGGTCAAGCAAGCAAGCCAAACCATGGGGTGTGCCGCCCCCTCTTTGAACCCTAACCCTAGCCCCCAAACTCTATATATAAACCTCCCTTTGAGTTCGGCCCGCCACCACGAAGCTGAGCGGCACCATGTCTCCTTGCATAGAGCCCTCCCTCTCTTGCTCCTTTTTCTCCGGTCACCACATCGCCGCAGAGCGGGCGGGTTCTGCTGTCTGAGACAAGCAGCAGCAACCGCTAGATTTGAATCCACGCTGGTTTGCATCATCGATCGACGGCCACAGATATGTGCGAGCACCCCCCCCCCTTCTGTTCCTTCGCCGTGAAGCACGTGCCTAGGAGCATGGCTCATCCCTACCACTAATCATCCTCATGAGACCACGGTAGATCAGCGATCAACGACCCCCTAATTTTGGTAATTCTGCCCCTCTGCCCTAAATTCCAGTAAATAGCCTAAATCTTGCAAAAACAATATCTTGAGATCCCTAACTCCAAATATATCGAAATTATAGTCCATTTTGATCAGAAAAATCCAACTGAACTGTTAAAAATACTTGTGAAGCTTAATTCTCGATATTTATCACTAAGATGCCATGATCTTGTTCCTTTGCCTATTTAATTATCTTATATGATGATTAATCTTGGAGAAACTCTTATTCCTATTTCTAATGATCATTCAGAGACACGAAGTCATTTTTGACAAAATAAGGGTTAGATATAATCCTCTTAACTCTCTACCCTAAAAATATGAATCATATACTTTGAAATAAGGTTTATTCTTAATATAATGAAGCTCTACCTTAATCTAGAAAGCCCTCTTAATCATAGGACTCCCTAATCTAATTTTGAGTCCAACTGTGCTATCTCATATTGGAAATGATCTAGAGATTTGAATAATGATATTGATAATTAGGGTTGACATATATTCCTAAATATACCTAGGAAGGTCATCCATTCATGAAACATGTTTGATACTTGAATATTTGTTGGACTTTTAGGGAATATTGTTGATGACCTAAACCTAAGGTAGAAATAGGAAATTGTAACCCTAATCTCAAATAGCAAAGTATGATCTTGACCCTTGATCCAATATTTTAATCTAGGATCTGACTTAAAGGGTTGATCTACTCTCTCTTAGGATCTATACTCCAAATACTCTTTTAGAAAGTACGCTATTATACTACTCCTCCTTGGTTGTATGATGATACTTTTAGTTACCTCTTGATTTATGCTTGGCTAGTTATTTGGATGAAATATTGTTCCCTATGAATAGGCTTTCGTTTTTCTTCTATATAATATGTTGAGAAACATGAAACCCTAAATCACTAGACCCATTATGACTTCCTGTATATTGATGTTGATAATGATGTTGGAAAAGTTGATAATGTTGATATTGAATATAGGCAAAACTCCCTTATTGGAAAGTGGGATTTTGCACTCCTATATCCTATGGTGAGAAGGAGCTTGGTGACCTCCCCATCGCGTTGGGGTAGTAGAGTCACCCAAATGAATATAAGCATGCTTCTTGAATTATAGCATAATGGGAAACTCGTAATAAAATTTGTGTTGAATAACATTTTGGTTTTTGGAAAATCGTTCGATAATGTTTTGAAACATAAGTCCTGCCAAGCATACTAGTTTTTCTTATAAACTACTTTACTTGTTTTTATATAGTGTATCGTGCAATTGCATTGACTTTGTGTCTTGATTATCTCGATTTTAGGTAATGCAAGGAACTAGATTCATCTACTCATTCATCTACTGCAATAAAGACTGCTACATCTTATGGACTCTACATGGGAGCTAATTGTAAAAGGGATGTAGTTGTAGGCTAGTTCTTATCTTTTTCTCTTTCCTGTTGCCTACGGGCCTTATGTATTAAACATTTTGGTTCATTTTAATAAAGAAGGATGTTATTTCATTTTTGCATATTATCTGTGTGTGATTTTCGGGCCACTCAGGGACGGGCGCTCTAACCCCTTTAACACTGCCCTTTTGGACAGTGGGATTGGGATTGGGGTAAGAATGGATCTGTGACAGTTGCCTCCCAACAAGAGCTCTTGTTTAACGACCTAGGCTAGACAAACCCATTCTTGAGATCAATTAGGAGCAATGAGTTCCACCTCATGCTCCTTCCTATTGAAGTCTTCTCCAAAGTAATGCTTCAGTCTTTGGCCATTAACTGAGAAGGATCTTTCTCCCTCTTTGATCCTAACTGCCCCATGTGGAAACACTTCTTCTATTACAAACGGTCCACTCCACCTAGATCTCAGTTTCACAGGGTGTAATTTCATCCTCTAATTAAAAAGCAACACATTCTCTCCTGGATAAAAGACTCTCCTTGCTATATGTCAGTCATGTATTTTCTTAGTCCTCTCCTTGTACAATCGTGAATTGTCATAGGCATTCATCCTAATTTCATCAAGCTCATTCAACTCCAGCATCCTTGTATTACCTACTTCATCAAGGTAAAAATTGAGCCTCATTAATGCCCAATGAGCTTTATGTTCTAATTCCATAGGGAGATGACATGCCCATCCATAGACTAACCTAAAAGGTAAAGATCTTATTGGTGTTTTATAGGCAGTCCTATAGGCCCATAGCGCATCTACCGACAATTCACTCTAATTTTTTCTACTAGACGACACCATCTTCTCAAGAATCTTTTTGATCTCACAATTAGAAATCTCCACCTGCCATTGAGTTTGTGGGTGGTAAGGTGTACCCACACGGTGCATCAGTCCATATTTGTTCAAGAGTGCCCCAAATTTCTGATTGGTAAAATGAGTTCCCCCATCGCTTATAATCACCCTTGGCACTCCAAACCTGTAGAAAATGTGATCCTGAAAAAATTTGCATACGACATTGGCATCATTGGTGGGGGTTGGAATCGCTTCCACCCATTTTGACACATAATCTACATCTAGTAAGATATAGAGGTTTGAGTTAGAGGATACAAAGGGTCCCATGAAATCAATACCCCATAAATCAAATACTTGTACTTCTTGAAACACATTCAATGGAATCTCCTGCCTCTTTGATATGTTACCTGACTGCTGACATGCATCCCACCTACGCACAAAATCATATGCATCTTTGAATAGGGTTGGCTAGTATAAACCACTCTCCAAAACTTTTGCAGCTATCCTAGAACTGGCATGGTGTCCATCTATTGGTAGTGTGTGGCAGTGTTTCAACACACTCTCATACTCACATTTAGGCACGCACCTCCTCAATACTCCATCCCTACACTGTCTCAAAAAAATAGGATCATCCCAAAAATAATAGCGCAATGAATGAAAGAACCTCTTCTTTTCTTGGTACCCCCAATCAGTGGGTAATTCCTTGCAAGCTAAATAATTCACGATGTTAGCAAACCAAGGGTCCCTTTGCTTAAGGGTGAATAACTATTCATCAGGGAAAGTCTCTAGAATGGGTATATTAACATCTTTCTCATATACCCTCTCCAATCTAGATAGGTGGTCAGCTACCACATTCTCAATCCCTGCTTTATCTTTGACCTCAATGTCAAACTCATACAGTAAAAGGATCCATCTAATCAATCTTGGTTTTCCATCCTTCTTTTGCATCAAGTATTTAATTTCCGCATGATCGGTCCACAACACCACCTTAGCTCCCACAAGATATTGCCTAAATTTCTCAAAAGCAAAGACAATAGACAATAACTCTTTTTTAGTTGTGCTGTAATTTAGTTGTGTGTCATTAACTGCTTTAGATGCATAATATATGACCGTAGGAACTTTGTCAAAGTGTTGCCTTAACACCACCCCCACAGTATAATCTGATGTATCACACATCAGTTCAAACAGTTGGCTCCATTCTGGAGCCTGCACAACCGGTGCGGATATGAGTTTTTTTTCAAGATTTTAAAAGCTTTTAAACATTTCTCATCAAAATTGAATTCAACATCCTTTTCCAAGAGATCAGACAATGGCTTAGCGATTTTTGAAAAATCCTTAATAAATCGACGATAAAACCTGGCATGGCCTAGAAAACTCCTAACTACCTTCACCGATGTTGGTAGAGGAAGTTTTGAAATCACCTCTATCTTAATCGGATCCACCTCCAATCCCTTGTTGGACACCTTGTGTCCAAGTACTATGCCCACGCTAACCATAATGTGGCATTTTTCCCAATTAAGCACTAAGTGTGTGTCTTCACAACTTTGCAAAACCTTATCAAAAATTTTCAAACAATCATCAAAAGATGTCCCATAGACAGAAAAATCATCCATAAAAACCTCGAGACATCATTCCACCATATCCGAGAAAATCACCAACATGCACTGCTGATAAGTAGCGGGTGCATTGCACAACCCGAACGGCATGCGGTGGTACACAAAAGTTTCATGATGGTAGGTGAAGGTAGACTTATCCTGGTCCTGAGCCCTTAGGCTCGAGTGAAATCTGATTATAGCCTGAATATCCATTGGGAAAACAAAATTGGGAGTGACCGACAAGTCGATCCAAAATATGATCAATGAACGCCAATGGAAAATGGTCCTTAAGCGTGGCAGTGTTCAATCTGCGATAATCATGCAAACTCGCCACCATGTTACTAATCTAGTGGTTATTTGTTCATTAGAGGAGTTTGTAGTGACAGTGATTCCCCCCTTCTTTGGTACTACCTATGTCAGACTAACCCACATGGAATTAGAAATAGCATAAATTATACCTGTTGATAGTAGCTTGATTACCTCCTTCTTTAATACCTCTGTCATGATTGGATTTAAGCAATGCTAAGGTTGAATGACCGGATTTGCTCCTTCTTCTAGCCGAATCTTGTGTTGGTACAATGTAGGAGAGATCCCCTTGATGTCAGCCACAATCCACCCGAATGCGCCTCGGTGGATCTTCAACGCAGTAATCAATTGTTCTTCTTCCGATTCACTCAATGATGCAGATATGATAACTGACAACTTCTCCTCTTCACCTAGAAACACATACTTCAGATGAGGTGGCAGTGGCTTGAGCTCTAATTCAGGTGGGCTTAGGAGTGAAGAAACCATTGGTGGTGGCAGCAGACCCAAATCCTCGAAGTGTCTTGTGTAGTAACACGACAAAGCCTTCAGTAGCCTTACACATTCTTCTAGTGACCGGCTCTACACACTATCATCTGTAAGGTTCATTAGATATGCCTCTAGTGGGAGTTGTGGATGTATTCGTACTAGAATGTCCTCTACGTCCCCATCCACAGTGGATAAACTTAATTCCTCATATTCATCATTCGGATACCCTACTGCCTTAGCAAGTGAGACCACCTTAGTGTTCTCCATGATGTCCACATCTAGTGTACCCGTGTCCACCTTTGTCATCACATGCTCCATGTCCAAAAATGGTTTTCCCAAAAATAAAGAGATATTGCTATCCATGTGCTTCATCATATTGCATTGCTCCTAAGCATTGGATGACTTTGAATTATCTGGCATGTTGATCTCAAACACATCATCCTTAATTCCCATAGTCAAACGACATCTAACCATCTCCAAGATCATATCAGTTGTTGCTTGAAAGCGTCTTCCTAATAAAAGCTCATTGCCATGGTCATCTTGCATCTCCATCACCACAAAGTCTGTAGGGAAAACAAATCGGTCCACCTTGACAAGTACATCCTCGCAAATACCATACGGTTTCACCACTGAGTTTTCTACCAATTGGATTGTCATGTTGCTCTTCCTAGACATTTTGAGACCTAGCTTACTGAAGGTAGATAAGGGCATCAAGTTGATACTCGCCCCTGAATCGTAGAGTGCATCTCCAAACTTTGTCTTCCTGATGTAACATGTGATGTTGAAGTAACCGGGATCCTGTCTCTTCGGTGGTAGTGTACCTAAAATGAAGGCACTGACTTGCTCTCTCAGTACATCTACCTCAACATCTGGAATCTTCCTTTTCTTATTAATAATAACCTTCAGATATTTACCATATGATGGTATTTGTTCAATCGCATCAATCAACTAAAGCTATCTAGAAATTTCTTGAATTGATGATCCATCTTTGTTGCCTTCAAGCTATTAGGATATGGAACTGGTACCGTCTATGTCCTCTGATGTGGTGGCACATATGAAGCCCTCTTTTCCACATCATCTTCTTGATTCTGCTCTTCCCCTATTTTGCATGCCTCCATTTCTACTTGTGTTGGCTCTGGCACTGGGTCACCACTATCAGTAGTCTTGGTCACCTCAGTCTCCACGGTCCTTGGAGTTAATGTCTTCTTCCCACTTCTCAGTAGTATGGCCTTGACCTACTAGTTTCCTATTAGAGTGTCAGTGTTTCCTGGAAAACCCTGTTGTGTAGGCTTCTTCAAGGCCACCTCATCTGCTGCTAGCTGAGACAAGGTTGTCTCAAAGCTCCTCATATGGGCCCCTTGATTCTGGAGATCACATTGGAAGTTGTTTATCAATTATTCATTTTGCTTCACTATCCTATTAACAATTTCATTTATGCTCTCCTCTGCTACCAGTCGCTGTTGTTGATTGTTCCTGTGTTGGTTCTATTGATCCAGATCTTGCAAGAAGTTGTTTGGATCTTTCCAAGAAAACTTGGGATCCTTTCTCCATGAGTAATCATTATTCTTGTAGCCTTGTTGCCGCATATACTTCACTTGTCCTTCTTCATCCGATAAGTTATTATCCTTCGCTAGCAACTTCTTTGCTATCAAGTCTAGATTCTCATTAAAGAGGTGATAAATTTAGACTCCCCTATGCTTTTGATCTGCTCTGGATGATCTCTCTCATTACCCCATGCCTGATTATTTGCCATATTTTTCAAAATGTCCTAACACGTAGAGGGTGATTTGTTGAGAAAGAATCCCAAACCTACACTATCTAAGGTAACATGTTTGCTTTTGTGGAGCCCAAAGTAGAACATCTTGACTTGGTTCTCCAGTTCTATCCCATGGTGAGGGACCTTCCTAAGCATATTCTGAAAATGCTCTCAAGCTTCGGAATAGGATTCAGCTTCCTGTTGCTTGAAATTGTGAATGTTCCTCACCATCTCATTTGTCTTTTCATGAGGAAAATACCTTTCAATGAATGTCTTGATCATTTGATCCCAAGTCTCAATTGATTCCTTTGGCAGGTTGTGCAGCCATTCTTTTGCCTTGTCTGCCAATGATGATGGGAACAACTTTAGATAAATAGATGTTTGTGGAAACCTATCCACTTTCACCATGATGCAACACTCCACAAAATTGTTGATGTGTGCCACCGGGTCTTCATGAGTGTGCCCATAAAAATCTTGTGACTTGATGAGTGCAATGAGCCCTGGATAAATCTTGTATTGTGCTACATTCACATTCTACTTCTTGATAGGCCCTGTCTGTGCAGCTGAAGAAGATACCTTTATCATCTCCCATATTGTCCTCTCTGAACCTAGATTATTGTCACCCATTGCTTGTTGCTTGGTTGACTGCAGTATACTTCTGAGGAAGTAGTTTGAACAGGAGGTGGCACTAAAGTTCTGACAGCCCCTTGCAGATCCTCAATAGCAATTGGAACCTCTGGTGTAGGATCTTTGTAGTACGTGGTCTGCGTTTTCACAATGCACTAGTACCTAAAAATGTGGAATCAGTTAATCATGGTACTCAATAAAGAAAATTTGTCTTATATGTAGGCAATGGATTTCAATGGTTAAAATAAAATTGCAAGAAATAAGAGGTGGCCTACAGTGGCAGCCCGCAACACTCGTAGTGCTGAAACTTCGTCATCTCCCCGGTAATGGTGCCAAAAACATAACAAGATAAAATTGTACGTATGAACGCAAGTGTACGCATCGAGTAATATAGGCCTATGTGAGGCCTTAGTCGAACTCAGGGAGACGTAGTCTTAGTGACTACTACTAACTACGATGCGATCAGCTAAGCCGATTAAAAAGGTTGGATTTGAGTTTGAACAAAAAAAATTAAAAGAAAACTAATAGTAGTTGATTCGAATGAGATGGATTCCACCGATTTCACCATGGGGTCTCTTTATATCTTATTTCTACCAAATTAATATAAATTTTACTCCTATCCTGGATAGAAAGCTTGTAGTCATAATTGTCTGCTTCCACGGTGCAATCCTCTACCTAGATCTAAGCCAATTTCACATATGTAGCAATTTATATCTTAGTGTAGGTACATTATCAAAGACTATGGATTGCTTTCCACTAACCGTATGTTACCTTTCCTAAGGAATGCGTAAGAAAGTGTATAACTTGTGATTTTCCAACCTTTAATCCTCCTTCCAGAGCAATTATCAGTCTATTACTCTACCGATGGTGATCAAGCATAGGTAGATCATTTAAAACACAACTATATATCCAGGAATAAAGAGAAATATATATATTAATTCATGTAAAAAGTCGATACAATGATTCCTCGGGCTAATCCTGGGTCCTAAGGACAAGACGGGTTTTGCCCGCATGGTTTTCACGTGCGAATACATAGAGAGAGAGAGAAGAAAATGTGGGAAACATGAAAGAAATTCATGTAACTCCAGGAAAGAAGGTGTTTCGAATGATCCTCCTCGAGAAACATGCATTTTGCAGTCTTCTGGCAGCACAATTGTTCGTCGGAGGTGCTCAGATCTCCTGGTTGACGTCCTTTGGCTCCTTATTCGTCTCCCTCTCTTCTCTGGTCTTCGTGTGGTGCAACGTGAGATCCTCCTCAGGTCTAGCCGTCATTTATTAGGTCATTGGCCAACTTATGATAGCACATAACATGGACCGTCGGATCTAGAAGATCTAACTTGATTGCTGATTTCCAATAGATTCGGTGACACCGAAAGCCTCGGGTTGTGCCCTTTGCCCTGCTGAGTTGGTACCACTGAAACATAATAGTCGGTGGCACCGAGCTGATGCGCCTAGTTGATCTACTGCTCTAAACCAATCTCGGTAGCACTGACTTGGTGGTCGGTGGCACCAAGTCTTCTATTATCTCATTGCCCGGCCACTACTGCTATCTCAGTGGCACCAACTTTTCATTGTCCATGGAGTACCTGAACAATGCATAAAACATGTATAAGGCCGGCGAATACATAAATAATGTAAATATGATAAAATAAGTATAGTTTGATGCAAACAGAGTGTGCAATCCAATAATATTGATTTATACAAATATGATCAATTGATTGACTAATAAATGCACATAACAAGTATAAAATAGGCCTGTAAAAGTGACTCAAAACTTGTAAAGAAGAGAAATCACCTCCTTACTAAAAATTTTGAAGAACAAAACATCCATCCCAAACACACTCAGAAGTTATGATGGAGTGGGTGTAAAATGTTCAAATCTTTATATAATGGTAATCAAAAGACCAAAGTATTGCAGCGGAAGAAATAATGACTATATTAAATTATAAAATAAGGGAACATCTTAAACTTACATCACAAGGATCCATGTAGAGGAAATCTAAACCACCTCAAGATTTTCCCCCATCTTTAACTTCTTAATCTATGTCCATGTCCACCATATCTTTCACCTAGGGTTGGAAGCATACCCCATCAAGAAGAGAAAAAGAACAGACATCAGAAAAGGCTGATATGTGCATACTAAAAACCAATATTGATCAATTTATAAAGAATAAGGGACATTAAAAGTAAAAGGCTTCCTATGCAAGAGATAAGGACTACCCAATCAGGCATAAAAGAAAAGAATCATCAGCATCATAAAAGATGATACTTTCAATAATTAAAACAATAAAGTAGTGTCACATAAGCACATGTGATAACCATCATCCTGCATGTATGTGAGATAAGCATAACACTAGAATATTATAAGAGACAAAGGTGGACAAGAATCACACATCTTGAACCTAATGAGACATGGGCCAAGAATCACACATCCACCATCCAATGATATATAACATGGTCCAAGAATCACACATCCTACCCTGGCATGGAGAATCACAGATCCACCATCCAAAATATCACAATGTTGCCACAAATTATAATGAGAAAAAACCAATGCAATTATACTACTCTAGGGTTACTGAATCACATAGAAAGTAAATGTAAAGGCAAGTAGAAAAGTATAGTTAAACATTATACAAGATTTGCATTATCACATAATGGACAACATATGAAACCACCAATAAACCTCCACATCACAGTGGGCATATACCATCAATAAGATCATCATGTACCATATCACAACGTAGGAGCCAAAAGAATATCCAAGATCACAATCAAGATAGTTCACATGAACCATGATAACAAGAGATAAGACATATTGTGTAGGCTCAATTCAAAAGAATGAAAAGATAGGTGAATTGCTCAACATTGAGTAATAGGGGATACAACATACCTCAACTTTAGAGTCCAAAGTCCAAAGTCACATCTAGGTCCAATCCTAGGCGTCTAAAGAACCTATTGAGCATATATGTGGAATTAGGGTTAGGTTTCCATTAATTATTCAAAACCCTAAAAATTGCCTTTTTATTATATGTGAATTAGGTCATCAAAACCATTCCATATTTTAGATTATATTTTTATGAGTCCAAAACATATTTTATTATATTTTTCTGACTTATCAATATTTAATTATGAATTTTATAAGTTAATTCTTAATTAATTAGATCCATTAAAAACACTTGTTATTAATCCTTAGAGTTAGTTATCAAAACATATACCATTAGAAAACCCTTCTTTTTCTGAATCCAAAAAGTATTTTTCCATATTTTTCTGATCATCCAATAATTAGTTATCAATTTTTAAGCACCGACCCATTAGAAAATTCCATGCCAGCCAAATCGATCGCAAGCGAAGAGAGAGAGAGAGAGAGAGAGAGAGCGGGTCCTAGCTTGTGACATGGCCCAACCAAAAACTAACAATGCATCTGACTCAACGCCAACAAGGCCAGGTCAAACCAAGGTCAAGCGCGCAGAACAAAAGAGGTTACTGGCAGTTAAAAGATCGAAATGCCCCTGGCCGAGAAACACAACAAAAGCAGTAAAGTGGGAGGGTAAAGACATAAAATGGCTATGTGTCATCTTCTTCACAAGAACAAAAATGAACTGGGACTCTACATGTTCGATTCGAAGATCGTTTCTCACCCACAATCGTGGATGTCATGAAACCAAACCCTTAGTTGCTCTCCTGAGGTTAAACCGAACTCAATCACCCCAGACTCGAGCTGGGTGGTGGCCTGGTGCGGGAAAACAACACTGCAATCATGATTCTATAGACACCAAACTCAAAAGGGGGAAAACTTGGTGTGTACCTGCTATTGGAATTGGGTATTGGCAGCTCTTCAAAGACCCATAAAGATGTTGAGTAGATGATCAGAAGACCTAGCTAGGGTCGAGGAGTCCAGTTTCTTGATGACGAAGTACCGTTCACCGGCAGCGGCAGATGGGTTCAAGGCCAAACTGTTCATGGTAGGGGGAGTCAAGGCCAGCACCAATAAAATATCCCTAGTAGTGCAGAGAAGGTGAGGGACCGATTTCTTGGAGGTCTGAAGGTCCCACAGAGCGAGGAGAGGGAAAAAAGGGTGAAATAGGGGAAAGAACATAGGTCCTGCATGGCGCCAAGGGTTGTGGGGAAAGGGGGTGACAAACCCTACTTTTATAGGGTCATCAGGTGCGGAGGAGAGAGGGGATAGTGAGGGCAAAAAAACTAGGAAGGAAAGTGAAGAGGGAAGAGAGGAATCTGAGAAGGAAACTGGGGAGAGAAGCCCCTCATCGCTACGTGCGAAAATGGAAAGGGGAAAGGAAGAAGAGAATCCAGCTGTCATTGGATCTAAATCCAAGGGTTAGGATTGAACATGAGATATCTAAAATAGGAAAGCAAGTGTGACATATCAAATACGATTAAAACAAGGTCCAAATCAGATTAATTTAAAGTGTGATCACATTAATTTGTCCTTTTTCTTTTTTTTTCTTTTCTTTTGGAGGCTCAAACGAACCCCAAATTTGGTGGAAATTTTCCCAGAGGCTAATTAAACATGTAGATTCCAAATATAAAATTAGATTTTCCTTTTGAGAACTTTTAATGCATTTATTATCCAAAACTTAGTTTCTCTATCTTCATGTATTAATTATATTAGGATTATCCAAATTAGGTGAAACTTCATCCACAAGTTAACTTAAGTGTGTTGAACACAAATTTGCCTTTATTTCCAACTTTTCATGTCAGGAATTACATTTATTGGGCATTAATACATTTTATCAACTTTCTCTCTCCTAAACTTACCTTATTACATCAAGGTTGTCCAAATTAGATGAAAATTGGCATGTAGACTTATTTTGATGTGTATATTATGAATTTGAAGTCTATTTTCACTATTGAGGCTTCCTTATATGAGTTATGTCACTTGGCCCACTAATGGCCCCTTAACCACATTATGTATCAAATTAAGTTATTTATCATCTTATTATCGCCAAATGAATTATATGACATATTAGATTACATTATACATGCATTTGATTATTGGGATCACTCTAACCACAACCTTGTTTGGCTAAGCCCAAAAGGTCAAACTTCTAGGATAGGGTCCAAGATCTAGTATGTTACAAAAGATGTGCATCAGCTGTGAACTGTACTAAGGTGGGCTAGTTGTTTTTCTTTTGGACTATATGTCGTTGTTGGCAGTTGAATGTTATGTCTCTACATTGTCTCTCGTACCGACCGGAAGTTGTTGGAGAGGTCGTGGATTTCGGCTCTTCCATTGACCTTGTATGGCACTGATTTCGACTTAGTAGTGGTCAGTTGGATTTGGGTGGTATGACTCAAATCCTCAGGGCATTAATACAAGATGTAACACAATCATGCAACATATTTGCATAGGGTTAAATGTGAATAACATTGGATGAACCATTTGTCTTGCTTTTATACAGTTTGTTTGATAGAGGATATACATGTTCTTCATATTTCTTCTTAAATTATAAAATGTTCTACAATTCAGTTGCAAATGCCCTTATTGATTCGATATTATTATCTGCTTTAAATACATCAGTTAGTTGAATTTGCTTACCATGTTAATAGCTTTACTTTATGTTCTTCTTTACCTTAAACATGTGTTATAACAACATTGTTGGAGAGTTATATCTCCCGCTGAGATATGGATATCATCCTTTGGGTTTTCCACATCTTTTAGGTGGTTGTGCATGAAGATGTAGAGGTCGTGCAGCTGAGGAAGAGTAACAACAAGAGCAGTAGTTGATAATGTTGGATTGTGTTGCTAGTCGTTGGCGATAGAGTCCTAGATGTCATCCCTATACACACAGGTCTTTGGGGGTTGTTCTCGATGTGTTTTGCGGTTATGTTATCGATATGAGGTTTTTGGCCTGTGAGCCATGGATGTACAAATATGGCATTTCTATAAGCATGTATGTGGAACAGGTGCCTCATGTAACACATGGATGATAGGAATGATAGTGTACAATGATATACACACCTTGTGAAATGATATTTAATGTGTGTGTCAGGCTTGTGGACTTATATGTGTTGAGCTTCTGCTTATGGTGCTATTGCAAAATCAGTTTAATTTCATGTATTTTCTAGTAATCCGTATGCTTAGTTATAATTCCATGATTTTATTTTGAGTAATCTCGTTTGTCGCGAGTCCGTGCGTCACAATGTGCTCCTTTTTTTCATTAATGGTGTTTCATTCCAATAAGCAACTTATCCTCGTTTGATTAACTTGGAGTGATTGATGAGGAATTTTTAGAATATGTTAGGGAACTTGTATTTCCCATTGCTACAAGAAGAAGGCATGTGTAGTAAATTATGTTTCTTCTAGACTATTAGGTGGCAATGACCATTCTAGTTGTACTTGGTTATGGATGAAGAGAGGATGGGCTACACGTTTGTTTTGCCGTATTAGACCGGATTGGCTTGCAATCTTAGATCCAGTGAAAGAAAGTTTATGTTTGATAATCAGGAGATGTAAAATGGAAGGAATCTGGTACTTTCTATCCTATAGCAGTTGCTGCATTATGGTCTCCATCTCAAAAAGGTCGGGGGCCGAGATGCAGCAACCTGGCGCCTCAAGGACTGCAGCCTCCTGCCTGCCACCGCGTGGTCCCCAGCCTGCCATCTCCCCTCTTCTGATGCTCGGGGCCACAGAGTCCAACATAAATTTTTGTTCTGCAGCAGATCTAGAAATCACCAGTTACTTGAATCGGGATCAATGGAATGCAGTATTCCCCGAAATCCATACAGATCTTGCAAAACAAACAAGCCCTTAATGCACGGCTTGAGCCCATAATCTCCTGAGAACAAAATCTCTCAACATGACAGGAGCGAAAGGTGTAAACCAAACTGACTTTTTCTTGAAAACCGTAGGTAGGTAGGCATGGCCAGTTGGCACACGCGGTCTCCGTACAGAAGCGTACAGTACGAGTCGTCCTAGTCGCCTGACTCCGTTGACGTGGATACGCACTTGTAGTTACCCCTTGTAGTTATGAGGGGACTAGCTTGCCAGCCAACGAGACAGCTAGTCAGCCAAGCAACCAACCAAACCGCCTTTTTTATTAAAAATAAAAATACGGAATATCTACGTTGTGTGGCTGCCTTTCCTCAATCGCTCCGCTTTCAGTCGCAATCGCACGCCACGACTAATAGACTCGCCCACGAGACGAGAGTGAGATCATCATCCGAGTCCAATGTCGACTGCAGTAATTAGATTATGGATGCGGGATGCCGTATCTTCTTCTAGTTGTCGTCTTCTTCCGTGTTCTTTCTTCCTCCTCTTCTTCTTCGTATTTGACCGAAAAGTGCAGCGGAGATTCGTGGCGGCCATTAATTCAATCACATTATACCTTTAATCTTTCTGTGAGTTGAAGATCAAACAGTAACTCATCTGAGCTGAGCTGAGCTGGGTCAATCACTGGTCCTCGCCGCGTGATCCAGCAGTGTGGCCCTCCTGATCAGAACTATGCTACCAGTGGTGTCCGACACACCCGACCATAATTGACGACGAGGATACATCACAGCAGAGCCTCGGAGAAGAAGAAGGGGGGAAAGAAATCATTTGATTGATAAGTCTGATTGTGATTATGTCTGCTTGTGATGTATCATACATATGACATTAGCTGCTGGCTTCGGTCGCTTTCATTCCATCCAGGTATGAGTTGGCTGTGGTTTGTGGGGTTGACAAACAACGTGTGGGCTCCAGGCTCTAGCCATATGGAGAAGCAGGTGATCATCATCATCATAATCAGATGTGTGGAATCAATCAAGGGGAACAATGAGTGAAATGATCACGAAGATGTTGCTGTATACTGACCACCAGAACCCAGCCATGTCATGTGTTGGTTTTTTCTTCCTCATGTACCCAACCGTCTCACAAAATGTTCAGGTCACGATGGGTTCTTTTCTCTGCACGTCATGGACTCGCTTTCGATTATTTGATTTCTTTTTAAATAATTGAGCGGTTAGATGGAGAATGAGAGTTCCAAGGCATTTTCTTCTTCACCTTCCCGTCCAAACGGGAGATAAGTAGAATGTCATCATCTCAAGATGGACCGCATTATAAACAATCTCACCCACCCCTTTGTCAACAACTTTTCTCCATCATTCTCTTCCCAAAGCTCTGGATTTAAGCTGAAAAGCTATCTCAAATTCGGCAAAAAGACATTTGGCGAGAAAAGTAATGCGCCCCTCCTTTCCAATTTGAAGATCTTCACATCTCCGGCAAGCAGTGTGCACGCTGCAAAAATATCTTTAGCGAATAGATTCATGCACTCGTCCTCTCAGACTTTGATGATTTACGCGATGTAAGAAGAAGTTTGTGCAATTTATGATAAAGAAAAATGTACCCAACTCTTTCTTACACTCTAATTATTCCGAAAAAATTATTCACGCTCCAACATTTCTTTATAAGATGTATTTGTCTTGTAAAATATAATTGTTAACACCATCTACCTTTCATTATCAATTATTTACTTTGTAGCATTATACGATACTCTAGTCAAATAGATGCCGATGAACGAAAGAAAATAATTAATACAGGTCCTAAATAATTTCGCATGGTTCTTTTCACTATTTTTAGTTTGTAGATATTGTAAGAGATCGTCATTCTCAACACAAGAAAAGCATCATTTGTTGATTCATCTTAGATATTTGATTCACAATAAGTTATAGCTGTTAGGGTTGGCAAGAATTTTCCTATACTGTACAAGCAACAATATTTGAATAGTTCTCTAAAGTGCATTCGTTACCATAAAAAGATGAGGAAGTTGAAGAAATATATCAATACATTTGTCACAACAAAGATGTGCATGTTTTCACAACCAAGTTCAGGGCTAATTTAGGCATGTTTTAATAAAAAGTTTATACAATTTTCATGTATTTTACCCATCGTTTACGTAGATAGCTTGTAATAGCTCACGTGCAACAATTATTATATTTTTACATATATTTTATGTATATTTTCTATATCTTAATTATAACAATATTATTTGGTCTAATTCGTTATACATTTTATTATACATAATTTTTATTTATTGGAACAAAGTAGATACCACTAATTTTAACTTGGTGGTACCGACATGTTGCAGACTAAATTTGTATAATTACTTAAGAACGACAAGAGAAGAAACTTTGCCAATAAAATGTCGATGGTACCTACTTTCAAAATGTTGTTACAGACTGATGACGACAACTTTCACTTAAGTAAAAAACTTAACAGTTGATGTTATGATTTGGGTTTTTGAACTTCTATAAAACCCAACACCAGGGAAACCGTCAACATAAGTAATGAGAAAGTTTATGTGAAAACCTTAGACACATGTCACTATTAAGGTTGATAGTGGTATTCGAAAGCCGCGTGTATGGATTTGTGTAGATTCTTCTATATGAAATGGTATTGTATAGTAAGTTGGTATGACTTATTAGTTCATTGATTATTTGTGATGACATTAAGTTTCAAGTCATTCAGTCATTGTTCCAACATTTCAAACATGCATGCATTAATTCGATATAATTTACATATCACAAGTATACTCTAGGTCTAAGAGAAACATTCACATTACAAGTGTCTTGGGAGTAGGATATTCTCTGATTTAGAAAGTAGAAAACATGTGATTCCAATTGTAGTGAAGATGTAACCATACAAGATGTCTTCAATCTTTGAAAACCAAGAAACAAGAGTGAAGAATAAGAAATAGGAGAAAGATGAAGGGTGTTAGTTTATGTCATCTTCGAAAAGCAATATTACGGTCGAAACAACATTTTTGAAGAGAAATATTATGGTCAAAATGACGTCCATTAGTGACTATCTTTGAAGGAGATCTCAATTTATCATAGATTTTCAATCCTATCATATTAATTTTATATTTTCATCTTTGCAAAATTTATTCCATGATGCCATGTTGAACATATCTGGTTAATTTTTCATTGTTGGACACTAGGTGTATCCTAGTGCGATGTTGTAGCAATAATAATATTCTATTAATATTATCTTCATTGCATTATTTTCATAGAATTCAATTTGATCTTTTTTTTCTTACGCTTGCACACCTTAGACAGTGATCTTAGCTTCTTTAAATGACTTTAATGGATAAAGTTTAGTATTTTTTTAATATAAATGACATTCATGACGTAATTTGCGGTTAATAATACATATGGTATCAAAATTAGGGTTTGTAAGTCAAAAGGACATTAAAAGTGATAACTACTATTTGGACAGCCAAAACCCTAATGAAACCCTAATTTAACTCCAAAACCCTAACATGGAACCTAAGTCAGTCTTAATGGTAAATATTGGGTGAATTAGTAATACATTAGTATTATGCTTTATTTTCAGGATAGTTGTTTGATTGGTTGCTTTTTTTGCATTTTGCTTGGACATCAAGTTACTTTTAAAAAAAGTATGTGGTTACGCCTATGGCTACTCGCCTGAAATGATTTTCGTAGTTTTCCAAAATTTTCCAAATTGATTAGAATTACATTGTTGATTGTTTATTTACTTCCTACAATCTATAAAGTCACTATGAGTATCGGATTATATAAGTATAAGTTGCTCAACTATCTTTGGTGGATTTAAGTGATACATGTGGGATGCATGAAATGTCACTATGGTGACGAATGATCAGGTCCAGATAAGAAGATTTCCTCGGGAAAAGACCTATGTAAGAAATGTCACTATGGTGACTAGTGATTTGGCCCATAACAAAAAGATCACCTTGGGTGAAGGCCCATGTATGAAATTCAACTATGGTGACTGGTGATTGGGCTTATTTATGATGTGTCCACTACAGGGACTAAATCCTAGAGAGAGGTTTCTTCACATGAAAACTAAAGATAGGGAGTGTATCACAGAAATTAAGTTGAGAAGTTAGAAAGAAAATACATGTTCAATTATTTAATCATAATTTTTTCTATGGTTGATTGTATTGTTACACCTACAAGCGAATATTTTCCCCCATATACCAGTATAAGTTGTTATACTAACTATATTTTTGTTTCATGACATTTTAGGTAAATGCTTGATATGGATATGTCATGATATGATGCATATATCAAAATACTTGAAGACAATAAAGTTAACTTGTAAGGAGGATTAGTTAGTTACTTCTTCTCATATGTATAGTTCTGATGATAGAAATTTGTATAACTCCTTAGAGGAGCATTTTGTAAATGATATTTGAATTAATAAAAACTATTTACTATTGATTATTATTAGTTCAAAACTCTGGATACTTGGGAAAATTTTAGGTAATGGATCTCAACTTTAAGGCCTTCCTTAATTGGGGGTTGTCAAAAAATGAGGTCATTACAATAGTAGCTAGACTTCTATCTACCACTACTACATTTTATAGTGAATGATACAATACACACTTACACTTTAGTTTATCAAGATTTGTGAAAAATTATTATCTAATTTGGCATTGGATGGTTATATTATTTCTCAAGTAAGTGAGTGCCCCCCTCTTGGGTCCTACTCCTTATACATGATATGTTTCTCTTTTATTAAATCGTGTGTCAGTGTGATCTGAAATATATTCTTTAGTTAACATAAAAGATTATGCTAATGCTTGAATAGATAGGATTCAAACTCTGTCTTGTTTTTAAAAAGTCATGGGTAGAGTTAGGTGTTAGGTTCACCACATATATCTCTAGATTGACTGACACCACTCAATTCCTAATGCAATGTAATCTTAAGAAATCAAAATAAAATTTAACAGATAAGGATACATAGAGACAAATACTTCAATTGATTTATAAGAGTATTTTACAATAGATATATGTGGATACATGTAAGAAAATAAAAACTAAAATAAAAGAAAATATGAGCTAACCAAGATATAGAAGCAAACTAATCAGTAAACAATACAAAATTACCAATAGAAAAATAAGATGAATGTAAGACAAATCATGTTCCGTACACCCTAAGAATAAATTCGACAATGTCTTGATTATCAAAAATAAAATTAGAGATGGAACATGTGTGTAATACCCGTTATCGCACTGACAATGAGATTACAAAAAATCATGCAGAAACATCCATTAACAGCGGATTACCGAAATCACTAAAAATTAAAACCATTTTCATAAAGATTCACTACCAGAAAACTCATTACAAGAAGGCCCAAAGTCTATCATATATATACAACATGGTGCATTATTGTTCCATCTAGCACAAGTTTACCATTACTCAAAATGTGTGCAAGAATAAACTATAAGCCACAACAACATATTAGTTAAAAGCTCAGATCGATCGTGAAACCATAGAGAGATTATTTTCACAAGGACCTGAGAGTATAGGGACGACACATAGGATTTCTATCTACAATAAAACATGACTGACAGCACACCACCTCAAAGTTCTAGGTCTTCTTCCTACTGTTGTCTTGTCTCATCTTACATGATCTCTCATTCCTCATGCACATCCACCTACAAAGTTGTAGAACTCATAGGGTGAGACAAAATTCTTAGCCGGATATATAACCCTCTGCCAACTATAATATTATCATTATTATACTATTATTTAGAACAGAAAGTAAAGCTACACTATACTAAACAGATCCAACCTCTTTAAATATTTATGTATTCCATTCTCAAGAGAAATATGCTACATAGACAATTGAATCTCTCAATAATCAATCTCATGATTATGCACATACTTAGGTGCACAATGCTCAAGCTTATGATGCACACACTCACATTCAAACACATTCAATAGATCCTATTTTATTCCCTAACTAATGCCCTGAGAATTTGAGTCGTACCATCCAAATCCAACCGCCCCCTACGAAGGGCCATCAATGGTGCCATACAAGGTCCAAGGAGAGTCAAGTCTCTAAGACCTCACCCACAACTCCCAGTCAGTACGAGAGACAACACAAAGACATATTAGTCAATTGTTGATAGTGACATGTAGTCAACTATTTAATCAACTAGCATGCCTTAGTACATGTCACAATGCTAAAGAATAACTCAGTCATGGCTATTCAGATAAATAGAATTGGCTCACTCATTACCATTCTAATATATAAAGAATTAGTTCACTCATGTCCATTTATTCAAGAGAAGGATTGGTTCACTCATGGTTGTCCATATTATAAAAGAATTGTCTCACTCATGGCCATTGAAAAGGATTGGATCACTCATGACCATCCATATCAGATAATTATTTTACATATGCAGGAATATGATTAATTATACAGTCGCATATAGTTAACAATATGCATTCTAAGTTAAACTCATTTCACCATCCATCAATTTCTAACACTGAATGAATCTATTGCCAGAGCAACCTACAATCTTAGGGGTATCACAAAATCAATCAAGTTACAAATATACCACACAAGTAAATGCTACAAATAACAGTGTAATACATCCTTCAAGAAATCACATAACAATTGTAACACATATTTGTTACCTTATCACAATGATTCAATCATTGAAACACACTACTGAGAATCTCATCTCATCATCATTATCAAATCCTTATGGGGTTTCAATCCCCTTCGTTCATTATTGAACAATGTCACCTCTCACTAGGCAACAACAATATCTAGGTCATAAGACCCATATAAACATCATACTTGTTGTACAAGTATTTCACATGGCTCACGCATGGCCCATGCAATCTATATAATATCTCATCACCATAGCCTGTCATTGTCTATGCTCATTATCTCAAAACACTTGCATGGTTAAGATCTCATGATAAAAGAGATATCACTTTAAATATCTTCACCATGCCATAAAAGAAAAATCCCTCAATCAACTTACAACCCTCTCATTATTAGGGTTAGGATTTCTATTGTAGTCGATTAGGGTTTTTAGGGTTATATTAAACAACCAAACCCTAATTCATAACTCCTCACATCTAGAAGCTTTTTCATTTCCTTAAGTAATCAATCATACTTGATTACTCTCATCAATTATCATTAATTGATTATCAACATGAGTGATATAAATTTCTTTAGGATACTAGATTCAACTTTAACTTGTGATATTGACTTGACCCTCTTTAGGATGTATTAGACTACACTTATTAAAGTATATCCATCTCACTACATCATAGTGTATCAATTTGATTATACTACTCATGTACTGGCCTACTCTCATATAGGTGTATTGGCGAACACACTAGCCCATATCAGCCTAGACACATTTACTTGTGTCAGCCATGACACTTCCCTTTGTGTCGCCCTAAGGCATCTCACTTGTATCACTGTATGTATATACATTTGTGTTGCCTTATGCATGCATATTTATATCTCCCTACTCATATCGCCCTATGCATATCAACATGTGTGTGTCAACCAAGGTGTGTCGGGCAAGCTCATCCAAGGTTATCTGTTTAGACCATTTGTCCAAGTATACCGGGTTAACTACACATGAGGTATATTGGTCTAGCACTAAAGGTATCGGGTTAATACTTGCCATAGGGTGTCGACTTTTCACCACCATAACATTTTGAATACCACTATACTAGGCATAAGGTCTAAAATCCACAAGGCATGTCGGTTTAGACCTATTTGAAGGTGTGACGGGAAACACTACTTGAAGTGTAATGGGAAACCCTAAGTGTGATGGGTTGTTGGGGTTAGGGAATATCGGGTTGATCACATATCTTCAATCATCTTCAAGATATCAGCTTGCCCTCATCTTTAGCCTTAGGATACAGGCTAGACAACTCCAAGAACAATAGTCCTTCACATGTAACAAATTAGTAACGGTTTAAGACCTCATATGTATCAATTTCCCCCTCATTTAACTTTGTATCAATTTGGGGTTTATCCATTATCACTCTAGTTTATGGACAACAGCCCCATATATCCACTAGACCTCATAGAAACAACATTCCATCAAGGAAAGTCGAAATGGAAAAGGAATCACCAAGTATTAAATAATAGAAGGTGAATAATAATAAAGTTGAGTTCAAGTTATATAAGCCGCCTCAAGATCACCACTAGAGCTTCAAGATCCAAATCATAACGTTCCCAAGGTTGAATATGACTTATCCAAAGGTCCAAGATTAGTCTATAGCTTCACCTCCATCAAGAAGAAGGTATCATAGTTAAAAACTTGGTGAAGGAGAAAAGAAAGAAAGGAAGAAACCATGATCCAAGAAGCATCATCCATCCAAGGTTGAAGATGACCATGGCTTCACCTTAGGTAAGATGCTTGACCTTCCTCCTACTCCTTGAGATCCTAAGGTCGTTCACCAAGAAAGGAATGATATGAGGGTTGAAATGATTACTAGGAGATGAAAAGAGAGGCTTATATAGTTGAGGCTCGTGAGAGAGAGTGTATGTGAAGTGCCATCACCATATGCACTTGGGTGACATGTGTCCATGCATGTTGACTCCATGCATCCACGATTATCCTGATATGCAAAACTCTTGTGGATAATTCAAGGATCAAATATCGGCCATTGGGTATCTTTCTTAACAAGATATCACAACCCAATATCACTTTATATGCAAACTGATACAACTTTTGCAAGGAACTTCTAAACCGATATGCTTCACTTTCTTGAGGTTCTTAGCCCGATATGAATACTTCCAAAAAGTTTCTATACCAATATTGTACCAACTCTATGGCTTCCAATCTGATAGGCACTCCCATATACACTTCACAACTCGACACAGCCTTATTTAGGGTTCAAGGTACTCAACATTCTTTAGTTCTTTCACTATCAAGAGTGCTATCACTCACCCAAGACTCAAACAAGGCACCCCCTCATTTCTCTTTCCTCTTGATGATAAAGCACTAAGGGCACACTCCACATGTGACATATTGCAAGATAACCCCTTATCTTGGGTAAATTGCACTCTGGTTCAAAATAAGTAATCATTGTACAAACATTATTCAAATGGGACCAAACTTGAAACATAGGCGTGTCCCATGTTAGTAAAACAAATCAAAGTATTATATTATATTTTTAAACAATTTACTTAAGAAAAAGAAATATGGCTATCTCAAAACCCAGGTCAAGGGTGTTACAAGTCATCAACCTCTAATAAGGTTTTTGTTACCAAAATCTTAAGAGAAAGAGAAAGGTACTTCCTCTTTTAACTCTTCCTTAAACTTTTATGAAATAAACCACATGAATCTCAAAATATTAAAATTACTTATGACTAAGAAAAAGTCTTATATTAAACATCTTCTTTTGTCTATAAATTGGTTTGAGATCAACTCAGGTTCCATCTTATCACAGTTTAGAATGTGGTAAGAATTTCTATGCCACATTTCCTATTTCATCATACTCTTTAGATTGTATCAAAATGACTACTTGATCAAAGTAATCAGGAAGATAGCAATCTAAGAGTCCCATACTTACCTTGTCTTCAATAGTTGAATACCTGGACAGGGTATTCAAACATTGAGATTAGGTAGTATGCACTTTTATTAGATATTATTTTTAAGTTCAAAGACTTAGTATCTCTGGTTTTATACAGGTGTCTCTTTCTCATGTTCCCAAAAGAATTTTTCAAAGGAAACTCAACAACATCTATCTTTCTTATGATTAATAGGAAGAATAAGGGAAAACAAGTCAGACTAGAAAAGTTCTATCTGGCATGTTACCCCTTACGGGTCATTTGGTGTCTCAGGTTGACTAAACGCGTAGAGTCTAGCCATTACCTGTTGTCGCCCTCATCCTCTCTACCCAGAGTAGATGAACCAATTTGTGATGTCTGTCCGCATCCACATCATCTTGTTCCATTGAACTGTGGTCCTTGCGAACCTTGCTGATTCTGCCTTGGTTGTTGTATCATCTCATTGTGCCTTTATGGAAAAAATGGTTTGGCGTGCCCTATCTGTCCACACCTATAACATGTATTACTCTCATACCATGGTCTTACCCATCTCATCACTATCTTGGAAACTGAGCTTGAGGCTCCAACTGGAGATAAACTCCATCATATTCCCTTACTTGGTGACCACCATGTTAGTATGCTAGATACTTGCTAAACTAGTGGTATTGAAAACTTTGGCTGTTTAGAACCACTAATCGATTGTTCCTGAGATTGTATAGACCTCTTTTTAATACTTGCCTCGTGCTTCCCTATCATAGATCTCTCTATCCTCCTCATAGATTCCACAAATGTAGTAAGACTTTGCCTACTTTCTAAAGCAACTGCTTAGGTAGACATCTCAACATTCAATCCTTTCTCGAAATGTCAGATCCTTTCTAATTCAGTAGCAGCCATTTGAGGACGAAATTGTAATAGTTCCATAAGCCTAGCCTCATAATCATTAATTGTCATGGTCCCCTATCATATCTTCTCAAACTGTGAGATCTTTTCATCTAAGTACGTATGTGGAAAATACTTATTGACAAATTCTCAACAAAATTCCTCCCAACCAACCTCTTCATCATTTCTTTTTACCTCTTTTATGGCCCATCGGTGGACAGGACTACCCTTCAAAAGCTACACAGCATGCCTTACCTTGTCATCATCCAGGATGATAAGGATTTTAAAGGCTTTCTCTAACTTAGTAAGCCATAGATCTACATCTGTTGGGTCAGCTGTTCCAGCATATTCTATAAGTCCTACACGGAGTAGTCATTCAAAAGTCTTACCACAACCAGAAGCTTCTGCATTGGGGACTGTTATCCTAGGTATCTGATCCACCATGTGTGCTATTATCATCATAAACTGCCCCATGAGAACATGAAAAGTAGGGATCTCTATCATGATAGGATCAGTTTGGGGATTCTCAAGACTCGTTCTTCTCTTTCCTGATCCCTTGCACCTTCTCCTAGTGTAGCAGCATTGCTCTCAGCAACATGTTTAGCATGTTCTCCATACATATTTATCCTTTCCCCTTTCTTCTGCACAGGCAGAAGTCACCATAAGATAGACTAGAGGATACTAGAACAAACTCCACACCTTAGTCCTATGTCCTTGTAGACTCAATGAACCTATAGCTCTGATACCAACAAATGTAACACCTGTTATCACATCAACAATGAGATTACACAAAATTATGTGAAAATAACTATTAACATCGGATTACTAAAAATTAAAACCATTTTCCATAAAGATCCACTGCCAGAAAACTCTTTACAAGAAAGCCCAAATCCTTTCAGATATATACAACATGGTGCATTATTATTCCATCTAGCACAAGTTTACCATTACTAGAAATATGTACAAGAGTAAACTATAAGCAACACCATCATATTAGTCAAAAGCTCAGATCGATCGTGAAACCATAGTGAGACTATCCCCTCAAGGACCTGAGAGTACATGGCGACACATAGAACTTCTATCTACAACAAAACACGACTGACAACGCACCACCTCAAAATTCCAAGTCATCTTCCTACTATTTTCATGTCTCATCTTACACGATCTCTTCTTCCTTGTGCACATCCATTTAAAAAGTTGTGGAACCCACGGGGTGAGACAAAAGTCCCAACGGGAGATATAACCCTCTGCTAAAAATATTATTATCACTGATATACTGTTATTTAGAATAGAATGTAAAGCTACACTATACTAAATAAATCTGACCATACATTATGAGTATGGAAGATTATTATCATAACTAAGTAGTTCAGATAACTACAATTGAACAGTAGATCAAGTAATCACTTAGAAGGAATATGAACAACATGTATGACAACTATCGATTATGTCATACAAATACAATTGCAGTCTCATTCAATATTTCTATATTCCATTGTTAAGAGAAATATGCTACATAGATAATTGAATATTTCAATAATCAATCTTATGATTATGCACATACTTAGGCATATAATGCTCAAGCTTATGATGCACACACTTACATTCAAGCACATACAATAGATCCTATTTATGCCCTAACTAATGCCCTGGGAATTTGAGTCATACCACCCAAATCCAACTACCCCCTATAAAGGGCCATCAATAGTGCCATTAACGGTCCAAGGAGAGCCAGACTCCAAGACGTCACCCACAACTCCCAGTTAGTATGAGAGACAACATAGAGACATATTAGCCAACTGCTGATAGTGACATGTAGTTAACTATTTAATCAACTAGCCCACCTTGGTATAGGTCATGATGCTAGATAATAGCTCACTCATGGCTATTCAGATAAATATAATTGCCTCGCTCATGGCCATTCTAATATATAAAGAATTGGCTCACTCATGGCCATTCTAATATATAAAGAATTGTCTCACTCGTGGCCATTTATCCAAGAGAAGGATTGGCTCACTCATGGCCATACATATTATAAAAAAATGGCTCACTCATGGCCATTGAAAAGGATTGGCTCACTCATGGCCATCCATATCACATAATTATTTTACAGACATAGGAAGATGATTAACTATACAACTGCACATATTCAACAATATGTGTTCAGAGTTAAACTCGTTTCACTATCCAACAAGTTCTGACATTGAATGGATCTATGGACAGAGTAACCTACAATCCTAGGTGTATCACAACATCAATCAAGTGACAAATATACCACACAAGTAAATGCTACAAAGAACGATGTAATATATCCTTTAAAAAATCACATAACAATTGTTACACATATTTGTTACCTTATTACATTTATCCTAGGATTTCAATCCTTTAAACAGACTACTGAGAATCTCATCTCATCATCATTATCACATTCTTACAGTTTTTTAATCCCCTTTGTTCATTGTTAAACCATGTCACATCTCTCTAGGTCATAAGACCCATATAAACATCATACTTGTTGTACAAGTATTTCACATGGCTCACGCATGGCCCATGCAATCTATATAATATCTCATCACCATTGCCAGTAGTTGGCTATGCTCATTATATCAAAACACTTGCATGGTTAAGATCTCATGACAAAAGAGATATCACTTTAAATATCAGCACCATGCCATAAAAGAAAAATCCCTCAACAAATCACATCCCTCTCATGATTAGGGTTAGGGTTTCTATTGTAACCGATTAGGGTTTTTAGGGTTATATTCAACAACTGAACCCTAATTCATAACTCCTAACATCTAGGAGCTTATTTCATTACCATAAGTATTCAATCATACCTAATTACTCTCATCAATTATCATTAATTGATTATCAACATGAGTGATATATGTTTCTCTCTCAACCTCATTAGGATATTAGATTCAACTTTAACTTGTGATATTGACTTGACCCTCTTTATCTTGTATTGGCCTACACTTATTAAAGTATATCCATCTCACTACATTGTAGTGTATCAACTTGATTATACTCCTCATGTGTCTGTCTACACTCATCTAGGTGTATCATCCTGCACACTAACCCTTGTGTTGGCCTAGACACATTTACTTGTGTCGGCCATGACACTTGTACCAGCCATGGCACTTCCCTTTGTGTCTCCCTAAGGCATCTAACTTGCATCACCCTATGTATATACATTTTTCGAATTATGCATATTTATATCACCCTATGCATATTAACATGTGTGTAGGCCAAGGTGTGTCGGGCAGGATCATCTAAGGGTATCAGTTTAGACCATTTGTCCAAGTATGTCAGATTAACTACACATCATGTATATTGATCTACCACTAAAGTTATCGGGCTAATACTTTCTATACGGTGTCAACTTGTCACCACCATAACATGTCGACTACCACTATACTAGGCACAAGACAACCTCCACAAGGCATGTCGGTTTACCCCTATTTGAAGGTGTGACAGGCTACACTACTTGAAGTGTGACGGGCTGTTAGGGTTAGGGCATATTGGGTTGACCACATATCATCACTCATCTTCAATTATCGGCTTTCCCTCATATATAGCCTTAGGTAACAGGCTAGACAACAGCAAGAACAATAGTCCTTCACATGTAACAAACCGATAACATTTTAGGACCTCATATGTATCTATTTTCCCCTCATATAACCTTGTGTCGGGTTAGGGTTTCTCAAACCTATATCGGTTTGTGAAAAGAGGATTCCATCACCTTCAAGCTCCAACCCTTCGTCCATTATCACTCTAGATTATGGAAAACAGCCCCATATGTCCACTAGACCTCGTAGAATAATCATTCAATCAAGTAAAGTCAAAATGGAAAAGGAATCACCAAGTATTGCATGATAGAAGGCGAATAATAATACAGTTGAGTTCAAGTTATATAACCCACCTCAACATCACCACTAGAGCTTAAAGATCCAAAGATTCACATACCCAAGGTTGAATATGACTTATCTAAAGGTCCAAGATTCAACTATAACTTCACCTCCATCAAGAAGAAAGTATCTTAGTTAGAAACTTGGTGAAGGAGAAAAGAAAGAAAGGAAGAAACAATGATCCAAGAAGCATAGTCTACCCAAGGTTGAAGATGACCATGGCTTCACCTTAGGCAAGATGCTAGACCTTCCTCCTATTCTTTGAGCTCCTAGGGTCTTCCACCAAGAAAGGAATGATATGAGGGTCGAAATGTTTACTAGGAGGTGAAAAGAGAGTCTTATATAGTTGAGCTCAGGAGAGAGACTGTATGTGAAGAGTCATCACCATATGCCCTTGGGTGAAATGTGTCCATGCATAGTGACTCCATGCATCCACAATTATCTTGAGATGTAAAACTCTTATGGATAATTCAAGGATGAAATATCACCATTGGGTATCTTTCCTAACAAAATATCACAGCCTGATATCACTTTATATGCAAATTGATACTACTTTTGCAAGGAACTTCTAAACTGATATGGTTCACATACTTGAGATGCTTAGCCCGATATGAATACTTCCAAAATGTTGCTAAACTGATATGGGACCTCTTCTATGGCTTCCAAGATGATAGGCGCTCCCATATGCACTTCACAACTCAACACAACCTTATTTAGGGTTCAATGTATTCAACATTCTTTAGTTCTTTCACTATCAAGAGTGCTATCACTCACACAAGAATCAAACAAGGAGCCCCCTCATTTATATCTCCTCTTGATGCTAAAGAACTAAGGACACACTCTACATGTGACATATTGCAAGATAACCATTTATCTTAGGTAAATTGCACTCTGGTCCAAAATAAGTAAACATTTTACAAACATTATTCAAATAGGACCAAACTTGAAACATAGGCATCTCACATGTTAGTAAAACACCTAAAATATTGTATTAAAGTTTGAAACAACTTACTTAAGCAAAGCAAATAGGGTTTTCCCAAAACCCAAGTTAGGGGTGTTATAATGTGTACGAGGTGATTAGGCTCCATGGGATAAAAAGTTCATGGCAACATATTCAATTCAGGAAGGTGGTTGTGGGTAGTTAGGGATGTGTACTTGGATGCATAGATCTTGCTTCATGCTTATCTCATTGGGACCGACTTAAATCAGTGGCACTGAATTTTTGATGTAAATCCTGCCTCAAGGGGTTAGTAAAAGTTAAGAATGTACTTTGGTGATATCGACGAGGAGTTGGTGCCACCGGCTTTTCTTGTTACTTCATAGAATAAATTATGTTCCTACTATAAAAAAATTTGGAAGTATTAATGGTGTGTATGTGCCACCAATGTTTGAGTTGGTGGTACTAGATTTTCCATGTTCCAGCACAATGAACAAACTCATCATCCATAATCATATTGCATCAAGATTACTTAAAATCCATAGATGATGAAAATGTAAAATGAATCTATTGAATGCAAAGAATAAGAAAAATAAGTAATAGATGAATCATCTCCAAATCCCCATAGAAATCATTATGTTCCATTCTTGGCATGTATGTATTGAAAAGAACAAGATGAATTTAGCAACTTTGTTGAGCTATTATGGGATCTTCTTCCATCACAGATCAGTGGCTTCACCAAGAAACTGAAGTTCTAACATGTATGCATGGAATGGAGAGCTTCAATTGGGATGCCACTTTCTAACTTTGGAAAGTATTATTGAAGCTTCTACACATATGCAACAACATTGACGAGCTACCCATCCAGTAACCACATGAACCTACCCAACCATCAACTCTAGTGAATCATGTAGTCAAAATGACAAGAGAGTGGGACATTGATCCACCAAAAGAGAAAGAGGTCGGATTTTGACGCAAGGTGTGAAGGAGTTATGACCTTTCATGTATGTCAAATTGTCAACAACACCACATACATCAAAATTGTGGTAAAAAATGGAATGTGTGTAGTGGGAAGGTTTCTATCAGTGACTCATAAAAGTAAACATCTTCTGCTTGAAATAACCCTAGTCAATATGAGAGAAGGTAATCATGCATACATGTAGCCAGGTGTAATTGTGTCAGTTGGTAATGTAGTCAACTTGCAATTTGTCATCAAACTACACCTTACCAAACATAGTCTAAACCACGAATGGTCCCAAGTCAAATTCATATAAAGACCTCTCATAACTGAATAGGAACCTAACCATGGCATGCTTGAGGGTTGATGGACCGATAGTTACAATAGATAGATGTGGATACATGTAAGAAAATAAACACTAAAAAAATCAAATATGAGATAACAAAGATACATAAGCTAATTAAGTAGTAAACAATACAAAATTATACATAGAAAAAAAAACAAGATAGATGGATAGTGAAAATAAGATGAATGTAAGACAAGTCATGTTTCATACACCCTAAGTATAAATTCGAAAATACCCTCATTATCAAAAACAAATTTAGAGATGGAATATGTGTACCAGATGATCAGGCTCCAACAGATAGAATGTTCTCGACAACATGTTTGAGTCAAGAAGGAAGAATATTCTGGTTAATTGGGAAGTGGATGTACATAGTTAGGGAAGTGCCCCTAGCTACATATATCTCATTTCACCCTCATCTCGGTGGTATTGACTTGGGTTGGTGCCACCAACTTTTGAATCTCATTCATTAACTAGCCCAGATGGATGGAGGACTAGAGAAGTCGGATGCATGGTTTTGATGTAAGTCCTGGCTCAAGGGGTCAGTAAAAATCAACAATGTGCATTCGGTGCCATCAAATTTTTTCTATAACTTCATCAAAGTAATTATGCACCCCTTCAATCAAAATCTGGGAGTATTATTGGTGTGTATTTGTCACTGACTTTAAGTATTGGTGGTGCTAACTTTTTCATGTGCCTGCACACTAAACAAACTCATCACACATCATTAGGTTGTATCAAAATTACTTAACATATATAAATGATAAAAAGATAAAACCAAATCTATGGAATTCTACAAATAAGAAAAATAAGTGATAGATGTATCATCTCCAACTCCCAATTGAAATCAAATATTTCCATTCTTAGCATGTATGTATTGAAACAAACACGATGACTTCATCAACTCAATTGAGATATTGTGAGATATTCATTTACCATCGGATCAATGGTTGCAACAAGCAGCTGAAGCTCTAACATGTAGGCATGGAATGTAGAGCTTCAATAGGGATGACACTTTCTGACTTTGGCAAGTATTGCTAAATCTTCGACACATATGCAATAGTTGTTGGGGATGTTGTATCGATATGGTCCTAAATGTGACAAAAACTTATTACAAAAGCACTACCAACAAGTGTATAAATCCAAAGAAGAAACACCAGATTTAACGTGGAAAACTCTCCCCAAGACAAGGAGAGAACAACCACGAGAAATATCGGCGAACAAGCACTATGTAATTAAGATTATAACTCACACTTTCTGGATTTAATTACCCATAAATCTAGTTAGCCCTCCCCACATGAGAACAAAGATGAGGAAGAAGAGTATCACACCCAATGTGTACAAAATATCTCTCTTTACTTGATCTCCTCACAAGGCCGCTATCATTGTTGGGGATTTCTTGATATCGTTGTTACTGCTGACTAGCTCGGACCGTTGTCACGATGGCAACACTGCATCTGTAACCTCCAACAATTTCTTTTCTTCAAGACAAAGTCGTTGGCCCTCTCTTATCAATCAAGAGTGTTTCTCTGTCAGTGCACCCAATGTGTCACCGACTGCCAACCACTACTTTGCTTTAAGGCAAAGTCATTGATCCTCTCTTATTCAACCAAGATAACTCCTCCAATTGTTCTTGTTCTCTGGCTCTTCAACCACAGAAGGCACCAATACACAACTGGAGGGATCTCACCTCAACCGGTGGGATGATCTCAATGGCCTCCCCTAGGGCTTCTATTTATAGGCCTCCATGGTATGTTGATGCAACTAGGAATCCTTATCCAACTCAGAGTCCAAAACTAATTCCAACTCTATGTTGCACATAGAAAACCATCTTCTTTCCCTTTTAGATTTGACACCTATTTAGGGGTGAGCGTTTGGTTAATTCCGTCGGTTACGGTTAATTTTATCGGTTAAATCGGTTAATTCACTTTATAGAATTTAACCATTAACCGTTCCAAAATTGAGCGGTTAATGCGGTTCGGTTAACCAAATATTTCGGTTCGGTTGAGATGAAGTTTCGGTTAACCAAAGTTCACTAACCTACGATCGCAAACACAGTAAATATAATTCATAAAAAATACATTCAATGTGTACAATATGATTTCTATTGATGTATAAACTTTGTTAACAAGTAACAAACTAGAACCACCGTAATTATGGGAATCATATTAATATAAAACACATAACAAATAAATTAAATATGAAAAAACGTTACAATACTTAGACTTGATGCACACATTTTCTAGCCAAATAATATAATTATTACTTATGTATTTCTCTCCTAAGAAGCCAACTTGTCACATGACCAAGTAAAATAAAGAATGTTAAACGAACATGATTTTATACAAAGTGAAAAATTGGATTCACACACACAAATAGGTCCATTTACTTTATTTAATAAAACTTGCAAAGTCAAATCTAACGTCATACAAGTCAAAGTGAAAAATATACAACATGATTTGGAAAAAAGTTATAATTTTTTTTAACGAAGTGTGTAATACATATTTATATCTTCCTCTCAAGATAGGTCATGCAAACACCATACAAATAAAATCTAATTGAACATAACGAGCTCCATCCATCAAACTAGATTGTTCTAGTAAAGTCAAACAAGATGATTTTATCACTAAAAAATTGTGGAATAAAGTCATCCACAATCCACATTCAATTATAAAATGTGCAATTATGTCATAAATTGACAAAATCAAAAGACAATATGCAACTTAAAACTAAGCTAATCTATATGATATCATCTGGTCTTCCAAGTGGCAAGGACATCTAAACGAAACCCATTCTCAATGCTCGTGTTTCTCAATGCTCGTGTTGTATACTCTGACAAGTTCCTACAAAAGAAGTAAAAATATTATTCTTAATCAACATGTTGGTGAAAAGTTAATAAGAAATAAGAAATAAACATAAGTTAATATGTATACCTAAAACATAAAGCCATATCAATCAATAGTAACACCAAAAGAAGATTTAGATGAATGAGACTTTGACAACTCTGAAAAAAATAAGTTTGGTTAAAAACTATATACGAACAACAACAAGTAGTGTATAATAAGATCTTAATACAAACTTACCTGTTTCAAAATTTTCCAATTCTTCTAGCTCCTCTTCAACACCGATGTCAATTGAAGACCCTCTTAACCAATCTTGAGTGCATATAAGTGCTTGAGCAATCTTAGGAGTTAGAGAGCTCCTAAATGCATCAAGAACTCGACCTCCCATACTAAATGTGGATTCAGAAGCTACAGTTGAAATAGGCACAGCTAAGATATCACGGGCCATGTGTGAGATTATGGGAAATCTAACACTATTTGCTTTCCACCATTTTAATATATCAAATGGTGACTTGTCCACCTCATTATCTTCTTGCAAGTACTTTTCCAACTCAGACTTAGTTTCAAATCCATTTCCAACTTTGAATTTGTTATACTCCATTCTCCACTTAGTATTATGCTTTTGAGATTGAGTATCATCAACCACTTGATCTTGAGTTTTTGCATTACAATGTCCATAGAGAGATCCATATATGTTTTTATATTCATTAAACATAGAATATGCTACCTCTCTAATCTTATTAACCAAAACTACACCATTTTCTTCACCATGTATTTTCTTCAAAACAAATTCTAGATATTCTATCTTGTGGCGTGGATCAACCAAAACTGCAAGGTAAATCAACACATTCATTTTTTCAAAATTGCCCCAATATTTGTTATACTTATCTTTCATTTTATCAGCCATCACACTTAATTCAAGATCATCACTTGCTTTCAACTCTTGTAAAATGGAATCCATCTCACTAATCTCATCAAAAAATGTGTTTCGAGTAACATATGATGTCCCGGAAACGCGAACAGTAAACTCATTAAAATGTGACAATACGCGGCTCAATCTTCTAACATTCTCCCAATCCATATCAGTAGGAACTCCATCTTGATGCTCAAGATCATTGCAAAAATGAGGATCTTGAGAGTCAAATCTATCAAAAGCTTTTTCAAACTTTTGTGCTACATTTAGCATGAGAAAGGTGGAGTTCCATCTAGTAGGAACATCTAAGCATAATAAACTTCTACTTTGAATCTTTTCAACTGCTACACATTCTTTAAATTTTTGCAACCTAGCAGGAGACTGTCTTACATATCTAACAGCAGCCCGCACACGATCAACAGAAATAGAAATTCCTTTCAGCCCATCAACAACAATCAAATTAATTATGTGAGCAATGCAACGCAGGTGAAGTAGTTTCCCTTTCAAAACACAACCTTCCCAGTTAATCAGTCTCTTCTTTAGATAATTAATGGCAACATCATTAGAGCTTGCATTATCTACTGTGACTGAAAAACTTTATCAATCCCCCATTCAAGTAAACATTTCTCGATCATTTTCCCTATCTCCTCTCCTTTGTGACTAGAGATTGGACAAACGTTTAAGACCCTTGTTTGTAAGCTCCATGTGGGATCAATCCAATGTGCAGTGAGACACATATAATTGACTTTTTGTGAAGATGTCCATGTATCAGTAGTTAGACAAACCCTTTGGCATGTACTCTCTAACAAGTGCTTGAGTTTGGACTTTTCTTCAAGATAAAGGTCAAAACAATCTCTAGCAATCGTCCATCTAGAAGGTGTATGAAATTTTGGGCATATAGAAGAAATAAAACTTTTAAACCCCTCTCCCTCAACAAATTTAAACGGAAGTTCATCTCTAAGTATCATGATAGATAAAGCTTTTCTAATTACTTGTTGATCAAACTTCCAATTGCATAACATACCCATCCCATCCTGACCTTTAATAGGTTGAAAATATAGTTCTTGTTGCACTTTTGTGTCGCTAAGGGGGGACTTTTTACAGTGGTCTTTGTGATATATGAGTGACGAAGTACCATTTAATTTGGTATCTGAGTTGAGTTCTCTACCACAGTAATTACACGTGCATTTCTTTTCACCATTTTCATTCACAAATGGTGTGAAATGATTCCATACCTCAGCCCGTGGTCTGACTTTCTTCCTTTTTCCATTAGACAGTTCAAAGTCAATTGGGGTTGCTTCTATCTTCTCAGCTTCTTGAGGGGCCAGTTCTGGTTCAGCTCGAGGTTCTTCAATTTCCATTCGACCCTCTAGATCATCCATCGGTGATGTCATCTAAAAAATTGGCAAGAACATGTAGACAAGTCATTACATATGAAAAATGTAATATTTGGCAATCAATATAAATGTACACAATAAGAAAAAAGAGGTCGTTGGAATATATTTCTGAATTCTGATTGCTTTCATACAGATAGAATCTAGACTTATAAAATATAGTAATAGCTAGTATTCGATAAAGATATACATACTAGTTTGCTAGATATCATCTGTATTAGTTTATTATTATTCAAAAGGAATGGTAAAGTACATTACTTTGACAAAACGAATTGTTGGTACTACTATGAACTAGTGGACACGAACTCAGCTGGCTTATGTTAATATTCTTTTGTTAACTAGATAGAGTAGACTATATAGGGTCAAAAGTCACAAGCATGGCGTTGGACACACGCATGTGAAATTCTTTCCATGATTTCTTCATTAGCAAATATCACATACGCATAGCTAATAAGAAACTGAATTAGCTTATTTATCAAATAATCTGAAACGAGAAAGGACATCGACTATAAACTGAGCATGGTAATCTAATATCAAGTTATTTGACAGAAAGACAGACACTCTAAAAACCTTTTGTTGATCTGATCGGTACAATCTGGCGAGAAGTCTAACCGATATCGTAGACTAGTAGTAGTAGTGCAGAAATAAACATTGACTTGTGCGGAAACATATTTAACGACTCATTGAAAATCTTACCTATTGAGTAACAACGACGTCTACAGATGGATGATCGCGAGAGGACGCAGTGCCAATCAGAATGTACCCGAGATCCAATACTCTACTTCAACACACAGTCAGAGTAGCATAGCAATATAGCATGTCACATTATTCGGCTTGTTGCAGACTTGCAGTAGAGGCAGACTGTAAGATTTGTTTTTCGGCACAATACACAGTAATACAGTGTGACCAACGTCCCGCGGCGCTGTAGGGTTAGGGATTATGAAATCATACGCAGAGAACGATCTTATTTATAACTTGTATCCGCAATACGAATCGTATCGATCGGAAAAAGTTATGGAAAACCGAAACGCTGGCTTTAATTGGTAAAACCTAAACGACGTAACTTTCTTTCCTATTCATGAGTTGACTCATATATTCAAGTATATATAAATATAATAATAGCTCTATAAAGTAGTTCGATGAATCGGCTAACCGAGCCTTAAAATATTTTGGCCGAACCGTAAACCGAATCACCGATTTACCCGAAAGTCATTACCCGTTTCAACCATTCTAGCCGAACAGTCTTTACCGAATTGTCCATATCATCATTAACCGAACGGTTAATCGGTTTTAACCGTAATCTGCTCACCCCAACACCTATTAGGATTGATAGCACAAGCCAACTCCTACTCAAGTCCAAGTCCAACTAGGATGCATGGGCCAGAGTCCTTTTCCTTTTCCAACAATCTCCCCCTTCGGCCCATGGGGAGATGTTGTCCTCAACAATCATGTGGAGTAGCTTGTGGAGATCCATTATCTTCAAGAAGGCCATCATCCTGCCATTTTCATCCATATTCTAGAAGTCTCGTTGTGACTTCACTTTGTTCCCAAGAAACTGAGAAGAAGTATCTTGGTAGCACCCCTTTTCTCTCAATGTCCACACCAATAACTTTGTTGGCTCCCCCTGACCGGTAAGTCAAGCCATCCTGGAAGAAAACATTATTTCTGACCTTGAGTACCAAGGTTCAGAAACCCTGTGATGATGCTTCCCTGGTCTTTGGACAAAGCCCTTGACAACTAGTCTGGCTTTGTATCTGGCATCCTTGCTACTGTAATCTCTCTTCATCTTGTAGACCCACTTGTTCTTTAGTACTTTTTGGCCCTTGGGAAGCACCACAAGCTCATAGGTATCATTCTTCTACAAAGAAGACATCTCCTCCTGCATCGCCTGTTGTCACTGTGCTTTATCTCTATGAGTTTATGCTTCATGATAAGTCTTTGGCTCCCCATGAGCAGTAAGAAAAATATACTGAGATGCCTGATATATGGACGAAGGATGAAGAATTCTATTAGACCTCCTCAACTGCTGATCTGAGGACTCTTCCTGGTGATGATCTTGCTCCCCTTGCCTAGAAGTCTCTAACTGTGAGTTTGAATCACTCATCTAGTAATTTGGAACCAAAACACTCAATGTACTATCACTCTTCTACTCAGGGTGATCATGGTTCTCTTCTTCGTTATCTGGAGACTGGACATGTAAAGAAGTTGAAGCATGCTCATAATCATTATCAGAGGAACTGCCACCTGATCCTGCAACATCTACGTCATCACTCTCAGGCTCTGTAACTATCTGACTTTCACAGAATGTCACATCTTTGTGTCTGCTCATGGTATTTTTCATAGAGTCTCATAACCTGTAGCCAAATTACTGATCTTCATAGACAAGAAAGATACACGACGTCGCTTTATCATTCAACTTTTGCCTCTTTTTCTTTGGACACGTGCATTAAACCTTGCACCCAAATACTCGCAGATGAGCATAGGATGCATCCTTGCCTGTCCATACCTTCTCAGGTATATCAAACCCCAAATAAACTAATGGATATAGATTAGTTAGATAGAAGGTATTACACACTGCCTCGCCCCATAATGTCTTTGGTAACTTTGTAGTCTTCCACATGCATCTAACTTTCTCCACTATGGTACAGTTCATCCTCTCAGTTGTACCATTATGTTGTGGCGTGTCAGGCTCTGTCCTTACATATCGTATTCCATGCTACACACAATAATCCTGGAACTCCCTAGAGGTGTACTCTCCTCCATTGTCTGTGTGAAGACACTTTAGCTTTTTATCTTTCTCCCACTCCACTATGGTATGAAATTTTTGAAAACACTGAAATACTTGATCATCGGTCTTCAGCAAGTAGGCCCACACCTTCCTAGATGCTTCATCAATGAATGTAAAAAAATACATATTTCCACCCAGTGAAGCTACCTCAAATGGACTACAAACATACAAATGACCAGTTGTAGAAGTTGTGATTTCACCTTTGATCTTGTCTTGAAAGAAAAACGTCAATGCTTTCCTGTCTGACATGCATCACATTAACTGAGACCAGCATCCTTGCCATAAGGAATCAATATCTACTTTTATAAAAGCTTCAAGCCTTTCTTGATCATGTGTCCTACCTGTTTATGCCATGGATCTATCTGGTCATCCTTAACTGCATATATGATTGCCTTTGAGCACCTTAAGATTGTTCTTGTACAATACAATTTGCCTCATATAGTAACCAAAGACCCTTTGGTGATCTTGCATTTCCCACCACCAAAATCTAGATGATAACCTTCTCTTAAAGAATGAACTAGATATCAAACTCAGCCACAAATGTGGAACGTGACGAACATCCTTCAGTGTGAGGGTACAACCAACACTTGTTTCAACACAAATGTCTCTAATCCTGATAATTCTGGAGAAGCTGAAATTTCCCACGTTCACCCTCCCGAAGTCTCCCATCATGTATGCCATGAAGAATTACTTACTCAGTGAAGCATGATAAGAAGCTGTAGTATCCACCAACCTACTCAGAATCATCATCCTCAACATGTAAACACTGCTCTTGGACTATTAAGACCACATCATCGAAATCGTCCCAGTCATCTAAGATTTTTGTTGTAGTATTCTTGTCGTCATCTTGGTTGTCTTTGACTTCAGACCCATGTTTCTTTTTCCAAACCTTGCAATTGGTTTTATAGTGACTTGGCTTGCTGCAATGGAAGCCCCTTCTACTACTCTTGGATTTGGATCTACCATTAGACTTCTTGCGATTCTTGGACCCACTACGGCTCTTTGATCTGCCACATCTCTCGCTCTATCAACGCCTCTTCTTTCTATAAAGTGCACCTCTGATCCGCTGTCACCTCGTCATTGAGTCTTTCCATTCAGTAGACTGCCCTTCACCTCGTCAAGTCTCAACTTTCCTTCATGTGCAAAATTGCTGAATTTCACTGTGAGCGTCTCCCAACTGTCAGGTAATGATTCCAAAAAAAGTAGAACCTGGAGTTCAACATCAAGAACCTAATTCTTAGACTCCAATTGATTTACAAGACTTTAGAATTCATTCATATGCTCGGCGATTCTTGTACCGTCTAGTACTTAAGGCTCACCAACTTTCTAATCAAGAAAGCTTTATTGTGGTAGTCTTCCACTAATATAACTTCTTGAGCTTCTCGAACAGAGCTTTGCCATTGGTCTCTTCTGAGACGTGATGGAACACGGAAATTTCAAGTCACTTTCAAATTGTTCTCCTATTTAATTTCTTCCAGCCCGAATCAGACGTACTATCAGGCTTTTGTCCCTCTATTGGATTGTACAGATCTTTGCAATATAGAATATTCTCCATCATGGATTTTCAAATCTGCCAATTTATGCTTGTCAACTTTATCACTGTCGCATCTTCATCCTTCCCCATGTGGACCAGTATCTACAGCCTACACTCAAATACCACTTGTTAGAGATTTTGTATCGATGTGGTCCTGAATGTGGTGAAAACGTATTGCAAAAGTGTTGTCGATAAGTGTATAAACCCAAAGAAGAAACACCAGATTTAACATGAAAAACTCTCCCCAAGATAAGGAGAGAAAACCATGGGGCAATACCGGCCAACAAGCACTATATAATGAAGATTATAACTCACACTACTCGGATTTAATTATCCCTAAATCTAGGTAGTCATCCATACATGAGAACAAAGATGAGGAAGAAGAGAATCACACCCAAGTGTGCAAAACCTCTCTCTTTACTTGATTTGCTCACGAGGCCAGTGTCGTTGTTGGGGACTGCTTGATGTTGATGTGACCGTTGACTTGGTTGGAGCGTTGCCGCTATGGTAACATTGCGTCTGTAACTGCCACTGCTACTTTGTTTCAAGACAAAGTTGTTGGCCCTCTCTTATCAACCAAGAGAGATGCTCTGTTAGTGAACCCAATGTGTCACCGACTGTCAGCCGCTACTTCGCTTCAAGACAAAGTCGATGACCCTCTCTTATTCAACCAAGAGTGCTCATCAGTTGTTCTTGTTCTCCGACTCTTCTACTACAGAAGGCACCAATAAGCAATTAGAGGGATCACAACTCAACCGGTGGGATGATGTCAATGACCTCTATTTGTAGGCCTCCATTGTATGTGGATGTAACCAGAAATCATTGTCCAACTCTGATTCTAACTCTGAGTCCAACTCCGAGTCCAACTCCATATTTCAAAACCATCTTCTTTCCCTTTTAGATTTGATTCTATTAGGATTGGTAGTACAAACCAACTCTTGGTTGACTCGCTTCTAGCAATGACTCGTAAAAGTAAACATCTTCTGCTCGAAATAACCCTAGTCGATCTGAGAGAAGGTAGTCATCTATACGTCTAATTAAATTGGATGTAGTCAGCTATAATTGTGTGAGTTGGTGATGTAATCAACTTGCATTTTGTCATTGGACTATATCCTACCAAACATACTCTAAACCACGGACGGTCCCGAGTCTTATTCTCAACAACAACAAGAAAAGACCTCTCATAACCGAATTGAAACCTAACCGTGGCATGGTTGAGGGCCGATGGGTCGATAGTTAACCTGCAGCAGTCACCACTGTGTTCTGCCGTCGACGGACAAGGATATCAAGTGCCGTGCAATAATCACGACTAACTACCAACGAACCAGTGCATTAAATGACCGCTAAAGTGACCGTAGCAGCTAGTGTACTTGCTGGACCCCTTGACTTTGACCGATCAGTGGATTAAGGGGAGCAACTACTTATCTAGCTAGCTGTCTATATACACAGAGCCAGTTGGCCATGCCCATTTCTCTCCTTACAGGTTGTGGTGGTGGTGTTTATACTGTAGACTTCGCATGTGGTGACTCTGCCCCCACCGGAAGAACGCTCCAGCACCGTGCACCGCCGAGTACGGCCGGCGGTCGAGTTGCGGTGGGGGGTCGGTGGGATAAAACATTCAACCGTTTCTCCATCTCCACCCTGGCATGTGGCTGTTTAGTCGTCACTCGTCAGTACCCCAGTTGTCTGGACTTGATGCGGAATCTGTATGCCAGATATCCATCGCCGTGCCTCAACAGTACGGTTCCGGATGCCGGAAGCGTACTACGCGCGCGCGTCGGTCCATCGCGTCTGACTCATGCTCCCTCGGCACTACTTGAGCGGTGGGGACGCGGCTGCCGCGGTCCGAGGCCACATGCTGCCGGGACCTCCAAGTCATTCATTGCAAGTAGGGATTATTCCATTGTGTGTAGATAATATGAGAGGAAAAAATATCATAAGCGGAGAAACCAGCAGCAGCCAGTCCAACCGCTACCAGCTCCAATACTCTGCCCGGTATGAATTTCCAATGGGGACCCAGCCGCCAAACCAGCTCCTACTATTGTGGTTGTATATCTTGAGCTGGGGGGGGGGGGATGTATTCATCTCATGCATCCTCTAATGGCCAACAACTTCTAAACCGTCTCTCTTTTGTCAGCAACTTCATGTCGGTATTTCCAAACCTAAAATATTGACAAACAAACCCCTGTTTTTCTATACTGTTATACTATGTGTATGTGTGCAATCAAAATATATGCATATCATTTGTAGCATGTATATGAAATTTGAGAATCAAATAATTGCAATTTAACAAAACTCACATCATTATCATATTTCAGCCCATAATCACTCTCATCTCACATGTTGAACTAATAGTTATTCAACCAATGAACTCCAAAGTGTATATCCCATCATTGGGCATGCCGGTGCACTTCCAATCACTCACATCATTCACCTCGCTTCATTTTAGTTTTTGATCACCCTCTTACTCTAGGGAGTTGATTTCTCCCCAATTCACCCTTGTGTGGTATTGATTAATGGATTCTATTATTATTCAACAATAATACAAATAGGGCCTTATCATTTTTCTATAGAATTTGGCCATACGTATATGTCTTTGGACCCACAATGTAAGAATTTTTCCCGATTCACCCCTTCTCTCTCTATCTTTATGCAAACTATATTACTTTTGGTCTCTCTCCCTTTTCTGGGGAATGCAATTTCACTTTCCACATTTCCTCAATGCACGTTGTTACATAGGGGACGTCTGATGAGAAGTTGATCACCATAAACTCATACTAGTTGTGAGCTAGTGAAGCCAGGGGTTTCGTCCACCACAACTGCACCCTATAGACCCATGAAGCCACTCACCCTACATGCATGTTATTTTCATGACTCCTTCTGACTACAGTTCACCCCAGGATGTGATGTTGAAATCATCGTCATCTCATTTTTGTACTTTACAAAATGTGGGATCCTAATCATAGCTAGATATAACATGTTATACTTCTTTTCCATGTTTATCTAAGTATAAGAAACAACTTCATAAAATGAACTTATTTCTAATGAGCCTCTCATAGAAATCGTTCAAGGGTTTACATTCTCAATAAGGTTTATCCTTTTGGCCATATATCAATGCAAACTAAATATTCTCATATGAAAATTTATCTAGCTCTAACTTTAGTACTTTCCAAAAATCTCACAAAAATTCCTCAATGAAGAAAAAGATAATTGGATTCTCTGATTTCCTATTATAAGTCACTAGCCAATCATATGAATGAAACCAGTAAAAATCTTCCAAAATTTTTCTAGGCACTAGGAAAGTCTGTTTGACTTGAAATTTTGAGAGTTTCTCACACACTCTCTCTCTCTTACTTCTTACTTTAGATTTTTTTTCAAAAATTATCAAATGTTCTTTTCTTGGTCATTAAGTCACCCTTATATTAAATCTATACATAAGTCTTCAAATCATATTTAATCTCCTTAGACGATTAAAATATGGTAAAACTTTCCAAGATAATATTACAACTAGAGGATCATAATGTTTGAGATTATTTTTTTTGGATCTATAATTCTTGCATTGTTGTCCCTAGGGATTAGAAAGCAAAACATCAACAACCACATTATTTATTGAAAAATTCAATTCCTCACAGAGAGGTACATTAGTAATTTCACATGCCATTGGATGGGTAAAATTTTAATAAAATTTAAATTTTATTAAAATTGTAATTGAGAATTTTCCTTAATGGGTTAATTTTCATGTCTAAAGTTAAACCTTGATCCATATCTAAAATAATTTTAGGCTCTTCAGATTTGGGTCAAATTCAGATCTGATCAAAAGATATTTAGACCCTAACTCGCATAAAGATTCGATACTAAAAAGATCAAGGTTCATCAAATTGGGGTCAAATTTAGATATGGTCAAAAAATATTTATACCCTAACTCACATAAACTATTCAGATTCAATTCAGATCCATTAGGTTGGGTCTGGTTTTTCCAGCCCTACTCTAAACTATGAATCATGAAATGTCTTATTATGTAATGTGAAGAGTCAGCAACATTATGTTGAAATGAGGAGTATTTTATCTTCTCATATTCAATTTGATAGAAATGTCATCCACTATTTTTTTATTTTTTGTGTGATTGATATGAACCATGTAGTTATTTCAAATATAGAAGGTGATTGGACTCATATACTTTGGAGTATATGCAAATAAATGAGGGTAACGTTCCCTATTATTTAAATGACAAGAAATAAGTTTAGTACAAGCGTAAATCCTTGTGATATGTCCCAAAACCTAAGTACCCAAGTGTTCCTAGTTTTTGTAGACCACTCTTTGAGAACTCCACTACTAGTCTTACCTATGCACACACTACTTTGTTTGTACTCACAATGATTGATGCGTAATGGGATATTTTGGAGTTAGTCTATCCAAAGATCATATGTGGGGATAAGGGACTTTGTAGTCACTATATAATAGTTTGATTATACCTCAAGCTACCCATGACTTAATAACAAAATAACTTTTGTATATCTACTTACGGTTACTTAACCATACACATTATAATGTTTTTACTATTACTTACTATTATTATCCTACAATTACCATTATCTCATACTATGTTAATATTTTGTTTATTTTATGTCTACGTTTCTAACTCCACTAATTCTAGACCTATAAGCATAAGATGTTATCTCTTGTCATACGATATCACTAGGACATGGGTCTCACTTCATGGTTATCCAAATATTATAAGTGACTAGCAACATAACCATACACGTTTTGAAGAAAGGCCTTTCTCTAGAGGTGATCAATAGTAGTTTGGAGGCTTGTAAAGATATTTTAAGAAGTGTCCTATAGTTATCCATGCACTACTAGAACTGGGCATGGTGGATTTTATTAGTTGTATCTAACTCCTATTTTTGGCTTGCATGCCTTGTATACAAAAAGATGTTTTAATTGTGTTAGTAACATATCATTTCTATGTAGGTTGTGAAAATAGACACAGATCTATATTGTCGCACCACATCCCGCTATCAAACAGACAATGAGATTCCACGCAAAAACGTGTGGAAAACACCATAAATCACATATTACCAAAAACACAGGTTAATTAAACCAATTTCAGAAAGTAGATAAACCAAGAAATTATTACATCTAGATCCTCATCCTGCAAGAAATCATTTTATAAAAGCATTATACAAGCCTTGATACGTGTCCACAGTTTATAAGTTCAGCTGTCCTGTCAAACATATGAGTTCATCACTTGTTTATACATACATAATGGGCCACAACAGGCCAACAGTAGAATATACAAAGCTTTATTAGATACATCGTAAAACAATATCAAAACACCTATGAGGACCTGAGAGTGCGGGATGACTCTAAGACTCTACAAAACAACCAAAACAATAGTGTATCCAACTCTTGCCTTCTACTGCTCTTCTTGCAGCTTGGACGCAACCTCACGACCACCACCACATCTAGCGTGATCACCTAAAAAGGGTGTAAACCAGCGGGGTGAGACACACAGTCCCAGCGAGAAACATAGCTCCCCGCTGAAGCTATAAAAACTCAGAAGATTAAGGCAGCTAAAACAGATAACTATCATAAGCAAATAATATGAGCAGCATACTGAGCAGGTCTTACGGTATAATCCAACTTACCAAGATATCCGGGAGGCATACAACCTGATTTCGTTTATGGAACATGATTGAAAAGATGAGATTTATAATGTAACATCCCACTCTTGCTAAGCAACTTTCCAAATTATTTTATTCCTTGCATGCTCTGTTCCTAATTAGATAATTGTTGAGGACTTAAATGCAATTTGCCCATGCTAGTTTTTCAAAATCATTTTATTATGCTCAATAACTCTCTTATCCTTGTTTTATTTAAAGAAAATCTTTTCATGTATATCTATGCCCTTTTGTTTAAGAAAAATGAGGATAAATGCTTTTATGACAAATTTTCTCTCTCATATGATAATTAGTGATTTATATGTTTAATTTCTTGTTTAATGGCCTCCATTTTGTTAATTAAAAGAAATAATATTTAGGGCACGATTTTATGTTTTTCAATCCTTATTTGAGAAATTAATGACTTTATATGCACTATTTATATTCATTTAAATGCACATAATGGTCTTTGCTAATTTAGACCTAAAATGTGTAAAAGCAGTAAATCTAATTAAATGGGAATGTTTTAGACACTCTAATACACCTATGGTTAAAATTTGAACCCATTATGACAATGTTTGACCCTCTAATTGATTTAAGAAAGGTTTGAATGTAGTTTGATTAAAGATTGAATATTATTCTTTTAATGCGTGGTATTTCACCTAAAGTCTCGGTATATCCCGCTGTGACACGTTACATTTATTTGATTTCCACCTTATGCGCACCATCGGATGGATGGTACTTAATCAAACGATGATCCAACGCCGCTCACCTTCTCTTCTACCTCCGTTTCTTCTCACGAACGAAGACTTTTCACAGCAGTTTTTCGTCGATCTCTTTCTCCCTCCACAATGAATCGTTTGCATTGATTTCTTCACCATCGAGTCCGTGAAGTCGAGACAAACTGGGAGAACCCTTACTCGCCTTCTCCCTCAGCCTATACAAGAAATGCCCAATCTAGGGCTCACCGCAGCCTGTCCACCCCGAGGTTGCAGACCGTGCTTCGGTTCACTTCTTACCTATATAAGGCATTATAAAGCACCTCCAGACTACTTGCATCCCTCCTCCTTACTCAATTTCTCCGCTAGATTCCTGAGGCTCCCCGACCTGCTCGACTTCAGTTTCCGGCGACCTTGAGTCTGCCTGGCCTTCTCCGGTCACCTCAGCTAAATTGCCCTTACGGTGAGCATCCTCGGAGTATCTCCTTTCGTTTCCCGACCTTTTCTTGCCCTGCGATCTCCCATAACATCGGGACTTATACGCCGTCGTCAAGCCTCAATGCCTCTAGCCACCATTGTGCTTTGAAGCATCCGCAACCACGAAAAATAGGGCCTTTGGCTTCGTTTTGCTTCAAGGAGCGTTCTTCTCTCGTCTGTTTTCCTTGTTACGATCGCCTTCTTTGTTTTTCAAGTGTTCGAGATCCTCCCCTGTTCTTGCTTTGCGGCAGAGCATTCCTGGAGCTCACCGTGCTCCCGAGCCATGAACGCATTCATGCTCTCTTATCACACATCCTGAGCCATGGGCCTATTCACAATGCTCCAACATATTGAGTCTACAACCGCAGTTGCACTCTAATCCTCCTATTTTCGGCTAGGAGAAACCCCGCATATTCAACAATATGCGGTCTTGGTAATCCCACAGGATAAACCTGTTTCACCATCACCAGCTACTGACGACGATGGATCTATGGCCAGGGCAAACTACATGATATGTTCCACTGTAATTAATTAGTATATTTTAAGTGAATTGTTGAGGCAACCAAGTTTTAACACATACATAACCTTAACTTACATTATTACTGTCACTCTCACATTATCTTGGAATTTCAATCCCTCATCATAGGAAACCATGCCTCTCAAGGCATTCTCATCATCTTACATCATCACTTGGGATAACAATCCCTAATCTCATCATTAGAGGATAACACCTCAACTAAGCACTTTAGCCTTTATCAGATCCACAGACCTATCACATCATATTGGTGATGCACATTATCTCATGATGCAGTGTTATTCAACACATATACCTCATAGCTCTTACTTGACTATGAATTCATCTGATACACCTGCATGGTTAGTATGCACGTAAAGAGAGATAACTTAAATCACCAATCATAGCTCTTACTGATCATTATGTTATTAGGGTTTGCAGATGCACATGTCATGAACACAATCATATGAGGCATACTCCATATTAGTTACATCACAGCTATCAAGTTATGGGCATCCATTTACAAATAGCATCTTATCATATAAAACATAGCATTGGTTTACAACCACCATCCATAATTCGTTATCAACAAGGATGTAATTACATGATAAGGAACTACTGGCTAGGGTTTCCGGGTGGAAACTAACCCTCACTAAAGGTGCCTGCTACCCTCACTAGAAGTGTGACGGGTAGGCCATCCCTCACTAGAGGTGGTATCGATCATGGAACTATCCTCATATCGGCAAAGCACTCTTGCCACATATCGGACAACCCAAAAGAAAAAGCATATCAGGCTATCATCTCAAGGTGTGTCGTGCGACTAGGAAACAAGGGTGCTATCGTGCAGCCCTGTCGTGCTTCCAAGAAAGCACCATGTGTGACAGGAAACTTGATCCATGGGGCATATCGTGCACCCAACTCAAGGAGTGTCGGACAACCATGTCGATCGGGCAAAGCTCCATGGCTAGATAAGGTTAGGGTTTATGTTATATCAGGCATCCATCACCTCTTTATTGACCAAGATGGTGACTCCCAGAGCCAACACCCTATCGCCCACCAGGACACACCACTTCATCTGATACAAGGGCACCAAGGGGGAACCTATCGTTCAACTAAGCTGACTCATCCTATCGGCCAACACAAGGCAAGACCAGGGTTTCCCTACTATACTGTATCGGGAAACACCTAATCTATGCATCACCCAAAACATAGATACCTTGTAAGCATTGTATCGGCCAAAGGGTCAGCACCACTTAGGGCAAAAGACCAACAAGTCCAAGGGGGTATGTGTTGGGCAGCACTACCACAAGATGTATCATGTGAAGCATGAAACTCCTCCCGATAGGGTCATCTTCAACCTCTACATCACCATTATCACAACCCTAAAGATCAAGAGAATTGGCTCACCTCTCAACATCCAAGAGAGAGGGGTTTTGCAAAACCTCTATCACAAGTCGGGCTACGTGAGGAGTCATATCCATATCAGCCAACTCTCCATCTAGGCTCACCTCTCAAGTCCATGGTGAGAGAAGAGTATTACTCAAGCAACTAGAGTATAGGCTCACCTCTCAACAATCAAGAGAGAGGGGTGTTGTCAATATCACTAGGGCCGAACTTGTTTCCCAAGACCAAGGGAGAGAGAAGGGGTATTGCCCAAGAAACTCTTCACATGTAGGTTTGGCCACCACACTCAAGAACACCTCAATAACATAAACATATATCCAACAAGATGAAAGATATAAACTAGAGAAAGGAAACATGTCTAGCAAAAAACATGGTCGATCAAGATAAAGCATAAACATGCAACAAGAAAAGAGAGTAGTATAGATAAGGTTAGGAGTTATGTAACCCGCCTTAAGCAAGCTCCAAGCTCCTAGCACCAAGAAACACCTTCGGCCACCTCAAGGAGAAGAAGAAGAAGACTCCAAGGAGAAGGATCAGCCACCAAGCTTAGCTCCTCCAAGGGATCGGCCACCAAGCACTAAGGGAAGGTATACCGTGCAGCAAGGAAGAGAGGAGGCAACAAGGAACTAAAGGGATCCTAAGCAAGAGAAGGAAGAGGCATATATAGAAGAGGATGAAGGAGAAAACAAGGCAAAACAAGGCAATGTGTCACCCACCTCGGGGCACTTGTCCAAGGGCAATGCCACCTCCTTACCTCACCTTATACACATGTCCAAGGCTATTGCCACATGCAAGCACTAAGAACCAAGTGTCCACTAGTGGTGACACAAACGAGGTCAAGATATCAAAGAGGGTCCTTGGCCGACACACCTCATACCTTGCCCGATACAACTCCCTGGGTGACACACCTATGGCCGACACAAAGGTCTCCTATTTGACATAGTGTTCAACTAGGCAAGGAAAGGCCTAAACAAGGTAAAAGAAGGCCCAATAGAAATCCACAAAGCTCAAGACAACCCAAGCAATGAGCCCAAACCTTCCTCTCAACTTTAGAGGAAGTAAAGAGAGAGAGGACATCTCTAAAGGTGACAAACTTGCTCATCAACCCTAGACTTAGGTTATTTGCAAGTAGCACCTCCAACCCTCAACAAAGCACAAACAAACCCTAATCACCACTGGTGGTGATTAGCAAGCAACTAAACACTAGGGTTAGGAAAAGCAAACATGATAAACCCAAAATAGAGGTCAGGGTCCTTACAATCCATAAACCTCTACAAATGGATTTTGCCCCCGAAATCCGAAGAGAAAAGTGAGGGATACTTCCTCCTCATCTCTTCCTCAAGCTCCCACGTGGATTCCTCAATGACACAATGATGGCAAAGAACCTTCACAAGAACCAGGTCTTTCCTCTTTAGCTTCTTCACTCTTTTGTCAAGGATCATCACTGGACCTTCCTCGTAGGTCACATCTTCATCAAGCTCAACCTCAACTCGCTATATCACTGTCCTTGTGTCTAGATGACTTTTCTTCAGCATGCTGACATGGAACACCGGGTGTAACCTGTGCAACTCTAGTGGCAGCTCTAACTTGTAAGCTACCTTGCCAACACGCGCTATTACCGGGTATGGCCCCATATACCTGGGTGCCAACTTGCCTTTCCGTCCAAACCTCAGCACACCTTTCTAGAGTGAGACCTTGAGATACACTTTATCTCCTACCTAGAACTCCAAAGGTCGTCGACGATTATCTGCGTACGACTTTTGTCTGTCATGTGCCGCTTTCAACTGTTGCTGTATCACCTTGATCTTTTCTGTTGTCTGCTGGACTAACTCAGGACCCAAAAGCTAATACTCGCCAGACTCATACCAGCATAAAGGAGATCTGCACTCCCTTCCATATAACGCCTCATAAGGAGCCATGTCAATGCTCTGCTAATAACTATTGTTGTAGGTGAACTCTATCAAACTGAGATGCACGTCCCAACTACCTAGGAACTGCAAAACACAAGCTCGGAGAAGGTCCTCCAAAGTATGAATAGTCCCTTCAGACTGTCCATCCATCTATGGGTGGAAGGCGGTGCTAAACCTCAACCATGTTCTCAATGCTTTGTGCAACTGTTCCAAAAAATGACTCATGAACTGAGGGCCTCTATCGGAAACTATCATTGATGGTACACCATGTAAACACACTATCTCATCTACATACACCTGAGCAAGCTTCTCTGATGTATATGTCATTTTTAGAGGTATGAAATGGGCAGACTTCGTCAATCTGTCCACTACCACCCAAATGGAATCATGATTCCTAGCTGTCCTTGGCAGACCAACTACGAAATCTATAGTTATATGATCCCATTTCCACTGTGGTATCGGCAGGGGTTGCAACGTACCTGCCGGCTTCTGGTGTTCAGCCTTGACTTGCTGGATACCACACACCTAGCCACAAACTTAGCTACGTCTCTCTTCAAGACAGTCCACCAATACATATCCTTCAGATTATGATACATCTTGGTGACTCCTAGATGCATAGCATACATCGATGTATGCGCTTCCTCAAGAACTATCTTTCTCAGATCATCAACATCGGGGACCACCATCCTATTACGATAACAAACTAGTCCATCCTTAGACTCATGGAACTCATCACGCTTTTTGCTGCCAAATTCTGATCTGATCGACTGCACTGAAGCATCTATCTGTTGTGCATCCTTGATCTGTTGTTTCAATGTATGCTTTACTTGCATCTATGCCAATAATTCTGCCAACAAGGAAACTTTCATATGCACATTCATCTGCCGTAAGGAGACAAACATATCCCATCTGTGGCATACCAAAGAACTCAATTGTTCCTTCTTCATAGGAAGAGAAGAAGACTTTTGGCTAAGTACATTAGCTACCACATTCACCTTACCTGGATGATACTCAATGGTGCAGTCATAATCATTGATTAGTTCCATCCAGCAACGTTGTCGCATGTTCAGGTCGTTCTGTGAGATGACATACTTCAAGTTTTTATGATCTGTAAAGATATGGCACACTTCCCCATAAAGATAGTGTCTCCAAATCTTTAAGGCATGAACCACCGCAGCCAGCTCCAAATCATGTATTGGATAGTTCTCCTTGTATTTCTTAAGTTGTCACGAAGCAAAAGAAACCACATGATCTTCCTGCATCAGCACACACCCAAGGCCCTTCTTGGAAGCATCGCAGAAAACAACATAGCCTTTCCTAGGCTCTAGAAGCACTAACACTGGAGCACTGGTTAACTTCTCCTTCAAGCTTTGGAAAGCTTGCTGGCAACGATCATCCCAAACAAAAGGTACATCCTTCCTTGTCAACTTTGTCATCGACAATGCTATCACACTGAAGTCCTTTATAAACTTTCGGTAGTATCCTGCCAAACCCAAAAAACTACATACTTCCGTTGGTGTCTTTGGTTGTTCCCAATCTGCCACTGATTCTACCTTCTTGGGATCCACCCTGACTCCTTCAGCGGATATCACGTGTCCCAAGAATGTCATTTCCTTCAACCAGAACTCACATTTACTGAACTAGGCATACAACTGATGTTGGTGAAGAAGAGTCAATGCTTGTCGAAGATGTTGTTCATGCTCTCGACTATCTCGACTGTAGATCAAGATGTCGTCTATAAAAACTACAACAAACTGATCTAGAAATGGATGAAACATTTGGTTCATTAGATCCATGAAAGCAGCAGGCGCATTGGTTAGCCCAAATGGCATAACTACAAACTCAAAGTGACCATACCTCATCCTAAACGCTGACTTAGGTATGTCATCATCTTTGATTCTTAACTGATGGTATCCAGATTGTAGGTCTATCTTCAAGAACACTGTAGCGCTACACAACTAATCGAACAGATCATCTATCCTCGCCAATGGGTACTTATTCTTGATCGTGACCTTGTTCAGCAGTCGGTAATCTATACATAACCGCATCGATCTGTCCTTCTTCTTAACAAACAGCACTAGAGCACCCCAATGCGACGTGCTCGATCAGATGAAACCTTTCTCCAACAACTCCTATAAATGCTCCTTCAACTCTGCCATCTCTACTGAAGCCATCCTATACGGCGTCTGTGCAACTGGTTGTGTTCCTAGTACTAGACTGATCTCAAAATCAATCTCTCAGGGTGGGGGAACACCAGGGAACTCATCAGGAAACACATCCGCAAACTCTCGAACAACCATCACCTCCTCAAGGTTAGGAGCTTTCGTCTTGGTATCCACAATGTGAGCTAAGAACACCTTACAACCTTGCCACAACATCTTTTCTACCAGCATAGGTGACACCAAACACGTCAGAAGAATCTTCCTATCTCCTTGGAAGATCCACTTCTCTCCACTGTCATCAAACACTTCCTGCTTGGAACCACAGTCCAACACAACCTTATACTTTTCTGAGGTATCCATCCCAAGGATCACATCAAATCCATGCATCTCAAGTGGTATAAGATCCACTTGTATATTGTGTCCCGAAAAAGATAAGACACAAGATGGACACTCCTATCGAAGCATCGAGGAACCATCAAGAGGGGTTTCTAACAATAGGCTATCTTTCTTACAACTAATAGGTAAATGACAGTTTTCAAGCATAGTTTGAATGATAAAAGAGTGTGTAGCACCCAGGTCAACCAGAGAAGATACAAAGCAAGAAGAAGACAAATTAGAATGAAATAACTCCATCTGACGTGTCACCACTCGCGGGTTGACTGTCGCCTCCGGATGACTCATAGCATATAATCGTGTCGTTGCTTGCTGTCGTCCTTGTCCTCTACTTCCTTGAATAGACGATCCCGCTTGCAACGCTTGACCGTATCCTCGCCCTCTGCTACTACTGGGCTGCTGTCTATCTGACCCTTGCTAATTCTGCCTCGGCTGCTGTGTCACTTCAACATCTCTCCTTGGGCAATTTAACTTGAAATGCCCCAACTGTCCACAGATATAGCATGACCTATCCTCAAACTGCGGCCTAGATGACCCTGTCACTTCCACTGAAGCTGTATTATGTGCCTTCGATGGTGAAGAACCATATCCTCTTCCCTTACTTAGGGACCACTGTGACAGTGCACTGGAACCTCTTAACCCAGACGGTGCTGAAAACCTTGGCTTCTTGAAGCTATCAAACCTCTGTCTCTGGAACTGAGTAGGACTCTTCTTAGACATGGTTTGTCTCTTCTCCTTGACTGACCATTCAATCCTTCAGATAGACTCCACAAACGTGGCAAATCGCTCCTAGTTCTCCAACGTAGCAATAGGTGTTGTCAGTTCAACACTCAAACCTTTCTCAAAACGTTTGATCCGCTCATCATCTATCGCCGCCATGTGAGGATAAAACTTTAGTAGGTCCATGAACTTGGCTTCATACTCGGTGATGCTCATCGTTCCTTGGCACAGGCGCTCAAACTGGTTGATCTTCTCATCCAGATACGTCTTTGGAAAGTACCTGCTGACGAACTCTGATCGGCCTAAATCACGTGTCCAAAAGGAGCGGATTTGAAGTAGTCAGACTTTTAAATTACCTGACTCTTAGGCCTCCACAACAATGATGGGGTTCAAAGTAGCAATCAGAGTCGAACCACATGGAAAAGGGTGGTAGTGTTAAGAACACAAAATCGACACTCTACACCCCAGTAAGGGTAAGGTGAGGATAAAGTTCCCAGAGGGAACAACAAGCAGAGATCGATAAAATAAAAGAAAACTATCTCCAACTGGAGTTACAAGGAAAATTATGGTTTTTGGCATTTATTAGTTTTTAGGGTTTTAGTACAATAGAACCAGAGGAGATAACACTATTGCTTTGGTAAGGAACGAAGGAGGAAAACTTCGGTATAACAAGCGGCAATAGGAACATCCTGTACGCCTTCTCTCAAAGAGGGTACCTCTAACTAAGCACCAACACCCTCTCTCGAGGTTGCTGGACTTGGGTTAGAGTGGAAAGATTACTAAAGCAACTCCAATCCTAGGTACTCTCGTACTCTCGGATCGGACCAACCACTAGAGCCACAATACCTCTCTCGAGGGAGTTGCAGCCGGAAACATGATTCGATAGCTAGTCAAAACATGATCCAAGCGTACAAGCTAGAGTTCAGATGCTAAGAAAAGTAATCATCCAACAAAAAGGAACCAAACATAAGGCAATAGACATTTCAAACTCATCTAATTCCATTAGCATAATCATTATATAAAAGGGGTTTGGTTACATTGCGTAACTAAAGAAAGTAAATGACTGAAGTAGGAAAGATAAGTATCGTCTCCTTGATTTAGGAGATCGACAAGCAGCAGAAGATTCCTAAGGTCCCTCTAGCCCGATACCGGGTGGGAGTCTTGCCCGATACGCCTGTGTCGGGCGGCGTCCCCTGTCGGGCAACACGCCATGACGGGCAGACATATCGATCAAAGCACTCCCGCCTGATACGGTCGTGTCAGGATGCCACCCTCTTGGGTGACACACTGTGACGGTTGATTCGTATTGGGCTCGGTATCGTGTCAGGCTAGAGACCACTTAGAGTATCAGGTTCCTCGTATCGGGTGGCCTTTCTGGTCGATATCAGGGCTACTGCGACGACCGGGACAGATTCTAAGTGAACCATTCCTGCCCTCTCGAGTCGGGGAAGTGCTCAACTAGTATCGCCCGATACACCTCTGGGACATGACACACTAGCTCCAGGTGTTTTCCAAAGTTAGCTTTCGTGAGATTCCAACCCATCCCATCGAGGTCCTGTAGCTGCTATTTATAGGCAGTGGTTGGAAGAAGTTGCGGTTCTCCGGGCGCCACATGTCCTCCATCGGCTCTATTAGTGCGGCTTCATGGATTCTCGATGTGTGTGTCGCCCAGCACAACGGGTGGCGGGTAGTAAGCATATCGGGTATCGTGACGGGTGGGCACCTGCCGGTCGGTGGCTTGTATCGTGCGACACGCTTTAGTAGTCGTGGCAAGTACAGATCCCTGTCAGGTAAGTGGTGAGTCGCCCGTCAGATCCTTCTTGCGCGGCACACCCGTGTCATGTAGCATCCGTATCAGGTTGTTGTATGGTGGGGAGTGAGTGTGTCGGATGACTGGTAGGAGGGTCGATGCAGGTAGAACACGTTCACGGGCCGGGACAGGCGATTTTGCTGACTTTTGAGTGGAAAAACGAGGAAAACCCTGCAAAATATGATAAAAATGAGATAAGAGCGTAGCGTGGCTTGTTTATTAAAAAACATGACAAAAAGGAGAGGAAAACAGTTTAAAAGGGAAGATTTCACAACAAAATATTGGCCATAAACATCACAAAATTTGGTGTTATCAACTCCCCCATACTTAGCATTTTGATTGTCCTCAATCAATTTTTAAAACTTTGTTTGTGATGCTTCTTCTTAACCGGTATAGTTTTCATACAAAGGGTTTAAGCGAGTATTGAGATGTCTTATAGAGAATATTGCCCGATCACGAACAATAGACTTTACTTTTCCTGCCTTATTTGAGCAAAAGTTTCTCTACAGTTTCGACGAGACTTGGGTGCATGATTTTGAAGTTAGCTTTCACATCAAATAACTTTTGGGAACAGAGAGTTGTGCGTTTGGGTAGGCTTAAGGCTTTTTGGGTTTTCTTGTTTCCCATCAGTCTATCCAGGTACGAGTCCATTAGCATGTGAGTGGTCCCTGCAGCCCAAGTCAGTTGGCTTTAGAGCAGTGATTTCACATCCTACGTACCACTGCCCCAGATCTACCATGCCTAAAGATGGGTACTTTTGGAAAACAAGTGTGTATATACATTTTTTTTGGCACAACTCTCATGCTTTTATTCACTCTCATAAGGCTATTCTCTCTTTTTGGGATTTTGTTGGGTAAGGGAAAACAAGAGATTTTTTTTTTGCTGTTTGGTCAGCTTTTTCCTTCTGCATACACGTCTCTTAGCTGTCGCGAGATTATTTTTCGAGATTTTTGGCGTGGAAAGTCATAGTCTTTTGTTGTTTGAGGCTGCATTTTCAAAAGACATAACAAAACCTACATCTCTTTGGACACAGAGAAAACAAACTGGCAAGAAGTCGCATCCGGTTTTTACTATAAAGTGTCTTTGTACATATGTATAGAGACAAAATAAGAAAATTTTTTGTATGAGGCATGTATATATATGTACACATGTTATATATATATATAAAAAGAACAAAAAGAACAAAAGGGGTGAAGTTCGAAGGACTTTTAGTACCTCCCTCACTGGTACATAGAATCCCCCCCAAACTTACTCCACACTTTGTCCTAGAGTAGTGAAGTAGATCGGGTAGGGTAATGTTTACTCAGTGAGGGTTAGCTGGTGAGCGTGCCTTTGCCAGATAGAAGCTCCCACACATATTCTCCATGTTTTCTGTGATAGTCGATGTGGTGTAGCTGGTCTGGCATCTCTTTATTTGATATCCATTCCAGCACGAAGATGCCACACTCATTGGATAAAGGAATTTGTTGTGGACTGCGGTGGCAGAACTGAAGCACGTGCCATTTGCTACCTGCTGTCTCCATGAATGGTTGTATCAGTGCTGCCACCTCATCGTAGTATTTTCATACTAAGTGCTCGAGGGGTGTCAACACTGTCGATGTACACTGTACCGGATGATCTTTGTTGTTGTATGAGCTGTTGTAGAAGATTTCTGCTCGTTGTCGAGTGTACATCGTCAGGAGCGTCCATTGGTCATAGTGCAAGATAGGTAGGAAGATGGTGCATGGAACTCTACACTGCAACTCTTCCAGAAATGATTGTTTCACTCCTGATTCATCGTCTAGGCAGATGTTGTTGAACAACATTGGATGGGCTATGTATGCATGTTCAAACTTTTTTTGTATTATCTGGATGTATGCGGCCGCCACTGATATCGACAGACATCCTCCTTCTTGTACCATGTCCCTCAAATCGTCAACTGGGACTATGACACTGCTTGCCTCGTAAATGACATCTGTGGGGGTAGAGTCGGCTAACTTCAGAAGAACTTCATTGACCTGTTCCTGTGTGAGTGTAGAACACGAGAAACGATCGAAGTGGATGATCATTTCTTCTGAAGTTTTGAGCGAAGCGGGGTCTTCAATTCCGCATACTTCTTGCAGAATCTCTAACCGCTTGCCCGTCCCATAGGCGCCTGCTTCTGTCTCGTCTTGTACTTCTAGAGTGTTGCTGGGTTGTGATGATTCATCTACTTTATCACTATCCAACAGCTTGTCCGGTACCCCTGCGTCTTAGAAGTAGTGCTTGTCTTTGATCAACAGTAGTGAGTAGGTGCTCCTGAGTTGAAAGAAGACTTGGCCCTGAAGGTACCTTATATTTCCAAATATGTTGAGCAGCTCCATGGCGCGCAAGATGACAAGTGCGCTATTCCCACTTCCTGATTCTTCTTGGACGGGGAAGTCTCTGATAGAGAAGAAGTTCCAAATGCCGTTGTGACATTGGACTCCTTGCTTGATAGCTTGGAGAAGACGCATCAGTAGAAGACTGAGATGTTTATCTTCTGGGCAACTGAAGATAAGTCCTGAGCGTGGCACTTCCTCGTTGCAACAGCTGAACAGTTGGACATCATGGTTCCGGAGGTCTGCCACGCATAAGAACCAGTTATTGCGGTTCTTGTACGGGGCCAACACGAGGTTTGTGTTGTGTTCTTCAATATGCCGCAGCATGTTGTCCACCACAATGGAGTCTGATACTCCCATCATCAATCTTCTCACCAAGGTCGGCGTGGCGTTGTATATCGTTTGCCGACCTATCTTGGTGCTGACATTCTTGATGATTGCACCCTCCAGGACCCTGAACAGCTTTTTCCAGACGATGGCTGGGGAGCGGAATAAGCTTCTAAGTGTTCCCCATTGTACTGAAAAGTAACCGTCGCTCCAGATTTCTTCTTCTTCGTCAGCCTGCGACCTCAGGACCTTATTCAACAACTTCTGGTCCCTAATCGTCAGGTATCTGATGGCCCTTCTGTCGAAGTCTGCCATATCAAAAAATGTATCTCTGACGGCGTAGAGAATTCATCTACCATCGAGCTTTTTCCTCTAGGGGGTGTCTTTAGTTGGAAGCTTCAATGTCCCCCCATCTCCCTCCGACTCATCAGAAGAATTCTCCCTGATGTTGACTGATTCATCATTATCTTCTGCTTCATCAAAGGAGGCAGAGGGAGCGTAGTCATCTACGCCTCGGGAGCTCTCCTCTTTTATTGGAGACCCGTCGGCAGACTTGTGTGTCATCTCTTTGTCAGGCATTGTAGAAGGCCCACTTGAAGAAGACGACGCACCAGAAGTCGAGGGTGCGGATGAGGAGGGTGCATAGCCTGAGCCTGGGGGTGACAGAGACCTTCTCGGATGCCTTGGGCGCGGATGGTCATCCCCATGTTCAGCCTCTCCTCAATCACATGAAGGCACTGGAGGGCCTGCTGTAGTGTGGTGTTGAGTTCCTCTAGTTGGACGGGAAGGCCAACTAGAGTCAGCGGTTCCCGCTCCTGGCTATTCAGTCTCTGCTAAAAGATAGAAAACTTGTGGGTTAGTGAAGTAAAAGTAGAAAAGTGGCTTTCTTTTACCTCTCGCAAGTTATCGAGTTTGTGCCCCAGCATCTATCTGAGCAACGGAGGGGATCCTACAGATCTCCCTCTCATCCTCACGACATCCTCCCGCGTGAAGATCTACCTGACGAGGGCGCAGCCTCACTTGGGGTAGTGTCAATCTGGATTGTTCGTGAGGTTGTTGCTTCTGGGCGAGGCGTCAACACTTTTGCGGCTATCTCTGCCTCGCCCATTTGTAGTGGTGGAGAGGGCCGCGGTGTGGGTGGATGCTGCTCCACCTCTGTGTTGTCGGTGACCTCCTTTGTAGTGCCACAGGAGACACTGGTGGCGGTGGCGGTGTCGGTGTAGGGTGTGCAGCTCCGAGCTCCATCTCGAGGATCTCGGCGAACGCCCCATTACTGGCGCCCGACTACACTTCTTCTTATGCCACTAAGGGCACCACAGAAAACTCTAGAGTTGTGGATTCTCTTCCGCGACAGCTTCCCTCAGGGCTAGCGAGGTTGTCTCAGCCCCGGTTGCATCGGAGACCTCCACGCTCATTGATACTTCTTCAGCCGCGGTAGATGTTGTCGTGGTTGCGGTTGGTAAGGCGGGAGCGATGACAACTCTATTAATTGTTGCCGTCGGTGGCTCTGGAGAAGTGGTCAGATCGGCAGGAGTTGTGGAAGATTTGTCCTGCCGAGTGTCGAGAGGAATTGGTTCTCCTCTTAGAGCCACCCTCTCTTGTATACTAGTGGTGGCACCGTAAGCTACTTCGACTACCACCACTTCAATCTCTGTGATGGTGAAGACCAGCTTTTCTGCGTCATAGTTGGTGCAGCTAGGAAGCTGAAGGAGGGTGTTAGTTCTCGCAAATTTGTAGAAATAGCTTCACCCCTCCTTCTTGATGATGCTGGCCCTAATGAGGACCTTGAGGTCGATCTTCTCTTCGCCCCTTGTCCTTGAAAGACTGCGCGGTTCCCTTGGGTACCCTAACCCAACCGCAATCAGATTGATGATGCCACCCATGCAGTACTCCTTAGTGGCATCTTTTATGGGGTGCAGCCTATTCAGAAAGAAGCGTCCCAGGTTGACCACCTTGCCCTCCATCATGTGCCACATGAGATGGATTTCTTCGGTGTAGATGTTGCTTGATTCGTTCTTGCTGAAGAGAAGGCACGCCACGAACTTGTACACTATTCTCCAGAAGCAGGAGTGCCCCGCCGCCACCTTGCTTCCCAGCTTGAATGATAACTCGCCGATCAGCTTTCTCCAGTGCTCCATGGGATTGAACCCGTCCCCTTCGGTGATCATTGCACCGTTGTTTAGCAGTTCCTTCTTTGCCTCGCTGGAATAGAAGATCTCATTGAGTAGCTTCTAGGAGATGACGTGCTTGACATTGTATAGTCGCCCCTGCAGTCTGTCTGCTCCACCATATTCTATAATTTCCTCGGGTTTATTCTGCACCCGGCGGAGAGATGACATGAACTCCCTGGTGAGTTCAGTGTAGGAGGCAGAGTGGCTGAAGCAGATCTTCCTTATCCCTACTGCAGCTAGGACAATTTCTAGCCTGTCGAAAATGCCTAGTTGAAGGAAGGACGACTGGTGGCAGAATCTGCTCGGCTTGTAGATTTTTGTTGCCAGTTCTGAGTATCCACGCCCGTTCTCATTGTCTCTGGGCACGAACCTGCCTGGTGTGTGATCCAGAGGTTCTGCCGCCGTGGTTAAAGCTGTTGTTGGAGCCGTTACTTCTTCTGTCCTTGGTCTCTTTTCAGCCGTGGATGGGCCAGATGCCTCGGGGTTTGGGCATTTCTGCCCGACCGTCGTAGCTCCTGCTATGGCCTCGGTGTCGATCCTTCGAACATGTTCGTCAACTTAAACAATGGTTTGCTTGGTACGGGTCATTTATGTTATCATAAGATGAGTTTATTAAACATTTAAATGTTTCACCTTACCCGTAAAGTTGATATCAGTGTCTAAAAGAAAACTTATTGCATGATAAGAAATGTTCGACCCGATACAAGAGCTACCCGAAATCACCGTATCATGCTTCAAAACTGAACGATATGATGCTCGCCCGATACGCCTGTGTCGGGTGATACGAAGTTTGGCTCAAAATTGCCATAGGTTCATCGTGAGACACCGGGCGTCATCGCGAACAGATTTAATGCCTGATACGATCATCCTGAAAAAGGGTGTCGCCCATCACGCGAGGCAATACAAGATTGGGTGACACGGGAAAAATCGAACATCATAACTATTTCCAGATACATCTAAAGTTCAAAGTGTGTCGGGCGATAGAGTCACGCGTTGCAAAGCGCTCGATGCGGTTTCTTAGAAAGAAAAGGTGTCGCCTGACAACAAAAACACGCGAAGCGATACAAGACTGAGTGACACGGGCATTGCCCGATATAAGGTATCGGGCAAGCACGCGGTATAGATGTGTCGCGCGACACGCTTAACAAGTGTGTGTCGGGTGATACAAGGAAACCAACTAAAGCCATAAGTTCGATACGAAAAAGAATGACATGCAGGTCATGTTGGGCATGCCAAACGATACAGTTGTCGAGTTATACCTTTGTGATCTTAAGATAGCTTGTGCGACACGGGAACAGAAGCTAGTTGGTCGATACTAGAGTGAAAAGAGAAATTACTGCACGCTACGGGAGTAGGTGAGGAGTAAATGTCGTTGCCCGACACAGTTTAACCTCAACTACTATATATAGCAATCTAGGTCGGGGGAAAAATGGGTAAAATAGGGGCATGTGTCGGCCGAGGAGACAAATCATTCCCGAGACGGGCAGTAAAATCAGTCCCATCCATCAAATCAAGGGCTATTACTCATGTCACCTGACATGAATGATCACTGCTTGGCGTATCGCCCGACATGGCTTATTGCTGAGGTGCGATGCCCGATACGACGTCGCCCAATATGGGCATGTTTTGCGATTCGCTCGGGTTCTTTCCTGATATCGGCCAGGGAGTAATGCATCCTTTCCTGATACAAGCTCTTCGAATAAGATTCATGATGGAAGACTAAAAATAAAGTGAAGGAAAACGCAATTGATGGGTAAAACATCATTGGCCTAAGGTGAAGTTCCCGACCTCAAATAGCATTACTCATCAATTCTCATAAAACTGAGCGGTGGCCCATAAAATAGAAGAGTCAGAGCATGTGACGCATGTGCTGACTCTGCCTTATTACAATCATAATGTTCATAATGTTTTTCTTGCAGGAAAGGAAATAATGTACTATTCTAAGAAAAGTAAAAACTCAGGTTTCCTCCCGAGGAGCGCGGTAGTTAGTGTCGTTAGCTCGACAGATTTAGGTCCTTCACTTTGTGCCTTTAGCTATTTGCACATCCTACAAACTTATCTCTGTCCTTCTCATGAATGCTTCATCTTCATAGAACCTTTTTACTCTGTGATCGTTCACTGGGAAAACTTTGGATGGATCATCTTTATCATACAGTTCCATCATTCCTTATGGATATATCTTTGCTACGGTGAAGGGTCTAGACCACCTTGTTTGCAGCTTACCTGGAAAAAGACGAATAGAAGATTTAAATAATAAAACTTTGTCACCTTCACTCACATCCTTCTTCCTCAGGTGGGCATCATGCCACACCTTGGTCCTCTTCTTATAGATCCTTGCATTCTCGTAGGCATGTATTCTCAGCTCTTCGAGTTCTTGTAACTGTAGATATCTTTTCTCGCCTACCTTTTCCAGATCCATATTCAGGAACTTAATCGCCCAAAGAGCCTTGTGTTCAAGCTCTAAGGGTAGATGACAGGATTTCCCATAAATCAATTTGTAAGGTGTGGTTCCAATGAATGCTTTATATGCAGTTCTGTAGGCCCAAAGGTGTCATCGAGCTTCATTGACCAATCTTTCCTCATGCGACTGACAGTCTTCTCTAAAATTTGCTTAATCTGTCTATTAGAAACCTCCACCTACCCAGAAGTTTGTGGGTGGTAGGGCGTAGCGACCTTGTGTTTAACCCCATAATTCCACAGGAGTGCTTCAAACTGTTTTTCCCCGAAATGTGACCCACCATCGCTTATCACAGTACGAGGTACTCTGAAGCGAGGGAAGATAATATTCTCAAACAACTTGATCACTGATTTGGAGTCGCAAGTTTGAGTGGCAACAACTTCCACCCATCTAGACACATAATCTACCGCGACTAAGATGTATTGGTATCTTTTTGATGGGGGAAATGGACCCATGTAGTCAATTCCCCATACATCAAAGATCTCGACTTCGACCCAATTGGCCATAGGCATCTCATTTCTTCTCCCAATGTTTCCTATCGATTGGCATTCTTTACAAACTTTTACATAATTTACAGCATCCTTGAACAAGGAGGGCCAGTAAAAACCTGATTGTAGCACCTTGGCGGCGATCCTTTCGCTCCCCAGGTGTCCTCCATAAGGTGAGGCATGGCATTCTTTTAGGATGTTTGGAACTTCTTCTTCAGGGATACACCTTCTATACAGGTTATCTGTGCATCTTCTAAAGAGAAGAGGATCATCCCAGTAGTAGTTCTTGACATCTGAAAAGAGTTTCTTCTTTTTATTGTATGTTATATCAGGAGGAAACTCTCTGCAAGCAAGATAATTACAAATATTTGCAAACCAAGGCAAATTCTCATCTTTAGTTTCAACCATCAGCAAGGCTTCATCAGCATAGTTGTCGTTAATAGGTGGCTCTTTCTGGTCTTCGACTATGATCCTTGATAAGTGGTCGGTGACTACATTTTCCGCACCCTTCTTATCAACGATATCGTGGTCGAACTTCTGGAGTAACAAAGCCCACCTTAACAGCCTAGGCTTGGTATCCTTCTTCTGCATAATATATCTTATTACCCCATGGTCTGTGTAGACCTTTACCTTTGTTTTGATAAGATAGGATCTGAAATTGTCGAAAGCAAAAACCATCGCGAGCATCTCCTTCTCTATAGTCGTGTAATTTTCCTGAGCCTCATCCAGAGTACGACTGGCATAGCAAATGACGTGGTGCCTTCTGTCCTTTTTCTATCCTAGGACTGCTCCTACAGCATAGTCACTGGCGTCGCACATAAGATCGAAAGGTAGCTCCCAATCTGGAGCTTGAAGGATAGGCGGTGAGATAAGAGCATCCTTTAAGGCCTGAAAAGCATTTAGACAATCGTTAGAGAAGTCGAATTCAACATCCTTATCTAGAAGGTTTGACAACGGTTTCGAGATCTTTGAGAAGTCTTTTATGAATTTTTGATAATAGCTGGCGTGCCCGAGGAAACTCTGCACTCCAGATACAGACTTCGGCAGAGGAAGTTTAGATATAGCTTCAACCTTGCTAACGTCTACCTCGATGCCACGCCTCGAGACTTTATGCCCTAGCACAATGCCTTCTCGTACCATAAAATGACACTTCTCCCAGTTCAGGACTAAACTATTTTCTTCACAGCGTTGCAAAATGAGAGAGAGGTTTTTCAGACAGGCATCGAAGTCCTTTCCATAGACAGAAAAGTCATCCATGAAAACTTCAACGATGTCTTCCAGAAAATCCAAAAACATTGATATCATGCAACGCTGAAACGTTGTGGGAGCATTGCACAAGCCGAAAGGCATTCTTCGGAAGGCGTAGGTCCCATAGAGATAGGTAAAAGTAGTTTTCTCCTGGTCGTCTGGTAATATGGGGACTTGATAAAATCCAGAAAAACCATCCAAAAAGCAGAAATAGTCATGATGTGCTAATATTTCCAGAACTGGATCAATGAAAGGAAGTAGATAATGATCTTTTTTCATGGCTTGGTTTAGTTTTTGGTAGTCTATACACATCCTCCATCCGGTGGTGGTCCGAATTGCCACTTCATCGCCTTTGTCCCCTTTTACTACTATTATACCTCCTTTCTTCGATACCACATGAATCAGACTGACCCATTTACTTTCACTAATTGGGTAAATGATCCTTTCATCCCTCAGTTTGATTACTTCTTTCTTCACAACTTCTTTTAGCATCTGGTTCAATTACTCTGGGGTTGAGCCAGAGGTTTAGCAAAGTCTTCCAAATTAATGAGATGCATACATAGCGCAGGGCTAAGGCCTTTGATATCCTCTACCGAATATCCTATAGCCTTCCTGTGGAGCCTCAACTCCTCGAGGAGTTTTTCCAATTGATCCTTCGTAAGATAGGCATTAACGATGACATGATTTCTCTCTTCTTGATCTAGAAATTCATACCTTAATCCTTTAGGTAGCTGCTTCAGCTCGGGTTTATCCTTGGATGCCTTTTCTTCTGGTGCCTCCTCTAGCGAAGCAAACTTAACTGTTTCTATTACCTCATCTTCGTCGCTTAGATCTTCATCAAGTCGATTTAGATAGTTGAGAAACTCGACAACCTCTGGATTTTCAGAATCTGAATCTTGATTGTTTAACGCTCTCACGAGAGGATCCATCATTACGATATCTTCATCCCTCTCTTCACAAAACTGGTAGTAGTTTTCTACGAAGTAAGCAGATTCTAGTAGGGACGGTCCCTTCATAGCATCCTTTACTTTGAAATATAAGTGGTCGTTCCTGACCCTCAGAGTGATTATTCCTTCGGCAACATCAATCAACGCTCTTCCTGTAGCCAAGAAGGGGCGTCCAAAGATGATAGGACAGTTAGGGTCCTCCACAGTATCAATGATAACAACGTCGCAAGGAATGAAGAAACTTCCCACACAGATTGGTACATCCTCAACAACTCCTACAAGTCTTTTGAAAGAATGGTCTTCCAATTCAATCCTCATGTTGGTCTTGACCATATCAGTCAAACCCAAACGTTGCGCCAGGCTTAGGGGCATAAGGCTGATGCTAGCCCCCAAATCAGCAAGAACTTTCCACTCAATGTTATCTCCAACGGAAAATGGAATGGTGAAAGCCCCTGGATCCTTCTTCTTGTTGGGTAAATCTTCTTTGACAAAAGCAGAAGACATACTAGCTAGATGCACAGTCTCAAGCCTTCCGCTCTTTTCTTCTTGGTGATCAGATCCTTGAAAAACTTGGCGTAGGTCGACATTTCCTCTAAAGCATCCAGAAAAGATAATTCGAGGTGAAGCTTCTTTACTGACTCCATAAACCTCTCATAATGCTTTTTAAGATGTGCCTTTATCAGTTTGTAAGGGAAAGACAACTTAGGAGAGTAAGGACTTCTTTTACCAAATAGTTCCTCCATAGATCTTGGTTCTTGCTCCCTGACATGAGCTTGTTGGTTGTCTTCCTCTGTGGGATATTCTTTCGTAGTCCTTGATTCAGGTTCCTTGGGTCTATCTTCTTCAGGGCGCTCTACTGTCTTCCCTAATCTCAGCACCGCCATTTTAGCAGATTCAGTGTTGGAGGGTATCTTACTTGAGGGATTCTTTATTAACTCGACCATCTGGGCCAGCTACTGATCTATTTGGCGTTGGTGAGTTTGCATGTCTACCATCTAAACCTGCATCGTGTTTAGAACTCCTGAATTTGACAGCGCACTTTGCACCAGCTGGTTGTTGATAGTATCCTGCCTTTTGACAAAATCGAACAATTGACCCACCAAATCTGGTTGGTTCGAGTTCTTGTCCTAACTTTGCTCCTTAGCTTGACCCTCGCTTTGACTAGGGTTAGCTGCTTGGCGACTTTGGTACTTTCCTTGCCCTTGGAAGTTTGCCTTGTTCGATTGGAAATTGGTAGTTTTGGTGAACTGACCTTGTCCCCCCTTTTCTCAAAACCTTGCGGTTTCTTGGTTGGGTTATTCAGCTGATGCGAGTTTTTGACCGCATCCTTGTTGCCATAGTTAAAACCAGGGTGATCCGGTCTCTTGAAGTTGACAAAAGAGACATTCTCAGCTTCCACTGCTTCAAATTCACTTTCAGTTGACTTGTCAGGTCAGGTGGAAACGCAGTTATCAATCTCATGTCCACCTTCTCCACAGGTGACACATTTCATAACTTTCTCAACCTGTTTCTTCCCTTTTCCACCTGATTCTTTTAATTGTCTGACATCAGTGGCTATCTTCTGGATTTGAGTGGGGATAGCTTCCAGAGCTTTGGATTCGACGGAGGGCCCTTCCCTAGCGGCCTTCTTAGCATGTCCTCTATCAGATCTATCGTAGTCAGTGCTGGCCTGCAACTCGGCCATGTTTTCGATGATCTTTTTGGATCTACTGGGCTTCTTCCCCAGAAAGTTGCTTCCTACAGCTGCATTCAGCGATACCCTTTTTTCAGCGGTCATACCATTATAGAAGGTGGTTATCAGAAAACCCTTCTTGTAGTTGTGACGGGGGCATTCCCTCTAATATTCTTGATACCTTCCCAGGCTTCGTGAAGATTCTCATTCAGCTTCTGCATGAATGATGTGATCCTTTGTTTATTCCTGACAGTTTTCTCCATAGGGTAAAACTTGTTCACAAAAGCGTCTGCCAGCGCATTCCATCCATTCAGAGCTTGATGCGGTAGCCCGAGGTACCAGGATAGAGCCTTGTCCTCTAAGGAAAAGATGAATCCCTTACAGTATATGACTTCTTGTGGAACTCCCCGCATTTTAATGGTATCACATATATTCTTAAAAGTATCTAGATGATGGTAGGGGTTATTGTTCTTTGAATTCCCTCGGAATCTCTTGTTCTGGATCATAGATATGATAGATGGTTTTAGCTCAAAGTTTGTTGCATTGAACCTTGGGATGACAACATGACATCTTGAGTTATTGGCCTTTGTGGCAGCCAACTCCCTGAGGGTCTTTTCTTCTTCGTTAGAGTCTTCACTATCACAGTCCCCCTGGTTCTGCTCCTGATTATGTTGATTTCTTCTACGTCTTCGGTGGTGACGATGCCTCTCGTGGTGATGGTCATCCTCGAATTGTTCTGTTTCAGGTTCTTCATGTTTCTGGTCATCATCATAACAGTCATTGTCCCCATGCAGAGGTGAGTGAGGTCTAACTCTAGCATGTCGCTCACCATTTGAAAGAGGTGGTTCGATGCGAGGTGACATTGTCTAGCAGTGTCAGTGCTCAAATTGAGCAAAAATGCTTCTTTCCTGAGTACCTGAATAGACCGTATAATCAAGTTAGAAAACTTGTATCAATAAAACAAGCTACTCTATACTCATTTTAGAAGATCAAAAAGGAAAAAGTGATGTCAATCTCATTACTAAGCTTGAGGCACGGGAGTGTAGTTAGTGGATTCAGGTTCGTTAATAGTACCATTTCACTTTATCCCTGACAACAGTGCCAAAAAGTTGACCGGCCTAAATCGCACGTCCAAAACGAGTGGATTTGAAGTAGTCAGACTTTTAAATTACCCGACTCTTAGGCCCCCGCAATGATGACGGGGTCCGAAGTAGCAATCGGGGTCGAACCACAGGGACAAGGGTGGTAGTGTTAAGAACACGAGATCGACAGTCTACACTCCGGTAAGGGTAAGGTGAGGATAAAGTTCCCAAAGGGAACAACAGGTGAAGATCGATAAAATAAAAGAAAACTATCTCCAACTGGAGTTACAAGAAAAATTAAGGTTTTTGGCATTTATCAGTTTTTAGGGTTTTAGCGCAACAGAACCACAGGAGATAACACTATTGCTTTGGTAAGGAACGAAGGAGGAAAACACACTACTACAGAAACAGCCTTTGGCGTCGGTTGTTTAACCCCCTTTGGCGTCGGTTTCTGAGCGACGCCTATGTGGGCGCCGCTAAAGGTCGAGCACTTCGGCGTCGGTTTTTTAACTGACGCCTATTTAACATATAGGCATCGGTCTTTTAGTAGATAACCGACGCCAAAAGGGTTCGCTCCACAGAAAACGGCGTCATCTAGGACACATTCTGCGTCGGTTATCTACTAAAAGACCGATGCCATACTTCAAGATGACACGGCCGTGCTTCCCTGCACGGCCGTGTTTAGTACTATAGGCGTCGGTTTTATATGAATAAGCGACACCTTTTCCACCACGGCCGTGCTTTCCTGCACGGTCGGGTTGTTTGTAATATTAGGCGTCGGTTTTTATCCAAGAATTGACGCTGTAGGTCTTTGCTGACGGTTTTCTGTAAATAACCGACGTCTATATCTATTTTTTTTTTCATATTAGTTTGCAGGCCTGCTGTGGCTGGTCAGCAGGATGAGAACCTGCAGTTTAGTTTTCTGAACTGCAGGTTTACGACATCCATTGATATCAGCCTACAAACAGGCCACAAACCTGCAAAAGTCCCAAGGAAAATTTCACACAAGTAGATACATTCAGACATCAATTCAATTCTCACATTCACACATATAGAAACATTCAAATACATGTATTAACATTCATAAATATTCATTTATAAAGTATCATTCATTATCGCTATCAACATCCCAATTATATCTTACAGTTGCCACTGCTTGTATGGCTTTTGCCCATTCTTCTCTTATTTCATTTAATGCTTCCATCGTATATGGAGCATGTATATTTTTTAAGCGTTTACCTATAGTGTGGTCAGTTTTAAACACCTGCAAAGAGAATGATGTATATATATAAGTAATAATATAAAAATAAGATTGATATATTTGATACTAACTAATGAGACTATATATAATACCTCATGTATGGTATCGATGTCCAATTCGGCATGTTTGATATTCATCTGCATAAATCGCATCACATATTATGTGCATGCCCATCCATTGTCTTGTGTAGCGCACTATAAATTGAAACATACAAAATAATACAACTAAGCACAATTCACATCAATAATATATACATTGGAGTCGGGAACTTACTTGTACGTTCTGCCAATTTATTGGCTGGTTCTTTTTCCTTGGGACCGTTCCTCCAGCCTTTTTGAATGCATCTAAACCCCTACATGTTAATATAACACAGTAAATTACATAAGTAAATAGTAATGTAATAACATATGTTAACAGATACAAAAATGAAATATTTCTCACTAGAATAATGACATTCTCATTATGTGTCCAATTTTAGTGTTTAATGTACTTCCCGCGGGATCTAGATAATAAACAGTGAACGTCCCGGGGACAATAACTAGTAACTCCCAATGTTTACCGCTAGAGGTAAACAGTTAACAATTAATAACTCAAAATGCACAATAAAAATGGAATTTTCTTAAGTCCAAATTATAAATAAAATAAACTTACTTGACATTGAATGGAGCTATTATTATCGTCTTCTTTTGCTGACCAAAAATTGTAAAAGCATCTATACAGTATTGTTGAACATTATCAGGGTCTTTAGCTACCATACTAATCAATGATGGAATCAAAAATCCCACATGATCAAATGCAAATTGTTTGCAATGATCTTCGACTAAGTAGCTGCAAAACATGTATTACGTATGCATTAATATATAAGAAACCAGATCACCGGATCTTACACAAGGTATATGGATGTATAAACAAGATCTCACCTTATCCATGTCTCTATCATTGATGTATTCAGCCAATCATACATAAACGGCTCAATAATATCTTGTATAAATAAAGAGCTATTGTATGATTGACCTGCATAATCTGCATCTAAAGAAACAATTATCGGGCAATGTATATTATGTGCCCATAGCCAACATGCCATTCCCCTACAAGCAGGACCTAACGGGTATGTTAGGTCAGTTGGAACCCACATTGGTAATGCGGGAAGTGGAGGTGCAGGCCTAGGTGCTCCTGGTGTCTTCTTTTTAACCTGTATATATAATTTCAGATCAGTTGACATCATATATACACATTAACAGTCTAAATCAATGTAATTTTATCTTACAATTTCAGTAGTTTAGACGACATCTGCTTTGGGCCACAATATGACCCCACCTTCTGCCTCAGCAAGTGTATCAATATCTGGGTGGGGATATGGCAATGTAGCTTCCCTCCAATCGGGTAACACACGTAATGGGCCCACACGAACATAGCCCTGTGGCATTGGAGTCCCGTGAAACCTTTCCCCAGGAAGGGACGGGTAAGCCTGCGCCTCTGCAACAACATAGTCTTGTATTCTTAAGCGGCATGGCTTCAATGCCTACAAATTTACGTAAAGAATGTTATACATATATACATATCATCTTGAAAAGACTAGCTACAATGTCATAAACAATACTTACAGCAGACGTGTTAGGCGATGGGTCTCCAGGATTACTCGCAGTCTGTGCATCAGGAGAAGAGTGGGTCGCCATAGGCTGATTGGAAGCCTGAGATGCCTGCCACCGCAGAAATTCTTCCTTGACCTTCTCAGCAACTATATCGTTGACCTTCTTAGCAACTATATCCTCGACTCTCTTATTCTCCTATACATGGATAAAAGAAACATTAGCTTCTTATTATTGAATTTCCTTTTGCAGTAACATTCTAAAAAAAGAATAGGTTACCTCTTCTTGAGAAAGTCCCGCTCTGGGTTTGCGCTGGGATGGCCCAAAGAATGCTTTGATGCCCACACCAGCGTCTGCACCCCTAACACGTCCAGGATGCTCTGGGTTACCCAGAGCAACTGTCAATTCATCCCTTGTGCCCTGAGGGATGAACGTGCCTTGTTTCCTCTGCTCGTGCAGCTCCCGCTAATCACCATCAACAGAAATTGGTAAATTAACACCACAAATAATCAATATTCAAACGATTGCTCTAAGAGTTGTATTTTACCATTTTCGCAGCCACCTCAGCAGTTACGAGCTTCTTTATTTCACCCTTCTTGTTTTGCCTCCCAGCTATCCATATATCATGGTGAGGCATGGGTGTGGCAGACTCCTGAGTAGGAGCAGACTCCTGAGTAGCCGCAGACTCCACATGTAGTCTTTGGCGAATGCTTGCATAGCCTTTTGGATCCATAGTGTGGTCATGCACATTCAGTGCACGCCTTGCTTTTTGTGCGTCACTGAGGGCCTAGTTAGTATGCACATTAATGATTTGGTTAGTATCACTAAATGGTAATCTTGAATAGGTGAATACAACGTATATTAATTAAATTGGGAGTGACACCTAATACCTTGAATTCTTCAGATTTTCTTGAAGCAACAAAATTGTCCCAATCTTCTTTGTCTAAGAAGTTCCATTGTTCAAGGGCTGACTTCTTTTTGTTATCACCATCTTTTATGTATTCTCTGTTCAGATTTGTCCTATAATTCCTAAGCATCTTTCCAGCGCGTTGCATCACACTTTTACGATGCAACTTCTCATCCAATGCAAACAGATTCTGTAAAATAGAAATGTTATTAACTAGTATCCAAAATAGAATTGCAAATAATAGAATTTGTAATCTACAAAATAGAATTGCAAATAATAATAACTCACGCATAAATCCTTCCATATCAAGTCTTTTTTCCCCTGAGGAACTTTATGCCAATTATCATACTTAACACCACAATGGCTCTGAGTGGTACACCCAAGATAGTTTACAAAATTATTGCGGTTCACTCCAATTGCATTTCCTCCATTATCAAACTCCACAACCAATTTGGATCCACTGCCACTAAGCGCTATTAACTTATTCAACAGAGTGATGCCCCTTTTCTTGTTAAGTGTTTGGTGTTGCGCATCAAGTTGCTCCAGTGCTTCAGTGGGTACATGTGCATCATCAACCTAAAATTTGACAAAAATAAACACACTGAATTAGCCCAATATAGAAATATAAGATATATGACATAACTAGAAGATAATGAATTTTATAGAAATACAGGATATGTTTTTAGAACTTACATTGGTATCCTCGCCATTCTCGTCATGGACAACATGCTCATCATGGACTTCATGCTCATCATGGACATCATGCTCATCATGGTCAGCCATCTAAAAATGTCATTAAAAAGGCAAACATTTAGCATTTGTATTAACTAGAAAAAGACAAACATTTAGCATTTGTATTAACTAGAAAAAGGCAAACATTTAACATTTGTATAAACATACATGTCTCTAAAATTGTGATCTTTTATCAATTAACAATCCTTCATTGTGATCTCCGCGCACATATAAGTCATCATTAGCTTCAATATTTTGTGGAGTTGACAACCCAACTGAGAATGGACTGGAGTCATCATACTTATCATAGTACTCTTCTTCATCTATAGGATCTTCAATGAACTGTCTTTTACCATGAAGAACAACCGACCATTTATCATTTGCAGGATCATCGATATAGAATATTTGTTTCGCCTGTGATGCCAATATGAATGGTTCACCCTTCTCGCCAATCTTTTCAAAGTTCACGAAAGTGAAACCCAATTCATCCACTATAACTCCTTTGGTGTTATCAACCCAATTACATTTAAAGAGCGGAATTTTGAAATCTATGTAGTCAAACTCCCAAATGTCTTCAATGACACCATAATATGACATTTTAGCTTCACGTGGACTCTTATCCTTTGCACTTGCAAAGTACATAGTCGACGCTTGAAGAGTGACCCCACTATTTTGAACGACACTCTTATCATCTTGGCACTTTGTGTAATATGTGAATCCATTAATGTCAAACCCTTCATAAGACATAACATTCAGTTTTGGTTTAAAGGCGAGGCATTTGATAGTTTCTGTAATATCATTTGGTGTTTGAGATAGTTGATGTAAGACTTTATCTTCAAACCACTTAGTAAAAGTCTTATTATGCTCTCTAGCAAGCCACATTGAACTTGCTCGAGGATGTTGTCTCTTTATGAAATTGGTATGTTCCTCGATATAAACACTCACTTCGTCCATATTGTGTAAAATATACAAGTGAGCTTGTTCCAACTGCTCACGGCTGATTACTTTCACCCGTGATCCCAAAATTCCTTTGCCCTCCTCAATATTCTTGTCATTATCAGGAGTGTCATTACCACTGAGAAAGTTATTGCAAAAATCCATAACCTCTCTCACCACATAACCTTCAATAATACTCCCTTTAGGCCGATAACGGTTTCGAACATCACCTTTAAAAACGCTCATGTATCGTTCAAAGGGATACATCCAATGCAAGAAAACTGGTCCCAACATTTTCACTTCCCTAGTCAAGTGGACAACAAGATGTACCATGATATCAAAGAATGAAGGAGGGAAATACATCTCAAGCTGACATAGGGTAACAACCACTTCTCTTTGCAAATTATCGAGAGTATCGGGGTCAATAACTTTGTTGCATAGACTGTTGAAAAAGAAACAAAGTCTGGTAATTGCAAACCTTACATGCTTCAGCAATATAGATTGAATTGCCACGGGCAATATTTGTTGCATTAGAGTGTGACAATCATGAGATTTAAGACCTGTCAACTTCAGATCTTTCATTGATACCAATCTACGGATGTTGGATGAGTAACCATGTGGCACCTTAACATTTACCAAGCATTCACAAAAAGTTTTCTTCTCCTTTCTAGACAACGTGTGACAAGCGGGAGGTAAGTATGTTCTTTTATTACCCATTTCACGTAATTTTGTTAATTCTGACCTTATTCCCATTTCACGTAGGTCCAGTCTATATTTTATCCCATCTTTAGTGTTACCTGGTATATTTAACAGAGTACCAATGATGCTATCACAGACATTTTTCTCAACGTGCATTACATCGATACAATGTCTGACTGTCAAAGAACTCCAATAAGGAAGATCCCAAAATATTGACTTCTTCTTGAATGAAGAATTGTCACTCCGTGTGGCCATACTACATTGTGATTTTTTACCAAATTCATTGACAATGTCTTTTACTCTTGCATAAACAACATCCCCTGGTATAGGTTTAGGTGCACTCCGTTCATCATTCCATCCATTGAATGCTTTGCGCTTCCTACGATACGGATGGAATTTTGAAAGAAACCTTCGATGACCAAGATATACAGTCTTGCCACCATGTTTTAGTCTTATTGAATCAGTGTTTTCTTCACATATAGGACACGCTTTAGCTCCTTTGACACTATATCCAGACAAATTCCCATATGCTGGAAAGTCATTAACAGTGTAAAACAAAATAGCATGCAAACGAAATGTCTCTCTTGCTGAAGCATCATAGGTCATCACACCTTCAGCCCAAAGTTTCTTTAAGTCATCAATAAAAGGTTCAAGATAAACATCGATATCATTTCCGGGTTCTTTAGGGCCCGATATCAACAACGACAACATAACGTACTTATTTTTCATACACATCCAGGGAGGAAGATTGTATATAACAAGCATGACTGGCCAAGTGCTATGTTGGCTGCTCAATGTCCCGTACGGATTCATCCCATCTGTATAAAGCCCAAGTCTTAGATTCCTATCTTCTTCACCAAATTTGGGGTACAATAGACCAATCTTCTTCCATTGTGGGGAATCAGACGCATGTCGTAGGATTCCATCATTATTTTTCTTAACATCTGCATGCCACCTCAAATTCTTTGCATCTTTCGGATTTGCAAACAAGCGTTGAAACCGTGATATTATAGGTAGATACCACAACACCTTGGCAGGAGAACCAGTTTTGGACTCCCCCGAAGTCGTCAATTTATACCTTGACGCACCACATTTTGGACAATCTTTCAAATCTACATAGTCCTTTTGAAATAATACACAATCATTCGGGCATGCGTGTATCTTCTTGGCCTCCATTCCCATTGGGCACAACATTTTCTTTACCTGGTATGTTGAGATTGGCAGCTCGTTTCCTTCAGGAAGCATTTCTTTCAACAAAGTCAACAATGAAGTGAAGCTTTTGTCGCTCCATCTATTGTTAGCTTTCAACTTATACAATCTCAACACAGTGCTAAGCTTCGTAAACTTAGCACAGCCTGTGTATAATGATATCTCAGCATCATGCACAATGTTTCTAAAGATAGGAAGTGGATCGGTGTGCTCTACCCTACAACTATCCAGCATCGCATCAACGATGTCTGCTGGAACTGGTTCGTTCACATTTACGTCATCGGAGGCAATTTCTTCTTCCACCCAAGCACTGCTATCGACATCTACTGGTTTCGATTTTGAAATCTCTCCATGCCAGTGCCATTCTGTATAGCCTTGTACAATCCCGTTGCACATGACATGACTTTTGATTTCCTCACCAGTGTTGACTTTCAAGTTGTTACTGCAATGCCTACATGGACAGTAGAACCTATCTGTAGGTTTTTTCCTATGTTCCTCGCCAAATCTAATAAACTGATCAAGACCAGATATAAACTCTGGGGTGCAACGATTACGAATGGACATCCATGATCTATCCATTCTATGATCAGAGAAAACAAGTATATATTAGGAAACAAGTATATATTAGAAAAAGATTAGGGTATACACTTACATCCTAAGTGTATAATGTGATGTCATTCTTATATATAATAAATGTGTACCACCTATCCCATCCTTGAACACCTAATCTCACTAGTAAGTGTATAATGTGTATTGGGTTTTCAAGAAAATTTCGACAGCATTTCCCCGCTGTTCTCTAAGTACGTATGTACTTAGAGAACAAACGGGGAAATGCTACCGAAATTTTCTTGAAAACCCAATACACATTATACACTTACATCCTAAGTGAGATTAGGTGTTCAAGAACAGTCCCAAACCGGGGACTATCCAAGATTTACTCCTAATTAGTCAATCTTGGACGGGTCTCTAGGCCAACAAACACAATAATAGATATCTACAATGAAGTCAGACTCCATACAAACAATATATAATAGTGATTGTTCATTCTAATTTATACCAATGTACAAGTAATATAAAGAACAATGATTGTTCACTTTCTAGGCCGACAAACACATGTGATGTCATTCTTATATATAATAAATATGTACCACCTATCCCATCCTTGAACACCTAATCTCACTAGTAAGTGTATAATCTGTATTGGGTTTTCAAGAAAATTTCGGCAGCATTTCCCCGATGTTCTCTAAGTACATATGTACTTAGAGAACAAACGGGGAAATGCTACCGAAATTTTCTCGAAAACCCAATACACATTATACACTTACATCCTAAGTGAGATTAGGTGTTCAAGAACAGTCTCAAACCGGGGACTATCCAAGATTTACTCCTAATGAGTCAATCTTGGACGGGTTTCTAGGCCAACAAACACAATAATAGATATCTACAATGAAGCCGGACTCCATACAAATAATATATAATTTAGTGATTGTTCATTCTAATTTATACCAATGCACAAGTAATATAAAGAACAATGATTGTTCACTTTCTAGGCCAACAAACACATGTGATGTCATTCTTATATATAATAAATATGTACCACCTATCCCATCCTTGAACACCTAATCTCACTAGTAAGTGTATAATGTGTATTGGGTTTTCGAGAAAATTTCGGCAGCATTTCCCCGCTGTTCTCTAAGTACATATGTACTTAGAGAACAAACGGGGAAATCCTACCGAAATTTTCTCGAAAACCCAATACACATTATACACTTACATCCTAAGTGAGATTAGGTGTTCAAGAACAGTCTCAAACCAGGGACTATCCAAGATTTACTCCTAATGAGTCAATCTTGGACGGGTTTCTAGGCCAACAAACACAATAATAACCTCTTAGCCATGGTTTTAACGAATTCTTCTTAAACGACTAGATGGTAATCGATTTTAATTGAATAGCCGATCTTTGGATCACATGTTAATCTGGATGGATGTGACCATGGAAATCCGGATTTAGAACAATAAAATCGATTACATAGACGTTTTGATATGACCGTGGATTCTCGTCTTTTAGGTTGATAAACTAGGAAGCATGAGCACCAAGACCAATGGGCTCTTGTGGAGTTTCTCTTTTGTGAGTTTTTAATTCACAAGCCTTCATCGAATTGTCGTTTAAGATTTAGTTGTTATCACCCAGGCTAAGGTGGTGAAAACCCCTACGAGCCTCGATTTCCATATATTGTTATAAACACCGCATCTTCGTTTCCTTTAATTCTTAGTCTTTCATTCATTTAGTTTGCTTGTGTTAACAATCTTTTTATTTTTCCCTTGTGCATGTTAATTCTTGTTAAGTGCCTTCCTTCTTGCATTAGTGTAATCATTCAAACCCCCAACTGGAATTTACTTTCTGCTTTAAAAAGAAAAATACCAAAAACAATTAATAAAAGTTCTTCAAATCTTTGGGTTCTAAGAACAATCTCTAATTAGTTGTCCTGTGGGATCAACCCTTCTATACTACCCTTAAAACCGGAAGTAAAAAAGGTTTAAACTCTAGGATTAACCATCTTAGTGATTGATATTGCAAAACGACGAGTATCAATTTGGCGCCGTTGCCGGGGACAACGGATTGTTTTTTTCGAACCCCCAAAAATTTTTGAAAAACTTTTTTCTTTTTTTTCATGCCTTCCGAGTAACATTCCGGAAGTGCTACTCCTCTTTCTGCCGAGTTTCCATTCTGGCAGTCTATTTTTTTCTGCACACGATTAACTGTTTCATTTGTGCATGCGACGCTCGCCGAACGCCAATTCTGCGACGCAATTTTTTAATCTGGAAACCAGAGAGTCTAAGGATGATTTTAATATATGATGATGACGATGATTATATGATCTTCAATCAAGTAGAACCAACTCCAATACCTAAAGCTCCACCAATCACTTCCATCGTGGATGGTAATCTAGTTGATTCTAATGGCCAATCTACTTCATTGGAACCCTTTCTCTATAATGAACCGCCACCCTTAGAAGAAGTCCAATGTGATATAGTTGAGATTCCACACAACCTTGATCAGGAGATGGATAGGTGTCTTAAAGAAATTCAGGGTGCTGTAAATGAAGAACTTTGTTTAGCTAGGGCTGCAGCTGTATGGGGCCCTGACTATCCATATAAGTCAGAAAATGAGTGGATGGAGGCCTATGTTGATAAATTCATGAATCAAGAATCTTTTAACAAAAAGGTTAATGACTGGTGGGCTCAAAGAACATCCCAAAAACCTAAGACTCCACCCTTCTCGGTTGTAGGCCCATATTTAGATGTTTGCAATAATCATCCCATCTTGGTTGAGCCTATTGTGACCAATGTACCATCACCTACCCAACATGCACTGATGGATTCTTTTGAAAGGCTTCATCATCAAGAGCACTATGACCTCACTCAACCACCTCTTTTTCCACATCTGGTTGAACCTGATGAGGTGATTCTACCACTACAAGAACCTTACATTACACCGTTATATTGTGAGGTGATCCCTTCTGAGCCCATTGAGTTGGGCACTTGTCCAATAAAGGAATCAGATCTCCCCTTTAGTATAGTAAAGGATCTGATTGATTCCATAGACATCCATGTTGATGAGATCTTTTATGAAGAAGAGATGGAGAACTCCCTAATAGAGATGGAACAACCTAGATTGATCATTTTTTATAATTATGACGACAATTATGCCATTTGTGAGTCTTCCACACCAAATCCACTGGCTTCCATTTGTGAGTCTTCTATTGAAATCAAAGACCAATACCCTTATTTTGAGTCTATTTTGGATAATAAGCATCCAACCCCCTTTGAAAAAATGATTCCACATGTTCTGTTGCAACCAATTCCCATTCCATGCACAACTAATTTAGAAGAAGAGACACAACCCTTAGGAGAAGTCTACATACCCCCTTCCACTGATAACAAGGATTATGTTCTCAATTTTATCCCTCATGAACCCTTGGGAACTCCTTGCATAGAGGAACTAGAGTTACATGCTATATCAACCATGAATCCCATCTATCACAAGGTTGGTTGCATGAATTTTGAGCAGAGCAAAATTACTTATCATGCTGATTTAAATTTAGTTGTCCCTTTCATATCACCACCAATTCTCTTATATGCAGGTCAATATGACCGAGGGAAACCAGAGCCTGATCCTCCGCCTAACTTTGCACATCTGGCACTGCATGTGTTACCAGTTGGGTACCCACCAACCTCCTCCAATCCACATCCATCTTCAACACTTCCTTTGCTATTGATGGAAGATTTGTGGATCCTATTGGAGGGAATGCGAGGTGAAAGCAAATATGAGCACCCCACTGAGCTTCTACAATTACCCTATCATAGGGTACACTATGAAGCTCCTCAGATAATGGTCCCAACCCTCATACACATCCCCTTCAGCTGGATGTTTTTTGAGCTACCAGGGCCACCTGAAAATCCTTTCTCTTCTCTTCCCTCCATCTCGAGTTTCGATTTTTCTCGGGACGAGCAAAAATTTGAGTCTGGGGTGGAGGTGGGTGGTATGTTTCTATTCCACCCCATTATCTTTTTATTCTTTCATTATTTCTACTTTTTTTTTGGTTTTGCATATAGTTGCTTTGTTTATGGCCATTATCTAGTCGGCCATATTTTTATTTCTTTTGTTGCAAAATGGCCTTTATCTAGTCGGCCTTGATATGATCATTTGTAAAAATACTCCCCTTAATGATGTAACTATCTTACAACTAAAATTTTGAAACTTTCATGACTAGAAATCCTCCTGTCACTTAGGACCTCAAATAATAATCACTCCTTGGAAAAGATGGCAAGCCATAGAGGACTGATAGGATTCAAGAGTGATGTTTTCTTATCATGTACAACTTGTATAAATTTTCTTGATTTTTCACATGATTTAGTAATAGTTGAACCAATGCATGGTACTCCTAAAAAAAAAAGATGAAAAAAAAAGTTGCACAAGAACAACCTCTTCTACTCTTCTTCTACCACTTCCAAATCTTTCCATTCGTCAAAAAGGAAAAAAAAGCCAATAATGCCCAAAAGGCTAAGTTTGGGGTGGCACCCCTTCCCCCTCTTTCGCTTCTTCCATACCCATGCAATTGGGTGTATCACCAAAAATCAAAGAAAAAAAATACGGTCAATGTAACTGCATGTCCACTAAATAAAAAGGTCTCGAGTCGAATAGAGGAGAGACTGTCCTTCTTCCATACCTCCTTCACTCCAATTTTCTACCCAGGGAAAAACTACAAAAACCCCAACCATCCAAATCAGCCCTGTTCTTGTGTAAAACTTAAAAAAAAATTGGAGTACCAAATGCAAAGGTGAAATGAAAATCTGTTTTATTGCAGGTCTTGAATAAATGCAAGTTTGTGAAGTAGGAAATATAAAAGTCACTTTTTGTGAATTCAGGAAGTCAGGGTCGCTTGGTCATATTTTGGTGGAAGGAATCCAGTATTTGTTAGGAGAGTGAGGATGATAGGTTGAGAGTATGTCTTGAAAGTATTTCTTGATTTTAATGTTGCTCGGGACGAGCAAAGTTTAAGTTTGGGGTATTTTGATGAATGCATATTCATCTCTTATTTTTTCTTCATTTAGAATAATTAATTCGGACATTTTTGTTAATTTTAGTTAATTCAAAATTAAATAGCACTTTCATCTTCTTGATATACTTTTCCTGAATTCTTATGATATTTTTCTTAATTTTCAGGAATTATCTAAGTAATTAAATTGAGAAAAGAAGAGATGAAGGTAGGAGGCAATTCAGTTTCCCGCAATGCTGATTTAAATGCATACCTTGTACCAAAATTAGCATAACTCTCACATCCTAAGGCGGAATTTAATGTTCAAATATGATTTGGAAAGAGAATTCAAAGGGCTACAGGAAAATCATATTTTCAGGCACACTTTAAATTCTCTGGACAACAGAAATTCGCTCGAAATTGCTGCTGCGAGAATCTGCATTAAAGAAAGACAATCAAGAGTTTGTTGACTAGATCTGAAAATTCAAAAGGATGGCTCCCTCTCTTTTTTCCCCCTCTTTTTTAGATAGCCTACCCCTCCTTCTCCTATAAAAGGAAGGGCACTTCCTCCTCCCAAGGATCATCTTTTGTATCATCTTGGATTTCTTTGTATTATGATCTGCAGCAATTAGGCTTGTAATCATTTTCATTTTATGCAATAAAGTAGTTTTAAATTCAAGCAACGTTCTTCCATTCTCGTTCTTGTCTCTTCTTCCCGCTTTAGTCTTGATCTGCTTTCATCCGCGCTTTATTCTGGAGCAAGGAACAAAGATTTAAGCCATTTCATCGTCTCTAGCATAAGGATTGATTTCCTGATTTCTGGGCTAGACTATGGCTTCAATTCTTTCTTCCTCCGACTCCCATTTCTCTATGTGTGAGTAGTCTCTTATCGGGGCAAGGGGAATAACCTCTTAGCCATGGTTTTATCGACTTCTTCTTAAATGACTAGATGGTAATCAATTTTAATTGAATAGCCGATCTTTGGATCGCATGTTAATCCGGATGGATGTGACCATGGAAATCCGGATTTAGAACAATAAAATCGATTACATAGACGTTTTGATATGACCGTGGATTCTGGTCTTTTAGGTTGATAAACTAGGAAGCATGAGCACCAGGACCAATGGGCTCTTGTGGAGTTTCTCTTTTGTGAGTTTTTAATTCGCAAGCCTTCATCAAATTGTCGTTTAAGATTTAGTTGTTATCACCCAGGCTAAGGTGGTGAAAACCCCTATGAGCCTCGATTTCCATCTATTGTTTTAAACACTACATCTTCGTTTCCTTTAATTCTTAGTCTTTCATTCATTTAGTTTGCTTGTGTTAACAATCTTTTTATTTTTCCCTTGTGCATGTTAATTCTTGTTAAGTGCCTTCCTTCTTGCATTAGTGTAATCATTCAAACCCCCAACTGGAATTTACTTTCTGCTTTAAAAAGAAAAATACCAAAGACAATTAATAAAAGTTCTTCAAATCTTTGGGTTCTAAGAACAATCTCTAATTAGTTGTCCTGTAGGATCGACCCTTCTATACTAACCTTAAAACCGGAAGTAAAAAAGGTTTAAATTCTAGGATTAACCATCTTAGTGATTGATATTGCAAAACGACGAGTATCAGCAAGCAAGAAGACAACACCGCAGTAGGGCGTGAGCAGGGAGGAAGGAGCGGGCGGCGGCGGCGCAAGGAGGAAGGTGGCGGCGGCGACGCAGAGCAGTAGCAGGGATCGTCGGCGGCGAGCGAGAAGCAACAGGCACTAGGCACCAGGCGGCGATTTTGGGAGAGCGCACAAGAGAATCGATGAAACAAGAAGAAAGGGGGAAGAGTCAGGTGATCGGGCCTCTATTAAGTTGGTCAACGACGTCGGTTATCTAGGACAAACGACGCATATTATCTTCAGCATCGGTTGATCGTAATAACCGACGTCCAATTAGACAATCTTTACCCCAAATTAATTGGCGGGAACTATTATCAGCGTCGGTTATCCAAGGATAACCGACACCGAAAGTGGAACTTTTCGCGTAAAATTTCATTTCACATAGGCGTCAGTGAATTGTTAAACAACCGAAGCTGTATGTGACCCATATTTTTTTCGCTCAAAAATTGGATTTCGCAGGCGCCTTTAGGTGTCAGTTGGTTACACTCAGCCGACACTGAATACAAAGCGATACCTGTGTCTGGCTGGTCTTCGAATATAGACGTCGGTTTGTATAAATAACCGACGCCGAATATTATAGGCGTCGGTTGTCCGAAATAACTGACGCCTAGAAAAACAACACTGAACGCTATTTTTGTAGTAGTGACTTCAGTATAACAAGCGGCAGCATCCAGTACCCCTTCTCTCAAAGTGGGTACCTCTAACTAAGCACCAACACCCTCACTCAAGGTTGCTAGACTTGGGTTAGAGTGGAAAGATTAATAAAGTAACTCCGATCCTGGGTACTCTCGTATTCCCGGATTGGACCAAATACTAGATCCACAACACCTCTCTCGAGGGAGTTGTAGCAGGAAACACAATTCAATAGTTAGTTAAAACATGATCCAAGCGTACAAGCTAGAGTTCAGATGCTAAGAAAAGTAATCATCCAACAAAAAGGAACCAAACATAAAGCAACAGACATGTCAAACTCATCTAATTCCATTAGCATAATCGTTATATAAAAGGGGTTTGGTTACATTGCGTAAATAAAGAAAGTAAATGACTGAAGAAGGAAAGATAAGTATCGTCTCCTTGATTTAGGAGATCGACAAGCAGCAACAGATCCCTAAGGTCCCTCTAGCCTGATACCGGGTGGGAGCCTTACCCGATACGCCTGTGTCGGGCGACGTCCCCTGTCGGGCGACACACCATGACGTGCAGACGTATCGATCAAAGCGCTCCCGCCCGATATGGTCGTGTCGGGATGCCACCCTCTCGGGCGACACACCGTGACAGTTGATTCGTATTGGGCTCAGTATCGTGTCGGGCTAGAGACCACTTAGAGTATCAGGTTCCTCGTATCGGGTGGTCTTTCTGGTCGATATCGAGGCTGCTGCGGCGACTGGGATGGATGCTAAGTGAACCATTCCCGCCCTCTCGAGTCGGGGAAGTGCTCACCTAGTATCACCTGGTACACCTCTAGGACGCGACACACTAGCTCTTGCTGTTTTCCAAAGTTAGCTTTTGCGAGATTCTGACCCATCCCATCGAGGTCCTGTAGCTGATATTTATAGGTAGCGGTTGGAAGAAGTTGCAGTTCTCCGGGCGCCACGTGTCCTCCACCTACTCTATTAGCGCGGCTTCAGGGATGCTCGATGTGCGTGTCGCCTGACACAATGGGTGGCGGGAAGTAAGCATATCGGGTATCGTGACAGGTGGGCACCTGCCGGTGATTGGCTTGTATCGCGCGATACGCTTCAGTAGTCGTGGCGAGTACAACTCCCTGTTAGGTAAGTGGCGTGTCGCCCGTCAGAGCCTTCTTATGCGGCACACCTGTGTCGTGTAGCATCTGTATCGAGCTACTGTATGGTGGGGAGTGAGTGTGTCGGCCGACTAGTCAGAGGGCCGATGTAGGTAGAACACGTTCATGGGTCGAGACGGACCTTTTGCTGATTTTTGAGTGGAAAAATGAGTAAAACCCTGCAAAAGATGATAAAAATGAGATAAGAGCGTAGCGTAGCTTGTTTATTCAAAAACATGACAAAAAGGAGAGGAAAATAGTTTAAAAGGACATATTTGACAATGAAATATGGTCCATAAACATCACAAAATTTGGTGTTATCAAACTCTCACCGGAAAACCTCCCAACAGATCACCTCACCGGGTCGCTTCACCTCCTCGATGGCCCACCAGTGGCCAACACTACCTTTCAGAAGGTAGACATTGTGCTTGACTTTGTCTGCTTCAGGGATGTCGAGGATCCAGAAGGCCTTCTCAAGACATGTCAACCCCATATCTGCATCCGCTGGATCAGCCGTTCCAGCATAATCCAAAACTCTGACTTAGTGAAGCCGCTCGAAGGTCTTCCCAATACCAGATGTTTCACCATGGGGAGCCTATGCTCTCGGTGGAGGCACTGGCAATCTCTCTACCATGAGATTCATCGTAGCCATCAACTGCCTCATAAGCTGTTGGTAGGCAGGATTTTTGAGAATGGCTGGGTCAAGTTGGAGGACCTCAGACACCAGATCTTCATGTGCCTAAACTCTAGCTCCATCAACTGATGCAGCCTCGCTGCTCTCGGAAGCATGTTCTTCATGATTTCTAGACATCTTTAAGCTTTATCTTCTACTAAGGGTAGAAGATGATTGTAAGAAAATTTGGAAAACTCACTAGAACATACGCAAACCTAGTCCTAGATCCCTGTAGACTCAGCGAACCTAGGGCTCTGATACCAAGCTTGTCGTGCCACATCCCGCTATCACACAGACAACGAGATGTCATGCGAAAACGTGCGGAAAACACCATAAATCACATATTACCAAAAACACGGGTTAATTAAAACCGATTTCAAAAAGTAGATAAACCAAGAAATTATTACATCCAGATCCTCATCCTGCATGAAAACATGTTATAAAAGCATTATACAAGCCTTGATACGTGTCCACAACTTATAAGTTCAACTGTCCAGTCAAACATATGAGTTCATCACATGTTTATACATACATAATGGGCCACAATAGGCCAACAGTAGGATATACAAAGCTTTATCAGCTACATCGTAAAACAACATCAAAACATCTCCTGAGAGTACAGAGATGACTCTAAGACTCTACAAAACAACCAAAACAACAACATATCCAACTCTTGCCTTCTACTGCTCTTCTTACTGCTCGACCACAACCTCATGACCACCACCACGTCTTGCGCGATCACCTTAAAAGGGTGTAAACTAGCGGGGTGAGACACACAATCCCAACGAGAAATATAACTCCCCGTTGAAGCTACAAAACCTTAGAATATTAAAGCAGCTAAAACAGATAACTGTCATAAGAAAATAATATGAGCAGCATACTGAGCAGGTCTTACGGTATAATCCAACTTACTAAGATATTCGGGAGGCATACAACCTAATTTCCTTTATGGAACATGATTGACAAGATGAGATTTATAAGATCCTACCGGATAACATAAAGAACATATAAGTAATTGTAAGGTATGCAAGATCAACTACACAGACAAGGCCTCAAACAATGTTCTGTATTTTTCCTTAAGCAGTAAATACTACTCAGTTGGATTACATATTATTATGCTCTGCGGAAGTGAGCCGTACCGCTTGAATCCAACCATCGACTGTGAATCCCAAAGACAGTTCCATACAAGGTCAATGAGAGAGTCAGACTCCATGACCTCACCTCCTCATGTTCAGTGTGCGAGAACCAAAGCAGGCTCTGAAAACCTCTAGAGGGGGGGTGAATAGAGTTTTATAGATAATTTAACAATTATTGCACTTCAACAACCACAAAGAAAAATATTGGACAAGGAGACACAAGGTTTAGAGTGGTTCCAACTATAGCAAATACTATAGCCGTCAGTCCACTACCCGGTTGCTTACCCAACCGGGATTTGAAAAGAAATTTATTTTATTACCTCTTCAAGGAATTTACATAAAATACAATCTCTTTTCCTAAACCCTTCAAGCAGCCTTCACCTAGAAGTAATCGCCAACCTTGAAGCAGCCTTCCCTTGAAGTAGATGCACCAACTCCCGTTGCACCAGCCTTCTGAAGTAGCTTCCCCTGCGATAGCCTTCTTGAAGTAGCTTGAAGTCCCCTTCTCCACCTGAGAAGTCAACCCTCTCCAATCCGCAGCCTCCAACCCTAGGAGTAGCAAGGAGAGTACACAAGATAAACAGGAACAAGAAAGGAAAACAGAAATTACAACTTATCCTTTAAGCCCAAGGCTTGATATGCCTAGATCAAGCGTAAGATCTCCTAGCCAAGTATGTGAACTTGTGATTGCTGTCGGTAGGAGAATCTAGCCTATAGGACACGAGATTGAGCTAAGGAGAATGTAGGCCAATGATCACAGTGCTCACATTTTGCTTGCAAAAGATTGCTCAAGTATGCTCAAGTGTATTCTCAAGTGTAACAAGTGTATCCTATTGTCCTATGGCTTGTCCTATTTATAGGAATGGCCTAAGTATGCTTAAGGACATTCTAGACAACTTCTAGGGGGTTCCTAGTGCTTAACTAGCCGTTAGGAATAAGTTAGGTGCATTAGCAACGGCTAGTTAATTAATTCTGCAGTTGCTGTCAGAGACCATCTCGGTCGAGGACTTGTCGACCGAGATGCCCGGTCGGTCGAGGATTTGTCGACCGACAGGCTCTCTGGATTAACGTTTATTTGCAACTGTCAACTGCTGTGTCTAACGGCTACTTTTGGTCAATCTCGGTCGAGAAGTTTGTCGACCGAGAGTGTCTCGGTCGAGGAGTGTGGTCGACCGAGATTGACTCTGTTTTCAATCTTTCAATTAAGATACTAAGTGAGTGCATGAGTGTGCATTATGTGATCCTATTAGAAGGAGATGTCCTAACTAAGTGTGGTGTTTAGTTAGAGAGATCTAACGCTTGATTTACATGAAGTCTAAGTACTTGTACATTATATATTTGTACAAGTTTACATATGATTACATTGCATGACATTTATAAACATTCAAGCGTAAGGATTCCCTAGAACTTTGTCATCACCTTGTTCCTGCACACTTAAGTAGCTCGTTAGATTAATAAGAATGAAATGTTTGTCATCATCGAAACAAAGGGATTTATCATAATATCCAATTTATCCAACAATCTCCCCCTTTTTGAAGATGACAAACATTTCCTAAATATGAAATAAGGAAATATAAAGTATATGAGTTTCATACCTGAAAATTTACCTTTTGTAGCCATTTATGTTTTTCAAGTAAGTGCTGGCCAAGATGTGATGAAACTCTTTTATATATATTTTTATATTCTTTCTCCCCCTTTGTCATTTCAAAAAAAATATCCAAGTTGAATGTTTTATTTTTCTTCCCCCTTAATATAATGCTCCCCCTTAATTAGATATCCTATTAGGAACATGGATTTTTATCTAATTTATCCACAATTTGTTTCTCAATCATTCGCAAAGGATGTTAAGCCTTGAAATGATATGAGATACCTTTAAGCATATGATGAATGTATATTGATTTCTCATGAATCAAAGGATGTTAAGCCCTAGATTAAATGAGAATCCTCTAAGCTTAGATTACATAAAAATGTCTCCATCTAAAAGCCCTATTTTGGGTAGAGAATTCCTGTAAATACAAGATACCATTTTCAATAAATTCATAAATTTCTTGAAAATTTTCAGCTACACATAATATTTTTGTAAGCTTCTTTAATCAAATGGTCAAAGTTTTGATAAACTCCCCCTTTTTTTTTTTCTTATGCTTTGCTCCCCCTTAGATAGATGAAAGTTTGAATACTAAGCAAATATATAAGATGTCCAAGATTTAACAAAGATGTATATTCCAAGGGAGTAATAATATTTAAGGCTTCTAATTTCCACAAATGATTTGATGTTTTGATTTAAAAATATGCTAAGATTAAGTTCAATAAAATAATGTTCAAATAAGTAATTTTTTTTTTTATCAAAGTTTATTTTAGGTCGCCCTTGATTACGACCATGGCGCCCCTTGGTCAAATTTTATTTTAACCAAGAGGCATATTCTGCAGGTTTCCAGTATGAATCATTCATATGCGAAGTATGAGTTCTGCAGATAGCTTGCAAATATCAATTTGAGACTAATTATGAGAGCTTAATAAGGACATCAAATATGATGAAGCATATTCAAGAATAATATCCATTCATGAATTTAAGATTACTTTGGATAGACTAAAATAAGTGATGCTTAATATAAAAGCACACAAAAATTTATTTGAAACATTTTATTCATTGCAAGTATTTCTGAAAAAGAAATGTGCAATAAAAGAATGATTAAATAGAAATGTAAGCATGATCAGTTAATATTTATTCCATATAATCTTTATACAATGTAAAGATTTACAGCAGTCTGAGAACAGTGATATGCTCGGTCGACAGTTGCTCGACCGAGGATTATTCGGTCGACAACTTCTCGACCGATCAAGTTTCTGGAAACTGTTTCAGAAATACATTTCAAGTGCAATATAGGTTGTATCTTATTCAATTATTTCAAAGATCAGTTTGAGATAAACATATGTGTATCAAGGTGCTATTAAATCTTTTAATTTTTGATTTTGTTATCCATAAATGTTAAGTTGAGATAGACATAAGGATATACAAATTAAGGTCTTTGGTCATATCTCAACTTAGTCGAACCTATTTAATTTGGGGTTTTTGGAACCCATACCATCTCGACATGCTTTTTCTTGTATGGGCATGAAAAAGAATAATGTCCAAGGCGTGAGCAATAATGACAACAAATTGAATCAACCTCAAGCCTTTTTCTATGGTTTTGATCTAGGTTATTCTTGGGTATATACATTTTTGTGCCTCTAGGTATATAAACAGATTGACTCGCTTGTGTTCTTCTAGGTTGTTGATGGGATTTCTCATTAGGCTTATAACCTAGTCCTCTTCTCCCTATTTGATGATAGGAATTTTCTAATATTCTATCAAGGATTCCATTGTTGCTTAACTTACTAACTTCTTGTTGCAACTTAACGATCTCATCCATTCTTTTCTTGATATCTAATTTTGCTTGGTCTAGATTGGATGATAACATATTTCTTTCTTTCACTATATTGTCATAATCTACATGGGTGCACAATATAGGTTGTTTTTGAAAATCATTTAATTTTGTAAGCAATTCAGCTTTTTCTTGACATAGAAGATCATAGTTTGTTTCTAGAGTAAAGATCTTTACTTCACTGTTACTTAGAGATGATTTCAAGGTACGATTATCAGACATAATGCTGTCTTTTTCAAAACCAAGAGTATTCAATTTAGCATATAAATCGTCATTTTCGGATGTAAGAGCAAGAAGTCTAGCATTTAGATCATCATTTTCTTTACTGGATTTCTTTAACTTCTTTTTGCATTCAACATATTTATTATGTGTTTCTTCAATAATAGCAACTAACTCCTCCTTGGGTAAATCAAGCAAGCTTACCTCTTCTTCTTCTTCCTCACTTATTGTAGCAACGAAACACTCTTTATGTGCATCTCCTTTCTTTGACCTCCATGGACATTTAGACGTAGAGTGCTTTGTTCCTAAGCACCAATTGCAACTTGTCGAACTTTGGTCCATGCTCCTTTTCTTGTGGTTGTAGTCACCTCCTCCTTTTATCTCTTCAAGACCTTGTTAGGGCTCCTTGAAGCCTGCTCTGATACCAATTGAAAACCTCTAGAGGGGGGTGAATAGAGTTTTATAGATAATTTAACAATTATTGCACTTCAACAACCACACAGAAAAATATTGGACAAGGAGACACAAGGTTTAGAGTGGTTCCAACTATAGCAAATACTATAGCCGTCAGTCCACTACCCGGTTGCTTACCCAACCGGGATTTGAAAAGAAATTTATTTTATTACCTCTTCAAGGAATTTACATAAAATACAATCTCTTTTCCTAAACCCTTCAAGCAGCCTTCACCTAGAAGTAATCGCCAACCTTGAAGCAGCCTTCCCTTGAAGTAGATGCACCAACTCCCGTTGCACCAGCCTTCTGAAGTAGCTTCCCCTGCGATAGCCTTCTTGAAGTAGCTTGAAGTCCCCTTCTCCACCTGAGAAGTCAACCCTCTCCAATCCGCAGCCTCCAACCCTAGGAGTAGCAAGGAGAGTACACAAGATAAACAGGAACAAGAAAGGAAAACAGAAATTACAACTTATCCTTTAAGCCCAAGGCTTGATATGCCTAGATCAAGCGTAAGATCTCCTAGCCAAGTATGTGAACTTGTGATTGCTGTCGGTAGGATAATCTAGCCTATAGGACACGAGATTGAGCTAAGGAGAATGTAGGCCAATGATCACAGTGCTCAAATTTTGCTTGCAAAAGATTGCTCAAGTATGCTCAAGTGTATTCTCAAGTGTAACAAGTGTATCCTATTGTCCTATGGCTTGTCCTATTTATAGGAATGGCCTAAGTATGCTTAAGGACATTCTAGACAACTTCTAGGGGGTTCCTAGTGCTTAACTAGCCGTTAGGAATAAGTTAGGCGCATTAGCAACGGCTAGTTAATTAATTCTGCAGTTGCTGTCAGAGACCATCTCGGTCGAGGACTTGTCGACCGAGATGCCCGGTCGGTCGAGGATTTGTCGACCGACAGGCTCTCTGGATTAACGTTTATTTGCAACTGTCAACTGCTGTGTCTAACGGCTACTTTTGGTCAATCTCGGTCGAGAAGTTTGTCGACCGAGAGTGTCTCGGTCGAGGAGTGTGGTCGACCGAGATTGACTCTATTTTCAATCTTTCAATTAAGATACTAAGTGAGTGCATGAGTGTGCATTATGTGATCCTATTAGAAGGAGATGTCCTAACTAAGTGTGGTGTTTAGTTAGAGAGATCTAACGCTTGATTTACATGAAGTCTAAGTACTTGTACATTATATATTTGTACAAGTTTACATATGATTACATTGCATGACATTTATAAACATTCAAGCGTAAGGATTCCCTAGAACTTTGTCATCACCTTGTTCCTGCACACTTAAGTAGCTCGTTAGATTAATAAGAATGAAATGTTTGTCATCATCGAAACAAAGGGATTTATCATAATATCCAATTTATCCAACAGGCTCACCGTCTCATGCTTGAGTGGTCTCATCCATAGGGTTAGCTCTGCAAGCTACCCATATCTCTAGCCCGCCTTGGTACAAGTCTCTGCGCTAGTAAACCTTGAACCACACGCCTGTTCACCGTGCTCCTGAGCCATGAACGCATTCATACTCTCTTGTCACACATCCTGAGGCATGGGCCTGTTCACCATGCTCCAACATATTGAATCTACAACTACAATTGCACTCTAATCCTTCTATTTTCAGCTAGGAGAAACCCCACATATTCAATAATATGCGCTCCAAGTAATCCCACATGATAAACCTATTTCACCATCACCAGCTACCAACGATGATGGATCTATGTCCATGGCAAATTACATGATATGTTCCACTATAATTAAGTAGTATATTTTAAGTGAATTGTTGAGGCAACCAAGTTGTAACACATACATAACCTTAACTTACATTATTATTGTCACTATCACATTATCTTGGAATCTCAATCCCTCATCATAGGAAACCATGCCTCTCAAGGCATTCTCATCATCTTACATCATCACTTGGGATAACAATCCTTGATCTCATCATCAGAGGATAACACCTCAACTAAGCACTTTACCCTTTATCAGATCCCCAGACCTATCACATCATACTAGTGATGCACTTTATCTCATGATGCAGTGTTATTCAACACATATACCTCATATCTCTTACCTGTCTATGAATTCATCTGATACACCTGCATGGTTAGTATGCACATAAAGAGAGATAACTTAAAATCACCAATCATAGCTCTTACTGATCATCATGCTATTAGGGTCTGTAGATGCACATGTCATGATCACAATCCTATGAGGCATAATCTGTATTAGTTACATCACATCTATCAAGTTATGGGCATCCATTTACAAGTAGCATCTTATCGTATAAAACATAGCATTGGTTTACAACCACCATCCATAATTCATTATCAACAAGGATGTAATTACATGATAAGGAACTACTGGCTAGGGTTTTCGGATGGAAACTAACCCTCACTAAAGGTGCCCGCTACCCTCACTAGAAGTGTGACGGTTAGGGCATCCCTCACTAGAGGTGGTATCGATCAGGGAACTATCCTCATATCGGCCAAGCACTCTTGCCACATATCAGACAACCCTAAAGAAAAAGCATACCAGGCTACCATCTCAAGGTGTGCCGTGCGACTAGGAAATAAGGGTGATATCGTGCAGCCATGTCGTGCATCCAAGAAAGCACCAGGTGTGATGGGCAACTAGATCCATGGGGCATATCGTGCACCCAGCTCAAGGAGTGCCGGACAGCCATGTCTATCGAGAAAAGTTGCATGGCTAGCTAAGGTTAGGGTTTAGGTTGTATCAGGCATCCATCACCACTTTATTGACCAAGAGGGTGACTCCTAGAGCCAACACCCTATCGCCCACCAGGACACACCTCTTCATCCGATATAAGTGCACCAAGGGGGAACCTATCGTTCAACTAAGCTGACTCATCCTATTGGCCAACACAAGGCAAGACTAGGGTTTCCCTACTACACTGTATTGGGAAAAACCTAATCTATGCATCGCCCAAAATAGAGATACCTTGTAAGCATTGTATCGGCCAAAGGGTCAGCACCACTTAGGGCAAAAGACCAACAAGTCCAAGGGGGTATGTGTTGGGCAACACTACTACAAGGTGTATCGTGCGAAACATGAAAATCCTCCCGACAGGGTCATCTTCAACCTCTAGATCACCATTATCACAACCCTAAAGATCAAGAGAATTGGATCACCTCTCAACATCAAAGAGATAGGGGTTTTGCACAACTTCTATCACAAGTCGGGCTATGTGAGGAGTCATATCCATATCGGCCAACTCTCCATCCAGGCTCACCTCTTAAGTCCATGGTGAGAGAAGAGTATTGCTCAAACAACTAGAATATAGACTCACCTCTCAACAATCAAGAGAGAGGGGTGTTTTCTATATCACTAGGGCCAAACTCACTTCCCAAGACCAAGGGAGAGAGAAGGGGTATTGCCCAAGAAACTCTTCACATGTAGGTTCGGCCACCACACTCAAGAACACCTCAACAACATAAACATATATCCAACAAGATGAAAGATGTAAACTAGAGCAAGGAAATAGGTCTATAAAGAAACATGGCCGATCAAGATAAAGCATAAACATGAAACAAGAAAAGAGAGTAGTATAGCTAAGGTTAGGAGTTATGTAATCCTCCTTAAGCAAGCTCCAAGCTCCAAGCACCAAGCAACACCTTCGGCCACCTCAAGGAGAAGAAGAAGAAGACTCCAAGGAGAAGGATCGACCACCAAGCTTAGCTCCTCTAAGGGATCAGCCACCAAGCACCAAGGGAAGGTGTATCGTGCACCAAGGAAGAGAGCAGGAAAAAAGGAACTAAAGGGATCCTAAGAAAGAGAAGGAAGATGCATATATAGAAGAGGATGGAGGACAAAACAAGGCAAAACAAGGCAATGTGTCACCCACCTAGGGATACTTGTCCAAGGGCAATGCCACCTCCTTACCTCACCTTATACAGATGTCCAAGGCTATTGCCACATGCAAGCACTAAACACCAAGTGTCCACTAGTGGTGACACAAACGAGGTCAAGAGGTCAAAGAGGGTCCTTGGCCGACACACCTCATACCTTTCCCGACACAACTCCCTGGGCGACACACCTATGGCCGACACAAAGGTCTCCTGTCTGACACAGGGTTCAACTAGGCAAGGAAAGGCCTAAACAAGGTAAAACAAGGCCCAACAGAGCTCAACAAAGCTCAAGACAACCCAAGCAATGAGCCCAACCCTTCCTCTCAACTTTAGAGGAAGCAAAGAGAGAGAGGAACATCTCTCAAGGTGACAAACTTGCTCATCAACCCTAGACTTAGGTTATTTGCAAGTAGCACCTCCAACCCTCAACAAAGCACTAACAAACCCTAATCACTACTGGTGGTGATTACCAAGCAACTAAACACCAGGGTTAGGTAAAGCAAAAAGGATAATCCCAAAACTAAGGTCAGGGTCCTTACATATATCTTGTAAAGGTACATGTTAGGAATGAAAAAAAGTTGGCACTTTGGTGTAAATCTTATAGAAATAAATTTGGAAGTTACATAAATTGTTGGTGAATGTTGACAATTCATGTAATGTGGTGTTTTGATTTGAGTAATATTGTCCTAGGTCGTTGTGATGTCACAAGTACCGAGGGAAACCAAGGAGCTAACTTATACCATGCATGATTTAGTATCTACTAAGATTGTTAGTTGTGTTAAAGTTCTATCTGATACTTGGAGTAGGGTACACTATAGCATGTGAGGGAACAATGATTCCTAGGAACTAAGTGATCCCCAAGATCAACATATTAAATGCCTACAAAATCACAACAACATCTCCAAAGCATCTAGATTTCGTGGGTTTGGTTATGTGGCGTTGACGCTTCACTTTTGGAATTTATTAAGGATCATGAACAAATCATACTGCTAATACAAAATAGGTTTGTTTCTTGCAACTTTTACTTATTTTAGACTTCAATTGTTCAATTATTACATTCATTAGGGGCTTATGGGTAGATAATACTTTAATCCAGGGCATTGGTGCAATCTAGACTTGGATTCGGCTACTTATGAGCTACCCTAGATAATGTCTTAATCGTCAAATATATAGATTATGTAATTTATATTTTAAACAAATTTCCTTTAACAAAATAAATACAAACATGCAAAAGATTAATTTTTCATGACAAGAGAAGTCTAACAAATAAAGACTAACTTTTGCATTAAGTTTTCTCTATTCAATACCTCACTTATCGAAAACTCAACTAAATGACATCCAATTTGATTTCTATTCATGATTACAAAGTGTCCCATATCAAGAATGCAAAACCCCCAAAAATTGTAACAATTACCCTTTTGGGAACATGGGACTGTAGAACGAATAGTTATGAAAATTTCCCGCATGGTGGAGCAATGAGCTCCACAAGCTAATGGGTGTTGTGGACTTTTTTTTAGATATGCACTATTAGCCCGAACCCCAATTGAATTAGGAGTACGACACCTCTATCCAGTAAACACTACCAGTCTCTCTAGCCTTAGAAATCGTCAATGCATATGGATGGATACTCAACCGTATCTCACACAGAAACTTGTCCATTTCTACTCATCTAAATCTTACGAGAAGAATGACCCCCCCCTCCCCCCCAACTTATCTCCTTCACATCTAAATCATAATTCTTCTTTAAACTTCACATTGATACATAGGCATCGAGGGCCATAATTTTTGGTTTTTATTTATTTCAATTTGTTCTTTAGCTTTGATGGCATTGGGTACATAATGACCTAGCAATTATTTCAAATGACTATAGGGTGTTTAATCCTTTCCCATGCCATAAGTAGAACCATTATCCCAACCAGTGGTCTTTGAAAATAATTTTTATCTATTTAGGGTAGTCTCACTTGTTTTCCTTGTTTTACTACTAAAATGTTGTGGATGGTGACTCTGAGAAATTCTTTTATTTTTGTGATTCAGTTTTTCAATTTCCTTTATCATTGTTGTTTCAATTATACCATGTTTAGTCTTCAGTTTATTTTGGACTTATAGATCATGCATTTAGATTAGGGTGCAACCTACCGTTGTGAAGAACCTCACATCTAACCCATTCAAGATAGGTAGCTACATCCCTATAATAACTTTGTACCATTCCCGTCTAAAGACTCACATCACATACTGCTTGAGACATATACACACCCGTTCCGTCAAGATTGGTACACGGGAATGCATATTAGGAGACTCAACTAGTATACTAGACAAGACAATCAATGTGGGCAACAAAACATAACTACATAAATGATGCCAGACCATTCCCTAACATAGAATGAGGTTTAAGCTTCCATGACATTCAAAGATACACCTATAGACAGATTATTTGAACTCTTTACCATATATCTATTGATCAAACGGGTTAAACTGAGTGATTTATATTTGTCTCATAATAACAACAACAACAGTAAATGAATGGAGCTTTTAGCAGTTAGCTACGTATGTTGGTTCCAGTACCAAGCCCGCTTAGACACCCGACGAGAAGAGTTAGAGAACAACAATTGTGTCCTCCTAGGTACGTGTGTAATGGACCATAACCCGTGATCTTTAATTTTCGTGTTCATTCGTGGTGGGGTGTTCTGCCGGTGGAATGCAATAATTGAGTCGTGGCCTGTGGTTCTTGCGTTCATCTGACCGATCCTCCGGTGGCTTGCAGACCCCATGGCAAAATCCAAATTGGATGTACATAGACGAAAAATGGAAAAACAGCTAGCACGGTGGAAATTGAGGGAGGAAGAGTCCACGTATAGTCCCTAGTCCAGATTTCGTTTCTCACTTCCGTACCATACTCTAGTACGTCACCCGCCACACATTCCGTTGTTCAGAAACAAAAGCGACCCTACGCTCACTCGTTCCGCCTGTGCCCGCTGCCCTCGCCTTCTAGATTGTACCCAACAGCAATCTTGGCATGAAGTAATCTATGAAACCGTGCAGCATTCCCGCGCTCATTCTCGTCGTCAGCTGCAAGATTCAAACATCTGCATCCGTCTATTAAAAGAAAAAGCCTCTGCGTCCGGATGATGCTCCTGCAAGTCAGCGTGGGTACCCAGACACCACATGCGTGGAGCCATGATTAGGGCCCGTTTATTAGGATTATGTGCTAGAATTGGGAACATTAAACTTTGTGTTCTTACTATCTCCTTGATACTTCATCATCCGCCGGCCTTCTTTATGGGCGATGTATTATAATACACGTGTGATTTTTGGTGGTAGTACGCGGCATAAAGGTGTTAAAAAATCGGTTTCGGGTCGGTTCCAGATCGAACAACAACTGAATTTATGAAAAATGGCTCTACTCTGAACCGACCAAGAACTAATTTTTTTACAAAGTGATATGTCCGGAACCGGACCGGATTTCATAATTTGAAGCCCGGAACTGAACCTGGACTATACACTTTTATTAATTATACACAAAATATAGTAACTTGTACATAACTATGTCTAATATTTTCCAAAGTTGTCAACCCAGATACAATATAGGTTGAACAAATCACCATCCAAAATCAACTTGATTTCAATTCGGACATCAATATCCAAAACCCGAAACCAACCCGAATTGATAAAATCTAAAACCAAACTCAATTTTTTACCAGGTCGGACGAGACCAGGTTCACGGGTTCAAATAAATTTTGACAGCCCTAGTACGGCACATGAGGGTCGAAGCCATGAAGGAAGACATTTGTTTTATTAGAGAATGTCTTGGTTTCGAGCATGGCAGTGTGGGTGTTTTGTGTAACCAGTGCAGGCACATACAGAGCAATGAAAGAGATATGGGCGTGAACTATACTTGATCATTGTCCATCTTGGGCAGTGATGTAGTGAGAACAAACATGCTACGGTGAGAGATATTTGAATAACTAAATAGTTACATATTGATTTTATTATCTGGATGTGAAGAGTATCAATTCATTGACCTTTCTATCAAAACTCATTACAATCATGTATTATATGTCCTCATGTACAATATATATTTTTTACATCCAAAGGCGTGCCTCAAGCTCAATGTAGATAGTTGAAAAGTATTGTATTGATGGGCATGATACACAAGTCTGAGGATAAAATTTGATAGGTACATAAGTATTAAGGTAAATTTTAATCTATACGGTTGGATTATGAAAAGTTGATCACTAAGGGAACTATTCAAATGCTTCTCATACGGTTACCAATATATGTTTCTCATTTGATCAATGTTATATATGTGTGCGTGTAAAGACGTAGCAGAATCTACAAACAATTGAGTGAGACAAATCCTCATTCTGATAAACCAAATTCTCATTCTTATCATGTCCAATCTCTGATTTGAATCAGCAAACACAATCATTACTTTATGCTACAAATCAAAATCAAATTTGGATCTTGATCCCAATCAAATTCCACAACCAAATTGTAAAACAAGTTTAAACAATCACTTTCACTCAATGCTTCTTCACTTATACGTTAAACAGGGATCCTATGAACCAATTTTACAATCCAATTCTCACGAGACCGATCAACCAATTCCACATTTTTATTTTTGCAGTCCATCAACATTGCAGACTCATGAAAATACAAGATTGTAAAGATATTGGAATTTCTATTTTTAAAATGTTCACTTAGAAGAAAATGTGTACGCAAATTCATTTAGACATTTTGTTTCTAATATTCAATTCATTCACAACCAAACAATATAATCAAAACAAATATTTTATATATGAAGTATAAATATGCAAATTTAATCAATTTCTGACCTTGTTGAAGTTGTTTAAACTATGTGGTACCATTGTTGTCTTCATGGCCTCCATGTGGTTCATTACAAAGTAACTAACCAACAATCTTTTTGTATTGGAAAATATGAAATATTTCTTTAGTAAGTCAAGAGAGTAGTGTCATGAACTGAAATCTATCCATTTTCTTAAGAGAGAAAGCTCCATTCCATCTCTAGGAATGATCTTTCACTTGGCATCGTCTCCTCACCATGGCGGGGGGATCGAATGACCCTTCCACCGATTCTACACCACCTTCCTCCTCAACCAACCCTTCCACCTCCACAACCCCTTCCAACCCCTCTCCCCTAACCTGGAATAACCCTGCAGTGGATGTCACGCTAGCTAGAGCCTGGGTTGATACAGTGTTGGAGGAGGCCTCTTTCCCCAGAACCTAGAGGATCAAAGACGATGTTGAGGTCCCTAAAGCACCCTTCTTTAAGGAATAAGACAATAGACCTTGGACAAAGTTCTCTGCCCCCTAGTGGCAGAGATGGATAACTTCCACAAGTACTCAGTGATCGTTTAGAATCTGGGGAAGAAAGTGGTGTTCAAGCAATTACATGGATGGATGCTTAGGTCTTCGAGACCAAAAGGGGAGTTCCACCTTTCTTCGCTCGATGATGGACTCTTCTTGGCCAGATTCTCCAATGCCCAGGATCTTAGGATGCCCTTAGAAAAGGGTATATGGTTCTTTGACAGCCAACTTGTGCTGACTAGGAGATGGACTCCGACTGTTGACTTGAGACGTGCAACGCTGAAGACTGCAACAGTGTGGGTTACCCTTGCTGATATGGGAAGACGTTGGTCTAAGAGAGCCATTTCCTGTGTTGGCTATGCCATTGGCACCCCAAGATCTTTCAACAATCGAGCTTCTGGTCATTCCCTAGGGGCGGCGCAGATGTGTGTGTATATCTCTACTGACATCAACTTGCCTCCTGTGGTGATGGTCGAACTCCCAGATGGTTTGGACATAGAGATCAAGGTCAAATATGAAGCGATGCTAGATAGATGCAGTGTATGTAAGGTTTTTGGACATCGAGATGGTGCTTGTCCTAGCACTCAAGCCCCCCCTCCCCCTCAAGATGAACCCCGATCCATAGCAGGTCGTGTACTAGAAGGAGAAGAAACTGCTCCTAAATAGTAGCACCACAAGCTACCTTGGTTAACGCAATGAGGACAACTGAAACAAGGGTGATGCCTACCACAACTGGGCCCTCTGTGAACAGAGCCAACAACTCTCCCCAAGGTGTTGATGCCTCTATGGTCACTGACCCTGAACCTGACACTGAGGTTGCTGCTAAAATGCCTGAGTCGGGTGTTACATATGGATTCTCTCCAGTCACTAATGGGAGGAGATTGAGTCCACAGAAGCAAGCACGTAGAGATGGTGTTGTGACAAAAGTTTCATTGAATCCTTTTGATGTCCTTCAGAACCTAGATGTTGAGGGGGACATAGGGATGAGAATAGGGATGCTGGGGATGATCTTACAATCCAAGCATCTACTAGGAAAACCAGAAGAAGAGGTACCACCTCCGCAAGGGGTGGTCATAACCAAAAGAAGTAATGTGCCTTCTCACTTGGAATGTGAGAGGGGCATCCCAAGCTTGGAAACAAACAAGATTGAGGAAGGTCATTCAAGAGGTTCAAGCTTCTATAGTGATCTATTTAGAGACAAGAATCAGAAGGTAAGTTAGTGAAAGGGTGGCTGGCCTCTTTCCTAATGGATGGGAGTATGATTCAAACCTCTCTTAGATTTAAGGGGGTCGAATTGCTATTGGGTGGAATCCTACGATTTGAGATGTTCAGGTGATGTTCTCTATGGATCAAATTATCACTACTAGTTGTACAAATAATGGAGGCCTTCATATTGAGATTTCTGCCATCTACGATCACAATTTAGAGATGTGCAGACAGAGAGTTTGGGAGGTTATGAAGAACACAAACCAAAAGGATCTTCCCTAGTTGTTTGTAGGTGATTTCAATCATGTGTTGAGAGCTAATGATAAGTATGGTGGCCTACCTATACCTAATTCTTGCCTAGAGAGGTTCAATAATGTTATTGATGCTATTGATTTAACTAAGATCAATATGACCAGTGGTCTTGTTACTTGGAAGAACAAAAGAGCAGCTCAACATTGTATAGCCTCCTATCTTGATAGGGGTCTTGCAAACTAAGACTGGTTAATAATATTCTCTGAAGTGTCTATTAACTTGGGATGTCACCTGAACAGTGATCATGCATGGATGTTAATCAAGATGTAAAAAAGTGCACACAAGACCAAACATTTTAGGTTCCACAACGCTTGGCTTGGTTAGCCTTCATGTGCTGATCTTGTTACCAAAGAATGGAAAACCATTGCCCCAGGTAATCCTTTGTTCATTTTATCAAAAAAAATTGAAGAGGGTTAAAGCATCACTCAAAGTTTTGGCTAGATGCCTATCTGATATTCCTACTTTGATAGAAGAGGCTAAGAAGGAATACAACCTAGCGGCGTTGAATCTCAAATCTAATCCTTTCTCTCCTACTCTCATTAAGATAGAGAATGATAAAGAAAGAAGACTCCTACAACTTGAGAAGGTAGAGGAGATTATGATGTGGCAACACAGTAGAATCAAATGGATTTGGGATGGTGATCGTAATACCTGTGTCTATCACTTTATTGTTAAGAAGAACAAGATGAAGGATAATATACATTCTCTCATTAAGGAAGATGGAACTACTATTAATGGGAAAGAAGAAGTGGGAAAGCAAGCTATGGAGTTCTACTCCAACTTGTACAATGATGTAGTGGGCAACAATGTTTCTACTATTCTACCGCAAGGAAGGGTGACTAAAGATATGAACCAAAAGCTACTCCAACCCATTTCTGAGGATGAGATCAAGAAAGTCTTATTCTCTATAGGTGCTTCTAAGGCACCAAGACCTGATGATTTCAATGCCAAATTCTTTCATCTCTTTTGGGAGGTCATCAAAGATTATTTATTTCAGGCTATTAGGTGGTTCTTCGTGGGTGGTCGGATGGTCCGTGATGTAAACCATGCTTTCTTAAGGTTGATTCCCAAAAAGAACCATGTATCTTCCCTGATGGATCTTAGACCCATTGTGTGCTGCAATGTGGTGTACAAAACCATAACCAAGATTCTTGCTTGCAGATTAAAGAGTATTCTTCTTGCCCTCATATCCCCTGAGCAGTGTGCTTTTGTTGAGGGCCGATCTGTGTCAGATGCAACTCATCTTGCCTCTGAACTCTTGCTAAATTTCAAAGTCAATATGAGTACTCAAAAGGCATGCATCAAGTTGGATATTGCTAAAGTGTACGATAAAGTCATATGACCGGCTTTATGGTCAATTATGGAATCGATGGGTTTTGCCCAACGTTGGATTGATATCTTAAAATAATGTATTGAAACCACCTCATTTTCAATTCTTATAAATGGTTCTCCTTATGGCATGTTTAAAGCCTCGAACGGCCTGTGACAAGGGGATCCCCTATCCCCTTTGCTCTTTACTTTGGTGATGGAGTCTATTTCTCTTCTTATTCATCGGGCGGTGGATGAGAGGTTCGTTAGACCTTTCAATGTTGGTGGTACTAGGGTGCTGCCCCATTTAATTTTTGTTGATGACTTGCTTTTCTTCCTTGAAGCCAAGGTGAGAGTGATGAGAGGTTTCCGCAGACTCATGTTACAGTTCAGACAGCTTACATGTTTGTTTCTCAGTGACATCAAATCCAAAGTCTTCTTCTTGAGATCTTGTGACTCTAGATGGGGAAGGCTCAAAGAATATGTACAACTGGAGGAAGGGACCTTTCCTACTCGATATCTGGGTATTCCAATCACTGGAGGTAGGAGAAGAGGAAGTGATTACGCTCCTTATCTTGATAATCTTAGGGAGTGCATATCTAGGTGGACTGGAATACAAATGTCTCTTATGGGAGATCTTGTCCTTGTGAGAACTCTCCTCACAGGAAAGATAAGATTTTGGTGTGGTCAAGCGGACATGCCACTTTTTGTTCTTATGAAGATTCATTCCATTTGTGCAAACTTTATTTAGGGGGGTAAATACCATGGGGTGGCTTGGTCCACCATTTCTATGAAGTTCCATGAAGGAGGACTGAATATATATCACTGGCATTGATGGTATCGCCATGACAACTACAACTAGGAGAGTGGACAAGTTTGTGAGATCTAGTGATTCCTCCTAGAAGAGTTGGATGGTTCAGAGATATGGTTCCAACTTGGATATTTTCCCTCCCAATTGTTCTTGCACATGGAGGGCAATGTCTTCCAGCTGGTCTAATCTCAAAGCTGAGCATGTTTATGATGACCTTGGTCAGTGGAACCTATTGCTCTGTGCTTTCTCATCCATCGAGTATGCCTTCCTTTCACACACCCCAAGTCTCATGGGATTCACTCATATGGAACATGTTTCATATGCCAAAATGGAGTTGTTGCACCTATAGGCACATTTTGAAGAAGCTGCCCACCTATGACCGGCTGCAAACATGGGGGATTTTATCTGATTCCCTATGTGTTCTTTGTCGAGAACAGGAGGAAAGCCACAACCATTTGTTTTTTGAATGTAGGTTCTCGAATCATCTGCTCTCTTTGTTCTCTCTTAAGATGGGATGGGGTGGTCTTCCACCACATAATATTGATGATGTTATCCCTTGGTGTTTGGAGAACACAAACCATAAAGGGAATTTGAGAGTTCTGGCTGGAATTGCCTTCACTGCCATATGCCACACCATTTGGATCGAAAGAGACTCCAGAATTCATAGTTATAATGTACATGATTCAGTTGTTGTTTTTGACAAGATTGTACAGAAACTAGGTTCGGTGTTTAAAACCAAACCTAAGATTGGATGGGGGCTGGATACTCTCATACATAGAAAGTGGGGTTTTGTAGAGTAACCCACTTGTATACAAGATTTTGTTGCATCCCTATACTTGTAATTTGTTCCTTGAGTAATATTTTACCTTCTCCCCCAAAAAAAATCAAGAGAGTAAATAGGAATTAGTTATAAGATATTAGATCACGAAGTAGATACATACTGTGATATTCGGCCTTTGATATACCAAATAGAAATTCTTTTCTTATTTTTAAACAACGTATTACACTCGTATGGACCTAAAATCAAACTTATGTGATTCAATTAATCATACTAGTAAAAGTGAAACTATATTAACAAAATAGAAGAAATTCACATGAGAAAAAACTATTTTACATGTTCCTAAAGTTAGTGAACTATTATAAAATTAGGTACCAAAAAAGCGAATTATTATAAAATGCTTCTGAACATTTGAAGACACATATGACCAGTCGATGTCCAATGTAATGACAAGAATCTATTTCTCTTGAAGCATGAGAAGAAGGATCAAATATATAAGTAGATACCAAACCACAGTGGACCTAGGGAAATACCTAGGCATTCCTATAATGCAAAAAAGGGTGAGTATCCTGACGTATAGCGTGGTCCTAGAGAAAGTTAACAACAAGGTGACAACTTGGGCGGTCGGGAATTTGTCACTAGAAGGTAGGATTTGTTTGGCAAAGGCCACCATTTTGGAGATACCTACCTATGTGATGCAAACATCAGTACTACCATTACAAGTACGTGATAGAATATATAGCATAATCAAATGATTTGTATGAGTAGGACATCAAAAATCACACCCATTGGCAATAGTGGCATAGGATAAGGTAACATGCCACAAAGGTGAAGGGCATCTAGGACTGAAGAAGATGTGCGAGTGGAACTAGACTTTGTTGTACAAACATGCATGGGAAATAAGCATCAACCGTGAATCTTTTGATGTCCTTCTATGAAGAAGCACTTTGAGAAAACACAAACAACAACAACACTAACCTATCCAGGCTAGGAAAACCTATAGTAGTAGGGAAGAAAACTCTTACAAAATACCTACCAATAGACTTAGTATCAATGTATGGGAGGATAGATTGTGAAGAGATAGCCTGATCTTGAAACAACAATTTAAAAACCCAATCACCACCGATCTATCAGACCACAGTAGGCTTGTGAACCTTGTAGGAAATTGGGATAAAGGTTTCTTGGATGATGGCTACCAAAACAAATAGTCGACAAGATCATGAAAATAAAGCTCCCCTCAGAGTCTGATGGAGAAGACAATAGAATCTAGAAGAATAATAAGAACATGAACCATACAATTAAGTTTGCATATCAAGTGTTGAGAAAAGAAAAGACATGCCAACTACTGGTAGATGGGTGAAGGTGTGGAACAAAAGGGTGTCAGAACAGATTAAAAATTTCCTCCGGCTACTTATGCACGAGGCACTACTAGCAAATAAAAAAAGAACATAAAGGCACATAAGATCTAGCAGTATATGTCCAAGGTGCAATTATGATGAAGAGACCACTATCCATGCCATACATGCTTTTCCCTTCGCCAAGGAGGTCTGGGTGGAACTCCTTCATGGTAAGGATAGGCCATAATTCTTTAATGGGGCAGATGTCAAGAACCATTTCTACAAACAAATGAAGAGAGATGACGAAGCTACAGTTGAGTTTCTAACTGTTTGTTGGCATATATGGGCATGCAGAAACAGGCAAACACTACTAGGATATAAAAACAGGCACACTCTTCGGCCAGTCAGATTTATCCAAAAGGAAGATCGAATGCATATTGAAGCATTTCATAAATGTCAGCTGAGTCCATGCGGATCAAGAACTAGTCAATGGAGAATGCTAGTACATGGAGTTATCAAGTTCAATTGTGAAGCAACAATGAAGAAAATACATGCGATCTCTACAATCATGATAAGGGGTGTCTCAAGGAAATGGATGGGTGGAGCTTCTACAGAATCCCATGCAATTGATGTCATTGAGGAAGAACTAGATGCTATATGTATAGCTATGGAAATTATAGAAAAAAATAGTGTTACTCGAGCGTTCTTTGATACAAACTCCCAGACAGCTATGGGGATGATTAACAAATCTATTCAAAACAACCCTAGTTACGATAAGTACCTAAAGAAGATCAATGACAAGAGAATAAACAATTGGCAAGTGTCTTTTATTAATAGAGAAAGCAATGAAGTTGCTGACAGACTGGCTAATGTCCACCTAAAAAGTAATTGGACGTATAAAAATACCCTCACCCTCCTATAATCTAAGACCTCTTAATAAGGGATTTATGTAATGGTAGTGGTACTATCATGTTTCATATTGAAAGCATTATTAGTGATTATAATTTAAATGTTTTGAAGATTGCAGGAGAAGGGCAGGATGAATAAGACAGCCTTCTAACTTGCCTAAAAACAACTAGTGCACTATTTTGGTTGGTACCTACTTCATCGGTTCTCAAGAATAGGACGCTAATAGATAAAATGCTTCCTTCTTTATGTACCCAATCATTGATTGGAAATTCATAATTAGTATAGAATTTTTTTTTATAAAATTTGTATTTGCAGCACGAAAGAAGGGTATATATTGATATTTTTGTTCTAAATTGTTGAAGGCTCTGCAAGCCCCTGCTGTCATAATCTTATGCTCCATTTTCCATGTTTGGTATTTTTATCTGAGATACTTGTTATGAAGTAAATGAAAAATCCCACAATTTCATGGCAACTATCAGGGAATGTAATGCAATGGTTATAAGAATACATGTTATGAGGTTGCATAAATGAAACATAATTCACACTAACCAAATGTGGTGATGACCGAATACATACTTCTCATATTGAAGAGTTTAATAACTCATATTGTACAAGCTCAAATTTGTATATGAACACCTCATATTAATCATATTTGTAGCATGTATCTTTGTTAGGCACAACCACTACTGTGTTCTTATATCGATTCAAGAGTGCTATAAAATTAAATAGAATTAGGGCATGACTTCTTAATGATTCTAGAAACTTCTTATCTACCAACTCTATAAATAGTTTCCCAATAGAAGCTTTATAAGCTTTCTTTTTTGAGACTTCTTCATACTTTATATGTACCAAATTGGTATTATAATTCTAAAAAAGATAGAAGGAAAAAGATACATTTCAGAAATGTAATGCATGTTTTGACCTTCTAGAAAAATTAACAAATGTCTAATAAGTGGAAATTTTAGTTAGGAGGGTTGAAAATATCACATTCCCCACTCCTTTATATATGTTACGTGTAAAAAATAAAAATATTAACACCTATTAATTGTAATATTATATTTTCATTACCACATACCCTCCAAGATTTTTAGGATCTCGGCCCTCAAGTACAATTATATGTTTTGTAACTAGTTGTTATTTTTTTATAGTACTTAGCATGAAATAATTAATATATTGTAACTAACATAAGTGAAAATTATTTCGTAATATGTACCACTCACTTGAACACCATTTAGGACTTATACATATTTAGTTGTTGGATAATGTGAAATACATCATTTGTATCATGCACTATCTAAAATGTTGAGGGTATTACTTAGTAAGGGCGTGTGTCGTCTCTAATGGCCACATCAATATTTGTTGAAATGAGAACATTTATTTCTTTCGTATTATTTCTGTAACTTATTGAGAAAACTCATTTAGTGTCTCTTGAGTCATAAATTCTCATCATATGTTGTTGTTGGAAGGATGGAAGGTAACTTTTTAGGTTGGTTCTTTCTCAAAGGTCCCTTACACACCCTTGATATTCTTGAGAACGTACAAAAATGGTGAGCTTACGCCCTATCCCTTAGGGTTGAGACTTTTTACAACTCAACGATGACTAAATTCGTTCTTAAAAAATGAAAAATTAAAAATCACAATGAACCACTTTAGTATGAGCATAAAAAATGTAACATTTTATCAATTAATTCTTTTTGGATTGGGTTTTGGATTTACCCTTTCGTGGGAATTGTGTGAGCATCAATTGACTCCTACAAATGATGTTGCATAGAAATATTGTCTACCATAGCATAATATTGATTATACCCTTCTCTTGAGTTCACTTTCATCACATTTTCCTTGATAATTTGCAAATTTGTTTGAGTCCAATCAATAGCGCTGCTCAGAAATGAATTTTCTACAGCGTCAGCCGACCTCTGATGCGACTTATTGAGATTCCAGCGTGCGGGTGCACGGGTCTCCCGAGTTTACCATTCCTTCTATCTGGGCCTCCGCCTAGGGGGGTGGGTTTCCCCCGACAATCAAAAAATAGTCATGTATATATCTTCACATATTTGCTTTGAGCCTTATTAATATCTCAATGGTAAATAAGACAACATAGTATATAAGTTTTGATTATTTTCAAATAAAACCTAACAATTATGACAAATAATTTACCACAAAGTGCTCATTCATGTGTTGTGACTTGATCTATTTTTGATGATGAGGAACACCTCCCGTGCAAGGTCACAATTGGACCTGACCCAACCAAGAATTAACCCAGAACCATCTGTGTACTTTAAGGACAACATAGTTTGCTCCGAAACGTGGGACCTTTGTTTTATCCCGATGCAAACAACCAAAGTCGAATCAGGGTCCCTTCATTGGGTATTGCCGAGGACCCCCAAAATATGTGGTCATCAAGAATGGAACCCACACTACCAAATACTTGTGAATCACATCTATGCCTTACACTTAAGTCGTGACTTGATCTTCTCTCCCACATTATGATCAAGGAAGGTGTATAAGTCATATGGTTATTGTCATTCTTCTATGACTTAGGCAAGGTAATAGACATTTTATCATACATATTTATTGTAATATAAATTTTTCTATATGTAACATACTTATTGACATTAAATTTATAGTTTCCTATTCGAATCAAATAGTTGTTAGAATTTAGATATTATTCGTTTAAATCATTTTTTTGGTCGGCCAAAACTCTGTTGCTTTTTTTGTATTTTTGTTCTTTGGTAAGTACAAAACTAACTGGTCTCAAAGAGAGAACCAGCCAAACAGAAATAAACTATACATCATAAGAGAAGAATATGAAACTATCTATACATCAAGAGGGAAAAAGATGAAACATCTTTAAAGCATCCCAACATGGAGCCTCACACATCACAACAGCTATGAGCAGCAAGAACCCAAGAGGCCAAGAAGCAAGCCTAAGAAGATAACCAACATGAACGTCCAGGTCACAACAACGAGGCAAGCATCTTCATCCAGCCCTGCATCCTCCAGAGAGAAGAAAAATCGAACCACGCAAACATTCTGACCACCAGCAAAAAACGGCAGCAAACAAAAACCCATCACCTGGAAGACCAAACAAAACCAGCATAAAGATAGAACATGACAAGATGTCCACCCCCAACCAACAAATCAGCATCACTGTCGAGGAGTCCGAAGAAAAAAGCTCTGCCAAAAGACCATCCAAAGCAGGTTCAATGAAGAGAGCTCTGCCACTCCCCATTGGGATCAACTCATCCACTTCATCAAACCAACAAGAAAACATCCATTCAAGGAAGCACTGCCCAGGCCAAACATCTTCAACGAAGCCTCCAACAAAAGAAGATGGAAAAGAAGCATAAGTCTCTATTGGAGCAAGGAAGTAGCAAAGCCACAATATCAGTCTCTATGAACATCGATACTCCTTCAACCTCAGAACAGAGGGGAAGCCAGCAAATCCGCAAAAAAGGCATCATATATCATCTGCAGTAGAATCAAGACCAGAAACCCACATCAAGAAAAACCAACAGCAACGATACTAGGCTTCATATATGATCTGCAACACAGAACATTCCTCCCATCCCTTGAAACATCGAAAGGCGATTCAAGATCAGGGGCATCATAAAAGAAGAAGCCTTCCATCGCAATAAAAACATCAAAAACAAGCACTATGGAGAACTCTGCCACTCCCGAAGGATAAGTTCACCCATCCATAGGCACCAGAACCACAACTATACCAACACCATAGCAGGGATAAAGAAGTCTCAGGGAGAAGGGAGCGTCGACACTCCAAGGAGTGGGGACTCGACCTTCACCCTAAAAGACGGGAAAAAGATAATCAAAAGGGATACTGAGTTCCACAAATCCAACAGAGCCAGGACTAAGGACAAGCATCCAACCAGCATCAAACAGCAGCTCCATAATGCAAACAACAACAAAACACAGCTCTGCTGTTGCAACAACAGAAGGATAGACGCAACAGAGCAAAAAGATGAGACCACCTCCAAAAACAAAAACCACACCACCTTAAAAGAAGCCTCACCAACCAACCAACCTATAGAGAGCTCTGCCACTCCCGAGGGATAAGCTCATCCACTATAGGCAAACCACCCGAAGAGATACTCCAGCAACGACAAAAAGAGGAAAACTAATAACATGCAGACACTCCAAGCAAGCCAGCTTCAGATGTTAAGCAGCAGAGAAAGATAAGTAACTAAGGCTCAAACATCAAGAAATATGAGACTTCAGTGGTCAGCAATGAGGCCAAAGTAATCACCTTTGATCCTATCCCACAAGCTCCTTACAGACAGAGAAGAACCTTCGTGACTTCTTCGGTTCCTCTCAGCCCACAGATTATAATGACAAACGAAATAAAGGGTCTTTGCAGGCTTCTCAAGCATCAAGGCCTTATTCCAATTGTCAACACACTTCAAATTAGGCAAGTTAGCAGCTCTAGCAATCCACTCAAAAAAATTCTTGCAGAAGTCACAATCGAACAAAGTATGGTTGGTATCTTCATAGGAAGTGAGACAAAGATAACATCTTGAAGTCACAAGAATACCAATTCTTCTGAGATAGTCATCATTAGGTAGCTTATTAAGAACCGCTTTCCAAATATGACAAGAGAAGCGACCATGTATCTTACTGTCCCAAATCCATTTGAAAATATTACTATAAGTACCTTTAGAATGGAAGGTATCCCAAAAGGTTCTCATAGTAGGAATAGAAACCTCCTTAAAGGTAATATAGTCTTCTCCCCCACGGGGAGGCTTCTGGATGGAAATCAAATTATAGAACTTCTTATTCATCCTATTATCCTTAATAAACCAGGTTCCATTACAAATGATAGCATTAACATTACAAGAGCGATCCAGGCCAGACTTAAGAAAGCCATCTCTCCCAATGATTTCTTCAATCCATTTTCCTCTAGCAATCCAGGGGTCAGACCAAAGTCTAATATTAGCGCCATCCCCAATATGAAAACTGATATGAGGAAGCATGAGATCCTTAACCTTGACAATCTTCCTTGAGAGCCAGGATCAAGAAGGACTAGGAATAGTAAACCTGAAAGAATCATTCTTAAAATATCTCTCATTGACCCACTTAACCCACAAAGTATCCTTTTTATTAGCCAAATTCCAGGCATTGGTACATATGCAAGCAAGCGAGGTCTCTTTTGTTTTCCTGAAACCTAAACCCCCTTCACCTTTAGGAAGAGTGATCCTATCCCAAGGCACAAGGTGAAGAGTGGAATTACCTTCCGAATTGCTCCATAAGAAGTTCCTGCATATAGAGTCGATGGTATTATAAACAGACATAGGAAGGGGAATAGAAGAAGACTAGTACATATGTATAATACTAAGAGTAGACTTAACGAGCTCACATCTCCCAGCAAAAGAAAGAACTTTGGATTTCCATCCTTCCAACTTACCTCTTACACGATCAATCAGTGGGGCACAGTCAGACTTCTTGAGTTTTCCAATGAACATAGGAACACCCAGATACTTCGAAGGAAGAGAACATTTAGAAAACCCAGTGATAGCCAAGATATTCTCTATAGGAGCATCTTTGCTAAATAGAATAGAACTTTTATAGACATTATCTCTTAAGCCTGACCAATCACCAAAGAAATCAAATAAAGCTTTAATAGTTCTAGCATTGCTCTCATTGGCCTCAGCAAAAACCATAAGGTCATCAGCAAAAATAACATGGGAGACACTAAGAGAGACAGACGCTTTGATAGGTGTAAGCTTCTTCTCGTCAACCTCATTCTTGATCAGCTCAGTAAAGCCTTGCATGACAATGACAAAAAGATAAGGGGCCAATGGGTCTCCTTGCCTAATGCCATTTGAGGGCTTGAACTTAGGGCCAGGTTCACCATTTATGAGAATCTGATAAGATGTGGACTTAAACATATCTTCTATGAGATTAATCCATCTAATAGGAAATCCCATCTCATAAAGAATAGAGAAAAGATAACTCCGTTTCACAGAATCATAAGCCTTAGTTAAGTCCACTTTGACACACATTTTGCTAACATTATGTCTATTGAAATCATGGATAAGCTCATTTGTAAGCATAATCGCATCCTTAACACTTCTATTCTTGATAAAAGCACATTGATTCAGACTAATGATGTCAGAAAGGATGAGTTGGAGTCTATTGGCCATAATCTTAGAAATCAACTTATAAGTGATGTTGCAAAGTGACATGGGATGCCAGTTCTTGAGCTCAATGTTGTCTTGACCTTTAGGAATAAGGGTGATGAAGGTATTATTAGCTTCCTGCAGCAAACTGCCATTCTTGAAAAACTCAATGATAGCTTCACTAACATCATTCTTGATAATATGCCAGGTTTTTTTAAAGAAAAAACCGTTATAGCCATCAGGCCCAGGCACCTTGTCTACCTTCAAAGTGTTAATAAGATCATCAATTTCCTTCTGAGTAACAGGAGCCATAAGAATAGTTTTATGAGCCTCCAAGATTTTTTCTCCCCTCCACTCTCCTTGAAAAACACCATGCGAACTATTATTGTTAAACAGAGTTTTGTAATACTCATAAACGGACACCTGAATAGCACCAGGATCAGAAGTAACAGACTCATTGATCTTGAGAGAAAGAAGGTTGTTTCTTTGTCTTCCGGTTTTCATAGATAAGTAAAAAAATTTAGAATTATTGTCCCCCTCCTTGAGCCATTGAACACGGGACTTTTGTTTAAGTAAACACTATTCCTTGAAGGAAGCTTCCTTATCCAGCTTTCTAGCATCAATAACATCCTTTAAAATATTCTGATCAAAAGGATTTGCATCAGCCTGTTCCTATAACCATAGAGCATGCTGCCTTTTCCTATTCACATCGCTAATATAATTGCACAAGATGTTCTTATTCCAATTGATCAATTTGCTTTTGAGGATTTGAAACTTTCTGTAAACTCTAAACATATTAAGAAAATCTTGCTCCGAGGCCCAGTTGTTAATGAATCTAAACGGTGATTTGATGTGGCGAGTGTTTCCAATCACAAGGCTGAGAATTTTGTGATCACTTACAATATTGGAGATGACATTACCCGAAAAATCTGGACAGGAATTGAAAGCACTAGCATTGTACAGAATCCTATCAATTTTTGTAGCAATATGCTTCTCACCAGGTTGATGGTTGTCCCAAGTGAATTGAGGCCCCTTTAGATCAAGATCGAAAATATTATTATCAAGCATGCAGTTGTTGAAATCCCTCATCGACTTAGTAGACGGAGGGCAGTCTCCAATCTTCTCATATTCTTTGCGTACAACATTAAAATCTCCAATAATGAACCATGGGGAAGTAACAGTAGAGCTAATGTTATGAATAGAGTTCCATAGCTTTTCTCTATCGTAGTCATCATTGTGCCCATAGACGACATTAACATTAAAATTAAAACTCTCGGAGAGAACCTCACAATGAATTAATTGATCAGTCTCCAAAATTTTTCTCACAGAACAAACATTAGAATCCCACAAAAGAAAGATTCTACCAAGAGGATGAGACTCCAAATTGGTATAGAAATCAAACAGGGGAAAATGCCTTCTCATAAACGAATTAACCTTTTTCCTTCTAATCTTGGTTTCTATGAGGATGATGATGTGACCTTTCACCCTCCTCAAATCCTCCTAGACGTCAGCGATCTTGTTGCTAATACCTCTGACATTCCAGGAGGTGACTTGAAAAGAACTCATGACTGCTTCTGGGCTATTGGGCTGACAGCCTCAACATTCGAAGGAGAAAGAAGAAAATCTCTTGGAGCAGAAGAGAACGAAGAGCTTGCTAGCCTATCATAGATACTAACATTTAGTTTCGCTTGGCATCTAGGGGGACTTTTGGGATTCTTACCTTTATTGTTCACCACAGAGAAAGAGGACGCTTGAGAACTTCCTACACTGATAGGCGAGACAGTAGGAATAACCAGATTAGAGGGTGGAGTAGAAGAAATGGGCCTTTGAGTATGATTACTTTCCATAATAATATATGGAAGTATAGCTTCAGTTTCAAGAGCATTGTAACCAAAACCTTCATTAACTTCACGTGATAGCTTTAAGTCTTTGACTGTCTCTACTTGTTGTGACAATTCCTTCAATCTAGCTATTTCTGCTTCATCCTCTGTTTCCTCCACTATGTACATAGGTTCTTCTTCTCGCTCAGTAACCTGAACGGGAATAGGATTATCAATAGATTTCTTTTCTACCCATTGTTTCTTCTGAACAACACCGGTACGACCTACAGAGGACCCTGCCTTCAACACTCGGGAAATAGCGCAATTATCGTGTCCCAGGAATCCACATTGAGAACACTTGAAAGGTATCCACTCATAGCTAATATCAACAGAACGTTCTTCCCCTTCGTCGCTTATCAGGGATACTTTACTTGGGAATTTTGCAGAATAGCTCATGAGCACTTGAATACGAGCATAATCTATGTGCTTCAAACACCTGGTATTCTCATCCATCTTCAACGGTCTGCCGATATAAGACCCAATTCTCTCAAAGAAACTAGGATCCCACATTTCTAATGGCAAGTTATAGATTCTGATCCAAACTGGTACCTCAGAAAGAATCGTTTTCTTTTGTTCATCACCCGACTTCCATCTCTTCAGAATCACAGGTCTGCTCAAAACATACCAATCACCTTTTAGCACAAGATCCAGATCACTCTGTTTATCAAATCTGACTAGAAAGAATCCGTCATTCCTATCGAAAATTTCAAAGGAACCTCTCGTGCACCAGGTATCAGCGAAGTGTTTAAGTAGAGTCGGGACATGGGGTTTGAAATCAATCATGTATCCCATCAAACACCTACTCCAACATTCAGCATTCCTGATTGCCTCTTGTTTCGGGTATACGATCTTGCCATCACTAATGGAAATTTCCTTCACGTTCAGAGCGGATGGCCCCCCAGAATATATACCTGCCAAATCTTCCCATTTCTTCGGTATCCGAGAAGAATGTGCATCCTGGTCTGCACTTGACCTTAAAAGAGATTGAGCATCAACTACTCGAACTGAAGCATCACCTCTCGTGAGATCTGTCTATTCAGGCGGACGGCGAAGTGCCATCACCATTGTAGTCATCTTCTAGCTCAGGAGAAGGGTCGCCGCCGCTCAGTCTCAAAAACTTATAATTCCCACACCAAGAATCAAACTCATGACCTTTGGTACATGAGTGTAGATGCAAACCAATACACTACTTTCACATTCATAAACATATGATATTTGTTGGATTTCAGGTAGGATATCAAATCATTTTTTTTCCAATTTTGGATGTCAGATACAACTATAGCAGCTCTGTATTCGATCAATTAATAATACTAATGTTACTACCCATAATTTTTTTTATATCACACATGATTTTAGGGGTCTCATGCATCTTTGGGTACAATCTAGTTAGTAGTCTCTTACTCGTGTCTTGATTCCCTTGGCCGTTCTCCACTTTACCTTCCTCCCAATCTTAATAGTGTGAGCGTCCATAACCTCAAAAACCTATAAATTTATAATCTTACTCAAGTGTGGAACATTAAAAAAAAGTATGAAAAATTTAATCAACGCAACCAAAAAGACCTTGTGCCATTCACATGAATGAATTTTGTATGAGCATTTCTTTTTCTCATAAACCCTATTCTTTTCTTGTATGGTCCATTCTCATAGTATTCTAAATTATTTTCTACTTAAGTGGCACTTAGTAAACAAAGAAAGAAACCAGTAGACTCCACACACATTTATCTACATTCTTCTTTATCAATCAGATCTGTAGTAAGGTATATTTTATCATGAAGAGTGATACACTGTTTTTATTTTTAGGGTCACTAAAAAATGCCTGTGAATCAAATATAAATTGTTTAACTTTTGAAACAGGATTTGCAAAAGTTACCAATGTCAGCCTCAACTTGTAAACTATCCTGTTGTAGTTATTGACCAATGTGCATTTGTACACTTGAACTCTTATGGTTATTTTAAAAAAGTTTCCAAATGTATGCAATGAATTCATGATATGACATATTTTCTAGTCAATGTCAACTATAATTTGTATTAGAAAAATAGATAGAATATATAAAATATATCTCAAGGAAAAAAGTAGGGTGGTGGTAGTGCTAGGGGTCAGGTTTCTAGTGGGGATAGGGGCTACATCTATTCAGTTTGCATGGGAGACAAGGGGGAGTCAAATCAAGATGATAAGGGGATATTAGAAATCATAGTATTGTCACAAAAAGAAGTCAACCCTAAGGGTTCAGATGAAGTTATACCAAGTGGGGATCACCTACTCTTTGACGAACAAGGGGATTAACATTGTAAGGAAACATGTTCGAGATCAAGAATTAAGATATGATCCATAATAGGTGTCAGTATTTGAAACACAAGTACATGGAGATGATGAAGAGTTCCAACTTGTAATTAGAACAAGGCACCTCTTGGGACCCCTAATTCATTGGATTGTGGAAGTTTTTAGGATACACAAAAATAGTAAGTTCTTACGAATAACTTTACTAGAGGGAATACATTGTATCAAAGAAATGAATTCATTATACCAATGCATGGGGGTGAGAATGCTTCCAATTGGATAATGAATGCCTATAAATGAATGCAATTTTAAAGGTGGAGAACCTACTAACACTATGCAAAATCAATGTTATTACATGACTAATAGGGAGGGATATTGATTACCTCACAATGAATAATATATATATATATATATATATATATATATATATATATATATATATATATATATATATATATATATATATATATATATATATATATATATATATATTATGACTAATGCGGAAACCTATAGGAAGGATGCATATGTAAGAGTTAAATCAATATTACTACATCAAGCAATATTCTTGCACCAAAGGATATTTTATAACTCTTCCAGAGGTTCCCAATCCTAATAAATTTGCTATTTAATGATATGAAATAGGAACACAAACTTCCATCCATTGGAAGGTATGCCTAATTATCTAGTGGCATAGACACATGTCATGAACCTCCCACTACACCTTTATAAACACAACACTTTTGAAGTTGATGGAAAAACCATCAAATAAGTAGCAAAGTTTGATGAAAATACTCTATATAGAATGCAAAACAAATTAATTGGTTTAATATCTAAAGTTGACACAACCAACATAATCTGCTAGAAATCCTTTTCAACGGAATTGGATGTAAAATTGAATATGAGTTTATACTAGAACGATGCTTGTCATATGGGAGGATTGACCATGTGATAGAGGATTACAAGGGAAATAATAACTTCATTAGAATCAATAAACAAGAATATAACTCATAAGCAAGAGTTATATGGTATGACAAATACAAGAAGTGGAAGACCTACTATGGAAAATGGATGAACAAAAGAAGATCCATGGGATAGAAGAAATATCCATATGAGAAGAAAAACAAGATATAGCATGATGGAAGTGGATACAAAGACACTATCAATATAGAATAGAATAAATTAAAAAATGAAAGGCCTATATAACATCCTTAAGAAAACAAAGAATCCCCTAGATGTGGAACATTATGAAGAGTAAATTGCACTCTACTGAGGAAAATCTTAGTGAAATTTAGATTAATCCTATAGTTGTGAGAAGCTTACAAATAAATAAAAACATGGGGAACCAAAATACCAACTCCATATGTTGGAGAACCAAAACTAAATGTAACCTACTCCAAGAAGATCAAAAAGCTTTATATTACAATACCATATACTGAACAACATCAATATGATACTGATGATGTTAGAGTTGAGGAGACTAAAACAAATGAAAGAAACCCAAATAGAGAAACCACATGAAGAAATTTTAGTGACAATAATATATAATTTAAAACACCAAAATATCCCTAAAAATGCAGAGAAGAATCTGATCTAATGTGGAACAATCTCAAGATGGAGGTTCAAGTATTTCTTGATGTTTAAAGGTACTCCTTTAGTAGGTAATTTTGTGACATTGACACCATGTGTTGGAGCATACAAGGAATTGGTAATGACACAATTTTCAATATTCTAAGCAAATATATTCGTAAGTGCATTTTGACATTTACCCAAATTCTAAAACCCAATATGAGTGGAGTGCAAAATTGACTATACTACTAAGATTCAGGGTAAAATAGCTCCCATAGGGTTGTAACAAGGGGGCTTTCTAGGGTAGTTGAGATTCTTTATAAAGAAGAAAAGTTATATATATATATATAAATATATATATAAATATATATATATATATATATATATATATATATATATTGCTGAAGGTTATTATCAAAAAATTCATTATAGAATTAACATGACGTCAATGATAGTGGCATTGGACGACCCTCTTATCACCGTGAGGAAATAATTGCAGAAAACTTTTGAACAATGTAGAAAATGTGAATGAATCATGGGTGTTGTTGTGAAGATGGAACTTCCTATTTTCACCTAAATAGAAGTGTGGGAGAAAGAACTTCAATTTCAATAAGAAAGATGAAGGGTCACCATTAGTGCTTGAAATTAGGTGAGTAGTACGTGGAATGAAATTCACAAACATGAAACTAGTACTATAAAATAGTTTAGAATGAGCCATTAGGAACTAAAAGTCCCCCCTCAATAATATTGTAGTTATTTTGAAGAACTTTGTGAGGATGTCTTCATACCACTTTCCTATCCCTTTATGTTACACACACATAAAAGGAATAAAGTAGTGTCTAATACTAAATTGCCATGGAACTAAATACAAAATTTTGAGTGAACTCTAAGAGGTACCTATAACAAAGCTTGGAATTTTATCCAGATATAGATAAAGAAAGGAAAATGATAGCAAGTTAGAATAAAAATGAAAGAAATAAGGAGAAAATTGGAATGTTGACATGCAGTGATAAATTAAGAGGCTACACCTAGAATTTTACAATTTTTATGGCACACACAATATGTAGAGTGCATTCATCTATAGTCTAAGTATGATGATGTATTAAGAAAAGATGTAGTAATTCGAAATGATCTAAAAATATCAATTTGATCCATTATGACGAAAATGACCAAAAAATTTAACACACATTTCTAAATCAAACAAAGCCCAAAACCTGATTACTTTGGTGAAAGCAAAAGAATCTAACTAGTTATTCGATAAAAAACTATCTCAAGAGTATGGTGAGAAATCACTTCAAAGACTAGCTCGTGAGAAATGTATATTCTTGTCCATTTGTAGCACTATTTTCCCAATTTGATTAGTGATTTCTTATAATTAGATTGTAAATAATCCAGAGGATTCTTGTTGATGACAAAATCTAGAAAATCATAGATTCTATGAATCTTTACGTACCATTGCTTTTTGATAGAGAAGTTGGAGACCTGTTAAGAGTTTGATCATGGGAACAATGTTTAAGACAATGCAAAGTGGAGTAGCTCATCCCTTCTCTTTATAGTTATGTGCCAGTACCCATACCTAACACACAAAAGGATGTGTCTTGTGAGAAATTGAGGACAAATTTTGTAATATATATCTAAATTCAGTTTTAAAATATTTTTATGAATATTGAATAGAAATATTTAGAGTGTGCTTTTGCTTCCCAGTCTATCATTGTTATAGGGAGGGGTGTCACCCATAATATAATGATTTTCCTTGGAATTCTATCTTCCTAGGGCAAAGTTCCCCGGCGGCGCGCCAGTCAGCATCCCGCTGGTCGGGGGCTAGTGTCTCCGGGCATGGCTAAGAGAGGCAAGAACAAGGGTACTAAGGGCATGCGTATCACCCTTGCCCAGGAGGTAGCGGAAGAAGCAGCCAAGAGAAGTCCCGTGCTATGTGGAGGAGGAGGAGGTAGAGGAGGTTTTGGTGGCAAAGGTGGATGCACAGATCATGGGCGTTCTAAGATGAGCTACATCGCTGCTGAACCTGGTGGCGAAGGCAACAAGAGAGGGGAACATGGTGGTAGAGGGAGTCAATCTTTAAGTAGAGGAGGACGGGGTGCTTCCAACGGTTAGAGGATGGTCTCTTCTTGGGCGGGTGGGGAGGATCGGGGCAAACATCCTATGGTAGAGACGCAGACGCGTGCTGGCCCATCTGGGACGAAGGAGATACCTGTACCCAACATCGCTAGATCAATTAGCAAAGGCCATGGTCGAGTTGGTCCTTCTAGTCCATGGAACCTTAGTGGCCATCAAGTCTATTGGGTTTATGGTGGAACTGTTGAAGAAAAACCTTTGGAAGCCATGGCGCAGATACCTTTGGTTGAAGACGAGGACGATGGACTAGTAGTTCTCATTAAACGCCAACAGATTGACGAGATCCAAGAAACATGGGCTAACACCATTATCTTTCATGTGGTAGATGCTAATACCCATCTTATACCCATGAAAGCTTGGTGCCAGAGATCATGGATGCTGCAATGTGACTGGGAACTAACTAAAAAAGAAAATGGTTTTTTCTTTGCATCTTTCTCTGACGTTAAAGATAGATACCATGCTTTGAAGTTGAGACCTATGTTTTTTGACGGATGCATAGTCCTAATGAAGAAATGCAGACCTTCAGAAACACTAGAAAGAGATCTGCTATCGACTATCCCATGTTGGGTTCATTTCCCAACCCTCAGCCTCATGAACTCAGCGTCTATTCTCAGTGCAGTTGCTAGCTATCTGGGCAAACCTTTGTGCATGGATGAACGCACTGCCCGAGGTTTTAACCCGGAGTTTTCAAGAGTACTTGTTGAGTTCTCGGCAGAGAAGGATGCTCCTCTGGAGGTCCCGCTTAAGGTTGAAGGGGAAGGGATGATTCATTGCCTGGTTGACTATGAATACTATCCAAGGAGATGCTCGTCGTGGGAAGTTTTTGGTCATTCAGATTCTAGATGTATGTGGAATCAGCAAATTGACAACACCCACAATCGGGTGGGTAGATCACGTACCAGGAAACTAGAAACATGCATGTCAGATGCTAATAAAGAAGAGGTGCAAATCACAACAAAATCTATGGCTGTGCAGGCGGATTCTTCCAAAATTGTTGGAGATGTGAATCAGGATATCATATCAGATGAGCCGGCGATGAACATGCCAAATATTATTCCTGGGACAACCCCTATCACGGTGGAGGTATTGACTGTCCCACATGTTCCGGTACACAAACCAATAATAGAGCAATCTGAGAAGGCTGGTGGCAACATGCATGCTAATGACAACATTATGATGAATAGTATGCTCGTAGAAGAAACTTCTGATGCATTCCAGGAAACTGATAGTTCTCAGGCCAATGGTGTGCCATTGGTTACGAGAGATGAGATCACTGTAATAGATGATCTATCTACCCCTATTGGTTTGATTCAGGAGAAAGCGCAGCTAGAAGTTTCAACTAAAGACTGGGGCAGCGTGAAGCCTCCCTGGATGTCGGGTGCAGTGCACACTCCTTGCTCTGTTGGGGGTGCAACTTGTTCTCTACATGGTGTTTCCTTCAAAGAGGGGGTTGAACATCTAGACAAGGAGGCTCATCTTCTTGTCACAACTAAATAGACCAGACCGATGGGTTGTCCTCGAAAGAAGAACATATCTCGTGTCCGCACAACGAATAATGGCACGGCTAGTAGTGATAAAAGTCTCTTCTTGCATGGAATGTGTGGGGAGGAGTAGAATCCTACCGCCAGGGAGAGGTGAGAAGGGTACTGAGGGAGATGGACGCATCTCTTGCATGTATACTGGAAACAAAGATTTCTAGAAATAATGTTGCTAAAGTGAGCACATTATTTCCCAGAGGTTGGAATAGTTTGTCTAATCTGGACAGTGTAGAAGGTGGTCGAATCTGTTGTGGTTATAAATCGGATTACTAGGATTTCACATTGATAGATTCTTCTGCACAAGCAATCACAATGAAATGTGCTAATAAAGGAGGCATGGTGATTACTATTTCGGCTGTTTACGGTAATACCACTACTGCACGAAGGAGAATGCTATGTGACACCATTAATTCTCTTACTGAATCCATTTCTGGACCATGGGTAATCATGGGGGACTTCAATTGCACACGATTCTTATGGGAGAAGGGGGAAGGTAGAGAAAGAGGAATGTGAGCTATTGAGGAATTCAATGAAGTTGTAGCTACATCTGACTTATTGGAATTGCCTTTGCATGGAGGTGACACTACTTGGTCCAATCTTCAGGATGTGGACAGACGCATTGCGTGCAAACTGGATAGGGTGTTGGTTAATGATAATTTTTCTGTTTTATTTGTAGGAGCTCATGCATCTATACATTTCCCTGCAACCATTAGTGATCATGCTACCATATGTCTTCATCTCACTGAAGATATGAAAAGGCAGAAGAGGAAACCTTTCCGCTCACTCAATTATTGGAATGAATGCGATGGTTTTGAGGACACTGTCTAAGATAGCTGGTCTTTTGAGGTTGAGGGAAATCTGCTATTTATCTTTAAGAAGAAACTGCAACATACAAAGAAGATGATCAAGATCTGGGCTAAGAACAAATGTAATGTTCCGAATCTCAAACGAATTGCACTAGAAGAATTTCGTTTAGTGGAGGAAAAGTTACAATTGGATCCTTTTAATGCTGAATTGATTCATGCTGAGAAGGAACTTAGAACCCGTCTTGAGGCTTTAGCCAAATCGGAGGAGTGTTTCTATTATCAACGCAGCCGTACGCTTTGGATTACAGATGCTGAACGCAACACTCAATTCTATCAAGGTGCGGTCAAGAGGAAGATTATACATGATTCTATTTGTGAGTTAATCAATGTTGATGGTGAAATCTTACATGCTCATAAAGACCTAGGTAAGGAGGCAGTGGACTTCTTCACTAATCTTTATAATGGCACGGATTTCAGTAACTCAGACCTGCTTCTTGCACCTACACACACTATTGATGAGGCTGAGAACAACTTCCTTTGTGGTGACATTAGTAATAAAGAGATTAAAGATGCTCTTTGGTCGATTGGAGTGGACAAGGCTCTAGGATCCGATGGATTCAATGCTAGATGGTTTAGGAATTTTTGGCACATCATTGGTGAGGATTTGATTAAAGCAATCAAATGGCTCTTTTTTGGTGGAAGTATGGTTAGGGAATGCAACCATGTGTTCCTAGTACTGATACCCAAATCCACTAATGCATCTACCATGTGGGATTTTAGACCTATAGCGTGTTGCGGTGTGGTCTATAAGATTTGGTCTAAAATCTTGGCAAACATGCTTAAATCTATTCTCCCTAAGATGGTCTCTCAGAACCAAGGCACATTTATCCTGGGAAGAAACATTTCTGATTGTACACAATTAGCGGGTGAATTTCTTCATGCCTTTGGTCTTAAAAAAGCTAGAGCTAAGGTTTGTGTCAAGTTAGACATTTCCAAAGCTTTTGACCATGTTTCTTGGGAATATTTATGGATCATTCTTCATAAATTCAGTTTTTGTGATAGATGGATTCGTTGGATTAAGGAATGTGTTCAGACTTGTTCCTTCTCAGTCTTAGATCAAACTCTCTCCTATCTGCAGCCTCCAACCCTAGGAGTAGCAAGGAGAGTACAAGCAATAAGAGAGAACAAGAAAGGAAATAGAAATTACAATTACCACTTGAAGCACAAGGCTTGATTTCGTATATCAAGCGTATTGATCTCCTAACCAATGAGTACAGAAGTGTAGGTTTAGTGGATAGGAGATGCTAGCCTATAGGACACGAATTTGAAGCAAAGGAAATGAGTAGCAAGTACTAGTGTTTCTCAATTGCTCAAAACAGATTGCCAATTGCAAGTATGAAAGCTCAAGTATTGCACAAGTCTGTTTTGGGTGTCCTAAGGCTTGTCCTATTTATACGAATGGCCTTTGAATGCTTAAGGACGTTCTAGACACTTTCTAGGGGGTTCTAAGTGCTTAACTAGCCGTTAGGTATCCATTAGTTGCTTTAGCAAAGACTAGTTAATTAACTCTGAAAAGTGCAGACAAAACTCTTCTCGGTCGACAATTTGTCGACCGAGGGTCCTTCTCAGTCGAGGATTTGTCGACCGAGGGACGTCCTGGAGCAAGTTTATATAACGTTCGATTCCAACTCCTAACTACCTTGTCTGCTGAGTCTAATGGCTACTTGGGTCATTCTCGATCGAGGAATTGGTCAACCGAGATTGTCTCGGTCGAGATGTTTGTCGACCGAAAATGACTATGTTTCAATGTTTTGAACTATGTACTAAGTGTGTGTATGAGTGTACAGTTGTGACACTATTGTAGGGGATGACCTATCTAAGTGGTGTGATTGGCTAGAGAAGATTTAAACACTTGATTTACATGACGTCTAAGTACTTGTACATTATATACTTGTACAAGTTTTTATATTTGATTACAATCATGAGTTAAAGCATTTTGAGCATACAGATCTTCCAAGTTGTGTCATCCACCTAGTTCCTGCAACACTCATGTAGCACATTAGATCCACAAGGATGAAATGTTTGTCATCATTAAAACAAAGGGATTATAATAATGTCCAATTTAGCCAAGAATCTCCCCCTTTTTGAAGATGACAAACATTTCCTAAATATAAAATAAGGAAATATAAATCATAAGAGTTTCATACCTGAAGTTTACCTTTTGTAGCCATTCTTGTTTTGCAAGCGTGTGTTGGTCGAGAGATTATGAAACTCATTTTATTTTATGTTTTTGAATTTATATTATTTCTCCCCCTTTGTCATTTCAAAAAGATAACCAAGATAAATATTAAGTATGACTTTTATTTCTCCCCCTTAATTTCATAATTAGATGCTCCCTCTTAATAAGATATTTAGTTTTAAAAGCAAGGGATGCAAGCCACTTATTGTCAAATTTAGCCACAATTTATTTCTCAATCCTTTAAGCTTATAGTAGAGTACATGAACGTATCTCTAACCAAATACACGAGATGTTAAGTCCTGATTTGTTTAGAAAATTCCATTATATTCACACATATTGTAGGCTCCAAAATTACTTTAAAGATACTAAGGTCATACCTAGCCTCAAAAAATTTTTATGATGTTTACACCCCTTTAATCTTATAATTAATATAATTTAAGTATTCTAAAGTCACAATAAGTATTAGATCATAATAAATTAACCTTTTATGAGAGCTATGCACTAAAATCTTGTTTTCAATATATTAAGATTAAGTGGAAGGAAATGATTTACAATTAAGAATTTTGTCAAGCTTATTTTAGGTCGACCTTGAATTCAACCATAGCACCCCTTGGTCAAACTTGATTTCAACCAAGAGGAAATTTCTGCAAATTTCCAATTTGAACACTCATATGTGAAGTATAATGTCTGCATGTAACTTGATTAAATAAATATCAATTCCCATTTCTTCTTGTACCCTTATTTTCAGATTAATCATAAGATTCTTTAGAAGTATATATCCTTGAAAGAAAGATTAATATCTTAAAGTCAAGAATTTGATTTTTATTCTTTAGAACAAACAACTAGATAAAACATTAATATTCTTGTTCTAAGAGACAATATTTGGCTTGTCATAGCATCATCATTCATTTATTACAAGCCATGCACACAATAATCATTATCTATTATGTCAATATGCATTTATGCCATAGAGTTTTATTGTTATGAAAAATGGCATTTTCAATGATAGCATCATCTTTATTTTTAATGAGTTGAATTACAATGATCATTTTGAAAACAATGTTCATTTATGGTTTGTATATATAGATCAAAGATTATTTTAGACAAACCAATGAAACACAATGATCATGTCACAATGATTATGATAGAACAATAGAAGCATATACACAATATAATGATCAAAATAGAAGCATATAATTTCATGAAATACAATGATTATGATCATTTAAACTAAATTTCAATACACATGGTTCCTATATAGATATACCAAGAAATACTTAGGATAAACCATGTGGATTATGATAAAATAATAATTTCCTTGATTAAAACAACATGGTTCATAATTTTTAGTTTTAATCCAAACCATGAAGAGGATAAACCAAAATAATATCATTCATGGTTCATGGATTTTCAAATTTAAGACAAACCATGTAAATGAACATGCTTAATAAACTTTTTCAATCAATGAAGAAAGTATGTTCAGTATCAGTTTTCATATAGCACTTTTGCAATATGTTTAAGGATTCCATATTCATAAAGTTATACCTTCATTCAACAAATCATGATGCAATAGATTAATATGTCTTAAAAAAATGGTCTCCAAGAATTGTGATTCTCGATTAAATCAATTTTTAATATTGCTGAATTGATAGCAAATAAGAAACAACAGAACATATTTTCCAGACTCTTGCTCGGTTGAACAATTTGTCGACCGAATTATTTTCGGTTGAAGTATTTCTCGACCAAGAATGTTTCTGTAGATTTTATTCAGCAATATGTATGTTCTAGTTTATGTGTTTAATTACTTTCATTAATTTGTTATTCTATTGTGTGAAGTTGAGATAGATATAAAGTTGTTCAAATCAAGATTGTTGATTATATCTCAACTTTGGTTACTGCATATCCATTTAGGCGTCACAATGATTTTTATCATTTTAATAAAAATTTTAAGATAGTCCATTTATTCTTAATCATCTTTTTCAAGACAGTAGCAATTGATATTTGATAACATTTGAATTTTCAAAGAAGGCATAATAAATTTCAATTTGCATAAATATTATAATTTGTAGTTTGCATCAAGCTTATTAAGGATGTGATTAACATATATGTAATGATGCTAACTACTAATATGCTTGAGAAGATTTGATGACTTATTTTTGCAATCAAGTATGTCTTCTTGCAGTAAGAGTATAGATTTCAGTCTCATTTTTCTTTGCAAGCAACATTTTTGCAGCAGTTTTAGTAAAATTAATCCTTTTCTCTTGTATACTTGATAAATACAATTTAATCATGAAAAGTATCTAGTTTTGATGCTCATATATTCTTCCTTTTGATTTGGATCATTCAAATATTTAAATCACAAGAATATGTAGAGTTCATTACATGCTTACGTTAATTGCATTTTAAGTGTCTTATTTTTATTTAAACAGTTCTGCCAGAGTTTTACTCAGTCGTCAAAGTTCTCGACCGACATTGTCTCAGTCGACAACTTTCTCAACTGAAAATGTTACTATTTCTCCAGAAAAATACATATTTAAAGAAGAAGCCTTATCGGTTGACTAATTTCTCGACCGACATAGTCTCGATCGAAGATTTTGTCGACCGAGATTGTTTCTATACTGTTTCTGAACTTTTTTCAGTAATTTGTTTCCAAGTAAAACATAGATGACTTCCAATTTAATTATGCAATTTAAAAGTTTAGTTTAGTTGAGATAAAACATTAACTATCAAAGTAATATTTAGGTCAAATCTCATCTAATCATATTCGAATCTCAAGGTTTTGAGAACCCAAACAAGTTATTAAAGATGTGTCTCTGCAGGTTTATATAAAATGTGTATTTTCAAATTAGAAATTTTGAATCAATTTGTTACTATGTTAAGTTGAGATAGACATAAAGATATACAACTTAGAGTCTTTGGTCATATCTCTACTTAATTTAATTCATTTAGTTTGGGGGTTTTGGAACCCATACCAACTCAACATCCTTTTTCTTGTAAGGACATGAGAAGGAATAATGTGCAAGACGCAAACAATATTGGCAACATATAGAATCAATCTCATTTCTCTTTTTATGAGTTTGATCTAGATTGTTCTTGGGTACATATGTATATTTGCCTCTAGGTACATACATAGATAGGGTCTTTGGCATTTGTGTCCTTCCCCCACTAGGTTTTTGATAAGATTTTCCTTTAGGCTTGTAACCTAGTCCTCTCCTTCCAATTTGAAGGTAAGAATCATTTAAGATTTTATCAAGAATACAATTGTTACTTAAGCTACTAACTTCTTGTTGTAACTTAGCAATCTCATCCATTCTCTTCTTGATATCTAACTTTGCTTGATCTAGATTAGACAATAAAGAATCACTTTCTTTCACGATAGTATCATAATCTAGATGTGTACACAACACATGTTGTTTTTTAAGATCATTTACTTGAGTTTGCAAGTTTATCTTTTCTAGAAAGAGAAGATTGCAATTTGGTTCTACTGATTTCAGCTTAATATCATGCTCTTTAATAGCCTTTTTGAGATCTTCATTTTCAGATGTGAGAGAAAGAAGATTAGCATGTAACTCATCATTTTCTTTATTAGATTTCTTTAATTTCTTCTTGCACTCAATATACTTATTATGTATCTCTTCAAGACTAGCAATTAGCTCTTCTTTAGGTAAATAAAAAAGGCTTACCTCTTCTTCTTCTTCACTTATTGTAGCAATAAGGCATTCTTTATGCACATCTTCCTTCTTTGACCTCCATGGACAGCTAGGTGTAGTGTGCCTTGTTCCTAAGCACCAATTGCAACTTGTTGAAGATTGGTCCATGCTTTTCCTTTGCTTGCGGTTGTAGACACCACCACCCTTCATTCTTCAAGACTCGATTAGAGCTCCTTGAAGCCTGCTCTGATACCAATTGAAAAACCACTAGAGGGGGGTGAATAGGGTTTTATGGATATTTTAAAATAATTTAACTCAAACAACCACAATTGAGATAATAAGAAGGAGACAAGGTGTTTAGAGTGGTTCCAACCTTAGCAAATACTAAGGCAGTCAATCCACTACTCGGTTGCTTACCCAACTGGGATTTTAAAAGTATTTAATTTTATTACCTCGCAAGGATATTACATAAAATTACAACACTTTCAACACCCTTTGGACAACCTTCACCTTGAAGTAGTCTCACCAACCTTGAAGCATCCTTCCTTGAAGTAACTTCAAGCTCCCCCTTAAAGTAGCCTTCCTTTTCAAGTAGCTTCTCATTGAGACAGCCTTCTAGAAGTAGTCCAAAGATCTCCTTCTTCACCAAGAAGATCAAACTCTCTCCTATCTACAGCCTCCAACCCTAGGAGTAGCAAGGAGAGTACAATTAATAAGAGAGAATAAGAAAGGAAATAGAAATTACAATTACCACTTGTAGCACAAGGCTTGATTTCCTATGTCAAGCGTATTGATCCCCTAACCAATGAGTATGGAAGTGTAGGTTTAGTGGATAGGAGATTCTAGCCTATAGGACACAAATTTCAAGTAAAGGAAATGAGTAGCGAGTACTAGTGTTGCTCAATTTCTCAAAACAGATTGCCAATTGCAAGTATGAAAGCTCAAGTATTGCACAAGTGCGTTTTGGGTGTCCTAAGGCTTGTACTATTTATAGGAATGGCCTATGAATGCTTAAGGACGTTCTAGACACTTTCTAAGGGGTTCTAAATGCTTAACTAGCCATTAGGTATCCATTAGTTGCTTTAGTAACGACTAGTTAATTAACTCTAAAAAGTGCAGACATAACTCTTCTCGGTCGACAATTTGTCGACCGAGGGTCCTTCTCGGTCGAGGATTTGTTGACCGAGGGACGTCCTGGAGCAAGTGTATATAACGTTCGATTCCAACTCCCAACTACCTTGTCTGCTGGGTCTAACGGCTACTTGGGTCATTCTCGGTCGAGGAATTGGTCGACCGTGATTGTCTCGGTCGAGAAGTTTGTCGACCGAGAATGACTATGTTTCAATGTTTTGAACTATGTACTAAGTGTGTGTATGAGTGTGCAATTGTGACACTATTGTAGGGGATGACCTATCTAAGTGCTGTGATTGGCTAGAGAAGATATAAACACTTGATTTACATGATGTCTAAGTACTTGTACAAGTTTTTACATTTGATTACAATCATGAATTAAAGCATTTTGAGCATACAGATCTTCCAAGTTGTGTCATCCACTTAGTTCCTGGAACACTCAAGTTGCACATTATATCCACAAGGATGAAATGTTTGTCATCATCAAAACAAAGGGATTATAATAATGTCCAATTTAGCCAACAGTAACTTGATATTTGTCGATGATGTACTTCTCTTTCTTAATGGTAACCAAGGATGTCTACATGAGGTGAAGAATGCACTGCAAATCTTTGGAGATAGCACATGCCTATATGTTAACCCAGGTAAATCCTCGATCTTTCTCTGCAAGTCAGCTCTAAGCAATGCAAGTTTATACTCTAGTATACTAGACATACTTGTTCATGAGCTCCCTTACAAGTATCTTGGATTCCCTCCTACGACTGGCACAGTTCTTGCACATAACTATGGAATGTGCGTTGATAGTATAAGAAGCATGATTGATCGATGGCGTCCCATAAGAATTTATTTTTTGAGAAGAGTGTTACTGATTAAATCCAATGTTACTAGTCTTCTCACCTTTTGGTGCATGCAAGGCCACATTCCGATGGCTGCTCTTGACATGTTACAAACAATTACCAACCATTTCTTATGGGGCGAAGCTACACATACCATTTCTTGGGACAAGATGGCATTACCCAATGAGGAAGGTCGTCTGGGTATCAAACTGTTCAAGGACATTACACGATGGGCTCTTTGGAAGAAGGTAGATAAATTCATGACTGGGTCTAGTTCGATATGGACTAGATGAATGAAGAATAGATATGGCACCACTCTTGAGAACCAAGGTGATATGCGTCAGGGCTATTCTTGTACATGGAGGAAGATGGTGGAAAAGTATGTGCACTACACTAGACTCTACTCTAGGGATATTAATGGAAGATTATCTAGAGATGAAGACAAAATTAATTTTTGGGAACAAGTATGACCCCGTGCACCACCTTTTGACATGGGGAAATATCTTTAGCATAGATATAACATACCAAGGTGGGCTATGACCATTTATAAAGCAAGAAAGGAGGGACTTAGCACTGTGGAAAAAATCAACCAATGGTTCCCAGACTATCCTACTGAATGCAGTCTTTTCCATATGGATAATGAATAAACTAAACATATTTTCACACAATGCTCGTTCATCGAGAGAGTATGTGATATATTGGGTTGCAGTTCATCACCAGAAGGTTGGAATCCTTGGTCTAATCCGAGCTCAATCTTTGAAGAGGTCAAGACCAGAGAATTTATGCTCCTCGTTCTTTTAGCCATCGTCTTTTTCGTTTGGAAAGAACGCAATAGTCGAAGACATGGTGGGGAGATTCTTACTGCACAAAAGATTGCTATAGTGATTAGAAATGTAGTTCGGAATGTTCTGTTTGCTCAAGGAAAATGGAAGATTATGTTGCCTAGTACTATCCTCATGACTTGGGTTGTTCATTGAGCTTATGTTGCATGGGGAGGGGGATAATGATCAGTCCTTTCTCAACCCATGCTAAAGATTTCTGTTTTGAGCTGCTATCTGTTTCTTGGTTTTTTGGCTACTCACTTTAAGTATGCAACTTGTACTAGTGAAGAGATGTTATACAAGCACTCTTCGATAATCCTTTTCTTCAAACAGATGCATAGAGAACAAACCTAGTCTAGAACATAGGCTTTGGATTAAGAACTGGATTGTTTGGCCTTTTGGTCCTTTGGAAAGGTTTAATCTTTAAACCTATCATGTATGTGCACTCTGTGCTAGGGGTTGGATATTTATCTTGTCCCTTCAGAATAAAATTACCCAAAATTCTGATTTTCCTTGGAATTCTAAGAAATATGAGGAAGAAGGGTTCTTCTTGAATGATATAAATCTAGATCTCTCATATTCCTAGGGACATATATATTGGGATGTTATCCTCAACACAATGGAAAATGTAGGATGACCATATAACATACTGTTTATGTCATTAACTCAGTCACAAGTGGGAAAGCATGCATTTCCTGAAATATAGAGTTGCTCAAGGATTTTAAAGTGAGAAGATGCCTCTAACAAGGACATCCTTTATCTTAATATATATTTTTTATCTATCATTTATGGTTTAGAACTCTTATAGGTATGCATGAGTGGAGGTACAAAAACCAAAAGAAGAAGGTAGGTGGAGGTAGATATAAGTATACCAAGCTATGTAAAGAAATATGACCAATTTTTTATGTCTTCTTTGTAGACAATATATTTGTGCTCTTTAAATATCTTGCAATTCAATATGAGAATACCATGGAGTGTCTAAAAGGTTTGCGTAAGTCTCAGACCTATTTCATATGATGAAAAATCAAGGATGTTTTTCTACATACCAGTTACATTAGCAATAAGAAGAGAAATATATACAAGATGTGGAATCATTTGAACTGTAAATTCGGTGAATTACTTTGGAGTGTATTTAACTCTTTCCAAAACCAACTCAAAATTGTACCCGAATACTCTATAAGGAATGGAGGAAAAAACAAACACTTGGTTAACTATAGTTTCGTTATTTGATATATGTGTATTCCTAGCTAAGTTAGTCCTTAGTGCAATCCCTATATATGTCATGCAGTCAATGGTGATTCCTCTTAAACTACGTGACATGATTTATTTAAACATATAACATCAACTAGTATGGAGTCAATAGGAATGGAATGATATCCATCCTTCTGTGGGAGATGGTATTTGTATATATGGAAGTTGGAGGTGAAATCTATCAAGGATCAAAGGATGCTCCAGGACTAAAAAGTAAGGTTGATGAAGATAGAAAGGACAAAAATTGGAGGAATATTTTGGAACATAAATAAGACACTTTTTATAATAAAAAGCATACATAAGATAGTACATTGAATAAACTAGTTTATGCACATAAATGCTTTGGCACATAAATAACATACTTATTATAACAAAAAACATAGAAAAGATAGTACAATCTATAAACTGGTTTATGCACAGAAAGTTTATTTTGAATAATAGGCTATCTTGGTTTCTTTGAATGGTGAAGAACCTCTATGTTTAATGATTGATGGATACCTAATGAATGAATCCATACTCATTAGACCACTAAGCATATACATAAATATACAAAGCACTTAAAAATGGATATAGTGATTATGAATGGTGAACATAGAGTTTATATTAGAGTATGTACCAGGTACTACTTTTAAGTGACTATATATTGAATATGAATGGTGAAGATAGAGTTTATATTAGAGTATGCACCACGTACTATGGTAAAATTAAATTGGATTATGGTTACATCTTTCCTAAGATGTTAAAAGTTTGTTGAAGATTAACAAAATGATGATGGGGAACTCAACACAAAATATTCTTATGACATATTAAGAGAAGGTAAATATGAAAAGATGAATGGTGTGAAGAATATACGATATATGTCTTGCACACCTGGTGGAGTGATTTTTTTTGCAAGACTTGCTTATTACAAAAGACTTGATTATTAAAAAAATTGGAAAAGTGAACTCATATAGAATTTTATATATTGAAGATATGGGACAAAGAAGGAATCTATATTATATGGTTTGCGTGACTATGTCAAATGAAGGGGGCATCTGATTCATTAGGTTCTAGATGACAAATTGGAACTTGGTACAAGAAATCAATATGATTGATTTACTAACCATATCAAAAATAGGAAAGAATCCATGACTATCACTATCTTGTTCGTTGGGTGGTATTGAAAGGGTGGATTAACAAAAACTTATAAAGAAAAAATATAAATTTTGAACATGCCAAGTTAACAATAGGAATATCTAAGAACTAGTGTAAAAATATGCATTATCAATGTTTCACATAAAATCTAAATCTTAGTGATCACTTGTGTGGATAAGGATAATGAAGGAAAATGGGTAGAAAGAGGAGGTGATGTATTTCAATGTATATTAGCATTATAAGAAGAATTGAGAGCCATGCTAAAGGTATACAAAACAAACTAAATGAAGGATACAAGCATGTAGCAACAGAATTACATTTTTTGATAACTATTGAGATTAGACAAATTATACCACCTATACTCGAGCATTTGGAATAAAGGCCACGTTGCATGATTCATTTGAATTTAGAGGTTTTGGTACAACACACCGAAGGGATTCAAACTAGGATGTCAATGATATGTTTAAGAATCAAAAAATCATCACGAGGGTCATATTTCTATATGGAACTCCCAAAATGTATAACCAAAATGTTGTGTTAAGAAGTAATCTTTAGTGGTAGTAGTACTACAATACATAATGATGCAAATTATGGTAGAAATAATCTATTATTTTTTTTACAAGTGGAGTGAATGGTAGCTATAATATGTTGGTTTTTTACAAGAGGAGTGATTGTGTAAGTAGCCTTTACCCTCTTGACTTCCCTAAAAGAAAATTAAATAAGATGTTTGTTAAGTAATTTTTTTATTTTCATGACACTCTTCTCAAACCTCTGACTAATTTTGAATTTATATAAGTCAACACCACACCCTTCATAATATATATCTCACATTTGGGGTCCATAACCAAGGCATTTTACATTTACATTCTCATAAACACTTTTGGGTGATCTTGATGACATAACACAATTTTCTTAAACCACTTGATAATATGTACTTATGTTTCCTTGAAAGACACATTGATCCTTGTTATGTAAACCAAATAAATCCACTTGTTCCCAAGATTCACATCATACCCTTATCATGTGTGTTTCAAGTGTTATGTTTTCACAATGATTGTTATTGTTATGAAACTATGGTAGTTAAAAAAACCAAACCCACCTAATATACTACTGAAAAAGCCTAATAATCCATCAAACATAACCTTTATCATGTAACATTTAGTTTGTAGTAATTTTGGACACCCCACTTAAAAATAATCATGTTTTCTCATATGGGAACCTCTAATGTAAATGCACATGATCCTACATCTTCAACTATCTATACAATTTTGTAATCAAGTGAATCATTATGCCTAAAATAGGTGGTTAAGGTAAATGAAATTGAAAAATATTGGAAATCAATTCTTCTTATAGCTTATATATCCTTTTTAGTGTTGATCACCTTCTTGTAAGTTTATTCATGATGAAACCAAGTCATTTATGGAAATCACTGCTTTCTTTGTGAGTATATGTAAACTTGATATTATTATTATTTATTGCATGAATGTATGGAAATCATGAGTTTTTAGACCGACCAACTTCAAATATTTCATTAATATTGAAGTACATTTGTTAGAAGAATAACCATGAGGGACACTACATTGTGAAAACACAAGTAAATGGCCTTCCTTCTTTTTTTATCGATGTATAACAAGTAAGAGGTAGGCATGCACTTTGTATCCTATTATTTTTTGTACTTATTTCCTTATACCAATCTCATTTAGATTTATAGATTTCACATCATCATTGGTCTAGCCTATTTCATTCAATAATGTTCCCATAGTGTTGTGTTATACATTTCTATCAACATACATGGCATTGATGCAATGCCTAATTGTTAGAAACATTCAATTTTGAATTCCATAATTCTTCTTTTAAATAACTTTACTTGTAGAATGTTAGTACATATCTTATTATATAATTAAAGAAATATTTCACTTATCCATAATCACGATTATTAGTTACTACTATTGGAGGTCTTTAGTCCTCCACTGAACCATTGAAGAATTTATAAATTTACTATTAGGGTGTGTGGTTGATAGAAAACTCTTATGGACATGATAGACAAACATATATACATGTTTTAGTTGTAAAGACTCAAAATTCTCCTTGCATAAGTGGCATGATTTTGTCCATTTCACACCTTATATTGACAAGTTACTCCATGTTGGAGATTTATTGGTTATGCATTACAACATAGAATGCATCTTAAAGGATTCATGTAGATATGAATCATATGTATTAAAACCACAAACCCACAACTTTGTGAGGTCCTCAATAAGGGGTTCTTCACAAACATTGATGTCAATTCATATTTTCTTATGTCCTAAATCAATAATTTAAAATGTGGTATGTTTTTTTTCAAAACACAATAAAGATTATGGATTGTATATGGCTACCATGTCAAAGTAATTACTATATTTTCTTTCTAATATACCAATGGGTTCAACACATATATGAAGGTAAAAAAAATAGTATGTTTTCCATAGGAGTTTCCAAATGGACTAGTGTGTGCCATAAATAAAATGGTATCCTTTGTGCAATATTTGAGGAAATTGTGCAATGGTTTCAGTTTGATCATACATGTATTATATGATGATCTAATACCTTACATTAATGAAAATGAAGAATTAAAAAAAAGAGATACATGGTGCATACCTAGGGCCATAAAATCTTTATTACAATCGAAAAGAACAAGGGAAAGACCCATAGAAGTAGAAAATAAAATTGAAAATAATATGAATATATCAAATTCTCATTTTTGATGTCATCCTCAAGTATTTCTTTAGATGTAAAATTATAAATGGTAAATGCATCAAAAAATTGTATTGTGGATATGGTGTCGTTAAGCATATTATAAAAACAAAAATAATGTTTTTAGTTGTTATAATAAATAAGAAAATATTTTAGGCATAAAAAGCTCAATTAATAAATTTGTATTTCACCATGGTTTAAGTATATTAAATTAGTGCATTCTAACAAACATATTCTAAAAACTATCTACCGGGAATCTTTAATAGATTTTATATCAATTTTGATCACATTAAATAGGAATCACCAAGATATCCCCAATGATATGTCATACAGGTGGGAAAAATCACCAAGCAATCCCATGGTCCTAGATTAATTTGGAACCTTTCCAATTTCTTAAAAATGAATAGTTCATATCAAAATATCAACTCATACATGAACATACAACCAATATTTTTATGCAATTAATTTCTAGAATAGATACTAAAAATGTAGAAAGTAACATTATGAGCAAGAAGAGGTACTTCCATTTACCTTGTTAAGAAACTAGGTTGATGTCATTGTCAAGGTCAAGACTTGTTCTGTTCAGATTAAATGAGGATGATATATAATATTATGACATAATAATGGCATAAGGATAAATCAAGCTAATTCTTTTATTAGAAATATTTCATAGTTTTTTCCACAAACACTGATGCAAACATTTATCTATTGAGATTCTTGATAAATTAATCCTAGATTAGTTCTAGACATTAAATGTTAACTTATCACATGTCATTTACAACAAGATAGTATCACATTTAAGATGTTGGGGTGATGAGTAAGTGTTCAATGAACTTGAATATGTATTTGCATGGTGGTAGTAGCACCTCATCTCAACTTTTATGATTTTACCATTTTTCTAAAGGGTTTATATATCTCTAATTTTGACCGTAATTCAAAATAATTTCTCAAAAACTAAGATAATCATATCTTGTGTGGTAATATGTGATTTATGTAAAAAAAGGTTGAATCCAATTTTTTGAGAAAATTGGGGTCATTTTTAAAATTGTGATAGAGAGATAACATTTTCATTAGATTATTCTACAATGGCATTTGATTGGGTCATGCAAAAGATGCAAACTGACGTTCTACATATAATTCATGGCATACCCTTTAAGTTTAATCATTTTCTAATCCTCCACCTATTATCAATGATGTTACTAATTTTTTGGATTATTCTAACAATTAAAGAGTGTTACATGATTTGTCTAGCATGCCTCAAGTGACTAACAAATTCCTTATTCCACTAAATATGATAACACTAGCCTCTATATCATGGTATACTCCTTCTCCAACAAATTTGATGCTCCCACAAGGTTGATAGATAAGAGCAGTGAGGCTGCAATCTTGGATGATCATAGGTTACTAGTTTGACCTAAAATCAAAGCTAGTTGAGTCCATATAGGGACTATGAGTAGTTCTAGATCACCCTCAAGATCACATGATACAAATGGACATGGTGCTTTCTATGAAAAATTGATTACAGAAGCAGGAGGTTTTCATGATACATGGGATCATGGACCTCACAAAATTTTCAATTACCTTTATGGGTCACTAACCAAACAAACAATTGTGGTTGGGAGTCTATTGGAGGTAAAATGGGTTCTTGTAATCAAGTGGAGGTAGCAATATACTTGGAGGTTTGGAGATTAGGTTTGGCATGAAGCAACACTCTGGTGCTTATAAGGGGATAAAATTTAGACCCATGTAGTGCTCCTAGTGGATTTGTAGCTCACATGGTGAGGCAAACATTTGATTCAATGACATCATTTCTTAGTCCTTAGGATCTAAAATCTAGGAAAATGTTCATTTAATGAGCGAGGGTATGCCTGAATTCATATTGAAGGGATGAATGCAATACTCATGCTTTTTTTTTTTAGATTCCCCTTTTCACCTCAGGGAGCATGGGGATCTAAGCTCTGTCTTTACCCTAGATTGACCAAAGATAGGAGAATACCTCCCTATCACTAAATTTAGATTTAGAAGTTCATGGGTACCTAGCTATAATTCTAGGCCTCCTAAGACAGACATGTGGATAAAAATCCAAGGGAAACAATATGCCTCAATGATTTTAATGATTTTAGTGAATTAAGAGGATAAATCATATATCCATATGTATAATAAGAATCTAAACCTATGTTAGGATCATATTTATCATACTAAGAGGAATCATACCGGAAGTAATTGCAATAAGTAAAGAAGCAAGGAAGATATTATAAAGGAACTAGATTGGATAGGAAATATTTAAAATAAATTTATATGGTTGAATGTGGTTCTACAAATTTAGGGAAAATGACTAATAATTCATAGTTAATGATCAAAAAGTATGACTAGTTATGCAAATTTTATGATGAAGGAATCATAAGTACATGACTAATAATGAAAGCTTAATGGTCAATATTTTTGACTAATTAGGCATAATTTATGATAAAAAATAGAATTCAAAGTTGTGGATGTTAATAGAGTTCATATTGTAAATTGTATTAGGAGTCTATTGGTAAAATTCCTAATAATAAGATGAACCATAGATGGTAAAACTCACTTATTTACATTTTCCTCTCATGAAAAGGAAATTTTCCTTATAAACATTAAGAGTCTATTTAGTTAGTTAATTTAGTTGTTGGGTCTATTCTGAATAATGATCAAATTGTGTTTTGTCCCATTAGGGTTTCTCTTTAGTCTCTATGCTTCCCTCGTATCTATTTCTAGGATAGGGGAATGCCCTTCTATCAACAAAAAATCTACACAAAGGGGATTTCCCCATCATTTTTCTTTTTCCAAATGGTACCAGGGAAGGATTTCTCATGCTATTCCAAACCCAGAGAGAGAGATTTCAATGGAGAGAAGCTCCCCTTGCAAGTAGATGCCACCCCTATGCATCACCTGGCTATTCGTAGGGATTTCCTTCCCTACTTCTTCTAGGGTCCATCTCCATGGATCGCCTCCATCAATGTTCATATTTAAGTTGATGCTACTAGATTTGCATGGTCCGTCATGCCAACGTCATGAATTATTGCTTTTGGAGCCTCCATCGCTACCCTATTTGTTGTAATCAACTACATCGCTACAGATGTACACCGCTACCATCTACATCCCTGTCGATCTACACTACCATCATCTACCATACTTTTGTCTTCCATGCCACATCAATTGAAATATTATCCCAAAATTATGGATTAAGATATCCTTTTTCCTATAGATGTAGGGTTCATAGCATCCTTATATTACTACGATGGAGATCTGGAAGGATTTTTCCACTCCTTTGTTTCTATCTTGAGGTTTTGTTATTTTTATGCCACTATCATAGCATGTCATTGTTTGACACGACATGTAGGTACTTTTCTACTTCATTCATGAGTTAGTCCGCAAGCTCTTCCCATTGAAAAAATGTGCCCACCTAAAAAACACTTGTGTCACTTGCATTCTTCCTTTATTTTGTCCTGAGAGTATTCAAAAGACAATGTATCACCCCATGACACTGTGTGTCGCCTGCTTCATGTTGGAAATGATTTCTGTTGTTTCATCTACCTATGTGTGACATGACATGTCTATTCACCAACATAGCATGTAACTTGCTACTACTTATACATATTTGCATACTACAACATCTAAGACTATTCTAGTACATGACATATGCTTTTATACATTGTGAGTCCCTATCTTTATCATTACCAGAAACAAATATCTTTTTTATGAAAAAAATATATGATTTTTTATGCTTTAACCCCCACCCTTCCCAGCCCTACATACATATTTGCTACCTTTTAAAAGCTTGTACCAACCCCATATACATATTGTTCCTACTGATTAATCAGAAACTTAATCAAATTTGATTTTTATTCTAATCCATATAAAGGGGGCGTCACTCCAAACACCCTCTCCGGTCTCACTAAGATTCACATATTTTTCTACTTGAATCAATGTAATCTGGTCTTGTTTCACATTGAATCGAGTTGTTGGTTACCTCCTCTACATAAACACTACTTCTACCATTATTTTTACTCTCAACCACGTCCACTCTCTAGATTCTTTTTGTGCTTGGTGTGAAAAGGATAATAGTAGATGATGAGTAGATGGAAGAAATGAGATGGAGGAGAGAAGAAGAGGAATTCAATTTTGCAGCTCTATGGATATTCAATCTACTTTTATAGACGTAGTGTGATGCTGCTTTTTCTCCTATGTGGATATTGTTACTGCTATTATTTATCTTTATGCCTTATGCAGATCTTATGACACTCACTTAATTGTCTACTTTGATTCCCTCTATGTATATTTCTACTTCACTTTCTTTGCATGTTGGTTGTTTTCTATCAGGCAATGCCATTCTTGCTACTTGTTCTATGATTAGCATATTTTTTTATACTTTGTGCTTGTATACTATATGTTGTATGTACTTTGTTTGCATGTTGATTTTGTTTGTGTCCTGGTACCTACACTACTATTGCTTTTATGACCCATCACTCTCTGAGGACTATGACATCTGCTACTCTGATGGAAAACATGTGACGTTAGAGGTGATGAAGAATTTTCATAGGTGACTTGCATTCATATGATTGAACTTCATACTATTTTTGGAACTTTTACTCATCTTAGAGTCTTTTTCTTCTTATTATGTGTGTGGACTCGTCTTCTATCTAGTTATGTTGTCCACTTTTAGTACTATGCGCCAGCACTCTATTGCTTGTCAGTGCCTTGTGCATGTTGACTCTTTTCTTGTTTATGTTTTATATGCATGTTGACTACTACTTATGTTCCAACATTGTCTTCTCTACTCCATGATTATAGCAATTGAGATGAAGACCATTATGCCTACCTATTGCTATTTATTTCTACTCCATATGCCACTTCATGATGATAAAGAAGCTCCTGCTACCTGCATGCTTACCCACTTTTAGATTATCTTCTTGACACAGAATATTTGAATGATATGTTGCAACAGTGAGGGGGAGAAACATTCTTGTATGGACAAGGTTATCTTTTGTTATTTTGCTTTAGTATATCAATCTTTTTGTTTACAAGCTAACTAGAGATTCTCCCAAGATCCATCTTGAGGAGAGTATTAAAGTATATTTATTCAGTTAATTAAGTTTTTGGGTCTATGCATAGTATGGGTATGAATGTGTCTTGGCCCATTAGGGTTTGTCTTGACAATGTGTACTTCCCTCTTATCCTATTTATAGGAGAGCATAGAAGCCCTTCTATCAATAAGAAAAATTTACACATATAACTTTCCCGTCATATTTCTTTTTCCACAAAAGTCATCCATTGCGACAAGAGAGATGATGTATCTTATCCATATCATGCTTGAAAGTAATGCCGCATCATCATCATTATATTATTTCTAGAGAAATTGGCAATCTCAATGATTTTATTTTGAAGATCCTTGATTTTAGATACTCAAACTCCCATTGGCTCTCCTGGTATGCTAGATCTTACCTCATATATAAGACATCGACATATTTGACTTTACTCAGATCATTGGTATACTTTATCATAGCACCGACACATAAAACAATGCATATCAAACTTTACTAAAAGGACAAAACAATGTATATATTGGAACCCCCTACTTCTTTAATATATTAATGTGATACTCTACACCTTGCCATCAACTTCCCTTTTTGCTTTCTAGCATCCTCATGGCTCATATCTTTAGAAATATATGATCTTCTACTAGGAACTAATAAGGAATCCTATTGGTGTATTCATGCAAGTTTTATCTAGATCAATTCTTCATTGACTGTTGCTTTATGAGAGACACCTTATAAATTTTGATATAAAGAGGTAATCTCCATGACATGTATCATAAATCTTTCTAAAAGGGAGATTTTGTGATTTCCCAGTAGTTGTTATTGTGTAAAATATGGATAATCAAAGATAATTATACATCCCAACTAGGACACAAATATGTAGCCTTTATAACATTATTCAGATTAGAAGGTTATTGTGACCAATTTCCTTATTGCACATTTATTAAATCCATAGTTAGTTTTCACAGAGAAACATGCTTGTCTTTACGATATGTCAATGGTTTTCAAAATCTAGAGGCAACATTCACATTTACCGGGCCACCTTTATCGATGAATCACCAAAGTTTGAGATCTCAATGAGCTAAAAAGGAATGTGTTATAGGTCCTATCTTAATTGTTAGGTTCTCCATGGTGAAGTCCCCAACCTTCAAAAAAGTTCATAGACCCTAGTGTGATTGGGGTTGGCAATTATGATGGGATTATGGTTGTGATGGGGTAGAGGTAGTGGATCTGGTTCTGCTTGGATCTACAATTTTTTTGTGGCTATTCCATATTAGGGGTATAGAATGTGGATGAGCGATAAACCCTTGTGTAGATATATAAGGGCTTTATGCATGAATGTTGGATCACAAGCATACATATGAAAAAACTAGGTTATGAGGTAAATGTTCTTAGTTGCAGATCGACTCTTGTCGAGGCCAATATTTACACTGCATGTTGATGTGGTATGCTTGAGGCTCCTTGTTGAATTTATACTTAATAAGGGTGCTAAGATTACAGGGATGGTCTAGTATGTGGTGGAAGTAAGGAGAGTAAGACGTGACGATGTTTAATGGAAATTCTTTTCTTTTAGCAACTAATAAAGATAACCTTAGAGGTGGTCCTCTCTTTTATAAAATTAAATAAAGAGAAATCATTGTCCGTATACCACCATGTAATTGAAGTCTAGGGAATTAATAAATGGTAGATAAAGTGATCAGTAAGCAAGAATGTCACTTTCTTTTTCTTATTTTACTAGTCATCCGCAAGATTTAACACAAAAATTCTTTTTACTGCATTAAACTGTCTAAAATACAAATTATGAATGAATAATTAAAATTCCCAAACTTATAAACTATTAAACCATTTTCTCCACAATTTTTACATGTGCTTGAGATTCGTTAAGATAATGTTCGAAAATACAAATTCCATAAACTATAATTGTAGTGTAATTAAGTAATTGTCTACATTAGTTTCCCACTCAACAATTTATTTTATATGAAAATGTTCTTAAAACTCATCAATATATAAAATGAGATTAATAGATAATTGTAAGATCTAAATAGACAAAATATTCTATTTTAAGTATTAACATGTCACTTAAAATGTGCATAAATGAAACTTCAATGGAATTTTCAATGGGTTCCAAATATAAACAATGAAAATGACTAATTTGAAAAATATTCAAATTCAACCTTCAAGAGATTATTGAAACTTGATTGTAACTAACGGGGTTTTAATTAAATTAATTTATGTTTATATAAAGACTTGCATCAACATACATGATATATTGGTTTATTATCCATTGGCGAGTTGATATTTTAGAGTTAGAACATATGATGTCATCTTGTCTGAAAACAATTACCAACCACGATATAGTAGATTATATAGGCTTTGATGTAATAATTGTCTTTTCTTTTTAAAATCTCATTGTAGACTTCTATTTTTATATTAATAGGTAGTAATGGGTTGTGTGGGCCTTCTTTACAATATTCTTTTTGTGTATTATGATTTAGAAATGATGGTATGATTGAATTTAAACATAATTACCAACTGTACTCTAAATATTTAACCTAAAATATTTAATTCTCTGCCACTAATCACTATATAATGAGTATATAACATTTTTAGTAATATTTATAATTGACTCCAATACCACCAGTTAAAAAACTATCTCATTTCTGAAATACAAGGTTTTATCACGGAGATTAACCACAAGAGTTATAAGTGGGATGAAATGTATTAAGGTTAATTCAACGAACAAAAGGATGAGAGTGAGAGTTCTATTGAGGAATTAAATGAAAATATATTTCAAATGGAAAGTTGTAACTTGTTTAGGTGTAAGGACAAATTTGAATCGAAAAAATTATATCAAAGTATAAGATAAATGAAAAATAGTAGAACGGTACCTAAAAAGAGGGACCACATTGTGAATGGACTCAAGGTAGTGGAATATGTCTAACTATATTTTGAGGTCCAATTTCTAGTATGTTGCAACTCTTCCCTCTTATAAAATAATTCATCTCCAAAATCCATATATCCATGGTCTAACCTATTCTACTCTTCACCCCACAAAATATTGGAATAACAATCTATAGAGATGTACAATATGTGAACTAATACCTACTATTCTTCATTTTTACTTCAACCTACACCAAGATCTAGGTTTATGTATCCATCTATGTAGCTCTCCTCTAGTATTTTCCCTAATGCTTATTACCTCCATGATTGTGACTTAACTCAAAAAATCATTGATAATATTCCATAAATCATTATGAGCATTAATTTTATAAATAAAATAGATTGTTGATGAAAAAAGTGTTGTTGCAAAATTAGAATCCACCAACACAATGTGAGAACCAAGTCACATCACATCATACCATCACTCAACTTATTGTTAATCCACCATACTAATGTCTCTCAATTGGAAAATCAGATTGTCATGGAACCTAAGGAGAAACCAAAATAATTTAGGTAATAATAGAGGGGAGAAGGATAGTGTGTCCTACCCAAGAGATTCAAAAATCCATTATTGGTAATCTCATATCAGTAATCACCTTCTATTAGACCCGATCTCATAAACCACTAACTTGTCTAAGGGTGTAATCTACATATTCTATAATTTTTATCCAAATATACATTTTTTTATAATTGAGTGGATACCGTAATGTAACCTTTATTTTAACAAGAAGTATATGAAAATGACATTTTATTCTAATAAATGATTAAGTGTATGAGGCATTTTTTCTTTCAATTATGTCTCAAAAGTTTACTAGTTCTCATTAATGCAAGATAGATGTTCATATTTACTTACTTAATTAGCCAATTTAGTAAGGTGCCTTTATAAGAGAGGTTAAGAAACTATAAGTTTGTCTATTCATATTTTTAAATATTCTAAGTTGACTTCATTCAAGGTTCAATTTTTTCCTTCTTCAATTTGGCATGATGTCTATCTACGGAAGATAATATGATTCAAATACACACACACACACACACAAACACACACACACACACACACAGATATATATATATATATATATATATATATATATATATATATATATATATATGTGTGTGTGTGTGTGTGTGTGTGTGTGTGTGTGTGTGTGTGTGTGTTGTGTATTGTTTTCCTATATGTCTGTTCATATTTGCATTTTCTTCTCACTATTAGTGGCACTTACATTTTTCAAATTGATCAATTTACTATAATGTCAATATGTGAGAGTTTAACCAACTAAAAAAATTTAATTTATATTTCATAGATATTCTAAATTGTGATTGGTGACTTTGTTTGGTTATAGATTTTTCTTTTCTTTGCAATGTAGTGGAAATACATTTTTCAAGATCAATTTGTAGAGTGAGTAACCCACCACCACCTATGTGGATCTAGGGTGATTACACAAGAGCCTTTGCTAAACTTTCCTTCCTTAGTCACCTTAGCTGATCTCCACTAACATGTTGATGGTTCATATTCAAGTAATTCATACTTTTAGGCTTTGCTCATTGATTTAATTTAAGAATATCAAGAGCTTAGTTTATAATGTTTTACAAATCATTTTCAAGGCTCAATTTGAAAATTGTTAGATCTAATAAAACATTATATTCTATACATAAGTCAAAATTTTGAGTTTATGGTTTTTTTTCATTTTATATTTTAGGAAAGAGTATTATCATATCTGATCACATATTATTATATTTCAAAATATAGTACATGGATATAAAAGTTCTTGTGCTTCTTGACTAGGGTAAGTATGTAATACCCTTGTTTCTGAAGTATTATGTTTGTATTCTTGGTACATAGTATAAGGATTTGTCATCAACTACATGCCTAAGATTTATATGTTCCATTGATAATTGGTATCTAACCTTATTATTCCATGAGCATGCATATATGGCTAAAGTTACTATCTTTAACTTGTAAAATCCCAAACATTGCAACTAAAGTTTTAACATAATTGTATTTCAGAATATATCAATAATCTATACATAAGACATAAATCTGAGTACATGGAATCTTATACTAGTCATACATGGAAGCTAGAAACCTATACACAGTTCTTGCATCAACTTAGGACATCTCTCACATCTCTCTTCCAACTCTACTTTTGGCAATCTATCCATGAACTTCAATAGGAGACAATACAACAAAGACAAAACAACACTTGGACCAAAATAGAAAAGGTTGGCTCATTCAAATGATCTATAAAAAATTATTACTTGTAAAGTAAACAAATACATAACTATTTAATTAAAATTCAAAATAATAGTATGTAAGGAATTGAATAGTGTAGGAAATATTGAATAGTAAAGGGGCCTAAATATTATAAGCATTTAATATCAAAATTCATGACTAGTATTTCAATGTTTGAGATAGATAACACATGTTAATGTCTATGTTGTTGGGAAATCCATATGTTATCTCCATAGACATTAGCAACACAACAAATGTGGTTTTTATCATACTAACCGACATCATGCCCTTTCTCAATACAGATTGGTGGAAGCTTTGTTACACTAAGATATGTTACCAACCTTCCTATTTTGAAATTTAAATAACATGTTAATATAGGGAAATATAGCATCAAATATGACAACCGAAACAAAAATTTTACTACCATATTCCCCTTGGACAATAGATTGTGTCAATAACTATATAATGGAAAGGAAGGTTGAAAGGTTTATACCTAGTCCTGGAGCAAGTCCAATGACTATCCCTTTGTTGTAGTGTGCTTATTTCATCAAATTGCACCTAGACAACAACAACAATGGCCTCCTGGTTGATCACCTTGGACAAAGGTTGTATGCATCCTCCTAGAGGGTCGCAACATCCTCCTCACCTCTTTAGTAGTCCATACAAAACACTGAGAACCCTTGTCATTCTAGATGAACAGAAAAGACGAAGTTATTCCTTCTAGTCAAATGTACTAGTGTCAAATTTCTCTCTCAATTCTCTCTCCCTTGTTGTTCGTCCATTTGATGGGGAGAACTTTATTGGGTTCTCACGTTACTAAAACCGTGTGAAGACGATGATTACCAAAACATTTTTTTGTGTATCTAAAGGCCTAGACTACCCCTCTATTTATAGGAGGGCTAGGGTTAGGATTTCTAGTCTGAGAGGATGTCAAAGGGTTGGAATTTTATGAATTTTTGGGACTTATGAATCATGAACCAGTCAATTCATAGACAAGACAATTGGTTTAACCCTTGAACCAATAATTTTATTATATTTCCTATTCATTATTTATTAAAAATTAATATTCAATTATTGCACAATGATGTTAGAATGAATCCTTGATCCAATCATATTGATCAACCAAACCATCGGTTCACAACCTCAAGTGGCCAGTTCACAGATTTGAGCCAATCAATTTACTTGTCGAACCTAGTAGTTTCATAGTTTTGATTGGTAATGTTGGTTTTAATTGAACTGACTCCTAAATCAATCGGTTAAACACTTAAACCAGTTGGTTCACAGTTCAGTTAGTCAATTTCCAACTATTGTTGTTTAAATTGAATACCTAACACCTTAGTAATCAAGATAAACATCATTTATGAATAAACTCCTATTCCAGGTGTATCCTATGTGTGTGACCCTATAGGTTCCAAGTTACGTTGTTAGTGAATGTCCATAACTAATTTATGACATCATAAGTAATGAGTGGTATCTACAAGACATCATTTCTACTGAAGTAATAAAAAAGTTGGAGAACAAATTCAACATATAGTCTATTATTGATATCTACATTAAACTCAAGGCATATAATTGTCATCCTCTTGAATGTTCAATCCATGTTACTTGAACTAGAGTAGATTTTCTAATATATATGTAAGCTCAATATCACATATTGACTCACATGAGCATGGCCATGCATTTCTTAGTCTTGCTTATCAAGTGGCCAAGATATCATACTCATGTAGGAAGGAAAAATCCCATATACAACACTCACACTCATCCCTATGTGTCATAATTCACCTGAGCATCACCTCTATGGAAACCCTTATTTAAGGTCATGGTGGATGATGTCGAATCACATCGAACAACATGTGATGAGTGTAGTGATTTCAGGTGTAAGAATCATAATCACCACCATCACTATGAGAGATAATTCTATCTACCAATTATGGTTTCCATGCATCACTCTCAAGGTGGGTCTATCCAATACACTATTCTCTAACAAGTATCGATGTGTTTGGTTTGATATCATATATCATAACTTAATGGAATTCTATCATCAACCAACACACACAGTAGTCTTATGTGTAATTGTTGTCTATTAACCTTCTACAATAACATTAGACTAGGAACATAACAAGAATGTATGTAATCTTGACATTTGTATGATCTCATTGTTCATGTCATCAACATGAATACATACATCATTGAGCAATATAATTCTATAGACATTTATTATGTTACATCATTATCTCATAACTAAATAAAACATAATAAATTGTAGGATAGCATTTATTATTAATCAAATTATTTACAAGATATGATATTAGAATCACCATATGATTGGCTCTCTGGGCATACATACAAATAATTAAAATTCTAGGGATACAAGTTTTAAATCTATAAATAAATTCAAGAGATACAACCTATCCATTATGCATGCTTTCAAGAAGGAAATTAACTTTTCAAGCTAAAATAGTAATTTTGTTCCCCAAATTCGAAGTAAAGAAAGTCCAAGACGCAAGTATTGATTTCCAAGGTTCATTCACATTATATGTACACTATAGAGAGAAGTAGATTACTATTGTCTTAGAATTATTAAATTTGCACTAGTGCAATTGTATTTCTAGTGATTAGTTTTATGTATACTATTTTTAATCTACTTTCTTAATCTTCTCATTCCTAAATTATGAACTAAGTCACATCTTCTTATAACTTTGATGTCATTATGTTACATTCTCTTTTTGGTATCACAAATATATAAATGACATATGTTGTTGGTTATTTTAGACATACCTCGTCGGTTATAAATCGACAACTAAGTGGCCAATGCGAAAACTAAAGATGTACGTTGTCACTTCTTTTGGCAAAAAGAAACCGATGCTATTCATATATATTGTTGGTTCAACGCTATGCTCAAACTGACAACATAACATACGATGTGTGACAAAATGTGGTTTCCCTTTCAATTTTTTGTCAGTTGTACCAAGAAGAACTGGCGCGGTATTTTGTGTATATGGTATTGGATTATAATATAACTGACGAAGTACCAATGAATCAATGGTGAAAAAATAAGGGACTTGGGATCAATTTATATCGTGTCACTGATATAATGCCTCATTATATAGTTAGTTTTGTTGAAATAACCGAGGAGGTACCAGTGAATCAATAGTGTAAATAAAGAGATTTGTAGTTAGTCTCATTTAGAAAACCAATGTAGTATGTATATATAGTCAATTTCTTATGAAATAATTGATGATATATGCGTTTTTTCATATAGGAGGTCTGCAGACATGCTGTCTGGATGATTTCCTATCTGGAGCCTATAGTTCATTAGAACTGGACCAATTCAGCAAAACTACAAAAGTTCATCAGAACTGTAGGCCTTTTCATCATTATAACTTAACCATAAGCCCAGAATCCTGCAAGTAGAAAGATATATATATAAATAGACATGTGAATTTGAGACATAAGCACATACAAGCCAACAAATCTCAACACTCTCACTACTACAGAATGACCTTTGGTGTCAGTTATTTAAGGCCTTTGGCGATGGTTAAAAAGTGACACATACGTGGGTGACACTAAAAGGTGAACCCTTAGGTGTTGGTTTGAAAACCAACGCCAGAACCCTTCGTGCCACCCAAAACGCACCAGTAGGGGCACTATAGGCATCATTTATTAGTGGGGAAACCGACGCCAGAACCCTTCACGCCCCAAAAAGGGCGCCAGCAGGGGCACTATAGGCGTCGGTTATTAGTAGGGAAACTGACGCCCAAACCCTTCGCGCCACAAAAGGGTGCCATCTAGGAAACCATCAACGTCAGTTTCTTAGTAATAACCGACGCCATATCACCTGCTGCCACGGCCGTGCTGACCAACACAGCCGTGTTGTCTAGCCACATTAGACGATGGTTTTTTGCTATTAACCGACATCGTAAGCTTTTGTTGTCAGTTTTTGACTAATAACCGACGTCTATGTTTTGATTTTTTTTCTCTTATCAGTTTGCAAGTCTGCTGTGGCTGTTTGGAGGATGCAGAAACCTGCAGTTCAGTGGAACTGAACTACATGTTTACGACATCCATTGATATCAGCCAACAATAGGCCACAAACCTACAAATTTAACAAGATTCATTTTCACACATTTAGCAACCTACAGTTCCATTCAATTTTCACACATGTAGAAACATTAAGACACATGTAGAAACATTCATGTAGCAACCTGCATTTCCTTTCATTTTCACATTCACACATGTAGAAACATTCAGACACGTAGAAAATTCATGTAGCAACCTGCAGTTCCTTTCATTTTCACATTCACACATGTAGAAACATTTAGAAACATGTAGAAACATTCATGTAGCAACCTGCAATTCCATTCATTTTCACATTCACACATTTATAAACATTCAGACACGTGTAGAAATATTCAGACATGTAGAAACATTCACACATATGACAATTTAGAAAAAATCATTTACAAAATATCATTCTTTAGTCATTATCGCAATCAACATCTCAATTATATTTTAAAACCCCCACTACCTTGTATGGCTTTTGCCCATTCTTCTGTTACATCATTTAATTCTTCCATCGTATAGGAAGCATGCACATCTGATAAGGCCTTACTTATAGTGGGGTTAGTTTTAAACACCTTCAAAGAGAATGATGTATAAGAGAATTATGTATATATATAATTAATAATATATAAATAAGATTGATATATTACATATTATCTAATGAGACTATATATAATACCCCATGTATGGTATCGATGTCCACTACGACATATTTGATAATCATGTACATAAATCACATCACATAGTATGCACGTGCCAACCGTTATCTTTTGTAACACACTATAAATTGAAACATACAAAATATTAAAAAATACAACTAAGCACAGTTCACATAAATAATATATACATTGGAGTTAGGAACTTACTTCCACGTTCTCCCAAATTATTGGGTGGTTCTTTTTCCTAGGGACCTTTCCTCCAACCTTTTTGAACTCATGTAAACCCCTACATGTTAATATAACACAGTAATTCATAATTAAATGGTAATGTAATAACATATGTTAATGAATATAAAAATGAAATATTTCTCACCGGAATAATGCCATTTTCATTGCATGTCTATATTTTTGATTCAATTAATCCCCTTAGGATCTAGATAATAGACAGTGAATATCTCGGGGACAATAACTAGTAACTCCCAATACGTACCCCTAGAGGTAAAAAAGTTTAAAATTAATAACTCAAAATCCATAATAAAAATGTAATTTTCTTAAGTCCAAATTATAATCAAAGTAAACTTACTCCACATTGAATGGAGCTATTATCACCATCTTCTTATTTTGACCAAAATTTGTAAAAGCATCACAACAGAATTGTTGAACTGACGAAGGGTCTTTACCTACTAGACTAATCAAAGATGGAATAAAAAATCCTACATGTTCAAATAAAAAATCTGCACATATCTTGTCTAAGTAGATGCAAAACATGTATTACGTATGCATTAATATATAAGAAACTACATCACCAGATCCTATACAAGGTATATGAATGTATAAATAAGATCTCACCTTATCCATATCTCTATCACGAATGTATTCATCCAATCATAGTGAAACAACTCCAAAATATCTTATATAAATAGTTTGTTTTCGTATGATTGACTTGCATCATTCACATGTATAGAAACATTTATAGGGAAATTTATATCATGTTCGCCTAACCATACTGCCATACCCCTACAATTAGGACCTAACGGGGCAGGTAGGTCCTGTGAAACCCAACTTGGTAACGTAGGAGGTGGAGGTGGAGGCCTAGATGCTCTGGGTGCCTTCGTTTTAACATGTATATATAATTTCAAAACAATTGACCTCATATATACACACTAACAATTTAATGTAATGTAAATTTACCATACAATTTTAGTATAGATGACATCCGCTTTGGGCCACAATATCACTCCGCCTTTTGCCTCACCAAGAATTTCACAATCTAGGTTGGCATATGGCAATAGAAGATCTATCCAATTGGGGAATATACGTAGTGGGGTCACACAAACCCAACCATCTGGTAATGGAGACCCATGAAACATTTCCCCTGGAAGGGATGGGTAAGCTGACGCCTCTGCAATGACATATTCGTTACTTTTTAGATGACATGTCTTCAACTCCTACAAATTTACATAAAGAATGTTATATACATATATACATATCATCCTGAAAACATATCATCTTCAAAAGACTGTCTTCCATGTAATAAAAATACTTACAACGGATGTGCAAGGTGGTGGGTCTAAAGGATTACTCCCAACCTCTGTAGTAGGAGTAGAGTGGGATGCCATAGGTACTGTCTGAGTGGCAGTCAGAGATGCCCACCACTTGCTCATTGCTTCATGGAGTCTCTTATCAACTGCTTCTTTGACTCTCTTATCAACTACTTCATCGACTCTCCTATCAACTATCTTATCTACCTATACATGGATAAAAGAAATGTTAGCTTCTGATTATTGAATTCCGTTTTACAGTAGCATTGTAAAAAAAGAATAGGTTACCTCTTCTTGTGAAATTCCCACTTTTGGGACATGTTTGTGCAGGGATGGCCCAAAGAATGCTATGATGCCCACACCAGTGCCTACACCCCTAACACGTCCAGGATGCTCTGGGTTACCCAAAGCAACTGTCAATTCATCCCTTGTGCCCTCAAGTATGAACTTGCCTTGTTTCCTCAGCTTGTGCAGCTCCCTCTAATCGCCTTCAACACAAATAGGTAAGTAAACACCACAAATAATCAATATTCGAATGATTGCTCTAAGAGTTTTATTTTACAATTTTTGCAGTCGCCTCAACAGTTACGAGCTTCTTTATTTCTCCCTTCTTGTTTTGCCTCCCAGCTATCCAGACATCATGGCGAGGAAGAGGTGTGATACCTATAGTAGAGGACTCCTGAGTAGCAGTAGACTGAGCAGTACACTCAGCCTGTAGCCTTTGGCGAACGCCTGCATAGCCCTTTCGACCCATTTTGTGGTCATGCACATTCAGTGCACACCTTGCTCTTTACTCCTCACTGATAACCTAGTTAGTATGCACATTGATTTGGTTAGTAACACTAAAGGTTAATCTTGAATAAGTGAATATAATGTATATTAATTAAATAGGGAGTAACATATAATACCTTAAATTCATCAATGTTTCTTGAAGCAACAAACACATCCCATTCTTCTGGGTCTAGGAAGTTCCACTATTCTGTGGCTGACTTCTTCCTCTTCTCACCAAATTTTATGTATTCTGGGGTGAGATTTGTCCTGTAGTTCCTTAAGACCATCCCACAGTGTTGCGTCACACATTTATGATGTAGCTTTTCATCCAACGCAAATATACTCTACAAAATAAAATTGCTATTAACTAGTATCCAAAAAATTAGTAATCTACAAAATAGAATTGCAAATAATAATAACTACTGCATAAATCCTTCCATATTAAGTCTTTCTTCCCCGTAGGAACTTTATGCCAAGATTCTATCTTACAACCACAATGTCTACGAGTAACATACCCAAGATATGAAACAAACGAATTGCGGTTCACTCCAATTGCATTTTCTATATTATCAAAATCCACAACCAGTTTGGGTCCATTGCCCCTTAGTGTTGTTAACTTCTTCATCATAGTAATGCCCCTTCTCTTGTCAAGTTTTTGGTACTACTCATCAAGTGTCTCAAGTGCTTCAGAGGGTACATGTGCATCATCAACCTAAAATTTGACAAAATAAACACACTTACAGGATATAACCATACATGGACATACATATCAAAATATATGAAATATGTTTAAAACTTACATTGTGTGGTGGTGCATTGGTATCCTCACCATGCTCATCATGGTCATCATGTCCATGCTCATCCATCTGAAAATTTCATTAAAAAATCAAACATTTAGCATTTGACATAGCTAGATGATAATGAAACATTGAAAAATGAAACATTGTATAGTTCACATATACAAATGAAACATTGAAAAATGAAACATATAAAAAATATAAACATGCATGCCTCTAATATTGCGATCGTTTATCAATTAAAAATCCTTCATTGTGATCTTTGCGCACATACAAGTCATCATTAGCTTCAATATTTTGTGGTGTTGGCAACCCAACTGAGAATGGAGTGGAGTCATCATACTTATCATAGTACTCTTCTTCATCTATAGGATCTTCAATGAACTGTATTTTACCATGAAGAACAACCAACCATTTATCATTTGCAGGATCATCGATATAAAATACTTGTTTGGCATGTGATGCCAATATGAATGGTTCATCCGTCTCACCAATCTTTTCAAAGTTCACTAAAGTGAAACCCAATTCATCCACTATAACTCCTTTAGTGTTATCAACCCAATTACATTTGAAGAGAAGAATTCTGAAATCTATGTAGTCAAACTCCCATATGTCTTCAATGACACTGTAATATGACATTTTAGCTTCATGTGGACTCTTATCCTTTGCACTTGCAAAAAACATAGTCGACGCTTGAAGGGTGACCCCATTGTTTTGGACGACACTCTTATCATCTTGGTGCTTTGTGTAATATGTGAATCCAATAATGTCATACCTTTCATAAGACATAACATTCAGGTTTGGTTTAAAGGTGAGGCATTTGATAGTTTCAATAATATCATCTGGTGTTTGAGATAGTTGATGTAAGACTTTATCTTCAAACCACTTAATAATTGTCTTGTTATGCAATCTAGCAAGCCACATTGAATTGGCTCAAAGATATTGTCTCTTGATGAAATTGGTATGTTCCTCGAAATAAACGCTCACTTCATCCATGTTGTGTAAAATATACAAGTGACCTTGTTCCAACTGCTCACGGTTGATTACTTTCACCCGTGATCCCGAAATTCCTTTGCCAAATTGCTCCTCAATATTCTTGTCATTACTAGGAGTGTCATTACCACTCAAAAAGTCATTGCAAAAATTCATAACCTCTCTCGCCACATAACACTCAATAATACTCCCTTTAGGCCGATAACAGTTTTGAACATCACTTTTAAAAACGCTCATGTATCATTCAAAGGGATACATCCAATGCAAGAAAACTGGTCCCAACATTTTCACTTCCCTAGTCAAGGTGGACAACAAGATGTACCATAATATCAAAAAACAAAGGAGGGAAATACATCTCAAGCTGACATAGGGTAACAACCACTTCTCTTTGCAAAGTATCGAGAGTATCAGGGTCAATAAATTTGCTGCAAAGACTGTTGAAAAAGAAACAAAGTCTGGTGATTGCAAACCTTACATGGTTCGGCAATATAGATCGAATTGCCACGGGCAATATTTGTTGCATTAGAGTGTGATAATCATGAGATTTAATACCTATCAACTTCAGATCTTTCATTGATACCAATCTACAGATGTTTGGATGAGTAACCCTGTGGCACCTTAACATTTACCAATCATTCACAAAAAGCTTTCTTCTCCTTTCTAGATAACGTGTAACAAGAGGGAGGTAAGTGTGTTCTTCGATTTCCCATTTCATGTAATTTTGTTAATTTTGACCTTATTCCCATTTCATGTAGTTCCAGTCTGGACTTTAACCCATCTTTAGTCTTACCTGGTATATTCAACAGAGTTCCAATGACGCTATCGCAGACATTTTTCTCAACGTGCATGACATCGATACAATGCCTGACTATCAAAGAACTCCAATAAGGAAGATCCCAAAATATTGACTTCTTCTTGAATAAAGATTTTTCACTCCGTGTGGCCATAGTACATTGTGATCTCTTACCAAATTCAATGACAAAATCTTTTACTCTTTCATAAACAACCTCCCCCAGTATAGGTTTAGGTGCACTCTGTTCCTGATTACATCCATTGAATGCTTTGCGCTTCCTATGATACAGATGGAATTTTGGAAGAAACCTTCGATGACCAAGATATACATTCTTGCTGCCATATTTTAGTCTTGTTGAATTAGTGTTCTCTTCACATATGGGACACACTTTAGCTCCTTTGACACTATATCCAGACAAATTCCCATATGCTGGAAAGTCATTAATAGTGCAAAACAACATAGCATGCAAACAAAATGTCTCTCTTCATGAAGCATCATCATTCATCACACCTTCACCCCATAGTTTCTTTAAGTCATCAATCATAGGTTCAAGATAAACATCGATATCATTTCCTGGTTGTTTAGGGCCCAATATCAACAACGATAGCATAACGTACTTATTTTTCATACACAACTAGGGAGGAAGATTGTATATAACAATCATGACTGTCCAAGTCCTATGTTTTCTGCTCATTGTCCCGTACGGATTCATCCCATCTGTACAAAGCCCAAGACTTAGATTCCTGACTTCTTCACTAAATTTAGGGTACAATAGATCAATATTCTTCCACTGTGGGGAATCAGATGCATGTCGTAGGATCCCATCATTATTTTTCTTAACATCTGCATGCCACCTCAAATTCTTCGCATCTATCAAATTGGAAAACAAGCATTGAAACCGTGATATTATAGGTAGATACCACATCACCTTGGCAGGATAACCAGTTTTGGACTCCCCCGAAGTCGTCAATTTATACCATGACGCACCACATTTTGGACAATCTTTCAAATCCACATAGTCCTTTTGAAATAATACACAATCATTCGGGCATGCGTGTATCTTCTTGTCCTCCATTCCCATGGAGCACAACAATTTCTTTACATGGTATGTTGAGATTGGCAGCTCGTTTCCTTTAGGAAGCATTTCTTTCAACAAAGACAACAATGACGTGAAGCTTTTGTCGCTCCATCTATTGTTAGTTTTCAGCTTATACAATCTCAACACAGCACTAAGCTTCATAAACTTAGTACAACCTGTGTATAACGGTATCTCAGCATCATGCACAATGTTTCTAAACATGGGAGGTGGATCAGTTGCGGTGTGCTCTACCCCACAACTATCCAGCATCGCATCAATGATGTCTATTGGAACTGGTTTATTCCTATCTACATCATCGAAGGCAATAAATTCTTCCACACAAGCAATGCTATTGACATCCACTGATTTTGGGTTTGAAATCTCTCCATGCCAGTGCCATTCTGTATAGCCTTGTACAATCCCGTTGCACATGACATGACTTTTGATTTCATCACCAATGCTGACTTTCAAGTTGTTACCACAATGCCTACATGGATAGTAGAACTTATCTCCAGGTTGTTTCCTATGTTCCTCAGCAAATCTAATAAACTGATCAAGACCAGAAATAAACTCTGGGGTGCAGCAATTGCGAATGGACATCCATGATCTATCCATTCTATGATCAAAGAGAAAACAAGTATACATTACAACAAGATTAGGGTCTAGGGTTAACAGATTAGAGTTTAAGCATGGTTAAAACTTTAGGGTTTAAGGTCTTATATATAATTAATAGTTAAAACATCCTAAGTGAGATTAGGTGTTTAACAACAATCCCAAACCGGGGACTACCCAAGATTTACTCCTATTGAGTAAATCTTGGACAGGTTTCTAGGCCAACAAATACATGTGTTGTCATTCTTATATATAATAAATGTCTACCACCTTCCCATTCTTGAACACCTAATCTCAATAGTAAGTGTATAATGTGTATTGGGTTTTCAAGAAAATTTCGGCAACATTTCCCCATTGTTCTCCAAGTGCATATGTACTTAGAGAACAAATGGGGAAATGCTATCGAAATTTTCTGGAAACCCAATACACATTATACACTTACATCCAAAGTGATATTACGTGAAATACATGTGTTGTCATTCTTATACCTACAATCCTAGTTTCATCATCCATATCCTAGTTCTTCAAGTTAGGGTGATTATTGATGTCATTAGAACCATGATTGGCAATCTATCTAGGGCAAAGTTTCATCATTTACATTCCAAGCATGTTACGTGAGTGCATTAGAGTTCATCATTAAGCAAGAAGGGTGATTAGGATTTTCAATATACTCAACAAGGAAATAAGTTAATTACCAATTTCATAGTTAGGATGGTAGAGATACCCTAAGATCTAGATCTAATGGTTCATAATGAGCCTGTAATAAAGTATATAATCTCAAAACAAGTACACAAATAAATTCAAATGAGTAGATAACTAAATAACAAATAGTAGACAAAAAATACAAATAAGTAGATGAATAAATACAAATATGTTGATAAATTAATATAAATCAGTAGATGATCAATTAATTCCTAAATCCATACATAAATAAATACAAACAGTAGATGAATAAATATAGATCAATTGATAAATAATGTTAAATCAGTTGATGTATAAAGTTAAATAAGTAGATGATTAAATAATAACAAAATCAGTACATAAATAAACACAAATCAGAAAATAACTTAATTAAAAGAAACACCCAGCAACAGCCTAGGTGTGCCTTGGCACCGCCCAAGCGTCTGCCCAGTCCGCCCAGGCCGCCCAGAGGCCTAACTAGGTTGGGCGCCTGGGTTTGGGACCCTTGGTAAATGCATGGGCCGCCTAGGCGCCGCGTGGGCGAGGTCGAGCAGGTCGGCGACGGAGGAGGGTTAAGATCAAAAAAGGAAGGTATACCTTGCTTAGGTCAGAGCAGTAGGCATGGTAGTGTAGTAGCTAGCAGTGGGAGGTGGCAGTAGGCATGGCGGAGTGGTAGCTAGCGGCAGTGGCGACCAAAGCAATTGCTAGCAGCCAGTGCAGGCGGCCAGATTAGTAGCTAGAGGCGGGAGGCGTGGTGACGACGTGCAGTTGTGGCAGGCATGGAGGCGGCGAGCAGGCGAGCAACTACCGGGAGTAGCCAGACCTAAACAGTTGAAAATGAAATAGAGAAAGGGGAAGAGTCTGCTTCTCGGGGATGCTATTAAGTTATCAATCAGTGTCGGTTATTAAAAGAAGTCGACGCTTATAACAATAGGCGTCGGTTACCACAAACAAACAGACACATATTCTCAATGATAGTCGTCGGTATCTACTAGGAAAACCGATGTCTATCTACATATGCTGAAAATCAAAATGTTCTCGAATTCTGACCATAGTCGTCGGTTCTCGTATAGAACCGATGCCAAAGGGGTGAAAATTTTCGCGTGGACAACGCGTGAAAATACATCGGCGTCAGTTATTGCAAATAAATCGATGATAAAAATGGGCCAAATTTCTGTCTCACAAAAACCTTAAGTCGTTGGTTGTTTTGTTAACAACCGACACCTTATGTTAAATTTTGGAGGTAATTTTTTTCATTGGAAAAATGGGATTTGGCGGGTAATTTTAGGCATCCGTTGCTTATTGAGGAACCAACGCTAAATAAAAAGTGATACCTGTGTCTAGCCACTCCTAACAAATATATGTCGGTTTGTGTATTCAACCGACGCTGTAGGCTTTAGGTGTCAATTTATTGTATACAACCTATGCCTCTAAATGTGATGTTATAAGCCATTTCTGTAGTAGTGTCTGTTCATTTTTCACTTAAATGCACACACTTATGCATGAAATCATAAATCAATTGATTTGGTTCTCACCCACACATTCAATTTCATACATATGCAGAAATACGCATCACTCTCCTCCTCATGCATTTCACATTCAATTAACACACACATATGCATGAATACACATACACATCAAATACCACAAAGTTTAAGTCCACAATGAATAATATATAAAGTTAAATGTCATCATGTTTGAATACAAAATATTATTCAACCATCCTAATTAGTTGGCAAGTCTACATGTTTGATGTAATTGTTTTCTCACTCTTCTCGGAGGTCATTCAACCACTCCAATGTATAGGATTTAGTGTCATAAAGCTACAGAGAGAATGAGACACAATTCCATTTAGATATGAATATTTGTATTATCAAATGAGACTACTTCATTAATTATGATCCAATACTAATAACAATACCATCTCTATACATTTGATATCTTCTAATTAGCTTACAATCGTCTCCATATATAACATCACATAATATCCAGATGCCCAATTATTGTCTTCTACATGGCATTGTAGATCTACAATTATGTTAATAAATGTAAATTAAATAGAGCTGGTAATAAATATTCATTTGGAGTGATAATACTATACGTGAACACTCGGAGGTACTAATTTCTTTTTGATATCTACTTTCCCTGAGCCGCTATGAAATGTTGTCATATCGCTATATGTTAAATTAATAAATATGTTGCATTATGAAACTATCATATGATGTAAACATCAATGAATATATTGAACAAGGACAAAAAATACTTATGAGTGAATCAACAAATTCATTTGGTGTCCCTCATTTTGCATTAGTTTCATACCCAAAGGATCAAGGAAATACATAATATCGGTCTCGGGAACAGTCACTAACAATTTTCAACGCTTATTTCTAAGTGAGTAGAAGGAAAGTAAAATAATAAATAAATTTCCACAACAATTGTGTATTCATAAGTTAGAAATATAAACAACAAGCCCAACACTTACAAAACGTTGAAGGGAGTCATGATCACAATCTTAGAAGCACCAAAAACCTTCATCGTGGTAGTCACATAATCAGTCACACCACTCATATCTTAGGCTACATCACCAATCATTGATGGAATTAGAAACACCACATCTAATATTCTGAACTCAATAGACATGTAATATAAATGAGTGAAAATATATATGAAATTATAAGTTAATATATAAGAAACAATAATAAAAATGTATTTTTCACACATGACGAGGTATTCAAACTTAGTGTATCCAAAGTTTTATCACTGATGTGTTCAACAATTGATAATAAAATCCCTCAAAAACATCTGTCAACACTATAAAAGTGTCACAATCTATACCATTGACCTCCTTCTAAAGGTCAATCACCAAGGTATCTGATTGATCTAGATTTTCCATCCATACTATCAACACCTTATAGTTTGGGCCTAAGGAGTCGAACAACTCATGTAGAATAAAATGTGGGTTCAGAGGCTTTGGAACCCTAGGGGGCTTCTTAGTAGTTATGGCCTGCATGTATGTATTATCATATTAGCTTCAGATTATATATACAATCAATATAGAATTTGTCATACCTCAACCAATATGGCAAGACATTTTGGCCACTCAGTAAAGCCTCCTTCTATCTCTCTAACTATGGTGCCATCTGGGTACGCAAATGGGAGTGGTGCTTCTTTTCATGCCAAAATAATGCATATGAAGGATACAAGAAAATGATCAAAGAGAAGAGGGAACACCATTAACTGATACAACGTGTGGAAAAACCTCGAAATATGCCACGATTTTGTATAATGGAAAGACAACATTTTATGGCCACCTATAATTTTATGATGCACAACATTTATATTGTCACACAAATTTATTGACTTGAAGGATTACTTCATCACAACCTATAAATACAAAAGAGTACTCCCGATTATCCTCTATGGGCGTGTGACATTGTACAACATCCATGACCACCAAAGAAGATTGCACCACCTGAGAAGCCTTAAACTCATCCAAGACTACAACTATCAATCTTTAGACATCCTCTGGGTCTATTCCCCATTTCTTGGTAGATTCATATTTTTGTTGGGATGAGACAAAATAAGATTTTAGCCTAAACCGATCTCCTACAGTCCTAACATGTCCAAGGTACTCCCCGGGCCATGGAGCAGTTGTAAATTCATTGTGTGCCTTGAGTGGTGAACTTTCCCTCCTTTCCTTGCTCATATGGCTCAAAAAATTCATCATCTAAACCGACAAATAAGTAACATAGAAAATCCAGGGAAAAAATAACATGTATATTCCTAGTGATTTATTCAATGGATGACCTAATTAATGAATAAGAATATTATTAACCAATCATACGAATTCATAAGAATGTAATAAATTCAATACCTTAAACTCATCCATTTGTATCTGCTCAAGAAACTACTCCCATTTTATTTTATCAGGATAGTGCCATTGCATTATGGGATCCTTGTCCTTCTTGTCACCATTAATGTAATATCTTGTGAGGATTGTGTTCCAATCTCTATGTCTTCTCCCGATGAGCTACATAATATTCTTGCGATGAAGCTTTTCATCAATCTCATATAAACTGTAAAAATGTAAATGTGTATACCTCGCCTCTAACTCCTTCAAGACGTGGTCTTCAGATGCCTGATCCATATGTCTCCAATCCTAAATATTGAGAGGCACTTTTTTTCAACTAAAGAACCAATAGTAGTTGATGAACTCTTTGGTAATTGACATGCCTAATTCATTAATTTCAACGGCGCCCTTCTCCCCTTTACCCCTAGATGAGGCTTTTTTTAATCAAAGTTAACCCTCTTTTATGTGTAGATTTAGCTGCACAGTCATCACCCTGACCAGGAGGCCCTACAAGATCCTCATGCTAAGCAACCTCATGCTTAGGATTGTTGTGCTCCTAGTTATATGCCATTTATAAACTCAAAAGCAAACATATGAAAAAGTCAGTTCACATTTAAAAGAAATAAGCATGTTATATAATTTCCCATATGTATTCAATGACAACATAATAAGGCATCTTTCCTTCACATTGACTCTTATCCTTGGTACTAGAAAAATACAATGAAGATGCGTGAAGCATGACCCCACTTTTTTGGATGACACTCTTCTCATCTTGACATTTTGTGTTGTATGAAAATCCATTTCTATCAAAGCCTTTGTAAGATGTTGCATATGACTTTGATTTATACATGACCCATTTGATAATATTTATGATAATATTTGGTATTTGTGATAGTTTATTGAATACTTTCTCTTCAAACCACCTAATAAATGTCTGGTTATTCTCTCTAGCAAGCTAGATTCAAATGGCTCAGGGATATTTGACTTGAGCTCGTTCATGTGTTCGGTGATATAAACACCCACATCACCAATGTTGTGTAAAACATACAAGTGTTCTTTTTACCGTTACTCAATACTGATATCTATATGTTGCTCTCCTGATGTACCTTTACTGAAATAATCTTTAAGATACACAATATTACCAGGAGTTTCATTGAAACTCAAAACATTATTACAAAAGTCCATAACCTTCCTAGAAACATAGTCCTCTATGATACTCCCTTTGGACAGACAACAGTTTCAAACATCACCTTTAAAACACTGTAACATCCTATGATTTGAGTCCACGTATATAATGATCTTAAAAGGAATGATTGGACTACCCATATCAGTAAGGACACCTCCTTTTTAGGGAGCCCATCACTAAAGCACTCTCTGGTTAAGCGTGCTCATCCTAGAGTAGTACTAGGATAGGTGACTATTTAGTAAGTTTACCCTAGCTTGCACATGAGTGAGGAGGATAAAGTGCATAGTTAAGGCTACTTATGATCTATGGGGCCATTGGTCATTCAAATCTACTAGAGACTTGGGCGGTGGGCCCATGAGTTATAAATGGTATCATAACCATAACCCCTCCAGTAAGTGGGGCCTACATGGGCATTTGACATGCTAGCCTTGAGCCATATGATCTAAACATATTGGAAAGGGATATCTATGGTGATATAGCCATCCTTGCGCTGGTACTCCGTGATCGAGAGCTGGGTCTTCTCTGAAATGGGGAAATATTATGATGAAATATAGTTGATCCTTGACAAGGATGTTAAGAGTTTATGTGGGGGAGATTGTAACATCCCAACTTTTGAGGCCTCATATATAATGATCTTTAAATTAAATATTGGACTACCAACATCATCAAGGTGCACCTCCTTTTCAGGAATCCCATCACTAAAGAACTCTGTCGTTAAGCATGCTCAACCCATAGTAGTACTCAGATGGGTGTCCAGTTGGGAAGTTTATCATGGCTTGTGCATGAGTGAGGACAAAGCACATAGTTAAGGCTGGTGATGATCTATGGGGTCGGTCATCATTCTTAAAACTCTACTAGATCTTTGGGTGGTGGGCCCGAGCATTACAAATACTCATGTACCACTCAAAATGATACATCCAATGCAAGAAAATTGGACCTAAGATTTTCACTTACTTAGTCAAATAGATAACAATATGTACCATGATATCAAAGAATGAAGGGGAAAATACTACTCAAGTTGGCACATGGTAACAACCACTTATGTTTGCAACCTATCTAAATTCTCAGAGTCAATGACTTTTCTACATAGAGTGTTCAAGAAGAAGAAAAGCCTAGTGATTGCTAGTCTTACATGCTTAGTAAGGATAGATCAAATAGCCACATACAATACTGTTTCATTAGAGTGTGACTATCATGAGATTTAAGACCTATCAACTTCAAATCCTTCATTGATACCAATATCCATATATTAGCTGAGTATCCCTATGGTACCATAACATTAAGTAAACATTCACAATGAATTCTCTTCTAATGTGTAGAGAGGGTGTAACAAGTAGGAGGTAAATATGTGTGGCGACCCTTGCTAACTTATGTTTTTAATTCTTTCCTTATACCCACTTCACATAGGTCCATTCTGTATTTGATGCCATCTTTAGTCTTTCCTTTTCTATCCAACAAAGTACTGGAGATGCTATCACAAACATTTTTCTCAACATACATGATATTTTTCAATGTCGAAATGTCAAAGCACTCCAATAAGGAAGATCCTAGAGTAGCAACATATTTTTTAAAAAGGACTTTTCACCTATGGGAGTATTACATGTTCTTTTACCATAGTGATTTACAATATTTTTTACACTTGCGTAAACATCCCCTCCTGACATAGGTTTAGGGGCACTCTGTTCCTTACTCCAGCCATTAACTGCTTTACACAATTTTCGGTAAGGATGCACCTTTGGAAGAAACCTTCAATGACCAAGATATACTATCTTACCACCATGTTTTAGTTATATTGAATCAATATTTTCCTCACATACATGACATGCCTTGGTTCCTTTGACGCTATATCCATACACGTTCCGCTAAGCTATAAAGTCATTAATAGTGCAAAAAAACATATGACTTATTTTAAATATATATTCGTGTAAAGCATCATAAATCATCACACCTTATCCCCAAAGTCTCTTTCAGTCAGCAATCAAAGGTTCAAGGTAAACATATATATCATTGCTATATTGTTTGGGACTCTAGTTGAGAAAGGACGTCATGATGTATTTATTCTTCAGACACAACCATTGAGGAAGATTGTATTTAAAAATCATAGCATGCCAAATACTATGTTTCTTTCTTAATGTTCCATATAAATTCATCCCATCGTACAAACTCCAGTCTTAAATTCCTGGCATCTTTCTCAAATTTAGGATACAATAAATCAATCTTCTTCCATTGTGGAGAATCATACACATGTCATAGAATATCATCATTGCTATTCTTTACCTCAACATGCCAAGATAAATAGTGTGTATCTATAGTATTAGCAAACAAGCATTGAAACTGTGGAATCATAGGTAAATACCACATCAACTTGGCAGGAGACTCGACTTGGGTCTTACCTGATGCCCCAAATTTTGGACATTCTTTCATATCCATATAGTTCTTTTAAAGCAATGGACATTCATTCGGTCATGCATGTAACTTATTAGTCTCCATTCCCATTTGGCACAACATATTTTTTGTTTCTATATTGACATTGGAAGCTCATTGCCTTCACAAAGATTTTTTTAAAGAAAGATAACAAACACGTGAACGTTTTTTCGCTCCATCTATTATTATCCTTCATAGTATATAATCTCAACACATCGCTCAACTTCATAACCTAAGTATAATGGTTTCTCATCATAATGCACAACATTTCTAAATAAGAAAGGTGGATTTGTAACATTTACCCTACAACAATCTAGCATCACATCGATTGTGTCTATTGGAATTGGTTCAATCTCATCAACGTTGTCAACCATTTCTTCTTCAACACAACTACCACTACCAACATTTGTTGATCTCATACTAGGAATATATTCATGGTGGTAAGATTTCGTATAGCCCTACAAATGCCATTCCAAATGACATGATCTTTGATCATGTCAATAGTCTCAACTTTCAAGTTATAACTACAATTACTAGAGGGACAATAGATCTATCTCCATGTTGTTTGCTATGCTCCTCTACAAATCTTACAAACTCATTGAGACATTTAGCAAACTTCAGCGTGTAAAAATTTGGATTAGATATCCATGATCAATCCATTCTATGATCATACGGGAGATGAGTAGCTCATTAGGTATTAGATAATAAGTTCATTTCAGAAAAGAAAATATCTCTAAATTGAACCCTAATCATCTTTTCACATTAACATGTACCACCTATCCCATTCCTGAGAACTTCATATCACTAGTAATTGTATAATGTGTGTTTGATTTCAATAAATTTCAGAATCATTTCCCAACAGTTCTCCAAGTACATCGATGTAGATGGGAAAATACCCACCTACATATGTACTCAAAAAACAAAAGGGGAAATTTTGTCTAAATTTATTGAAATTGAACACACATTACAACTTACATCCTAAGTGAGATGTAGTGATCAAGAACAATCCCAAATCGGGGACTATCCAAGTTTTACTCCTAATGAGTAAATCTTTGATGAGTTTCTCGGCCAACAACATGGTTTAGAGGTTAGGATTTAGATTTTAGGATTTATAGATTAGAGTTTACATATTAGAATTTACATACTAGGGTTTAAAAATAATTTTCTATTTGAATTCAATACATAAGTACTACATAGAGACCAAATAAAGTCAAATAATTAACAACAAGAATGCTAATCCTAACAAAGCCAAATAATCAATAACAAGCATGTAACAATTCATCACAATGTCCACTAATTCATCTCAATTTTGATATAGTTCACACGATTTGTTCTTTAATTTCATAAAAATGTACTATAATCGAAATCATACAAATATTTATCCATACAATTCATCAAAATTTCCTCTTTTAGTTATCCCCATATCCCTTTCCCCTCTCCTCCTTCCTCCTCTCTTCTCCTCCCTGTCATGTACAATTTCTTCTCAATAATTAGAAGAAGTTGTAGGGTAGGGGAAGGAGGATAAGGGAAAGGGAAATGGAGATAATTGAAGGAGGAGAGAGGATGAAGGAAGAGAGGAAGAAGGAGGAGAAGAAATACTTGTGGTTGTTGTTGGTTGTGATAAAGGAGGAGGACAAACTAAGGAGTGGACCCGAAAGAGGAGGATGTGGTTAGAGGAGGAGCTGGAAGAGTTAGAGGATGATGCAGGAGTCAACGCTCGCGGTAAGCAACTATGGCAGTGAGCAGTTTTGGAAATTGACAATGAGGAATGACAGCCAACAGAGGTTGTTTTTCCCGGATGAGGAGCTGGGAGCATCGTAGGATGATGAAGGATGCTTCTGTGGTGATGACAGGGGCCATTGAGCTCCAATGAAGGCACTGGGGAGGCAGCTAAAAATTTCCAGAGGTCAAATATGGGTTCTTGCGGAGGCATGTAGCAATCATGGGTAGGAGAAAGAACGATTTCTCACATAATTTAGGAACACATACATCATCGGTTATATCAAAGAGCCAAAAACATATATTGTATTGTCGATTCATATCTGAAAATTGCCAACTAAACATGTGGTTGCACAAACCTATGTTGTCGGTCAACTACGACAAAAGTCATCGTTTGTTTCATTCATAACAACCAACGAAATTATTCTATTTGGGGGGAGGGGAATTTGTGAGACATTTTGCGCATTCCCTATCCCGTCAGTTATTGTACGAGAAACCAGTGATATCGGTTCAAAAGGTTATGCTTCAATGTCATTGGTTATTTTACCAGGAACTGACAAGATAGTATTTTTTTGAAGGAATTGAAATCTCTCTCAAAATTTTGCGTGAAATTATATTTTTGTGGGGTGCTGTATGTAATTAGTTCATTTATGTAACAACTGAAAAGATAAAGAAAGTGCAGCCTATGTTTTTCGATTGCCCATCAGTGTGATTTTCTTTGAAGAATGGACGAAATATAATATGTTGTCAGTTTCCTTTGAAAAGAAAAATAGATGACACACACCATAGTTGTAGTAGTGTATATTCTTAAGTCATCCAGGTAGGGTTAAAAAATATTTTATACATGCATAGCTAAATCACAATTATGAATACTTATATTTTATATGTAAATAACAACTAAATTAATCTAGATGCATTACAATATGTAAATTTCATTGCAGTTCCAAATATGATAAGAATGTAAAATTCTTTCCACAATGAATCCTTTATATTTATGATTCTTCATAATTATATATATTTATATATATATATATATATATATATATATACCTGATAATATTGAGCACAATTTATGAAAACAAATTAATTTAGATTAATATAATTTACTCATCTATTTTATATTGACAAGTTACATCTTATATAGATTTTCAAGTTCAATGAATGGACAATGTCATTATAGTATCTCAATGACAGTTTTAGTGTTATGTAGTTGATATGGAATATGGTAGTGTGTTAACACACAATATTTATGTGCAAACATTGTGAAAATGGTTAGTTTCTTCTATTATTAGTAATTTATGATTCAAGTCATGTACTTCTTTGGTTATCTTTTCGTATATTTGATATGCTAGCAAATTTTTTACTAATAAATAATAAAGTAATCATGTCAGTGTTTTATACTCTCATCCATGCATGATACAATAGAAAATTGACAGGTGCAATCTTATGCATACTAATACATCTTACTAATGCGAGTAGGTTCTATAGTTATAGACTTATCTAGGTGGTGAGTAGGTACTAAACATACTTTTTATAGCATTATTTAGATCCAAATGTTAGTGTGACCCATGTTTGAATTGCAAAAATAAGTAGTTCTTGGTTGATTTTCATAGAAAAATATACAAACTGATATACTGGTGTTTATGAGATGTCATTGGGGTTCATGATATAGAGGCACTACTCACATATTTTTTGCTACCTATGTTGACAAATCACTAGATTTCTAGATCCCGACAAGCTGACAAAGAACATGTGTCATAGGTCTAATCATTGTTGTTTGTGTTGCTATGGTGATGTCCTCAACCTTCCTTAGTGTATGTAGTCCTTTGATGTGGTCCAAGTTGGCGGTTGTGATGGGTTCAAGATGGTGGCAGTGTGGAGAAGAAGATTTAGGTCTGGTAGGATCTATAGATTATAGGAGGCTATTCCCATCATGGGTATAGAATGTGGATGAGTTATTTGACCTTGTGTATACGTGTGAGGACTTTGTGAAGGAACATCAAATTAGAAGTTAAATGTATGCAGAAACTAGGCTATGAGGTAAATATGCAACAACGACTTTTTTCCTTTTATTTACAAATTAATTTGGCCTTAAATTTGGATTTCTCTCTTGTAAAACGGAATACATAGAGACTCATTGTTAGAGGAAACACCATGTAATTGTAGTCTTGGAAACTGATCAAAGGTAGGCAAAGATATTAGCAAGGAAGAAAAAATATCACTTGTTTTTCTTATTTTACTAGTTACACGCAAGCGTTAATGCCAAATGCATTCTCTTGATTGCATCGAAATGCCCCAAGTACAATTATATGTTAATTATTAAATTTCGTAACTCCTAAACAATGAAACTATTTTATCCATAAAATTTAAATATGTTCTTGATATTTATTAAGATAATTTTCAAAAGTACAAAATACATAAATTCTAATTGTAGTTAAATTATGTAATCTATCTTCATTAATTGTATTGTCAAAATTTTGATGTTTTTAAATGTCAATAGTTTCTAAATGAGATTATTGTATAATGTAAGGTCTAAACAAAAAAATGATGCTAGTTTTAAGATTTAAAATGTTGTGGAATAATGTGCATAAATGAAACAAATAGATTTTCGAATGAGTTTCAAATATTAATAAGAAAAAAGACTAATACACAAATAATCTAAATGTAATCTTCAAGAGAGTATTAAAACTGGTCTGTAAGTAGGGGGTTCAATTGACTTAATTAATGCAAATATAAAGACTCATGCCAACTAACAAATGTTTATTTACCATTGTTGAATTGGTAGTCTAGAGTGTATGCCAGCTAGAAATGATCAACAACCACAACATAGTAGATTACATTGTATTTATTTAATATTTCTCTTTGTGCCTTTTAGGATCCCAGAAGATAATTGCATTTATATATTTATATGTAGGAATGGACTCCTTGGTGCACCATTGAAATATTATAAATGTTCTAGGACTTAGCAATCATTGTATAATTGGGTTTGAACATAATTACCAATTGTACTCTAAATATATAACCTAGAATATTTCGTTCAGAATCACTAATAATTACATTATTATTACAAACATGAGTTACTAATATTTTAACAATATTTACATTATTTCATGTGACGCTAGTTAACAAACTATCTCATTACTAAAATACACATTTTTATCAAGATAATTAAGCACCGGATTTTAAAGTGGAATACATTGTATCTAGGTTAACGTTATGAAAAAGGAAGAAAATGAGAATTTTAATAAGGGATGAAATGATGATATAATTTGAAATGAAAATAAGTAATGAACTTAATCAGTTGTAAGTACAAATGTAAATGAGATTAAATTATATCAGCTGTGACACATGAACATATATAATAATGGCAATTGAAAAGAGGGACCACGTTGTAAATGTACTCATGTCACTGGAATATGACCAACCATATTTGTGGTCCAGTTTATAGTATGTTACATATCTACCGAGGGGATCAAATGTATTTTGGGTGAACTTTGACATAGAGTTGATATTACTCAAGTTCTTCCTGAATTCAAGTTGACTCTAGTAAGTTCTTTTCTTCTCTTCTTATTTCATGTATGTTTAATTAGATATATTGGTTTGACCGAAGTATTTTTGAAAGTAGAAAAAAAATCTAAAATCTCCATCTTCTCCCTTTTTTCTCATTCTTTCATCTAAATAGGATCTCAATCTAGGGTTTCTGTGGTGATTCTCAACTTTAGAGAAGTTTTGTAGAATCTTTTATTAAATTCTAGAATTCACCTACTTGGTATAGATGAGAAAGTATTTCACATCCTTATTACTGGAAGCATGTGTGAATTAACCCTCATATATATATATATATATATATATATATATATATATATATATATATATATATATATATATATATATATATATATATATATATATATATATATATATATACGAGTCAGGCTAGAATACACTCATGTGTACATATCGCATAGTACAATCAATTTGTGTTTGCATATCAGGACTATTTTTTTGCAAAATATAAATCAATCATTGATCTTCATTGTCATTCTATAATGAGTCTATATACAAATTTTGAGCCCGTTTCGATGTGTGTAAGTCACTCATCCTAGGCAATAAAATGAACTTAGGAAACTAATTTAAAATACATTATTATACATCACCTATAAACGTCCAAATGGGCTCGAATTTTATATATGCGGTATTCACAAGATTTTTAAGAAGATCAATGGATTAGATTTTTAACAATAATATTGCATCATGAAAAACTACATGAGTGTATTTGGATTCGGATTCACTGGCGTGTATTCTAGCCTGACTCTCTCTCTCTGTCTATCTCTCTCTCTCTATATATATATATATATATATATATGCTTCAGTTAATTTATTCTATTAGTACTAATTTAATGTATTACAGGAGAATGGTTGGTTTTTGTGGTAAAATGGAAATTTTATATATTATGAAATTTGTGATTCATGTATATTTTATAATAATTTATTGATATCAAACCTATATGAACATATATTTATTTTATCTTTTCAAAAAATATATGCATACATCTATTTTTGTCCTAATGTTGCTGGGTTTATTCATTTACTACGAAAATGGGTCAAATCTTCATATTATGAGTTGAAGCTTTCTACACTAGTATAAAATAGGTTATATGACTGAGATAGACTATTGGTTATGTTTATTGAAATGTGTATGTATATGATCACTTAGTTTATTAGAGACCACTTGTTTTAGGCAATTTGTCGACAATTCTTGATGAAATGAACTCAAACAATGGTATTTTGGTGTGAAATTTATTTAGTTCCTTTTTATTTACAACATAATAACATGTTCACATTGGTATTAATCATTTCATACTTGAGAATTGATAACAAATATAGTAAATAAGCTAAGATTGAGTTTTTTCTTACTATGGGACCCTAGTAGTCAGTAATTCTTGTTATTGGGAATTATAGTCTGTATAAAAACTTTTCTAAAACAACAATTCTGTAATTTATCATTTTTAGCATTTAATTACCTCGCATATGTAGTTTATACTTGAAATTAGAATTTTACAACTAAAAATGGCCAAGTGACGGGTTAGTTTTTCTTATTGTTTCTTTAGGGTATATGAAGTTTGGAACACAAGTAATAGGGATCATTAATCATGTGTAATCTTAATTAAGTAGTTTTAGGATGCCCCAATCACCCAAAAAACATTCCTAGTGTGTGATTTTATGGGATGGAAAATGGGTTCTCTTATATCAGCCAGTAGAAATATGAGAAGGTTCCTAGAATTGTGGAGTTATGTATTCCTTTGATGTTTGTGGAGCTTCACAAGTTGGAGTTATATGCATCATCTTGTATTCATCATGAGAGAGTATAATATCCAATTTTGTGGTTATAGATTTTGATCTATTCATCCTTTCAATTATAGTGAAGTCATGTGATGTTATATTTCAGTCTTCTATGTTTATGTAGATGAAGAGTTTGATGTATAACATCACTAACCTTTGTTTCAACCTTATACGTAGTTTTTTTAAGGCTCAATCATGAGTACCCAAGAAGTGAGACCCGATTGAGTAGGTAACAACCCGTTGTGCCCCTAAAATATTGCTTTTTCATAGAGACCAAAGTAAGATGATCCTGACATAATTGTGTTATTTAGATTGGTTTCAATCAGTTGTTTCCTGATGGTTACAACCCAACCTAATTGCAACAAAAGTAAAGTGTGCAGATCAGTCGACTAGATTCATGTAAATATTCTAGTTTCTTAATATTTTGTTCGTATTTTAGATTGTTGTGTATATAGTTGAGTTTCTCAACTATAGTTTAATGTTTCTCGAATTGTGATTTAGGTCTAAACTATAGTGTATACCATTTGATTTAATCTTGATTTATACTTTTTTAATATAAAAAGGAGCACATTTCTATCTCTTTGTGGGTGCTTTGTCACTTGCTGTGACTTTTTTTAATGTGAGCAATAGCAGTAGTAGCAGCAGTATCCGTAGTAGTAGTAGTAGCAGTAGTAGAAGTCGTAGAAGCAGTAGTAGCAGTAGAAAAAGGAGTAGAAGTAGAAGAAATAGAAACAATAGTAGAAATAGAAGTAGTAGAAGCAGCATTAGCAGCAGCGGTAGTAGTAGTAGTAGAAGTGGTAGTTGCAGTAGTAGTAGTAGCAGAAATAATAGTAGTCATAGCAGTAGAAGTAGTAGAAGGAGGAGGAGGAGGGGTAGTAGCAGAAGTAGCAATAGAAGTAGTAGTAGTAGTAGTAGCAGCAATAGCAGTAGCAGCAACAACAACAACTGTAATAATAGTAGTAGAAGTAGTAGAAGTAGTAGAAGTAGTAGAAGTAGTAGTAGTAGTAGTAGTGGTAGTAGCAACAGTAGTAGTTGTAGTAGTACGAGCACCAGTAGTAGCAGTAGTAGTAGTAGTAGTAGTAGTATAAATAGTAGTAGTAGTATCTCTAGGAATAGTTCCATTCCTATTTTCTCTGGTCCTAGGGAGTTTTGAGATGTTTTGAATTTCTATGTGGTCTCCATTGTTAGTCAAACAAATATACTTTTTAATGTTGTATATTTACTTTTTAATTATAATATGAACTATTTGTTTTATATGTTACTTGAGTAGGCTTCATACTATATGCATACATATACAACTTTGCATTTATTTAAAACTTGATATACTCATGCACTTTATGTAGATTTTTGATAGTTAGTTTTATTTTCATGTAGGATTATCCTAAAAATGTGGGTTGTATAACACATAAAAGGCTGACGATTCATGTTTTTGTGTGATCTTGACATCAAAATTGTGTTTAGACACAATATAGGGTTTGGGGTCAACAATTTATGATATTTTATGCTAGGTTCAGATTTGTGTCTATAGGGAAAAAGACACTCATGTAAAACTTCGTTCCTCATTTTGTCTTCCTATCTAAATATTACTTATATGTATATTATTTGGTAGATCACAAATAGTAGGAGAAAGGTGAGAGAATTTATGTGTTGTCGATTGCTTAAGGGAAACAAGATATAGACCCCAGACTGGAAGAAACATATAGATTTCCTACACCAAAAAAGAAAACTCCAATAGTACCTAAGAGAAAGCTCATGGTTTAAGAAAGATGTTTGGGAATCATCAACGTGTTGGAACTACAAGTTATTCTATTACAACTGATTGAGCAGATATAGATCTCTAGATTACTTATCTAGAGATTCCCCATCCTTGATATATAAGAGGAGGTGAATCATGCCTTTGACCTACCTACTAAAGCGTAGTGCATGGAATTAGTGGGGAAAGGAAGAGGCCAAGATGGCATTAGAACATATTTCTTTGACTGATTTTTGATGTGAATTTGAAAATAACTATTTTGCAAAGTCTAATATAAGTGATATGATAAGACAATTTTTAACAATATCTTCTAGAGAATAATTACTGTGTATGAATATAAGGCTCCATTGATGGATCTCCTATGCTTTTGTCTACAGCTAGCTTCTACAAATGAGGAGAATATTCATAGGCTTGATGAAGGAGTCAATGTGGAGCTGTAAAAGTTGACCTGAACAATCAAGAGACATAAGAAATTATCTGGTTATATTGAGGTAGAAAGAATTATAGAGACGGAAGTCACATTAAGGGATGATATTGACACTTGTAAGAGGGAAACACTAAAGTTCAATATGCCAAGTGTCAGTCACTATAACCCACAAAATTGAGACCACTGCATCCAACATAGTCACAGTTGACCCATACTTATTCTCAATCTAGAGGATGTCCTTACTTTAAGTAGATCCAAGACACACACCATGGTTATCCTCCAACTAAGGAGGTTCATACTAGTTCAATTCTATGATGGGTCCTCCAAGGTAGAAACAACTAGTTTGGGAATGTGCTACATGTGACATGAAGAACTCAAGTGCATGTTGGAAACTTGAGTACATATAGCTCTTTTAGTATGTACAAGTTGGACATGTGATATAAGATTTCCCACATCATTAGGATATGAAATTAAGGTTTCCATCACAACAACAATTGCCTCACCAAAGCAATGTTGATACAAGGGACAAACTTATAGTTTGGTTCTTTTGCACATTTGAGGAGACGTTATGATTTTGGTTACCCACAGTAATTAGGGTGTGCATTTCTTAAATTCATATGTGAATGTGTTCTTGTAGAGTGATATAGGTCAGATGAAAATATTTTATATAGACTTCTCTTCACTTATTATTCTTTAATAGTAGATCCTAGTGCAGTACATTATCGTGTTACTTGAGAGAAGAATAGTAGATGTTGATTGCATATTGTGGATATGTAGTTTAACCTTCTTCTTGCAACAATAATAATTAATTCAACATTTTTTATGGAGGTATGTCCATCATGTATATTATCTTATAATAGACATATAATTTTAGTCAATCTATTGCCACTGGTGATGCATGGATTTTAAGTCATCTTAGGGATAGAGAGCTATAGAGTGAAGATGAATTGTATGTCTGAAAAATAGTATTTTCTAATGATGGAATTTCTCAAATCTTTCAAAGATGAATGAAGATTCTCCCTGCTTGCCTTATTGATGTTGTGCTAGTGAGGAAGATGATGTGACATGATTTGATCACTTATCTTACACATATAATTGACAAGAGTGATGAAAGTCTTGAACTTACAAATGAACATATCACATGTAAGTACCTAGATGTTATTATCAAGGACATTCAAGGTGTACTTCCTATCATAGAATGAATTTGAAATATATATAACGTTATATACAATGCAAATTTTAGAATCTCCATATAAAATGTCACAACTTAGTTAAGGGATCCAAGGAAGTAGTTGTGGGAGTTGTTTGATAAGGGTTTTATCCATATGAGCACACCACGATGGGGTGATCTAGTCCTATCCACTAAAAAGAAGGATGGTAGAAATGGTTGTTCATTGACTATTGGTAGTTCAATTGAGTAAGAATAAAAAAAATATCAATTGTCGCACATAGATGATTTTAACAAATATAGAGTGTTATAGTTTTCTCAAACATATATTTGTGATCTAGGTGTCATCAAATGAGGATCAATTTTATGATGTGCCGAAGACAGATTTTAGGACATGATTGTGATTGCTATGAGTTTCCAATTATGCCATTTGAGTTGTCCCATGCACCAAAATTTTTAATGGGTATGATGAATATGGTTTTCTAGAAGTTTCTTGATCAATTCATCTTGTTCCTTATTGATGATGTCATTATTTTAAATATATATGGTGAATCACTTGTAATTGTCTTTACAACATTTGAGACAACAATGCTTTATTCCAAGTTCAACATTTGTGAATTTGGATGATCTAAAGTGGCACTTGTAGGACACATTATTTCTGGTAATGGAACATGTGTAGATCCTAAAAAGTTAGATTTAGATGTGCAGTTGACCATACAAAGACACCCATTGGGATCCATTGCTTTCTAGGTATAGTTGGATACTATATGAGAGTCATTGAGGGATTTAATTTTATTTATAAGCCATTAACTAGTTTTACCACAAAAGAAGTATCTTTTGTTTGGGACAAACAATTGAGGAAAAAATATTAAAATCCTAAAAGAGAAGTGGACATCTACTCCTATTCTGACCTTATATGATATAGATAAAGGTTATGAGGTATATTTTGATGCCTCAAGGTGAGGGATCATGTTGATTTCTGACCTAGTAGTTTCCTATGCTTCTATACAACCTAAATAAGGAGAACAACCCTATACATGACCTACCTATTGTAGACTTTGTCTTAGCTCTAAAGTTATTCAGATACTATTTATATGGGGAAAAGTGTTAGATGTTTATAGATTATTAGAGCCTGAAGTATATCCTTACACAAAAGGAGTTGAATATGATACAATGACTATAGACAGGGTTGATAAACGACTATGACTGTACTATTGAATATAACCTACATAAGCTAGATGTAGTTGCAGATGCTCTCAGAAAATTTGTATCCTCCACTTGATTTATAGATTCAACATAGTTGTACTATTTAGCATATGTCAGGAGGATTTGTTTTTGTCATTGATTTAGATGCATGTGAATATGGATGTTTCCCATCTTATTACTTTTCTTGCATGTGAAGATGGATTTGTTTTTGTCACTGAGATAGATGTAAGTGAAGATGGATGTTTCCAGTCTCCCAGCAGACAAGAATCAGAGTGGAATCCCTTCAGAAGATCCTGCATTGTGTCTTTCTTCTATGTGTAATACTGAATCACGGATTGATTGGGACCACACTTCTATAGAAACCTCCTCCACGCCATCGTCTAACTCCCTACGAGAAGTTTCCATAGGCATGGAGGAGACATTTCGATAGTCAGAGTCAGATTTGTGCAACCTAAAATCCATTGATAGGTATCATCCTCATATGACTGGTTTGTTGATTGTGAGGTGTGTGGCAGATAGCGGCTCAACTGTTCCAGTGTGATGGAGGGTGTCGGTGTAGATGAACTTCCTTCTCCTTTCTTCTTTGAAACTTATGTCGTGAGCCTTTTGAATCTGCTCTTCACATGGTCCATGTTGTTGTGGCATAGAGAGAGAAGAGAAAGGAATTTTTCTAATGTTGGCTGAATATAGTCGAAGTGGTAGTGGAGGCAAAACGTTTAATAGATTTTAATGTGGATAAAATGGAGTGATTTTGATCGAATTGATGATGTAGTTGATTGGGTTGTCTTGGGCAAATTCGATTGAAACAATATTACTTGAATCAAATTTTATGTCATTCTTTGACCAATGTGGACTTCATAGCAGATAGGTAGTGGCGTGGAGGCAGTGTGGTGATGTAGCATATTTTTTAGTGGGGTCCTACTACTGTTGGAGTGGTAGATGCTAGTGTTGGTGATGATGGTGGTGGGTTGCATATCTTCCTATGTTGTGGTCTGATAGGATGGTGGATGCTTGTATTGATGAGGATGGTAGTGGGTTGTAGATTCACTAGTGCTACGGTCTCATAGGTGACCCTCATAGTGGTCGTGGTATCTTCAGGCAAACTACTATTGTACGAGACCAAGAGGTAAGGTGGATAGATCCTAAAAGTGGTAGCAGTGGTGTGACAATTGTCTTCTACGTATGCGACGACTACCTATTGTGTTAGGTTGTAGGTGTTGCGACGGGTCTGGGCTTGCTACTGTGGTAGTAAATGGTTGTGTCTAAAGGGAGGGTTGTTGCTATAAAGTAGTACAAAGCAAGGGGGTGTGGCGGTACTCGAGTGGCTGCAGGCTAGATGGTGTGGTGGTGTTCAATGTGGTGGCAGGAAGCTAGGGACGACGACTAGGATGTGGGAGTGGTGAGAAATTAGGGTGTGTGTGTGTATAGAAAAGAAGGATGAGAGTTAAAGTTGGGATGGAAGAATTAGATCGAAAGTCCTTCCTACTTATAGGCCCCAGGTCGACCCAAAGGATTAAATTGACAGAAATGGGTTGAATTCAGTAAAAATTTGGGGGCCCCATGTTGAGGTAAGGATTTAGTCAAAAGTGGTCAAAAGGTGGTCTAACACTGACAAGGTTTGACAGTTGTCAGTCCATTTGTCTATCAATATGACAGGATTCAGACTGTCTGTTTGATAGTTGACCCGATAGGAAAAGATGCAAAAAAGCTTTTACAAAATATATTATGAATTCGACTGAATTCAAATGAGTGCAGTCAAATTTTCCCTACAAAAATATGGTGCAAATATCTTCTAGAAGGGTCTGTCTGACACATGCTAGAAAATCTAGAGAAACTAGAAAAGTGAATCATGAAAGTTGGTTAAAATTGGTCAAAGGAGCAAGATTCTTTGTTAGCTTATCGAGAGAAGTATTTAGAGAAGATTCAGCTAAACTTGATCAAATTGAATCAACTGTGATCGCATTTGGTTGGTTAAACCCTAAAAATCTTTTGTTAAAGCCATGTGAAGAATTAGAACTTGGTGTCCATATTGTTTTCACACACACACACACACATATATATATATATAAATGAAGTTAATTCTTATCTAAAAGTTCTATAATATTATCTGTATTGGTGAAATGGAGAAACACATATATGTAATATAATAAAGAATATCTATATGTTGCAATGAAGAAAAATTAAATCTATGCAATTAGAGGAAACATTAAGAAAGAAAGAAAGAAAAATTGTGTATGGAAGAGGGGGTGGTTGTCCCATAGTCCCTACATTCAGATCTAAATCTTTAGATTTGGGCTTAATTTTACGTACTAATTGTCGATTCTGACTATCCTTCAAAATAGACAATATGCATCCCATGTCTGAAGTAGTGAGTTGTTATCTCATGATCCGATGGACTCATCCTAGTGCTGAAATAATCTTGAACGGAACAAAGGTGAAGTCTTCCACATTGAATGGATTGGGGTCCTTTCAATATAAGTGTCTGGATGTGTATGCCCAAAAATGTCAACGCAACATGAAATGGATGATTGCATCTCCGATTTTGAGGGTGGAAAATTTGAAAATTCATAGTTAAAGATCTGAGACCCCCAATCAAAGTCTAAACATGAAGTATCCCCAAGTGAATCCATTGGCAGCTCAACTACCCCAAGGTTATCATTTATTGTGGGGTTTGGATCATCATCATGTTCTACAATGATATTGTGATGAATTTTCCATCCCACTCCTTCAATCCTACCAATCCTTGTAACATAATGGTGGAAAATGTTAGAACATGCTTCTCTAGTTTGTCGTCATCCATATATTGACTTCCCCAAATTGAACAGTCATCATCATCCTCCTCAAACAAATTATTTTGTACCATAGTAGACATGCTGGTTTAAATGAAGGATAAGTCTCAATGTGAGAGGTATCACCTTGGTCTAGAATAAAGGTTGAGTTAGGATGCTTAATCTAAATGTCAAGCCATGAGATTTCTTGTATACCCTGAGGAGGATATAAGTGATCACCACCAAATAATTGATGCAGACAATGCATACCCTTCATCGATTTCTTAGCTGAATCATCCGAATAATATTGAGCACTTTCGTGGGTGGGTGAGTCTTCACAAAAAAATCCTTGTGAGTTCAAATGGAATCTTGAATTGGAAGGTGACATAAGCTCTACATCAGTCTGAATGGAGTTGTCTTGATGACTAAGTTCTTCATGATTGTACTCTAGAACTTGTAATCGTGTGGTAACTAAAATGACTAGTTCTTGAAGTTTCCTTACATCTTCAACATCCTCATTGTGAAGTTGTTGGAATTGGACAAAAATGTTTTCATTATTCGTCAATCTTGACGTGCATTATTCTTGGAAGTTTGCTGGTATCAAAGATTGCACTTGGGAAAATCCTTACTCAAAAGTTTGAAGCATACTTCGGGTGCAGTTCATAATCTTAGTAGATGCTTGTAGTTGAAGGTCTTGCCTTTAGAGTAGCTCCTGAAGTGGATCACCTTGATTGTGGAGATGAGGTATTATGACTGACCTAATTTCATCGGCACTATCTCTCGCTAGCATCACTACTCTGATCAGTTCTTAATCCCATAGTGAATAGCAGTCGAGGCCTAATCAAAACTCTCCATTCTCATAGTGTCTAAATATGATCAAGGTGGGGGAAATATAGCATGACTAGTTGGAGTGCACATCTTACGATTATTTTTTAGTAGTCGGGGATGTCAAAAAATTTGGGTGGATAAGTATACAAAATACTTTTTCTTGTTGAAGCAAGGTCCATGGATGAAAAGGTATAAGAAAAGGAAAATTATTTTAGTATGTAAGACCAAGTATGTGTAAAACAAAAGAAAAACTATGCATATACGTACAAGTTTATGCTAAGTAAAAAACATTGGTGTGTAAACATAGGAAAAACACATCCCCAATAACGACACAATTTTTTTATCAATATTGAGATGGTGCTCTCAAAAATGGAAGCGTGATTCCAAAGATGGATAAATTTATAAATTAATACCTTCATAGACCCCCACAACTCAATACAGGGTCGAACACATGGACGTGGGGATTTTTAAATGCCTAATATCCTTCTCTTACTCAACTAAGAAAAACTGAGAGTTGATACATGTAAAGAACTAGAATGAGTCTAGCAAAAGGATATAAAACAAAACAAACAAAAATCAAGAAAGCAGAGTCTGTCGAATGAGAAGGTGGTCCTAGCTATATAACCACAAGTTGGGTAGTCTATGCACCCTTTCTCAGGTGTAGACAACCTTCGAATACCCTAGCAAGTAACTAACATAGAAACATAGTGTGAATCATGCTAATTGATCCTTTGGGGTCATCCCACTTTCTATTGCGTAATGTGACTAAAACCCCATCAATGATCTAAAACCTCTTTTGAGGACAACAGGTCAACACCCACCCCTGAATATTCCAGATACCCTCTCAGGTCTAGAAATATTCAAAGATGTTAGGAACAATTGAGGATCTACACAGAACACATGCTATGACTTCGGTCGCATGAGTATCAATTGTGTTGCATTTAAATGAATTAAGTCAAATTCACCTAGTTGTGATTGAATGGAAAGTATAGGGTCAAATCTCTCTGACTTGTGTTCTAGATAGATCCTTCCTTGTATGTCCTCCTTTGGCGTTTGGATTCAAACTACCTGCTCTACCTATTCCTATAGAGAATCTCTCAATCTTGATAGGAAAGGAGGTACAAGTAAGAAAGAGATTAACCAAACCAACATTCATGGCCAAAAAAAGAAGATAGAATAGAAAACCTACTAGATCTGGAAGAAGACTAATTTCTTAGAGTAAAAGTATATAACATGCCCAAAATGGGATACACAGCCAAGAAGGAGCTCAACTAGCCATGGACAAGCATAGTTGTCATGAAAGGAAGAAATACAACGTTTGTATAAGAAAAAAGTAGAACAGTAGAAGAAAGGGGAAGAAGAAGAGATTTAGCCCAAGAGGAGAGGTAGCTTGTGCTCCTTAACCTTCAAATATGATGGATCTCATCCTTGGGGTCGTCCTCCTTGATATAATTTAGACTTTTGGCCTTCTTTCTTCTAGATTCCTCCCCAAAAACATCTTTGATGGATGTATAGAGATGCAAGGTGTTTTAAATTGTTAGGTTGCGGCTGAATGATGGTGGAAATGGATGAAATGTGGCTAATGGAGTTGGAAGATGATGGAAAATGATAGTGGATGGAGGCAAACTAAAGGGATGGGCTTAGAATGAGGCTTCCTTCCCTTTCAGGCCTTGGAGATCATGGTTGAAGTTCCTGGAACTGAAGGTCGGAGCTGCAGAAGGCATTCTAAGAAAACTAGAATTGAACTTTGGAGCCCTTTGCTAGTTAGCATGTGGCGTCTATTTATAGGGGTAGGCAGAGATTATATGTGACTCTAAAAGGATTCGACCGAATTTGGTGAATGCGGTCAAATTTGTTCATTCACTTTCAAGGAATGGACTAGAATGGACCACCAAAAGGCACACATATTCATGGCAAACTATCAAAGAAAAACCATCAGAAGATGTTCCATCCGTACGTACCTTTGGACATTGGAAGATGAGCCTTCAGAAGTTGGGCCATCATAAGGTGGACCATCAAAATATGACCTTCGACAAGTGGATGCCCAACTGTCATCCAAAGGAAAGAGGTGGCAGGGTAAGGGAATGAATTAGGTTGAATTCAATCAAATTAATTCCTCCAGAATGTTGTTGAGGTATCACTCCTTAAACTATGTTGCTTCCCTATGTTTGTGACTTTTGAAACAGACCACCAGAAGACATTCCTTCAGAAAAAGTGTCTTTGGAAGGCGCCATCAAGAGAGGTACTTTCTAGTCCATCCTTTGACTATTTCCATAAGAAGACATCATTAGAAGATGTTCCTTTAGTTTTCTCCCAAATAAATAGAGTTGATGGAGCACCGATGTGAACTACTACAAAAAGGAGTAGATAAATTCAACCAAATTTAGATGAATTTGACTGAATTCATTGGGAAAATTTTGGAGAATCAATGTTTTCTTAAGTTCGACGCGTCCACATCCCATAATTGTCTATTAAGAAAGTTTATATTCAAAAAGTAATAAACAACAAAAAGATAAATGTCTAGAGTTATTTTGGGAATATCAAGACTATGATGACATGAAACAATAGATAAATACCTAGAATGAATGCCTAAATTTGGGTGTTAGCAGTCGCCTTCTGCTTCTCCTATTGTACTGTGCTTGGGGTGGTTAAGTGGAAGTGGTGTGCTCAACCATTCTTGATTGACAAGTAGAATATTTACACAAAGTGAATCCTTGAGTATTGGAGAACCGTGAAACTAGCCACCTGGAAGGCATGGAAAAACCTCACCCAATGCCGTGATAGAAGGTAAGTTCCAATAATTCAAGACAATATTTTATCAACACCTACAATTTTATATATAGTATTATACATACTCAAACACAACATATTATAAATTCATTTGATTGACTATTATCTAGAAAACATATCGACAAAAAAACTATTATCTAGCAAAAAAACTTAAATCGAGTGTGCTAGTTGGTAGGTCCATGAGATTACTGCATACCACCTCTAAGGAGGGTGCACCTTGTAAGAAGAGTCATGCGACTGAGGTACTGTCTGAGGAGGTTTAGATTGAGAATCCTAAAATTGTATCATTGGTTCTTCTATTCTCTTTGCAAGCATGTCCTGTACTAATCTTGTGACAATGCACCTTTCTTGATAGATCTGCATTTTTTCCCTAATGTTCCAAAAAAGGATCTTATCTCAATACCAACCCCAACACCACTTACATGGCCATGATGTTGTAGCTCCATTTTTTCATGAAAATGTGTTTGTGTCTTGTTTTCTTTTCTCATAGAGTCCCCACTAATCATCATCAATAGTAAATGGTTTTTAGAACATAACAACCAAGTTCAAAAATGATCATGCACTCAAAGAGTTGAACTTTACCAATTTATGTCCACCTCGATCATAGTAGTGTTCGGTATTTCTCCAAAGTTTCTTGTCCTCACATCTGTCTTCCCCTCATGGTGAGGTAGAGGTGCAATGGTATAAGACACAGTAGACCCAGGAGTAGGCTTCTCATAAAAAGAAGCATAATATAGTTGTTGACGACACTAGAAAACCACCTAGATCCAATCTATGTTCGTGCAAATTCGGAGAATACCTTTCTTTTTTAGCAACATGTATAGTCTAGTTTGTCCAAAAGATATATTAATTATTTAACACATTGAATTCATATGATTAATCACACGAACATATTCTATACATCAACTAAATACCATGAATTCTTGGTTTATATTTAAGAAACAACCACTTTCCACACACTCTTATCAAGATAGGTCCATTTCTTAGTGGAAGTCTTCTTTCTCTTGTTGCTCATTATGTAATCTATTATTAGATTTGTCACAAAATTCCTCTATATCCTCTCACAATGTTGCAACTCATTTTTAGGATTCAATTTTTCATCAAGGTCAAAGAGGCCCCAAAAAAGTTCTTATACTTAATTGCATGATGTTTAAAAATAAAATTGTGCATATCTTTAAAAATAGAATCGTTCATATCTTTAAGAGCATAATATCTTATAGCTATATCCTTCCAGATAAGGTCATTAATGGTAGTATCAACTTTATGCAAAGATTATACTATTAGTTTCACTTTTCTACAAACAAAAAACCCTAAATAATGCTTGAAAGAATTGTGATTCTTCCTAATAGGATATCCATCGCATCAAAGTAAATGGCCACCTTTGGGGCTTTGTGCCTTTGTGTTGATAACTTATTCATCAACGTGATGCCTTTTTTTACATGAAAGATCATGTTTCTCCCTCAATAGACCTAACAAAATCCTCTAGGTGAATATCCTCAAGGTTTTCATCCTCAGGATGCTCATCCTGAAATTGACAAGAAACATGTATAAGTGATAAAGAATGTAAATTATATGATTGTAATACATAATTTAAAATGTAGATATGAATAATAAGACAATATAAATTACACTAGAATCATCCTCACCATCACACACCATCTAAAAAAGTTATATTATAAATAGTCAAGAAGCCCATATAAGTGATAAGGAATTAAATTACAACAACATTCATTTTTGGTTTAACAATGATCCATTTGATATTTTCAACAACATTGTTTGGTGTTTTAGATAGTTTACAGAAGACTTTATCTTCAAAACACCTAATAAATGTACAATTATTCTCTTTAGCAAGCCACATTGAATGGCTTGAGGATATGTTATCTTAATAAAATAGATATGTTTGGTGACATAATTACCCACTTCATGAATGTTGTGAAAAACATATAAGTGTGTGTGTTCCCTCAACTCATGGATAATTACCTTCACTTTTTCTCCTAAAGTCCCTTTTCTAAAATAAACACTAGTATTCTTTGGATTGGGATGAGCTTCATTATAAGTCAGGTTCATCAAAAAAGTCCATAAACTCCCTAGAAACATAACCCTCATTAATACTCCCTTCAGGTCGGTAATGGTTTGCACTCATGTCTCATTCAGAGGGATATAATCAATGTAAGAAAATCAGACCCATTTTCACTTCCCTGGTCAAATGGACAACAATATGTACCATGATATCAAAAAATAAAGGAGGGAAATAAAGGTCAAAATGGGCACAAGACAATCAACACTTCTCTTTGAAACTTACCAAGATTACCAAGAAAGGTAATTTTATTGTATAGAGTGTTGAACAAGAAATAAGGCCTAGTGACTGCAAACCTTACATGCTTTAGTAGTATAGATCTAATTTTCATAGGAAATATTTGATTCATTAAAGTGTTACAATCATGTGATTAAAGAGCTATCATCTTTAGATCCTTCATTGATACTAATCTGCAGATAGTGGAAAGTATCAGGGTGGCACCTTAACATTCAATAAGAACTCACAAAAAGTACTCTTCTCAAGTCAGACAATGTGTAATGAGTAGGAGATAATATGTTTTTCAACAATTGGTAACTTCTATTGTTAATTATTTCCTTATACCCATTTCAAATAGGTCCATTTTGGATTGGATGCCATCTTTAGTCTTATCTGGAATATTCAAAAGGGTACCAATGATGCTATTACAAACATTTTCTCAACATGCATGACCTCAATACATTTACAAACTATCAAAGAACTCCAATAAGGAAGATCCTAGAATATTGACCTCTTCTTGAATAAAAATTTGTCACTCTATGGGGTAATAGGACATTGTGATCTCTTACCAAGTGCATTGACAATGTCTTTTACTTTTTTATTAACATCCTCCCTTGATACAAGTTTAGGGGAACTTTGTTCCTCAGTTGAGCCAATGAATACTTTGTGTAACCGTCAAGATGGATACACTTTGGAAGAATTCTATGATGACCAAGATATACAGTCTTGCCGACATGTTTTAGTCTTATTGAATCAATGTTCTCCTCAGATATAGGGCTTTGGTTCCTTTTATGTTGTATCAAGACAAATTAACATATGGTGAAAGTCATTAATAGTAAAAATAATATAGAATGCAAATAAAATGGCTATCTATGAAAAACATTAGATTTCATAACACATTCTCCTCATATTTTGTTTAAGTCATCAATCAGAGGTTCAAGAAAAACATCAATATCATTACCATGTTATTTGGGGCTCGATATCAACCAGGGAAACATGACATACTTATTTTTCATACACAACCAGTGACAAAGATTATACATAACAATCATAACAAGACAAGTTCTATGTTGGATTCTTAATGTTATGTATGGATTCATCCCATCGGTACAAAACTTAAATCTTAGATTCTCGACTTCTTCACCAAATTCGATGTACAATAAATCAATTTTCATCCATTGTGGGAAATTAGACACATGCCATAGGATCCCATCATTGTTTTCCTTTGCCTTTGTACACCAAGACAAGTTCTAGACATCTCCAATATTGGAAAATAGTAATTTATACAATGATATTATAGATAGGTACCACATCACCTTAGTAAGAAGCTAGTTTTGGCCATACTCGAAGTTGTCATATTTTACCTTGATGCACCACATTTTGGGCAATCAAATTGATATACTCCTTATGAAATAACATACAATTATTCAAACATACATCTAATTTCTTAGCCTCCAATCCTATATTGGATAAACATTTTCTTTATTTCATATGTTGAGATTTGAAGCTCATTTCCTCTAGGAAGAATTTCTTTCAACAAAGACAACACAGATGTGATGCTTTTGTCGCTCCATCTATTTCCCTCCTTTAGAGTATACAATAAGAACACAAAACTGAGCTTCAAAAACATAGTAAAAACTATGTGTAACAGTCTCTCATCATCATGCATAATGTTTCCAACAGTTTGATTTACCCCACAACTATCTAGCATCACATCAACCATGTCTATCAGAATCGATTCTACCTTCACCAACATCATCAAAATTTCTTTTTCAAAACAAGTGCACCTACCAAATGTATTGATCTTATAATAGGAACCTCTTTATGTAACCATCATTCTGTATAGACTTGTACAATCCCAACATACATGATATGACTTTAGATTTTGTCAACAATGTTGACTTTCAAGTTGTTACTATAATTTCTAAATGGACAATAGAACCAATCTCCTAGTCATATCCTATGTTTCTATGAAAATCTTATAAACTAATGAAGACTAATGAACTCATGAGTGCATTGGTTTGGAATGGGCATTCATGATTGATCTAGTATGTGATCACATGGAAAATGAGTATTGAATCGGGTGTTACTTTATCAAATTTAGAATAAAACATGTTTGAGTTTAATTAGGGTTTATTGGTTAGGGTTTAGGGTTAGGAGATTAGAGATTAGGATTTAGCAATAATGTTTTAGGGATTAGGGTTTATGGTTAGGTCTAAGAGATTATGGTTTAATGATGAGTATGTACTACCTATCCCATTCTTGAACACTTAATCTAACTTTATAATGTGCATTCAATTTTAAAGAATATTTTGACAACATTTCTTTGCAGTTCCCCAAGTACATTAATGTATACGGGCAAATGCACACCTACACATGTACTTATAGAAAAAATAGGGAAGTGTTTCTAAAACATATTGAAAATTGGATAAACATTAAACACTTACATTTTGAGTGAGTTTAAGTTTTCAAGAACAGTCCCAAATTAGGAACCATCCAAGATTTACTCATTGGATGGTCTAAGAAGTTACATGTCAATGTAGTTATACATGAGGTTCAATTATACATGTATACATTCTCTAATTTGTAAATTAAAACCCTATTACTTTTCATAATTCTATTCAAGTATAAATCAAGTTATTTTAGGTACAATCATATTAATTTTAGTGTAATAATAGGTGTTGTTCGTATCAATGTGTAACTCATATAAAGTTAATTAAACAATTCTACAACAACGCATTTAACAAAAAATTATAAAAAAAATGTACTAGCTAAATAATTATAATTAGATAGTCATGGGATATATTAAAAAAATTCAACTATGTAGACACGCATTTGGATACATGAAAGAATATGAAGAGAAGAAGGACCTTCCACAATAGGGGCAGAGGGCATTCTCATAGAAGTCCCAGAGCAACAATAAGAAGTACAGACTGAGGAAAACTAACGATTTCCAATAAGAAGCAGAAGCAAGGATAGTAGAGCAACCCTTGGTAGTAAGAAGAAAATGCAGTAGGAAATAGGGCAGCTTGAGTTAACAAAAAGTTAGTAGGGTGGCAACGGGGCTAGCTGGAACAACAACTATATTAGGGGCTGGTGGAATCCATAGCAGCACTAGGATGGGTTAGAGGCAACATTGGTCTAGAGAGGAGCATTAGCAAAAAAGCAACAACGATGGTTGGTGATGACCTAGCAGAGCGACATCGATTGTTGGTGGCTGAACCATGACAAATGACGAAAATAGTGGAGAGAGAATTGACAAAAATAGCTAGAAAAACAAGACAACAATGATTACAAGAGTTGAAGATATACTAGATATCAAGCCATAGAAAAAAGACCGGGGGAAACAATGTTTCATAGGTGTTATTCAGTAGAACTTAGTTATTTGTTGATTTAAACAAACTGACACTAAAAATTGAACCATCAGTTTATTCAACAAAATTGATGACATAGATTAAACTTTTTTTATCAAATTTTCATTAATAAGCTAATGAAATAATCGTTATCTATATTACAAACTTTTAACCTCACTAAGTCCTATAATATAGGTTTAAAGACCAAAACTGATGACACAACCTGGTTTGGGGAGAGAAAATTTTTTTGTGGGCATGTGGCAGGATCCCAGTATGTTAGTTCCAGTAGGATGAACTGACACCACAATTTTTTTATAGATAAAATATTTTATGGTGGAAAATGACCTATGGCATCCATTTTTTTGAGATAAAACATTTTATGGTGGAACATGACCTTTGTCATTGGTTTTGTTTATAAATAATCAATGGAATAGGATTTTTGGATGTAATATATATTTCATGGGAAGGGTTTCATCGTTAGTTCCTTATCAACTGACGTGAAACATACTTTACAAATTTTAATCCAGGGAACTGAACTTATGGGATGCTTTTGGTGCCACTTTCTTCACATGAAATCAACATCAAAATATAAGTGGTACCCATGTTTCCCAAAATTCCAACATCTGACTTATTATAGTGGTTTACTTTAATAACCAACATCATATGTTTTAGTGTTAGTTTCTTTTGCAAACAACGTTAAAAA